>OY720153.1:6828365-8240865 GCA_963082725.1 Pedicia rivosa | reverse complement strand
AGAATTTTTTTTATAGTAATTTTTTAGTAAAAACTTAAATATAAATTATTAATATTAATTAATTTATTAAATGATTATTATGTAATTACAAATTAAATTTACAACTATTTTATTGTTTAATTGTAGCAATTAATTATTTAATTTAGAATCATTGTTGAAAAAAGAATTAAAATAATAAAAAAAAAAATGAAGATTAAAGAATAAAGAAAATAAATTGTATTATGAAAATTAAATTATGTATTAATAAGTAGATTTCTTTACGAAAAAAAAAATACATTTATAAATAAATGTGAAATTTGAAGTGTTTGGTATTTGTTTTTCATATAATTTTTTATAATTAATTCAATTTTCACCAAAATTTTTACGTTAAAACGGACAAAATTCCATATCACTATGATTTCGTGTAGTTTCCCGTAGTTAAAATTTTGTTTTTGTACGGTGGTTTAGTTCTACACTTATCCAACATGTTTTCTATAATTATATTAAATACTTCGAAGTTTACGAATGTAGATGGCGGAGTTTAATAAGTTAATGTTAAGTAAAGTGTGTGTGTGACCGGTGTGTCAAAATAAAAACAACAAATTAAAAAATATGATTAAAATGTTTAAAGCTAGTGTACAGCGTCGACAATTAATAAAACAAGTGCGTTTTAATTCGTCAGGTAAATATTATTCACATCAAATCATAGTTGTCATTAAATCTTGAAAAATCAAAGACAATAAATTTTAACTTTAATGAACTTCAACTTGGTCATAAAAGTTTTTCAATTTTTACAATTTTCTAACATTAAAAACAATTTCCGTTCCGGGGCTTAATGCTTAGCATCCGAGATACACAAGCTGAAGTTCATTACAGGTGTCTTTATTTCAAAATTTAATGATGATTCAGAATTTCAAAAATCAAAACTTTGCTAAAACATGTATACTTCTTGCATACAAATGTGTTTGAATAATGTACATAGTTAATTAAAATAATATTAATGGAGATTAATTTATGATTTTTAAATGTAAAACTTTAGATTCTATAATTACGAGTAAAGATGGGCAATTGACATTGATAGGAATAAATAGACCTGATCAAAAAAATGCAATTGACAATTTGACAGCAGTTCAACTATGCGACGCAATTTCACAATTTGAGGCAGATGATCTTTCAACCATTGGAGTTTTATATGGTGTCGGCGGAAGCTTCTCAGCTGGACATGACTTAAATGAATTTTTAACAGATCAGATTAGGCCTGAATTATTGACGCTAACAGAAGGCAGTGTGGTGCGTAAATGTCCATTGTCTTGTATGAATCTGAATTAAAATTGTTAATTAAATAGGGTCCAACACGAAGAACAATAAAAAAGCCGATGATTTGTGCAATGAACGGCTACTGTGTTGCAAATGGTTTAGAACTGGCATTGCTCTGTGATTTACGTGTTATGGAAGAGAGTGCAGTCTTAGGATTCTTAAACCGTCGATTTGGGATTCCAACGATCGATGGAGGCACAGTAAGACTTCCAGCAATGATTGGATTATCTCGTGCATTAGATCTGATTATGACAGGACGTACAGTTGGAGCTAAGGAAGCTTTTGATATGGGACTTGTTAATAGGATTTGTTCTACAGGAACAGGTAACTAAGAAATTTTCCAACAATGCATTTTTTATTGATGCTGCATTTGCAAAATAAATGCGCATTAAATTCAAAAAGGTGTGACGCACAACAAATTAAATATGCATAATATCACTGAATGTCAATGAATTGATTGTTAAAATATTAAAATATTCATTTTGACTTATATTAATTTCAGCTCTCGGACAGGCTGTTAATTTAGCTCATTGTTTGGCAAAATTTCCTCAAGCTGCTTTAGCTCATGATCGAATATCAATTTACAATTCTGTTTATGATTCAAATTCATTTGATGAAGCAATACAATTTGAAGTAATTAAAACAACAAAAGAAGTACTTGATGAAGCCTCAAAAGGTGCCGCTAAATTTAAGGAAGGTATTTATGTGATTGATTAAAAACAAACATTCTCAACGTAAAAATATGAGAAAAAATCGTCAACATCTCATGGAAAAGTTTTTTGTGCCTTTTTCTTATTATTTCTTTATTTTTGTTTTTCTTTTTTTTGTTTTCCTCAACAACATTAAGGTTGCGGTCGAGCAGCTAAATCTTATAATATAACTGAGAAAATTATCCCTGACTGGGAACAAGAAGAGATTTTAAGGGAAACTGCATTTATCTATAAAAAAGAAAATGATTCAAATACAACAAAAATCTAAGATTTTCTTCATTTTTTTTTTATTTATTTATTTTAATATTTAAGAGACTGTGATTTTTTTCTTTTTGTTTTTCTTAAAAAAAAAATAAACGAATTTTTTTTTACTTGGAATTTTCGATTTTTTTTTTTCATTTTTTATTTTAATAAAGAATAATATAAATACAATTCCAACAATCCAAAAAAAAAAAAAAAAAGAAAACAAAAATGATCAATATTCAAAATATCTGGAGAAAACGAAAAAAAACCTCGATATAACGAAGGTAGACAAATTTGACGTTAAATGTTTTGGGAGAAATTACATTTAAATTTAATTAATAAAGGAGTATTCCTTATTTCTAATCCTTTTCTTTATATTAATTAATAATTATAGAGTCTGTGATCTATGAATTCAATAATCAAATCAATGACAATTAAATATCATGACACTCGTTATATCGAAGATTTTTTTTTGTCTCCACTTTATTGAAAAATTAATTGAATTTTTCTTTTCTTTTTATTCCCTTTTCAAATTTGTAATTTATTCTTTTTATCTTGGTTTGTTTTTTTTTTTTTTTTCTTTGAATTACAAAATAAAAAATTTAAATTTAGGTAAAAATGAACGATTTTTGTTTTTGTTTTTTTTTACCTACATTTTAATAAATTTTAATTAAAAAAAAACAAAAAAAAACCCCCGAAACATACTTAAAATATCACAGTATAATTTTTACATTTATGTAATTAGATTTTTTTTTAAATAAGTTTATTTTCTTTCTTTCCTCCCCTCTTCTTCTTTCGTTTTATTAATTCTTCTAAACAAAAGAAACAAACCAAAATTTATTGATTTTGTTTTGTTTTTTCTTTTTAACTTCACTTCTTTGATAAATAATTTTCTTTTTTTTTTATTTTCTAATTTATTTTTCATTAATTTATTTCTGAAATTTAATAAAAAAACAAAACTAATAAAAATATTTTATAATCAAATTCTAATAAGAAAAAAAAATATTAAAAACAAAAAGTTTACTTTGAGCTTTTTGTGCTTTTTTTTTTGTTATAAAAAGAAATCAAAAATAATAAAAAAAAATTGGAATTTCTATATTTTAATAAATTAATTTTTAACAACAAAGTAAAATGTCATTTTATTTCTTTTTTTAGTCCCGTATACTTTTTAGTCTACTTACGAATAAAAAGAAAAAATACAAACAAAACAAGAGAAAGAAATAAAAAAGAGCGACTAAAATTTTAATTACGTCACTACTAGAAGGTTTGATAATTAAAAACGTTTGCAATTTTCGTAATAGGCGACAAAAAAAAACTCTACACTTTTACTTGTGAACTTTTAACAAAACAACGGAAAAATTGGAATATTGTTAATGTTAAATTTTTCAACTTTTTTTTTATGATCCAATCTAAACTAAACATAATTGAAAAATAACAAAAGTTAGATTAAAATTAATTTACATCATTTGAGAAGTTAAAAATATCCAAGATAATCCAGTCAGTAATTGGCTTTAAATAAAAATTACGTCAAGTTCAATTCGTTAGTTCGTCAATAATATTCAATTAATAAACAAAAACAGTTGTTGTTGTAATTATTACGTAAAATTCAACGTTTTTATTTTATTTTTGTGTTTCTTCTAGACTTCTAGAATTTCAGTAAGTATTTTTTTTTAGTGGCAATCGAAAATTTCCCCTTTTTTGTACCGACAACTTTTGGTCAATTTTTGTTTTTTATTTCTAATTCAATTTATTCAATTTTATTTTAGTTTTTTTTTTTGTTTTTGTGATTGTTGGACACGCGAATTTTAACTTCTGATTAGTAAATATATTCCCCTGTTATTTGTGTTTTATCCACCTCTTGTTGTGTCTGACCCGAACATTTTTTTAAATAAATAAAAATAACAAAGGAAAATAGAAAAAAAAATAACGTTAAAATGAATTAAGAATTTTGATTTTATTATGAAAATAAATTAAATTAATTCCTTTAAGTGAAATTGAATTAAAGTATAAAAATCAGTAATTGAGTCATGTGAGGCCAAATTTTTTGGCAAACAAATAAAAACAAATTGATGACAACGACATACTGTGTAGAGACAGACATACGTACGATGACTATATTAGGCCAGACACGCAAACCTCTTTAATATGCTTCAAATTTTAATAATGTAATATTTTGTGTTTCACATCAGTTTTAAGTTTTAACTTAAATTATATTTACTACACTCTTTATTCCGACAATTTATCTTCTCGTAATTCCGACGTTTTCTAATTAACGTTACCGTTAAAAAGTTGTTGTGAAACTCTTCGCATAAAAATGAAAATATGTATTAAAAGAAAATTTTATATGTAGAAAACAATATTTAATTATTTATTATTTTGTTTAACAAAAGAAAAAATAAAAATAGATTAAAATTAAATTAGGGGATTTTTTTTTTTTTTATTAAAAATATAAATTAAGGTGATTTGTTTGTTTATTTTTTTCCTTTCTTTTAGGGCATTAATGTTTATGTATACATTTTGTGAATGTGTGTAAATGTGTGTGTGTGTGCATATGTCTATTTGTGTGTGTACATGAGTATGTTTTTAAATGTGTATGTTTGGTCTGTTTTTCTTTTATTTATTAATCTAAAATTCTTTATAATGCCATTTTTCTTCTTCTTCTTCTTCTTCATCTTGCCCTTCTCCAACTTTCTCATTTCAATTCATAAAAATATAAGAATTCTTTTCATTTTTTTTTTTTACATAAATTAATTTTTAATGCAAAAATATTCATCTCTTTCTTTCTCTCTCTTTCTCTCTCTTTTTCATTTATATTTTTCACTTATCATAAAATTATCGTACCCCATTTTTAGATATATTTTTTTTTTTGGAACAATTAGATCGTGTGTGTGTGTGTGAATGTGTGTTTGTTGCTAATGATTTTTATTTATTTTTTTTTTTGATTTACATTTTTTTGCAAACAAACCCACATCACACAAACGTCACTGCTTAACTATTTTATTTTTATAATTTTATTCCCATCTCCCCCGTGTCCCCACTAATTTTATTGTGTTTTCTCTTTCTCTCTTTCACCAAACACACATCTTTTACACTATTCTAGCATCCCCCCACCCCCCTCTTCAATATTTTGTTTTGTATTTTTATCCGTCCTTAAAAACTCCCATCACACATTTTACTCCTCTTTCTCAACATCTTTAAATAATTTAAAATTTAAATTAATTATTATATCACTTGGTACAAAATAAATATATAAATTTTCTTTTATTTTTTTTATTCTTTCTTTTGTATTTGCCTCAAAAACTTTCCCATCATTTTCTTTTTCCTCTAACATTTGTCTCTTTTATTTTCTTGTTGTTGATTCCAAACGAATCAAAAAGTGGAGTCAAGGAATTCGATAATTCAAAATTTTATTCAAACATACTTTTAGCATTAAGAAATTTTAAAAACAAAATAATTCATTAAATTTTGACAGCCATTTTTTTTTTTTTTTTTCACAAATTAAACAAAAAACTTTTTTCCGTTAAAATTGAAATTGAAGGAAAAACAAAAAAAATAAAAGTCACCAACAGTAAAAGAAAATAAAAATGAAAGTGAAAACTTACATTTGATAAAAGGAAAAAAATCAGAAATAATTAAGAAAATAAAAGTTTTTATTAATTAGTTACTTCTTTCTTTGTCTTTCATCATTCAGCAAATAAAATTTAAATTTAAATTAAATAATTAATAGGAAGAAAAAACCAGAAATGAAATGAAATGAAAAAATAAAAATAAAAAAAAAGAATAAATTAAATTAAAATTAATGTAAAAAAAAACATTTTTTTTTTTTCTTTATAAATAAAATTTTCGTTTACAAATTTTCTTAAGAAAAATATATTTTTCCTCCCCGTTTTTCATCAAAACAATAAAATTTTCTTTTTTTTGTTTTTGTTTAATAAAATTCCTTTTACAAAATGGCGATTAATTATCGTTTACTTTTTGTTTGTTTGTTTTTCTTTCCATTTTTACAGTGAAAGAAAAAAAAAACAAAGAAAAGCATGTTACAAGAACAAGAGAGAAGCGCGCCTTTTTCCTTTTTCCATTTTCCTTTTTTTGTTACATTTTCGATTCTTCATCGAATTTTTTTTTTTTTGTTACTTCTTTTCATTTTTTGATTAAATAAAGAAACAAATACAAAACAAAAATTAATTAATAGTTAATGGAAATTTTACAAAAAAAAAAAAAAAAACTGATTTATTTTTAAATTTTTGATCAAAAAAAATTCAATCGTCCATTTTTTTTTTCTCATTCTTTGTCGTCTTTTCTCTTATTGAAATTTTAATATTTAATAATTTTTGTTTGTTTTGTTTTGTTTTGTTTTGTTTCTTTATATATAATTTATATAATTTCTCTTGGAAAGATTTTTCTAAAGAAAAAATTGATTATTCTAGTATTTTTTTTTTTTTTTTTTACTTTTATCTGAGTTTTGATTCTTTTTTTTTTTTTTGTTTTTTTTTTTTGGTTTTTTTTTGATTTTTTTCTTTCTTTTTTTTTTTTTTTTTTTTTGAATTACAATTTTACAAATTTTTTTTTTGTTTATTTTAAATTTAAAATTTTTTAAAGTTTAAAGTTTTTTTTTTTTTATATCATTCTTTTACACAAATTTTCAATTTTCTTCTCTCTTCTTTTTTTTTCTCTTTTTGTGTATCTCTCTTGTTTTTTTGTATTGTATTGTAGTATTTTCCAATTTATTGAAAACTAAAAAATCACTAAAATATACAACAACAAAAATTTATTGAGTAAAAAAAAAGAAAACGGAAGAAAATGGAAAATCGAACAAAAAACAGACAATTTTTTTTTTTTTAATTATTTATAATTAACACATTCATACAAAAGTTTAAATTCAAATTTTAATTTTCTCTTTTTGTTTTCTTTCTTTTTTTCCCCGTCATCATTTTTGTTAATGAAACTAAAAAGAAAAAAAGAAAGAAAAAGAAAAAAAAAACTTAATGAATGAAATAAATTCAATCATCTTTTTTATGTGTTATATTTGCATTAACAATTTCATCTTGATCTTGATCTTTATCACCCCAACCCCATAATGTATGTGTACCATCACCAGTTCTTTTAACACGTTTCTCAATTATTTCTGTTGATACTGATTTTAAATCGTATGCCCAACCAATTTTAGCAAACAAATCTATAAATGCTGTTGTTAAATTCATACGATAATTTCCAAGTTCAGCTGTTTTATAATCCCATGGAAATACATGATGATAATTATGCCATCCTTCACCAAATGCTAATATTGCAACGGATTTATTTTGTGCTGGATTTATATGCCTTTAAAGAATAAAAAAAAATAAAATAAAATAAAATTAATAATTAATACAAATAGTAAGAGACTTAATTATAATTTTTATTAAAAAATAATAAAACAGAACAAAAGAATTATTGTTTCTTAATTGTTCGTGATATAAGCCAGCATTATGAATTCGATAAAACTAAATACTCAGGAAATAGAGAATAACAATCAAAAAATTATGTAAAACTTCTCTTCTTGCTATAAAATATTTTTAATACGACGACAATAAGAGCTGATTACAAATAATAGCATTATTAGATTAGTGCAACGATTACAAATAATTAACCTGTGTATAATTAATAACAAATTACTCATCATTAGTGATATGCATTTTAAATTAATTTAAACAACATTTTTGCAATTCTTAATTACTTTAATCACTTTAGTTTAGATAGCAAAAATCTTTAAGTTCGTAACGATTAAGAAGGCATTATCTACTTATTTACAAACAATTTTCCTAAAAAAAGATCATTCCATCGATAATTAGCGTTATTAAAAGTTCCAATTAAATGGGCAAACACATTCAACGTTAACGTTCTATACGTTTTGATTAAAAAGATGTTTTTGCTTAATTAATTAATTAAAAAAAAATTATGTAATTAAATAAACTTACTTATCATAAGGTTTATCACCCCATTTATGTGCAGCACTATTAACCAACCAGGTAACATTTAAAATGAATGTCCATCTAAATAATGTTGCAACAAACCATGAATTTGTCCATGTTTCACCCCAACAATAAACGGGTATTAATGTGGGAATAATGAAGCACAATATTGGCATTATAATTAAATAATATTTCTTTTGGAATTTTAAAACGGGATCAGCTTGTAAATCGGATACATCAACACCTTTTCCTTTACCAATAACATCTGGATGTTTTTTACATAAAAGCCAACCAACATGTGAAAAGAAAAATCCCCTATAAAAGAAAAAGAAAATAAA
Organism: Pedicia rivosa; assembly: GCA_963082725.1. Lineage (NCBI taxonomy): Eukaryota > Metazoa > Arthropoda > Insecta > Diptera > Pediciidae > Pedicia > Pedicia rivosa. The sequence goes on along the minus strand of OY720153.1, from coordinate 8,232,330 downwards.
TAAATAAATTTACTTTATGGTTCTTTTGTTTACAGGTTTTAGTTTTCCAAAAAAGCTTTTAGAGTTTTCTTTATGTGTTTATTTTTTTTTTTTTTTGTTTTTACGAATGTGAGAAAAATATTCAAAAGGTGTGAAATAATTTGCTGAAGAATTTTTGTGAAAAACAAAATTGTTTTTTATAAAAGAGATTTTAAATTCTTTTAGTTCATTCTAATTACATTAGATGAAAATAAATATTTTCTCAAATAATTACACAACCATTTCATCATATATGAACCAAATACTTTCTTGTAAATAGAAGACTCATTTCCAGATACAAAATAATAAAAGAATTTTGTTAAAAAAAATGTATGCTCAAAGAAATTTCAGTTTTTGAATAAATAAAATAAATAAATACCTTGTTGCATTATGTGGATCAGCATCAGTTTCAGAAAATTTATGATGTACACGATGATCTCTAGCCCAATGCATTGCACAATCTTGGAATGCTATTGTATTAAATATAGCAAGAATAATTCTTAATGGTAATTTTGCTTTATAGGAACGATGTGCCCATAATCTATGTGCACCAGCTGTTATTCCTAATCCAGATAGAGTATATAAAAACATTGCTGAAAGTAAAAGAAAAAAATAAGGAAAATATTTTAGATTAATTTTTATAAAATTAAATAATTGTGCTAATTAAAAAATAAATCAAATCACTGATATGTATATCTGCTTAGATTAACTAATATTTGGTGGTTAAAGTTCAAATTATAGAATGATTAAACCAAAAAAAACATATTTAAATTATAAAAAAAAGAGTAAAAATACTAACCAAACATTCCTGTGTACAATTTAGCTGATGATAACATTAGCCATGCACCATATAATGCTGCCAGATGAAGATATGCAAAGGCAATTATATTTCTCCATACTAATTTAAGTGATCTTTTATCAGCTTTTTTCAATGTTGTGATATCTTTTCCTAAACCACCGTCAACGGTTTCAGCATCTGCTTCATTAAGAACACCAGTCACTTCACTTGTTGTTGTTGTTGCATTTGGTGCCATTTTGCGTATTCTAAAAATATAAGTAAATAAAATTTAATTAATTTCAATCAATAAAAATTCATTTGAATTGTCGCTTATTAATTAATTGTGACATTTAATCTAATTTTACTTTTAACAATTCATAAATTGATAAGAATAAAATGGAAAACTGTAAATTATTGCAACTTTAAAATGGCACAAAGTATTTATATGAAGAATAATTGACAAATTTATATTTCATTCATAACTGAAAGGAAATCATCACTAGAGAAGTTTCTTATTTATTGTTAATTTTCATACAAAAGAAAAACAATTTAATCCAATACGTCAACCCATTTTTTAAGAAACGTTAAAGAAAAACAAAACCCATCACAAATACGTAGAGATCCAAGATACCCTTACACAAAACTTTATTTGGGTTTATTCACTTTATAGACTTATAATTAATTTAATAAAGTTACAATTCAATTTTGAAGAGAGAAAAAGAAAGTACATAATTAAAACAAAATTTTAATGAATATTAATGTGAAGAAACGCATATAAAGTTAGTTAAATATTAAAATGTAACTAAATCTGTCTAATGAAACAATTGATTTTTTTTTTTTGGTTGAAGAGACACTTTGACTGTCACATTAAATAATTTTTATTTCAATGGTAATGAATAAATATAGATAAGTATTTAAAATGACGTTTTGCTTCGACTCTCAAGAGACTTGGTCCTTTCGGAAATAATTTTCACTATATTTAATTTGAATTACGTTTTTTTTTTGTTATTAATGAGAAAACACTTTAGAAAAAAATCACTAAATAAATCTATTGCAATTAATTAAAACTTTATAAATTAACTCAACAAAAAACAACTTATGAATGATCGTCAATCAATAAATTCCAACTGATAAATAATTTTTCATCTACATTTATAGTTTTGTGCGCAAAACCAAAAATAGTGAACGTGTTAAAACATAACATTTGAACTTAAAAAAAGTTTAAAGATCAACAATGTCATTCTCATATTATGTTTAAATAAAAAGAGAAAGAGAAAGAAAGAAAGAAAGAAAAAAAATAAGTATATAGACGTGATAAGAAATATAGAATTATGTCTTCTTTTTTTTTCTAACAATTTAATTAATAATATTAAAAAAAAAAAAAAATAGAGGAAGTGTCATCTCATCATTATCAAAAGAAGCCAAAAAAAAAAAACAAAATCTATTGCCTTATTTGATAACAATTTGATAACAATATTCGCACACATGTAATTATTTTTTTTGTTCATAATTAACTAAAAAAAAAAAACAAAATTATTTAAATCAAAACTCTTTTTTTTTTTCTCAACTTAATAAAAATAATAATAACAAGAAGAAGAAGAATGATTAATCATTTAATTTTCTTTAACTTTGAAAAAGCATTCATACTGATCATGTTTTTCGTTGAACTTTTAAAGTAAGACAAAAAAAAAATATCATTTTATATTTGAATAAAATAAAAAAAATGATGAAAGTTTTACAGACTAAAATTCTATCACATTATTTTGTTCATTTGTTTTTTTTTTCATCTCTTTTTCTTTTTTTATAAACAAAAAAAAAAAAATTAAACTAGACGCTCCAATAAGTTTTCCATACAATAACAACAATAACAACAACAACAACAACAACGACAACAAAATATAAAATAAAAATAGAAATAGAAAAATGGCAAACTTTAAATGGATGGATAACAAAACAAACACACACACACACAACACAACACACAGAAGAAAAACCCATCAAACAATAATAACATTTTAATTCGTTCGTTTATAAGTTTTTGTTAAAATCAAAATAAAAATGGAATGTTCTCAATTAATACATAATTGTGTTAGGAAATTATGTTCGATTAAATTTTGCATTTTCTCTCATTTTTACATTTAAAGCGAAAACAAATTATTCGTCAATCGAAAAAATAAATGGAATGGAGAAAAGGTTTTAAAACAATTACACACTTTACATAAAAGGAACATCTTTATTGTTGTCCTTGTCCTTAATAAAAATTGCATTTACGACGATGATTGAAACAAAAAAAGTAAAAATCAATAAAAAAAAAAACAACCACAATCATCTCCTCAAAACAAATATTTTCTGTTTTGTTATGGGGTGCAAATTTTTTTTTTAAAAAAAAACAATATTAGGAAAAAATTCACATTTCCCAAAAATCGTAAATCTTTTTAAATTTTATCAGCGATAACCAAAAGAAAAAAAATCCTAAGTAAAATTTCCAAGAATAAAAGAATTACGAATCAAAGCACAATGAACAGATTTAATAAAAACTTTTAAGTGTTGTTTTGTGAAATAATGAAAAAGAAAACATAAAAAGACAATAATAAGTTGTGGATTATATAAAATGGTAAAATTAAATAAGAGGAATAAAAAAAATATGTGGTGTGTACGTTTTTTAATTATTAGTCAGTTTTGTTATGAATAAATCAACACTTTTAAATAAAAATACAAATAAATATTCCTCCACAAAAAAACACAGACAGTTTAATAACGCTTAAAAAACCACTAAAAAAAAAAATTAAAGACCGAAAGAAAAAACCGCACAGTAAGAGATCAAAAGGTCATTCTTTAAAAAAAAAACAAAAACAAAATGAAATATTTTTAATATTTTCAATTATTTGTTTTTATTCTCTCTTTGAAATTTTTTTATGGAAAACTTTTAAATTACGGTTTTCAAACATAAATATCGTGTTGCGTCATAATAAAGAAAAAAAAAACACTTTGAATTAGAAAACGTGAACAACAAAAAAACACACAAAAAAAAAAAGAAGAAATTAAATTAAATGAAAATAAAAACAGAAAAAAAAAAAAATGTAATTAGAATTTTTACCTGAAAACAGATTTACTACCGATAAGACCCATTTTTTTATTATGATTTTTGTCTCTATTCACATGAAAACTTAACAATTAATTATTTTTTATTTTAAAAACAAATAAAAAATCAAAATGAAAACTTAGAAAAAAAAAGCAACAACAAACTAACAATCGTCCTTTTAGTTTTTCTTTTTGTATGGATTCAAGGAAAACTTTCTTATAAAAATGATGACGATGAAAATAAAAATATTATTACGAACCGTGGTTGGGCCAAATTCTTCTCAATATGATAGAGATTGTTCTCTCTTTTACGTTTTTCTTTCTCTTTCTTTTTTCATTTTTATCTAAATATCTCACTCTTACACAATTATATTTACGTTGTGAGAATATTGGTGGACATTTTCATAAAATGACGTCATAAATAGAAAAGGATGTCGTTCTATTTTGAAAAGTTCAAAATGATATTGCGCGCGCTATACATATTTTTAATCTAAAAACAACAATAACAATCATCATCACAACAAAAACAATAAAATCGGAAAAATTCTGAATTTCAATTCAATGACTTTTTAATTTGCATTTTACAATTTTTTCCTAGTTTTTTTTTTTTCGCATTGTTATGATTTTACACAAAAAAAAAAAAACTAAAATTAAACAATTAGAAAACACAAAAAAAATAATATATAAAAACAACAAAACTTTTTGTATAAACTTGAAACGGAAGCTTATCAATTACATTCTAATCTACCATCAAAACTTCACTTTTATTTTATACAATTTTATATTTAATGAAAATTGGAATTAATTTTAAACAATTTCAGTATTAATCATTTCCATAATTTAGGTGTGAACAAATAAATTATAGATAATATTTACTTTTCATATTAAATAAAAAATGAAAATTGGTTAACAAGAGAAAAATGAAAACCTAACCTACCTATATAAATTTTTACCAAAAACTCAATTTCCCTTTTCTTTTTTCTTTTTTTTGGGTAATGCGCAATTTTACTTTTTTCTTCGTTTCTGTGTATTTTCTTTTATTTTTCTTTTTGTTTTCGTATTTTATGGAATATATAATTTTCTCTTTCTAGAGAATTCTACAGACCATTTATCTGTCGTCTACATCTAAATTATATCAGGAAAAAAAGAGATAGAAATATAATATTTACTTTTAAATATATGAATCCTGTTGCGCTTTCATTAAATTAACAACAATAATAAAATAAAAAAGAAAAACTAAAGAGCAAAAAAAAAAAAAGAAGAAGAAAAATTAATTATAGTTATAATTGAAACCTTGTTTATTCCACTTAATTTATTAATTATTTATCGATATCAGTTAATTAATAATTAATTTAATAATCAATTAGAATATTTTTATTGATAAGGAAAGAAAAAATAATTAATTTTGCTTTCAAATTTCTTTCCAAATATGTAAAAATGTCAAACAAAAAAAAAACAAACGAAACTTTTAATGAAAAGTACAAAAAGTATCCGCAGGGAGAAAAGAGTAGAATTTCAGTATTTTTTATATTTTTCATAGCAAAAAAAAAAAAGAAGAAGAATGTAAAATAAATTCAAATTCAAATTTAAAGAAGCGTTGTTGTTTTTGTAAATCAGCTGAATTATACAAAATGCGGAGAAGAAAATGGTTTTGTTTTATTTTTTTTATTATATTTTCCTTTTTCAAGTTCAAAGAGTGGAAAATCAATATTTTCAGAATCTAAGAGAAAACGGGGAAAAAGCAAAAAAAAATATAGAGGAAAAAAAAAACGTGAAAATATTTTGTTGTTATCGTAAATGAAGAAAAGTCAAAAAGAAAAAAAACATTTGCTATTTTAATTTTCCGTTTTTTTTTTCTTCTTTCTTTATTCCGCTTTGCCCTCTTGATAATAAATAATTAATTCTTAATGTAAAACATTTAAAAAAATTGTGTTATGATGTCAAATCGCATGTTTTTTTATAAAAACAAGAAAATAAAAAAATTAAAAACAAAATGTTATCATTATCAGCATGGGAAAAATTGATAAGACGCGCGAGATGAAATTCAATAACATTTTTTTTTTTAATTTGGAAGTTTCTTCTTCTTTTTTTTTAGTCATCATTTTTCTCTTCTTCTTATTCATGTTTTTTTCCTTTTCCTTTTCTTTTTCTTTTTTTGTTTCAGAAAAATTATTAATAATTTTATTTTCAAGTTCAGTTGGAGACTTAATACTGATTTCCTTCCATTTGAAGGTTATTTTTTTTTTAAAAAATAGAAAATAAAAAAATTCGAAAATAAAAACCAAACAAAGGAGAAAAATGTGAGATGAACAATTTGTACTGCACTGTACTGTATTTTACTGGACCACTAACTGACCACGCACACAAATGTTGTACATTATGTGAATATTTATCATTAGTCAGAATTGTCTTTATTAAATAATTTAGAGGGGATCAGCTGATTTTTGCTTATTTTTCATCACTTTGTGTTCGTTTTTTTTTTATTAATAAAAATATTTATATGAAAATTGCAATTCCATGCAAATATTACCCAGCAACAAACGTCATATTAGTATTATTATTTTTTATAATAAAATAAAGAAAAATGAAAAATAAATATAACAAAAAAAAAGTAACACTTTTATCGCTCGCGTTTTAAATAGAAGAAGAAGAAGAATTAAAAAAAACATTCTATTCTCGTGTATACACAAATTATATTATCACGCCATTATGTAAAAGGTATAAAATATTATTCACTTAAAAGTTTAAACTTGTCATAAAATGAACACACTGTGAACTGTGTCAGACGGAAAAAAATGATGATACTTTATTTTTTATTTAAACAAAAATTCTTTCACTGGCATGTGAACTGATAAAAAAAGGACCTAAATAATTACACAAGAATAACATTTCTTTAGAGTCTGGTGTCAAAAACTGTAAGACATGGGAGTAAAAATGTTCGTCATTCATAAAAGCTTTTTGCGCCTTTTACAGAAATAAAAAAGCTACAACAACAACAACAATAACAACAACAACAACAACAACAACAACAACAACAACAACAACAAACAAAGTTATAATACGTGACTTTAGAGATGATTAGATAGTTATTTGTGTCTATGATTTATTGTAAATTATAATTGAACAAAAAGAAGAAGAATGAATTTAAATTAAATCAATTAAATTTATTGAAGAATATTAGTAAATCAACGAAAATAATAAAGAGTACAATAATAAGGAAATAATTCAACGAACATTATATGGATAATTTTCATTATTGCATGACAGAAAAAAAAAATTATTTACTAAGTGCAACCTTAAGTAAATTTGTAATTCTAAAGAAATTCAATAAATTTTAAGTACAGTCATAAATTTAAACTGACTTACAGGTTACCTTGACATTGATAAAAAAAAATCATCAAAAACACAAAACAATATTTTTTTTATTGTGTTGTGTAATAAAAATATTTCATTGTTTTTTTTTTGTGTTTTAATAAATTTAAAAAAAAAAAACACTGATAAAAACAATTATATATTGCATTTTTAGACATGGAACAACGTGTGTGTGTGTGTAAGATTTAATATCAAAAGATTGATCGATTTTGATTTAAAATCAATAATCTACTTTTTTTTTTTAAGTTGTTTTTTTTTTACAATTTTTCAATTGTCAAAGTTCGATCATTGACCATTTGAAGAGTCAATAAACATTTTCTATTTTATTTTTCATTTGTTATAATTGTTGTTGTTGTTTTATTAAGTCGATTAGAATTTGTATTATTTGGCTGATTAATAAAATATATTATTGAAATATTTTACGATGATAAGTGTTAAATAAGATTGGATGAAACAAAAAAAAAATAAGTCTTAGAAACAAAACATCTGGACATAAGTTACGATAACAACACGCAAAAAATAAAAAGAAGCAATAAAGTAATTTAATAAAACTATCTAAATTTTACTTTGCCCACGACACCTTTATGTATACATATTTTTTTTTCGTGTAACTCTATTTTAGTATTATCTTAACACTTCATTAATTTTTTTTTATCAAACTAAATCCCTCTTAGAAATTAAAGAAAAACAAAAAAAAAGGCAAAGGAAAAATATAAAAAAAAAAATCTGTTGTCTATAAATAAAATTACGCATTTTTATTCATTTATTTATTAAAGACACGCATTATTACTTAAGAAAGGATTATGGAAAAGTGTAAAAAAATACTGATAACAAAATAAAAAAAAAAACATTCCAAAGTTTATTTGGATTTAGTTTTTTTTCAGATTGGACGGATATAAGTCAGAAGTGAAAGGGTTTAAACCACTTATGTGTATTACGATTAGTGAACTAATCTTCAATATCTATTGATTTGATAGTTTCCACTATGCTAAGACGTGGCTTTAGATTTTATAGCGGAAATCGTTATAAAAATAAAAAAAAATGATTTATTTGATGTTTGTGAGAAATTCTTTATCATTTTATATTGGATGGACTGTAATACCTTCTTTTTTTTTGTAAGATCTTAATTTACAAAGTCCATAACACATACTTAACACTTACAAATATTTGTGTTTTTTTTTTAGAAGAACAAAAAAAAAGAATCCAGTATTAACTGGATTCAACTTTTTTCTATTTTTAATGCAATAAAAAGACCAAATTAATTAAGACATTTTAATATTGAAAAGTAAAAAATTATACTATAAATTGATAGATAACAATTGAACAATAGCTAATTTTTATTGTAGTTAAGACAGAATTACAAAAAAGATAATGTCAATCAGTATTAAAATTATATCAATTTCTAATTGTAAACAATATTTTTGATAAAAATTTATGAGTACCTTCACTGCCTTATTTTAATTATATAATTTATAACTGATCATCCTCAATAGATACTATTTACGGAAATATTTAACTAAAATAAATATAATTCAGTTGAAATTGTAGGTACCTACAATTTTTTTTTTTTTTTTCGTAATTCACATTTATCAATTCGGATATTTAATTCAATAATTATTGTAAAGTCATTTATTTTGGATATCTATGGATGATGACGTGCATGAAATTAATTTTATATTAATGTTACTTTTTTAAGTGATATTTAAGACAGGTTAATAGAGACGTGTGGGATTGACGATAACCATAAACTTGAATAATTTTTTTTTTGTTTTAAGTAAAATATTTAATTTTATTATGTGATTATGCAAAGATAGGAAATACAGATTACCTAATCTTAATTCATTGAAGTTGTATCAAATTTTAATCATGTCATACGACTTAAATTAAGTCAACAATAGTAGAAGAAAAAACCTTATAAAATATTTTGAAATCAACAACAGCAATTGAAACAACAACAACAACAAATTCATTTACTTAATTATCATTCGTTTTATGACAAAACATTTAAGATTTCCTTATGAGACAACAAAAAAAAAAACGAATACCGAAAAAAAATAAGTGTGTAGACTGTTCGAGGAAAATAATAAAAAAATAGAAGATTTATGACAATAAGTAATTATAATTAGGTAACATTGTAATAATGCGCGTTTTAGAGGTATGATGATGGCACTATTAAAGTAAGTTAATGATCTAAAAACTAAAATCTAAATGACATTAAGTACATTGTCATCTATCATCAGATCATCACCATATTACTGTCATAATCGTAAAAAAATAAACGCACTTAGGTCAGTCAGACCTTCACTTTTTCTTACTTAATTTATTTTTTCCTTAATAAGAAGCAAACGATTATTTATTTACAAAAAATTAAACATATTCTCGAGAAAATTCCAATACTGTTATTGGATTAAAAAAAAAAAGGGTTAAGCCTTAAGTTATAAGTTTAAGCTCAATAAATTTCTAACAAAAAAAAAATGGAAATGTATAAGAACAATGACGGATGTTTCTTCAAAAAACCTTTACGTTTACATCAGAGAAAGATTGATTGAGTCTATGTCTTAGCTATATCGGTTAGGTCCTTAGACACATAATGTTATATTAGGTAATCAACATTTTCTATGATCGGTGGTCACAATAGGTATAAATTTCTGAATTCTATACCTACTTGTAAATTGGGGTAGGTAAAATGTATACGAATATAATTGAACTTAAAACACATGAGTGTTTGTTTGTGTGTGTGTGTGTGTGTGTGTAGGTGGTAATAAATCGATAACAACAACAATAATTATATATATTCGAAGGTTGATTATATATAAAGTCAAATAATATGTATATTCGGATATTAGTTTGATAGAAGTTAACTAAGTATATAGTTCTTTATTATTTCTTATGAATGATAATAGAGGAAAATAAGGAAAACGTTTTTTTTTTCTTATTTGCCCCCCTTCTACCCATGAGTATACCAATATATATTTACACACTTAATAGCTTAATATACGCATTACGCACGCAATATAATTCATATAGAAAAATATTTTCTTTCCTTTTGACAATTACTTACTTGACGTAATAAAATACAAACGTACCTACTGAATCTATATTTAAAAATTTTATATGTGAGAATATTCTGAATATCGACTAATGTACAATAAATATTCTATTCTGTATCCAATTTATGCTTAAAAAGCTTAATATTTTTCTCCCAAAAATCATTTCTTTTTAATTTCCTAATTCCCTAAACAATTTAAAAGAGTTTTTGTATTGGCAAAATGAAGTAATCCGATGCCTAATAGGATGTTTATTTCACAATTATGGTAAATATTTAAAGGAAGTGAAACGTACAATATTTAATTTGAAACGTCATCAAATAAAAAACTGAATAAAATGAAATTTTCCCGTAGTGATGATAAAAGATTTTAAATTTGTTTGTCATCCCAATTGTATTCGTACAAATAAAGTTGAATAAATTTTCTGTTGGATATAAGAAAAAGTGTAATTTTTTCTAACTACGTACTTATAAGTTTATTGATTTATTAAAGAAAGAAAGGGAAAGAAATAACAGTCCCATTAATCAATCGCATGCGATTATTAAAAATGTAATCCGAAACTAAATTAATTTTATATTTTTATTCATTTTATTTTCCATTTTTCAGACAGAAAAAAAAAACAAATAACAAAAGAAAGCTTAGAATTTCTTTTAAAAGCATTTAAAAAAAAAAATAACAAAAGTTTTGTAAATAAAAACAGAAATGACAGAAAAAAATAAAAAAGAAAAGTTTAAAAGTTTAAATTCGAAGAGGATCAAAACTAAATTTTTTTCAATTAAATTTTTTTTTGTTGATTTTGAAAATAGGATTTTTTTCTCACTCTCTACTTCGTGTTTTTTTTTTTTTTTTTTGTTATTTTATGAAGGTCAAAAATATTTCATCCCTGATAAAAAAAAATATAAACAATACAAAATATAAAATAAAATAAGAACAACAATTAATAAATTGTAAGTAAGTAAGTATGATTTACATTAATAATAAAATTACGTCAGTAAGTAAGTCAGTATGTAAGTAGAATTTTTATTATAGGTAAAGATATCCAGATGCTTTAAATTTTATTGTTGTTGTGTTATTTTTTATATGAAAAAAAAAATCATTTTGCTTAGTCTTAGATTTTAGAGAATAGAAAAAAAGTTTCAAGTAAAAGCTTTTTAAGTAAAGTAAGGAATATTTTTATTTTTATTTGTTGGGTCATAATAAATCTGTGATACTTTTTAATTACTAATTAATTTAATTTTTTTTCTATTTTATAAGTCATAACCTGTGAATGTGTTTTTTGCTTTTATGTACTTAAAGTGTTATTATTTTTATTTGACTTTATTATAAAAATAAATGACATAACGAAGTAAAATTATGTTCAACTATTTTTCGTAGTGACTAAGTAATTAAATTTTTAACATTTTCCTATTCGGATTTTATTACAAACATAAAGAAATCACTAACAAAAACATTTTGCAAATTTTGTAAATTTGTTCTTCCCCACATTATATAAGGAAATTTGTCTCTGTTGTACAATTGCGAGAATTGGATTTTGGAATCTTTCTAAAGTTTTCCAAAAAAAAAAAAAAAAATCAATGTGCACTTAGCAGAATTTTTGTTAGATTTGTTCAGCAAATATTAAATGAATTTGTAAAGAAAATTTTACAATCTTTTATTCGTAATTTATTGACATTTATTTATTTAACAAAACTTACAAACTTTTTCCAGTTATTTTCTTTTCTATTGTAGTTGTTGTTGTTATTGTATTTTCCATATTAAATTATTAATTATTGGTGTATACGGCCTACACACACACACACACACACACACAAACATATACCAAACTAACAAAACTATTTTTAAATGGAAAATCGAAAATAAAATTCGATTGATTTTTTTTGTTTGGAAAAAAACAGGAAAAAAGAAAACAAAAGAAAGAAAGAAAAACTACGATCAAATTTATAAAAACTTACAAGTAAATAATTGATTTTCACTTAATTTACTATAAAAATATTTTTATTCTGTTGTGTTAGTGTGACATAAATCTAAAATACCGTAAAAACTGTCTAACTCGACTTCCCTTAATCAGACCAACTCTCAAACTTAACATTTTTTTAAATATTGTCCCAAAGAATATCACATTAGAAGGTAACTGGACAACATTCCGATACTGAAACAACCTGCTTTATGGGATTTCTTTTCAACATCAAAATTCCCATGTGAACATTTATTTTTTTTATTTTAAGAATCGAATTCATTTTACTTTATTTTTAAACACAAAAATTTTCAATTTTTTTCTTTATAAATATTTATAACAAAATATTATTTAATTATTTTAGTTGGCTTGATTTTCAATAATTTTTCTTTTGTAATTTATATAAATAGTTAAGAGGTAGGTACTTACTATATGTATACTGTACACACACGTGTAAAATTATACAATTATTAAGTGTAAAAATTAAAAACAATTGCCAAATTATTTATTCACTCTCTAAAGTCAAAAATTGTAGTACGTTGATATTTGTGTTTCTTACAATCAACTAATAGAGAATAGAAAATAGATTGTCGAAATAGAAATTAAATGATTATGTTCTCCCCCCCCTTTCCAATCGAAAAGTACCAACAATGTTTTTTTTTTATATAATAATTTCTTTTAAGGCTGTGTTCGTATCTACTGATCTCAAAAAAAGAAATAAAAAGAGAATGGCCGAAATATTGTACTTTTATGCTCCACGTAATTGCACGTGGCGATTTCATGTGATATTTGACTGGGTATAAATATAGGATATTTCTAACCGAAAGAATATAAGTGTACGTTAAGGTCATTTACTTAATTATATTTCGGAGAATACCTACGTACAAATAAACATTTTTTACATTGAACAAATATTTAATACTTTTATAATCTTTTAATTATTAAATTATATTTATAAAATTTTGGTTATACTTAAAATATTTAAAATCATTTTCAATGGCATAAGTTTACTAAGTAAAACCCGATTAATAAACATTTAGCTTTAGGGCTAAATATTTAATAAAAATTGATGACCAAAATAAAATATTGTTAATTGTGAAATTAGTTAGTACTGGTAGTACCTGTGCGCCTAAACTAAATTATTATTCCATAATTTTTATAACAACAAAAACAAAAAATGTGTAACAGAAAATATTATTTTAAGGGAAAATTTAGCCAACAAAAAAAAAACCCCCCCACACACAACTATAAGCAGAGAGTCCACAAAAAAGCCGGTTCGGTTAATTTTAATCAAGTCAATTTTCGGTATTTCAAAGAAACACGCACTTTCGCTTTCTTCAACACAAAAAACAATTTAAAATTCAAATTCAAAATATAAATAATTTATTAGAATTCTTTTCCATGTTTTTAGAAATATTTATTCGCTTTTGTATATTTCTTTTTATTCATATTTTTCGCAATAAATTTGGCAAAGAAATAAATGAAAGAAAATAATATTATTTGAATTCGGTGAAAATATTTCTTAGTAGAATTTTCAAAACCAGGGAAACAAATTTTAAATAGAATCAAATATATAGAATTTTAATTCAAACAATTGTTTGGGTTTTTAGTCCCACGACCAATGCCCCAAATTTATTGTAACATTTTCTGAAAGATTATTATTCTGTTCGTTTTTAATTCCAGGGCGACTATATGAAGAAATCTAAAACTTTAATCTATACTAAGCTGTGTACTGAACTTCCACTTCCATAATTAAGAATAAAGAATCCGTTCTGGATTTTTTTAAGCCAATTTTTATTGAAATTTTTACTAATTAGGATCAAAAAAAGTTTAATAGGAGATTATCGATTATTGGACTGTCTTCGATTACTTATTTAGTATTTTCACGAAAATATTAAAACAAACAATTTTTTTTTGTAATCTTTTTCTAAGAATTCTTAGCAAAAAATAAATAAATATACAATAAACATCCTCTTTCTCTCCCTCTCTCTCTCTCGGCCACTCATTTTTCTCTGCTGTGTTTTTATTTTGTTTAATGAAAATTATAACTGTAATTTTCTTTGTATATAAAATGAGACGACATTAAAAATAAATTTAAAGCAAGATTAATAAAAAAATATTAAATGAATCATTTCAATAAATTTATAAACAAAAAAAAAACCAGTGCAATACAATATTTAATAAATATTCTTTGTCAAGGTTTCCATAATTTTTCATTCGTACCAAAAAAAAAAAAATCGCATTCTAGTCGCATCACCTACTTAGCGTTAGCAGTGAAAATCATTCGTTTTTTTTTTGAGCAAAAGAAACAAAAAAAAAACACACACACACACAACGAAAAAATAAGAAACAATACATTCACTCTACATTTTACATGTAAACGTATAAAATTTTTGACATGCATGACGAAAAGAAAAAAAATAACATCTGATTTTTGTTTTATTTTCTATGTGTGTGTGTATGTGTGTATGCATGTATGCATGTATTATGTACGTAATAATGCGAATTATTATCTATGCATAAAGGCAATAATAAAAGGTAAAAAAAAATTAACAACACATACATACATACATGCAAACATAGATAATAAAAAAAAAACGATGCGAAGAAATATTCACAAGGGCAAACATAATTTCTTTCAAAAAATTCACCAAAATAATTGTATAAAAATTTGATAAATTGTCAAAAAAAAATAAAATGTAAATAAAATTCTCTTACCTGAATTATAAAATACTATTTTTCAATTAAAATGAAAGTACTAATTAATAAAGAAAATAATTTCAACCAATAAACTTTTTTTTTATTGGTAATTTTCTCTGTCCAAAATTCACAAATAAAAGTAAAAAAAAAAAAACAAATGAAAGAAAAATTCACCAATTTCAATTTACTTAAATTAAGAAAAAAATCACAATAAAAATATTTTGGTTTCGTTTTGTTTTCTCAAATAATTTCAAGTAACTAAAATTAATTCGTTTTATGAAAAATTTTCACTTTAATTAAACAAAAAACAAATTTGTATCTTTTATTTTATTTTATAGAAAAAAAAAAGTACACAACACGTATTTATAATTCTAATGCACGAATAAAACTGTTTATTAAAATCCATGTACAAAATGTTTTATATGAAAAATAATACGTTTTGTGATAAATATCTACTAAATTCAGGGAAAAAAAAAAAAGAAAAGAAAAACAAAAAAAAAATTTAATAGATTAATTTTTTTAATCTTTTTCTGTTTCTTCTTCTTCTTCTTTTTTTTTTTTTTTTTTTGATAAAACTTTTTTGTCTCAATAATATTTATTAATTGAGTTTACAACGTAATAGTTTGGTCTTTTTTTTTTTTTTTTGTTTTATTCTGGAGCCAAAGAAAAAAAGCTTTTTATTACTTTGAATTTGAATTGAATATTGAACTCAAACGAGACGAACAAGAGACAGTAATCGTATGATATTTTTATAAAAATGAGAAGAAAAAAATTGAAATAAATCTCTCTGTTCTCTCTCTCTCTTATTTTTATGCCGGTTCTTTGTTTATTTTTTTTTTTGTGTCGCTTTATATGAAACAAAACTATATATACGTGGTTTTAATATATACATAACTCTTTCTAACAAACAAACAAAATAAAAAAATATATAAACACGAATGCGGTTCGTGTTTTTGCCATATAATATGATTCTATCATCATAATCATATCATATCATTTTTTTTTTTATAATTTTATTACAATATCAAGTCCAATTTTTGTCAATTGTATCCAAAAGGTGGAAGGTACTTTTTTATCAATTTAATCTTTCTGTTGAAAAATAATTATATATCATGATTATATTTCATTTTTAAGAACTCTTGAATTATAGGAGAATTCTATTTGATTCTTTTCGCTCTTTCTCTTTCCTCAAAAAGAAATTTGTTACAAACAAAAACATCAATCAGATTAAAATCTAAAAAACAAGTTAAACAAATAAACAAAAAAAAAAAATTTAATAGATAATTTTTTTTTAATGTTTGCACAAAATTCATTTTTGCATTAACACTGTATTGTAAATTGCATAAAAATAGCATTAGAAAGAGATAGTGTCATATTAAAATCGTTAATTATATTATTTTCTATCTTCTGACACTAATGACAATTGACAATATATCAGGTGTTCCCTTTTGTTTTGTTTTTTTTTTTTGTTTAAGGAGAATTCTAATTATGATGAATCATAATTGAATAATGTTATCTGAATTTTGGCATGTTAAATAATAATACAGAATGTCATCATCATCATAATATTTGTTATCAAAATTCCTAAATATAAAAATAAAATCAAAACAAAATTTTGTATAAAAATAAGATCGTCTTATAATAGAAAACTTTAGAAGATTTTCAATTTAAATATAATTTATTATTATACTAAAATTAATTTATCAATTGAATTAAATTAGATAGGTACGTCATTTTATTAAATTTGCACTTGTGAATTGTGATGTATGCATTCACTTCTCATCTCATGTGGTTTTTTTTTTTTTTAATAACAAAAAGAATGAGGAACATGCGTCTTTCTCTTTGGTAAAAAAAAAAACATTTACAAAATTCGTGAGTGCGAAAGGAAATGAAACGGCTTTGTTATATTTACCCTTTTCAAACAAAATTTTTATAGGTACTGTTCTTTCGCACACAATACAATATGCAATAACATTACGATTTCGTTAAATTTTTAATTTCAGCTTTTTTTTTTAATAGATTTTCTGACAAATATTGAAGAATTATTTTTGTATTATTTAATAATTATATAAATTACATCAGTAATTTCTTAAATAATTCAATAGTCATCAATAAACAAAAAAGTTATCTCATATTTTTATAGGTAAAACTAATAAATACCGGTTAACGCACATGGTTAGGTCATGGACGATTGTTACTCTCACGTGTCATTTTTTCTCTCACGCGACTTTTTTTTCGCGAATGAAACTTTGTGAAAGAAAAGAACAAATAATGGCGTGACATTTTCTAACTCTCTTACTCCTTATAACATTCTACTGTTTTACTGTTTTGTTGATTTTTTTACTTTGAAATTTGTCTAATGTTGTTTCTTTTTCTCTTACAGAGAAATTAAGTCAGATATAAGTCAGATTCTCGTATTTTTTAAGTTTTAAGTTTTTAAGTTTTATTTTTATTTTATACTTCCTTTTTACCTAAAAGCTTGTTAAAATAAAGTTTAGCAAAAAAAAAACAAAGTAAAGTTCATGTTCCAGATTTAATTTATTCTATTAAAACTAAAACATGAATTATATTTGATTAAAAATTAGATATGCATGCATACATTTAGAAAAAATTATCACATGAGTAAAATTGATTCAAATCAATTTTTACCTCTCAGAACTAACAAAATTGAGGACATATTTTTTGTATGCCATTTATAATTTAAATACAAAATAAATCCAAAAAAAATGGAATCATTCATAAATTAATGAATAATAAATTGAAAAGTAAAATTAATTAAATATTTTTTATAAGACGAACAATTTTTTTTTTGTTTTGGATTACAAATAAATAAAAAAATTAAACTGATAATTAAAGAAACAATACTATTTTTAACTTAACTAAATCATCATTGATTTGGTTATCACCAAAAAACTAATCGGCTAACAAATAAAGAAAGAACACGTGGAAAAGTCTATGAGAACAAACGAATAGACAATTCATTTTTTTCGCTTTTTAAATTATAATTAGTATAAATAAAATAAGCTTTCTTTCTTCTAGTATCATATAACGAAGCACCTGAATAAGTTTTGGTTACAGAATAAAGCTTAATTTTTAATAATCACGTATTATCTCTAGTTAACTGCAAAGATAATATGAAATACGACGATGATAGGTCCACGTTAATACTCAATTAACAAAAGATTGACTCATAAAAATTGTGACTAGGCCGATCTCTATTTATAAGTTCTAAAGTTTTTTTTTTTTATTATTCATTATTAAACGTCAATGAATTCTTTTCTGATGTAATTTCAATAGCGTCGAAAAAGATTTTTATAATCTCTGAATATTTAATAGTGAAAAGCTTTGTAAGTGTGTTATTACAGGATTTTAAAATTGGTCGTCTAATCTAAGAACAGTGGCTATATTATGTAATCATACTCGTAGATATTCCTGTATATCTTTATCACAGATACAATTTTTTAATTCAAATTGTGAGTACAATGGCTTTTACACTTTTAATAAGAATAAAAGTAATTTTTATAATAATTTAATATGATAATACATTTCGAATTATCTGTTTAAAATTTTAAAATAATAATTCTTAAAGAATTATTCCTGCTTTTATTATTTCTTTATTCTCTCACACATACACATACAGATGAACACAATCTTACATCGTCATTACATTTGGTAAGAAACTCTATATAAGAAACAAAGAAGTTATGGATGTATAGTCAATTTATTTCACCAAAAATAATAATAAAATAAATAAATAGAAACAAAAAAAAAATCTATATTTAAGAAAATCAAATCAGAAATATTGTACCTAAGCATTAACAATTTACATGCAACACTTTCTGACGTACTATAAGCGATAACATCATAATTTTCTTTTTTTTTTTGTTATTAATGTCAACTTTTGACATTGATTTCATAAAGAGATAAAACTAATTTTTATATTTTCTTCAGTGGAAAATATTATACGGTGAATCAACTTTATTGTAAACACAAAAAAAAATTCCATATTGGTGATTTTTTTTTCCTTAAAATATGGAACAAAACTATAATGAAATTTCTTAATCAATAAAAAATATACAAAGTAAAAATGATGATGAAGAAGAAGAAGAAGAAGAAGAAGAAGAAGCAACACATATAAAAGATTATTAAATTTGATTAAAGAAAATAAGCAAACGCGGGAAGTGATTTTTTTTTTTTGATCCCAATTGACCTTGCTGATTTATAAAAGTCAAATTAGCCAGATCATTTTCAATTTTTATTATTTTTATGAAATTGTATTAAAAAAAAATTATATATTTATATAAACAAAATCTTTTATTTAATCATTGCATGTATAATTTGTTCCCAAGTACCAAATAATTTACATATGTAGAGGAAATTTCTGAATATTATATAGATAAATGTGTTGCATGTGTAGAGACAGAGATAATGAAAATGCAAATTGAAAAATGTTGTCAGGCTATGTCACTGTCATATAAATAAATTGCTTCTGTTTTATTTTAATTATAATATCAGATAAAAATAACAGATTCTGACATTATATGTGGTTAGTCCGGTTTTTTTTTTTATCTTACATGTATAAATTTTATAAGACGGAAGGATCTATTTTTTTTTTTTTTTTATAGCGAAAGTTAAGTTCCAGTTTTAGTGATTTACTAATTTTAGTTTCAATTATGTAAATATATTCTTATAAAATTTGTGTTGATTCTTTTTGTTGTATATTATTCTCGTTGTAATTAATATTTTGTTTATATTAATTGTTAATTAAAGGCGTATTTTATTATTATTTTAAACTTAAATATTTATTATTATTAATTATTATTATTAGAAATTTTAGAATATTTGGATTTTTACTAAAACTCCTAAACACATCTACATATTTATATAGTTCAACAGCCAAGGTAAAAGAGTACAAATTCATTAATATATTTTTATTAATTGAATTCTAATTATATTTAGATCTAGACTTTTAATTAATAAGATAAAAAAATTAAATTAAATCGTAATTAAGAATTATTACCAACACTTTCATGTTTATATTTTAAGTTGAGAACTTATATAGTTGAACGTGTTTTCATTCGACTTCAGCGTAAATATTTTACAATAATTCTTACTTTTTAAAGTTATTCAAAGTTCATCGACATTCATTTTATTCATTTCAATGTATTCGCTAATGATTCACTTCAATACATTTTTTTTAGGTATATGAAACGAATATAACAAATACAGATGCTTTGATTTGTAACATTTTTTAACATTCACATTAAAAAAAAAAGCCGAAATCATCAAACGTATTATTGACGACAATTATTTTCTATTTAGAAAAATGTTTTATGTTTTTTTTTAAAATCAATTCATAGATTTTTGATTGATTTTGTAATTTATGCGTAAATATTTTTCTTAAATTTTATGAATTATTAAGATTCATCAAAAATTGTTCAATCGTGAATTTTTTTTTTAATAAATTCTAAATGTCAATAGATGATATTTTAATTAATTTAAACAAACAGAAAAGAATCGCATAATATTAGCAAAAAGATGACTTTTAGCAAAATGAAATAAATTTTGAGCGGATATACACAACAATCACAAAAAATCATAAATTAATTAAACCATATTTTGTTCAAGGCTTTATTTATTTATGTTTTTTTTTGTTTTCGTCATTTCATAATAAACTTGTTTAATGTCAATGTTCAACAACATGTGCTTGCACTTACCTTTCATATTCTCTTATGTAAATAATTTCTATAAAAAAATGAAAAATATTTTATGTGAAAAAATGTAAGTAAATAATACATGTGAAGGTGTTAAAGGACGATAAAATTTTTAATATACAAAAGTACTTAAATTTTGTGTAAATAACAATAATTTTATTTATAAATTATTTCAATTGAAGACAGCTTTTCACAGTAAATGATTTTAAATTATTTAAACTTGTATGAATTATATAATTAATAAATAATTTGTGGTTGGTGATGGTATTTATATTAATAATACGATTAGGATAATAATTTCACATAGAATAAATTCAATAACATTAGAAAATGTAAATTTTAGTACATCACCGGATTTACTTATCTTTGTATCTCATTCAACATACCACCCTTAAACATGAGGGTGCCATTTACAAAAACTTTTAACTTTCAGAAGGAAAATATTTTTTTCTAAACCAACTTTATTGAAAGGATGAAAATCCTTTTGTAAATAAACTTTCTTCTGTAAGGTATTAAGTAAATATAAAGAAAAAGAAAGTATTGAAGACAAAATTAAAGTTATCTACATAAAATTGTTTGATATTTTATTAGAAAGGAATCTGATAAGGAAATATCTTTTGTGCTTTATACAAAATGACAATGTTTTTATGCCTTCATTTGTTTGTCAAAGTAGTAGCATAAATTTAGGCGGGCTATCTTAAAGAATTTTGAACGTAATTCGTTTCATTTTTTTTTGTTAAGTATAAAAATATTTTACTAACATATTTAAATGCAATATATCAAGAATATCTTTAAAGAACAAAAGAATTTACTAAAAGCTAGCTTCATTAATAAACTCAGATGGGGATAACCTTTGAAATAAAATGAGAAATAATTTTTATTAAATTCTTTTATTATTCCTTCCACTGATTGAATTTTTTTGGATTAATTAATTTATTTTTGTGTAGCACATTCTACTATGCACTTAAATTGTTTGTCGATATTCGATAAAAACTAATTATCCACCTATAAAAAATTACTAACCCCTGTCACATGAAAACATATATTTAATTCGTCAATTAAAATCCGGTTTATTTGAAGAAACCACAATAAACACACACAAAAAAAAAATGGCGATTCAACTGTAGCATAATCAATCATTCAATTCTAATTTTGTTGATTCTAATTTTTTTGTTTTGAAACAAAAATATCAGATGTAAAAAACCTATCGTTAAAATATTTATCATTACTGAAATCAAAGCTTTCTCATTGAACTACACACGTTTTATTGTGTCGGAACTTAATAATACTTGCTGTGATTCAATTCCATAATTAATTATGATAGATGTATAGCATAAATATTGAATTTCTCTCAAATCAAATATTATAATTAATATTAAAGGTAAGATTAATTTGTAATCTAATAAAATAACTTGAATATAAAATTAAATAATAATTAAAATTATTGAAAGCACAATAAATTTCCATATGCTGTCTGTCTAATAAAGTGTAACAAAGTGAATATTATCCTACTTCCTTGTGTCGTTTATCATTTTTAAAAGAATGTAAAACAAATGAATTAAATTAAGATAAAATTTTAAAGAAATAATAACGAGAGACCTCCAAATAAATACCCTACAGGCGTACAGCTTACAGTATTAATTTGTCCATAAACATTTAATCCCTATGTTGAAACAACAAAAGGAAATAAAATGTTCTGTTTTTTATTGTTTACAAAAATTTTTAATTAAATATTAAGTTAATGCGTTTAATTTTTTAATATTTATATGAATTAAAATAACGAAGATGAATCACAATCATTATAAATGCAGACGCATTTAGCTTATTTTAGGAGGTGTTGTTTTTTTAATCCAAAGATGTTTACTAAAGATTTTCAATGACTTAAGAAAAAAAAATAGTTTACACATTTCATTTTTGTTAAAATAATAATTATAATCATAATATAAGATTTCATTAAACAACAATAATAAAAATTATATAACGCGCTCTCGAATCGTAATTTTCAAATAAAAATTGTAAACGTTATTTAATAACTGGATGGGTTATGTGAGGTAATGACCTAAATATTCCATGTAAATAAAAATTCGAAATTACATCCAAGTATAACTTTCTATACTTTAGACTTTTTTACAATTCAAATGAACATAATGCCGCTTAAATATTCAATTGAAAAATAACAATTATATTGATTCAATCCAATTTCAATTTAACTTTTACTACACTATTTTTTTTTTTTAATTTAATTTTTTTAAGAGGCCATTTCGCGATTAGATATTTTTATCCATAGATTTTTTTAAACGATTTTTTTTTTAATTACGGAAGATTATATTTTTATAAATAATTACATCGTAGATTTCCTATATTGATTATATCAGATGATGTAACTTAATCATTATAACGACGTAATATGAACATAAGATTTTGTGTCAAAATTTCTAAATTGTTATTAATTGTTTTACTTTTTATATATATATTAACATAAAATTAAGATAAAAGAAATTTAGTACTCCGTAATTTAGACTGTTATATGAAGAATTTTTTCTTTTGATTGTGCAGATTGAGATGCTTACAAATAAAAATGCAAATGCAAATACAAAATTAAATAATTGGAAATACAAATGCAAACACAAATGCAAAAGTCTCGCTATGTTAAAATTGATAGATTATTTCAACAAATTTTTACTACAAAAATTATTAGTAAATTAATAAAACAAACAAACATTTATGGCTATAATATTAAGAAATTCATTTTTGCTTTAAATTTAATCAACGATTTGTAGAATTATTTTCACTTTTAATAAAAAGAAACTGTATTTTAACATTCTTTAGACTGTCTGAGCTGGATTTTGATTCAAAAATACTAACAAATATTTCTTGTAAATTTTCTTGAATGTATAGTATTATTTTTTTTTTGTCTACATAAATTCGAATATTTATTGTATTAATCCTGAATAAATATTAAGTCTTGCTTTTCAATAAATTCAATATTTATCTTAAAATTCGATAAAGGACAAGAAAATCTAAAATAAATTAAATATTTTGTATGTTTTTGCTTCTACAAATTATAAATACTTTATTTAAGAAACAAACCAAAAATGTTTTTCTTTTCTATCGATAAACTCGTAAACAGGTAGATAAAAATTAATAATTCAAAATAATATTTTCAAACAAATAAAATATCGATGAGTTAAAAAAATTGATACAAAATCTGACGTACAAATTTATGCATATGCGGGTTTTTCACAGAATCCCAAATAAATCCAAATAAATTAAAACAAAAAAAAAAAAAGAATAGATCAAGGTTCATAAGAAATCATATATAATTAAAAAACTGAAAAGCTTTAAGCTTTTGAAAGTTATATATGCAATTTTATAATTATATTCTTTAACATTGAATTTATATTTATATATTTTTGTGTTTCTCTTTTTGTCTTTTTGTCTTTGATTATGTTTTTTAATTCAAATAAATTTCGTTTATTATTCAAAAAAAAAAAAAAAAAAAACAAAGTATTAAAATTGAATTAGCTATTTTATAAATATTGTCTGAGGTTTTCAACAATAACAAAAATATTGGAGACACTCTATGGAATTAAATTACTAAAGTTTTATGAAAATAAACGTCAACACACAAATTTATGCTGTGATGATCAACATAATGATGAAGATGATGATGATGATGATGAGGATTGTGTGATTATTATAATTATTCTTTAGTTATCAAGGTAGGAAAACCCTTTCAATATTATTATTAATTTGAATAAAATTGTGATAAATATTTGTGGATTAATTTAATTGATTTAAAAAAAAAAACTACATTTAAGTAATTTTTTCTGTTCCAATTGAGAAAGAAACAAAATTTAAATTAATTTCATGACATATTTATTACAAGGACAAATAATTTTCTTTAGGTTAATGACAAATCTATATACGAATGGTTTTTATAATTTAAAAAGACATCAAAATGATGTAAACATTAATAATAGTTCCTTCACCTTCATTCATCTTTCAGTTAAATTATATAGATTTTTGTAATTAACGCTAATATTTCAATGTTAAATAAATACAACATCACCTATAAAATATCGAGCAAATATTTAATGATCATGATGATCATGTTGATCATTTTGTAACATATTGAAAATCATTAGTGTGGGATCATTAATCAACTATTAACGATAAATTATGTAATAGAATATTTTGAATAAATAAATATATTTTAAAAAGAAATTAAGAAAGAATTGATTAACTTTTAAACTTGTTTTTATTAAATTTCTTAATTTCAAGGTAATGTCATAACTGTTGCAAAATCTAGAAGAACCTGTTTAATTAATTCCATCAATTATTTGACAGTTAATTCTCAATACTTGTACAAGAAAAGTCAGTTCTGTTATAAGACTTTTGATTAGAAATTTTATTTTCTAATGAAAGTATCTTCAAAGCAAGAATTAAAATAAAAAGATGAACTATTGGTAGTATATTTTTAAACAGGAACTTGATTGCAATTTTTTGTTTTGTTTATATTTTAATTTGAATCTTGTTAAACAACTTCTGCTTTATGTATAAATAAATATTGGAAATACAAGTTAATACAAGTTAAATTAGTGATTAAACATTTTTTTAATTAATTTATTGAGAATAAAAAGATTGTCAGGGTCATCATTAGTTTTTTTGTCACACGAGATGGCTATAAAAATTAAATATCTTTGAGTATACAAATTATACAAATTTATACTATTCTAAAGAATCAATCGTTAGAATCAATTGTTTCTATAAAAATGCATTATTTAAAAATTGATCCTCTTTTGTTATGCAAATTAATTAAATTAATTATCAGTCGATTATTAACATTATCCTATTTTTTTTATAAGACGCAACTTTTGTCCAATTCAATTTTTTTTATTCCTAACTTTTAATAAATTACTACAATCTTCTGTTATTGTTTTTTTTTTCTTCTCTAATGCAAAGTTTGACACCAGAAAAACAAGAAAAATCCAGTCATTTTTTTGTATAAAAATCTATGACTAAATTTATTTTTTAGGTCGAAGTCGATGATTTTATTACGGTGATCAATTAATTCTTGTCGAAGTTTACAGATGTCCTTGCAAATTTCCATTTTATATCGTCTTTTTTTTCTTACTCTCCTCTTCTACTTCGACTTCTTCTTCTACAATAACTTGTTTCATTCTATATTTTTTGGTAGAGGTAAAAGTTTGTTATTTTTAAGTAAGCAGAAAAAAAAATACAGTGCCAGAAGGAAAATGTCCTCGATTAGTTTTGTATAAAAAATTTTTTGGTTTTGATTGAAAAATAGAAACAAAAAAATTATTTGTTTATGTATTACGGGGTTAAATCTTTAATATATATTTCTCAGGCATCAAAGACAACAAAAATCTAATAAAATATCAAAAAAACAATTAAATTTAATCTTCTTCTGTCTTATAAAAAACGGCATTCAAATTAAAATAAATTAATTAGTTTGATATTTTGGTCAATATTACGTAGATATTATGATTTACATTGAGAATTAAACTTTTTCTTTGTATGCAACGAAAAAAAAAAAATATTGCCAAAAGCAATACAAAAACAAAAAATTAAGAATGACTGAAGAAGAAGAAAAAGAAAAACAACAAAAAATAAGAATGAGAATCAAACAAAAAGAAAAACGGACGGAACTTGGAATATAAATAAATTAATAAAATCAACAAATTAAAACAAAAAAAATAAGAATTCAAATAAATTCATGATGACACAATTTTTTCGTTTTTTGTTTTTGTTTATAAATACTTTTCTCTGTTTATTTCGTAAGAATGAAAAAAAAACAACAACAACAACAACTGCTGTTTGATTTCTTGACTATAAAAAATAAAATAAAAAAAAAAAATAAGAAGAAATTTAAAAACAAAGAAACAAAAACAAAAAACTAAAAAAAAAATGATTGAATTGACAAACAAAGAAAATTTAAAAAAAAATTAAAACCTCAGTGGAATTATTGTGCAAAAGACAAAAATTGCTGGCGTAATCACTAAAATAATAATAAAGACAACAACAAAAAAAAAAAAAAAGAAGTTAATTAAATAAAAATGGAAAATAAATAAGAACAACAAAAAAATTTTTGTTTTATTTAAAAATTAATTTATTTTAATTATAGAAATAATGAAGTACAAACAAACAAATAATAAATTTTTACTCTTTTTAAGTCTTAATTTTTTTTTTTTTTTATACATTTTTTTTTTATTCTTTTTTTTTTTATTTTTTTTTCTCTTTTATGCCGATATTCTTATTTAATTATAATTTAAATGTTTTTTTTATTGTTTTTTTTTGTTTAAATCTAATCTAATAAAACAAAAAATTTATTGTTTTTTTTTCATATCTGGAAAATTAGCATTTTCATCTTCATCTGGATCTGGTACTTCTTCAATATGATGATGACTATGTCCAAATGCTGGATGACTACCGTCACCAGTTTTTTCAACAATTTTTTGTAATAATTCTTTTGATGGTTGTTTTAAATCGTATGCCCAACCTATTTTAGCAAACATATCTATCCAAAATGTTGTTACATTAAATGTATAATTTCCAAGTTCAGCTGCTTTATAATCCCATGGAAATACATGATGATAATTATGCCATCCTTCACCCATTGCAACAATTGCAACACCTATATTTTCAGCTGGATTTATTTTTCTATAATTAAACAAATAATACAAAATTAACATTAAATTATTTAATTAATTGTAAAATAATTACTTGTCATAAGGTCTATATCCCCACATATGTGCAGCACTATTAACTAACCATGTAAAATTTAAACCAAATACATAACGAATCATAACTTGTGAGATAAATGCACAGAACCATGTTTCATTCCAGAAATAAATTGGTACAACTGTTGGCATTATGAAACAGAATACAATTTTTAATAGAAGAAAATATCTGTAAATAGAAAGAAAAAAAAATAAATAAGAATATAATTAAATATTAGAAAGAAAAAGTGTATCGAATTTAGGTTATTTAATATTTTTTTTATATAATACAAGCATTAATGTCAGTACCGAGGTCAGTAATATGAATTTTTGTGGTCAATAAATTAAAAGCGAATATAATTTGTGTCTACCTAAAATTTTATAGTTAACTAGATTGCTAAATTCAAATTCTTTACTCTATTAAACTTTAATATTTATAATTTTAACCTAATTTCAACTAAAACTAAATTAAAATTAAATTCAAAAGAATATATTCTATCAGCATTCTCAAGAAGTGTGCTAATCGAGAATCTAGTATTTAGAGTAGACTTTAAATTAATTAAATTTAACATAAAAATTGTATGAATTATTTATTTGGACGTGGGAATAGAAGTGAATTGTTATTGTTTCAAAAAAACAAATTTTTACTTTTCATAAATTCACAAAACAATAAAAAAACCCAACAAATGTGCTGAGAAACCTACAAGAAAACAATAAAATCACTAGCAAGTCTAGTTGAGTGTATGTTAATTTTACTAGATTCAGAAATAATTTAAAGAAAAATGAATGTTCATAAGAAAATGATGAAAAAAAACATAATGATGGATTTTTTCTTTCTTTTGAATATTTGGCCAGAGGTGTTTTTTTTTTTGGTTATTAGGTCATAATATCAAGTTTTTTTTTGTATGTTTATTTTGAAGTAGGTTTAGATAGAAAGAGAGAGAGACGAGGTCACTTTTAGAGGTTTTATATTACATATATATATTTTTGTTATTCGTTACCAAGGTAATTTCATATAAGACAAAAACAAATTTATTGATCAAACCTAATTTTTTATATTGTGTGTTTTCTTCTTATGCCCAAATTGAGAGGAAAGAAATAAATAATAAACAAAAAACTTTAGAAATAACAAACCGACATTAAAAAAAAAAAAATTATATAATTTAATAGAAAGAGAAATTTAAGAAATGCAAAAATTATTACATACAACGCGTTGTTGTCTTATAAATTGTTTTGTTTATTTTTGTTTTATTCTTTGAAGAGAAATAAAGTGGCCTAAGCCAATCTAAAATAAAATTTTGAATCAATCATAATGAGATGATTATGTAAAAATGTAATAACTTTACAAATACATAACTAAAAATCATGAAATTAAAGAATATTACAATTACTGATTACAAAATACAAAAATTGAAAATATTAAAATGAATTTTGGCCAGGGCACACCACATATTGTCTAGCCAAATTGTTAGAGTTAAGCACACATAGTGATCATCGACATTTCTACGGCTATTTCTCGCATCACAACAATCAAAAAATTTTTAATAATTTTTTAATAAGGCGTGGAAACTGAAAACAGGAAGATCACACATCACGATCATATTTTTTTTTTTTTCTTTATTTAATATTTTAAATTCTTTGATTTCAGATAGAATTCTTTGTATTTTAATCTTTACACATTTATTAGCTATATTCCTAATAAAATTTAAATGAATAAATTATGCAAAATTCGTTTTATTTTTTTTCTGGTAAGTTTCTGGTTTCTTACTCAGAAGTCATAATTTCAATTTATAACAAAAAATTATAATCCAAGGGTTTATACCAAATTACAGAGATTTTTCTCGTATTGAAATTTTAATAATTATTTGTGTTCGCATTATTTTGATTTATAGTCGAGGTAACAACACCCGAATAGAGTACACTTTCATTTATTTATATTCTTCTTAAGTAATCAAATTAAAAAAACAAATCTTGAATCAGATTCAAAGAACAAATATACGAGAAATATTCTATTAAAATAATTTTCAAAACAACTGTTGATTAAAGTCAATACAAATCATCAGCTAAAATTTTTAAGAATTTACGGTTTGGCACATGTTCTTTAGATCTTTTGAACTTAAAAAACTAAAAGAAGAAGAAAAAAAAAATCCGAATATTTACATATTTCAAATAGTTGTTTTCCATGGTGGCTAACATTTTATATAATCGGATTTTTTTTTTCTTAATATTTTATCCATAGAAACTCAAAACATTTTGTTTTGATTATTATGAGAAATATTTAAACGAAAAATTTAGATTAAGAATAAGGTGACAAAATATAAACGATACAACGAACTGCATTTATATAAACAAATGAATTAATGAATGGTGATCAGAAAACAAGATTAATTTACTAAAAAAAGTGTTATTTTTGATATTCTAAAATTAAATTGAATATATTATGTATGGGAAGCAATAAAAATATTTTTGTGGGACAATCAAAGATCAAGACACACATTAAACACACATATACATAAGTGATCAACTATTTCGTAATACAAGAAATTGGGCAAAAAGTTAAAGAAAAAAAAACACAGAAAAAAAAACCATAAAAATAATTTATTCAAATTTTTTATAGATTTGAGAATCTTATCTTAAAAAAATCAAGCACACATGCAGACAATTGTGTGTTTTAACACTGAACACAAAGTTTTAAGATGAATACAAAAACAGAATTGATTGTGTACGTACGTACGTGTAAGTGTACGTGTATCATCACGTAAGAGTATAAATTGTATGTATACAGATAAATTGTAAAGATTGTTACAAGACCTTCAGTAAAAATTAAAACTATGATTTTATTCCTATATTTGAAGATCTTTTAAAGAAAACATACATAATTAACATATGTAAACATGTACCGATCATCACAAACACATATTAAATAAATAACAAATGAATGAATGGACCACAAAAAATTATCACCTATAATATTCGTTAAATGAATCTTTTATTTATGAATTTTAAATTCTATTATTATTATTATTATTATTATTATTATTCGTCGCCTCATAGTCTATAATCTTTTGTATATTGAAAATAACAAAATCTTTAAAGATTTAGTTTATTTTTCTCTTTCTTTATTATCATTTGGAACAAAATAAATCAACTGATGAAATATTTCAAATGAAATGAAATTAAAACGAAATTTTCTCTTATATGTAACGCAGATGAATTGTTTGCATAAGTTTTTAGTTTTTTTTTTTATTATTTATTGAAAAATGAGATTCACTTTAGATTCTTCACCTGAGGCATTTTGTATTTTAGTCAAAAGAAAATAAAGTGTATAATTAATTGAACAAAAAGATTCAAAATAAAAATGTCCCAATTTTTTTTGTTTCTCTCTCTTTCATTCTTATTTTTCTTATTTCTTTTATTTACTATTTTTTTTTTATTATTATTGTTGGAAATTGTTTGAAAAATTTCACTTTTCAAATAATTATGACAACAACTACAACAACAAACAAACAAAGTAAAATAAAAAAAGAATGAAGACAAAGAAGCAAAAGACGAAGTTATATTTGAAGATGAATAATTTGTGGTTTTGTTATGTAAAATAAAACATAATTGACCTTGCATATCTATGTGCACTGTAATAAATTTGTCTGGGTTTTATTTTATAATCGGTGGTTTTTTTTTATTATTTTTCATTTTACAACATTTTACATTAAAAATAATTTACTATCAAAAATGTCATCGAACAACCATTATAAAATTTTTATTATATTTGGCCCTCAAAATATTTGTACATTTATCAACCGACAGGTTTTTAGGTTTTTTTTCTTTATGGTAAAGTAAAGTAATTTGGTCAAGATTTTAAATGGTAAATTTAATACTTTGGTTATTTTATTTGTTATTTCATTTATAAAAATATTTAATAGAAAAATTACACCCTTGGGGTGTAACAATAAAAAAAAACCACATATACTTTTATTAATTGTCATAATGTTGAAGGTTTTCAATACAATATTTTTTATTTTGAATCCGTTTTCTAATAAATTTATAAAGTATAAAATATTAAATATTCTGAATTGAAATCAATTAACTTTAATATTTAAATAGATGAAAAATGATAGAAAATTATTCTAACGAATAAATGTAATTGTGTTCGAATGTAGAAAATAATTAATCAAATCAAACGCAGTAGATTATTACAAATCATTTAATTCAAAACAAGTCCGTCTCGATTCATAATCCAAATATCTAGATTGCCTTGTTCAAACCTAAATGTAAACGTGTTAAGAAATTGTGGATATGACGAACCAAATTTATTTTCAATAAATTCTCGAATCATAAAAATTATTGAAAATTAAATAATTTCATTTCAATTTTTCCAAAAAAAAAAAATAGAGAAAAAAAATCCAAACAAAAAAATAGAAGAAACAAACAAACTTTTTACTTAAATGACGGAAATATATTTGGAAGAAGACAAAATATAAAGGAAAAAAAAATAAAGAAGAAGAATTTTTTTTTCGCGATTTATTTTGTGATTAATTAAAAAAAAAAGTTTAAAAAAAGTTTCGTTTTCATCGTCTTCATCGTCTTCATCGTCTTCTTTATCATTCTCTGTTTCTTCTTTATTGTGTTAAAAATATTTATATTGTGTAATTTTAAGTGTTCGTGTATATGTGTGTGTGTGTGTGTGTGTGACAGTGTCATTTGAGTAAAAATTTACACAAATTAATAATAAACAAAAATAAAGAAAAAAAAAAGTAGAAATAATAAACAATAATAAAAATTGTGACATTCGACCAATATAATTTTTTTGTCTTTTCTTGATTTCCAACTCTTCATTATAAGACTTTTTGTTTCATTTTTTTGTTTTTGTTAGCTTGTTGTTTTTTTTTTTTGAATAAATCAGCATAGTGACGTAGACATTATAAAGACATTTATTATGCTTTTGCTTAAATTTTTTTTTTTGTTCATTGAAAATTATTTTAGAAAAATTGATTTTCAATCAGTTTTTTTTTTATTTGTGTTTGATTTTTGTTTAAATTTTGTGCTTACCTGGTATGAAATCTTATGACTGGATCACTTGCAATATCACTCATATCAATAATATTTCCTTTTGCAATAACTTCAGGATGTTTACGCATCATTAACCAACCAACATGTGCAAAAAAGAAACCACGATTAGAATTATGTGGATCAGCATCAGTTTCAGAAAATTTATGATGTACTCTATGATCACGTACCCAATCAAACATTGTATTCTATAAACATAATTTTATTTTTTAATTAATTCCATTTTGTTTGCAACTAAGAAAATGTAATTACTTGTCCTGCTATTGAATAGCAAATCATTAAAATTATTCTTAATGGAAGTTTTGCTTTATAAGCTTTATGACTCCATAAACGATGTACACCAGCTGTTACACCAAAACCACCTAATCCACCGGTAGTAAATGCTAAAAAAAATTTAATAAAAAAGAATTTAATTAAATTAAATTAAATTTTACAAATAAAAATTAAACAACGAATATTTTGCGATATTTTGGGGTCAATTAACTGAATCTGACAAAAAATGCTGTCATCAGTGATATTTTTTTTTTGTTCATTTTTGTGTAAATGAAATTTTGCAATATTTCCAATGAAACGAAAACAAAAATTCATAACCAAAAAAAATTGTTTAGACTTTATTGAACTTTTATTTTCATTTCATATTAAATTTTTGTTGTTTCAGCGAAAGTTTCTTGATTGGGAAAAATAATACACATGCGACATTTTTTTTTTTTTCGTTGTATCTGATATTGATGAGCGTAAGAAATTTTTTTTTTTTTTTTTGATTTAACTTCTTTTTTTTTTTGTCGATGTAACAAAAAAAAGAAGTCACGTTAAAATGTCTTAAAAAAAAATTTCATTAAAAAAGACATAATAAAAAAATGTTCATTTAAACGTAAGAAAGCACACACATTTTTTTTCCATTTTTGGATAAATTAAATTTTGTTTTTTCTATAACAACAAAAAATGTAATCCAAGAAAGATGAGTAAAAAAAAAATATATGCAGACAAGAGAAAAAAAAATAACGTAAGGAGGAATGTTAATATTTTTAAATCCATAATCCATAATCGAAATCAATCAAAATGTTAGATCGATTTTCTGTATGTAATATTGAATGTAGGAAATGCGTAGAAAATTTTTATCGTATCGGAAATCAAAATCATATAACATACTTTTTTTTTTCCAATACACGGAATAATTGATGGGATATAGAAAAAAAATTGTGTAAAAATACAGAAAACAATTAATTTCACAAGTGACGTGTGAATCGGTTAATTTTAAAAATTCATTGAATTAAAAAATTATGTCAATTATTAATTATAATTATTTTCTATACTTAAAAATGTTACAACTACAATATGAATTGTTTCATAGACAAATGTTATGGTAATCATAACAAATGTTTTTTTGTCGTGTTTCTTTGTAATAAATCTGTTTTTTCTTGAATCCTTTCTTTGGAGTTTTTAACTTTAGACAATTAAAAAATTAACATTTTGACAAATATATTTTTTTTTTACTCAACTTTTGTCCGATTTTTAATTTTCTTTGTGTAAATTTTAAACGAAAGTTATGTAACTTTTTTTTCATTATAAAATTTTATTTCGAATATGGGAAAAAATCAAGAAACCCAATTTTAAGAAATGTTAAAATAAACAACAATTGTAAAAGATTTAATTTAAAAGTATTAATAATAAACTTACCCCATAATGTTGTATATAATGTTGCAAGACTAAGATATCTAATCATACAATAAACAGCATATAAATGAAATATCGTTATTGATATTAAATTTAACCATTTAAATGGTGCAAAAAATTTTAAACCAAAATATGAATAAGTTTTTTCCTCCTTTACATTTATTTTATTATCATTATTTATATTATTATTTTCTTTAACTGATTCTGTTGTTAATATATCAGTTGCTGCTGCTTCTTCTGCTGTTGTTATTGTTGTTATAATATTTGTTATTTTATTATTATCATCACAATTATTATTTTCACAAATTGAACCATTTTGTTGATTTTGCACTTTATTTACATTTTTTAACTGACTTGATGATTCCGATAATGTCACTGTTGACAAATGTTGCAGGTCTAACATATTTTTACTTTTATTTCTTTTTTTTTTTTATGTTTCAATTTTATGTTTGTTTTTTAATTTATTTTCAATAAATTAAATTTTATTTTATTTGAATTTTATTTGAAGGAAAGAAAGAAAGAAAAAAAAGTTAATATTATTTTTTTTTTTCTTTTTGGTAACAAATTATTCCATTTAACAGAAGAAATATTGTAATTGTCTTCTTCTTTCGATTTTTTTTTTATTTCTCTTCTTCTTATTTTATCCCAAAAGAAAATAAAAAATGAAAAACAAATGAAGAAAAAAGACAAAATGCAAAAAAAAAAAAAAACAAAAATTTTATTTAGCGTCGTTCAACTAAACTCTTACGCATATAAATTTCAATTATTTAAAATTTTTACTGTCAATTTACAGATATGATAAAAAAAAAACAGCAAAACAACAAAAAACAAAAAAACAAAAAAAAAAAAACACACCAAAAACTAAAAACAAATTTCTTTATTCTAATTTTTCTTCTTAAATATGTTATTTTTTTTTTCTGTTAGAAAGACGAGCTCTGTTAAGCCAACCACAATACAGAAAAAAAAATAAACCAAAGCTCCTAATCACTTAACATTTAAACAGTAAACGAACAACTAAACCGTCGTGTTGAATTTTCAATGTTTTTATAAAATTTGAAAGTGATCACTGGACGCGCCAACCAACCCCCCACTACAAAAAAAAAAACTTCTAAACAAGAAGTTTGTGGTTTTTTTCTATTTTATTTATTTTTATTTCTTTCTTTTTTCTTCTTCTTCTTCTTCTTTTTTTTTTACTAATTTTTAGTCTTTTGGAAGAAACCAAAAATCTTGTGGTTGTTGTTGTTGTTATATATTTACTTTAGTTTCTTTTATTGTTGTTGTTATTGTTGTTGTTGGATGTTGTTTTCTTTTTGATTAGTTTGATTTTGTTTTATTTCCGGAATATTTAAATTTTTTTTTCCTATTTTTTATTCTCTCTTTTTTCTTTCTTCTGCTTTTCTTTCTTTTCCTTCTTTTTTTTATGGAGACAAAAATTAAGGATTTGTATAAAAAAAAAAAACAAGAAGTAATTTCTTTAGAACAAAAGAATAAACATTGAACGATTGGTGTAGTGGAAGAAAGAAGAAGATTAAGGATGTTTTTGGGATTCTTCCGTATTTACCTCATTTGATTAAAAAAAGAAAAATATAAAATTCGTTAAATATTTATATATGGACAACGATTACGAACGTATAACTTGATATTCCACTAATAAGTTTTTTTCTTTCTCTCTTCCCTTTTAATTATTATTCGTTTCGTTTCGTTCTTATAAAAAATTAAAGAAAAAAAAAACTTTTAAACTTTTTACACTGTAAATATTTTTTTATTCTGATTCACCAAAACTGTTTTTAACTTAATTTTAATTATATTTTGTTTCCGTTTTGAATTATTAAATTCACTGTACAATTTTCTATTTCAATTATCGGACAACGACTGACGTGAAAATTATATTAAAAAATGAAAATTCAAATAATTTTATTTTAATTTAATTTGTAAGAATTTACGAAATTCTTATTATTCTGTTAACACTTGTAAACTAATTACTTTTACACCCAAAAGAATGTCACTAGACACTCTTTTTTGTTGCTGTTGTTGTTGTTGATTTTTATGATTTCTGTTTCATTTTTTATTGTTTTCTGTTTGTTTCTTTTTCATTACAAAAGAAACAGAAAAAGGAAAAAAAATGCAAACTAAACAAAAATTTGTTTTCGTTGTTTTTTTTTTTGTTTTTTTTTTTGCTTAATTTTTATAAAACTTTTCTTTATTTTTCTTTTCATTGAGCAAAAAAAAAAAAAAACAAAAAGAAAAATTAAACTCAATAAATTAATAAAAATTATTGCAACAAAAATTAAAGAAAGAAAAATAAAAAGGTTTTTTTTTTTTAAATTGGAATTCCAGAATGTTTTTTATAGCGTTGCTATTTATTTTTGGTCAAATAAAAAATGGATACACAACAGAATTTACTAAATGTAATAATTACAAAATTAATATGGCAAATGCTAAATTAATTATTGATTTTGTAAATTGGCGTGAATTAGATCAAATTATAATTAATAATTATTTCGATGAAAATCCATCAGGTAATTGTATTATAAGAGTATGAAAGAAGAGTGAAATATTAAAGGGGGTGGTGGGGTAGGAAATTGGGATAAGATTTTAAACATTTACATTTATGCAATAATTTTGTTGTTCAGTTGTAGATTTCCGTGTTATTACTTGAAAGTTATGAAATTTTATTACAAAAAAAAAAGAAGAAGCTTTGAAATGCAAATCAATTATCTAATGAAATTCAAAACTTAATAATCTATCGGATACTCGATGTCCATAATCATTTCATTACACTTGAGTTCAATACACGAATAAAGTTTGTTTTCATTGAAATTATACAACATTATTGTTGAATTATCTTTTGGTTTAATTTTTAAATTCATTTAAAATTTAGCAAGTTAAAAAAAAAAATTAGCAAAAGTACAACGGTTTTGGTATATTGCAGCATTTGATCAAGTGTGATCATCATTACAAATTAACTTAACAATTCAAAAAATAAATCAAACCATAGAATTTGTTCTAAAGCAACGAACGAAAGTTTAAACTTCTTAAAGTAAAATTGTGCAGCTTATTAAATACGGTGAAAAATATTCGGTTAAGAATCAAGCTTTTTAATTCGGAGACCAGAGTTGGATCTTGTAATTTCATTATAATTTTTTTTCATTCCAATGATGATTGTGAGATAGTCCAAAATAAACGACTAACGAAAGTTAAAACTGTTTAAACTTTAAACATAAAAGAAAAAAGAAACAAAATTAAATAATAAAGATTATTGTCAGTCAATTTAAATAATTTAAATTTCTTTAAATATAATTACGCGAAATTTCTTTAAAAAAAAAACAAAAATAATTCATAAAATGTTGGTTTTGTTTACTCCAATCATAATAATAAAAACTATTTAACTTTAAAAGTTTCTTTCGAAAGAAAAGTGCGCAAATGATAAAATCCAACCAAAAAATGTCATTAAAAATTTCCATTGTCTTTAAAAAAAAAAAAATCAGATATGTTTGTTTTGTTTCCCCCAAAAAAAAATGTATAATTAAAAATCATTGATTATTTTGTATTTGTAATTTTAGTTTGTTTAATTGAAATACAAAAAGAAATGTTACTCATATTAAATTCACGTGGTATTGCTGTTAATTTCCAAACAAGACCACTATTAATAGACGTCAGTGTACATCGTGTTGGTATTGTTATTTACATTAATAACATGAATAAAATTAATGAACTAATAGAACAGGTAACCAAAAAAAAAAAATAAAAAATTACTAATTAATCTATTTTTAAGTTTAAATTTAAGTCAAATATTTAATTTTTGATTTTTGATTTTGATTTATTTTATTTTTTTTTCCAGCTAAACAAGACAGAAAATTTTTATGAACATTTTGTATGGCTTATTATTTATGAAAATGATTCAAGTTGGAGTGTTTATGAAGAATTAAGAAAATTACCAATAAGAATTGATTCTGATATTATCTTAGCACATTATAATATTAATTTAAATAATAAAAAACAACAAGAAGATAATATGACGTCATTAACAAATGATAATGAGAATATAAAAGATTTGCTTGAATTTCAACAAGACGATAATAATAATTATATTTTTGATGATCTTGAAAAAAGTTTATTAATTAGACATGGTAAAGTAATTGGTGAAATGAAAATATATCATTCGAAATATGTAAGAGAAGAAATTGAAAATTTTCAATTATGGCAACTCTATAAAATACGTGTAAATAATGATATTAGTTGTATTCTTATTAATTTAGGTAAGACAATTTAATAAATCTACCTACGTCTTCACTTAATTTTAATTTTCAAAATTTTTGTCGATTTTATTTCGTTATAATTGAATAACAAATGAAATAATGAATAACGGAATGAATAATATTCATTTATTCATGTTTGTGGTTTTGTTGTTTTTTCCCATTTTACTCTAATTAGGTTTCAAACTAGAATTATGACATGATAACAGTCTCGTTAATACGTCATCACACATAATTTTTCATAAAAATTTAAAACATAAACAAATGAATGAATGAATTTTTGTTAAAAAAAAACTAGAAGCTAACGAAAAAACCTTTAGTTTGATGTGTGACAACATTTTTTATTGATTCTTTTGATAACAAAATTATCGTCAATATTGAATTAAGGACAAAAAAAAAAAGAAAAAGTGACTACGCCTTGAAGAAAAATGAGAAAAAATAATAAAAAAAAATAAAATGTGATTTTATTTATTTAAATTAATTAATTCTGTTAAAGATCATCACCTCCAATAATATTACAGCACTTTCGCATTTTAACTAAATTTATTTAAAATTTATTTAAAAAAAAAAACTAATAAATAATTAAAACAGATTTCTAAAGCTTCTTTTTAATCACCTTTATTCCATTTAGTTTATTTTTTGTTTTTTAAATGAAACTGCAAAATGGACCAAATGGACCTCTAAAAACTTTTTATTTTCACCTTGAAACAACAAAAAAAAAACATCCAATATTTCGCATGTGTAAATTATTTTTTCTTTTATCGGCATGACGTGAAAAGCATTTTTTCTTTGGACAATAAAAGAACAACAAATTCATTTTCAATTGTCGTAAATCATTTATCACATTTCATTCTACTATTGAACTATAATTAAATTAATAATTTATAACAAACAAATTATTTCCTGTTCATTTAAATTTTTCAGGATCTCATTCATTTAAAGAATTTCCAGTACATGATTTTATGCCAGTTGAACAACGTACAGATATGAATCAATTTGCATTACGTGTATCATCACTTAAAGATAATTCAAGTAGTGAAGGAATATCTAATGAACGTTTAGCACTTAATCAATTAACAAATTATTTATTGGAAATGTTTAATGCAAAGTAATCACATTTTATTTTTCTTCTTATTCAATTTTTGTACAATAAAAAAAATATTCTAATGAAATTATTCTTCTTTTCAATAGACTTGAAAAGTTTGAATTTGATAGATTTGGTACAAAGACAAATGGTAGTTGGAGTGATCTAATGGAATCAATTGTTAAAGAGGAATCAGATATTGGTATTGATTCTGTTATTATGACATTTGATCGTGCAGAAGATATAACTTTTACAATACCAATTCTTAATTCATTGTAAATTAATTAATTCATTCATAAAACAAAGTAAATTATTTATAAATAAATAATTTGTTGTAAATTTACAGTCGAAGTCTTTATTTACAACAACCGGAAGCAAGTTCAATCAGAGATATTTATTTAGCACCATTTACACCATTACTACTACTTATAACTGTTATAATGTCAATTGTTTTATTGTGTGCATTAAAATTAACTTATTATTTAACAGAAGAAGAAAAAATTTCTTGGCCTGATTCTGTACTTTGGTGTGTTGGTATTATTTGTATGCAAGGAAGTTGTTTTATACCAAAATATTCACCATCATTAGCAATTGTTATTGTTGGTCTATTTTTTGGTTTAATTATTTATAATGCATATGCAGCGTCAATAACATCAAAATTATCAATACAAATGGATGAAATACAAACATTACAAGATTTATTAGCAACTGATTTTATAATTGGTTTTATACCCGGCGGTGTTGATGAATATTATTTAAAGGTTTGTACAAAAAAAACAAAAACAAATATACATAATCAATTGTCAATCTAATAATCATTATATATGGAAGTACATTATTGTACATGCCATAAAAAAAAAAAATAATAATTTCAAGTTGAATAAAATTCATTCACTTTCTTTCTTATCTAATTTAAGCATGCTGATAATCAAATATTGCAAGAGGTGTACAAACGTGCATTAAAAAATAAGAAAATAATTGTGAATAGTCATTTTGAAGGATTACACAAGTGTGTTAATAACTATCACTATGCTCACTTTGGTGCACAAACCGATGTACGAAAATCAATTTTTACAATGCAAAAAAAATTTCAATGTTTGGTAAGTTATTTTCTTTTTCTTTCTTTCTTTCTTTCTTCTCCTCATAAATCTTCTTTTTTTTTTAAGTTATGATTATGAATTGTATAAATTTATTATCACATTCACCATTTATTCATAAACATAATATAAATTTTTTTTTGTTGTGCTTTCATATTTTAACTTTAAACTTTTTTTTTTGTTGTTTCTATTAAATAGATTTTTGAATTACAAATAATAAATGCTCATGCAAAAATATCACTTCCGATGCCTAAAAATTCACCTTATCGTAAAATTGTAACAATCAGGTAATTAATTATTAATTTATTACTAGATTCATAATAGCAACAACAAAAACCAGGATCAAATCGTAATAATTAAAAGAAAGTTTTTTAAATAAAAAATGTTGAGTTTGTGAAAAAATTTTTTTTTTTTGTTTTAATTCAATTGAAAGATTTTTTCGATATTTTCTTCTTTTTTTGCAATAAAATTCAAATGTGCAAA
Source organism: Pedicia rivosa (assembly GCA_963082725.1). NCBI lineage: Eukaryota > Metazoa > Arthropoda > Insecta > Diptera > Pediciidae > Pedicia > Pedicia rivosa. The sequence continues at coordinate 8,191,265 of OY720153.1, read as the reverse complement.
CACTAGACTCAGCACACATTCATATACAAACACACACAGAGAAATTTTGATTATGTCAGACAAAGAACAATATTTCATTAATTCATATATTTTATACTGAACTCATTTAATATTATTCACATTTTTTGGTAGTTATGATTACATTGAGAGGTGAAAGACGTTATCTATACCAAATGAAAAAAAAAAAAAAAATTGACATCATCACATTGTAAGATTTGTTATGAAGGCAAACAGTCTTATAAATTTTATAGTCCGATTTTTTTTCTTCTTCTTCTTCTTTTTTTTTTTGCCTTTTTGTTTCATTTATATTTTTGTGTTTTGTTATTTTATTTTCTTCTTTTGTTTTATTTTCTTCTTTTGCGCGATTTATTTCTATTTTCTATCATTTAAATTTTTTCTTGCTGTTTATTCCAAATTTGCTAAAACAAAAAAAACAATAACAACAACAAACAAAAATAATAACAAAAAGTCAGCAATAAATTCACATTCACTTAATTTTTCTGTATTGTTGTGGTTGTTGTTGTAAAAGTATTATCATTAGAATAAGAAGAAGAAGAAGAAGAAAAAGAACCAAGAAATAAAAATGTATTACCACTCTGTGTATTTTCAGTTAAAAGTTTGATATTAACAAAAGAAAGGTGAAAATAAATCCCACTCCACTAAATAGAAATAAAAAAAAAACAATTCTCTCTCTCTCTCTTTCTCCATCTCCTATAAATAACCTAATGCATAATAGTGAATATGTAATTTTGATTTTTGTGTTTTTTTTTCTAACAAAATTATTTATTAGAAAAAGATACGTAATAAATATTCAAAGATACATACAAAAACAAAAATCCAATTCTGGGTCTAGGCCTTCAGCACAACAAAAAAAAAAAAAGAAGAAAAAAAAAGAGAAGAAAATTTTAAAGTTTTTGTTAATTAAGGGGGTTAAAAAATATTCATTTTGTTTTTGTTTTTTTTCAACTTCAATGAAATGAATTTTTTTTTTTTTTTTTTTATGTTCATCACAAAAATAAAGTTTCTAATTCAATAATTTATTTATTGATTGGCAATGCAATAGAAATGGTTGAAAAAAAAAATTAAATAAAAATTATTAAACCCGAATTTAAACAATTTTAAATTTCTTTTCATTTTCAGCATTTTGGATGGAGACGCCTTTGTCTCTTCTTTTAGAATATTTTTAGAATAATAATTTTTTTTGGTTGTTGTTTTATTTTTTTTTTGTTTTATTATTTGGTGAGAAACTTGTTTTTTTTTTATTGTTAATTTTTTTTGATTTATAATTTGGTAAAGAAAGAATATTTGGTTAATCTTAAAGATCCCTACAAACATAAGGTACGAACAGATAGAACATAAAAAAGAAAGAACAAAACTGGTACAGTTTATTAACCTTATTTGTTGTAGTTTTTTTTTTTTTTGTTAGTTTTTAAATTTTCATTAGATAAATTGAGTTGACATTTTGCGCGTTGCGTTAACTAAACAGCGTTTCTTTGAATATATAAATAAATTGAAAAATCATAGAGAATGAAAGAGACAAAAAAAAATTTGGTTTTACAAAAAAAAAAAAGTAATAAAACATAATCAGTATTTTTTGTTGTTGTTGGTGATTATGAAACTCCTTGTTGAATAGCAAAATAGCAAAAGAAAGATGAAGAGAAGAAAAAAAAAAAAGCAGAGCTTATATAATTGATTGAATTAAAGATTTTGTGTTTAGACTGAATTTTGAATTTTTCTGTTTTTTGAACTTGCCGATTTAAAAGAAATTGTTTCACTTTCTATATATCTCTCTCTCTCTCTCTCTCCGGCTGTTCTCTTTAATTTCCGTGCTTTTTATTCTTTATACCAAAAAAAATACATTTCATAACATAACATAAATGAAAACAAAGAAACCTTCATTGGCAATTAGTAAATAAACAAACACTAAGATCAGATTAAAATTCGTATAAAAATATTCAGTGTGAAGATCGTTGTTGTGTGTACGTCCAAAGTCTATCGAATCTGAATAAATTATGGTGTAGATTTTTAAATTCCTCTTATAACATTTTTTTTTTTTGATTTTGATAAAAATTTATGTTACAACACGGAATTAATATCTGGTCGTATATTTTACCAATTGAATTATCGTAGCATTTCTATCAAATCAAACACGTTTTATACGCTTTCTTACTATTTAACAAAACAGTTCTTACAATACAGTATTGTCAATACCACCCCTGATCAGATATCGCCTTAGTTATTGTAAGATAGAATAACGTCAAGTTATTTTCTATCATCCCCAGAGGTGAGAATAATAACTCTAAGCAATTGATGACTTTACCAGTTCAAGGGAATACAAAAATATTTAGAAACTGGTGAAAATTTAACACAAAGTCAATTATTGTTACGTGACAAAAGTGAACTTTGGAATTGTTTCAGAAAAAAAAAATATGTTCCATAAATCTTCAACTATCTGACATTAACTCAGATCTGATCAGAAATATTGTAAGAATTGTCTGTAACTAAAATTATTTGTTTTATTTGCAAATTTTGTTGTAATTGCTTAATTTTTTATTATATCCAAAATTTTGTTTTTAATTTCAGTTTAATGAAAATGCAAGAAAGTGGTGTTCTGAAGAAAATCCAACAACTAATTTTACCAGCAATGCAAGATTGTACAGATCCGTCTTTGTTTACGAGCGCTAAAGTTTTAGATGTATTTTCAGCTTTTGCATTAATTATGTTTGGCATTGGTTGTGGATTAGCGATAGGTTTTTATTTTTTCTATTTCATTTGATTTGCTAGAAAAGTATTTAATAAATTTTTCCATTTTCATTTTCAAGTTATTATTGAATTACTTTGGAAGTACAAAATGGATTCTTAAGTACAAGAAAGATGTCAGTGATGTCAAGTTTAAATTGATAAATTTTTTTATTTTAATAAATTATAAATTTGTAATGTTTGCCCTTGGTAATTGTTTTCGTGTCGTCATTTATGTTTCGAGTGTCTTTTTTATTGTATTTGTTTGTTGCAATAATTGAAGTATTTTTGTTTCTATCTTTAAATTGATGTCACCAATAAACAATTTAAAGTTTTAAAAAATCCACTCGTAAAGTTTTAATGAAAATCTACGTACGTCACAAATAATCAACCCATGAGTGTCAGAAAATGATTTAATTATAAATCTAAGGAATGCAAAATAATGTTGATCATCACTTAAAGAAAAGCACATAATAACTTTAATCATGAATCAATAAATTAAATAGCAAACATAAGGAACACTTTGGTTTTTTTACTGTGTGAAAAAATAAAAAATAAAAAATCTTGAACACAAATTTTTGTGATTATAATTTTCTGCTTAAATAGAATTTAATGAATTTATTATGACTTTACATGTAAGAAAATATAAAATAATAGATAAAATAAAAATTCTACACTGAAATTAAAATGAATTTTTTTTTTGTTTTGTAATTAAAAATAATTAAAAAAAAAGCTAGAAATTAAAAATGCATTAAATCATATTTATGAAAGAAAAGAAAAGAAAGTAAGATAATCAATGTAATTATTATTTGAATTTGTCGCTTTGTAAATAATGATCCAATGGCATAGATTCCATTTCTTTTGCACCAGATTCTTTAAGACATTCTAATAATGGACGTCCTGTATTCACTGAAGATAATAAACCATTTTTAACAGCATCTGATGTAATTGTTTGTAAATCTGTTGCTAGACCTAATGCAGCAAATACTCTAATAATTGCTGTTGAACATCCACTACCTGTAATTGAAAGAAAAAGAAGAAGTATTATAGTTGTAGAGAGAAACAAAAAATAATCAACAAATAAATTATGTAATTTCACTTTTAATAAGAAAAAAAAATAAAACTCTTTAAAAATATTTATTTGCTTTTCTAATAAAAATTTCCATTAAAATAAAGTAAAAAAAAAAAAAATAAATAAAGAAAAAACAATACACAAGAAGTTCGCGCTCAAAAGACAACAACTTTAAAGAAAAAAATAAAAATAATCATCGTTTGTTTAATTTTCATAGTCACGTGATGGCAAACACATTTACAGTAAACGTATTTAATCAGAAACTAAAAATAAAAACAAAAACAAAAACATTTAAATTTTGACGATTTACGTTATTGGCGCTGTAGTTTGATGAAATTATTTAGAAGTAACAGAAATTTTTTTTTTTTTTGTTCATTTTGCATAATTATTTCATTGACAAAAAATAAAAGGGAATTAGTGGCTATTAAAAAGTAGTAATTAGCAACGATAGTAAATAGTGAAGATTTACAAAAGTAGCCAATAATAAATGATGAATTTTGTGACAATAAACCATGAATTGCTACCGACCGTAGAAACGTCAAAACAAACGACACTATACATACACACACATTTCTTAAATTTATAATTTATTATTTAAATTGTTCAACATCCATAATGCTTATTACCAATGATTGGCCTAAAATTAAAAAGTTAAAAGTAAAAATGAAAATATAGTAAAGTAAATATTTAATAAATATTTTTATCGGTCAAGTGGAAAGTTACAGAGGAGTAAAAAAAAAAAAAAACCAAAAACAATTTAAAGTATGTATGAGTTAACCTGTCTTTAATAATATTAATTTAATAATAATAAGAATAATGTAAGAAAGAAAGAGAAATAAAAAAAAAAATTTACTATATCGAAAAAAGTTAAGTCATAATAATTTTTTATATCCATATTATTCTTTCATTGTGTCTATTTACATTTCTGTTAATGTTTTTAATATTTCTTTGGCTGTGACCTTACCACCAACTTAACTTCACCCAAAAAGAACAGAAAAAAAAAAAATGGAAAAAATACAAAATGTGAAGAAGAAGAAAAAAAACAACAAAAACAAGAAGTAAAGGTAAAAAAAAAAATAAATAAAAAAATATAAAAACGTGAATAAATTGATATGAAATATTTTGATGAGTTAAAAAATTTTTTTTTCTATATATGCTAGAAAATTGTAAAGTTTACAAATACAAGAAAATATAAAGGTCGATTAGAACCTGTTTTTTTATGATTTAGTCAGGGACACAAAATAGACAAAAAAAAAAAGGTAAAAAAAGTTCCAAAAAATTTTTTTGATATATTCAAAAAAAAAATTCGATCTAAATTCAATAAATTCATTTGAAAAAAAAACGGGTTAGAAATGACGAAAGCTCTCTTGAAAATTTTTGTCATATACGTTAACGATTGTATAGTTCCGTGAAAGATTGAATATTTTTTGAGTACCTTGGTAAATGCATTTGTTTAGTGTGCTTTTATAAAAATTACAATAATTTCAAGTTAAACATTTAAAATTCTTTATCAAATAAATATTAAATTACTGAGAAAAAGTAACAAAATAAAGTAGAATTTCCTCTACAAAGAATTTAATTTAAACGTCTTCAATATTATTACAATATTGACGTACATATACAATATTAATGTATTGATCAATTTTATTAATAATAAAATTAAGACGATATCAAATCTTATACCTTATACTATCTTATAAGTCATATGGTCAAGGTTAAAAACCTGTACATTACGGAAGTGTATAACAGAGACAGACAGACCAAGACACAGATGAATTATTTTAATTATTTTTAATAAGTTTTACTAAATTATGAAAGTTTAATATAAAATTTATAAAGTCACTGATATCAATAGATTATGAAATATTTATAGAATTTTAGGGTATACGAATTTATTTTCTTTCTAAATAAATTTTTTTTTTATATTTAAAATTTTAAACAAATAATTAATAATTACAAAAACAAAAATAACAGATTTTTTTTTGTAAATAACATAAATTCAATTAGAGTGTATTGCCTCTTATTCTCACAACATTAATATTTATACGTCTATGTATTACTTTAATGCGTAATATTAAGAACATTCTGTTTATATTGTGTAAAAGAAATCAATGTAGTTCTTATCATTTATCACCTAAGACAAAAATCTTAAAGAATTATTCTAAAATGATTTTTAGATTTCTAATAAAATTATTTCATTTAAAGAATAATTCTTTTCCGTATATTACAGGCTGATATTTATCATCATCATTAACATCATCATCATCATAATCATCAAAGCTTATATAATGTTTTTATTGTAAAAACCATAAATGCTTCTTCTTCTTCTTCTTCTTCTTCTTCTTCGTCTTTTTTTTGTTATTTGGATATTTTCTATTTTTTTTTTGTTGTAGTTGTTTCATCAAAAAAAAAAATATTAGTGTAAACTAGAATAAAATGTTCATCGTTTACTTAATCGCTTTTATTACTCGTTCGTATTGAGTTCGGAATTTAATGTTACGAAATAAACATCAAAAAAAAAACACACACACACACAACAAAGAACAATTAATTGCATATGAATTAATAATTTGAAGTTAGGAAAAACCAAGAAAAAAATAAAAATATTTTTAATGAAACGAAGAAGTAACAAAATTCGTTTCAATGGGATTTTACATCACGTGATGGGTCTTCAACAATCTTCCCTCGTGATCAATATTTTATCTGCGATGAACCTGAATAAATTATTAATTGAACACAGCAAACATTTGTGGTTTTATTGGTTATATTTATTTATTCAGTCCTGTTGACTAAATAAATATTCCATTAAAGTTACCAAAGAAATGATCCAGAATTTCTTTTCTTCACAAGCATTTATTCCCATTTTCAGTCTTGATTGATGAAACTTTCTAATCAAATCAATTGTCAGCCATAAAAATTGTCATTTAACAACCAATTTAAATTATGCATATAATTAAAAAATTCATTTTTGTTGCATTTGAAATAGAAAACAAGTTCTTTATTGCCATAACACAACAGTTAAAATTCTATTCGTCTTTAATTAAATTATTGATTAATTTAAAAGTTCATCGACATTTTAACTTAATCACATTTTTATTTTCTTCTAATTCTTCTAATCGTTTGTGTTTTATTCTACAAAAATACATTTCACTAAATTCACACATACTTTGAATTTTATTCTATCTGCCATGTGTTTATTATCATATTTCTCTCGTGTTATCGTGACAATACAATTAAAATTGATATTATAAATTTTATTCATAATGAATTTATTTACAAAAAAAAAAAAAAAAAATCGTTTCATTTTTCCAATTTCTTTGAAATTGTAACCAGATTAATATTTCGAGGTAAAATAATAATTATAATTAGATTTTATGCTAAATTTTAATAAATCAACAAAACAAAATAAATTTATCATTGGACTATATTTTCTAAGAATTGATTTTTTTTGTGAGGGCTAAAATTTTTATCTTTGCTGCTTATTTTTCATTATTTTCATTAATGTTGTTGATCTTTGTTCGTTTGTCTCTTCTTCATTTTTTTTTTTGTTTGTGTGTTGGAACAAAAGTGATATTGAGTCTTTAATTTTTGTGTTAATTAAATGAAGACAAGGTTTTTTTCATTTTGTATTTAATTAGAAAATATAATTAACCAGAAAATATGAAATTTAAAAGAAGTTTTATTTTTTTCTGTTTAAAAATAAAAGTGTTTTTAATTAGATGAAATTGAATATTTTGTCGCCTAATCAAATTTTTTTGTTATTATTTTAATTAGTTAAAACTATATATATTTACAACTATGTATATTTACAATATTTGTTTGTGATAGAGGGATCGTTTGTAGTAAATTCAGTTTCAATTTTAAAGAAATTTTTTTTTATTTTTTTCACATCACTTCGTACTAACGGGGTTTTTGTGTTATTCATTGATATTTGTGTTAATTAAAGTGGGAATAGGAAGTCGTGCGTAATTAATTTATTCTTGTTTTACAAATACAACCAATCTTACTTTCTTCGGGCGTTAAAGAGAAATGAGTTTAGAAACTTCGTATTAACGAGGTTAATGTGTATTACGAAATAATAATGAAAAATGCAACTTATCTTTTTTTAGAAAAGAAAACTAAAGAAAGACAATAACTTGGATAAATTAAAAAGAGAAAAAAAATGAATTTTGCTATTTTTCACTTTTTAGAAAAAGTTTGAAAAAAAAAAATCGAAATCTAAAATTTCAATTTCATTTTACTTCAAGCAAAACGGCAAGTCTTATTAATTAACAATAATATGTTAAAAGTTAAAACAAAATAAAATAAATAAACCTTTTGGATGTTAAAATTTTAATTAAATAATTTTTAATGAAAGGTTTTTTGGTCAAAGACACTCACACACACACACACCCCCCATGCACACACAAAATGAACAAAAAAAAAATTGATTACCAATAAATCAAACAATTGATTTGATCTTCTCCTTAACTTATAGTGACTGACTATCAGTTAAGGAGAAGATCATTTAAAAATAAAATTGCAATGAGGCGATTCAACGTGAAGTATTCAAAAAAATTTCTTCAGCGAACAACCAAAATAAACATAAAATATCAAAAATAAGAAATTAAAATTAAAATGAAAAAAAAATCGCCAAAAAGAAAAGAAAACAAAAAATTATCTAATAATAAAATTTAAACTCAATTGTTGTATTAGATGAGTTCAGTGTGTCTGTTTTAAAGTTGGCAAATTATGTAATCGTTGATATAAACAAAATATAAAATATATGCAAAAAAAAAAAACAACACAAATCTTAAGAAAAACAAAAAATACGCAATAAAATCAGACAGAGTTCATAAATTATGAAAGCGTTTAAATTTTTTTCAGGCACAATAATTGTACACATCAAAAAAAAAATTATCAAAAGTGTCAATCCATCTAAAATCATGTACAACGAAGTTATTTTAGTTGGCAACACAAAAACTCTGTACAAAAAATTGTACAAAAAAAAAATAAAATAAAATTAAATGAATTTTGATTTATTAATGACGATAACTCTTCATTCTTGCATTTATAAGAAAACAATAATAATAATAATAATAATAATAGAAAATATAAAAGAAGAAGAAGAAGAAGAATAAAAATGTTAATTGTTAATTATTTCTTCAATTATGCTTCTTTTATTTTTCTCGTCATTATTCCATAATTTTTACTTATATAATTTCAATTTTGCTTATTTGTCAATTTTGTTAATTTTGTATGAACAGATAAAAGTGTTTTTTTTTTTATTTCGTGATTTGAATGTGTTATCGTTCATCTTAAACAACACACACACATACACACACATGCATCTATAAATAATATTATTAAAAAAAAAAAAAAAGCCATCAAAATGTAAGAAAAATCCAATAAAATACAAAAAAAATTTAATTTCAAAATTTTTTCGTTTTGTGTTTAATTTTTTAGTTTTTTTAGTTTTTTTTATTTTCAAAAATTATTGTTGAATTTTACTTAAAAAATAATCATTAATTATGAATAAAATGAGAAAATTTTTGTTTGTTTGTTTTTGTTTTTTTGTTTTTGTTTCTGAGGGCCATGCCATACGTTGTTTTGTTTTATTACAAAACATAAATTTTTATTTTGAGTACAAAACAAATTGACTGTCAAGGGCAATTTTTATATTTTACTGAAGGTAAATAATAAAATTAATTGTGTTATTGTTAATTTAAAGTTTATAATGAATGAAAAGAATTTTTAAATTAAATTAAAATCAACTTTTGTGGGAAAAAAAAAATGAAAATAAAAAAAAAAACATTTTTATTTAAATAATTCCGACTGAAATAAACGCACGTAAAGTTTAACAATATAAATTGTTTCGATATAGAATTTGTGAGATTCAGTGAAAGTGTGAATGTGATTTAGAGGCATTAGTTTAAACTTTTGTTTATGACAAAGATTCAATAAATTTAAAGAAATCATTTTGGTGAGCTTTTCAAAATGAATTAAGAAGCAGCCGAACTGTTGTGTCTTTCAGTGAAATTATTGTAGATTTTAATAATCGATAGAATTGATGTAATTTATTTATTTTCATTTTAGTAAATTTAATTTATTTAGCCTCCACCCTTATTAAGCAAAACCGAGACGAGACTCAATATTTATTAGGCTAAATAATTTTATAAGTAATTCTTTATATTTAATTATTTCGTCAACGTTAATAATTGTTAATTAATTGTTAAAATTTAACAATTTAAAGTACTCACCATAGGTTCCAAATTCTCCACTATAATAATCCCATGGCAAAAGATAGTGATATTGTGGCCAATATGATTTTGTAACAAGGAAAATTATATTTGAATCAGAATGTTTAAATGTTTTATCTAAACCCCAAATAAAATGTGCTGAATTTACAAGCCATGACATATTTAAAACAATTATATAACGTAGTGAAAATGCAACAAAAATTGATGCTGGTACTGAATCACCCCAATATTCAAGTGGTGCATTAATTGGTAATAGTACAAAGAATATAAAATACAGGATCCAATAAAATCTGTAAAACAATAAAAAAAAAAAGTTTTAACATTAAATTGGTCATAATTGTAACTGTGGGTTTGAATGGGTTAACAAATGGTTAAAATATTTGTCGCCTACTATTTATTACAACTTTAAATATAAATTTAAATTTTCATAAAGCTGTTCAGGGGCATTTATTTTGTTTAATTTGTGAATTAATTTAAAACCTTCTTTGAGGTATTCAATTAAATTTAGAAAAGAAATCCAGATTTTCAATTAAAACTTTCATAATTCAAATATTCTAACACAATTATTGAAAGTACAAAAAATTATCTTTTTTTTAAATTAAAATCTGTTAAAATCTGATAAATTCAGTTAAAGTCTCGATTTTTAGAAAATAATCAAGGCATTGATTGTGATAACTTATTTTTCAACAGAATAAAGAAAATAAACTTTCGTCAATATTGAAAATTACGAATTAAAAAAAATTGAACAAACCTTTTTTGAAACATAACAATTTTATCCTCTTCAATATCACTCATATCAATTTGTTCCAATAATTTCTCTTGTCTTACACTTAAATTTCTTACTTGTGCAAATACTTGGGCATGTAAAAAATCTTTATCACTATAATATGGATCATCAGATGTCTTAAATTTTGCATGATGTAATCGATGAAGACGTACCCAATCATAAATTGGTCCCTAAAAAGAAACTCAAAATTAACAATTAAATCTCATCCATATTTTATTATAAGCGACAATCATCCGACCAGATATTTCTGTGATCGACTCACATCTAATGATTGGATTTTATTTGCATTAATTTGATTGATTTTTATTCTCAATTATTCACGATGATTGATAAACGGTGGCGTTTATGAGTAAATTTATACATCATTGACAACAAGTTTTAAATCTACAGAAATAATCGATCAATCGAATGATTCTTTTTAAAGTTAAATTTAAATTTGAATTTAAATTTTATGTAATTATTTTTTAAATTTAAATTTAAATTTTATGTAATTATTTTGTATTCTTTTTTTTTTGGATTTTGTGTTATCGGAAATGATTTTACCATTTTATTTTATTTCTGTTTATAAATTTTTCCAATACAATTGTAAATCGTAAATTCGAAAAACAAAACAAAAAAAAAATGTCAAAGAATTAATTAAACAGAATAAAATAAAAATCGTAATTTAAATCAAATAAAAGTTCAAAAATGTCATCACTTCCCTCAATTAACATAAATAAATAAAATAAAAATGTAGAAGAAGAACAAATAATTACCTGACCAGCTAAAAGTTGGAATAACATAAGAAGACCTCTTAAAAATGGTGTCCCCTTATATGTACGATGTGTCCAAAGTCTATGTGAGCCACAAGTTACACCAACGATTCCAATTAATGTCAAAGTTAATGCTAAAGAAAAAAAGTGGATAAAAGAATAAGAGAAAGAAATTTTTTGAAAGCAAACAATGGGAATTATTTGTAAACTCACTAAAGATCATTGTCGCAAATGAGGTATTTGTGAATAAAACTGTAATTCCATACAGTCCTAAAATATTTAAATGAATGTAAAAAAGTACAGCTGGCCAACTAGATTCACGTTTTCTATCACTTGGATTATCTGGAATTGTCGATTCATCTGTTGATTTTGTTGTTGTTTCTGCTGTTCTCTGTTCATTCTTAATTGATTCATCATTCTCCTTTTCACTCATTGTTCCGTTTTTCTCTATTAATTTTAGGATAGAAAAAAGTTTTTGCCGTAAAAAATAAATAACTTTAAAATAATAATGTTCAGAAGTTAGGAAAAGTTAAAGTTATTAAAGTTATGTAAAGTTAGGAAGTTAATAAAGTTAGCTTCACATTATTGCGCCTTGTGAAAACACACAAATAATTAAACAAGAAAGGAGATTGTTTTAAATTTTGGTCAACTTAACTTTAACTAATAAAATTAACTAAAAACATTGAAGCAAAAAATCCCATTTCAAAGAAGGAAGAACCACGTGTACATAATTTATAATTTTATAATTTTGATGGCTTATTAATTTTTGAATTTATGCATTATTGTTAGGATTTTTAAACTGAATATTTCTTTTATTATTTGAGAAATTCTATTATTCTATTATTGGAAATTCAATAACTTTAATTTTAAAACTAACAGAATTTTTATTCCAACTGTTTTAGTATAAGAAAATTTTTTATTAATTAATGAAATTCAACTAATTCAAAATAATTTCTAAATAACAATTTTCAATTCAAAACATTAAAAATCTAATCTAATTGAATCGATAAAAATCTTTACAACTGAATTAACTGCAAAAGCAGAAATAAAAAAATAAATAAATAAATTAGAAATATTTACCTTTAGTTTCCTCACTTTAAAAATCACACCAAAAAGGAGAGTAGAAAATCCGTAATTTAACAGAATATTAAAAGCAGAACGCACTTAACTTTTAATCCTAATTCTATATTTATTCTGACCAAGACCATATAAATGTTCGTGCTCTCTGAACGACACTTTAATCACAATTGACTTAAATAATTGTGAAGAAAAAACGTTTAAAGTAAATTCTTTCCTTAAAATTTAATTTATTGTATTTTTTAGAATGAATAAATTAACCGTTTCGTTTTTTTTTTTTTTAAGTAGACTAATTAAAATATTTTCTGAATATTAGTGAAGTGATAGCGGATATCGTTTTAAAGTATTTTAAATTTATTACATTATTATAGCCGTATCACACGTTAATTCCAATTCTAATAATTTCAAAAACAATTTTGTGTGTACGAAAGAGAAAAATTACATTAAATAGCAATTATTTTTCTTTCTCAAACACACACACACACAAATTTTTTTTTTGGATTCTTTGGATAGCAATTCACGTGTGATAACGCTATTAACGAAGAATATTTATTTATTGTACTTTTTGTTTCTATTTTATATAAATTTAAGAATGTTTTTTTTTTTTTGGTTTATTTGTGTGAAAATTTCTAAATTATAAACAAAAAAAGTGGTTTTTTCTTGTTGCTTTGAAATAAAGTTAAAAATAAATTTTAGGATCAATCGAATTGTAATGTTGAAGTTCAAATAGCAATATTCTATGAAGAACAAATATGTTTAGACTTTTAGCATTAAATATTTAGAATACAACAACACATTTTATATTTATTTTTGTCGTATAATAAAATAGAAAATTTATATTAGAGAGAATTAGGACTGTTAAGGTTTTTTGGATTGTCAACAGACAAACAACTTTCAATTCCTTATTCCTTAAAAATCATAAAAATAATATTGAAGATTTTAAAATTGTATTGACAAATAGAGTTGGAGGTTTGGTTTGGTTTTTTTTTTCAAATTCCTTTAAATTTAATTAGGAATTCAAAATTGTAAAGTAAAAAGAAAGGGTGAATTTTTTTTGCTCCAAGTGAAAAATAAATTTACTTTATTTTATATTTTTATGGCAAACATTTAAATATAGAATAATAATAATAATTCATTTTGTATATAATATAATTCATTTTTGTTTTTTGTTTTCATTTTTTTATACACAGTTTTAATGCTTTAATAATAAAATACAATTATTTTGTTTTTATTTTGAATTTGTAATTTTTTAATTTTAATTATTTTTTTTTGTTTGTTTGTTTTTTTTTTTATTAATATTTCAATCGCGCATTTTTTCAAGTTCTGCCTTATCCTCTTTATGAATGTCATCATCACCATAACCCCAGACAGCTTCCTTATGAATATTTTCATGTTCAAAAATACTTTCATGTGTTCCGTCACCACATTTTTTTGCACGACGTGCTACCATCAATGGTGAAACAAATTTTCCTAGTAATAAAAAAAAAAGAAAATTTAAAGAATAAAAGAAACTGATAAACATTTAAACAAAATGGGAAACTCATATTTGGATTGTAAAAATTTTTTGGAAAAAATAATGCACGATGTATGCGCCTCTAGCGAAATACGAGTATACTAATGAAAGGTTTTTGTCTGTGATATATCAAATACACAAATCATTTGCATGAACTACGGAGTTGAAACTGTTTATAAATACATAATTAAAAATAAATATTTTAATTTAATGGTGTTTTGGATATTTTTACAATTAAAATTTAACATAAGTTGGATGAATTTATTGAAAGAGCCAATAAAGGAAATGTTAAACAATGGTGCTTCAAAAAATAATTCCAATGACTCAATCAAAACTCTTTATAATGTCAAGTTTATCGAATTATCTCCGAATTTTTATTTAACATAAATTTTCTGAATAATATAGAAAAGTAGAATACTTACTGTCATAAGCCCAACCAATTTTTGCAAAGGTATCAATAAACCATGTTGAAATATTATAAGTATATTCTCCTAATTCACTGGTTTTATAATCCCATGGAAATACATGATGATAATTATGCCAACCTTCACCCAATGCCGCAATTGCAACAGGTAAACTTTCTGCTGGACTTATATTCCTTTAATTTAAAAACAAAAAAAAAAAAAAAAAATTGTTAATTTATAGAAAGTAAAAAATATTTTTTGTAAATTTTAATTTTACTTACTTATCATAAGGACGTGAACCAAACATATGCGCAAAGCTATTAACAGAGAATGCAATATTTAATACCGCAGTAAAACGACAAACGAATACTGTCCAAAATGCTAACCAAAAATTTTCGTTCCAAAAATAATAAGGCACAGCAATAGGAAATAGAATTACGAATAAAGCAAATAATGGAATGTAATATCTGGAAGAAGAAAATTCAATACAAAATTATTAATTATCAAATTTAAATACATTAATATTTGTGTGTGTATGTGTGTATATGTGTGTTGTGTGCAAAATTAACAACAACAAAATGAAAAACAAAAATATCTCACTTCTTTTGAAACATTAAAATTTTATCTGCTTCCAAATCACTCATATCAATGATTTTACGTTTTGCGACAACTTCCGGATGTGGTGTTAAAAATAACCAACCAACATGTGAAAAGAAAAATCCACGTCTTGCATCATGTGGATCTGCATCAGTTTCTGAATATTTATGATGTACTCGATGGTCGTGAGCCCATGTATATGCGTCTCTCTACAAAAAAAAAAAAAAATTATTCATTATTGTGACAAATTTAATTAAATCAACAGGAAAGAGAGAAATTTACGTGAAATTATTCAAATCCTTCTGTTAATTTTTTGTTAATAAAATGCTAAAAGTAACTAATCTTAACTGATAATCATTTGAAATGGGGTAATTCACGTGAAATTTATATGCAATTAATTTACAATATCGAGGAATTCAATTTTCCTAGTTAACTCCCTAATTTAATGATTCAAATTTTTAATGCATACTAAATATAATAATTGTCACACAATACATTAAATCGAATCCCTAAATCATATATATTAATAAACAGAATGATCGAAATTTTTAACAAATCAAGCAAGATAAGTCAATAAAGATAAAGAAAAATACAACGATAAAATGTTACAGTTTAATTTCAGGCAATTCTTGAATGAAATATTTACAAACAACGGTTTTAAGAGTAAAAGTTGAATGTATGAAACTATATATAAAACGACAAACATTTCAGCGCTTATTTATTTGTATTAAATAAAAAAAATGTTGTTCACCTTCATTAACTCAGTTAAATTTATAAAAAAATATTTATGTCATCATCAGTATTACAGCATGAGTCAAGGATTAAAGTAAAATTATTTATTAAAGTAAAATGTTGCAGTTTTTTAGTTCTTATCAATCCAATAAATAAATAAATGAGATCGATTCGTTAATATCAATAAATATTTTTCGTAATAGGCAAAAGTGTTAACCATAATTTTTTTTTAAGTTGACCACAACATGTGAACTTGACATTTAACATCAACCAATAATTACTGCAGAAATTAATTTAGTTTTAATAAAAATATGTAGATTCTTTTATCCTCAATCGGAAGGTCCTCTACCGTTTCCCGCGTTTAAATTTTATTAGTCCATATTTATGTTAAATTTTAATAATAAATGAAATGGTAAAGGTATTTTTTTAACCGCAAAAATCTGATCTTACATAATCAAATACCTGTTCTGTACCATAATTCTCTCTTTTACACAAGTTCACTGTATTTTTATAAACTTGAAACTGATATGAAATAGAAACCTTGGAATAAATTTAACCTTGACTGACACAATTTTCAATATATTTTTTTTATTTGCAATAAAGTAGAGGAAGAAGAAGAAGAGGAGGAAAGAATGCTGATTCAAAATACACACACAAAATATTTATTTTATCAAGTTTTTTCGTGTTTATTGCGAATTACATTAAAAAATTTATCAGCCTGCTGAGAAAAGAGTGAAATAATGTTACAACTGACCGAAACAAAAGAGACAAAAATAATAAGAATAAAGGCAACTTTTGTGCAACAATGCAATAAGGCAACAATTTGAGAATTGGAATTTTATTTTGTCTTTAGTAAAATTTAATCAATTCTCAATTTTATTCCTTGTAGTCTTTTTTTAATGTAAAACCAAACTTATTGTTTTTTAATCAATAATTATCTTAATTAACGGTTAATATTTTTTTTTCATTATTTAAAAGAAAAACAAAAAGTAAATTTCATCGTTTCAATTCTCTGTAATTAAAAAACAATAAAACAAAAAACAAAAACGTTAAAATTTCTTTCATCATTTCTTTTTTTTGTTCATTACATAAATAAATGAATAATTAACGCTATTGAACAATAAATAATAATAGACTAATGTCTTCTCAATGATTCAATATAATTAATATAAATTATTTTGTAATTGAGTACAAAAATTGAATTGAATTGAATTGGATACTAAACGTTAATTGAATTTCAATGAAAATTCTTTTAATTAAATTTCTAAATAATAAATGTAGAAAATTGTTTTCATAAGAATAATTTTTTTAATAATAAAGAAAGTGTTCTAATGATCAGTTGATTGTAATTTATATAATTATGTTATTTGATCAAAATACTAAATAATAGTGGAACTGATTGTTGTTTGTGTATTTTTTTTAATAAGAATTCTGATCCAGAATATTTCCAATCACCTACTGACATATACAGGGACTTGTTCATCACGTTTAAATGTTCGAATTGATTTAAGTATTCTCAATAATTTTAAAGTGTAACGACATATTCAGAAGGAAACTAAATTAAATTGTTCTAATCAATAAACTTGCTATCCCTTTAAAAGAAATAATGATTCATATAAAAACAAAAGCAAAATAAACATTATTAAATTTTTGTCATAATCCACAATAAGAAACGTTAAATTAATAGAAAATAGTTCCGACTTACCTGACCAGCAATTGAGAATAAAAACACTAAAAAAAGTCTTAGCTGCCATGTTGCTGTATAAGATTTATGTGACCATAATCTGTGCGCTCCTGCAGTTATACCAAATCCAGAAGCATAAATTAATATTACAACTGAAAATAAAAATGAGAAATATTTGTCCAAACCTTCTCAATAAATATAAAGAAAAAAACACACACACATTATTAGTGAATTATTATTAGTTGATTTGATTGACGTTGAACATGTAAGTAAATAAGAAATGGGGGGGGGTGGTAGACTGGGTTGTATTATTCACCTAACTATTTTTTTTAAAGGAGTTTGAGGTCTGTTGCCTCAATCAAAAATCAAATAAAAAATAAATAATTACATAAAAATTGTATTTTTATTGATTGAAGAAAACACAACCAAAAAAAAAAAACAGAAACAAAACTGATTGCAGTCACTTTGACTTTATTCTAGTTTCTAGTAGACTTAGTATAGTCAACATCTAGTGAACACTATTGATTTCTTTCTTTTGTTTTTCTTTTTAAAGAATTTCATTTCTGATTACTTAATTTTTGTTTGTTCTGGATTTAAAAAAAAAACGTTTAATTATTTATTTATAGAAACAAAAAAAGAAATTAAATCAAATCAAATTAACTGAATATAATGGTAATACTGTCAGTAAGTCAATTAGTTATGCAGACAGACAGAAAAGAAAGGCAGACATCATTAATTTGTCATAAAAGAAAATAAATATATCTCTAATAAAAGGGTCAAAGTCCTTTATTTTCTTTAAATCAATCTTTTTTCTCGTCCATAAATTCAGTTTCTTTTCTTTTATATATTTGTTTCATAATTTACTCGTAATGACATCCGTTTTATTGTGAAAAAAAAAAAATGGAAAAGAAAACAAAAACTTATTGCGAGAGGGTTGGAAAACTAGGTCAAGTGAAAACTCAATTTGTACCGCATAAATTGTATTTGGTTCCTATCAAATTTGATTTATTTCTGAAAATATTTACAAATAAGAATTCGTAAAACATGAATAAGAAATCGGAGAATTTCCATTTCTACAAATTCTTAAACCAAAACATTTAAAAAAAATTTTTAAAGGAAGGTAAAGGTCACACAACTCCCTCCCTCTGTTAAAAAAATTTACGATATTTAAATGTCACGAACAATAATTCTGATCCCCCATTACTCCACCCTCTTAATTCTAGAATTGGACTAATTGAATATGAATGAATATTTTTTAAACTTCTAAAACATGCAATGAATCTTAAAATTTACGTTAAAAAATTGTAATTTTTTGCAAAAGAGAGAGAGAGAGAATGTTAGAAAAACATGGAAATTATCATGAATAATTTAAATTATAAGTTTCACCCTTTTTTTTTGTTGGTATAAATTACTTCGATTTTCACAATTTCTGGTATTAATCATAAACAACAAATAAAAAAATAAGGTAATTATTAGTCGCGCAATGTGAACTTCATAAATAAAAATAATAATCAGGGATCACGGGATCATGATCACGAGATCATCAATGACAAATAAATTATGTATGTGGGGTAGGGAGAATGGTATCATAACATATTTAATTTTTATTTTATTTGTGTTATTCAGCGATTATATCTATCCGTGAATAGATTAAGGACATTTTATTATTTATCGTAATTTACTAGGTGGGAATCGCCTTAGATATTATCGTCATAAATTGAAAACAAATTAACCAAAACATTAATTGCTTTTTCTTTGGAGACTTTCTTTTTATATTTTTTAGAGCTCGCCCAATTCAGGACAGAGCTAAGGATATTCTCAGGATTTCTTTATAAATGGATTCTTATTATAATTACTCCATTTCGCCCGTGTACATCGGTCTCTTTTATCGGTCATATAATTTTTATGATTTTGAATACAAAAAAAGAATTCTTTGTCTTTAGTCACGCATTTGAAAATAGTCAAAATATTAACTAGAATTAAAATACAACGCACAAACCTACGATGAAATGTGATTGGTCACAATTTATTGACATTTACACTAACTGACATAATGGAATGGGGTTACTTCATTTATAGCAAAAAAAAATAATAAAAATTTGGGTAATAATCTTTCGCATTTCAATTCCTTTTAGTAATAAAAAGGGGGATATATAAACATCAGACTTTATTAACGAAATTAAATATGTTAAGGGTGTATACGAAAGATTCTGTAAACTTCGTATTTTCCCAAATTCCAAAAAAAAAGTATATCGATTGATTGTAGTTCATTCATATGTTAGCATTAAAGGAGGGAAATCTCTCATGAAATACTTAGTGGAACTTTTGGAAGCTCTTGGAAAAGTTTTAAGGAAAAGTTTAGTGAATAGAGACACATTATTTTGTTTTATTTACTTCTTGACAATTTTTTACTTTTGTGGTTAAATTAATTTAATATTTACTAATTTTTTTGTTATTTACAATTTTCTTCCATTTTTATTTCTCTCTCTTTGCGTTTGTTTATTTTTCTTGTTGTTTTTATTGTTGTAGATAAGACAAACGTATATATTTAGTTAAGGTATTTTATGTGGTTTTTGTTTTTTTTTATATTGTAGAAAAATATTAGGGAAAAAATAATGTTAATTTTTGATTAGAGAGACGATAGAAAAATACACAAAACAAAATTTAAAACAAATCGAATAATCTAGAATCTAGATTATTTATATTTATGATGAAACAAATTTTAGTTCAGTATATACGGGTTTATTTTGGGTATATTTTGATGAATATCTTTAAAGTAGACACAAAACGCTTCTACTTGTTTTCAGTTGTTAAAATTTTCATTTGGAAATCAAAAATAAAATAAAAGAAAGGATTTTATTAAAAATCTTTCAAACAAAACAAAACCAAACTTAACGAAAGGAAAAAATAAAACTGAACGAAAAATGAAAATAAAAGCGATAAACACGAATAATAGAAAATCCTATAAAATAATTGACAATAAATTCTAGAACTCTATACATGGATGAATATTTGAATTCATGATTCATTCATTATTGAATTAAATAAAATGAACAAAATATAATTAATTACATTCAGCACGTTTTTATTGTTTTATTGTTTTTTTTTTATTGATTTTCTTTTTATCATCAAAGAAAATGTAAATAAAAAGAGCACACATAAAAGACACACACACACTCACATATAGAATAAAATATAATTAGAAAATTGTTGTTGTTCTTTTGTTTGTATATTTTTTTAAATTAATTGAAAAACTTTAATGACATTTTTATAAATGAAAGAGGAAAAAATTCATGCATTTGAGACAAATATGATTGTCATTTTCAGTTGAGTTTTGTTAAAGTTTAAAACAATAGATTATTATGTCTTAAACAGAGCATAAAACATTAGAGTTGCATGTCGTTTTTTTTTCAGCTTTTTGTGTATACGTAAATAACAGTTTCATTTATCATGCTATTTAAAATAACAATAAAATATTGATGGTACACAATTTTTATTTAAAATTATCGTGCATCTCTGTCTCTCTATTGTAATTATATGATTCTTTTGAAATTCACGATCAATAATAAGTACTAAAGGGTTAATTTTGTATCAATTGTTTTATTTTTTTTATTTTTATTTTGTCTAAAAACATGACTTTTAATAATTAACGAAATTCCCAAAAGAAAATGTAACAAAACCATATTGTAATATCATGCTTCCTACCAATAAACAACAGAGTTAAGTAGTCTAAAATAAGTATCTGTACGAGCACAATGTATATCGATGAGCATTGTGATCGATTAATGAAAATTAAGTAGCATCCAATAAAAAACAATATTTTTTTGAACAAACATTTGTATGTTTCCAATGCATCAATATTCGTTAAATATTTACGTAAAAACCAACATTAAGCATAAAGCAAATTTATTTAATTAAAAAAAAAATTTTATACTTACACCAAATTAATGTAAGAAATTTTACATAAAATAATAAATATAAACCATAGATAGCACCACTATGTAAAAATGTTTGTACTAAAAAATCTGGCCATCTTATTTTTGGTTTAAATTTTGTTGTTATTTTTTCATCAGAATTTATATTTTTTATACCATTTTCATCATTTAATTTAAAACCATTTCTTTGTTTTACACCATCAACATCATTTGTTGTTGTCTCATTTATTGTATTATTTTCAATAACAACTGTTTCTGTTATATCAGGTGCCATTTTTTTGTTCACTGTTTATTCTTCTTCTTCTTATTTTTGTACTTCTTCTATGATTCGAGCTGAAAAGATAGAAAGAAAAAAATTGTTAGAGAAAGAGAAAGAGACAAAAAATTTGTAGATTAGCAAAGGTAAAACGGTGACAAGAGGGGCGGTAATATTTTCTCAGAAATAATTTTATATTATTCTCATTTGTTTCCCACCTTGTGTCCATTAATGTTGTAAAAATAATATTAATAATTTGTGACATATTCTAGGGGATTTTTTTTTCTGAAAGTATTTTGGCTTTTCTATACGCTGATGTTTATATTATTACAATTTTGGGGTTTATCCACAATCCCCCATGAACACAAACAAAACAGAAAAAAACAGAGTTTGATAAAGTTAGTATGGAGTCTATTAATGGACTTTATTCACGCTAAATTTGATTGATTTTCTTTTATTCAGTTGTGATTGTTGTTTTTGTTTATTTTTTTTTTTTTTTTACTTTCGGTTGCGTTCACATTGCGTTTTGTTTTTTTAATAAAAGTAGAATTAGTCAATTTATTTGATTTAAATTTAAATTAAGAGTCATTTGGTCTACACGCCTAAGGAATCACACATTCACACACATTGGCTCAATATTAAATGATCAAATTGAACTTTTGACCATCTTTATTATTCATATGTACAATTGAATGTGTTTGTAATCAGAATTTGAGTTGATTAACCCCGCTGATGATTTCATAAATATTTTTTAAAGATTTCTTAGAGAAAAAAAAAACTAAAAAATTTCTTAATCTTTACAAAAACACAAACAAAACAAAATAACTTAAATATGTCAAGGTTTTCATCTCACAAAATAATTATTATAAATTTTATTTTGAAATTAAAAAAAAAAAATTATTATTAAACAATTTTTTGCGGATGTTTTTATTTGTTTTTTTTTTCTGAGCAATCCAAAAATAGTTACGATTAAAATGTTAAGAACTTGTAAAGTTTATATTTTTTATTTTTTTTTTACATTAATATTCTTGTCGTTTGTGTTATGTCTGACAAATGTATTTAGATATAGATTGATGAATAATAAGAAAAATTTCAATTCAATAAATAAGAATTTGTTGACTTAATTTTTGTGTGTTCAAGAATTTTACAAGAGAATCTAAACCTTTTTTAAATTCGACGTTTTGCTAGAAACAATGACTTGAATTCCCTGAACGAACGAGTGAATGGATGTTGTGATAAAACTTTCTTGATTTTACTAAATTAACGCAAAAGTAAAGTCACTAAAAGCATCAAACCAATTTCCAACAAACATCTACCTTTCTGAAATCGATCTTGTGAGATCAGTCATTAGTTTTTCTGATTAAAGTTTTCACACACACACACACACACAAACAACATCAATAACAACAATAAAAAAAACTCTAATCAATTGAACTAAGAATAGGCTAAACGTCTAGCCAACATTATAATTTATTAAACATTTGTGTAAAATTCACATTAAACATATTTTTTATTAAATGTCGTGTTTGTCCAATAAACATATTTTTTTTTTAATGTTTTTTAAACGTTTTTCATTTTTTACTGAGAAAACAACAAAAAAAAAACAGAGAATTAAACAAAAGTACCGAAGTTACATGAAGGTAAATAAAATTAAAACAAATGCGGTAAAAAAATTTTATATTTGTAGAACCTTAACCTTGTATAAATCGGGCAACTCAAAACATTCTACAAATTATTGAAAATTCGTTGAATTCGTTGTTACAAAATTTACCACCTGCCTAATTCTATCAAATTTCTTGAAATAATCAATGGTCAGATTAGACAGGTTTCATTGCATCACCTCACATAAATACTAATTTTGTAAATAATAAACTGGTTTGAAGTAGTTAAAGCACGATCAAATTGTGCACCTACACTCATATATACCAAAATGAATTAAAAAAAAAAAAACATAAACGAAACTCCAACGCACACGCACACTTAAAAAAAAACAGAACCAAAAGTCATACATCGTGCACTTGAAATGTTTGTTATTGTTGTTTTTTTAACTTTAATTCAAAAACAAAAAAAAAACAAAAACAGAAGAAAAGAAAAACAACGTAAAATGTGACAACAATAAATAATCATACTTCAACTTTATACACATTATTATTTAAGTGATTGAAGCATGAAATTAAGATTCGTTTGAACAATGGACGCGCTTCTAATTTTTAACATAAAAAACAAAGAACTAAAAACTAAAAACTAAAAATAAAACACAAAAATGATTTCACAGAAAATAATGAATAGGTGACGTAATCACTTAGCATTTACATTTTGTTTTTCACATAAATATTTTTGTTTGATTCTAACTTAAAGATCCACAATGTAACAAAAGATAGAAATGTTAATTTTTTTTTTATTTTTATTTCAGAAAACAGAGATAGTATTGTGTCAATTTAAAGAGAATCTAAAATGAGTAAAAAATTAACTTAAGTAAAGTATTTTGTACATAAAATAAAATTACGTATTGTGAAGTTAACAATAAAATTTTATTTGTTGTTGTAAAACTCTTTAATAATCTCCACAAATTTACTTTTAATTTTGCCTTTAATTTATTTATTTTAATAATTACGATACATATTTATATTTATACGAAAACTAAATCTGCTCTTTTTTTATATACGAATATAAATTCTAAAGTTAGATTCATCATGGACTAAATTTAGAAATAATCAAAAAGTTTTATGTTAATCAAGATGGATGACGTCACGATTCAGAAGTCATACAACATAAACAAAAATAACAATAAAGACCCTGAAAATATAAGCCAACTAGTTGTCCAGTTTTCGGTTGAGAGGAATCACCTTTTGTTTTCATTTTCATTTTATTAGTAAAAATATACGAGTTTTTATTGTTGCAATTCATGAATAAATTTAAATTTAGTTTTAATTTTTTATGGAAATTTTTTTCAATTCTAAAATTTTTATTTATTCGTCAAAGATTCAATGTAACGATTATTCCCTTCGTTCAACTTAAAATAAAACACGATTCACAGAATTGTTAGAATTTTTGGTAGGCTGTTTAGATTAGACATTAGAGAACAGAGAGAGAGAGAGCAAAAGAGAACACAATATTAGAAAGACAGAGAGAAAAGATTTTTTTTATAAAAACTCGTTATTTTTTTTGGTTTGTGTTTTGTGACTGTATGTACATAATTATGTATGTCAGGTGGTTTCACAAAACTATTAAGTTGCTCTATAAATATTCTTACTCCTTCTAATATTATAGTGTTGTCTCTTGTGTTCTGAATTCAAATTTTCTGGCATTAATCTTTCGGAAATTAAAGAAAATTTTTCCAAATATATTTTCTTAGAAGAAATTTTAAACGAATTTTCTCTCGTAATTTTGATTCCATTTGTAAATGTATAGGCATTAAAGGGTTCAAACAAGAATCTAGTTAAAAGTAAAAAATTTGCTCTCTTTTTCTGTTTGCTATTTAAAGGGTCACATATTTTGATCTTTTCCACTTATTTTTTATTAAATGTCTAATTGTTAATCTAAATTATTAATCAAAATTTTTAAATTGTTCGCTGAAGATGTTTCAAATATCAAATAAATGGAAGCATAGATTTTTTGTAGAGAAAAATTTTTATTGTTGGTGGAATAAAAGAGAAGAGAAATTGTTCGAGAATGTTTTTATCGAAACATCAGAATCTACTTTGAATTAAGGATAAATCTTATAAATCACTAAAAACAAAAAAAAATAATTAGCGATTAAATTAATAAATCGAAGATAATCGATAGACACAAAAGTTTCTTTATCATAATTAATTGAATAATAAAGTTAAGTGGATTAATCATTAAACATCATTCAATCAAAGTGTACTTATGAGACTAAAAATTAATAAATTGTAACACAAAATAATGACAAAAGAAAAGAAATTAAAAAAAAAAATGTTAAAAACGATAAAATAATTATTTTGTTCCAATTTTAATAAATTTCAGATTGATAAAAAAAAAAGCATAAAATAAATCAATAAAACTTTTAAACTTTTCTTAATGAAAATAATTATAAGACGCCGTCTGGTGTAATAGTTGAACCGAGTCTACTACAAATCGATTACAAAAGATAATCAATAATCGTTACAATATTTTCCTTATAAATAAAAATATAAAAAAAAAAAACAGACGGAAAGATAATAAATTGCTGATTCGATATAAGATGGTGAAAAATCCAATCGTCTTCTAAGTCCCTAGAGATGAATGATTCTTTTTCGATAAGTAAGTTTTCGTTTTATTTATTCGAATTAAATTTCAAATAAATAAAATAAACGTCACTGTTGAAGAAAACTCTCCTTAGAGATTCTAATAAGATTCTGTAAATTAAACTGGAAGGTGTAGAAACTTTTATTTAATGATTTTCTTAACGAAATTTATTCAATGAAATGTGGAAATATTTAGGTAATAATTGAATTTGAACTTTGAAAGCTGAAAGTGGAATAATGTCAACAAATGTTTTATTGACTTGATTTAATTCCATGCGAGTGAAAATTATTAGATTGGACAGAGATGACACATTTCAATTCTGTCTATCCCACTCCATCTTTCTTAATCTCCCATTGATCTTATAAAGCCCAACATTTTACACATTTATAAATTAAGTTTACTAATTTTCTGTTCCATGTATTTCCGAATAAATTTAATTATCAAATCTTAAGAGCGAAAATATACTTCAAGAATTTAATGTGAAAATTTAAATCTGATAAAAAGATTACGAAAAAATCATTTTATCAATTCAAAGGTAAGTAAATAATTTGAAGCTTAAATAATGATAACGAATAAAGATTTACATCAAAGTGAATTATATTTGTCCGTTGGCCTCAAGAAAAACTAAAAAACTTTATTATTTTAAGCATTATTAAAATCAAGAATATTCTCTTTCAATCAAGGACATCGTCATCTTACATAATAACATTAACAACATAAATAATAAAAAAAAAACATACCAACTGATGTTAACAAGTTGAAACATCAAGATGAAATTATAATGAAGTAAGGCGGAAAAAAAAGATAGAATAAAAAGAAGGAAGTAGAAGAAAAAGAGAAAGAACGACAAACTAATTTTTTTGTTGTCTTGAAGTTGATTTCTGGCTTGAAGATAATTTATTGATCCATGACATACATATATACTGACAAAAACATATTCACAATAATGAAGTTCTCTTCATTCATTCATTTTCATTCTAGGCTGTCTTCTTCTTCTTCTGTATTTCATTATAAAAATAATAATATTAATCTCACAGCATCTTAAGAGCTGATGAAAGAAAACAAAAACTCTACACAAACATCATTTCATCCTTCTATTTGATTTTATGTAGAAAGAGAAGGATGTATTAAAGTTAAAGTAGAGCAGAACCAAGAAAAAAAAAATATTATGCGTCATGAAACATACTTTTAAAAGCAAAATATAAAAGATGAAGAAGAGATGAAGAAGAAGAATTTTGGAGCCAATATATATATATTTTTATAATGCGTCTAACTGTCTCACATTTTTTTTCTTTCTCACTCTCTCTCTGTTGATTTTTACTTGTTGTTGTTATTATTTTATGTCTATGACTGCGTAATATTTATTTTGATTATGACATTTTCATTTTATTAAATTAGAAAAAGTAACAACCAAAAAAAAAAAAAAATTATGCTCTCTTTCATAATGCCGCAGAGAATAAAACAACACACAAACCCACACACACATACAAACAAATAACAATAAAAACAACAATAAATATGAATAAAAAACTGCGACATAAGAATCTAATAAAAAAAAAACGTAACGGTATACTGGGAATACATACATCCATACATATTTATCAACATCAAAACAAAACAAAACAAAAAAAAGAGCATCCATAACCATCGTGTTACTTAATTTATTTATTTATTGTGTAAATGGCCGCACAAAATATTTAGCTTCTGCTGAATAAAGATTAAAAAATCAAAAAGAGAAAATTTTAGAAGATGTGATATTAGAAATTTACTTATTGTTGTTATGATTTTTGTATGGGACATTTAGTATGGGAATAAAATGAAAGTATATGCAAATAAATTAAATTAAAGGTTAAGGTTACTGTAACTACAACAAGGGAGAAAAACGAGAATATAATATTGTTGAATGAGGGGAATTACGGAAGTATAATTTAGAATTTTTCTTCTTATTAATTTAATGAGTTTAAAGAGGGATCATCAACAAAATTTTTAATTTAATTTAATTCTTCAAACATAATTATTTAATAAAAAAGAAAAAAAAGTTTAATCGAATTTAATCTTCTTCTATTTTTATAAATTTAAAATTACGAATGGCGAAATGACGTAATTATTTTAAATTGTGTTTGTTCAGAAGGAAAAAAAAATGATTAATTTTGAAGCGCATGAGTTAAAATGCGAATAAACAGATATTTAGCCTTCAGCCTTCATCCTTGTGACATCATCATATTTTCAGTACTTATTTTACATAAATGTTTATACGGGGACAGAGACAAAGATCGTCCTCCTCATAAAGGAGGAACAGAAAAAGAAACGTGCGGATTTCTTAAATCAAAATCAATAATTTGTCAAATACAGATTTGAGAATTGTAAATTATTTTTAGCTTACTTAATTTACTTTAAATTAGGATTAAATATTTGGTAATTGAATACAGGAAAAATAATTGAAATATAACAACCGATTCACAAGTATTCTGTGATAATCCCATACAAATAAAATATTCGTGAAAATTAGCATTTTCAATAAATTAATTGGTAACACGGGAAAACACTTCCGTAATCCTTCTCTCTCTAAGAATGGAATAATCAAATGAAGTCACAACAAACTAAATGAAAATAAAATTTCAATTAAAAATTTTAAATACAGAAGAGAAAAAAGGAAAAAGAAAACAAAAAATTAAATTGTTTTTAGTGAGTTTCTTTTTTTCTTTTATGAAGATTATTTTTAGAAGTTCAAAAAGAAAAAAACACACACACACACACACATAAGAAGAGTGAGTACAAAAATAGAGTGAAAGTATGTTGTGTAGATAATTTAATTTATATAATAAGAACAGGAATACTTAAACATTCTAAGTAAGTATCTCTCACTACTTATGTTTTAAGTAGTGAAATAAATAAATTAGATAAGTAGAGATCATCATAGGTTGATAAAAAACTGCAGTCGTATAACATCTCTAATTAGACCATCTTTGCGTAAGTAAGAATCAACACTTATTTTGAAAAGCGATGTAATACGATGCGAGAGGTGGTCCACATATACAGTTTTCTACTAAAAATAGAAAAATCAAATCAATAATTTGTATGGGTAAGAATAATAAAGGAGAATAAAGTATAAATAGAAATGAAATTGTTTGAATTGAATGAAGAAGAAAAAGATCATCATCTTTAATAAAAATAAAAATGCAAATTTAACATTTTATTATTACGTCATTTTATATGATCTGCTTTTATATTACGTCAGATGGGGGTGTGAGATTTAAAGGGAGTTAAGAAAAGTATAGGATAAAGAAACTTTATTCATGTTCTTATCTTGTTGAATAATATGAAACATGATGAATACATAAATATATGTGCTTGTGTGTGTGCTCGTGTGTGGTTATGGAAAATTTTAGGGTGAAAACCGAATATTTATCCATTATTTTATTCTAGAAATTTTATTTCTCTTCCATATGTTCAATATCAATTTTTACGCGTGAAAATTGAAAATCATTTTCTTTCTTTTTATCTTCATTTCTTAAAATTTTCTTCCTCTTCTTCTATTTTTTTCATTTTCTTCTTCTTCATCTTTTTGTTTTTTTTTTTTGAAAGAAATTTCAGTTAAATTTATTTTCTTTGAAAAAAAATAAAATTTTATTTTGATAATTTTCCCAAAATATTCATCTATTTTTATGTTATTGAGAGTCGCAACTGCGCTCTGGTATCAATACTTCAAAGATTTTTATTTTTGAGTTCAAAATACATTTCCGCTGTTTTGGAATGATAAACCATGTACACACACACACACATACATATGTGAGAATGCACATCAATCAATTATAAAATGTTTAAAATTAGAAATTCAATCGACAAAAATTTAAATTGAAAGAAAAAACGCATCACAAAGAATTCTCATGAAAAAAAAAAATGTTGCCAAATCAGCAGGAAAATATAAAATATCAAAAAAAAAAAAAAAATTCCATTTGTATTGAATGGGTGTGTGTAGAAAAGCGCGGAGGAGTCAGTGGGAAAAATTTGAAAATATAACAAAATAGAATTGAAACAATGTGGCGCGTCGTTTTGTTATCGTCGTTATTACGTTATTACGTTAAATCGGTTTTAGTCATTCAACGTCGATTTCAACCGGAAGAAATACGAATTTTTTTTCTCATCAGATTAATTTCAGTTGAAAACACAACGTATAAAAAACAATTATAAATTAATTTTAATTGATGTAAATCTTTTAGTTTATATAATTATAGTGACGTCATAATTATAAGAAGATTAAAAACATTTACTAATTACCAAAATTTTCACAAACATTAGTCCACTAAAAAATTATTGTGAAACCAGAGAAAGAAAATTTGTAATTAAATTTTGTAGTTTGTTTTTCAATTTAAAGTTTTTGTTAATTAAAACAATTTTTAATGGTCTGTGTTTTTTCTTTTTGTTGTTGTTAGTATTTAATTTAATCATTAAAAATTATTTTTTACTAAGTAGATAAAGTAGATAAAAAAATGTTTGCCACGCTTCTTACAAAAACAGAATGAAAAAAGAAAATGTAAAAAAAAAAAAACTCCAATTCATTCACATAATCTGATCAAAGTTCACGTGGGTAGATATCTATTTTTTTGTAATAAAATGGAAAAATTTTACTCGTCCATCTACTATCTACACACACACACGCATACGCGCACATAAAATCCACTCACATGCAATTATATTAATGGAGTAAGAACTGAAAATATAATATGGATTTGTTAAAAGTATAATTTTTGTCAAACGTATGCCCACGAAACTAATGAATTAATTTTTGTTTTTGTTTTGTACTTTAATCAGTTTGAAATTTGAACCATCTAATATTAAGCAGTCTCTAAGATTTATTTTCTTCTAATGATGTTTATTGAAGAAAATACTTAATAATAGTTGCACACAGGTGTGTGTGTTAAAAAAAATTAGGCGATAGAATAATTATATAATAATTTAAAATAAGCGATTATTATAAATTTTCATCACTTAGAGACTGATTTTGTGTTGAAATTTACATAAAAAAATTTTTTTCCTTCAGACCGGTTGCACAATGCTAGCGTAAAACAAACATTAAAATATATAATATTAGGATGACCTGTGTACTGCCTGTACTAGTAAACAAGCATGTGTTGAGCTGTGCATGCGTATGGAAAATGGTTGATACTTTATCAATTATTTTTGAGTGTTGAGTGTAGAGTTCTCTTTTTTTTTTATGTCAGTTCGTATTTTTTTGTTATTTGTTCTATTTTTTTTTCTCTCATTTTAATGAAAGTGTGAGAATTGTATTGGATTATGTCATTTCAACAAACAGGGTGACAGTTTTTTTTTTTTAATTGTGATTAGAAAATGATTATCGAATTATTTATAAAAAAGGGGAGTCTAAAATTTTGTCAATGATTAATTGGGAAATTTTACGTTTATTTTATTTCTTGATTTTAATAATTAAAATTGAAGTTCATAGATTTTAATTGAAGTCACATCAAAAATGTTGGAGCAATTATTGTGCAATGTACAAATGATTGCACCATATTTACACACCATATGTTACTCTTAAAGCCGTATCAGACATGTCACGGTATCGTACTAATTTACCAATTATTAATTGAAATTAGAACGAGACAAATGCCATTAGAGAGCAATATCATTTATGGTTTTAAAAATAGGTGTCTATAATAAATATTTATATCGGCAACGTTTTCCCAAAAAGTAAACAAACTACATGAGTCAAAAAAGAGACACTTTTCTTATATTCATTGTATTTTTTAATTGTTTTCAATATTCACTCACTTATAAATTGTTTTTAATTTCTTCATTCACTTTCGGTATTGTTTTCAATGATTATCACTCACTTTTAATTGCTTTAAATGCATATTTATTATTTTGACAAATACAAAGTTGTTTTGACATTTTGACATTTCTGATATTGTTTATTTTGAGAACTCTTTCTACAGTGTTGCCTTTTTAGTTATGATCTATAAAAAAATTTATAGTTTATTTATTGAAAAATAATTTAAATTTAATTTTTTTCTCTTAAAAAAAAATGATTAAGTATGAAAAACATATATCCTCCAATGTAACAATAATAAAATAATTATTTTTATTATTTTTTTTTGTATTTGTCATTATTAAATAAATTATTGAAATCTTTAATTGAACCAATTAGCACCATAAAAATTTTTACCATCATAATAGAGCCATAATTTAGCATAATAAAATTTGGTATTGTTTTATTTCGTACAAAAGAAAAAGGATGGATATCTCATATAACTCTCTCGTTTTTTCTCATGTATTTTCCTATATAGAAAAATTATGATCATAAAATTCTAAAAATTAGTACGATATAGTGACATGTCTGATACCGCTTTTAGGCCCAATTATTGGATTTTTTGTAATTATTTTTTTTGTTTTTTATTTCTTTAGTTGAGAATCGAGAATATTCCAAATTATTATTTTATTGAATGAAAAAGAAAAATAAATTTAGGTCAAACAAACATAAAAAAGGATTGGCATTTCTAAAAATATCCATAAATCTATCTACTACAACTACACCAAACTCATCATGATCGACACGCAACATTAAATTTATTATGTTGTTTCTCTTTCATTTATTCAAACATATAAAAAAAAATGTATATTGTATGATTTGTGATGGATAGATGGATAAGTCAACTGGATGAATACTTTAGCACTCTATTTAATTATAAAAAATACAGGCAAATAAGTACAATGAATTGTTGCCAGTAGAAATGTACATTTTTTAGTTTACTTTTGTGAATCAATCGGAATTCTTATTATGTGAATTATTAGTTTATTAAGAAATGTTTCATGTTTCACTAAAAAATTGCACATTCACAATTGCAAACACGGTTTGCGTCTTCGATTGGGAAGATATTCCATGACTTGAAAATACTCAGGGAGCTTCTTCTCATTGAATTTGATATCAGATAATTTTGAAATAACATTTAATTCCATAGTGAATATAGAAAAAGAATGATTTATTAGATTCCATTAAAATTAATTCAGGAAAGGAAACCCCAAAATACCCCTACCCACTCAGCACTAACAATTATTTGATTATATCAACCTGTATAATACCTACCTACATCATTTATAATTTTATTATAAACATTTGAATTTTTATGTTATTTGTTTTAACATACAAGTAGTTACTTACTTAATAATATTATTAATATAAGTGGGAGAGGGGTGTTTGTGTGTAACTACAAACCCATATTGAAACCATTATTATAGTAAATTGTAATCAGAATGGATGTGACCAGTGGTCAGAGTAGAGTAAGTAAAATTATTTATTTATTAAATTTTTACTTACTTGAATTGAATTGTGCTCTATGATTATTGATACGTGAATTATACACAACTATTAAGTAAGTACACAAATTTTCATTGTATGTTTTACTGACTTGGATGGAAAGTGTTTATAAATTATATGTAACTTTACGTATTCCTATGAGGAGTTAAAGATTCGCTATATGCAAATCATTGGGAATCATTCTGAATTTTGTGGGAGGGAAATATATGCAAAACATAAAAAAAAACGCACATAAAGTTTATTCAACTTAAAAGTTCTACTTTCACACAACCTTATACTTGTCAAAAAAAATTTACGATAAGAAAAATAAATTCAATAATTAAAATTCCAGATTTAGAAAAAAAAAACTGTTCGTTAGGATTTGTTTTCTTTTTGTTGTTTTAATTTTTTCTTAACAATTTAATTAAATTTTTTTAACTGAATTGATAAAAATTACTTAAATACGTAAGTCTGCCTTATGAAATATATTGAATAAATTACATCAGCATTCAAACAGAGCTGGGGGTAACTAATTACAAGTAACTAAAAAAGTAACATAGTTACAGATACTTAAATGGAACTTTACCATTTTTCAAGAGTTCATCATTTCGAATGACAAATGTACCCCCCCACCATTGTCCAATTTACACCAATCTACCCCTAAATAAAATAAAAATAATAATTAAATCTTTAGATTTTTTTGTTGGCATTCTTCATTTGTTTGTTGCTTGTAAAAAAGACCTGCGTCATCTTGATTGTGTGAACTGGGTAATTGAAAGTTCAAATAATAAATGAATGGAGAGGAAATATTTTTTTTTTTTGGTTGTTAAACTTTTTTTTTCCTTCCTTTTTAAGGGTTCGGTAAATTTTCACTTTAGAAAATAAATCAAGAAGGTGAATTATGTTACAACATATTTAAGTGAAAATCTTATAATGACCAAATTTTATTTATTTTTCTCGTTAAGTACGAAAGAGAGAAATAGATTCATTTTCATGACGTCTCACTATTATTAAATTTATCTATAATTGTAACCAAAATATTAATAAATTATTTCTTTGGATGAATATAATTATTGAGAATATGTATGTTGTTAATTTGTTAGACAGAATTAATTAATATTACTGTTTTTTTTTCAGTTGTCAACAATTGCAAATTTTAGAGCTGAAATTAAAATTTAATTTATTAGAACAAAAGAAAGATTTTTATTCCAAAATAACAAAAAAAATTATTTCAAATTCACAAAAAAATTATCTAAATAAAAATTACAATAAAATTATAAATGGACTTTGGTTCAGAAACATTTTGTAGATCCCATTCCAATCAGATTTAGATTAGAAAACTAAAAAAAAAAAAACTGCAGAATAAAAAGTATTGTGGGAAATATTAAATATAAAAAAATATTCAAAACAGACAAAAAGTGGCTTTTAGATTACACAATTACTGTTGTTGTTGTTGTTTTTTTTTTTGTTTATTGTTTTATTTTGGAAAGACCAATTTATATTGAATCAACGAACAATAAAATTTTACTTTTTCTATTTAGTTTTTTTTTTTGTTACTTTTGACCATCATAATTATTAAATATTTAATAGGAAGTGTGGATTAAAAGAGCCATACACACACACACACATACACATACACACACACATAGAAAAACAAAATGTCGATAACTGAAAAGTGAAACTTCCAAAAAATACAAAAAAAAAATTATAATCATTTTTCAAATGAAATAACCGACAGGAAAGCAGGAAAATAAAAGGGATAAGAATGTTGTTGTTGTTCTGTTTTAACAGGCTGTTTCATAAAAGAAAATTCAACAACAACACAAATAAACGATGATTGTTTTCTTGATGTGTAAATTTAGTCCAAAAAAAGAAACCGAATAAAATAATCAGGTTTTTAAATGCACACACACACACACACACACACAAACATACTCGTCACGCTTTACAAAATATCCAACTCTTCTTCCTCTTCTAAACCAAACACACATCTATAGAGCAACAGCAACGCACAATTTTTTGTTTTCTTCTTCTTCTTCTTCTTGTAAACATAAAATTCTTCGTCTCATTCGTCTTCTTTTTTTTAATTAAAATTAATAACACAAAACAACAACAAATAACAATAAAAGAAGAAACAAGAAAAAGACAAAAAAATTATTCATTCAACCAATCAATCAGAGGTTTAGATTTTCAGTCTACTGTCTATCTAGTCTAGTCATAAGAAACACACAAAAAAAAAAGAGTAAGATTCTGAGTTTTCTTATCTGAAAAAATTCAAACTTTAGGTCGTATTTTTTTTTTTTTTTGTCATTTTTCTTATTAAATTAAATTTTTTCCTTTTTTTTGATAAAAAAAATTATTTGGAATAAAAAAAAAAAGAAGTAAATTTAACCGTTTTTCTAGCAGAGTAGAATTTGTTTTTGTATTTTTCCTTCTGGTATACAATATTTTTTTCTTTTTCTTCTAGAATTTTCACTGGAAAATTTCTCTTACACTCTTGGCAAAATAATGATGATTGAAGAAAAATATTAACAAAATATAAATAAATATTTTCTCTTCTTCACACATAAATGTTAATTTTGTCGAGTTTAATAAAAAAAAAAAAGAAAAAAGTAATTTACCAATTTTAATGCACACACACACATGCACCACACTACCACTACTTTATTTGATAAATTATTTACCAATAAATTTATTTCACAAGAAACAAAATTTAAATTTTTTTTTTATCACAATAAAAGATAAAAATAATCAGAAAAAAATAAACAAATTTTTTTTTCTGATATTTATTTTATGTAAAAAAAAAAAAAAAAGCCTCACACACACACACTCTCAGAATTCACTCCGTCTCGTAAGAACGAAATATTATCAACATCTTCTTTCGTCGACAGAAAAAAGTGAACTAAACAAAAAAATAAAATACTAAAGAAGAAAAAGAAGTCAAAATGTATATAAAAAAAAAATAAAACCAAATATTCATTTAATAATGTTTATATGTGTGCGTAGGTGGAATACAATACTAATAAACGAAATCATTTTTTTTTTCATCAAAATTGTCCATTATTATTTCATTTTTATTTTCGTTGAATTTTTTTTTTTTGTTGTTATTTTCTCTCTTCACCATTTTCTATTTTATTATGTCTAACACTGTGCAATGAGTCGCAATGCTTTGCTCATGATTACTTCCATGAATTGCATGTCTAAAATGAGAGAGAGAATAATTTATGAATACAAAAAAAAAAAAGTCTACATCAGACGAAAATCGTAACAAAAATAAACAATTTTTTTTTTCTTGTTTAAAAAATTCAACTTATAAATTTTAAATTCTAAAAAGATAAAAAAAATTATGTAAGAGAAGAGATTAAATGAAAATGTTTAATGTGTGTGTGTGTATATATTTTTTACTAGCGAAAAAAATTTATTATATTTTTAATTCATAAAAGTTTTCAGTTTCTATTTTGTTTTTGTTTTTCTCAGCGCTTCTATAATTTCGGCACAACTTTTGCCATATGAACACAAATATGAACACAAATATGAACACATATGAACACAAATATATATACTACACATGTGTGGTTTAGATTTAAAGATGTATTTAGCAATACATTGGTCGATTTTTCGTAATAATAATAAATTTTTTTATGTAATAACAATTAACTCTGATACTCTTTGTATTTTTTTCCTACATTGCCTCAATTAATTTTTGTTTTCGTTGTTTTTTAGTAAATAAATTTGATAAAATAATTTATATCAAATTATAACAATTTTATGTATATGTAATCATCCGTTTTGTGTTGTTTGAAGTTTAATGGAAATTCAATGGAGAAATAAGTGATGAAATGAAATTACTTTAGCCTTCATTTTTATTTTTTGTTTTTATTCTTTTCTTTGTCAGAATTTTCTCCTAATAAATGTTCCATAAATTTCCTGTCTGTTTTCCTGGTTATATATTTTTATACTAAAAGCACTAGCGAGCATTTGTTGATTATATTTATCTAGTGATGTCAATGGTGACCAAATGTAAACAATAAACTGTCCTCCTCATACAAAGATTTTGGCAGACAGAGACACACTCATCTGGATTCGATTTAAAGAGCTTTTAAGTATAAGTTTACTTTTTCAAAAATCTTAACAAACCCGAAGAACATTTTATGTTTACATCAGTAAATTGTACAGTTTGGTACCGGAGGAAACAAACACTTTTTTGTTTTAAATTTTATCTTGTAGAAATCTCTATTTTTTAAATTAAAATTTAACGATAAGTTTCAATAGAAGAAAGGTAATTTTTTTTTGTACTGATGTTATGACTAAACATTACGTAATATTATACGTAAATGCACACACACATAATAAACCTATAAATATAAAGGTAGATTATTTGAATTTTATGAGAATTTTATGTCCGAGTGTTTCAAAGATAAAGTGACTTTTTATATATAGACCTTTTTTTTTTTTGTATACCTATTTGAACATTTTTGTTATGGCGTAATTTAGTTTAGGATGTGTGTGACATCACTTTTATACATTCAATACACTACAAATAGGACTGAGATTTTCATTTTATATTGCTTATCTTCAAGTACTTTTTATAATGATAAAAAAGATATAATAATTCAGTAGTCTGATATCTCAACGACCCTGTTCTTTTCTGTTAATTTTAATAATCAAAGTCTCAGTTAAATCTGATAAAGAAAAAAAAAACAGTAAGAAATCAATTTGATTTTATTATTGTGCGTTAAATAAAAATTCTTTCGTCACAATGCGGTAAAATAAATTGATGATCATAAATGTTATAATAATAATAAAATATTTTAACGAAAGTATGTACACATACAAAATTGAATTGCGATGCAAGACGAACAACCAAAAATGTTTATTATTTATATGAATTTATACGTACGTGTCATCAACGTAAAATTTGGGACCAATAATGTACAGGTTTTGTAACACTTAAAATAATATAAAACTTTCATAAATCACATTAAATATGATACAATTTCCATTTAAATAATTAAATATTATATTCACATTAGGTTCACGTCCTATACAGTCAGAGTATAAAGTGACGAATTCAGAAAAAAAGGAAAAAAAAAAACAATTTAATTAATTACGACGAATCAAAATAATAACCAAATATCAACCTATACAATTTTTGTAAGCGTTTCATTTTAAAGTGAAACAGACAAATAAATATTGAAACATAAAATATAATGTAATTATCTGTAATCTCTTTCTATTTTATGTATACGAAAATAATTTAATTTTTTAGATAAATAAAAATTACGAATTAAAAAGGGTTTGCCATATTTTTAAATTTAAGTAAACTTCCACAAATATTCTTTATTTTCTGTGAAATCGTAAAAGTTAAGTAAATAAAAACCGAATGTAACCGAAAAATTTATTGTATAAATTACGTTATGTCTAAATATTAATATTGGTATTGCCAGTACGAAATAATTTTGACGTTTATTATTTTACAACAACAATTGAATGTGATCTTTGACGGTTAGCCATTTTGTAAAAAAAAAATCTGTGTATAGACGCTAGAGAAAAATGATGCATTTAACTATTTTTAAGCAAAGATGTTAAAGAAATAAATAATTGTGTACATTTAACGTTTCTATTAGACAATATAATTATTATTATGCAAAAAACTATATAAAAATTGTAAAAACTGGATTTTAATTTGTCCATCGCTTGTCAAAATTGACAAAATGCCATACATAATGCGAAAGTAATATGTGAGGTTATAATTGGACAATCTTCTTATTTAAAAAACAGTGATAAAGAATTTATCTTATATAAACAGCGTTAATACTCTTCATCTGCTTAATATAATATATGGTCACGCAATGAAACTTTCAGTACAACATTTGTTGTTACAAAATTCCCTTTTTTAGTGTTATTTTGTGTTTTTTTTTTATGTTTATAATTTTTTAAGAAGTAAGGTTATAACGTATATAATTTGTGTGTATAAAATTATTGATCATTTAAAATGGTCAACAAACTCATAAGTGAAAAGCACATTATTGTGATGGTTCTTTTTTTTATTCAGTTTGTTTCTTTATTTCTTTTTAACAGAAGGCAACAAGAGAGAGAGTATGTACATGCCGAATTATTTTATTAAATTACTTTTTAAATGTTTCATTTAAATTTAAATTTAAAATAAAATAAAATGAACAGGTAAGAACACTTCATTTATTATAACAATTATTCTAGTATGTACAATTGTCACATCATCGACTTGTTTATACCTTGACTTTGAGTTGTACAGTTTCTGTTTATTAATTACTAAAAATTAATATACTCACACAGAGAATACAATCTCACACATGTACACTCAATTATTGTACCGCTTTTTAAACAATTTTATTTTAGAATTTAGATGATTGATTTTTTTTTTAAATTTTTTCATATGAAATATAAAAATATGATGTCAGTCAATGTGTGATATTTTAAATATTTACCTATACTTTCAACGATGATGTCATATCTAAATTTGTGCTATATATTTTATAGAAAAAATAAACATTTTATTGGTTGTTTATTTTTTTTTAAAAAATGGGAACGGAATTATTTTGAACATGAGGCCTGAGCATGGATTTCATTACAGCGAGGGAAGACAGATTGCGTAAAATAAAGTTACACTGTTCAGGATTATTAAATGATTGAAGCTTTTCGTTGGACACTCTTGTGATATTTTTATTGCAAATTTCATTAAAATTCAGTTCATTCACAAGAGTTAAATAATAAATATTTCACCAAGTCTGTTTACCTTAATATTAGATTCTGATTGGATTTGGTTGCTCAATAATTGCAATGAACAATTTCTGTAACTTCATATGCAATAATTGTGAAGTCCCAATTTTATTCACTTTGTCAAATATTGCAAGGATTTTATTCTTTTGGGTGTGGAACTTTTGTTTTATCAATAAGTATACACTTTTTTTTTTGTGATTATAAAAAAAATCGTTGAACTAACTGCATAATATTAAATGACTAACTGTTATCATTTGCACAAATAAATTTAATTACTATTTACAGACTTTAACTTAATTGTTTATTTTAGATTAAAATATTGTTTAATTTATAACAATTATAATTGTACACGAATTTGTAAATAAATTATATGATGCGCTGTTAGAAATAAATATTAAATATTTGGTCTTGAATTTTACTTATACTTTTGGAAATTTTGTATTAAATTTTTATAAGAAAAATCAAGTGGGATATATTTCGGGCAGAATTCGGGCGGGCAGAGCATTTGTCATTTGTTATTGACTTTTCTTACCATTATTGTGTACAACTAAAACCCAAAATGTTCAAAAAATATAATTTTCCACTATTATTTTTTTTTATTTTGATTTTAGAAGATCAAAAATATTACAATAATTAATCCATTGAAATAAATATTTTCCATTAAATAAAAATATTTTGCTTTCCATATTCATTAAAAAATCAATTTCTAGTCATATATTTTCACTGCCATTACATTTTCATATGGATTCATTTCGATAAACATTTATACAAATGTCGAATGTGAACAACAAATCTAAACTCTTTTTCTAATTCTGGTAAAATTCAATAATGATAAAATAAAAAATGGTATAATGGCATTTTTTTGTTGACGAATCTTTTACATAAAATGTTATAACTTTTTTTTTTTTCTATATATAATTATGGATCTTATCCGATCGTTCACATAATATCAGTTCATTATTATACCGAAATTTTCACTATTATCACTATTATCAAAACAGACAGACAATAGACGTTATAATAAAAAACAAAAAAAAAAAACAATTTAAATACAAAGTACAACAAGAACAATAATAATCAAAACAACAACAATGAAGTAATTTTGTACTATTTTTTTAATTTTTCTAATTTGAAATGAATTTAAAACACAACAACAATAATCGTCTAATTGTATATGAATTCAGTTTGTATAAATTTATTTAATCATTTAATGATTAGAATTTAATGAGAATCAAAAACAAAAAAGAAAAAGTTGTTTAGCTTTTGTTATTTTTATTTTTTTATTTTTTGCTTTTATATTAAAAAAAAAAAAACAACTCTTATCAAAAGTAATACAACAACAACAACAACAACAACAACAACAACAACAACAACAACAACAACAACAACAACAACAACAACAACAACAACAACAACAACAACAACAACAACAACAACAACAACAAAAAATATGTACATCAAACAGGGCAAAAAAAAAAAAACAAAAAAAAAAAACAAAAAAACTTTGTGAACTTTTTATAAAAAAAAAAAAAAAACAAAATTCCGGATTAAACTGGTTTTCATCCATATAGAGTTTGTTGATAAATATTGATTCATGTACATGGAAATGGGAATTCTTTTTTATGTTTTTGTAATTTTGCCGTCTAAAATAATAACAACAACAACAACAACAATAAATAAATAAAAAGAAGTAATAAATTGATAAGAGGGAAAATAAAAGAAAATTACCTGATATAAATCACGTTCAAAATTTTTTTGAATCCAAATAATTATTATTCTTAATCATAGTTGGTGGAGTGGGGGTAGTGTTAGAGAAAGAGAGAGAGGGAGAGAGAGATAAAAAAATAGTGTAAATGCTAATTTTGTTGGATTGGCTTAGGATAAAAAATATCCTAGAATTATTATCGAATGTGGAAGATGTTTTGTTTGTTTTTCCAACAACAAATTAAATAAATAAAATTCTCCCTTAAAATTATTCTAAGAAAAAATAAACTTACAAGAATCATCTGCAGTTTACAGATTTCTTTTTAACTTTTGCGCTCCTAGTAAAATGTTACATTTTTCTTTGAACAAAACATTTTCTTACATGTTTGAAATTTATTAGAAGAAAATCAATACAGAAAGTTTATTCACATTCGTCGTGTAAATATTTTTTTTTTGAGCTTTACATGAAAATTTGTTTCTGGTATTGCAAAAAAAAAAAAGAACAGCTGAAGGAAAGAAGACTCAATGGAAAATATGTAATGGGAAAATTATTTTCCATTCATTTAAGGAAAAATTCTCGTGTTACAATCACTTGAATTACTCGAAATAAATTAATTGTTGATTTAGAAAGAAATCTTTCTAGAAGATTTTTTACATTTTTAAAAAATTAGGAAATATTGTGGCAAACAACAACAACAACAACAACAACAACAGGTATAATTTGTGGTAGGAACTTAATTATGAGTATGATGGAATTATTTGCAGAAATCAATAAAGAAAATTTGAAAATGTAAATTGAACAAAAAATAATATTTAAGATTTATGTTTGGAAAGGTAAAGTTTGTCCCTCACTTTGTAAAAGAATACAATGAATGATTATGATTCGTGAAGTGAGTGAAGTAAGTGAAGTGAGTTTTAAATAATTTATCCATTTCTGTTTCTAAATTAACTCTAATAATTTATTTATAAATTTTGATTATTATTTATATGAAGCACTTAAGCTTAAAGCATGAAATAATAAATTGGTTTTGTAATATAGGACCATAAAATAATTGAATTTGAATATTCTGAAATCTAATTTTGACCCAATTAATTTCTTCGTTTGTTTTAATGAATTTCTTTTTTCTTTTTTTTTTTTGGATTTTCTCGAAATAAAAATAAACGGAAAAAACAAATTTTTATATGCATTCATTTATTTCCTGTAATTTATTTTGTTTGTTTTTCTTTATTTTTTATTATTTTTCGAATAAAACTGGAACACAATAAAAAAAAAAATCAACAACACAGAAAATGTAGACACGTAAAAAATAAACAATAAATTTTATCAGATTAAAAAATGACCCAGGTGTTTTTTTTTAAAAAATAGTACCTGTCGATAATGGAGACACATCTGTTAGATTTTAATTAATTTTTTACTATT
Source organism: Pedicia rivosa (assembly GCA_963082725.1). NCBI lineage: Eukaryota > Metazoa > Arthropoda > Insecta > Diptera > Pediciidae > Pedicia > Pedicia rivosa. The sequence continues at coordinate 8,148,035 of OY720153.1, read as the reverse complement.
TGTTATTATTTTCAAATTAACTCAAATATTATCTTTCGAACATAAATTATTAATGTTTTTGTTGAAATGTTTAATCGCAAGTTTCAAAGGTCACATTTTTTTTAATTCCTTATTATTTTAATTACTGCGTTAATCGAGGTTTTTTGTTTTTGTCCCAATTTTTTGATTTTTTTTATTTTTGGAATATTGTTTGTAGAAAAAGAAAACCTTTCAATGGCTTTTAATTATATTTATGAAATCACCCTAAATTTATACTTTCAAATAATTTAGTCCAATAAACAAATATCAGCGTCATCTACGAGTTAATATGACATAGAGTTTGTTTGACGTTAAAAATAAAACACTTTGTCTTATTTCCGGCAGATGCGCATTTTTCGATTCACATATTTTTGGATGGTATAGAACATGGGTTTTTGTTCAGAGGCGCTATCTATTGACATCATTTTGCTAAAAACAACATCAAATTCTTAAAAAAAGTTTAATTAAAAATCTAAATTAGTAATTATTAGGCATTTGTTGCTTCAAAACTTTTTTCTTAATAATATTTGGTTTCAATGATTTTATTAAAATTACAAATGCATTAATAGCTTTTAAATTGCATTAGCATATATGTATTTGGAAAGATTTCCATATTTGAATTTCAAAACAAGAGGAAGAAAAATAGTAACAGTTTCAAAATAATTTCAACTATTAAATTTAAATTGCGATTTCCATATTTATGATTCTAATGAATCTAAATATTTTAACCTTCAATTATTTATTTAAGACGATTATTCAAAATCAAACGTTGACAAAAGAATAAACGTGAAATTCCATTAATCAACGACAAAATAATAAATAATTCATTTTATGTTCAATTGTGTGTGAATAAAGAAAGAAAAGAATTTGCAAAAATTTTATTCATTTTCCTGATATGACAGGAAAAACTCTTTTGTATACTTTTTTTTGAAAATGAAGAAAATGTATACTGATTTTGTGGGGCAAGTGTATGGAAAGTGTATGGTATCTCTCATTTTCGTATGACACAATAAAAAATATGCGCTTACGGCGAGATGCATTTGACGTACTTATAAACTTTTTTTGATTCGATCATTTTTATACGTTACAAAAAAAAAAAAAACAAACAAGAAAGCAAAGGTAAAAAGATGAAGATTTAAGGATGAGAGAATAAACAACAAAAGAAAAAGTTGCGATGATGTGTGGGAGAAAGTGTGAGATGCGATGTGTGAAAAATGATGTTTCAAAACTAAAAGAATATTTACTTTTTCTTTTTCCTTTCACTGAGACTGAGACTTATGAACTTCTTCATTTTTTTTTTTTATTCTTTTTTCTTTCCTTGCAAACAACCTTATGTGACAACTCATAAAAAAATATGAATTTCAATTTTCAGCGAAAAAAAAAAAACAGAGGAAGAAAAAAAAATCTACACACACATTTTCATATCTCGTAAATACATTCATAAAATATGTATCAAGACATAATTTCGCGTTTGACTGATTTATGTTAAGAATTTCTGCGTTTTTTTTTTCTCTATATTTCTCTCTCTTTCACTCCTTCTTATATACAAGAGAAAAAGTCGCGTCTAGTCAAAAATCATGACTTATGTTTTTTTTTTCTGGTTGCAAAATAATTTTTCTGCTTTTTTTTTTGGTAAAAGAGAAATTTCTTCAACAATGGAGTAAATTTAATTACGAGATTTTAATCCTATTTAATTATTCAAGGGTAATTATACAAATTTTTATTGAATTCACCAAAAATGTTTTCATTCAATCAAAGAAAAGGCTCAAAAGTTTAATGAACGGTGAAATGTGAATTATTATTATTTCTTTAATCAATTCTCATTTATTGAAATTATTATTTTTAAACACATTTTCACCTGCTTTATATTTCCATGTCGTTGTTTACCCTTTAGATTATAGGGTCAATTGTACAAAATCTGAATGGTCCTGATAGTCATAGTTTTGATAATTAATTGCGCTCTTGAAATTCACACTCCTATGACAATGTTTCCCATTTTTCTTCAAATACACTTTTTTCTTCATTTTTATAAAATGTCAAACAATCCTGTTCGGCCAATATAAGGATGATGTAAAATTATGCGAAAGAATTTAAAATTAAATTTATTACATTTGTCCCAATGAGTTCTTTTTTTTTTTGATCTAATTTTTGAAACAAACACTTTAAAAGTGTTGACAAAACAAACTAACAAAAAAATAATCTACGAGAAGCCAAAATAATACATAATTACAGAGCTTAAATTTTTGTACAAAGGAAAATGAAACAGGAGAAAAAAAAAACACAATTCAACGAAAATAAAAGTAAGTCTACGGTTAAAGAGTTAAAGAGTTTTCAGAGAAATACAAGTGCATTTGCATACAAATAAACTCACCACAACCCCGCATCACTACACACCACCCACAAACCCTTCACTCTTATTTTCTATATTACAATAATTCTATCCGGCCTATCGACTTTATGCATACATGAAAGTATTTATTGTAAAGTGAACTTTATTTTCTATGTATTTGTGTGTGTGTGTGTATCTATGCTACATAATGTCTATGCTTTTCTATGTATATAGTTGTATGTATGTATTGTGTACCGGAAAATATCGATTGTACTGCGGGATTGCATATAGAAATTATATATTTTTTGGCTTTATGCCAATGGCACTGCAGATATTCATGACCATGAAATTGAAAATGGTCAAAGTCGAGTTAAAAAGTCTAATATAGCCTCAAGTTTTATTTAAATGCTTTTATAAAAGTTCACGTATTCAGTGTATAATTATTTGACGGTAATTTTTGTTCTTTATTTTTTTTGTGAATTTATCGGGAGAGGAAATTTTAAGCATTACGTGATATTACAACAATTTTCTTTTTAAGGAAATAACAATTGCTGTTCGAGGAACATGTTAGACTTGTGCATTGGGTTATTTATTAAAAAAAATGTACCTGGCACCTGATTTTCTTAATTCCAATTCTTCATTGTTCAACTATTTTTGGTCTAATTAAAAAATACGAAGTAGATTAAAATTCTATTCTCTGGAATCTAATCCAATCTAACGTATTGTTGTATATCCCGTTAACATAACATAAGCATCAGTTGATACAAGACACGTTTATTACCAGATTTAGACTCAATTGTGTTCTCATTTTTTTCTTTTTGATTGAATAAATTATTCCACATTTCATTCATTTTTCTGATTTCTGTTATACCTTTTAATGTCTTTATGTTTCCTCTGATTCCTTATATTTATTATTAAATTTTGACGGTTCATCTTCAACGGATTATATTTTCGATTATTTTCAAATGACACAAGAATATAAAGATCACTTCAAATAATAATATAAAAGTACAAATATTACTTATATTTTTTCTTCGCTGGTTTGTAATTGTTGTTTCTGTTGTTGTTGTTGTAATATATTTCGTTTTTCTTTTGTATATAAAAGAAAAATATATTAAAGAAAAGAAAAGTAACTGAAATAAAATTAAATTTTATAAAAGAAGACGAAAACGGAAAGAAAGAAAGAGAGAGAGAGAGGATGAAAGATAAGAAAAGAAAATAATAAAAAAAAAGTCAATTCAAAGCAAAGAAAAAATTCGAATCGGGTTACAAACGGGGAACTAAAAAGAAGTAAATCTTAAGGAACGTTTTTTTTTTCATTTCTTTCTTTCTTTTTTTGTTTTTTTTACTTTTTTATATGAACTAAAATGATTGACCGCACTCAAAAAAAGGGGTTAATATCACTTCACATCACTCACATCAATTATAATTGTACTATATTCAAAACGTTGAAAATTAATATCAGTGAAAAGGATCATAAGTCCTTTCATTATTATATCCTCATAAAGGCATACTGGCAACAATAATATTCATCATCATCCTCATCATCATCACCGCATTTTATTTGAATTTCTATATTTGAAACGTCGTCATTTTACTAAAAATAAAAAATAAAAAATGTAACAACAACAACTAAAGTGATTTTATATCCGGTTCCTGTACCTATACAGTTCAATATCCATTTTTATTGTTATTCGCCTTTGTTTTGTTCTTCAATAGTTTTAATACTCTTGTCTAACTTGTTTGCTTCTTCAATATTCCTTTCTTTATATTTAGTAACTTTCTTTCAATTTTTTTCTTTATCCATTTTGATGTAACTCTCTTTGATGTATGCAAACGAGAAAAAAAGGAATAACTGTAAAGGATCAAAAAGGAGACACATTATGAGTAAAAAAAAAATTCCATCTTATACATTTTTCAAAAGGATTTTTTTTTATTATTAATCTTTTCTGACGAGCTGATGATTTATAACAAGAAAAAAAAATGAGTAAGGAAAATCATGATCCTTCATATAAATTTTACTATCGTTTATTGTCCTTCGATATTTTTTCAGTTGTTACAAATTATTTTTATTACTCTACATATTTGATGTTGTTGTTACATTTTGGTACAAACACAAAAAAAAAACCAAATTGTAATAAAAATTCGCAAAACTTTTTTTTATTGGAATAAAAAACGAAAAAAACAGAAAATATTTTGATAGAATTTTATTTATTGATATTTTTTTCAAATAATTGAAGTCAATATGGATGCATGTGTTGTTTCACTTTACACTCGTTACGTAAATCGTTATACACAACTGTTTTTGTTTTTTCTTTTCGACTTTTTATCCTTTTTATTTGTTGTTGTTGTTGTTGTTGTTGTTGTTAATGTTTTTGATGTTGTTGTTGTGTTATTTTTGTTGTTCTTCTTTGTGTTTGTTGCTGTTATTTTTTTTTTCTTGTGTTTTTGTAATTTTCAATACAAATTGAAATTTGATGCAATTCTTAGATTATTCTTCTTATTTTCCTTTTTTACTTTAGAAGAATCATCCTTAAATATGTAAATGCACTTACATTTTAGCGTTATACGTTTTATATTTTCAGTTATGTAACTTTTATTATTTTTTTTTGATCATTTTGTTTATATTTTTTTTCTATTTTCTAATATTTGATGTAAATTGAAGTTCTTGACTCAATTTATATCAATTTGATTGTATTTTCTATTTCAATATTGAACCAACTTATCTGCCAAGGGAATATAGTTTTTTTTTTCAATAAACAAATCCAATTTTTAAACTTGAAACAAATTAAGATTCCATTTAAATATGACAACTTATACGAAACTTTAAATCCAAAAGTCAATTCCTTAAATGTCTCAAATTGTTACAAACATAAAAAAAACCATTTACACTTGGCTTAGATCTAAGAAGATTCATAAAACTGATTGTTATAACATTTTTTAGTTTCACTAACTAATAATAAAAAATTTAATAGAATCATTTTCTTCATAGAATGTAAATAAAGCTTTAAGAATAATATTCCACTGATGATGCGATGAAATGAGATGAGATGAGATGTGATGAGATGAGATGTGATGAGTACTTTTTATATTAAATAAATATAAATACATTGGGGCCATAAGACAAGCAGAGTAAAGATATACTTTGTATACGATCAGTATTTATGCTTTATCATTGTATGTGTGTGTATATATTGTTTCGTGTGAATGTGTGTGTGTGTGTGTGTGGGTATGTCATAAAATCAACATGTGTTCGATATCATAAAAAAAATTTGCAATCTTCTATTTATGTAGAATGTGAGTATTCTTATGTGTGTTCTTCTTCTCTTTTACAATTTTATATTGTCATAAGATGAGATGAGATGAGATGAAATGCGATGAGATGAGATGAGAGAAAATAGCATCCACATCACTTATATAACTTAATAAGAGGAGAAAAATGTGTATTTATAAGAGAAGAAAAAAAAAAATAAGAAAAGAGGGTAAAAATTTTTTTTTTTTCTTTTTTCCCCAAAAATTGAAGGAAAGAAGAAAATTATTTTGTAGGGCCAAATGTTTTTTATATTGGCCTTCCTCATTTAATAATATTATATTATTGTGATGTGATCAGCGATTTTATTCAAAATAAAAGAATAAAGACGATGAAGCAGGCACAACAGAAATAAATAAATTGAATGTAGGGAATTTTATGCAATGCGTTGCAAATTGAAGTAGAATAAATGTGAAAATTGATTTGGGTAATTTCTATTTTTATTTTTGGTTTCAATTTCAACATTATTCGCTTCTCTTGATTTTCATTAGAATTCCATTAGAAATTGTTGTTTAATTTGAGAGAAATTGTTGAACATTTTCATTAAATCGTATATTTTATCTTAATTTAATTCTTCCACGAATTCTTAATGAAGATAGATAATTGCTCAGCTCAATAGTAACAATATCTAATTATATATAACTTTGAGCATTTCACTGGTCCATGAAGGTCGGATTTTATTATGAAAATATTTCAGCGCCCGTTGTCTTACAATGACCTTTGTATTGACCTATATAAAATTACTAAAATATTGTACGCTTCATCCTTTATCATTTTTGTAATTACACACATGAGACAAATATTCAAAATCATGTGACAACATAAACATTTTTGTTTTTCGTTCAAAAATTAATTCGAACAAAATTATTTTATAGAAATTTCTCATTATTTTGTTTCTTTTTAAAATCCAACAAAGATTTAACTAAAATCGATTTCTCTTTTGATGAAAAGTGAGAGTGTACACATTTTGTATTTAAAGCAAAAATTTTTTAGGTTTCTGTTTTTGTTGTTTGTTTGTTTGTTTGTTTGTTTGTTTGTTTGTTTGTTTGTTTGTTTGTTTTGTTTTGATGTTTTTATGTGAAGTCAAAAAATACACTATTACAAAATTGAGGTCTCTGACGTAAAATAAATACAAACGAACATTAACAATGATGTAGGTTTTGAAAACAAAAGTGAAATCATTTTTGAATGAATATAAAATGACCTACTTTGACTTTGACATTGACTCTGTTTTCTGATATATTTTAACGGTCAATGAAAACAAAAGTGAATTTCACTTTCCTTTTTTTTTATTTTATAAAGAGAGAGTCGACTAATTTGATATATTTTATTAAATAGATTTAAAATGGTCGGAAGAAGTGCAAGTAAGTTATAATGTAGGGTGACCGTCTGGACTGACACATTAATTATATAGAAAAGGGTTTAGTAAAAAGATTAGTTGTATTATTAGGAATAGGGCAAAGATATAACAATTGATTAAGGTGTTGGTTCTATTCAAACTTCAAAAATATATTTGCGGAAGTATTCATGAACGATTTAATTATGCTTTGCAAGTGATACGTTACTGATTTCTCAACGGATTAAAGATGGGAATAAATCTTAGACATGTTATTTGCTATGCTAATGGTCAAGGGAATATATTTATTAATCGATAAATTCCCATTGAAATAATTAGGATAAGAATGCAGAAATTCCAGAGAATTCCATATCTTTGAATCGCTCCCAATAATCAAAATTTTTTCCCATAACTAAACCAACCCAATTATTATTTCATTATAATGTTTTATCCACTGGAGTAAAATTAATAATTATTTTTATATAAATTTTACTTTATTATTTTGTAATTAAAAATATTTAATAATAATTTTATCAAAATTTTATGTTGTTAGTTTTTAGTTCCATATAATGAATAATGTTAGTATGAGTATAAGAGTCAGTTTAATTATTTTCATATACATTTCGACGCTATAATAAATAATAAATTAAATAAAATATATGACTCATTTGGGAATATTTGTATATTGAATTATTAAAAATAAATTATATGTAGGAAAAATATATACAACCCAACCACATTAAATATTGTCTACAGTGAAATTTTTGATCGAATAGATTTTCCGCGTTTTATATAGTAAAATTATTACATATGTATTTTAATTAAACTTTTACCTATTTATTTGCTTTCTAAGAAGTTTCTAATTTACAATTTAACCATCATCTACCATTATAAGTCGTATGTACATATATTGTCGTGTTTATTTCTAGAATGGGGGTGGTATATATATATGAGGTGAAGTAGGAGTATGTGTGTGTGTCTTAAGAAATTTTTTTATAATAAAACTTATACTTATAGTGAATTCTATTTCCTTATTAAACAACTTGATTAATAATAATCTACATATATTTATCATGTTTTCCAATAATCAAACACCCAATGTGTTCAAATTAGAAAATTGTATATGAGTGAAAAGGGATATATTGTTGGAGGGCTGAGGTAGCGTCTGTTGATTCTCTTACTTATAAATATTCGCTTTTAACCCTTTCTTCATATAAGTTAAAAAAAAAAAAAGTTTTTCTTTAGAATTCTGCATATATGCTTGCCTTCTTATTAAATAAAATGTTCATATGTGTGTTTGTCTACATGTGTATAGTCTGTAGTGTATATATTGCGTGTGTTCATGTTTGCGTATATAAAACTTTATATTTGTACAACTTCAATAAATTTCACACACGCAAGTCGCGAGTCACTAATTACATTGCGTTTTGTCCTGCGGCGAATTTTACATTTCAGGATTCATTTATATGGAATTTAAATAATTTGTTGTTATTGTAATCTCTCTATATATGCCTCTGTTGTAATAATGTTTGTGTGTGTGTGTGTTTTGGTATATTTTCTTTATATACATATAAAGAAAATTCAACTTAATATTTAAGTTATTTTAAAGAAAACCACGGTTTAGTTTATTTTAAGTTTATGAAAATGGAATATTTATAATTATAGATATTTGATGGTTTATGTGGTTGCGTCTTTTATTTGCTGATTCGATTTTATAGTTTTTTTGGGGTTGTCGGAAGGAGTTGATCTTTCTATCAAAAAGTCAATTATTGAATTTTCAATAAATTTTCATACATATTGAATTCATAATTATCTGACGGCCAATTAAATGGGAAATTCCTTTAAAAAAAATCTTTTAGATCATCGATGGGCCGCCATTTTACTTTCCATTTTTTCAGAAACAAATAAAAAAAAGATTTAAATTATTGTAAGATTTATAAACACAAAATTGCTCATAATCTAAATTGCTCGGTAATCTAATCTGACAAAATGACTTTATTTCGAATTACACACATTCCGCTAATGTCTTTAAAATTCCAATTAACGAATGTAATTTAGTGAAATTCTTAGAAAAGAAATCAAAAATTTTCCAACCACAAATTCCATTCACAATTTCATAAATTTTTTTATAATAAAAATAACGATTATTGAACTTAATTTAATGCTATATACATTTAGGATTGAGCTTTAATATTGTAAATTTTTCTACAATAATTTCTAACCCTTTTTTTCTGTAAAATTTTGAATTTATTAAGATTTTTTGGTTAAGGGAGAAACATTTTTAAGCTGATGTTTTGTTGGTTCGTTTTTCAGTTAATTGAAATTTATACTGAGAAACGGAAAGAATTTAATTTGCATTTTAGAAAAAAATAATTAATTTATAATTTTGACTTTTTAAACATTTTGACTTTTTAAACATTTGGGAAATTTTATAAAATTTAATTTTTGCAAATGTGAAAAATTCTGCTAATTTTGTGTTTGCATTTATTTTTTATTAGAAATAAAGTTTATTGACATATTTTTGATTTACATTTATTTTGGTGTCTGCGCAAATTTAATAATATTTCTTGTATATTATTATTATATTTTGAAAGTTCAAAAGTTCAAGGTTCAATGTGTATACAAATTTTTACTATTTATTTGTCAATATATAGAATATTACAACATACAAAAATTTGAACTTATGTTAAAGTTCAAATAATAATTTATTTATTCTCTAGTAGGTATATTCTTTGTTGTTTAAACTTCTACACAAATGATTTCTTTATTAAACAATTTTTCGAAGAAAAAAAGAAACCAAAAAAGAAAATGTATTTAAATTCTATTCACTTGTACGTAAACGCATTTACGTAATTAATTTTTGAGACATAAAAAAATATTCATTCATTTAAAGTTGAATTTTCAAATTTTAAAGTTAACTTTAAAAAATAAATTTAATTAAATTTAATTTATTTCTTTTGTTATTTTTTAATTCCTTTACCAACTATGCCAAAATCTTTTTATTTATTAATTATAAATGATTGAAAATATGTTTGGTTTAGAAATCAGTTTGGTGAGCTTTACTTTCATTTGATTGAATTTCTTTTCAATTTTTCCCTTTTGCAAAAAAAAAATTAGTTTCTGCAATAAAAAAAAAAAGTATTTGAATAAAAAACGATTTAGTTCAAACGATTGAAATTAAGGATCGTTCAACTTTTTTTTTATCCTCCCCATTTTTATACGTTTCCATTAATTAATTTAGCAATTTATATTGATTTATTGATGATATCAATTAATTTTAATTCAAGTCTAAAATACATAATACCAAACAGAATTATTATTTAAGAACATTACAGAAACAAAACAGTTTAATGTCTCTCCAAGAAAAAGATGGAAAAACAGAAGAAAAAGGATCCTTATTATTATTATTATTATTACTAAACTCGGAAATATTTTTTTGACGCGGGATCTATTTTGTCTAGACACAGGATCAAAGGTAAAACTAAGGTGATGACGTAAACATGTACATACTTTTTATTGATATGTCATCGAAATACATAAAATAATATAAAATATATAAATATAATAAGAAGAAGAAAACATTTTCTTGTGGCTTTATTGGAGGAAAAAAAAAATAGAAGAGAAAAAGGTTGGTTTATCGCAAATTCCTTCAAAAGTATAAAAAAAAAAATATATAAAATTAGGGATTTACTGATGTTGATGATTTTTAGGAGGGTGTAAATAAGGTGTAAAAAAAAAAAAGAAAATAGGAGAATTATATATAAAAAACGCATCATACAAGACATGATCCTTTAAAATATTTTAATATTTGATGTTGATATTATTAAACTATTCCTAATAATGTAACTGAACCCAACAAACAGACAAAAAGTGGCGTATCCATTAAAATGTATTTTTTTCTTAAGTAAAAAAATTGGACAAACGTGTTCTAAATAATTTACCATTTTCTTTTCTTTTTTATCTGTAATGGTAAAAACGGAATGTAAGAAATGGATAAGATGAAATTCTTTTTTTTTTTTGTGTAGAGGAAAAAAAAAAATATTGTGAATTTCCAATTTTTGTCTAGTTGACCATAACGATAAATGAATATGATATCTGACCATATGGTATCTAGTGGTATCAGAAGACAATTTCTATATATTTTATATATTAATTTCATTTATGTATTACGTTATGTGTTATGTGTTATGTGCTATGTCGTCTTACGTTCATATTTTTAAATGACAATTTCAAGTAATTTTTTCATGAATGAAAGTTTTTTTTTTTTGAGGTATTGACAACCATTTCTATGAAGAAATACTGTTAAAAGTTTATTTTCATGTAAAGAAAGGGGTAGAAAGAAAGATTTCGAATTGAAAATGGCAACAAAATGTATTCTGATGTTCAAAAATGTTTGGACTTACTGAAGATAAAACGTCAGACAATTCTTTGGGGATGTGAATTTTTAAATTATCAGAAAATAGAAGGGTGTGTGTGTGTGTGTGTGTTGTCTATTTTATCAATATTCAACAATATTTTTGGGACATCATTTTGTTAAATGAAATTATTTTTTTATTACTGAAATTGAGTTTTCGCAATTAGTTCATTAATATTTTCATAGACAATTCGACAAGTAAAAAAATGAGTTGCTTACAGTTTTCGAAATTACTTCTCCCTTGAGTTTTTGAATAGGATTTAGTTTCAGGCTTTACGAAAAGTGTAAGAAATTATATTTCATTAAACGGTTAGACGAAACCAAAAATGAATAAAAATAAATTAAGCCCAAATAGAAAGTTCTTTGCATTAGTAGAAAGAAAATTATCATCAACGGGTTTGTGGATCTCAGCTATTTTTAAAGAACTTATACTGGGATTAACAGAAACATCAGTTTCACAAAACAATTAACTGGCTTTTTCAATATTTTTTAAACCGTTTTACATTCTATTGTTGTATTTGTTGGCATTTCTTTTGTTCTCAATAAACCTAACTTTAAATTGTTGGGAGTTCTGATATAGGAAGTCTCAACCGCAGGAAAGCCCATATATAGTTTAGTATTTTTTTAATAAACCAGAGAAATATGATGAACCTTATTTCTTTATTAGCCACAAAAAACCTAAAATATTTCAACAAAATATTTTTATTATGATACAGAGAATATATTTTTTTGTTTGTATTAAATTTTCACTTTTATTTTGGAATGAGATCTCACGTTTGAACAAAACAAAAATATATTTGTCTCCTTATAAGAGCAGCATAGAATCTATCGAGAAAAAAAAGAAATGGGTAGAAAAAAAAAAACAAACTGTATGGAAGAGTTTTCTCCTTTATTTTTAATTAAAAAAAAAAAAAAAAAGAAAGAATATGGAAGAAAATATATAAATTTTATCCTACGGAAAACATGTTTTAATTTTAACTCATTTTTCAACCCTTTATTAAAAATTTTTTTTTTTTGTTTCGTGACAAAAAAAGCAAAAAAAAAAAGTGGAAAAGGAAAGTAAAAAAGTGAATAGGAAAAAAAGAAAAAGGAAAAATGTAACTAACGAAAATCTGAATGCCACAAAAATCTGTTGCCTCCTATTTTTCTTTTTTACTTTACTTTTCAGGAGATGAATTGCAAAATTGCTTCAAGTTTAAAAATTCATTTTGTTCGTCTTTTTTTTCTTTTCTTTTCTTTTCTATTTTTTTTTGTGTTTGTTCTTTTTTTAAATTATTCTTTGTATACAGCCTCGCACCATCATTACTTTAGTTTTCTCTGTTTTTTTTTCAGACAAAAGCGAAAAATGCATAATAAAATTTATTTGCACCGAATAATTTTTCATTTTGTATGAAAAAAAAATGAAAAACAACAAATCTGTAACAGATTGTACAGAAAGGAAATTTTCACATTTCACTTTTTATTTTGTTACAAAATTAACAAAAAAAACAAAAAACCAAAAAGAATAAAAAATATTCGACGTGCAACAAAAAGCGTCAACATGCAACAAAATTGAATGCGTCCATAAATGCGATTCAGTACTTCCAAACAAAGTACGTGTTTGTTATTAGCTCAATCAATCCATTCGTAAACAAAGAAAAAAAAACATTCTAGATTTATTCCTGAAAATTAAATACAAATCACGTATTGAATTTTTATTTAAAAAAGAAAAAAAAAAATGATTGTCACAATTAGTATTCGTCTTTTGGGATAAAATTTAAGGTAAAATGGTTTTTTAATGGTATCAACATTAACCTCTATGAACTTGTTTTAATCAAAATCATTTTTCCACCATTTTCCATCATCTTAAAATAAATAAACCGAAACCATTTTCGATATAAAATTTACAAATTTCAATCTTTTTTCAATATTTTTCTCTTACAAGAAAAAAAAAATGTATAAAAAGATTAACCAAAAAAATAGAAAATGAAAAGATGGACTAAATGCATAAATGGATGATGATGATACGTCTATATATATATATATTTTTTTATTAAGATTTTATGCTATTATTTCTCAATCAATCATACATACAACATAATTTGTTGTCATATATTTTGAAGGGTTAGATTTAAGGTTTATTATATTCAAATTTTAATAAGTGTAGTATGAGGGGTGGTGGTTTAAAAAGAAGGCTAAATATGTATACATTTGTATGTAAATGTCTATCTTTATAAAATGATATAGGCTGCATCAGATTTCATATTATAAATAAATACATAATAATGATTATGAAAGATGAATTGACTTTTGATGTGACTTTAAGGATGCTTGATGTAATTGGATATTAGATACTGTAGACATATAAATTGTACCATATTTTCAAAGTATTTCTTCTTCTTCTATATAAAATTATCTAAAATTTATAACAAGAAATGGTTTAATGTTATCGTTATAAGGATTCTGTGTATACTTATATTATTTTGTCTATGTAGAAGAACATAAAGTTATTCAAATTAATCAAAAGAATTTTGTTTAATAAAAAAAAAAAGAAAGAAAATTGAAATAAGAGTGGAATAAAGATGTAAAAAAAGTTGAATAAAAATTTGTGACTAATGAAAAACCTATAAAAAATTTGTTAACCTATGACGTTTTTATTTTAAGAATTATATAAAATTAAATTGAGTAATTTTAGTATTTAATTAATGATGATGATGTCATTAATACGGATTTTCTCTAATTTTATTAAAGTTGGATTATTTTAAGGTGAACCTGTGGTCAGCATTTTTTTAAAATTCATTGAAATTAATTGATATTTTATTAAAATATTTTCATAATAAACGACTCTTTTAATTTCTGGTTTTAATAATTATAGTTGTTCATGTTCAGGTGTGCTTTTATAAGCTTTAAATGCTTTTATGTAAAATTTATTTTGACATATGAAAATGATTGAAATAAAGCATCGGTACAAAAATTTTAATTCATTCGTGAAATGGGGAATTTAGTAAAACGAGGTATTTGTATTCCTTCAATTGATCAAATTATTTGAAGAAACATTTTGAGAAATATTTTAATTCGCATAAATTTCTAAAGAGTCGATTCTAATTTTATATGGCCAAGCTTTTGTTGTTCTTTTCAAAATTAATCCATATTACAGTAAAGAAATAGAAAATATTTTCAACTTTTGATAGAATGAATTTCTGACCATTTTCATTTAATTTCCCCAATATTTTCACAAACATATATTTTTCCTAAGCGCACTATTGCTAATGTATATGAAAAGGTTTTATTCTTGTTGAAACAAAATATATTTCATATTTATACAAATAAATTTCTGTCTATATATGTTTAATTTTTCTTCCGGTTATAAAACTCTATAATATTCCACGAACTACGTTGAATATTGTGTTAATCATTTGTTATCACATAAATACTCGTACAAACAAGACAACAAAAAAAAACCCTTTTTATACAATCAACCAAAAAATTTAATCCATCTTTAACCCTTTTTTTTCTATTATTTTTAGGTTTTATAGTTTTATATTTTGTCTTCTCTAGATAAATAAAATCATTTCGCATATGTTAAAGGTGGATAGGGTTTGTAATATGGGGTTACCACGCATAATATAAACATTCCACTATATGTACTAAAATATAAAATCGTTTTTTATTATTATTTTTATTTTTTTTTTGGGTAGATAAATAATAGAAAGGATGTGAGAATATATATAGGACCTTAATAAATATGTCGTCTAATTTTAATTCATGTAAGTATTTTCATAAAAACCTTTTTCCGTCGCTCTTCCCATTCACGCATAACCAATTTGTATATGTGGTATAAGTTTTTCATATTTAAAAGGAAATCCACTTGGAAAAACTAAATTTTAAGACAAAGTATATTCATTTATATAAATAAAATTTAAGAGTATATAAATCCTTAAAAGAAAACAGGACACATATAAAATAAATTAGGATGTGTAGTAAAAAGTTTACAAAATACAAAGTAAGCAATTTATATCGTTTTATTTATGTTTTCTAAACGATTTTAAGCGTTAATTTTATTATAATTTTCTCTTTCTCTCTCTTTCTTTCTGTCTATAAGGATGAGTTAAAAAAACACGATGTTTTTGTTTAGTTAAGTTATATGAATTTCTGTATTTAATAAGGATGAGATTAGTTTCTGATTGTATTGTATAAAAGTTTTGTTATGGGTTGTTATTTAATGAGTTAGTTGTGGGTTGTTTATATTATTTAGTTTAAATAAATCAATCACTTTATATTATTAAATGTAAACATTTGATTTTGTTTTTGTTAAAATACAAATAAAAGAATTAAATTTAGCTTATGAATTATGAGAAAATCTCAAACAAAATAGAATCAACTTGGATCTTTTTATTTATATTTATTTTCATTTGATTAATTGAATAATATTCCTGGAACTTTATAAATTTATAAATATTCCACTTTTTCATATTAAATTTTTTTAAAATATTGAAAGTCTAAAATATATTATTGTTATTTTATGAAATGAATTGAAAATTGCCGTAAGCCATTTTATAAATTTCCAGACAATAAATTAAAGATAATTTTGTATACAGAATTTTTGTATTTTTTTTTTTTTGTTTTTGTTTGCTTTTGTTTTTAATTCAACTTCAGATCAAAATAAACAATAAAAAGCATACATTTTTTTCTCTCTTCATTTTTTTTTTTTTTAATTTCAATTGAATTCATTAATTTTTTTTCTGTGATTTATTCCAAAATAATAAAAACAGTGAAGTATATGCATCTTGTCTGTAGATACGTAATTATATCGAAGTTAAGGTCTACAACCTAAAATCCATCATCAAGTTAAACTGATCAATTGTTATGCTTCCAATTAGTATGAATTCCATTGTTTCAAATATTTGTAATTTTACACAAAAATTACATTAAAATTTACACAAAGTACTTTACGTTTAACGTTAATAAATACTAGCAGATTTATTTTTAGAACATTTCAAGAAAAGTGAAGATAAAATAAGAAGATGAAAGTAAGTTTAAGCACGTAATATAAGAAAAAAAAACTGAATTCTATTTTCTAGAAATTACAAATCTATTAATACTGGAAACGATTTACAAATTTGAAGAAACCGAATATTGTTAGATTATGTTCAGAAATATGTCTGAATGAATGGATTAAATTTCTTAAACAAATAAAAAACCAGAACAACAATTTGTCTAAGCTTTAAGCAATTTTCTTCTTATTAAAATGCATTAAATGCAGTCAATCGTTTCTATATTTTTCTTATAAATAAAAATATTTTTGGTTGCATTTTCATTTAATTAATTTTGATCGGATTAAATCATTCGTCTGTAAAAAATTTTTACCACCCTTAAATGAATATCAGCTGAACACCTAAAACTTATTATTTGGCCAATGGCGAGAATATATAACGAACTACGTGACTTTCATAATAAAATCATACAAAAGAATATGGTAAAGAAAAATTATAGAAGAAAACTAAAGACCAGAAAAAAAAAGAAGAAGGAAAAATAAAAATGAAAGAAAAATAAAAAGAAATTAAGAAATTATTATTTTATCATCAAAAGACGAGAATAATGTAGAGAAGAAAAAAAAATCTTCTCTTTCTTTCATTTATCGTTTACATTTGATAAAAATAAAAATGTGTGTGTGTGTGTGTTTGAGACATGTGTGCAATTAAGCATAAAAAAAAGAGGATCATTCTCCATTAGAATTATAAGAATAAAAGCGAATGGAATTGGAATTTTTCACTTCCATATAAAATAATAAAATCGTCTAGAAATCATAATAATATGATAAAATATTCTTTTGTAGATGATTCTCTTCATTTCCATATCTTAATTTTTCTTCTTATTTTTTTTTGTTGGTGCTTTTTGGGTTTTTCATCTTAACGTTTTAGCTTCTGTCTGACATGAGTCTATACGATGTCAGTATACACAGGGAATAAATGTAAAAAAAAGCACACACAAAAAAATTGGCTCATTTACCATTAAAATAATTTTTATTATAAAAAATTTATTTAAATTTGATTCTTCCTCCTATTTATGTTTTTTTTTTCTCTGCACTTTTTTTATTAAACGTTTTTGGCTTGTATGACTTTCTACATTTGTTCAATATCAATTTCGGTATTCTGTTAAATGTTTCTTTGTGTAGAATTTCATAAGAAATGCAAATGAAGGACAAATAATTTATTTGCAATTTTTAAAATTAATTTAAATTAATTTTATTGATTTAATTTTGAAAATTTGGTTTAGAAATTCACAATAAAAATGTAAAATCTTTTATACGATAAAATTAAATTAGTCCAATATAATTTCCTAATCTTCGATATTATTTTGTTAATGAAATTACTTCGGATACGGTTTGCCAAACACAAGAAGAATATAATTTATATCTACTGATAGAAAAAACAACAAATAAAAAAACATTATTTACAATTCAACTATTTTGCTTCAATTCTTTTTTCACTAAAAATTTCCATATAATATTTACTGGAAGATTTAATTTTATATTTGAGTTTTGTTGTACAGAGAAGTGAAGGATGATGAAATTGGATACAAAAGATGGTTCAGGAAAATATTATAATTGTCATTTGTTTTGTATGTTTTACCAGTAATATTTATCTCCGACATAGGGATGTTATTTAATACCAGTAGAAAATGCAACAAATTAAATAATTGGAGAATGGAATCTGATCCCCATACACAATTTCACCCTGTACGTATACATTTTTTTATTCACGTTCGTTTTTTTTTTCTTTCTTTTTTTTTTTATATTTTTCTATCAACTCGATGAGATTTTCTTTTTCTTTTTTTTTAAATTTTTAAACCTTTAATCCCAGACATTTTGTGGAATACAAATTTTTATAATTTATCAATTTTTAAAATCCATCCAACCAAAAAATACTTCCCACCAATAATATATGAGTCTGTGATGTCTACTTACACATTCTGTATTATGTTTCCGTATTATTAAAAACCCCTTTATATTGTTATTACAGATTTTCTTTTTTTTAAAGATTTAAAAGCGCATCATATTCTTCAATTTTTAACCAAAAGAGTTTGCTCCTCCATAAATTCTGTTTATATTAAATTCAAGTAACAAACAGTAATCAGATTTCAATATTTTCTTTTCATGTTTTTCATATTAAATAATACTTCTCCATCATCATAACTAAAATATTTTCCATTTTCCGCATAAAGCGTGACTCTCTTTTTTTTTATTCTATACTTTAAAAATATTTTTGAATCAAGAACTGATTTACAGAAATAAAAAAAAAAAGATTCATCTGGCGCAGATATTAACTTATTTGTTGATAATTGGTTTTTTTTTTCTCTTATGGGAAATTTGTTCAGGGGAATTTTTGTCTCTTTTGCCTCTATTGTAATATGCAAATAGGGTGAATTTTTATTTTTGTCATGATTTTCTTATTTCACTTTAAGTAAAGAATATATGGATAATAATGGAATGGAATATATTAGAGGGATCTTGGTTACTCTATTTAATTTATCAATATTGTAGATTTTATCTCTTTTCTTTTGTAATTTTCATTAAAAAAACTTTTAATATTAAAATTCTAAAGGTATAAAGTTAAAAGATGAACAAGAAAATTGTCTTTCTATATTACAGGAACTATTTCTTCCGTTTCTTAACTTTTTATTTCTCTTATATAGAAATTATATTCTATTATATAACAATAGAGGGAAGATTTTTAGAAGACAAAAATATAAAATATATTTTCTATATCTTTATATAAATTACATAATAATACACATGAAAGCAAAAATATATTCTATAAATTACTTTTGTATTACAATAGGCAAAAGAGAAGTACCATGTCACATAAATTTTGTGAAAACAACAAATAATCTACCCCTTAAACACCCACCATATTTTCATACATACAACGAAAGTTATGTTTTTTTCTTTCTTTCTATAAAGCAGCGATAGGAGGATTAAACAGTGACGTTACAGAGAAAAAGAAAAACAACAAATCATTGTAAGATTTTCACTTTTTAAATTTGTATATTTAAATAAATCTGTTTAACAGATTTTAGTTATTCATATAGGATTGTTTGTCTGTCTACGACTGTTTAAGGTTCAGATTGACCTTTCTAAACTTTTATCAGATATTAAATGTCAATACAGTGTTTGGTGATAAACTAACTGGATTCTGTTAAATATTTAAGATAATTTTGTTAGAAATTCAAGATCCGAACGTCACCACTGTGTAGATATGTATAAAGTAAAAGAGAGACTTATGATGGTGTTTGAATTTGCCCTTTTGTATAGCACAAAATCAGAATCTTATAACAATAGATAACCGAATTTTCTGTTCAAGAATATTCTTCTTTTTATAACTGAAGTGGATATGGAAAGGGTATACCATAGAGATATATAGAAGAATTGATGTGTCAAGTCAAATAATATATTTATTTATTTATTTACTTTTTTTTTCTTGGTTTTCCAATTGAACAAATTAATTTTCTATGAAATTTTCAAAAGAAAATTTATAGTTTTTTTCATCCTATATTTTGTTGTATAAATTTTTAATTGAATTTTCTATTGAAATTCGTGCCAATCTTTCTTCTTTTATATATGGAAAGTCTTTTGGGTCAAGTTCGCAATAACTTCTTATCCTTTATTCATGTTTTCTATTGGTTTGCTTTCATGAATTTTGTTTAAATTAAAACATAAAACCTTGAATTTAATAATAATTGGGTAATAAAATGATAAATTTAATAATAAATCGTGATTAAAAATGTTCAATTATTTCATACTAAAAATCTATTCCTTAATTTTGTAGTCATAAAATGATGAAAAAATTAAATTAGTTAAAATTTTGAAAAAAAATTTCATGAGACAGAATGTAAGAATTTCTTAAAAGAAAACACTTTTGTTGATCTTGCCTGGATAGATCTCTTGCTACCACTGCCACTGATCTATTGAAAGCCCTATTCGGATACTGCTGTTTGGGTTTTGCTTTTAGTTTTTAATTAAACTTATGAGTAATTCCACTAGAAATTATCTGTTCCCTTATAGTTCCAGTAGAAGAATCCCAGCAATCAAACCAAAAGTAATTCTCATAGATAAAGATTACAATTATTTATTTGTTTTTAATTTACAATTTTAAACTTACATTCTATTTTCATTTACAAAGAAAAAATTATCAATTAAACTCAACGACCATAAAAATATCCTTGTATTTGTACCGCATAATTTCAATTTAATTCACAAGAACACAAAAAGTGGAAATTACAACAAAACACAATAATAAGACAACAACAAAAAAATTGCATCCCTCTTTTTAAATTTTTATTTAAATTGTAATTAAACTTAATAAATGAAAAGCGCGTGGGCAACCAAATATTATTAAGAAAATGGGTGGGGGCATTTTTTTTTTGTTTTGGTGTAAGAGGGGAATGTCGTGTACAAAAATAAAATACAAAATAAAAAACTTTTTAAGGATCAAAATTAGGACTTTCTTTTAGTCCTTAATCTATCCAGTATTTAACATGGAATTTAAATGAGATTGAATTTAATTACAAATAAAATTTAATTTTCGACTTTTTTTTCTATACATTATCCTTGTTTGATTCTCCTACTCACTTGGATAACCGCCGACGAATTTATCTATTTTCTTCTTCTTTTTGTGTTGTAATCCAATTTAATATTTTTAAAATTAGATTTTTTTTTCTATCCTGGAAATACATCCTGATCAATTTATCGTCTTATCCAAATATTTTCTTATAATTCAGTTTCTTCTTTTTTTTTCATTCTTTTAGAAAAATAATTTAGGAAGAAAAAAAAAACACGGTACCAAGAATCAAAAAAAAAAAATAAAGAAGTGGAAGTGGAATCTAAATTTAGCATTTTTTTTTTCTGTCTAAAAATAAAGAATAAAAAAAATATGAAAGAACTCCCTTCAAAGAAGGCACACATTCCCATAAATATTTTGAAAAAAGTTCAACTATAAAAATCATTGTCGTCTCGTATAATTTGGAAACTGGCAAAAAAAAAAAAAAATAAAGAAAATGAAGAGAAACGAATAGGAGGAAACCGAATTTATAGCAGCATTCGATGGACCATTTAAAGCTGAAAAATTATAGCTTATTGAACTCGGGTCTAACCATGGTTTATTTTTATTTATTATGACGTTTTATTTTAAACGACATAAAATATCGATTTTTATTCACCCAACAGAAAATGAAGAAAATGAATTATTTTTTTTATCAGTTGAACGATTTTTTTAAAGTGTTTTTTTTTTTTATTTTTTATTTATTTATTTTCAAAACGGAAGGAATAAAAGGTTTGTTCTCTTCGATTTAAAATTTATGAATATCAATTTTTTTTGTCCATTCTATTATTTTTTTCTAATGGAAGGAATACAACCAATCCCAATTTATTTATTACAATGTAGAAAAATAATGTAATATCAATTATTCGTTTCTCATTCTTCATATACTTGACTTGAAAAAGTTCAAAAACCAACGGAATGTAAATACACGATTAAAAATTCTAATTGGAATTCTATTATTTTCTTTCTTAATTTGTTCTGTTAGTCTTAGACAAAACATTACATTAATTAATAAATTTGATTTTAAAATGAAGTTCAAGTCATGAACTAACTGCTGCCCTTTTTTTTCTTTAAAAGAAAATTTCTACAAAATGAATTCTTTTATTTTATTTTTTTTTTACTTTGAATTTCAAAACAAAAGTTTAATTAATTCTTAATTTATATTTCATATGCGTCAATTATTCATCATAATATTTTACTTTTTTTTCTTTAAAAAGTTCAGCATTCTATTTAAATTATTAAGTTTCTTGGCCTTTGTTTCAGAATTAAATTATAGAGAAATTACGGCTGATTCTGAATCTTTTTTGATGTTTATTATCAAGAATATATTTTTTTTTTGTTCAGATTGAATTATATTTATATTTATTGTTTTGTTTTGATTTCGATCGGTTTTAATTTTCTAAGTGATTCTCTCTTTCACTACACCGACCCCATAACCCCCATTTCATATTTATTTTATGAGTCTATGATGGGTAAACCTCTAAGCTTTTATATTAAATATCTCTGATCTGAACTTTCAGTAATTTATTATCCCCATCATTCACATCATAATAATTGTTGTCATACCAGTCCATCAACATCAGTATCATCATTATCGTCATCATCATGAACATCATCGTCTCAATAATCCTCCCAGTCAGAAAAGATTAACTTTTCGATTTAAAAAAAAAAAAAGGAGAACAAAATATTTATAATTTTCATTTCATGTACCTTTTCTCCGTTCCCTAAATTATTATTTTATATATTTTTTACTGCACAACCTTTCCCTCATTTCCTCTCTCATCCGTCAAAAAAATAAATACAAAAAAAAAAAAACTGGCAAAAATTCCTTCTTTCCTTTTTTTTTTTTGTAATTTTGATTTTGATGAAAAAACATTCAGTTTACAATTTTAATTGTGCAATTAATTTGATTTTATAATTTAATTTTGTTTTATGTTTATTAAAGGCATTTCGATAGAAAGAGAAAGATTGAGAGAAAGTTGGTGTAAGGGAGAAAGAGAGAAAGAGGCTGAGAAAGAGTAAAGTAAGAAAGTAAAATGAAGAAGTATTAAAAAAAAATTATTTTACATTTAATATTTATAAAACATTCAACTCTGATACTCGCAGAGTAAAAACTCCAACTCAAATATTTATTTATTTATTATTTTTATTTTTTTTGTCTTTAATTTATACTCCCAAAATTTCCACCCACTTCACTATACATATATAAAGAGCTCCAACGAACGATCAAATTCTCTTTCTTCTACCCTTCTCCAACACAAAATAATGTTGTTACCATTTTTAAACTTTCTACTGAAAATCTCTTTTATATTTTGTTTGTTTTAAAAACAGCTCGTATAAGATAACTGATTAGCATTTTGTTTAATCTTGTTTTGTTAATTAAAAACACGAAAGTTTTCTTTATTGTTGCATTTCATGTTTAGTTAGCGCACATAGGAAATTGAAAATTAAATTATGTTTTTCCCTTCCATATTTTTTCTTTCTTTTTCCTTTGATTTTCCATTTATTTTTTTCCTTTTCTTTCTGTCTATTGTGTCTGGATTATTTAGTAGAGATTTATAATAATTTATTTTACCTTGTTTTCATTCGTTCTCTCTCTCTCTCTCTCTCTGTTGTTCCTTTTGTAATCTCTTATAAAAATTGACTTGTTGTGAATTTTAGGAAATTTTCTCTTTTCCTTTATTTTTTTTTTCTTCCTTTTATGGAATTATTTGGAGGACGGCTTTTTTTTTTGTCTTGGTAAAAAAAAAATAAGATTATTATTATTAGTTTTATTAATATTGATAAGGAGTGTTTTTATTTCTTATAACTTACTTCGATTTTTTTTATTTTTAGTTAACTTTTACTATTAAATTTCATTAGTAAAGTTTAACAACTTTTTTCTTTTTTGATTCGAATTTTTTTTTTGTTTTGGCAAATTTTATTATAAAGAAAAGATACAGTTGCAATATCAGCATTATTTTATTAAAGGAAAATTTCATAGTGATGTTATATATAGGAAAAGGATAAAATGTAACATAGAAAGATAGATAGAAAGTATGGAAAGAACACAAAAAAAAATCGATTGGCTCCATAAATAAACGTAAAATAGCAAAGGCAACACTTTTATTCACACGGTTCTTAAAGAATACGAGTATTATATGTTGTATGTAATGTAAGTAAGTATGTTGCTATTGCTATTTCTTCTTCTTCTTTTACATTTTCTTTTTCTATATATATAATATAAAGTACTGTATAAGAAACGTAACATATTGGTCTAAAATATACACGGAATATCCATTTGTCTGTCATCACATGAACAAGATACAATATTCTTTATTTATCTATCTACATAGATTCAAGATAAATATATTTTTCTATTTTACAGATTTTTTTTCATCTTAAATTTTATACAATACTAACATTTTGTTATTTTTTTTCCCTTAAATGGAAAAGTGTAAATACAGGAAACTCAATTGAAGAAATAACACGTTAAGCTATACAGGAATAATAATGTGTAATGACAAGAAAATTTTAACAAATATTTTATTCATTTGTTATCTGAATTTTTAATGAACGATTGTACAATTTCTTCCTTTTTTTTCTTTGGCATATAAATAAATAAATCTTATGTCTTAATCTTAATGAAATGAAAATTCTCATTGTTTTTCCCTTTTTAAACTTCTATAGATTTTAAAATCTTAAATGAATGTTCTTTTAAGAGGGGTAACTTTCTTGTCATTATTTTTTTTTTAAGAAAATATTGAAAATTTAAGAAAATATAATCTGTATTTGTTTTAAATAAATACACATAAACACAAAAACCTGTCTAATCAGACCACGTCTCAATTTCAATCCCATATTTTGTTACAATTTCATAAATAATGACAAATTGTAATATATTTTATATGCACAATGGTTGCCCCGAATAGACAGGTTTTACTGTAAAATATTTAAAATATGTGCGATATATGTTGCCACATTTCCAGATACAATCATTTATTTATTTATTCATATATTTAAATTTACAACGCATTTTAGGTTGGTTTATGTTATGTCAAAAACACATATCCTGCCTGAATTTATTTATTTACAAAAAAAAAAAAAAGAAAACGAAACAAAAAATTACTTTAAAGATTTAATTAAAAATATGTCAAATTCAATCAAATCTAATTAAGAAATGTCACACAGATCCTGTGTGTGTGTGTGTATGCAAACATTCAAAACAAACATAATATAACAATATCATTTACATGCCTGCGTTAACTTTTAAAATATTTATAAAATATAGATAGGGAAAATTTTCTATTTCTGTAGAATGCTGGCAAAAATTAAAAAAAAAAAAAGAAAAGGGGTTTCAATCGGCTACAGAAATTTAATTATTTGTACAAATATGCGTATTATTCTAATATGAATAATAATTTATTTTAATATTATTCATTTTGATATTTGATATTCTAATATTCGTTCTTCCTTATAGCAAAATTTTATTCGAGGTTTCAATGATGATTGTGTGGACAGGGTTGAATGAATTAAAGATAAAGATATGGGATATTGCTTCATAACAAACACAGACAAACAAAAACACATTCAGCATCAACGTCAAAATCTCAAATGGGTTTATATTTTATTAATATTTGTTGGTGTGGTGAGGGGTTTGTTTATTTGGTGGAAACAAAGGGTTTTTATAGGCGTACAATTGTGGTCCAAAAGGTTGTTTCATTCGATCGGGAATTGTAAATTCAAGGTTTATAAATATGGAAAATTGTTGTAAAATTTTGAAACTTATTCAAAATTTATTGCAGAAATATTACATAAAAATAATGCCAAACAAAAGTAAAGAGCTTATTATCCTCTCACAGTGCTAATCACGTTAGCACCTTGTTGTGCTACAGCAATCACTTTTGATGTAGCAGCAAGAGTTCTTTGTCCAATTCCTTCCTGTAAAGAAAATTAAGAAAATTATTCGACATGAATTTTTTTGATCATTAAATGGAGTTAATTTATAATAGAAATTGGATTTCTATAATAATTCTCAATAATTGTTTATGTTTTTTTAATTTAAAATAAATTAAAACTTACGAGTTCTTTGCCAAAATCTTGAAGCCATCCAGGATGAGCTGCAGCCTGTCCAGCAAGGAGAACAACGCAAAGTGAAAAAAATATGAATAATTTTCCAAAATTCATTTTTCTTTATTTTTTTATTTTAGAACTTAAATTTCACAATTGATAATAAATTGAAAGTTAAAATATAACTGATAACTAAATAGTTCAATTTGTGTCTATTTATAGGAATACTCGAGCTTTGTTATTGAAATATCTATTTTTGTTATTTCCAAAAAATAGCTAAATTATTTACTTATAAATGCGTGCAATATAAAACGTAATTTCCCATGCTATTATATTTTTCGCTTTATTGATAAGCTAATATAGCAAATTTGCCTATAAGAAAGTAAGAACTGCCATCCTTATTGAAACAATTGTATTCACTTAATGTCGTTTATTTTGTTTTTGATAATTAATTGATGTACGTATTTCATTTTCTTCATTTTATTTATAAATATTTTCTAATTATAAAAGAAATGATCACCTGCATTAGTCAATTTATTGATTTAGATTTGAAACATTTAGGTGAATTTTATTTTAAAAATACGAATTGACATTTCTTTGCTCAAATTATCTGATTATCTAAAATGTTGTTTGTACACAAAAAATACAATTTTGATAAATATGTACATTTAGTTTTGTTTGTAAATATTGATTTATACCGAGAAAAACAACTCATTTTGAACTCTAATTATTATGCAACTATAAAAACACAATTTATACTATTTACTACTACTATTTATATTTTCTACTGTCAACAACAACTATTACGAGTCTACATGTATCTTCATTAGTCACTTTTCTATGTCGTCCCGTAAATGTTGCTCCTTGTTGTATATGTCGTGCTACGTAAATTCTGCAAGAACTTTAAGCCATCCGGGACGATCTTCATTTTGTCCTGTCAAAAGAATTAAAGAGACAGCACAGATAATAAAATATTTCGTGAAATATCATTTAAGTGTTTTTAGTAAATTCAAATCAATGATTTAATAACTTAAAGCAAAAGTAAACTGATACTAATTTCATAAAATTCAATGAATTTATAAACAAATTTTGTTTGCTTAGTAAATTCTCCTTTTCATTTCATAATGATAGTTCCATTTATTCACTCTGGTAAACGTAAATGTTCAGAAAAATTATGAAAGATAAGGAAGTAATTTTGACAAGACGTGTAAGTTTATATTTACTACAATAATAATGCAAGTACAACTTTCATTTTACCTTACAATTGTGTGGACAGAATTGAAAGACTTAGATACATTGATAAAAACCATTCACATTCAGCATCAACGTTAAAATCTCAAAATTTGTTTATATTTGTTGGTGGGCGTGGGGGATTTCTATTTGGTAGCAACAAAGGGTTTTATTCGGCGTGCCTTTGTGAGCCAAAATGTTGTTTCAAGTTATCTGAATTTTTAATTCAAGGTTTGTAGATATGCAAAATGTTAAAATTTTAAAACTCAAAAAAATATTGTAAAAGAATTTATTGTAGAAATATTATTACATAAAAATAATGCAAAGTTAACAGTAGCGTCATTCTCCTTTGAAATTTACAGTTCCAGTTACATTAGAAGCTTTTAGTTCATAATTATCCTGTAAAAAAATTCACATATTAATTAATATACGTTTATTTGATGTTGTATTTTAGTCAATGAAGTTGAACTTTGAAATAATTGAATTTCTGTAATTTTTGAAGAGCAAAGTATTTCTAAAATTCTCTGTTTTGAATTTCAAATAAATGGGAACTTACTAAATTGTTGAAAAAATGATACCATAAAGGATAAATAGCAGCCTCAGTCCGTGCTAGGAACACAATGAAAACTGAAAAAAATATGAATAATTTTCCAAAATTCATTTTTCTTTATTTATTTTTTAAGAACTTAAATTTGATAATTGATAATAAATTGAAAGTTAGAATATAACTGATAACTAAATGGTTCAATTTCTGCCTATTTATAGGAAGACTCGTGTTTTGTTATTTAAATTTCTATTTTTGTTATTTTAATCAAACAGTCAAATTAATTATTTACAAATGAACATCTTAAATAAAAATTTAATTTCACTTGTGATTATAATATTTGCTTTATTGATGGGCTATCTTGTCTAAAAGAAAGAGCCGAAAACTAATTATTTGGTATGGAAACAAACATTTTTATTAGGCGTACAATTGAAGGTCAAAACGATGTTTCATGAAATCTGATTTTTAAATTCAAGATTTAGAAATATGGTTAATTGCTGCACAATTTTAAAACTCAGAGAAATATTATTAGTTAAAATTCAAAATTTATTGCAGAAATATTACATAAAAATAATTTAAAGCAATGTGTAGCGTTAAGAGCTCATTATCCCCTGAACATGTCAATCACATCATCTACCTCGTGTGCGACATTTCTTACTGTTCCTGTTAAATTAGCAGCTTTTTGTCCATATTTATCCTGTAAAGAAAATTCATATATTTATTACTACGTTTATTTGAAATGCTTTTTAGTCAATTTAGAAAAGCGGACAAATTCTATCAATGTTCAATAATTGTTTGTTTTGAATTTCAAATAAATGAAAACTTACCAAATTTTCGATAAAACGACTAAACCATGATGGATAAGGATCAGGAACAGGAGCAGGAGCTGCCTCAGCCTGTCCATAGAGAACAACGCAAAGTGAAAAAAATATGAATAATTTTACAAAATTCATTTTTCTTTATTTTTTTATTTTAGAACTTAAATTTCACAATTGATAATAAATTGAAAGTTAGAATATAACTGATAACTAAATAGTCAATTTCTGACTATTTATAGGAAGACTCCTGTTTTGTTATTTAAATTTCTATATTTTTATTATTTTAATGAAACAACCAAATTATTTATTCACAATGCACATCTGGGATAAAGACGTAATTTCTCGTGTTTCGATCTATAATATTAGCTTTATTGATAAGCTAATCTAACAACCTTGTTTAAAAGAAAGTAAGATCTGCCATCAATATTGAAACAATTGTATCTAATGGATGTAGTTTATTTTGTTTTGAGCACGTATTTTATTTTTATTTCAAGATCAAATGTTGATCTAGAAAATTACGAAAAATATTTTGTATAGAAAAGAAAAACAACAATAAAGCGGGTAGTGTTAAGTTCAAATGAAGGTTAAACTATGTTTGTTCATTTAGATATTAGAGTTGGCATTAAAATATTGTTGCTAAACTATTTATTATTTAATAATTTCCTGATAAAAATTTGCATTTTTCAATTGTTTCTACGTTGTTTGTACAAAAAAATACAATTAAATTAAATATGTACTTTTAGTTCTGCTTGTACATATTGATTTATACTGAGAAAAACAACTCATTTTGAACTCGAATTATTATGCAACTATAAAAGCACAATTTTGTCTACTTATTGCTATACTACTACTACTACAACAATTATTACTACAAGTCTACTTTTATTATTATAAATTTAATTTTTGGAATCTTAAGCGCAGTTATTTTTTATTTTGTCAATTGCCAAAAGTCACATAATTTTAGTATCGCCTGCAAATTTTGAAACGACATTTGCTCCTTTTAATGCTACTGTAAGACAGACTGTTAGGACTTTAAGTCATTCGAGACACACAAGTTATTCACTGAAAGTATGAGTAAACTGATACTAACTTAATTAAATTCTCTGAATTTATAAGTAATTTTTTTTTGCTTTGATTTTGTTGCTTTCGTGTCTAAGCTTTTGTTGTAGTTTCTGATAACAACATTTGCAATAGATTTTCGTCTGGTATTTGCATTTTTTCTGTAAAAATATTAAAGATTTCAATAAACTGTAAGTGACTGAAGTATCAATTGAAATATATAAAAAGTTATCTAACTTATGAATCAGTCGAGATGGAATTTATTTGTAATTATTGTACTTAGTATACATGAAAGGCATAATGCATTAAAATGTGGTCTAGATCTTTAAATAAATTAATGAATAATCTTGTGCTTTGGTTTCTCAAATACATAATAATAAAGAGAAGTATTAGTAAAGAATTATTCCTTGCATAAAATCTTTATTCAGAAGCTTTTGTTTTTGAATGGTTTTGTTCATTCCTAAATTTTTCATTTTTATTTAAGATTAAATTTCAAGCATTCAACATAGACATAATATAACAATATTGGTTTTTATTTTGAAGTATTGTAAATGATTTAAAATGTACGCCAACAATAATACAATTAATAAAATTTTTAACAATTAAAATTTTATTAAGAAAAAATTGCTTGACTGAAAAACTTTCTATGCCACAACTAATATAACAATATTATTTAAATGCTTGCGTTACTTTTAAAATATCTATAAAATATAGATAGGGTACAATTTTTATTCCAAAACAAAAAACAATGGTTTTCTATTCTTTCTTATAGCTAAATTTATTCAAGGTTCGGAAGAAGGAGATTGTTGTTAAATTAATTTTTAAACAAAACATCGTTTATTAATTAATTGATTTGATTCATTTGGTGGTACGATCAAGACTGTTCTTGTTATCATCTTATCACTTAACCCAAATTATTTTTAATATTTACCACAACCACCTATAATTACAAATCCTGTAAGTTCGTATAATCAATTTTCAATCCAGGCAGTACAACCTATATTAAAATTGTGTGAACAAGGTAGAGAGATAAAGTTATTCGCTTTATACCAAACATTGATAAAAAACACACACGCATCAACGTCAATATCTCAAAATTTGTTTATATTTTAGAGGGGGTGTGTGGGGTGTTTTATTTGGTATCAATGAAGGTTTTTTATAAGGTACAAATGCGCTACAAAATATTGTTTTATGCTATCTAAATTGTAGATTAAAGGTTAATAAATATGGAAAATGGTTGTAAAAATAAATTCAAAAAAATATTGTTGCGGAAAATTCAAAATTTATTGCAGAAATGTTACATAAAAATAATGCAAAGCAAAGTGTATCGTTAAGAGCTCATTATCCTCTGATAATTTTAATCACATCATCCACATCATGAGCGACATTATTCACTTTTCCTGTTACATCAACAACTTTATGTCCAACATCATTCTGTAAAGAAAATTATCACATTTATTTGAGATGGAGTTAATTTTTAAAAGAATTAAAATTAAATTGAATTTCTATAATTTTTGAAATAGAGAAAAACTACTTACCACTTCATCGATAAAACGAGTAAACCATGACGGATAAGGATCAGGAACAGGAGCAGGAGCTGCCTCAGCCTGTCCATAAAGAACAACGCAAAGTGAAAAAAATATGAATAATTTTTCAAAATTCATTTTTCTTTATTTTTTATTTTAGAACTTAAATTTCACAATTGATAATAAATTGAAAGTTAAGATA
This sequence comes from Pedicia rivosa, assembly GCA_963082725.1. Lineage (NCBI taxonomy): Eukaryota > Metazoa > Arthropoda > Insecta > Diptera > Pediciidae > Pedicia > Pedicia rivosa. Next base: position 8,116,622 of record OY720153.1, on the reverse strand, counting down.
TAACTGATAACTAAATAGTTCAATTTCTGTCTATTTATAGGAAGACTTGTGTTTGTTATTAAAATTTCTATTTTTGTTATTTTAATCCAACAAATGCGTGGAATAAAAAGTAAAATTTCCCATGCTATTATAATTTCAATCTATAATATTAGCTTTATTGATAATATAACAATCGTGTCTAAAAGAATGTAAGATCTGGTATCCCTATTGAAACAATTGTATCCACTTAATGTCGTTTATTTTGTTTTTGTGAATTAATTGATGTACGTATTTCATTTTTAATTCAAGATCAAATGTTGATCTTAAAAATTGCGTATTAAGTGCTAAGAAAGTTTCTAATTATATTCATTTTTATAAAAGTACTGATCAATTCATTTACCTGCAATAGTCAATTTGGTTTAAAATAAATGACTGTATTTGTTGATTTAGATTTGAAAAATTTTGGTGAATTTTATTTTAAATACAGAATTGTTATTAAAATATTTTTTTCTAAAATTATCTGACAATAAATATAATAAAAATTTGCATTTTAAAAATGTTTCTGTGTTGTTTGTACACAACAATTCCATTTAATTAAATAGTTTTAGGTAAATATTGATTTATACCGAGAAAAACAACTAAAAAAGCACAATTTACTATTACACAACTACAACAAATACAATAACTTTTGGAATTGTATGGGGTTTTATATTTTGTCAAAATACATAACAATAAAGAATAAAATTGAGAATAATTATTTCTCGTATAGTCCATCTGATTATACTTGGTCAATCATTAATATTTCATTTTGATTATCGTTTAGTCACTTAATGATGATTACTGTTTAGCTTAGGCATCATAGAACGTAATGATTCAATACCGATTAGATCAAATCAAAAAATCACAATTCAAAGATTTGAAAAAAAAACATTGTTTCAATTTTAATTTTAAAACAAAATAAAAATTTTATTACTAATTAATTCTAAACAATTTCAAATAAATAATTTGATACAAATTCTTATTAGTTTATATTCATCCTTTAAATGTTGCTACAACATTTGCTCCTTGCTGTGCTACTGCGAAGACTTTTGATGTGGCAACCAGAGTTCGTCTGCCTATTCCTTCCTGTTTAATAATTCGACAATATTAATTGATTTTTGTTCAACAAAATTACTATAAACTTTTAACTTACAATTTTCTTTCCAAACTTCCTAAAAAATCCAGGACGAGCTTCTATTTGTCCTGTCATAAGAATGAGACAAACGGCCAAAACAATAAAATATTTTGTAAAATTCATCGTAAGATTAATTTATTTCTGACACTGATCACTAATGATGTGATTAATAATTTAAACAAACTGATATTTTTTAATAATTCTTCGGGGTTTATATAGATTGAGATTTGTCCGCATTGTTATTGTTCAAATAATTTTATTGAAGAAAAGTACCTTGGGTACATCCAGCATGTAGTGAAAACACAAAAGGAATCCCCTTTTGAAAATATTAAAATGAACAATTGTCAGAACAAAAATAATAAGAAAAAAGTATTCAGTTCAATTGAAACTAGCAACCAATATCTAATAAATTAAATAATCTGTTGATTAGTTTTTTATTGTAACTTCTTTTTTATATTCATTTCAGTTCTACATTTTTTTATGAAGATACCCATCGCTATTTTTCAAGGACAGTTCAAAGAAGACAATACGATAAAATGACTTGGCACTCACGGACGATTAAAAATACAAATTTTTAAATACGTGATGATGAGTCATCAATGTATGATTTTTTATTGTTGCCGAGTATCTATAGCGTCAATTGTACAAATATAAAAAAACGTGTATTGAGTTGTTGTTGGAGTTCTACATTTAAGTCATAGAATTAATTTTCAGCCATATTTTTAACAAAAACTTAAGCGCGTGTTTCTAGAAATCATAATACCTAATAAAGATTAGAATTGTCGTGAAGAGTATTCCTAAATATTTATTCATTATTTTTATAGGGGTATAAAAGGTTATTTCAAGCGAATTGTAAATTCAAAGTTTATATAGAAAAAGGTTGTAAAATTTTCAAAAAAAAATATTGTTAGGGAATATTTATAATTTATTGCAGAAATATTACATAAAAATAATGCAGAACAAACGTAAAGAGCTTATTATCCTTTCACAGTTGCAACCACGTTAGCAGCTTGTCGTGCTGTAGCAAGAATTCCATCCTGTAAAGAAAATTAAGAAAATTATTTGAAGTGGCATTTTGTTTTGGTCTTTCTTTAGAGTTAATTTTTAAATGAAATTGAATTTCTATAATTTTTGAAAAGAGGAACATTTCTAACAATTCTCATAAATTGTTTATTTTGAATTTCAAATTCATAAGTGAAAACTTACGAACAATCCAGGATGAGCTGCAGCCTGTCCAGCAAGGAGAACAACGCAAAGTGAAAAAAATATGAATAATTTTCCAAAATTCATTTTTCTTTATTTTTTTTTTTTCGAACTTAAATTTCACAATTGATAATAAATTGAAAGTTAAAATATAACTGATAACTAAATAGTTCAATTTCTGTCTTTTTATAGGAAAACTAGGGTATTGTTATTTAAATTTCTATTTATATTATTTTAATTAAACTACCAAATTATTCATTTACATATTTACAACTGAAATAAAAAATGTAATTTCCCATGCTATTATAATTTCGATCTAAACAACTTTAACTAAAAAACATTATTGTATAAACAGTTTTATTGAAGAAAAATACGCCCATAGATCAAATAAAAGATTCAGAATAATCTAAAGCTCATAGATTTGGAAAAAAAACCATGTTTTATTTTTAATTTGAAAACAAAATAGATTTTTAAATATTGATTAATTCTAAACAATTTTAAATCAACAAATAAAATCTTATTAGATTAAAATTGTTATTAGTTTAAAATTGTGGTATCAATAGTTTTTTAAGTGAAAATATTACAATTTTTAAAATATGCGACACATCAGCAATGTATAATTTTTTTTTTGTGACCTACAATTGTACAAATATTGATAAGCATGTATTAAGTTGTTGTTGGAATTCTCTTCATTCTCTTCATTTTTATTGGCAGAATTCTGTAACGATTGCTTAATTTATTGGTTAAGTTTGGTTTTCAATATTTGTACCAATTAAAAATAGAAAAATGGTTTCCAAAAACTTAATTGTAATTGTTTCCGTTTTGTTTCTAAAAAACATAATAAATAATAAAGCTTAAAATTGCCACCCATTTATTTAGATTTTTGATATTCGTCCTTTTTTCGTAGAAATTTTTTTTAATGTTTCATTACTTGTTATTGTTAAATTAGTTGTAATGCAAAACATCATTTATTAATTAGTTGATATCGTTCATTTAGTAGCACCATCAAGACTGGGTCTAAACATTATCATCTTATCACTTATAATTGCAATTTAAGGTTTAAAAATATGGATAATTGTTGTAAAATTTTAAAACTCAAAAAAATATTATTCAAAATTTATTAAAGAAATATTACATAAAAATAATGCAAAACAAACAGTAATGTGAGGAGCTGATTATCATTAGATAAATTTATCCTATAGGTATTCTGACACCAATTTGGAAATTCTGAAAGTTCTTCAAAGCAGAAAAATTGTATTAATTTTAAATAATTTGTTTCTTTTAAATTTCAAATAAATGAACACTTACGATTTTTCTGAGAAGATCACCAAACCATGAAGGATAAGGAGCAGGTGCAGGATCTGCCTCAGCCTGACTGAGAAGAACAACGCAAAGTATGAAAAATATGAATAATTTTCCAAAATTCATTTTTCTTTATTTATTTTTTAAGAACTTAAATTTCACAATTGATAATAGATTGAAAGTTAGATTATAACTGATAACTAGATAACTAATTTTCTGACTATTTATAGAAAGACTTGTGTTTTGTTATTGAAATTTCTGTTTTTGTTATTTTAATGAAACAACCAAATTATTTAATTACAAATGAGTGGATTAAATAGTAAATTCCCTTGGGATCTATAATATTAGCTTTATTTATAAGCTAATATAACAATCTTGTCTAAAAGAAAGTAAGATCTAGTATCCTTATTGAAACAATTGTATCCACTTAATGTTGTTTACTTTGTTTGGTGTATTAATTGACGTACGTATTTCATTTTTTATTTCACCCTGAAAATTTCAGCGAAAATTTGCAATGAAAGAAAAACAACAATAAAAAAGGCAGTGTGTTAAGTTATTTATAAATATTTTCTCATCATAAAAGAAATGATCAATTCATGTAGCAACATATGTCAAGTCAGTTTAAAATAAATGAATGTATTTATTGATTTAGAGTTGAAACATTTTGGTGAATTTTATTTTAAAAATCGAATTGTCATTGAAATATTGTTTGCTAAAATTACCTGACAACAGATACAACAAAATTTCTCCAAAAAAAAAAATGCAATTTAATGAAATATTTTCTTTTAGTTTTGTTTGTAAATATTGATTTATACCGAGAAAAAAAGCTCATTTTCATTCGAATTATTTACTTGCTATTGCAATAAATACGGGGAAGGCAAATAATTATTTCTTGTATACACTCTTTATTGTGAAGCCTATATGGTTAAACTTGGTCATTCATCAATTTTTCACTTTGACTATCATGTAGGCATACAATGATAACTATTATTTTGTTTAGGTGCCATAGGAACACCCATTCGATTACGATTAGATCAAATCAAAGAATTACAAATTCATAGATTTGGAAAAAAAACATTGTTTCACTTTTAATTTTAAAACAAAATAAATTTTTTATTACTAATTAATTCTAAACAATTTCAAATAAATAATTTGATACAAATTCTTATCAGTTTATATTCATCCTTTAAATGTTGCTACAACATTTGCTCCTTGCTGTGCTACTGCGAAGACTTTTGATGTGGCAACCAGAGTTCGTCTGCCTATTCCTTCCTGTTTAACAATTCGACAATGTTAATTGATTTTTGTTCAACAAAATTACTATAAACTTTTAACTTACAATTTTCTTTCCAAACTTCCTAAAAAATCCAGGACGAGCTTCTATTTGTCCTGTCATAAGAATGAGACAAACGGCCAAAACGATAAAATATTTTGTAAAATTCATCGTTTATTTTTATAAGATTAATTTATTTCTGACACTGATCACTATTAATGTGATTGATAATTTAAACAAACTGATATTTTTTAATAATTCTTCGGGGTTTATATAGATTGAGATTTGTCCGCATTGTTATTGTTCAAATAATTTTATTAAAGAAAAGTACCTTGGGTACATCCAGCATGTAGTGAAAACACAAAAGGAATCCCCTTTTGAAAATATTAAAATGAACAATTGTCAGAACAAAAATAATAAGAAAAAAGTATTCAGTTCAATTGAAACTAGCAACCAATTTCTAATAAAATAAATAATCTGTTGATTAGTTTTTTATTGTAACTTCTTTTTTTTATATTCATTTCAGTTCTACATTTTTTTATGAAGATACCCATCGCTATTTTTCAAGGACAGTTCAAAGAAGACAATACGATAAAATGACTTGGCACTCACGGACGATTAAAAATACAAATTTTTAAATACGTGATGATGAGTCATCAATGTATGATTTTTTATTGTTGCCGAGTATCTATAGCGTCAATTGTACAAATATAAAAAAACGTGTATTAAGTTGTTGTTGGAGTTCTACATTTAAGTCATAGAATTAATTTTCAACCATATTTTTAACAAAAACTTAAGCGCGTGTTTCTAGAAATCATAATACCTAATAAAGATTAGAATTGTCGTGAAGAGTATTCCTAAATATTTATTTATTTTGATATTTGATATTCTAGTATTCTAGTATTAGTTCAATTGGTTTTAATGCAAACCAGCGTTTATTAATTATAGTTGGTTTGGATCATGTGGAGGCACAATTAAAACTGATCTTGTGTCAAATAATTATCATCATAACACTTAATCCTAATAATATTAATACTTACTCCAATCACTTATAATTACATTAAAGTTAATATATTCAATGCTGAATGCAGAATAGTACAACTTACATTACAATTGTGTGAATAGGCTAAAATAAATTAGAGATAAAAATATGGGATACCACTTAAATTATGTTTATTTATTGGTGGAGGTGAGATGGTCCTCTATTTGGTGACGAATTGTAAATTCAAAGTTTGTATAGAAAAAGGTTGTAAAATTTTCAAAAAAAAAAATTGTTAGGGAATATTTATAATTTATTGCAGAAATATTACATAAACATAATGCAAAACAAACGTAAAGAGCTTATTATCCTTTCACAGTTGCAACCACGTTAGCACCTTGTTGTGCTACAGCAATCACTTTTGATGTAGCAGCAAGAGTTCTTTGTCCAATTCCTTCCTGTAAAGAAAATTAAGAAAATTATTTGAAGTGGCATTTTTTTTTGGTCTTTCTTTAGAGTTAATTTTTAAATGAAATTGAATTTCTTTAATTTTTGAAAAGAGGAACATTTCTAACAATTCTCATAAATTGTTTATTTTGAATTTCAAATTCATAAGTGAAAACTTACGAGTTTTTTGCCAAGATCTTTAAACCATCCAGGATGAGCTGCAGCCTGTCCAACAAGGAGAACAACACAAAATGAAAAAAATATGAATAATTTTCCAAAATTCATTTTTCTTTATTTTTTTATTTTCGAACTTAAATTTCACAATTGATAATAAATTGAAAGTTAAAATATAACTGATAACTAAATAATTCAATTTCTGTCTTTTTATAGGAAAACTAGGGTATTGTTATTTAAATTTCTATTTATATTATTTTAATTAAACTACCAAATTATTCATTTACATATTTGCAACTGAAATAAAAAATGTAATTTCGCATGCTATTATAATTTCGATGTAAACAACTTTAACTAAAAAACATTATTGTATAAACAGTTTTATTGAAGAAAAATACGCCCATAGATCAAATAAAAGATTCAGAATAATCTAAAGCTCATAGATTTGGAAAAAAAACCATGTTTTATTTTTAATTTGAAAACAAAATAGATTTTTAAATATTGATTAATTCTAAACAATTTTAAATCAACAAATAAAATCTTATTAGATTAAAATTGTTATTAGTTTAAAATTGTGGTATCAATAGTTTTTTAAGTGAAAATATTACAATTTTTAAAATATGCGACACATCAGCAATGTATAATTTTTTTTTTGTGACCTACAATTGTACAAATATTGATAAGCATGTATTAAGTTGTTGTTGGAATTCTCTTCATTTTTATTGGCAGAATTCTGTAACGATTGCTTAATTTATTGGTTAAGTTTGGTTTTCAATATTTGTACCAATTAAAAATAGAAAAAGGGTTTCCAAAAACTTAATTGTAATTGTTTCCGTTTTGTTTCTAAAAAACATAATAAATAATAAAGCTTAAAATTGCCACCCATTTATTTAGATTTTTGATATTCGTCCTTTTTTCGTAGAAATTTTTTTTAATGTTTCATTACTTGTTATTGTTAAATTAGTTGTAATGCAAAACATCATTTATTAATTAGTTGATATCGTTCATTTAGTAGCACCATCAAGACTGGGTCTAAACATTATCACCTTATCACTTATAATTGCAATTTAAGGTTAAAAAATATGGATAATTGTTGTAAAATTTTAAAACTCAAAAAAATATTATTCAAAATTTATTAAAGAAATATTACATAAAAATAATGCAAAACAAACAGTAATGTGAGGAGCTGATTATCATTAGATAAATTTATCCTATAGGTATTCTGACACCAATTTGGAAATTCTGAAAGTTCTTCAAAGCAGAAAAATTGTATTAATTTTAAATAATTTGTTTCTTTTAAATTTCAAATAAATGAACACTTACGATTCTTCTGAGAAGATCACCAAACCATGAAGGATAAGGAGCAGGTGCAGGATCTGCCTCAGCCTGACTGAGAAGAACAACGCAAAGTATGAAAAATATGAATAATTTTCCAAAATTCATTTTTCTTTATTTATTTTTTAAGAACTTAAATTTCACAATTGATAATAGATTGAAAGTTAGATTATAACTGATAACTAGATAACTAATTTTCTGACTATTTATAGAAAGACTTGTGTTTTGTTATTGAAATTTCTGTTTTTGTTATTTTAATGAAACAACCAAATTATTTAATTACAAATGAGTGGATTAAATAGTAAATTCCCTTGGGATCTATAATATTAGCTTTATTTATAAGCTAATATAACAATCTTGTCTAAAAGAAAGTAAGATCTAGTATCCTTATTGAAACAATTGTATCCACTTAATGTCGTTTACTTTGTTTGGTGTATTAATTGACGTACGTATTTCATTTTTTATTTCACCCTGAAAATTTCAGCGAAAATTTGCAATGAAAGAAAAACAACAATAAAAAAGGCAGTGTGTTAAGTTATTTATAAATATTTTCTCATCATAAAAGAAATGATCAATTCATGTAGCAACATATGTCAAGTCAGTTTAAAATAAATGAATGTATTTATTGATTTAGAGTTGAAACATTTTGGTGAATTTTATTTTAAAAATCGAATTGTCATTGAAATATTGTTTGTTAAAATTACCTGACAACAGATACAACAAAATTTCTCCAAAAAAAAAATGCAATTTAATGAAATATGTTCTTTTAGTTTTGTTTGTAAATATTGATTTATACCGAGAAAAAAAACTCATTTTCATTCGAATTATTTACTTGCTATTGCAATAAATGCGGGGAAGGCAAATAATTATTTCTTGTATACACTCTTTATTGTGAAGCCTATATGGTTAAACTTGGTCATTCATCAATTTTTCACTTTGACTATCATGTAGGCATACAATGATAACTATTATTTTGTTTAGGTGCCATAGGAACACCCATTCGATTACGATTAGATCAAATCAAAGAATTACAAATTCATAGATTTGGAAAAAACAACATTGTTTCACTTTTAATTTTAAAACAAAATAAATTTTTTATTACTAATTAATTCTAAACAATTTCAAATAAATAATTTGATACAAATTCTTATTAGTTTATATTCATCCTTTAAATGTTGCTACAACATTTGCTCCTTGCTGTGCTACTGCGAAGACTTTTGAAGTGGCAACCAGAGTTCGTCTGCCTATTCCTTCCTGTTTAACAATTCGACAATGTTAATTGATTTTTGTTCAACAAAATTAATATAAACTTTTAACTTACAATTTTCTTTCCAAACTTCCTAAAAAATCCAGGACGAGCTTCTATTGGTCCTGTCATAAGAATGAGACAAACGGCCAAAACAATAAAATATTTTGTAAAATTCATCGTAAGATTAATTTATTTCTGACACTGATCACTATTAATGTGATTGATAATTTAAACAAACTGATATTTTTTAATAATTCTTCGGGGTTTATATAGATTGAGATTTGTCCGCATTGTTATTGTTCAAATAATTTTATTAAAGAAAAGTACCTTGGGTACATCCAGCATTCAGTGAAAACACAAAAGGAATCCCCTTTTGAAAATATTAAAATGAACGATTGGCAGAACAAAAATAATAAGAAAAAAGTATTCAGTTCAATTGAAATTACCAACCAATTTCCAATGAAATAAATATTCTGTTGATTAATTATTTTTTATAACTTCTTCTTTAAAAACTTTTTTTTTTACTCACTTTAGTTCTAAATTTTTTTTATGGAATACAATTGTACAAATATGAAAAAAACGTGTAAGTTTGATATTCAATATTTATAACAATTTAAATTTAAAAAAAGATTTCTAAAATCTTAAGTGTATGAAAATTTTAAAAATTGCTGTGAAAGGCAAATAATTAGTTCTTGTATAAACTCTTTATTGTAAAGTTTTATATTTGAATAGTTTTGTTTGTTCATCAATTTTTCAGTTTGATTATCGTGTAGACATTCAATCATAATTATTACTAAGTTTAGTTTCTTATAAATTAATTTATAATATTTTAATGATTAATTAAGTCCAACATAATTGAGGTCACCAAAAGTAAATAAGAAACTTTAATAATATAATTTAAGATTAAAATCAAATAAGAGTTTAGTGAATGTAATTATTTTGTCGCGTGACTTATATGCATTATTGACAAACAATGGAATAATCTTGTTTATATTTTTGTTTTTGTTATTTTCGTAATAGAGAAATACTTGTGATTAACTTTAATTTTTCATATCCAGCTGAGTAACAAATGTTATCAAATTAATTTTATTGAATTAAATGTAAACAAAAATCTGATTTTTAATTTGTAATTTTATTTCAACTTTTGTATATTGTTAAATTATGTTAATAAGGTTAATAGAGTTCAGTTATACGTCATATTTATAATGCAAATGTTATAATTTAATTTAATTAATTACATTATATTAATTATTTCTAATTAAAGTTTATTTCTTAAATAAAAACAATGCGTTCAATCAATTCGTTAAGCAAAATTATGTCATATTTAAAAAATCTTCGAACAACAATTTAAATCACGGAAAAATTTGAAATTCAAGGACTTTTCAGATTAGAAACGTTAATTAAACTGACCAAGTGAAATTTAATAAAGAATAAAAAGATTTGATTAGGTTAGATTATTTAGGAGAACCGATACGTACCCCATATGTAAATTTATAAGTACGGATTTTTAGCCAGAATTAGTTTAATACGTTCTGACCTAAATGACAACTAATTATAGTGATTATTTATATAATTAACACATCAAAGAACATACCAAAAACCTTAATTATGTTATAACATAATAATAATAGAGAAGCAGTTTTCTTTCCATATAGAGGAACTCAATTTTAACAATTTAACTTATAAGAATTAAAATACTAACAAGTAGATTCCTTTATACATATAGAAAAATCCTTGTGCTAACATTTTATAAATGTTAATGAAGTTCTTCTGCAGCTAAACAAATAATTGTACATAATTTAATTATCCCCTTACTATATAATTATATGACTTATATATAGAAAAATAAACATCATCGTCTCTTTCCATACAATTTTACTTTTTTTTTACTAAGTATAAAAACCCTAACTAGGAAATTCTCATTTCAGTGAACATTATACACTGATTTTATTGTGTCACCCTTCATTTTAGGCTATACGTTTATAAAACAAACAAAGTTTACATTATGGAAAAAAAAAACAAATGCCTATATAAGAGAATAAAAACTGAACTAAATTCCCATCTACTGTTTTGAGAAAATAAGAGAAAAAGATTGTTATACATTTTTTTACTTTGGTAGAAATATATTTTCTATATTAAGTTTAAATATGTATTGTGGAAATGAGGGATAAATGTCTTTTGTTGTAATCCATTTAATTGGAGTTAATTAAAAGAAAAGGAAATCTATTTTCTATAAAGAGGGGATGAAGTGACAAAATTTTATATGACTTTCATTGATTTGTTTTCTTTTAATTTTTATAAATCTTGTTTACATTCATGAGTCTATAATTTGGAAAATTAAATTCTGTATTAAAGGTATGTATGACGTGTCATTGTGAAATTATGTTTGTTAAGCTTTTTAATTCATGTAGAAAATATTAAAATTCGTAGTCCATAATTTTAATTTATAATTCAAATTTTTATTTAATCAACTGATTAATTTTGAACAATTTGTGTTTGTTGCTACGACTGTTTATATTCTTTAGACTTTCTAAATCAATGATGAAGTTGGCGTTAGATTCCCTGAACAATAATTAATAGGCTTGTATTCTTTTTCGGAAATTATTACTGCATAAATACGTTTGGCATATACAAATATTAATTAAAGAAATTACATTTGTTGAGCCACGGGATTATTTATTTTGATTAATTTATGATTAATATTTGTGTATAATTTACAGAAAATTATAACGAGGTTCGTTTCTTAGTAGAAGATATTTATAATTTCCAAAAACTATTCTTCATTAAAGAATTCTTTGTGCTATGAAAGTATTTTCTAAATCTATGACGCTTTCTGCAAGTAATAGGGTTACAGCTGTAATGCAAAAATATATTAAAAAATGTTCTGAATCTTAATTCTGAGATCACATTGGCTCAATAAATAAAAATAAATCATTTAATAATAGTGATGATCGAATCCCAATTTGTGAAATATGAATTTTAATGCAATCATTATTTCAAGGCTGAATACAAAATATGGTTAGTTCAAAGATCAATGAATAAAATACATTTAAAAATAATAACATTATGTAGAAGAACGGGGAATTTCTTTATCAAATTCCCTGATAATTGAGTTTTAATTCTGTTCGCCGAAATGCAAAGTAATTGCACTCAAATGTACTCAAATATAGTCAACTGGATTCTGAATTAACTAGGGCATATACATGACATTTGTTTAAATAACAAATTATTTATGTGTGTCAATATTTAAGCGAGTAAAAAATAACCGTTTTTGAATATTATTAATAGTTATAAGACTGCTGCAAATAATAAGTTTATTTTGTACACTTAAAACTTTTTCAAATATTATTGATAAGCGTGTCTATTGTAGTGTCAATGTCATCGTACTGTGGTATATACGTCTTATATTTTTAAAGATAAAAGAAATTCAAATTTTTTTTTTTGTTTTATTAAAAATATTAGGGAAAGTGTTGAATTTCATTTCCGCTTTTGCGAATATATATTTATTCAATTGGATAATAGTTTAATGTAAATTATTTTGAATTAATTATATTGTTGCTGTTTTTGAATAAATATTTTGGTTTTAGTATTTCAGTGTTAAAAGTTTTCCACGTCATAACAGAATAAATATACTGACTCTCTAGCAACGAAATTAATTCTATAAAATTTATAATTTTTTTTTTGCCACATCATTTGTGTGAAAAAAATAAATCGGTTACAAATAACAACGATCGTAAAATTCCATCATTATGCAAAAGCAAACAAATTATTTTCATATTTGTTACACCAACAACTAAATCAAAATATACGAGTTCATAACCCTTTCTAAAAATATATTCAATTCTTACCCGTTTATAACTATCTGTTGTTTGCCCAATTTAGTCTAATATGGAAATCTTACTTATATTAAAAAAAGGTCTTAACATAATCTTCATCCATTATCCACATTGATAATCCTTCGGATCATCTAACAATAAATCAATAATTCTATTACATCCTCTTGCATTGAACTCATAATAATTCATTTTGTTACAAGGAAAAAAAAAATAATAATGAAAAAAAAATAATAAAAGGAAAAGTAAAAAGGAGAAAAATTATTGAACCGTGGATTTTCTATTTGAAACGTGACGTGATAAAAATCGTTTTCACTCTGTTCTAGGATTACATTTATATACATGCTATTATAATATGTACAAACATAGACTACAGTCAAACAAAAAAAAATAAATATATATAACCATTTTTATCATTTCTTCCGGATAAATAGCTCGTTCTCTCATTGAAATTATTCAATATTTCAATTTGAAATTTGAAAATCCCTTATACTTTAAAAAATATGGTCGTATATCAAGACGAATGAAGTTGTGATACTGTTTCTGAATTTAAAAGAAGAAGAATTCACATATGAAAATGATTGGTATTTGTAATATAAAAATTTAAAATTGAAAATATATCAAGGGAAACCGATACAAGCCGTTTCTATGATAAATTTGAACATTGGTCATTGGGTATTTTTTATGTTATGCTGGGGTGCGAGTTTAAGGGATGAGACGTAACACATACCATTTTTTTTTTGTACATTGAATCCTTATTTTATTTTAGTTCTTGTCAGATAGAACTGTGGAATCAAATGAGTGTCATATTTATGTATATTAGGATTCATGATTAAAAATATCTTTCCAATAATATGTTTTCATATGGTAAAATATACCTGATTCAAGTGCAACCAAAAGTGTTAACAACAGATTCCCTGATTATGGTATAAACTCCATTGCAAAATCTAACACCAAATATACTCATGTAAACTCGATGATAAATAATATTCGGGATTTATTTTCAATGATACAAAAAAAAATACCCCTTTGCATTACGCGACTCTATATATTGTCCCAAAGGAATTCATCATGTGAAGGTGTATTTATATGCAATTTATATTATTACAGCGAACAATTTTATTTAAATTCTATTTCTTTCTAAACATAAATATAATGTCAACTTCGGACGTTTATTCTTGTTGTGTGTGTGTTTGTGTGACTTTTTTTAGTTTTGTCTCTAAATATTATGTGCATTCTCATTTTAGGTATGATTTATTCAAAGTTTATAAAGATTTCGTATAATAGGATGTCCTTCTATTCTTTAGAAATCATTTTTTGTAGCAAAACAAAATATGAATAAGAAGATTTAAAAAACTGTGAAAAGAGAATATAATTTAAAAAATTGAATTTTGTCTCTCAAGAAAAATAAGTAAACACTTACAGTGACGAGACTTTCAAAATTGCATAATTATAGCGGTCATCTGCATGGGCTCTTGATCATTTATTAGAATTAGACGCAAATGTTTTTTTAGTCTTCCAGATTTCAATAATCAATCATTGTTGTAAACAACAACTAAACAAATAATCTAAATTTATTCAAATTCTAATTCTAAAATGTAAAAAAAATGCAATCAATCAACAAATAAATTACATAACTAAATTATGGGATGACGTCTAATTAAGACAAAATCAAGTATACGTAATTTAATGGCATCACTCACGCAATAGTGAAAAATGTATGTTAACAAATTTCAACAATTTAAATAAATGAGCTTAAGAAATATTTTATAAACACCAAAAATTAAATTTATTTGATACTTTAATATACAGACTAAGTATGCTCATTATCATAATAACATTTTATTAGAGCTGATAATAATAATAATAATAATAATAATAATAATAAACTTTAATTTATATACGAACCTCAACTACAAGAACATTTCCCAAAATAGCAGTACTGACGTACTGACAGAAGCTGCCGATAAAAAATGTATACAAGATCCATTTAATTTATTCTATTTTTTATTTAACATTTTTTATTTAACAAAAAAAAAATACAATTTCGTGAAGAATTTATGCGACCATAGAATTGTACCTAAATGTTTCTTACACATTTATAAAAAAAAGCTTTTGTATCAGAATGTGTTCAATACAATTGCCTTAGTTTCAGTAAAAATTTTTGCGTCATCATCAGCTTTCATGTGTGTTAAATCTTTTAATATTTCAGTCATATAATTTAAATATACGCCCAAATGAATGTAATACCATCAAGAAAATCACAATAATAACATATAATTTCATTCTGTTTTATTGCAATATTTTTTTAATTCTATTTTTTCAGATTCCATTCAATTATTTTTTATTGCACGTAATTATTAAATACTGAAGTATTTTTAGAATTCATAATGTTTTATTCGATGGTAAACTTACTTGAAATGTTGAAGTAACTGAGAACTTTGCAAATATACTTTTGAAATATATGGAACTTTTTTAGGTTATAATAGTTGGATAAGGTGGAATATTTACTAAATCTAATAATTAATTAACACTTGATAAAATGCAATTTCTCCTTTACAATTTGGCGTATTAATTGCTTAAATTATATCGTGTTTAATTTCATCTCTAAACATTGATTCTACATTGAATTACATTTTTACTTGATAATTCTTAGAAGTTAAATTTTTATATTTTTATTTCTGTAATTTATGTTTATATAATTCTGATAACTGATTCTATTTATTGTATCATTATTATTTAGTCGGTGCAATTTTTTTTGTGTTATTAAGAATTCATATTTTGAAGTAAAGCAAAGTATGAATAAGACGTTTTAATTAGCTGTGAATAGAAATGATCAGTTATAAAAGTAAAATTGTAATTTTATAATAAAATGTTTGAATATTTACTGAAACAAAACTTTGAAGGTCTAGTGGCATAATTAATGCAGTCAATTGAATAGGAATCTGAGCATTTTTTAGAATCAAAAGTAAATGTTTTTGATTTTTTACACTGAATTCATACCAGTTCGTTGCAGATATTGCAAGGATAAGACGATTATTCTGAAAAAAATTATTATTTGAATAAATAAATTAATGTTTGGATTAAATTTTTAACATATGCAAAGAACAAAACCTATTAAATTGTTTCTAATAACCATTTAAGGCTCATTTTCAAAACTTATTTCTGTATTTATTATTTCCGTATGATAGAATATAGAAATTGTCTTCGTTTATTATTTTTTTAATTTGTATGGCACGTAGTTCATAATTCTTTGAAATCATAAAATAGTCCACAAACAATTTCGCTTAGTAATTTAGTAATCAAAGCAAGACGACACTTTAAAGGTTTTCATGTAACTAAACACAAGTATGTCGTTTTAAATTTTGTAATTTTCTAACTGAAATTGATATTTTCATGAAGCTGCAATTATAAATACTAACCTCAACAATAAGAATATTTCCTAAGTAGCAGAACATGAGTAATTGAAAAAAACTACAAACAAGGAATACATAAGTTCCATTTAGTTTATTCTAAAGTTAAAATAAAACTTAATTGTGAATATATTAAATATTTATTATATCGCATAAAATATATTTACCAAAGCAATTACATTAAGGCAGACACAGATGATAATAGTACTTGTAGCAAATTGTGTTAAAATTGTGTACGTAAAAGTTTTTTGTACTTTTAATAAGAAAATTTTAGTATCAGAATGTGTTATAAATATTTGTCGAAGTTTATTAGAAATTTGAACGTGATCATCACCGTTCATATTTGTTAAATCTTTTAACATTTCAATCATAATTTCAATACGACCAAATGCATGCAATACCATCAAAAAAGTGATTGAATCTAAACCACTGATAAAGTGAACGGCGATTAATACCATAATTGTCTGATGAACAAAATTGATGGCATGATATGGTTGATAATTCCATGGTAAATGACTAATATTTGAAGCAATTGGTAACTTATAAGGGTCAGGATGTAGAAGGGCAAATAAAACAAATGCAAATAATGTTGATATATAACAACAATAAAGTATTTTAATTATAGATATTGCCCTTTTCATATATGTTACTTTATTAATGTATTCATAATCATCTTGTCTGAAAAATAAAAATAGGTTTTATTTGCAAACTAAATTCAATATGTTCATTATTCATACCGATTTTTCTTAATTATGTCCAGTATTAAAATCCAATCATTCTGATAATAATACATTCCAATCGATTTTATGAGAATTTGAAAGACGGATGCTATGAAAGGATTTAAAAAAAAGTTATTCTGGTTTTTATTCTAATTTAGAATATACAGAAGTTAGAATAAATTTTATATAAAATTCTTATGGTTATCGATAGTAGTGGAGTTAATAAAATATTATAGAATTATCAAGATGAATACAACCAAAGGATTGATTGAATTGACAGTTGAAACTAACTAACTAACTAACTAATATTAAATTCATTTTAGTTTATAATTATTTGTATATAGATAATTTATTTCTAAATTGTTTTCTAATGATACATAAAACTTACACATAGTAGATGCACATTCTGTCACCAAAAACATTGAATCAAAATTATTGTACATAAATATAAAACCAAAATAGGATTGAATAGTCATTGCTGTTAGAGGAAAAATTGAACTTGAGAAAAAATAAAAATAAAATCAAAATTAAATAATTATTACAAATAATGTTAAAATTTTAATTATACATATAATTGATCATTTTCCATCCACGTTCTGGTACCTTTAAACCAAGCAATCTTAACACTCTATTATTTAATTTTATATAATGATCATAATCTTTGTCAATCATTTTACAGGCACTTTTATAAATTGAAAATTTTAACACTCACTCGTGTAACAGATTTAACAATTCTTGCAAAAATATTGAAACATTAAATGTTATTTATATGAAGATGTTTTTGTTATTATTGTTACACAAACACAACCAACTAATATAATCATATAGAGAAATTTAAATAAAAAATTCAAAATACTGAACCAACCAATCGTATACATATAATTTGAATCTATTACAATTCACTATTTTACATATTATTTTTCTTCTTTATATATAAAATACAATTTTATATATTCCCATTCAATTTAACCAAATAATAAAAAAAAAACCTTCATTCGATTGCACAGTTAGAAGTGTATAATTTTCCGTTTTTTTTTTCTTCTTACTTCTCCTTTTCATATATTTATAAGCGCGTTTATGTGAGAAAAATACATTGGTTTTATTATCATATCAGTTTGATGGTTTCGTTTTTTTTTCTTCTTCTTCTTCTTCTTCTTCTTCTTTTTCTGCCATAAAACCTAACATTTAAATAAAGAAAGACTTTATATAAAAAAAAAAGGACGAAGGAAAACAAACTGAAAGGGTTGAGATTTTTTTTTCTGTTTGGGATTGTAGACGTGTGCAAATTTATAAATATTGATTGACAAAAAAAGAAAAACACAACAAAACCAAAACCAAAATTACAAATAATAATTTTGAGTTCGGTAAATAATCTAAACTTTTTCTGTTTAAAAACTGTCAAATACAAATATTTGGCACCCTGTTGTGTATTTATATTTATTATGTTTACATACAAAATAAAAAACATTATATACGAGATGCTGGATAACTACAGTTATCTAATATTCTTCTTAACCTTAACCAAATTTTATTAATTTTTGTGTTTGAGGTGATTAAGGGAGATGATACAACTGGTTACATTTTGTTTGAATATGGATGATACGTATAAGTGAATTCTATAGTTTTATATTTTGTAAAGGGCAAATTGTTTTCTTTATAAATTAATTGCTTATGTGTATGTGTGCATCACATATAGTATCATATTTTGTTTAAAATCTTGAAACATCACAAAATTATTAATTTAATAATTGAATTATTTATTTTATGTTATTTAGAATGTTTTTATATATTTTTTTTAATGTTGTTGTTATTATGTAAGATTTATATAAGACATAAAATACATATTGTATATAGGTTCAAAGTGTATTTAATTGGATTAACATTGAAATTCTAGTGATTAGAGAAAACGCAGGTTTCTTATATGATGTTTATTTAGGAATTAGTTGATTCAGTTTACTTACTTTTATATTGGCGAATTGTAAATTTTCTTCTGTATACTTTAGGGCGATTGACAGCAGAGTTGTATTGTTCATAAGAGTAATTTGAATTTAATTTTAAATGTCACGTTTTATTCAACTTAAAATCAAATCTGAATATTTTGATATCAACATTTGACATTTTAGTTTAATGTAAGCTAGACAATCGAAGTTCACTTTATCAGAATTACAAAAATTTTTCCACTAAAATATGAAATTTCTGTTCCCTTTAATTTCAATAATTCCAACTTTACTTCTTTTCTAATTCGATTCTGCAAAAAAAACGAAGAGCATATGAAATCTGGTTGAATTTATAAATAAACGAAATCTATTGACATAAATTGTTTTTTAATTTAATTATGTGATTGGCGGATTTATGTATGTATATTTAACAAGAAATAAATTTAATTAAAATATTTATTTGACTTTATTTGAAACAAATTTTAATTGAACAACTTTTAATCTATAATTAACGCACATTGACATTTTATCTATTTTGATGAAAAATAGTAAAAGTATTCACGTAATACAAATAATTTATTAATTAATTTGTGAAAATATTTACAAAAGATTCCATTTTTGTACACAATTTGAAATAGAAATTTATATCAATTCAATAGTATTTGTGTCTTGTCATCAATGAATTTTTTTCCCTTTTATATAATAAGAAATGAAATTTATCATCATCTTGTTTACTCCTTTCTTCAAAGAATAATTTTTTGGTAAATACTGTATACAAAATACAATACTTAAAGTTTATGACTTGCAATTTATTATTTCTATTTATATAGAATATGTCGTCACTAATATTGTTTCATGTCTAATTAGGGTTTATAACTTTTTACTAAAGTGACAAATTTTATTACATAAAAATGTTTCATTCTTATTTTATATTATTAAACACAATTTATTTAAATATTCTTGACACTATATAAAAATTACATTTCAATGAATAATTTAATGTTTAGGTAAAAATTATCAGATATATTCACATTAAAGAATAATATACTAAAACTTTAATCCATCAAAGAAATTATGATAAATCTATCAATATTGGATTACATCACTTAATTCAACCAATTTGTCTTTATAAATATCTGTTTTATCTGTATAATTTCTAAGCAAATTATCTACCATTAAAATAATTTATCGACTCCTTTATTGCATAATACAAAGGAGTGTTATGATTTTTATTATCGGTTTATTACAATAAAGAAATAAAAAAAAAAATCCACCTTCACGTTACCCTCTTCATCTCCTCTTACTTACAGCCTATACATTCTATTTCCTCTAAATAAAAATTTCCCTAATGCACGCTCTAACATTAAACATCAGTTTGATTTTCGTTATTATTTATTTTATTTTATATAGAAAATATTTTCCTCACACTTTTCCTTCATTTTCTCATTTGCACTCTTAACTCATGGATAATTTTTTTTATACACGCAATAATGATATTTTATAAAATGGAAAACGTGCGCGGGGTGTGTGTGTGTGTGATCAACTTTTACAATAATCTAATTTTATTTTTATGTTTATGTAATGACAATATTTTGAGGTGTTTAAGAGAACAGAATTATTGGAAAATTTCATTTACAAAAGTTTTATTAAGAAAAATACAATAATAAGAAATAAATTGTTAAAAAACGAAACTGTAAGAAAATGGACGAAATTAAATGGAAAGAAAAAAGAAAAAAGGTAAAATAAATTACAGCAAAAAATAAGCAATGGTGCACACACCTTGGATTCGTTGTAACAACTTAACATATTAGAAAAGTTTTTTTTTTTCTTAAAATAAATTGGAAAACTGTTTTCTTCTTCTTCTTCTTCTTCCTTTTTTCTCTTTTATTTATTTTCATTTATTTCTTCGGTTTTTCTTTTTTTTTATCAATTTATAAATTTTCTTCTCCCCAATCGTCTTATTTTTGTTGTTCTTATCCCATTTTTACTGCGTCGATTTGACATTTTTTGTTGTTGTTGTTTTTTTCATTTGTTCTTATTATTTTTTTCCCTTTCTATCATTTTCACTTGTTTTCTTTTCTTTTTAGTTGAAAATATATAAATAGAAAATTGTACTTTGATGATTGAATTTAGGGAATTGAATTGTTCTTGTCCAGGTGTCTCAAATATATCTATATATATGAACATGAAAATTGATATCATTCTTTAATCATATCAAATATAAAGAAGAGGTCAACGACAGATCCTATCATATATAAAGACATAAAACATAAGAACATAATAATAAATTCTTCTTCTATCTTTCGTTTGGTATTTATGTATGTGTGTGTATGTATATGTGCGTCTATATAACTCAAATGTTATTATTATAAAATAGAAACACCATTAAACAAGTAGGGGTAGTAGATTGTGAAGTATAGAATATCTATAACATTATAGACATAATATTCTCATGTTTAACCATCCCTATCGTCACTTTATTCCCATAATACAATTGGAATATTACCAAAGGAAAGAAAAAAAAAATTGATCTGTTATTTATAATAATATCTTCAAAGTTTCAAGAAAACAACATAAAAATCACATTCTGTTATGATAAATTGCTATTAAAGATTGAAAAAATTATGCGTGAATCTCGTGTAGAACACCTACTTTATACCCATAATGTTTTCTTTTGGGGTTAAAAAAAAAAATAAGAATTTTCTTCTACTTCTTCTTCTTCTTCTTCTACATCTTAACCATAAAAAACTACCTCTCAACCTCAATGTATGTATACATAAAATAAACTGAAACCAAACATGATCTATCTATATATATTCGTATATATGGCAAAAAAGCAAAAAAAATGAGAAAAACGTAAGAAGAAGACAGAAGAAAGAAAAAAAATGTTCAATTGATTTACTGATGTCATTTTACTTAAATATAAACCGTAGAAGATATGGATCGAATATATATTTATTTTTTTTTTCTTGGTTCTTATTCTCATATAATAATATAGATACAGATATTCACGATGCCATCATAAGGAGAAGGCTGTTTTCTTCTTCTTCTTCTTCTTCTGCTTCTATGAATGTCTTTTTTCTTTCTATGTGTATATTTTGTATTTTTTTTTTTAAGATGATGATGAAGAATAACAACAACAAGAGAAAATTCGATCTATACACAATTTGATAAATGTCAATGATATTTCAATTTTCTGTTGTTTTCTTTTTTTGCCTCCTTTTCTTCTCTGTTTTTTTTTTTTTATTGTAAAAAGGGAAAGATTCGTTTTATTGTTATATCGTGTGATAAACAACACAAGCGAATATATGATTTAAGACAAGACAAATTTTTTGCTTCACTTAAAATTTGTTTGTGTTAAACATAATTATTGGTAATTACTAAGTTACTTAATTATTAAATTTCTCTCATACCCAAAATTAGAATTCTTTTGAATGGAAAATGTTGAAATAAGCAGCCAAGTCAATAATCTATTGTTCCAAATTGGTCTTATCACTAATCTATTGATATCATCCAAACATTTTCATTCTCTTGAATCAGTAGAATTTATTTCCAAATTAATAAATAAATTAAATTTTAAAATAATAAGGATGAAAATTATGGAAAAGATTAAAATCAATTTTAATCTTGAGTTCAAATATTTTATCGATTCTGTCATAAAAGATAAAAAAAAAATATCTCATTTTAATAATTTTCCATATTTTACACAAAAGCAATTATTATTATTAAAAAACAAAAATAATCAGTTCAAACAGTATTTAACCCCACTCACTTCTCCATCACCTATTCTATTTAATCCACAAAAATATTTTTCAAATTTCATAAAATATTTTCATCATTTCACATTTCGCATTCAGTACTTTTTCATTTATATATAAAAGAAGAATCTTTGAACAATAAAAACGAATAAAGAAAAGAAAAAAAAAATATAAATAAAATAAGAAAAGAAAAGAAAATTCAGATTGAAATATTTTTCCAACTGACATCTTTTGAATTGGCCACGGATTCTGAAATAAAATTCCACAAATTTTTCTCATATTTTCTTGTATTTTTTCTTTTCTTCTTCTTCTTCTCCTTTGCTCTGCTACAGATTTTATTCAATTTTATTAATTTTATATTGAATATCAAAATGAATTTTCTGTTAGCTTGACAACAAACTTAAATTTGTCAATAAGGGAATAAAAATAGTTGACGTTGGTAAGGGTGTTACATATAGGGAGGTTGGTTTATTGCATACATTGAAATTTTATTTAGTCATGTGAAAATTAAATAAATCGGCTAATAAGGATTTTATCTAATTATCATTTGCCTTATTATAATTAAAAGAATATTTCAACAATTTAATTTTGCTCAATATAATTATAATTGCATTTTAATACAGAATTAATTTTCTATTACGAAAAAGTTAATCTTATAATCTACGCTGTCAGAGTGGAAACACAACCGACTTTTATCAATAGATTCACGAATTCAAACCTTTGACAATATATTAGATCTTCGTGTCTTACATATGACCGAGGCAGTTGAAATAAGACACGGCAATAATCCAACAATAAGACCAACAAATCAGACATTGATGAAAGACTCCACTTGTTATTAAAAAAAATATTTAGGGTTAAATTTGAAAGATTTTTCTTTGGCATGAAAATATTTAATTTAAAACAAAATAATACAAAAACAATTTTTCAATTTAGATTTAATTCTTTGACAATCAACAATCATAACATCAATTTAAAAATTTAATTAAATCAAAAATATATCCGTTTATTTCAAACCAACAATTTATGTTATTTAATTAATTTGATAAAATTATAATTTTAATTAGGGAAAAAAACATCAATTGTAAAGTTATACAAGAATATTATATTGTTGTACAGTACTGGTAAAATTTAAAGACTTAAGTTAAGTTGAACAAAATAAAGAAAAAAAAATACATACATAAATGGTCTTGGTACTTTAGAATTTTTAATAAAATATAAATTAATCGCATCAGTATTAGGTACGTATATAAAATAATGGTCTTGGTCTAGCCAAAAAAAGAAGAAGAAGAAGAAGAAAAAAAGCAACAATACAAAAAAAAAATAACTTGGTAAAAGTTCTTTTAAGCGATTATACACTACAAAAGTTCCCTACTCCCTCTCTCTCCCTCACTCTTTCTCATTTTGTCTTTTTCTATCCATGCAAATCCAGATATACACAATTTTTCTTTTTCTTCTTGTTTTTTTTTCTTTCTGCATGATTCTATTTTAATTACTTTGGATAATTATTATGGTGTGTTTTATTTTTTTTTGTATTTTGTATTTAAGAATAAGAAAATACAAGTAATAATGTACAAAAGAAGACAATTTTTAGGGTGACATTGTTTAGCTTCTATATAAGACTGTTTTTCGGCTTTGATTAATTTGTCTCCCTTTTTATTCTTCTAATTTTTTTTTTTTTGTATTTTTATTTTTACTTTATTCTGTTGTACTCTTGGAAAGCTATAAAAGAACATAAACTTTCATTCCTTAACTTCTTCTTTTTTTTTTAATTATGTTTTTTGTACTTTTATTCTATGAAACATAAAAATTCTTAATTTCTTAAAGGTAATTTAAAAGATTACAGAATATCTAACAATCTTTTATTGTTTCTTTAAGTTAAGAAACTCAAATTATTTATGTTATTGATTGATGGTACGTGCATATAAATAAAAAGGATGACAAAAATATAAAAATACTTTCCATTTATGAGAATTGAATGATGATTAAATGCGTAAAAATAAAAATGCGTTTAATTAAATGAAAATGGCAAAAAAAAAAATGACATAAGAAATTTCTTAGCTTATGTCCAAAATAAAATGTACACAAGTGTTTACAAATACAGACAAGAAGACATGAATATAGAGTAATAAATATGTATATATAGGAAATAATTGAATAAAAAGGACGCCCTTTGTGTCATATACAACAATATCCTTAAATCAAAATTTGAGTGCTTTTAACAAGAAACGTTTTGTTTAGAGAAAAACACTTCAAATATTGAATTAGATACTGGAAAATTTACAGTCCATTTAATGGGATTTTTGGTGAAAATACTTTTTCTCTTTGTTCACGTACGACACACACACACACACACACACACACACACATACAGATATACACATCCATACATTCATATATCTACATTCACTTAAATGATCAAGGATTCAATTCATCTTCTTCTTAAATTGTTGTTTTCTTATTTTTTTTAAAGTGTGATAATAATAAAAGTAAAAGATTGAAATTTATTGTTTTTATTTCGATACAGTTGAAAGTTAAAAGTTTTTTCAATTTTTTTGTTATTTGTTTTCAACAACATATAAAAATTTGTTTCAAGTTTCTATTTTTTTAAGGTTCAGTTTCAAGATCAGTATACAATATAAAGTGTCTGTTACTTCGTAAATCATGAATTATATATATTTTATTTAGAAATTTCTTTGTTGTTAAGTTATTTCTTTTATTTTTTTCTGTTGTTGTTGTTTCAAGTTTAAGTACGAAAAAAAGGTTAAGTATAAAACTATCTAGAAATACATTAAAAGAAAATTGAAAAAGTTTAAGATTAAATAATAACTAAAAATGGACAAAAAGAATTAAGGAGAAACAATTAATCTTTCATTGATTTTCAATCAGGACAAATAAAAAAGTTAATTTCAAATAAAATTGGTGTCCTTTTGGGTTCACCATCAAATATTTCAACACACTATTTTGTGATCAATCAAACATATTTTTCTTAACATTTCAAAAGACAAAATAACTATCAAGAATAGAAAACTTAGAACATTTGTGTTTTTTTTTTATTGCTGTCTACTCTACGTCTATATTCATGTGTCTGTCTATTTGTAAAAAATATTTTGACAAAAATCAATTGAGTG
Source organism: Pedicia rivosa (assembly GCA_963082725.1). Classification (NCBI taxonomy): domain Eukaryota; kingdom Metazoa; phylum Arthropoda; class Insecta; order Diptera; family Pediciidae; genus Pedicia; species Pedicia rivosa. Next base: position 8,090,716 of record OY720153.1, on the reverse strand, counting down.
TATAATTTTAACAGCGCCAAGTCATACATTAACCAATATACATATATAGTTGTTCTGTGTCTTGACTTAGTTCTATATTTTGAATAAGGATTCCTTATATTCTAGAAGTTAAAATATGATCAGGAAATTTACTCCCCTCAATAACAAATGTTAAAGGATGAGAAAGAGTGAAAGAAAAAAAAATTGAGAAGAAAATTATACCTACACCCTTTTGTGGAAATGTGTTTTTATTTTGGCGCCATATTCATCTCTGTTGCTTCAAGTTAAATTATATCCCCCGCAACCATATTTGTAGTTGGATTCAAATTTTCTATATTTATTCACATACATGAAAAAGATCTTTGTATTCATTTTCATTCACTCATAGAATATGGATTTTGTTGTAGAAGAACAAGAACTCAAATAATATGATTGAAATTTTAAGGAAATGTGAATTATGGTGTAAAAACTTCCGCAAATTAGTTTACACAACTCAAGATTACTGCACTTTATTCACTTGACCATTATTTACTAATACAGCTCTGGCTTTTATTAAGATTTTCTACAATTGCAAATTATATTCAGCAGATTTTCATTTCTAATTTTATTTTATCATCCAAATACACGAATTCAACCACACAAAAAGCAGTTTCATCCATTTATATTTATTTATATGGAAAAAAAAGAAATTCTGCAGAGACCATCCTGAGAGATTTATGGTAATCGGTTTGTAACGATATATACACGCAAAAGATGTGAATTTGTTTTGTCGCGTTTTTATCTCTTCTTCTTCTTCTTCTCCAATTTTAAATTTTATTTTTGTTTTCGTTTAACACTTTTACATAAAGCATCTTCAATATTTCTTGTGCTTGTTTTTTTTCTGGTCACAGGTTTAAAATTAATGATTTTATTTTACTAAAAAAAAAGATAAAACCAAAGTCAACACTGAAGATTATTATTCCGTCAGTTAGAGTTCTTTAAGAAACAGACAGAACTGTCTTTCTTCATTCTTATCGCTTTTATTTTTTTGTTTTGGGAAGAAATCAAAACTTGCGCAAATAATCGTGTGTGCACTTTAAAAATCTTCATGGAAAGTCTTGTATGAAAATTTGAAAATCAATTTTCATCACATTTTTATTAAAAAATATAAATTATTTCCGTTTTTATTTATTAATTTTTGTAATGGACGAATTTTTTTTTTTTTTGTTCATTTTTATTTTCTGATCAAAATTATTCAACGACCGTAAAGAGAGAAAAAAAAGTCCACTTGCTACGGCCCAGAGGCAAACACTTCAAAGCCCATATTGAATGAAAAAAAAAAAATAGAAGAAAAAATGATCATAAATGCGGGTGGTTGGTTTGTCCAAACAAATAATGATTTTAAGGGTGAATATCATAGGGAGTTGGAAAGAGGATTGTTCCCATACAATACTATGTGATATGAATACTCCTTGTGTATGTTTGCAGACTCCTTTTATTTTTATATAAAAAAATAGGACGAATTAAAATTTGTCCACTGTTCCGTGATTTATATTTATGTACATTTTTTTGTTTTGTTTTTATTTTTTTTTGTTGTGTATTTAATTAGTTCAAATTTTTACTTTTATTTAATTCTATTTATTTTTATTATTTGAAGAGTCAATGTACGGAAGGAGAAGAGTCTCTATAAAAAAACGAATAAATAAAGTGTGTAAGGATATGGAGAAAAGTCTACCCTCACCCAATTATGATTTGATGCATGGATTATGTTTTCTATATTTTTTTTTTAATCACTTAACAATTTTTCTTTCCTATTTTTTTTTTCGTTTCATTATTTGTACTTTTCGTATTAAGAGTAAGAAGAAAAAATAAATAAATAAATAAGGAAGGAAGGAAGGATGAAAAGGAAGATAGACGCAGACAAAGATAGAAAGAAAAAAAAAATGTAATTTCTGTTATTAAATATTTACCAATCTTTATTTCTAAGGATAAAAAAATATCACAAAAAAGGAGGAAGAAGAAGAAGTTTTTTCATTCCAGTTTCCAGATTTTTATCTCTCAATACCAAATAATAATAATAATAATAATAATAATAAAGGAAAGTGGAAAGCCAGTAAAAGAACGAAAAAAAAAATGAGGTGGAAGGGGAAACCTTTTATATTTAAGAACCATATTTTCTCCTTTATTTTGTTGTCCTTTATTTACCGATGTCGTTTGGTTTACTTTTTCACCAAACAATTTTTTTCTTACTTTTTTTTTTCACAAACTTCATAAAAAAAATATATGTGCACCCCTTCAAACTAAACCATCAATGATGATGATGATGATGATGATGATGTTGATGATGTTAAAATGATACCAGATAAATATAGTTTTCAACTAAATTAAAATTAATTTTTGTAGAACAAATAAAGGAAAAAAACAAAAAAATAAACAAAAACGAAATAATAAATAGAAAATAGAAAATCGTCTAAAGTTTTAAAATTGAAATTCAGAAGGGAGTAGTTATTTGATACGATTCTAATGAACGGTTTGAATATATTTCTTCTTCAATTTTATTCTTTCTTTAATAATGAATTTTTAGGTTAAATTGAAATTCAATCTAAAATATCACAATACATTTATACAATAAAAATTATGGTTGTGATTGTGACATAAGGACAATGTAAGTACACATATGTACAATGTACACACGAGAAAATAAAATGTTTGAGTTAATTAAAGTAAAAAAAAAAAACAACACATCTACCAATTTCAATTCAACAAACAAGACAAAAAATGTATAAAGGATTTTATTTAATACAACAGCGGGGGTGAAATATATTTGAAAATGGGGACAACAACATTTTGTATAGATATGAGTACCTTCTATACTACTGTATGTAATGTACATCGCAATTCTATATAGATTTTGGAAAAGTGGAAAATGGAACAAGTACGTAATACGGATATGTAGAAGAAAAAAAAAACACGCACACGATAATATTGAAGGGGGGTTACTGGTCTGATTCAAAATCTAAAATCAATAGACAATTTTCGAATGGCCAATTTGTAATTTAAATCCAGTTCCCATCAAGTACAGTCCTCTTTTCTACTTTCTATATGGATATGGATATTTATTATTAACTGGGATGAGTTCGTTTTATATTTTTTATTTTTTTTGAAACTCATTTGTTTTTGGTTACAGAATAAAATGGCATCAGGTCCTCATTTTCTATATCTATATCCTATATATGTTCATGTTCAGTATTATATTATCGAATTGTATATTGGATTTGGTAATATACGCACAGTAAAAACCCTTGAGAATAACAAAATATAAAAATATATACGAAATATATGTTCGAGTATTTGTCTGATTATGTGTGTGTGTCGTGTGTGTGTGCATCTGTATATCTGTTTTTACACAAATAATAACGTAATTCTCATTTATATTTGATTTGGAGTTTGGTGGATGTAGACCAAATTTAGAATTTAAAATAGAGAAATTTTTTAAACACGTGACTGAATCTAAAAAAAAATGATCAAATCAAACTTTTTGTTTTTGTAAAGACTGAATGAAAATGAAATTTGTTTTAAATTTTATTTTTATTTTAATTACAAAAAGATGGACAAGTTTTATTTGTATACTCTGATGAGATGATTAGAGTTCAATGTGTACATACAAAAAAGGTCAATAACCATTGCGTCCAAAAATATTTTTTATATATTTTTGAACATTTTAATGAATTCTCAGAATAAAAAAGAAAATACTATCGCAATTTTTGTAAACAGGGAAAAAATAAAAGGAACAGGAGAAACACAAAACAAAACAAAAAAGAAAAGCTTCATTTTTCATTCAATTATTTTATGTTGAACTTTTTAATTAACGTTACTCAATGCCAATTTATTTGAGTTTTGTCTGTTTATTTTTTTTTTGTGTTGATTTCATACATAAAGAAAGTGTTTTGTATTTTTACTATTTTTTTTTTTATGTGTGGGTGTATTTGTGAGACTGTATATGTGTCTGATGTTTATGGCGAAAAACAGAATTCACTTACTTTTAATTTTCTACAAAACATAAAAAGACGTTGGCTCAATAAAAAAAAAAAAAAAAGAATGAAAGAAATATTTAATTAGTTAGGTTGTTTTATGAAAGGGTTTTTTTTTTCCTTTTTTCTTTCTTTCTTTCTTATTTTTCTATTTAGAACATTTTTCTATTCTACTCTCGTTCTTTTAATTTTCAGTTTTTTTTTTTTTTTATTTTCATTTGATTTTATGTTACGGATGCTTGATTATACTTTCTTTCTTTTTTTTTGTGTTGTTCTTCATAATATACCCACCCATTTTCAACTTTCTTTTATTTGTGAAGACAACAAAAAATAAAATAAAAAACCATAAAAAAAAGTGTTTCAGGCGAAAAAAAAAAAACACACAAAATAACGAAAAAAAAAATAGAAAGGAGAAAATTGTAAGAGAGAAAGAAAAAAAAAAGGAGCACATTGTTAAGTGATTATGAAAAGAAAATATTCTAAAATTTTACCGCTACTGTTTTGTTTTTTTATTAATAACTTTTCCCTCCTCAAAAAACACAAACCAAAAAAAATAACAAAACAACGAAAAAAAAAGAGAAATAATAAAAAAATGTGGAAGAGTAAAAAAAAATCCATCACAACGTCAAACTAAATTATCATCCGTCAAAATAAAACTTTTCCCACAGGCAATATTTTTGGTCCTAATTCTAATCATCATCATTTAAAAATTTAAAAGAGAAAGTAGCCAACAAAAAAAAAGAAAAGGAGACAAACCAACAAAACAAAACAAAACAAAAAAAAAATTGACAAAGGAACATGTTTAGATTTCATCAGCCCAATTACTCATGTGTCGTCACCTTGTCTGTAATTAAGTAATCAAAAAAAAACCACGAAAAAAGATCCTCCTGTTTTTAATTCATTTTTTTTTCCTCTAATGCAGATGAAACAGGATACGACCGAAAGATCTTGATAGGAAGAGGACAAAGGGTGAAATTTGACGTGAAATTTTTCTTGTATATATTTTTTTTTTTTTTAGATGAAAAACAAACACCAAAAATGCATCCAAAATTATATTGAAGGTTCAAGGAGTGTGATGTTTGGTTTTGGTGATTGACGGTGACATGATGAGTTTTTTTTTGTTTGATACGCAAATGAAACGATTTGATAGAAGGGAATTAAATAATTACAGTGGGGTTGAATGTGTATGTTTTTTTTTCCATCCTTCTTTTCTTGTGTCTCTTTTTTTTTTTTTGATCCAATTTTTTTTCATAATTATAGTTTTTTTTTTATTACTTCAATTTCATAATTGAAAAATGAATGTTTTCAACTGTAATGTCTGGCGATAATTATATATTTTATATAGAAAGGGTTTACGATGTTTTTGTTGTTACAATATATGAAATTTAATAAATTGTTTCCGCTTGAAGGAACCAATCCGTGAAAAGTTTGGCAGTGATTTTCTTTGAAAAATTTCCTCTTTTTTTCAAATAGTTTTTTTTTTCTTTCTCATCGTCTTCCTTTTTTTCTATTTCTTCTTCTTTTTCTATATACTTCAGTTTCGTTTGAATTTATATTTTATAATATTCCCTAAAGGGTATAATTTTGAATGCAGTATCTTACATGCGTCAGAAAATTTCCCGAGATAACTTTGAACATTCAAGCATAAATGTTAAACGTGAATCTTTTAACGTGAAATAACTAAAAAAAAAAAAAGAAAAATAACCATAAACTGGGAAAGAGCAACATTTCAGGTGGAAGAAAAAAATTTTTAGTAGAAAGCAAATGTATGGTTTCTGCCCTTCTTCCACCACTGGCGGCATTTTATAAAGATTCAACAAATATATTCGTTGTGTTATGACCCATATTATATAACAGAATTTCTACAGTCAAAATATCTAAAAAAAAATAAATAAATGAAATGGTAAACCAAACCCTTATTTATATCTCGTTTTTTTTTCTATGAAAAAAACTTGTAATGTAATGTGGTGTACATTCATATATGTAAAATTTACGCATGGTCAAAATCAAATATCGCAATTCACAAAGGTAAATAATAAAAAAAAAAATAGAACTGATTCCTCAAACCATCATTTTGTTGGTATCTACGTATGTCTTCAGTTTATATTATCATCATCATCATCATCATCATGCACGTACGTATATTTGCTTCATTTATTTTTTTGCTTCTAGGCGCGTTTATAAGAACGCGGATTTTCACATATAGACATTTTTCCCCTTTTTTTTTTTATATTTTGCATAAATACAAATCATTTCATCTTTGATGTTTGTCCCTTTTTTTCCTGTGTCTTGTTACAGAGAATGTAATGCTCTGATTAAAAGGAGAAAACCATCAGAAGAAGAGAAAATGGTCCACCTGTAACTTTACCTTTACGTTGAATTATATTTTACTTCTGATTTTTTCGTCTGTTGGTTGCGTAACTCAAGACAACCAAACACAAATTGCTTATATTTTAGTTTATTATGGAAAAGAAAAAAAAAACATAGAAATATGTAAGATCATCCATCTTTTTAAAGTGAAAAATATTTTTTTTTATAAAAAGGAAAAAGGAAAAAAAATATCACAAACATGCATACGTAATGACATCACGTCATTTATTTAACTTAACCCATGTGCAATGTGCGCGTCAAGTGCTTATGACATATCGCGTGTGAAAAATGATTCTAAATTTTCTTTTTATGGTAAAATTGTATACAATGTTGCACACAGACATACATAGAGAAAGATATTGTCAAAAAAAATGTTGAAACGACAGGGGTGCGTATCATCACCTCTGTCAGAGGTATATTTTTCTTTAAAAAAAAATTGTTTTGAGGAGATATAGGTGCCCTTTAACTCATTCTTATTTAAAGAAACCCTTTGGGAAATTTAATAATCTACATAGGCAAAGTAGACATGATTATGGTACAAATAGTAAAGTAGAGGGCGAAATGGATTAGAAAAGTGTCGTCACCTCAACAAAAAAAAAAAAATCTAATTTAAATTAGAAAATTGAATCGTTTTGTAACCGGTTGCGACAACAGAATTATAAAGAAAGAAAAAAAAAACAGTCAACTCATCGCTTCATTGAAGAAATAAAAAAAAAAAACGAAAAGAAAAGAAAAGAAAAGGGCTTATCTCACCCTTATTAAAAGAAGAAAAAAATCGCATATTATTTGTGTTTCTATGAAGTAATAAATTGACACGCACGGTTCGAAGGGTGACATGCGATAAGGAATCATCACTCCTACTGTGCCCTTTTATTGACATTTGAGATTTTATATTTTATATTTATTTATTTATTTTTTTTAGTATATAAAATGAGTTTCTGATCGAATAGAAAACGAGATGATTCAATCTATTTTTCAAATGTCGCGAGAAATAATAATAAATAATATAAGAAATAAGAGAGGAACATGAAGAATAAGAAAAATTACTTTACATTCGCGTTAAGGTGAGAACATACTATATAGATGATGTGCGTTTGGAACATGTTGGTACGATGTATAAATCGCGCATTTACGCAACATGTGACATTTCGTTTCAACAACAATTGTATCAAATCTTTCATATACATCTCTAAAATGTGATTTTTCATTCACAACCCCTTCTTGTATCCCTATATATATTTTTTTGTATTTCTTCTTTTAGAGAAAAAAAAGAAGAAAGATGGATGACTAGATTCTTTTGCGCTGAGTTTCTTTTCCTTTTACAAAAAATAAACAAAATTTGATTTTCTAAAAAATCACTTTTTAAAAGTTAACAGCTTTCATTGTTCGCGTTATAAACTTATATATTTAAAGAATGAAAGTGAGAATAAGAATGGAAAATAATTAAAAAGGAAAAATCTGATGCTTTAGGGGGAGGACTTATGATGATCGCTAACAACAGAAAAATATTGATTCTTTTTCTTTTCTTTTTTTCTTCTTTGCTTTCTTTTATTCTTTTCTTACATTTTTTATTTTCTTCACTCAAACAAAAGATAATTAGATTTTATTTTAACATTGGAACGATGTGCATTTAATTGAGGATTTAAAATGCAGAAAAAAAAAGTTTGCTTTCTTCATTTCTTTTTATTCTTTCTTATAGATTTGTTTTGTTGCTTCTTCTTCTTCTTATTATTATTATATTATTTTTTTTAAATGAAATTCGTCAGCTAATTTTTTCTCTGCATTTGAAATCTGAATTGTTGGTACTTGACGCGGATCAAAAGATAAAAATCATTGTCTTTAATTAGTTTGAATTTTTTATATTTGTCTGATTGTCTTGATTTTAATGTCAAAAATTTGGTGGAGAAAATTATAAAAATAATGTAGATGGTAAAGTGAAAGAGCGCAATTACGTGAACCAAAAGAAAAAAATAAATAAAAATTAGGTATGATGAGTGGACGACTCTAGGGAAACAGAAATTTCCTTTATTATATTTGTCTATTATTTTGCTTTGTTCATTCGTTTGGATAACAACTAAATAAAAAAAAATAAAATAGAAATAAAATAAAATAAAAAGTAAAACGCATAAAAAAGCGTCCGCGTGTTTTTTTTTCTATGTGTAGGTATATTTGGAACCCCAAAAAAAATTACTTCAGCGTTCATTATCTCAATCAATGGACCAACCGTGTGTATCATTCACCCTATACATTATGCGTCACATCTATACATACTTCATGTTCGTAAACACAAATACAAAATATATATTGAGGGTCAAATTCATGTATGTGTAAAAGGGGATGACCATTTCGATCTGTCAACGGAACAAAATCTGCCGGAAATAAACCGATTACTTTTTTTTTATGATTTTTGACCATTCATATAGCAATTTGATAATGATATCGAACGTGAGTAGTTGACCGAAAGCCTTAATATCTTAATATCCTTCAGCTTATACAGACCATGGATCGATATAATGATATAAAATTAAAAGATTTTCTAATTGGGTTTCACAATTGATTTCTTTTTATTATAAAATCTTTTAATAATCTAAAATAATAATTATTTGATTAACTTTCTAAATATATAAATCGATCGGATATCCTATACATCCTTCACCCAATAAACAACAATTCACAACCCTATAAATATAAATTTTTTGTTTTTTCCTGATGAATTCGCATCATCATCGAAACTAAATTAAAGGAAATACAAGAGAGAAGAAGAAAAAAATTCCGGTAAACTAAACTAATTCCCATAATGAATATTTGTTCGAGTGGATGCACAACTGACCATTAGAAAGATATATACAAAAAAAAAGGAAAGAAGACTAAGAAGAAGAAGCCAATAGATCCCCTCAACCATTTCACATTTCTTCAATAGAATCTCTTATACATACGGACTATATAGATGATTTACCAACCAATCACGGATGATTTCACTAATCAATGATTACACTATTTCACCGATGGAAATTGATGAATCGAAGGAATTTATTTAATTTGTGAAGTAAATAAATGAATAAGTTGTATCAAATTCAGAAATGTGAAGTGAGAGAGAGAAAATTTGACCGGATTAAAAGAAAAAAAAAACTTTTCTAATTAAATGACGATCCTTGAATTGATTTCTATTTATATATGATTTAAATAAATACGGTACCATATTTACAATTCACATTTTTTATAGAATAAAGTAATTGGAATTATACAAATGAAAATTGTAAAAGTTAAAGTTTTTTCTCTATATAAAATATTTGTACATTAATATGAATTCTGATGACGATGAGAAAACTTTATTAATATATTTTTACTATAACTTTAAAAGTTATTAGAAAATTTATTCTTTCCATTTTAGTTTAAATCCAGAAACCACATAAATCAATGTCCATACTGCATAAAAAAAAATAAATGATTGGAGTCACAGAATAAAAAGGATTAAATTTTGAACTATTCCATGTAACATCAAGAATGAGTCCCGCATTAAAAATTATTCTATTCTTTACATTGATTTACATAAAAAAAAACTTTAAATTTTAAAATTGCAAAATCTGGAGAAAATAACTTTACTTTTAAAATGGAAAAAAACTACCAACGACAAATTTTAATCAATCAGAATAAGCATTAGTGATGAATGAAGTGTCACATGATTTACGTTATTATGTTCTTAGCCTTTTGTTCAGTTATAGAATTCAATTGAAACTAATTTGCATTCACATAATATGAATTTTGTCCCATACCCAAAACTTTATAAAAAAAAAAAATTCTTTTCATTTACAATATTGCCATCCTTTTATTTGCTCTTTTCGTATTCAAATCGTTTTACAATGAAAGAAAAAAAAAACAAGACTCCATCCAAATTGTATAAAACTTTTCCATTTTCTATATAAATATTTCTTTTCAACACCATTTCCTAGATTCAATTTTAAATTGTCATCAAAACAAAATTAAAATATTCAAATCAGATGAAACATATTCATATAGATCGCAGCACTTAAATTAAATAATAACAATAAAAACTATTTACACAAAACTAAACCAAATAACATTAAAGTCTGAAACTGATTGTGATCGAAAATCTAATCAAATTGTAATGGACAATATTCACGTCCATAACTGAATATTTCTTTTAAACATTATAAGAATTGCATGCAAATTATTTTGAATGGACTTATTAAAAAATTCTTTAGAAGATTATGCAAATCAATGCTATTGAAAATTACTCTCATCTAAATAATCACGTATATATGTTTATGTAAATTAATTCTAGTGTGTGAGTGTATGTGTGTATATGTATATGTGTTGAAGTATAAAAATTTCATTATCATCGACCGGTTCAAAATAAATAAACATTCTATAAAATATTTCCTTGATGCCTACAAAATTGCAAAAAAAATCTCTCCTCTTAACTCAACTACTGGTTGCGGAAATTTTTTTTATTTGGTTGCCATGGAGTGAAAAAGATAATTTCACTTGGAACAATACCGGAATTTTTTTTGTTCTTCTTCTATTCTCTATTTTGTACAATTTTTATATAGAACGCAGATTTGCAAGCGGGATTTTTATTCACAAACTGAAATAATGTCATTCTATTTTTTATTTTTAAATAATATTTTCTATATCACTTCATTTTTCTTTATTTATTTCTTAAAGCAATTTTTATTAAATATATTTATCATTCATATAAACACACATACACACACATTGATTCAGAACATGAAGAAAAAAATAAATACAGAATGAAACAACCCCATTTGAATTTCACTTGATTATATTCCTGTTTTGATACAGGTTTTTTTTTTACCTCTTAATAAAAATGATGTATTGTTTCTTTTATTTTTCACCATTACATTGTCCCTTTGCTGATAAATTATTTAGCATTATAGGTACATATAATCTGTTATTGGACAGTACAAGATGATTTATATTTGCGCTTAATAAAATTTTTTTACTAATTTTAATTCTGTAAAAAATTGCGTCAATTTAAATTTAAAAAAAAAAAAAATTAAAGTTTTAAGTTTCATGAAACATTTCAAATGTCATTCCTAATTATAGAATAAAAATATTCTATACAATTTCTTTTCAGAAAAACTTAAAATTTAATAATTTAAAATTTTAATTGGAAGTTTTGTTTATTAAAATTTATTCTTAATAAAAGATTTCATTGAACTCTTCAACTTTTTTTTGTTTTTTTTTTTTTTGTAAGAAAGAAAAAAATAAGTGAACTCAATTTTATAATAAATATTCTTGTGAATAAGAAAAAAATAATATCCAAATATTGTTTAATTCTTATAATTGAACGAAGAAAAGCAAAAAAAAAATTATATAAATGCAGAAGGAGAAGGAAAAAAAAATAGAATTAATTAATTTCCTTTTTAAATTCATCTTATCATTCCATACAACCCAAAAGAGATTTCATTAAATCCAATTAAAACTCTCACTTTTATCGCTCGACTTAACTTTTTCGTTTCATTTTCTATTCAATCTAGAAAATATTTATTCTCGCATAAGAAAATTTGTATAATAATAAAATTTTTGTGTGTCTGTATATTTATGTACAACATTGTTTGTATAATACAAATTATTATATAAAGATTAAATAGAATGAGATGAAAATCTACCTTACCACATTCATTTTGGATATACAAAAAAAAAATTATTATTATCCATCATCTCTCATTTTTTTGGGCCACCCTCTTGTCTCACTCATCTCATCCACTCATAATAATTCTCTATGTTTTTTTTTCTTCTTTATCATCTCAACATTCAACATTGTCGTCCTTAATTCACTAAATATTTACAATAAACTCATCAAATTCCGAGACCGTAAAATCAGAATATTTGACTTGGAATTGGAACGTGATGAGATGAATTTCATTTTCTTTTTACTTTTTACTTTTTCATTGTAAATATTTTTCCACTTCTCTCATCTCACTCATCTATTATCCAAATTTTCTTATTTTCTTTCTTTTACAATAAGGACGTTGATACTGAAATTGATATAAGGATTTTCTGTACTTGTATTGTCTAATTATGTTTACGAAAAAAAAAAATAAGAAATCTTTATTACGGTTGAAAAAATAAATCCAAAACGAAGAAAAGAAAAATGAATAAAAAGGAAATATTCTTCCGTTTTTTATTTTCTTCATTTTTTTTTCTAACAAAACATAAACAAGAACATAATCAATTATTTTCTTTCCTTTTTTTATAAAAACAAAAATACAACTGAAAGCGTAAATTCCACCTAGTAACGAAAATGGACCCACGCAAATAATAATAAGGTCTCAAGAACAAACTTTTCGACATTTTCAAGGAAGTAAAATAAATTTAAAAAAGAAAAATAAAAAAAAGGAAAATCTTGTGCCTCGAGGCGTTATGTTTGCCTTTACGTTATTATTATTTGACTTGTGTTCTTCCTTTGTTTTCATTGTAATCTTTGTGTGTGTAGGTTCTTTTTTTTTTTGGGAGAGAAATTTATTTGAATGAATGGGTGGTGTTAACGTGTATATTTTTCATTCTATATATTACGATGTACTTTCATGAAAGTTAGTCGTTTCCTTGTATTTAACATCAGTGACGGATTCTTATATTTTGTTTCATCACCAAAGTTATTTTTTTTCTAAATTACAAATTTATTAATTTTTCCATGGTAACTAATAAATACTCGCAATGAAAACTTCTGGACTATTCTTGGATTTTATTCCAATATTTTCTTTTCATTTTTAGCAAACCTTCTGTTGGTTAAGCGATCTAATATTATCTGCTTAGATTTATTTTTTGATTTTAACAAACTTAATTCCATCCCTGTATCCGATACGTATCCCATTTGTAACGTAAATGCCTTTATCCTACTTATACAGATTTTTGGGAAATTTTATAAACATATTTATTTATATTTGACCGGATGTATCGTCCGTTTTCTTAACGTTAACGTCTTGATTTTATCAAAACTTTTCGCAATAATATTTTGAGATAACTGTCTTTAAATGGGGTCATCATCGAATATGGAATATGTTTTTTTTTTCGTGTTTTAGTTTAATTTTCGATGACAGACTAAATGGATTGTGTAAATGGATGTTCTTGTTATTGGATATACAAGATAAAAGGATATAATATAATACTTGAACTTCTATATATACATGGGGAGTTATATAATATTCCAATGAAGAAAATTTATTAGATAAATTGAAAGAAGAAAAATATAAACAATATTTTAATGTTCTTATTAACAATATATTTTCACATTATATCAGAAATTTATGATCTGCATCTTGAATTTCATTGTTACGAATTTTTCTTCTTTTTCTTCTTTTTTTTTTTGGCTTGGCATTTAAATAATAAACCAACTAACATAGTTGGTGGGATTCACATCCTTCAACTTATAATAGTTTTTCGTATATTTTCATAAATGAAAGTAAAACAAATTATAGTGATTGATGATGGAAATTTCATCAGTTCAATTGGTGCTGAATTTATAAAGAGAATTCCAATTCAATTTCAAAATTGTTTTCTTCTGTTTTTAATATTTTTTTAATGTTTTTTACTTATGCGTTCAACTTTTAATTTAAATTCATATTTTTATAACATGCTTCCCTCAATTTTTGATTAGAAAAAAAAACTAAACATTATTTGATTTAAACAAAATGATAATATTTGCTCTATCGATATATTTGATTATATTTACTTTTATTAATCCAAATAAATAAAAATCCCTCCGATTAAATTCAAACTTTAATAGGAAGAATCCATATGCTTTCAAAGATGTAGGATATTCACAAAGAATTATGTAAATTGCATCGCTAAAAAGCGAAATAAAAATGTTGAAAGATGGAAGAAGGAAGAGTAAAAAAAAGAAAAGTTTTATCTTTGTTATTACATCATGTAAGATCAGTAAAGTAATAAGTACACCCCTCCTTTAAATTTTTTTTATTTTTTTTTTATTATTATTATTTGAATTTGTTGAATTAATCCCCGCCACACAAACACAACAAAAAAAAAATTATACAACCGACAAAAAATATGTCTATAAGATTTTCTTCCCTTCAAATACGCGATTATCGACAATTTCACATTTTCAGTTATGATAATTTTATATGTTTTTCCCATAAATATTAATCTATTTTTTATACATCAACTTTTTTTTTATTTCTCTACGAATAGAAAAGAATGAAAAAAAAATCACATAAAAATAAAAAATAAAAATCATAACAATTGTTGTTGTTGTTGTTGTTGATCTTATAAATTTAATTTCTTAAAAATAAAAAATACTAATCCATATGGATATGGATTTACCTTCTGCGAAAATCATAAATCATAACTAATATAAATTGTAATAAAAGGAATAAAGGGAGAATATTATGGATAATGTGGACAGTCCTTTTTCTATTATATTATTTCACATTAAGTATAAATACAAACAAGTGAAAAATTAAAAAGTATTTTTTGTTGACCATCACAATTTTATATTGTATAAATAATTTTAAAGTTTATTTCATTATTTTACGTTCCTTTTAATAATAATAATAAAAAAAAAATGAAAAGAAAAGAAAATATACAAACAAAGTGACCACTTTGTGAAAGAAAAGGGATTCTATTAAAATTAATATGTTTGGAAAATTATGATGAGTATGGGAACCGCACATAAAACGCGATAACGTGAATTTTTTTGGTGGATTGTACATTAATTTTTTTTTTTTTTATATTATGTAATCATGCGTTCCTTTAGATTCCTTTTTACTTTGGAATATAACACTCTTCTACCCCTTTCCTATTCATGAATTTTAATTCAATAGAGAGAATATAGTATTCCATATATATATGCATACACACACACACACATATACACGCATTAGTGTATAGGTATTATATAATCCCTAAGTTTGAAAACAAATCCAGTGAAGTAGAAATAAGTACTTTGCTTTATATATTTTTTTTTCTTCTTGTTGTTTTGTTGTTTCTTCTTTTAAAAGGAATAAAAAAAGTTTTGTTTTCATGGAACAGAAAGAAAAGGGGATTTTTTTTTTGGTTGCAGAAATAATATAAAAAAAAATTCATAAATGCGATATGAAGTTTCCTACTAGAGAAATATTTGCAAGTAGACAAACGTCCATTCCATTATAGAAAGTATTATTTTTGTCTTTATTTTAACAAAATTTTAAAGGACTTGACCATGTGGCATAATTGAATTATTTCTATAATAGAATTTAAATTGAGAAGTACATTAGAAGGGTTAGTTTATTTTCTATAGGAAAAAAAAAATTGTGTTGAATTTGTATTTTTAAGAAATCTAAAAAATATTTAGGTCTTCTTAAAAATTCTGTTCGTGCCTGTTTTCATAGAAGAATATAATTTCACATTCAACTGATCAGAATAAGAAAATTGCTTTCTTTGCATTAAAACTATAAAATCTTATTTACGTGCTGTCACTGTACGCGAACAGGAAATCGCGTTCTAGTTTTTCTAGCATAAAAAGATATTAAAAAAGTAAGAAAGAAAGAAATACAAAAAAAAAACAACACACAATAAAACACCATAAAAGAAAAACAACAAAAATCCAGTTAAAGGACGAAAAATAATTCATACAACAATAATATATTATTTATAGTTTTCTTCTTCTTCTTCTATTTTTTTCTTTTATGTGTATTTGTCTTTTAACATTCATCTCTTCTAAAAAACTATCCCTCTTTTTATATGTTAAAAATATATTTTTTATTCACCATTTACTCGTGCACCAGAGGGATCAAAATACAAGAACTAAAAAACAACAACAAATAAAGAATGAAAGAAGAAAAAAAAACCGTGGCATGTGAATTTTTATTCAATAAAAAAACTTCTTTCAAAACTTCTTCTTCTTCTTCTTTTATTTGTTTTGGTTTTTATATACAATTCGCGGCCGGTTTAATGATTTATATTTGTATTTTAAACTCTGTTTGTACGCACATAATTTATTTTAGTTGCAGATAGAAATAAAGGAATAATGAAAGCAAATGGAAAAAAAGAAAGAAAGCGTAGAGAAAGGTCGAAATTTCTCTAAAGGATAATAATAGTAATAATCCTTTAACGTTTGTTTTTGTGTGAAATTTAAAACTAGAAATTATTATTGTGTTTGTGGAAAGAAAAAAAACGCGAAAAAATACAGGGGACAACTGAATTTATTTTATTTAGAGAAAGTTAAAATCAACTTTGATTGAATTATATTCGATCGTCTTCTTTTCTATAAGTTAAAGTTAGAGAAAAAACAAAAAAAAACAGGATATTTATGTGCATTCAACAAAAATAACAACAGCCGACCAACAAACAATAAAATCCAAAAGAAAAATCCAGTTCACATTGTTTTGTTTTGTGTTGTTTTTTTTTTTTTCTACTTTTCTCAAATTTGTTTTGTCGCGAATTGAAAATTATTCATGGATAATGAATTAGAAGTGATTAGAAGAAGTTGCCTATAAATAAAAAGGAAAATGAAAACGAATGAAAGGATTTTAAATAAAAAATAATAATAATAATAATCTGATTATAAAAAGGAATAATTCAAAGGATACAAATTTCCTTTTATAAAATGCCGTCAAAAATTTAAATTCACAAACATGCGTTTGTGTGTGTGTGTATGCGTGTATTTCTCACTTATTTTTGCATAAATGCATTTATTGCATTTTTTTAACATTAAATTAAATACATCATCAGAAATTAATCCTTGATGTTTAAGAAAGGATAATAATAATTATACAAAACATAAGATGAATATAATATTTTAATCTTATACAGGAGTAAAATGTAGACTTCATAATAACAAGAAATATGTATTATTAGGGATCGTAAATATATAAAGCAGATGCTTACCTTTTCTTTTTATATAGAGACACAACTGACTTATCGCTTTTTGATTAAGTTATGAGAATATTTATTTTAAGTGAGTATAGATTCTGTTTTCGTTTCTTTTTTCTTTTTTTTTTTTTATAAATTCTTAAACACAAAAGGACTTAAAATATAAGACCGCTGATTTATTAGATCGTTTTTTATTTCTGGTGCACATAAGTCACTAACCCAATTTTTCCCTTTTTTTCTTATTTCTTTTAACAATTATTTTCTCTTCCTTTCTTTTATTTCCTTTCTTTTATTTCTTTTTTTTTTTTTTTAACTTAGTTTTGCATTTAACTTTTCATAACAAACAATTCATTTTTGCATTTTTGTTTTTTTTCTTTTTTTATTGAAACGCTTCAAATAATCTTTTAACACAAGAAGAAAAAAAGAAAAAATAAACTCAACTAAAGTATTGTAAGTTTAGTTTCACTTTTAATAAGAAGCAAAGGAAAAAAAATAAAGAGAAGCCAAAAAAAAAAAAAAAAGTACATAATGTAAATAAAGTAAAGTAACAAGAAAGAAAGTGAATGGAAAAAAAATTTACATTAACCGCTTTGGTAAATATTGTATATTTGTATGTTGTTTTTTTTTTCTTTTGGCACACCAACCCCATCTAACCAAAAAAAAAAAAATGTTTCTACACGGAAGTGTATTATTATTATAAAATAATGTTCCGTATCCGTATTATACAGAACACAGTATGAAACATATCTTGTATAATTGTGATTTATTATCGGTGAGCACTTTTAGAAATTAAAACGGCAAACAAAAATGAAAAAAAAACGAAAAGAAGAAAACAGGAGAAAATATTTTTTAAAAAAATGCAATGCAACCCTTTACTTTTTCTTTCTTTCTTCTTTCTCTT
The DNA here is from genome assembly GCA_963082725.1 of Pedicia rivosa. NCBI lineage: Eukaryota > Metazoa > Arthropoda > Insecta > Diptera > Pediciidae > Pedicia > Pedicia rivosa. The sequence continues at coordinate 8,072,602 of OY720153.1, read as the reverse complement.
TTTCTTCTTGTTCTTTAAAAGATTTTAATAATCAACATCATAATAATAATAATAATAATAATAATAATAAGTAACTGTAGTAAAAGTATGAGAGGAAAATATATTAAAGAGGTAGAAAAAGGACTATAAATCAACCACCCTTATTTTTTTTTTTTCTTCTATAAACTAAAAAAAAAAGTAAAACATAAATTTCTTTGTCGGCAATATTTTAACTATAAAAAGAAAATTATATATTCATCTTACACCCAGTACAACATTTTACTTCTTTTCTTCTTCTTCTCTTCTTCACTTCTTCACTTCTTCATCTTTCTATATATTTTTGGCACAAGTCAAAAAGAAAACACAGTACATATTTTTATTTGTTTGGTACACACAATCAATAGGTGGTAGATTCTTTTTTATTTTCGTCAATTTTTAAATTTACATATCAACACAAAATGCAGATACACACACACACGCACGCATATAGGGAACACATGTAAAATAGTAACAAAGACACAGGATGTATCACTGATAGAATTCAGTTTTTATTGAAATGCAATTTCTTCATTCAATTTGCTTCTTTTTTTTTTGTTGGTCCTATTTTTTTTCTTTTCTCTCGAAATTCATTTCAACTTCAACAGTCAAATTTGTTGAATTTGCAATAACCTCCTATAAATATAGGAAAAGAATTTTTTTTTTTTGCTGACGTTTAACAAAAGTAAATAAGAAAAAAGGAAAAAGTTTTTTTATAAAAAGAAAGGTGGATTCTTTTTATGAAAGGAAAGAAATATTTTTTGTTTTGTTTTGTTTCCTTTTGATATGCAGATAAGGATGTAATAATAATAAGGATATTTTTTTCTCTGTTTTTTTTTTGGGTCTTTTATTTATATTATTTTTATATTTTTGTTTTGTTTGTTGAAAAGTTTTTTCAAGTTTTTTTTTTTTTTTCTTCTTTTAATCGACGACCGCTTGGGACGTTTTCTTTTTATAGATTTAATACAACGTTCTGTAATAATTATAGGATATAACCCGTTCCTTATGATGTCCATTCACATGTTATAAGGAGTTTTCTTTTTGCCTTCCTTCTTTGCTTTTTTTTTTTAATTTAAATAAATATTGTGGAATCAACGTCAAATAAAAAAAAAAGGATACAAAAGAATTTCAAGTTGAAAAATATAAATTAAACTTTTCTTACATTTTTTTTTTTCGTTTATTTTTCTCTCTTTTGCCTTTCAATTGAAATTTGTTTTTTTTTTTATTACAAATAATTGCTCCATTAAAAAATTGTAAAATAAAACAGGAATTGAAAATATATACAAGGAGTGGGAACCTATATAAAATATACAATTTCCATCACGTGGTTTAGATTGACGTACGTCAATTACAGAAGAAATCATCATCAACATCAGCATAGAATACATAACTCAAGTCAAATTTTTTCTGCTGAATTGATTGAATTTTTTTTCTTCCTTAAAGGATTTTAAAATATAAAATACAAAATAGAATGAAAATTTCTAGTAAAAAGTCAGGCACAAGAAAATTGTAAAACATTTAAAAGTGTTGAGAAGAAAATAACTAAATCAAAGGATATCGATATTGATAAAAACCAAAAGCATCAATAAATAATAAGTGTGGAAATGTAGGGAGAGAGAAAACCAATCAAAACAGTCACTCTGTCATGACAGAAGTCAACGTAATAATTTCACTTCTTCTGCATTTTTTTTTTTTTAATAAAATCTTAACATTTGATCTTCCAATTCTTATGTTTTTTTTTATTATTCTATTTTCCTCTTTCTATTCATACATTTATTGAACCCTTAGGTTTCACTCTTGTTATGAAGAAAAAAAATATGTATTATTATTTGGAAGGGGTGAAAAAAAAAATATGTGTTCTCATCCAACCCTAAAAAATCAAAAAAATAAAAAAAAATTTGTTTAACCCAAAGACAAAAATGGAAATTTCAAAAACATGTGAAATGTGAATATATTAGAAAATGTAAGTACTTTCGATCAAATTAAACAAAACAGTAGAATATTCGCACGCACCACAGTCTTTACAACTTTTCCTTAGAATATTTATAACGTGAAAGAAAATTATGATGAGAAATGAAAAATGTTGATCCGTATCTACTGTTTTTTTACGCTAAAAATATTAAATGTTTCACATTTTTCTATTATTTTACGGTATATGAAATTTTAACGTAACGTAACGTATAACGCCTTTATTGAAATTGATTTTTCTTCTATACATCTTTTTTTTTTTTTTATTAATATATTGATACAAATAATTTGCATATCTCGTCATGTGTTCAGTGAAGGGGGACGATTATTATTTGTTTGCGGATATTAAATATTAATTTTATATTTTTTTTGATTTTCAATTTCTTTATGTTAGAAAATGTTCACAAAAAAAAACGGCGGCATGATGAAAAAATGAGGCAATATTGAGAAGAAAAAATAGAAAGAAATTGGAGGGAAAGAGATGGAAATATAATGAAAGTAAAGGCGGTAATTTTTTTTTTTTTTTGTTAATATTAAATTATTTATACAGACATTGATTATTTCTTATTTTTTCACAATTATAATTGATTGTGTTCACACGCAATCGCATCTCACTTATAATAAAGAAAATTCTTTTGAAATTTCTTTGAAAGAAAACCAGAAAAATAGAATAATTTTGCGTTCAATTCTTAAAAAAAAATTCTTTTAAATAAAATTCTAATAATTATTTTGGAATGAAAAGAAAAACACACAAAATTAAATGTCAGCTGAATAAATTCGAATAGTCATCAAAAATCACTTATACGTTACCTGTTGCCCCATTGAATTTTCGATTGCATTTTGGGTTAACAGGGTACTTTCACACAAAACACATACACACACATACATACACACATATGCATATATGTATCTGAACACACCCATAATATTCACCTCAAATTGCATTTGAGTTTATTTTTTTTTTAAACTAAAAATACAAAAACAACAAATAAAAGGAAAAAAAATATATAACACTTGACGAGAAACAAAACGGTTAAGTAGTTCAACCCTTGGGCTATCCGTAGTTCATTTGTCAGAGTAATTGATGATCGCAAAGAATGAATTTAACCCTTTTTTTTTTGTAGTTCAAATTTTTTTGTTGGGTTTTTATCGTGCCTAAGCGTTTTTATATTTGACGATAAACGATGATAATGACGGACAACCGAGAAAATCATTATTCAGTCTTAACCTAAAATGCCTACCTACTAACTACGAGTGTATATACGAGGACTTAAGAGGTGACGATGAGATTTTAACGATTACCAATTTTTTTTTTATTCAATAATAAAAATATCTACTGTTGAACATGTTTGCCCTTACATCGCTGTTGAAATCTTATTATAATATTTATTTATTTGTGAATTTAGGAAAAAAAAGGACTGTGAAAGGATTGAAAGGGAAAAGTTTCAAAATAAAATTTATTTAAGAATTTTTCTTTATTATGTGGAAGACTGGAAAAAGGCCCGAAGGCATTTCACTAATAGAGTGATTCAAAATATGAATCAATAAACTTATGGCTGATTTTGTTAATATGAAATTTCAAAAGTAATTCAAAGAAAAATTGTTTACTGTGAAAAATTTGAATATGCAAATATAGCTAATTAATTGAATTAAAATTAATAATTCAACTCGTCTTTTAGTAAACAATATAAATCTCAAACGTAACAAAAATCAGTTTATCTATATAAAAATAAGTTCGATCAAATATAAATTTATAAAAGTCAGACGTTCATAAATAGAAAAAAATATTAAGGGTCTAAAACTGAGATTTTTCATATTAAAATAATTGATTTATTTATTTATAGCCAATAAAGAACCTTAAAAAGCTCTTCTAAATACATTTATATTTTCCACTTATGTATAATTTGACATACGAGCTACATCAGACACACACACACAGTAAGAAAACACAAAGCCATGATAAAAAAAAAAGATACATAACCCACGAATAGCCAAATAAACTCACTTACCATAAACATTTATTTTGAACAAAAGAAAAAACTCTACCCCTTCAAGTGAAATATAAAACACAATATACGAACCAAAAAAAAAAACTGACAAATTACATTATGACATTTGTGTTTATAGATATAAATATATATATATATATATATACATAAGATTGCACATGAGTATTCTTCCCCAGAGAAACAGGACGAGAAAAAAAAGTACAAACAACAATTCAGAATAAGAGAGAAAAAACCCCACCCCATAAAAAAAATAGTCAACGGAACAAAAAAGAAAAAAATCTTGTAGTCATTTATTCTGACATTTTCATCAAGTGGAATACATCTTTTTTTTCTGCTTTCTATTTTCTTCTTCTTCATCGGACAATAGAAAAGAAAGAAAGCAGTGAACAGTATATGTTTTTCTCATGAAAAGAAATTTATATAATTTAATATGTCTCCACAGTATACAACTAAACTCCTTCATTAAATCCACAGTATTCTTGCAGTCTCGTTTATATAATTTAATTAATTAATTTCAAGTATTTTTCCTTTTTCCGTATTTTTATTGTAGAATTTTTTTTTTAATTCGTTTTTATTGTTATATTTTATTTCAATTTGTTTTAATTTACGATCCCAGAAAAACAATTTTTGCACGTTCATTTAAATCCATTGAATTATTTGCAATTAGCTATTATACTCCTGAGTGACTGAGTGAATAAACTTTAACTGCGTGGAATTTTTCACAACTAAGAAAAAAATGTTGAACTACAAAATATTTAAATCAAAGTTAATCTTTTGCCTTTAACTCATAAATTTTTTGACTTTTTTTTTATAGTCACCCTGCATCAAGTTCTTACATCTTTTCTTATAAATAAAAATATAATAATCAAAAGGAGAAATGTTTGTCTTTTGCACAGATGATTACAACTCAATTCAACTTGACATATCTATTGTCTATTGTCAAAATATCTTTCTCTGTGATTTGAAGACGTTTCTTCTTTTTTTGTTCTTCTTATATTGACGTTCATACATTGTCAAGACATTAATGGTTATATTCTAGCATTCACTCTAACGTAACGAATATTATTATTATTATATTTGATGATGTTGATAAGAGGGGATATATCAGTCCGTCACCCTCATCTGTATTAAAAGTTTCTCATTATTATTATTATTTTATTGTTACTTTTTTTTGGATTAAACAAATACAAAATATTATAAGTGTAAGGAAAAAATATTAACCCATTAAATGTGAAAGATTTTGAAAACGGATCAAAAAATCAGTAAAGAAATTAATGATCCTCTCCCCATTCAACCCTTTCATTTATTTCATATTTTTCTTTCTGTTTTGTCAGTTTTTTGATTGAGTCCTTATTTTTCTTTATGTCTTTCATCTGACTATATCTGTCTCTTTTTCTCTTTTTATTTTTATTAATGCTTAAAGGACATCTGTTGATTTTAAAAGACTTTGAAGAAGAATTACCGCTGGGCAAGTAACAATCCGTTTATTAAAACACATTTTTCAATTCAATTGTGTTTCTGTCCTTTACTATTTTTTCCTAAATTAATTTGTCAAATTTTTTATTTTTTTTAATAAAACCAACAACAAATAATTTAATTCAAGTACAAAATAGAATTAAAATGAAATATTAAAATCATTTATTAAGAAATTCAGGATTTTTTTGATTAAATTTAAAATTAAGTGAAAAGTCCTTATCCATAGAATAGGAACATGTTTTTTAATGGAACGTAACGAAACTGGACATAGACTAGTAAAAAAAAATAACTTTATTATTCCCAAAAGGTTATTTTTTACTTCTTTTATTTCGCCCATTAAAAATTGAAGATTCTCGATCCTTCAAAAAAAAATTTTTTTTTATTCTTCCTATTTTCGGGTCAACATTTTCATTTGATTAAATGTGAAAGTAATGGATTTATTTAGGGAGCGATTGAAATATTATGTGTATATGATGATTTAAGGTGGAGTATAAGGGGAAACTATACAACAATCTTGACGATGGATTGCAATTTGTGATATTTGCTTTATACTGCAATAAGATGGACTTAATACAAACGAGACGTAAAGGGAAGATTTTTCTTTTGTTAAGAGATGGGAAATTGATTGAAAAATAACTGTGGATTTTTTTTTTCTGTCTTCTTCCTTTTTTTTTCTTCATCTTGACATATAAAAGACTGAGGTCATTTTTATTTCTTATTATTTCTAAGATTAAATCCATATTAGAGATTTATCTTTTATATAGAGAAAAAAAAAAGTTTCAGACATTTTTAGTTTCCGTTTTTTATTAATAAAAAGGCAGAACCACATTTATTTTATTTGAAAGATGTTGAAACGGATAATGCTTCATTTCATCTTCTTCTTATCATTATTAAATATTTTTTTATTAAATAATTAAAAGTATTTTATGGAGAAAAAATTAAAAGCTTAAGAAAATAATATAAAGGGAATAAATTTTTTGGATCAATAATCCTCTTATTTTATGATAACTAAGTGAGGAATTCAAAATAAATATTTAGGTGATCAGGATTTTATTGAAGGTTGTAATAAACATCCTACATTTGTTAATCTAGTCATTCAATTTTCATAAATCAAAAGTAATTCCCTTCTAATTAAATTAATGTTTAAAAGAATTGATTTAAGTTAAATTAAAATGATTGAAGTTTTTTACCAACTTCTCGTCATTTATTATTTTGAACAGAATTTATATTTTTTATTCTAATGCCGATTCAACCAAATTATTGAATGAATTAACAAATCTAGAACTGTTTAAATTTCTCAGAAGACAATGGACTCTGCTTAAAAAAATTATTTTCATTAAACTTAAAGACTTAATCAAAGAAAACTGATTAATTTCATTCATCTTTCACTCACAACTGACATTTGACCCAATTCTACAATTAATATTTGTCAATCTAATATTTCCCATAATAAAATTCTTACCCCATAAAAGGTACATCGTTAAATATTATTTTAAAAACCGTTAACCAATTGACACCTCACATAATTTCAGTTACATAACATAATGTGATATAAAAGATATAAAAAACAAAATCCTGCTAAATTATTTTTAATGATAAAAATCGAAATAAATTCAGCGAAATTTTTTCACATGGTCATAAAAAAAAAATGTTAACGTGAAAATGATACGTCAAAAAATTTATAAAGGTCTAAAATATTATAAAAAAAAAAAAGGTATAAGAAATATTTTGTTTAAATTTTTATTGTCGAAAAGGCAATCAAATATTGTATAAGTGTCTTTATTTTATATGAAATATAACAATCCATAAATGACCCAAACCGTACATTAAATTTCTTCTTTTTTTTTTTTTTTTGTTTTCTTTATTCGCGTACAATTTTTTTATTATAAATCTTGAATAGTTTATTGTGTGAGTTTCTATATCGTATCAAGTAAAAAAAATCTAACCTATATGATAACGTGTACCTGTCCAATTAGTAAGGGCTCCTAAAATCATAAAATCCTTTAACACATACAAGAGAAAAAAAAAATAAAGGACGATCTTAAGTTTCAAATTACATTTACGAATTTAATTAGAATAATAATTATCGTATTTCATGAAAATTTGGTTTCTTAACGATGACGACGACTACCCTGGTTTTAAAATAGCTAAAAAATGTACAATATAATATATTTATTATGTATAAATCTGTGTGTGTATGTGTGTGTGTGTGTGTAGAATGCGGTCATTTAATCTTGGAAAGGGGTGATTCTGATGGTCTATATATTTTCTTTATACAGAATAAAGTTGATGATGTTGGGTTTCATATATAAGGCGGAATTTTTTTTTTTCTCTTTTTTCTGAAAGGGTGAAAATAAACTTAAATTGATTGGAATGCGTACATATATAAATTCTAGGAAGATTTTATTTAAAATAGGATGAGTAATTTAGTTTTGTAAAGATCGATTATAGGTATATAAGGGACTTCATATAATATATATTTGTTGGTCTAAATGTTGTATTATAAACAATGATTCCGGATCACCCTTCTTTATATATTATACACAATTTAAATTCTATTTTACTTAGAATTCTATAATACGTCAAAGTATTCTTAGAATATTTTTTGCTTATATTCTAATAAAATTTAATTCAATTTTCTTAATAATAATTATGTTTGACTGTTTCAAAAGACCGTAAGTTTCTATTAGCAACCAACAAAAATTTTTAGTTATCCTTTCTTTATCGACCGAATGAAACGACCCTTTGAAATATATTTTCATCCTTCTATATATTTTTATTTTGTATTTTGTTGGTACTGTTGTTGTTGTTGTTTGTATGTTGTATGGTGTATGATGATGATGTTTCTATGAAAATGTAACGTATATATAATGTATGTTATTCCTTCAATATACCTACATAAAATACGATAGAATCCCTTTTTATTTTAGATTTGAGAATCCTTATAATAAATATTATACATATGTGTGCATTAGTGTACGCACGTTTACCTTTTACATATATGTAACGTATAGAATGATATTTTGTTGTCCATTGCGAATCCTTTCAGCTTTATATTTACTATATTGTTGTAGTATTATCGGAAAATTGGACGTTGGTCAATTGAGACAAAAAATTATTATTATTATTCGTATTGTTGTTATTGTTGTTGTTGTTCTTATATTATATCGTTCAATGAAAGAATATAATAATGATTTTGGTTTATAGGTACGGTTAAGAAAAGAATGAAAATAACAAAAAAAAAAAAATAGTAAAGGAAAATGTAAGGGAGAACATTTTGGACATTTTTCCTTACATTTTCTTTTTTTTTTTTTTTTTGTTGTTTCGTAAAAAAACGGATGTGAAGTCCTTTAACTGTTAAATAAAATTGTCATGTTTCATCGGTAAAAAAAAAATTGTATTCTTGATATAATAATGAACAACAATAGAATGGAACAATTGTTGTAATCAACGATAGATTTCTATTACTGTTTGATTTTTTTTTCTCTTCTCAAGATGAAAATTTATTGATTAAAGAGATTTCATTCATTTTTTTCTATAGTGAAGGTGAATGATGTGATGTTAATTTGATACATGCATTACGTTTTACATCAGCAAAATTATTCCACGATATTTTTTCACTGCAAAGTAAATTGCTTTGAAGTGAATTATCGTTTTTTTTTTTTCTTTCATTTATATTTTTTCAAACGACATTATAAATTTCTGTTTTTTTTTTATTTGAAAAAATGGAAGAAAAAAATCAAATGTGAATCACATCAAAAACTCTTACAATAATAAATCCAAACAAGCTCTCATCTAGCACTTTCTTTCTATTCTTTTCTTCTTCTTCTTCTTTTTTTTTTTTATTTCTGTGAATTTGTACTCGGCAACATACTCAAGCTATGTTTTTTTTTTTAACACTAATGTGAAAGGTACAAAGCTTAATTGAGCGTTAATAACACTTGAGAACACACATACACACACACACATTAACAAACACATATTTTCTTCTATTCATTTTTGATTTGAGCAAAAATGAAAACCTGATTTTTTCTTCAATCAAAATCATCAAAATAAAAATGTACGTGAAAATGTCACATTAAAAAATTTGACTGCTTTTGATTTTCAATGTATGTAAAGAAGAAAGGTTTTTAAAATGAAAAGGTACAAAGGACAATACTATGATAATTGTTTAGAAGTGTCCTCATTTTTTTTTTTATTCCAATAACAATAAAAAAATAAAAAAGAATAATAATGAATTGAAATGAATTTGATTGTGCAAAGGAAATATAAATATCAAAGGAATTACACAAAGGTAAGATTACAAACTCCCATATTATAATTTATAAGGCGCTATACCATTAAATTGTCCCAATTTTTTTCTATTTCTATAAAAGAAAAGAAACAGAAAAATTGGACGAGTTTTGTGGCTCCTTAAATTATTATATAAGACGAAGAAAGTGGAGAGTGTTGGACTTAAGTGTTCTTCAAGAAGTTGTTTTTTCTTCTTTTCCTTTTTTTTTTAGGCCCATCATAACATCAAACCATCATCCCCATATACAAAATATATTTCCTTTTCTTTTCAGATCTTTATATAGAACGTACCTACACATATGATCGTGTTTTAGATGCGTGCAATATTTGGTTGCTGTTGTTGTTATTATTATTATTTAATATTAGTTTATTTTTCTCAAGTAGTTCAATGGCTTTTTTTTTCCTTTTGGTTCCTTTTTTTTTTACTGATTTTTATTTCACTCAATAGAAAAATACTTGAATAGGAAATGTGTGTGTTTTTTTTTGTATTCTTCATTTTACTTCTTCTTAGTTTATTTTTCGGCTAACGATTTCAGAAAGAAAAAAAAAACTGTCCATAAAAGAAAAGAAACTGAAGAAGAAGAAGAAGAAAAAATATTCTCAAGAGTTTTTTTTTTCTATTTCGATAAAAATTCGTTCAAGGAGTGGTCGAGCATTAACGAATTGAACGGTTAATGTCCTTCAAAACAAAAACAAAATCTCATATTAAAATAATTGAATTATATTCGAATAGAAAGAAAATAGAAAATCTGATAAATGGGGAGGAAGAGAAAAATATAAAGTTTCTCATTTTGATGGAATTTTTTTTTTTTGCTCAGTAATAATTTTATATGAAAAATCAAATCATACAAATCCAGATAATCTGAAAAGTAGTATCGGTCCCTTATTTTTTATTTCTAAAAAATAAAAAATAAACAACAAATCAAACCCTCAAAGTTTTTTTTTTTTTCTATTTTTTGGGATTTTGCCTCAATTTTTTCCCCCTTCTTTTTCTATAAAAATAAAATGTTTTAAGGAGATTTTGTAATTGTTTTTCGCTCTTAATGGTACGAATTTGACCCAATTTTTTTTTTTTTTGCTATTTTTATTATTATTTTACTTTCTATAAAAAGGATAATATCAATGCAGAACACAGTTAGACCGCAGCAGGATTTAAAAAACCCCGTTGTGTGACCTTTATGATGACTGTTTTTGATTTAAAACATAAATCCATTACAATTTATTAGAAAATAATTAATCGATTTTTATAAATCGATGTTTTTTTTTACATCCAAAAATTTTATCAATTCAAATAATGGTAAATGGTGTTGTGTTTTTTTTTTTTTCGTACTTTATCTTCAATAAAGTAAATATAATTTAATTGGAGAATCTTGTTTACTTTCATTGCAAGACTAATGGAAATAATTAATGTTTTTAAAACCAAATATTTTTTTCTTTTCTGTAATTTGTAGACAAATTTAACTATTATGAGTCTTCTATTGTCCAAAAATTCATAACAATTCATTTCAATTTTCATGAAAAACTTCATTGAATTGAAGTTCATTCCGTTATTAATTATTTTGAAAATAAAATCAATCGATTATTTTAAAATTTCTTATTTTAGTTAGATTATCAAATTTCACTATTTCTAAAATCTTTTAAAAAAAATACACACACGGCAAACTTAGAGTTGTTTGAAAATGCAACATATTATATAAAAGTAGACTTGTTACAATTCAATTGTCAAACCTTCCCTTTTCTGTATATTTTGACAATCTTTTCTATTTACAAGAATTGCATTTAATACAGGTATTTTGTGTGTTATATTGGGGTTTTTTTTTTCTATTTCTATATTATTATTGTTGTTATTGTTTCTCCTCTCTTCTCTTCTGATGTATTTCTTCTTCTTCATATTATCCCTTTTTTCACAATCAAAAGAATTTTTTTTTTCTGTTTTTTGGATGAATGTTTATGGATGAAGAAGGAATAAATACATCAACAAAAAAAAAACTATATAAAAATAAAAATTACCCGCGGAGTATTTATGTCGCACAGATATAAAAGATGTCAACGATTGATACAATTTTACTTCTATAAAATAAACAACAACAATAAAATACAAGTTTTATATTTTTTATGGATATTTTTTAATGAAAAATAAAGAAAGGAAAAAAAAAAGAAGAAATAGATTTTATTCTATTCAGATGGTCCTTTTGTCATAATCAAATTGTTAAAAAAAAAAAAGAAAAGAAAGAAAGAAAAGAACACGAAAAAAAAAAAAATAATAATAATAAAATGTGTAAGGAATATAAAATTTTTAGGTACAAAAGAATTAGAAGTGCGTGAAGTTAGAAAGAGATATAAAATAATATCGTGGAAATAATATTCGTGCAATGAATTAAAATAAATAGAAAAATTGTAATAAGAAATAGAAAAATTATACCGTAGAGGACAACAACAACAATAATAACAACAAAATCTGAGCGCTGAAAAAAAAAAATTTGAAAGAAAGGAAAACAAGATTCTTTGCAATTTTTTCACATGACTTTGTTTATGAGAGCATCCTCTTTGACATCATATAAAAAGAATTCTTTTTTTTTTCTACTGAAAATTTATTTCCCTTTTATAAATAATTTTATAAATTTGAGGGGAGTTTTTTTTTTCCTCTTTTCTTTTTTTTTTTTTTTTTGCTTTAATGTGACAATTTTAGTGTGAGGTTAACGATCTATGATGATACACGATGATGAAATTTATATTATTATTATTATGATTATTATTGAAGGAAAACGAACCCAGTTCAATACATTTATGGATAGATAAAAAAAATGTAAAGGGTTGAAGGCCAAAGGAATTATCTATTGGTAAACGATTTATTTAGGTTTAAATGAAAATTGGGGAGGAAATTATAAGGAAATAATGTGAAGGAAAAAAAAATATTGTGCGTGAAATTTATTTAATTAGGTAAAAAGTCAATGACAAGAAATTCATTTCTTTAATGGAAAAATTTTAAAATAAATTTCTATAAGATGTTACATTTTGTCCTTATTTATTTGGGGTGAGACTATGCATATAGATTCTTCCTATAGGAAATTAAAGATGTTTAATTTTTCCAAAGAAATTCTCCCTTCACATAAATATTTAGCCAATTTTTGTCTCATCATCATCACGAAACAATGATCAGTGGTTTTAATATTGTATCAACAATTAGATAGAAAGCGCGTGTTTCATTATATTTATTATTTTTCAATGAAACCAAACAAAAACCCTTTACCTTTTATATTATTATATATAGAATAAAAGAGACATGCCTGTACATAAATAATAAAATTCCACGGTCATTCTTTCATTATTTTTTTCTTAAATATATTCTATAAAAGTATATTCTATTCATGTTCCAATTTATATTTAATTTAATACAACAACAACAAATTACAAAAAAAAAAAAAATGTACATAATTGACAATGGTTATAATGTATTCTTATGAAGATCCATCAAAAGAATCCTTCTATTCTATAGTTATTTATTTAGGATCAAAATCGCTAACCCCAAGAGGAACAAAAAAAATTATAAAAGAAACAGAAGCAAAATCTTTCGTCATTCTCAATACAATAGAATAGAATAGAATGATGTCACCATTCACTTATAGGCTTTATTATTATTATTATGTTAATACTTAAATGTTTAGGAAAATAGAAAAAAAAATTATACTATTTCTAACTGATAGATTGAAGCCACAACAATACAATGTTCATGTATTAAAAGCAGTTTCTTCATATTGTAAAAAATCTTTCAACTGGAAGAATGGAACGAGATAAATCTTCTTCCTTTCACCACTTTTTTTACATTTACATTTTTTTTTTCTTCTACATTTTCATTTTCATCATCTTCTATTATCATTTTTATGTGACCCTAGAGAGGATGGGTAATTTTAGGTAAGAAAAGAAAAAAAGTTACACTCTCATAATCAGAAGTCAGACCCAGAAAAAAAAAAAGAAGAGAATCAAGGTTTTTTTTTTTCAAAACTAGAAAATTTTAATTTTTGTTGTGATTGTTATGATTGTTGTTGCTATTGTTGCTGTTGTTTCTTTTGTTACAATTTTTCTTTAAGTTTAAAGGATCAAAACAGAAATAAAATTAATAAAAGAAATTATAACTGGAATTGTTGTTTAAGAATAATCTGATTATTTCACAGAATTGTTTTGTAGAAAAAGCAATTCGGCATTGAAATCATTTGTTAGTTATTAATTTAAGATTTCTTAAATTTTGTAGTTAAAAACAATTATTAAACAATCATCAATTAATCTCTATATCACAACGCCTGAGTAGAATATAAACTAACATTTATGCAAATACGCTTCTGAATTTGGGAATCCCTTGTGATGTTGAGTCTCTTATATTTATTATTCATTTTTTACATTAAATAAATTTTTTTCTTGAATGCGTCAAATTGTTAAGAACATTTATGCTTATAAAATTACGCATCCAACGTAACACGTGACCGTATAATAAACAAATTAAAATATTACTCACAACAATTAATTTTATTAAAAGCAAAACATTTTAAACCTCAAAAAGTACTAAAATCCCATTCAAATTTTAAATCTTCTCACATAAAATATGATCTTTATTGTTGATTAGTTGAAATTCAAACAAAATACATTTCTTGAACAATAATAATTATTAAATACAAGAAATAAAAATTTGATTTTGTTTTTAAAAATATATAATTTATTTTGTCATGTTTATTAAAATTAATTTTTATTATAAAAACATTTTTTAATTTTTTAATTAGAAAATTAATATTTTTATGGTTCAATTGTTTCTCGAATCCATCCAAGATAACTATGAACATTTGTATAAACACCTGGTACATTTAATGTACCACACTCATTCAAACCTAATGAGACAACACCAGCAACAATCCAACGTACTGTTCGTCTATCAAAAAACATTAATGGACTGCCACTATCACCTGGACATGAATCACGTGATTTTTCACCACCAGCGCATACTTGACTTTCACCAATAACCAGACGTTGTGGAATAAATGCACGGGAACAAACATTTTTATCAACAATTGGTAATTTTAATTTTAATTTTATTATACTTTGAATGTAACCACGATGTTCTCTAACTGTAATTAAAAATAAACATAAAATTCCATTTAATTATTATAAGTTTTATTAGCTTAGTCACAAATATCGTTAATATAATCACACATTTGGTGGAATACATTCCGGCGAAAGTCATTAGTTTTATTTAACCAATTTTATTTTATACATAATTTAAATGTTATTTCTTTTGTTATTAATAATTAGTCACCTTATGGGTTATTCGTCATAGTAACAACTACAACTTTTAATAATAATTTACTTACATAAATCGGTTTTTCCCCAACCACAAATTGATAAAAATGTTCCGGGTGATAATTCTGAATTAAATGTATCTGATGGCAAACAAATTGGTCGTATAAAATCAGTAAAATTTATATTTCTATCTAAACGTAATAAAGCAATATCATTATATTTATTCCAATCAGATGAATTATAATTAGGATGAGGGATTATTTGTTCAACCATACTGTCAACTGGATAATCAGCACAATCATATTCACTCCCTTCTTGTATACAATCTAATTCTGTTTCTGTATTATATTCACCCAAACGTACACTTTTTCTATATTTATAAAATATAATGAAAATATTTGTATATTTTTTTGTATTAAATATAAAATATGTAACATACAAACCACCCTTTGCTAGATATTGTTCACCCATAACACAATGTGCTGCTGTTAAAACATAACGATGAGTAATTAAAACACCACCGCAACCAAATTCAAATCCATTCTTTTTTTCTAAAAAATTAAAGACATAAAAAACAACATAATTAAATAAAAACATATCGATAAATTAACAAAATATAATTAATAATTATTATAAAAATTTATTACAGACTGGAATTGTAGATTAATAATGCCATCCATGGAAATTCGTCAATTTCTGTTATCTCACCACCGATTATTCTATTTTCTATTTGTAATCCACATTGACTTGATGTTGGTAATAAATTTAATGTATCAGAATCACCAAAACGTGTTATCAGTTCACCAGATTCAATATTTTCAGATATTAATATTGGACGACGAAATTTTCTACGTTGACCCATTGGAACTGGTATACTTGGATTTCTATTAAATAAAATGAATTAGATTTTTTTTTTGTCTTGGACTTTTTGTACAAATGATTTGTTCGGTAAAGATCAAAGTTACAACTTCTGACTATTGTTTAAAAGCTCAAGTTGAATACATTAGAAATACAAATTAAACTGATAGTCATGTTTTGTATTATTGTAATTTGGGTCCTATCCAAAAATGTTAATAAGCCTGATATGTAACGATTTACGATTGTCTTGTTTTAGAAAAAAAAAATTATGCGTGTATGTGAAGAGAGAAAATTGAATAGTCTAGTCTCTAGTGTCTAGTCTCTAGTGTCTAGTCTCTAAGTTGAAGATCATGAATATAATATTTTCTCTGTTATTTGTTTTTTTATCATAAATTATCCATTCAAAATAATTATTGTAGCAATAAAAATAATAACAAATGATCCTTCACAGTTGGTATGATTGAATTCACTCAAATCGACAATAAACACCCACATCCGTAATTTAAATTTAATCAAACGTTTATTATTTAAATTAAATTACCAATTAGTACACGTTATAGAATGCTTTAAAAGCTCATTCATTTTCTTCTTCAAGAGCCATCATAATATAAAGCTTGAAATTTAATTAAAAAAAAACGAACACATAAATTAAATTGATTAAATTGATTATTAAAAATGTGAACGACATCGATACACTGTCATTCTCATTCAAATTTATGTAAAACATGAATAAATAAAGAAACTGATTTCATAATTAATTAACATCAGCGATCAGTTATTCAAAATTTAGTTAAAAACAAATTTCATAATTAATGAAAAAAAATACGCATAGAAAAAAATGTGTTAACAACAGTAACATTATAAATTATACGCGATTATTGATTGTCTAAGGTCAAGATGTCAATCTTACATTCGTCTTACATTCGGATTAAAGAAATATAAAAATTTTTTTTATTTAACAATTTTCAATTCTCTTCTTCTTCTTCTATTTTTTCTTATTTTTTTTGAAAAGGTCACAAAACTGATGATTGAACTTTTGTCACGATTGTCGATTTTTTTTTTTTTATATTCATATGAAAGTAAACCGTTTTTTATTTATAATTTTATATTCAATAGAAAAATTGCATCAAAAATTTTTTCCCGTAATTTATATTTTATTAACTATTTTTTATAAAATTATCGAAACATTGCAAAGAAGTTAACCCCTATTTTTAATGAGATCTCTGATAAGACACAAAGATTTAAGTTAATGAAAAAAAAAAACAATAAAATGAAACGAAGAGAATAAAAGTTAAGATTCTGAATAAAATATTAAGAAGATTGAGAAAAAAAAAATAAATAATGAAATATTTTCTCACCTATAAATATCATTTTGAGGGCAACAAACTAATGTTTCACCATCATCTGAATTACATTGAACTTTTTTTAAGAAATTAATTTTTTCTGATAATAACGGTCTTGATTGTATTGTCCGCAAATATGTTGGACATAATTCTTTTTGAATACAATTCGCTGTTGAATTTTGATTTGGTATAACACAATTTATTTTTTCTATAATGAAAAAAAAATAATTTATAATGAAATTTAATTAAAGCAAAAAAAAAAACAAAACAAAAATATTAAAAAATAAACTAAAGGTAAAAAAAAAAAAATGTCCACCTTTTGATTCACTAAAATTAATTAAATAAATAACGATGAACTTAATAAAAATGATCACTTTTTGGTTAAACATATTTTGAATTTTTTGTATTATTTTTTTTCTTTGCTCTTCTTTGTCACGATCACGATCACTAAAAACTTAAAACATTACTAAAAATGTTTTCCAATAAAAATATACTTAATAAAAATCGAACAAAAATATTGTAGCAAAAAAATAAAAATAAAATACAACAACAACAATAACAACAACAACAACAACAACAAAAATGTTTCTATAAATTATCAAAAAGTATAAAAAAAAAATGAGACTCAGGAAAAATAAAACTTGTTTCTTATGTAGTAAAAATATACTTTAAAATTCATTTATATTTTTATTATATATTTTCCCCATATGTTTCTGCCTTCTATATATATTTGTCAATGTGTATATGTGTGTGTATGTGTTTGTGTGTGTATGTGTTTGTGTGTGTGTTGATGATAATTTATATTTTTACATATTTAAATAATTTGTAAATAATATTTAATTTTTATATGAAAAGATGCTACTGTTTTTATTTATTTATTCTTATTCTTATTTTTTGTTGTTGTTATTATTGTTTTTGTTGTATTTTGCACGATTGTTTTACAATACATCGTCTCACGTCTATATATTTTTTCTAGTATTTCTGTTTTTAGGTTTTTTATTTGTGGTTTATGGAATAAGAAAGTTGTTTTTTTTTTTCTTTTTAAAATTTATAAAGTTGATTGGTTTGTTTTGTAGGTGACTTATGATAAATAATTTTATTTTACTTTCTTCTATGAATATATGCAGTATCGATGAATTGTAATCGATTATTATTTTTTTAACCCTTTAAAGTCCATCAAGTACATTATTTTCCGTGATGCATTGACAATCACATTATTTCGTATTGAATAATTTTCATTTATGTCCAAAGACATAATTATGTCTTTGTGAAATAATTATGATTATTTTTAATAATCAGTTGAACTTCAGGTGTGTGCACGATTTTTTTTTAATTGTGTGGCATTTTAAAGTTAAAATTAATTGGTTGAAGATAATAGTAAAGTAGCTGCTAATAAATTTCTCTGTACCAAATGATTTGATTCCAAAACAAAAATTGCAATTCTGTAACCACAAAGTTGTTAATGGTTGTAATTTTATAAATGTTTCACATTTGGTTTTTCACTGAAAAACTAATTTTATTTTTCAACAAATTTTTGGTTTTATACAATTAACTGCAATTTATACAATCAAAAGAATTTCAAATTAGATTTATGTAACCGAAATAATTTAAGAGAAAAATACTAAAAAATAATAAACACTTGTGCCCATGATACCAAAAAAAAATGCAGGAAAGAAAACTTAAAAAAAAAAAAATTAAGCTTGACGTAAATCAACAAGAAATAAGAAAACAAATGCGTGTACATATGCGGCTGTAAAACAGATCGCCCTTGACAATTTTACAAATAATTGAATTACAATGCGAGGAATAAAAAAAAAATACTTGTTTTTTTTCTCACACACAATAAAACGATTAAATTCTTTTTTATTATTCATTCATTCTCACAACAACAACAAAACAAAAATTTATCATATTTGTTTATTTCTTTTTCGTATTTAATTTTTCATTGTTTTACTTTTCTTCTTAAAATTATAAGAAAATATTTCTTCTGATCCATTCTAAGTAGGCGCCAACTTTTGTATATATACCCGGATATCCTTTTTTTCCACATGATTTTGGTCCAAATGAAACAATACCATAAACTGTCCATAAACTATTTATATTATTTTTGTACATAAGGGGACCTGCGGTATAAAAGAAAGTGTTTGTTTGTATGGCGGTTGAATACAATTTATTTTTCTATATTTTTTGCTTTATGTGTGAGAGAAATTATTTTCGTACCTCCACTATCACCACGACATGTGTCATGGCCCTCTTCACCACCAACGCATAATTGATTAGAATTGTTAAGTACAAGTTTTGATGTTTTATAAACTTTCATACAATCTTCATTGAACAATAATGGTATCGTTGTTTTTAGTTTTATATTATTTGATGATGCTATACATTGTTTATTTTTTAAAGAATATTTAATTTAATAATAAGAAAATCAAAGTTATATAAATTTAATTAAATTTCTACTTACCATAGGGTGTTTTACCCCATCCCGATACATGAAAATATGTTCCAATATTTATATTGTTATTCATTTGTGGAAGACATATTGGTTGAATATAATCTTTGGAATATATTAAATTTGATTTTAAATTATAATGAAAGTACTCTGGAGAAATATTGTTATTTGATTTTAAAGAAAAATTGAGGTTGCAACCGATATTTGAACTCCGACCTTTCAATATTCACAGTCAAATTGCTCTAATTTTAATAATGTTTGAAGATATTTAATTTTTAAGTTAAAAGTTAATTTAATTTTGTAAATGTACAAAATATTTTATCATTTTTATCTTTTCCCCTTACAATTTTCAACATTTAAATTCCGGTTTGCTTATTGAACCAATAAATATTGTCAAAATTGAACCAGTTACTTTGTGTTATCCAAATTATAATTTTTCCTTTAATTTCTTGTATAATTGTGTCAGTAAAACTATAATCTTTTAAAATTAAGTCAGTTTGATGTTGGTTTGTAACGTTACCTTCAATCACTTTTGTTTTTTTTTATTTTGATTCAGAGACAACAAATTTAAATCAATTCAAATTTTATACAAACTCAACTGAATGGAATGCAATTTATCTTAATTAACATTTTATATTATCTTATCTTATATAAATTACCTGTAAATATTATATCATTGACAGTTTTAATTAAACCAATGTCATAATAATGATTTTTTGAATTACTTAAAAAATTTTCATGTGCAAAAAATGTTTCAATTCTAAGATCAATTGCTGGTGGTGCACAATTTCTATTTGAATCACAATCAATTCTTTTTGTTAAATCATGTTCACCTACACGAATAAATGATCTGAAACATTAAAGTTTATATCGAATTTCATGTAATCACATTTCCCTATAAACAAATTAAATTTCACTTACGGTGATCCTGCAAAATTTAATATTGCACCAGCAATACAGTGAGCAGCCGTTAATGAATATCTTTTATTAATTATTGAACCACTACATTCAGTTCTATTTAGTTTAGAATAGAAAATTAAAATCATCCAAGGAAATTCACCTAAGCTACACTCATCATTTCCATAAATTCGTGAAAATTGTGGTATTTGCCATCCACAGTTATTAGGATGACTTTGAATTGTTTCACTCATAATTTCTGTACAACAAGGAATACCATGATTCCAGACATTATTACATAAATCAGAGGACAAACAAAAATTGCCTAAACAAAAATTATTGATGAGTATTTCGAAGAATTAATTAAATGAAAAAATATGAAAATATGTTTCACCTCCTTCCACTGTCGAAAAAATTACACAAATATAAATAATTAAATTAGAAATAAAATAAACGACCAACATGTTTACTTCAATTATTATAAATGATAATTCGACAAAAAATGTTCAACGACAAAATTAAGCTAAACATTTTTTAAGGCAAACAAAAAACGAAACACGTGATAATAAAAATTAACCAATTTTTTTTTTTATCAAAGTCTACGAAGAAACCAGTCAACCATTTAGTTTAAATTTAAGTTGTGTGAGGTCATTCTGACCTGATATTATACAGTATATTTTGTTTGTTACAATGGGCCTAAAAGTTAATTTATATTATGACCTTAACAGAGGTCTACGTATTTTACCGGTATAATCGTTTCTTTCACCAGACAGTTTATTTTTGTTTATTATAAAATTCCCACAAATCCATAATTTTTAAAATAAAAAACTGCCACCAAAAAAAAAAAAAAAGGCATAAAGCTTTATCTGAATTTTCAAACAAATATTTCTTAAAGAGAGAATTTACCAAAAATTCATAATAATAAATTTATTGAAAAAGTAAATATTATCGTTTATTTTATTCTTATTAATGATCTTTGTGAATCCCCATTTTATCTGGTTTAACATTTGTAATTATCATCTGGATGATGTTTATTAGAAATAATTAAAAAAATTTAATGTTTGGTAAAATTCACTAGACACATTCATTAAAATTAATTAACTAATTAACAAAAATACAAATATTGTCTTTTTGATAAATAAGAACAAAAGAAAAAAAAAGAAATCCAGCACAATGAAAAATTGTAATAATAATTCGTTGTAAATACGAATTACAAATTACGAATTGTTAACGAATTATATACGAATGGAAACTTTTATTTCTAATGTAAAATTCTAATAATTCATTAATCGTTAATTAATAATAAAATAATATTCGTAACCTTATTCATTTTTTGTTTTTGCAATAATGTCATCTCAAAAGAAGAAGAAAAAAAATTTCTTTAAAATTTTAGTTTATTTTTTTTTTTTTTTTGAATAAATTAAAAATAAATAATTTATTTGGTCATTCATCTTTAAAACATCTTTTGATATTTTATAAATTTTCTGTATATGAATATTTTACATATATATGTGCTTTAGGTTATTCACCGCATGTATGTATGTATATATGTCAACTCAATTTTTTTTTTTTTTTTTTTATTTAAATTTAAATATCGGGATTTTACAATACTATTGAAATAACCCGATTCTTGAACTTACATTTTAAAATAACCTAATGTCTTCTTAATATCAGAATTATTTTTTAATTTAAAAAAATTAAGAAATAAAATGTATGGCCGTCTTTAAGTCTACTTTAGTAAAATATAGGAGTGAATTGTTCTTTAACAGGAATTAATTATTTGCAAGAAGTTTTGTTAAAATTCGGTTCAACCATTTTTAATTATTTTATATAAAAATATTTTATAGATTTAAAGTTTCAGCAGACATTTTGTTAAAATTTCTGCATTCTGGTCGGAAAATTATTTTAAAATCTGAAGCAAATTCAAAGCACCAAAATTGTAGCGGTTACGTGACTGATTTTTGTGGCGTTTTACCATAAATTTCTACAAAATTATTCTAATTCCGGTTACAAATCAAGAATGTAAAATAATTTTAAATAAACCTGTGCAACGAATTGTTTGCATATTTAAATGCAATGCATTCGATTATTTTATAATTATTTTTTTCTTTTTCAAAATCAAGATTCTCATATTGACCTTCAATAAAAACAAGTTTAACGCACTTATTACTTAGATGTAGTCTGAAATAAATTATTGTATTTATTCTTATAGTTTCCATTGAAGATATTAGATTTAATTGGTTTTAAATTACAAGAAAAAAAAGTTTCTTGAATGTATTTGTGACAGGCCTTTACCGAAGAATATTTCGGCTATAAAAATGTAATGGTTAAATTTTGATCTTGAACTTTTTTTTTATGTTGAAAATGTTTGTCAGTTGTTCCCCTCTTATGTTTTTAATTAAAAGTCAAACCCATCATAACTATTGTAATTATAATTAACAGCACAACATTGTAAATAAATTTGAATAATTTGATTTATTTTTTTCTTACAATCCTTATAAATGTTTAAATTACATAAAAATAATTCTATAAAAATGATAATGTTGTAACTATTCAACAAATTCTTCTATAAATTTAGTATTTTTAATTTTCTACGTAACAATTTTATCTTATAAAATAACAATAAATATTCATAGTTTATTCTTTTTATATAAAATATAAAGCGTTAATATTTAATTATTGTACAATTATTATTTGTTTTATTGAAATCTGTATGATATGATAATGATATAATAATGGCATTTTAATTATTTTATAAATTATAAATTATTTATTAAATCACAATTGAGTTTATGTATATATTTTTTTTTATTCTAAAAAAATAAGTATAATTTAATTAAATGTAATTTTTAAATTTTTATGGTCGTAAATTTGAATAAATCCAATCATTAAATGAATTAACACGTGTATAAATACCGGGCCATCCATCAAGACCACAGGCATTACCAAATGAAACAAGTCCTTCAACATACCAAAAACCTCCAGATCTTTTCATTAATGGATTACCTGAATCACCATCACATGTATCTTCAGCAAATTTTCCACCTGCACATAATTGTGAATCTCTTAGTGCAACTCTTTTTGTTGAAAATAAATTTTTACAATCATTAAAGTTAGATACTTGAAGTTTTAATTTTTGTTTAATTGCACTTTTTCTTGCTGCAATAATTAAAGAAAATTTCATTAAAAATGGAATTTAAATTAAATAAATAATTAATTAAATTTACCTGATAATGTTCTACCCCATCCAGAGACAAACATCTCATAGCCCATACCAGTTCTAAGTGTTGGTGGTGGTATACAAATTGGTTTTATAAAATCTGAATATTGAACATCAGCAGACATTCTGATTAATCCAATGTCATTATAACGATTAACATCATTTGCTGAATAACCAGGATGTGGAATAATTTGTTCAATTCCAATGTCAATTGCTGGTGGTGCACAATCCATAACTTTATCATGTGTGACACAATCAACTTCTGTTTCTGTATTATATTCACCTAATCTTACACTTATTCTAAAAAAAAACAAATTAAGTCATTTAATTAATTATAAAGAAATTAAATAACAAATAATTAATTCTACTTACAAAGTTCCTTTTTTAGCAATAATGTCACCTTTTAAACAATGTGCAGCAGTTAAAACATACCGTTGATTAATTAGAGCTCCACCACATGGAAAATCACGTCTGCCATTTCCTAGAAATAAATAAAATTACTTTATAATTTTTGATGACAATATTAAAAAGAATTTTAAATATTTTACCTTCACGATATTCAAGCAAAACCATCCATGGAAACTCATCAATTGCGGTATCTTTGCCTTTATAAATTTTATTATCTGGTGGTTCAGCACCGCATTGCCCTGGGGTTGGCAATCTATTGCCTTGACCGTTTGATGAAGCAACTACTACACGTGGTCCCTGTTGAAATCCTGATGTTGGTTGTACATAACCATTATCAGGTCCGCAACAAACATATGGTGGACGTCCGGATCCAGTTGCACACTTATTTTTTTTTTTTTATAGAAATTAAAAAATTATTTAAATTTTTTCAATATTTTCAAAATTGACCGTGAAATAAATACCTGAGATTCGCGTAAAAATTGTGATGTTTCACTTGGCAATGGTCGAGTTTCTAGGAGTCTATAAAGTTTTGCACATTCATAAATTGAACGACATTGTGCTCTAGCATTATTTGGTGTTGTACATCCTTTTTTTTTTTGTTTAGAAAATAACAAAATTAATATAAAACAAATTATAGTTAATTCTAATCATTTAGATTCATTGATTATGTAAACAGTCAATGTTAAAGATCAAATCTTATATTTTTATTTATTTGTAAAAATTAACATTTACATATTTTTAACGCAACAACAGATGTGACGTATTCATCATCAAAATTAAACATAAATCAATAATATTTATTGGAAATGTAATTTTTAAGGTTGTATACGGATCGTACCCATATTCTTGCTTTTTATTATTTCACACTTAATTAGTGCACTTTCTTTAATATAAAATTTGTGTCTTCCACATTGATGATTTTGTGTCATAACCGGAATGAAAATTACTATACTTACTTTGTGATTGACTTGGAGTTATAACCAAAGTAATAATTACGAGCGCACTTATTATTTGATACAACATTTTTATTGTACGTTTTATCTGAAATTTTTAATTGTTAAATAAATTAATTATACATTTTTTTATCAATAACAAAAAATGAATTGATTAAGGTCGTATAAGTTTCATTTAATTTTAGTACAGAATCGTGACGATCCAACCAAATTTATTCAGAGTGACCAATGAAATTCATTTGGTTGTAGTTTGTCCACTCTTATTGAGAATTACGGCCCTTAAAATAAATTATAGGATGTGACAAAAAAAAGTCAAAATTATTTCATCAATTTTTAACTTTTAATTTTGAAAATTCGAAAAAGATTTTGTAACAATTCGAAAAAAAATAAAATTAAAAGAAACATTGCAGTGGAGCCCTTACGAAATTCGAAAGTGAATATCCGTTACTGTTAAATTTTTACATTATTTAATTTAATTTTAAAACACAAAATTATAACATTTTCTTCAATTAATTTCCTCTTATAAATTTTCACTTTATGTTTTTTTTTAAAAAAAAAAAAAACAGAAGAAAACTTACACTCTGTTAAGACAACTAAAAAAAAATTAATTCTATTCCACTTAATTAATTTAGGAACAAAATATAAAGAACAACTCAATGAACTTGAAAATAAATAGATTGTCACTCACTTGTCACTCAAATAAAATTATAAAAAAAAGAAAGAAAATTAAAATTGTTTTTGTTCACAAGACAACTTTTATGCTTTATAAACGATTATTAAATAAAGTCTTTCGCGCTTAAACCATCTGTTTTATAGAAATATTCACGTAGACTTATTAAATACATATACACACACAAATACAAATCCATGCAAAAAGTTCATTCCACAAAATATATACACACACACACACACACATACACACACACATGTATGCAACAAATTAAATATAAAAACTGGAAATATAAAATTTTTTGTATTAAAATGTCTTATTTTTGTATAGAGAGAAATATTTTTTTTTTTAACTGGAATTAAAAGTGTGCAATTTGTTATTCTTTTTTTTTTTTTATAAGAAGTAAACTTTTTTTTTTTTCATTCTTTCTTTCATTCAATCTTTTCTTTTTTCTTCGTCTTCTTCTTCTTCTTCTTTAACGTCGTGTAAATTCCGGTATTTTCATTTGTATGTATTTGTTGTATCAGATTATTACATTCCAGTATTTACATATTTACCTCGTTACAGTAATAAAGTGTCGTGTATTATTACATATTTTACGTGTCAATATTTTCTATTTGTTTTTACAAAAAATGATACAAGGACCAAAATGAATTTCTTCTTTTATTTTTTCTAGGTAAAAATTTTGAGTAATCTGGATTTTCTAAAATTACATGTTTGGCTACCTATTTAGACAGAACAACATTATACAAGTCTGTCTCTTTTGCTGTTTGATTTTTAAGCAAATAAATAAATTTTAACAAAGAAAAAAAAGAAAACCACAAACAATTACTGTGTTTTGTTATATTTTGGTGACTTTTTTAGAAGAGGGGAAATACTAAATAGAAAAAAATCATTAATCTTTATTTAACAGAAAGAAAGAAAGAAAAAATCATGCAAGATAAAAAAAAATGTGTTTTATTCTTGTGGTTTGTTTTTTTTTTAAATTTTAAAGTAACTTCCGACTTTTAATGTAAAAATAGTTTGTTTTTTAATGAATGAACGCACAATTAAATAAAGTAAATAAATGAATAAATTTGGACGGTTTTAAATTTTAAATTTTTTATTCAAATGAACAACACACGATCAAACGATTTTATTTGTAAACCTAATTAAGAATTTGTTTACATTCAATACTTAGAAAAATTATCAACAAATGTGTGAGAATAAAATTGATAATTTATTAGAAAATTTTAATCAAAAAATTTATGTAGAGGGGAAATACTTCTCGTTTAATTCATAGAAATGAAAAACAGATTTAAAAGTTTTTCTATCATTTTGTTTTTTAGTGTAAATATTTTTTCCTAATCATTTCTGATAATAGAATTGCAACGGAAGAAAATTGCATAGATCTTGTTTTTTGTTGTTGTTATTAAGAAATATTTTACTAAATGGAATTCCTTCACATTATTCCTTAATTCCCGGTAATAATTCTGTGTGCTGTCAGCATATTTTTACGTAATTGTGTTTATTATTTTCATCAATTTTAATCAATTGAAATCATTTCTGAATCTATGAGTGTCATACAAAAAGGAACAAAATTATATTTTCAAAGACATATATTTTCTTAAGACTCATGTCATAATTATGAAATTTTAAATTTAATTGATTAATGATTAACTCTTGTATTCCAATTAAATTAAAACAAAAAAATAAATTAGAAAAAATGCGAAAGAGTTAAAATAATATTCTCTGGAATTACGAATTAAATCATTTATTGTGCCTTCCTGTCCTATCCTGTATTTACATCTTTAAAAACTTAGAAAATCATTATTAACGCAAAAACGGTTATCTACTAAAGTCAATCTTAGTTTTCATCACTCTTCTGTAAACACTAAGTCTATTTTTCAGAAAGATGTAGAGAGCAAAGTCTAGTTCCACATGAGTACGTTGTAAACGATTAAATTCAGTGATTTGTTCTTAGTTTCTACTGAGAGAAGAAAACTTATTATTAGTCACTTCACATAGAAAAATAGAATCAAACTCCTGGAACCTTTACAAATACTAAAATCGCTCAGCTTATGACATTATAGAGTTATTCTTAAAAATATATTTTCTCAAGAGTTGTATTCATTCATAATTTTCTTATCTCAATAAACTTGACCTAATTTCTAGTGTGAACACATTTTTAAATATTAAATAATCAGAAATTAATAGATGTAATTTTTTTAGTGGGCTTTTGTCCCTTGATATTTTTTTAAATTCAAGTTTATTTAAGAATCCATACTTGTATCTAAAGGAAGTAAATGGTTTAAATTTAGCTTTATGAATCAAATTAATTTAATGAACATCAGTTGGCTTTGTAATTGTTAACCAAATATGCCACAAAAATTCACTAAATGATCAGAATGATTATTTTAAAAAAAATTTGATGAAAGAATTTCTTCTGTTTCATAAGAAATGAATAAATTAATTTCGTACTTGGAACCATAAGTTTTCCCAGGATTTAGACTATTGGTTGCCAAAATAAGATTTCATAATATTGCTTCATATTTCATAGGTTTAAATTTCAATCAACTGAAGTCATTTCTTAAGGTCAAAAGAATGGAACAAAATGATTTCTTAAATAGTCATTGTGATCTCCAGATTCATAATTTTTATTAGATTGTGGTTTTAATTTGTTTTTGGAATAAATATTTATTTAATTGTCCAAATAATAATGAAAATTTATTAATTGATTTTAATGTTATAGTCGCTAAATACAAATTCAATAATAGGACATTGTAAATATAGAAGTATGGTTGAGGATTATAGAATGTTGATACAATTATAATTATGCAGCAGTAATTTATGTTTGTTATAAGAATTTATAAATAAATAATTAATCTCATGCGTTACAATTATTATATATTTAGTTAGCAAATTCTATGAAATGATCATATGATGACTTTGCGGTTTAATTTAAAGTTTGTTTAGCTTAAATTAAGTCTGGGAAAATTCTTTTGGAACGATCACTTACCTTATACAACAAAAAATAAAAATTCTTCAAACTTACTATAGGTGACCAATCCTCAAAAAGATTTGTAATAATGAAAATGATGAAGATTGAAGTTAATTGGAGAAGTAAATCATTTTTCAATAATTACAATTAGGCATATGTGATTCATAAAAATTACTCGTCTCCCCATTACAATTTTTAAAAACGCATAAATCAAAATTAACAAATGATTGAAAATATCAAAGCAATTATAGGTGCAATTATTTAATGATTCATATCAATTTTCATTTCATTTACAATAATTTATTTAAACAGATTCCATAGATACAAAGTACAACAAACAATTATAGCTGTATACGCATTTTCTTCAAAGAAATTTTCCAAATAAACAAAGAAAATTTTTACACAGAATCTAATCAATAATATTCTGTGAATCACCGATTTTATTCGTATTATTTACCAATTTATATTTAAAGTACAACCTTGAAAATAAAATAAACGCAACTCTACTGAAACGCAACCAATTGTTGTTGGTTCTGTTGAATTCAATATTGTGTAGAATTGCGTACAAATCGTAGTAAGTATTGAATTCAGTGTAATTAATTCCATTACAGTAAACAAATTACGCATTTTCCTTAAACAATCATTAATTAATTGCGAACTATTTTAATTTTCAAATACAAAAAGAAAATTTCTTTCACATAATTTAAAGCGTACAAATCTGAATATTAAATTTCCAATTAATTCATAAGAATTCAACAAACAAATTTTTAAAACAATTTTTAAAGACAAAATGAGGAAAATTTGTATTATTTGAAATTTAATTACAATAATTTTTGGTGAATAACTTAAATAAATGAAATTCAAAAATCTTAAGAGTTTTACATTTTTTAAGCGCGAGATTGAAATTAAATTAAGACAAACAAAAAAAAAAAAAGTTTCAATATAAACAAGGGGAAATTCCTTTTATGACGTCAAAATAAAAGAGAATTAACAGACAAGATAAGTCAAACGAACGATAAGGATTATCTAAGACGTTTCTTAAAAATTCAGCATCATCATCGTTCAAAGATTTTACTGTATATCGTTCAGTGTGTGCCATTGAATTTTAAGGTGTGCCTGTAGTTTTTTTTTTCTTCTCAATTATCAAATCAATTTAAATAATTTTGCCATTATTATCAGACAGAGAAAATATTCTTTTAAAATCAACACAAATAAAAAAAACTATACAACTTTTTAAAATTAGCAACAGACGAATCAAAATAATGAAGAAAAATAAAAAAAAAAAAATATAAATAAAAAATAGCGTGTGACTGACTGAAGGTGATTTTGTTAATTCATAAAAAATTCTTAAAATTCATATAAAATTGTTTCTGATAAATTATTGACAAAAAAAAAAGAATTTTTTATTTACTCGAAAAATTTATAAATTAATCAAATTTAATAAAAATTAAATTAATTTATGGATAAAATTTTTGTGAAAAGAATAAACGGCAAATTAAAAAATTGTATTTTATTCCACATTTTAAAAATGTCAATATTCGTCTTTGTTGCTAGGAAAATCAAAATCTTTTAATATTTTGCTAATGAACAACAACAACAAAAAAAAACCTCCAAAAGAATTCTTTTATTTTTGTCTATAAAAAATTTTAAGTCAATCAACCAGAAATCAATTTTGCCATTTTTATAACAATTCTCAATGTGAGTGTGAAAATTAGTCGTGTAAATTCATCCGCGTATAATAAAAACAGAAACAACAACAGAAAAAGAATAAATCAAGTTTTGTTTCTTTTAATATTTTCTAAATCAAGTTTTACGACTTTTATTATTTTTTTTTGTTTTTTGATTAAAATTTTGTTGTCCTAAATAATTTTTTTAATAAAAAAACCAAAAATAAAAGCGTTGAAAACACAATAAAAATTAAAATAATTTACGATGATTATGATGTCGATGATGATGATGACGACGATGATGGTGATGATGATGATGATTATCTAAAGTCATCAAGGTCCTATAATTTATATCTTGTTTTTTTTTTGTTTAAATGGAAAACCAATGACAACTGAGTCTATAACTAAGAACAAAATGAAAGAATAATTTATCACTTTTTTTTTGTTGTAATCATTAAATATAAATTACTAATTTTTGATATAAGAAAAAAAATTAGGTGTTTCTATTGTCTTAAAAGAAACTTTTGTTTTAGATTCACTGAGTAATATTTATACGTTGAATTAAAAAGATGTTTTGCATCTTTAATGGAACGTTATTTCCATTGTTACTTTTTTCAAAAGTTTCAGCAATTCTAGAAATTTCGATAAAAGTGCGCAATTCATCTATAAATGCAAAATAAAGAAATTCAAATTTCCCAATGGATTGTAATTGAGTTAAGACAGTTAAAACAAAAACGCAGGACCTGACACTCACACTTACAGTACAATCCTATTTTAATTTATTCAATCTTGTTTCTGTAAATATATTCACGGAAATTCCTTAGACTTTGGAAGTGATAAATACAATTATTTTTAATGTTTAATCAATCTCTTTATAAAACTTACCCAATATTAATTTTCATTGTTAAAATTTGTTAACCCTTTTTAATTTACACACATTCTTCAATTAATTGACAATGTGTGTGTGTGTGTGTGTCTTTTACATATGCAGAACAAAAGACAAAACACCAAAAAACCCAATTAATTAAAATGTTCTTTTAATATTCCACAAATTTTCTTCATCAACCATTTTCTCTATATGTCTTTGATGGATAAGCAAAAATTATTGATGCACGTTAACATAAATTAAAATAAATAGATAAAATACAAAAGAAAAGAAAAATATTTTTATGGAAACCCTTTCTTAATCGTCAGCATTTTCATTTATAAATTATAATGAAAATTTAACAGTTTATAGCAAATCGACGATATTCTTAATGGCCTTTTTTCCCTTGAATTATAAAGAAACTCCATCTTATATAAATTGTTTCTCCCCCCCCCCCCACTTTTTCAATTCTTTTACATTTATTCCTTTTTGATTTTACTTTTAAGATTTATTAGAGACAATTACATATCCTTAAATCCATTTGATTTATACGTATTTATTGAAATTGATTGGAAATAACGAATATATAAGAAAAAATGTTAACATGTTCTTTGAATATAATTTATTTAAATTGTGTAGAATATAAAATGGATCATCAATTAATTACGAATTTAAATTAACGTAATTAAGTTGAATTTTATTACTTTATATATATTACATATTACGTAATACGTGTAGTTTTTAGGTGTAATATTGATAATGGATTTTTGTCTAATCTAACTTATTATAAATTACATATAAGAAAGAAAGTTAACTTTTGTTTTTTTTTTACTTTGTTTCCTTTCCTTTGGTAAAAATATAATAATAAGGGTTTATATAATTTAGGGGTTGTTTTGTTGTTCGTCCTTATAAGAAAATCAGAGATAGAAAAAGTGTGTAAATAAATTAGAATTAATGTTCAATGCAACACTTACGTTAATTGTTATTTTTTTCTGTTTCAAGAAAATAAAAACAAAGCAAAAAAATTATAAAAATAAAACGATAAAGTTTAGTTTCGTTGAATATTTGTGACGCCGAAATGTAAGCTGCTTATAAGAAAAAAAAATAACGAAAATACAAAAATATTGTTTCATTTTATATTTCCGCCTAATCACTAGTCTACAATTTTCTTAATTTTATTTTGTGTGTGTGGGTGTGTGTAAGTAGTTTTTATTCTCAAAATGTTTCTATTATTCGATTATTTCACACGGATACAAAATATCCTAAAAAAAATTTAAATACACACACACACAGGCACAAGGCTTCAACCTGATTACTTCATTTCCCGTACACTGATAACAATTTTTTTTTTTAAACCAAAATTAAAATCATCCATTCATTCATGCATTCGTTTCATTTTATTGTTGTTGTTGTTGTTGTTGTTGTTGTTGTTGTTGTTGTTGTTGTTGTTGTTATTGTATCCTTTTTTTGTGTGTTTCTTTTTTAAAGGATATGTCTAAACGTGGCATTTTTGTATTTTTTATGAACAAAAAATCCTTTCAAATATAAATAGAACAACAACAAATGTACAACCCTTTCATATTGTCTATATTTTATATGAGTGGATGTGTGTTTGTGTGTGTGTGTGTGTATGTGTATAAAGATAACAGCAAGCACATCATATAAAATATAACCCTTTTGGCTATAAAATACTTAGAAATTTACCCTTCGTGTGTATGATTTTTAATTACGGATTCACTAATCAAAAAGGACATAATTTTTATATTTTGTTATTGTTGTTGTTGTTGCTTTCAACCCTTCAAAATTATTAATATCTTTTTTTCATCATAATTTTCAACCATTTATTATCGAGAAAATGTATGGGAATGAGATGATTTTTCAATTTCTTTTCCCATTTTCTATTCCCCAATAATTTACAAAAAAAAAACTCATAAAAAAAGGAAGCGCATCAATTTAAAATTCAAGGAATAAAACAATACTCGAAATTTTTCTATTCAATTGTTTTTTTTTTTTTGTTTTCAATCTAACTTTGTGTCATTGTGTGTGTGTGTCTGTATGTTCATTTCAGTATCCTGGAATATTGAAAGGACTTTAATTTTGCTGTAAACATAAAAAAAAAAAACAAAACTTGATGAATGTAAAAAAAAACGAAAAATAAAAAAAAATATTTTGATCACGTGCATGGCTGGATATTTAATTGGATAGTATTGTCCTTTATCGAAACAGGACCTTTTGTTTCTAAACTCAGTGTACATTCTACAATGTATATATTTTGTATTTTCTATTTTGGTTGTTGTTCGCTTGAAATATTTTCTATTTAGCTTTAAATCTGTTTGACTTTCAAGGGATACAAATTTTAGATGGATAATTTTTGAATAAGGATTAAAAAAAAATTTACTTTAAAGCTGGTAAAAGAACAATAATTTTTTGAGCATTTTTTATTTAAAACATTTCACTCAAATTTGAGTGACAATTTAAAAAAATATTATTATTTTATTCTGTGATGATGCTGAATCACTCAATCATCAAAAAAAAAATCGTCAAACAACTCAACGGATGATTTTGTAAATTAGAGAAAAAAAAAATAAACAAGAATTATATAGAAAAGGAGAAACTGACTAATGTAATGAAAAACATGAAACCAATTCATCGTCTATATATTTAAATCCATAACATCGTAAAATGTTTTCGCATATATATAAAAATAAAGGACGAACAAAAGTTTTATAGGATTTTTATTTGTCACATTAAATTCACTTTTTCACTGTTTTCATGTAACAAGAAGAAAAAGAAAAAAACAATACATAAAATATATTAAAGTAATTTTACAATAAGATATTTAATGGAATAAAAGGTTTATGTTTGAAACACAATACACAGAAAAATCCATTCAACATTCTACATACATTTATTTTCTTATATTTAGAAAATAAAAACTTTAAATTTAATTAACACTTTGTCAAGATATTTGGTAAAATTTTCGCTTTAACAAAGTTATGAAATTAATTTGAAAAATAAAGAAACAAAAAAAAAATGATATGAATTGAAACATATTTCGTTGAATAAAATTTACAATTATTATGATTTAAATTATGGGAAAAACATAGAAAAACATTTTCTATGAAGTTGGTATAAAGAAGGTAACTCAAATACGATAACTTTTTATCATAAGTTTCCAATTCAACGAATTTTATTCTATTTTATTATTTAAACCTTAAAACCAAAAATTTGTATCATATTTACAAATATACACGAATGTATACACACACACACACACACATACATACACCCATTGACGCATAAAAATATATGATAGATAACAGTGGAGCCGAAAATTGTCCATGCGTCCAAATTTATAATCACAAGACTTGAATGCATCCGTTAAACAGAAAATTTATATCATATTTCACATCAACATAATTTATGTACAAAAGATGGCATTAAATTTAACCTTTACTAAGAAAGTGAAACTGAATTAACGCTGACTTTTAATTTAGTTACAAAAAAAAAATTAATGTTACTAAACTTCATAAATACTTTATTGAATCACGAATATCACACAAATGGCAAATAAATTTATATTTCCACACCAAAAAAACAAATTATCATCCCTTAGAAAGTAACAAAAAAAAATCTTTTCATTCTAAATTATGAAATAATTTTGTGACCGCCACTGACAAAAATTAAACTTTTATTCTCTTTAAATCAAATAAATTTTTGGATAAAAAAAAAAAGAGGTAAAATATTTTCATCGACTAAAATTAACGTAAAGATCTTTTTCTAATATTCATGGGTTCTAATAATGTTCAGTAAAGCGTTACCTGAAAACTGATAAAAATACATTAATTTTTGTTTTTTATTTATCGTCTTTTTTTTTTAGAAAATATTAAATTATCTTTACCAAAAGAAACACAAATTATGTATTTTGTTGTTGTTGTTGTATATTGCGCAAAATATTTTGAAATGAAAAAACATTTTTTTCTTTTTTATAATTATACGGGATGATTATTATAAATTAATTAAAAAAATGTTTTCATTGTTTGGCGCCATTTGAAAAAATAATTTTAAATATTTCCGTGTCTTTCTCTCTTCTCTCTCTCACGCTCTCACTCTCTCTCTCTCTCTCTCTTCCTTTATAACAACTTGTTCCTTTTCACATTAATTTTAAACGAAAAATAAATGAATTTTTTTAAGCGGGCCCATTTTCTGATAAACAACAACAGAACAAAACACAATTGAGAGGACACTTTAAAATTTACATGATTATTAGGGTTTCATTAAAGTGAAAACTGAAAACAATGAAATATTTTAATGTTACAAACTAACATAAAAATGTCAACAACAAAAAAAAAACTTAATAATTTATCATCTTTTTTTTTTAATTTCCGAAAAAGAAAAAAAAAACCGTCATCTTTACGACAATTCTCGGTATAAAAATCGTAAATAAAGAAAGAAAGAAAGAAAGCAAAAAAAAAATAAATAGAAAGAACCGAAACAGGAAGATAAAAGATAATAAATAATAATTTCTGATTGAATTTCAATTTATTGGGGTTAGATTTGTGGATTAAAATTTGAAC
Organism: Pedicia rivosa; assembly: GCA_963082725.1. Classification (NCBI taxonomy): domain Eukaryota; kingdom Metazoa; phylum Arthropoda; class Insecta; order Diptera; family Pediciidae; genus Pedicia; species Pedicia rivosa. The sequence goes on along the minus strand of OY720153.1, from coordinate 8,036,665 downwards.
ACGAAATGTAAAAAAAAAAAAAGAAAAAAATGGGCAAATGAAAAAGAAAATATGAGTCAAAGGAATTAGTTCACATAGTGAAATGTGAAATTATATATACGAGGGTTACGATTTTCTAATATCCGGAATTTAACTGACCAATTCAAAAATTATTATATTCTTATTGATCCATTTTCTCAGATAAACTAAATTCTTATTAAAGAATAATTCCGGTAAACGCAAACAAATTTTTATTTACTCAATTTTTTTCCTTTAACAAAAATAAAAGAATTTTGTTGGATGCAGTTTAATTTTTTTTTCTAAAAATAAAATTGAATTGAATTGACTTGATAAAATTTTATTATCACTAAGATCAATTTAAGATTCGCACACAAATAAAATACAAAAAAAAAAAAAAAAAACATTCAATTATTAATTTTTTCTTGGAATAAATTAATACAATTTTGTTCAAAAAAAAATTGCACAATATGTGGATCCTTTGTCCATCTTATACATTTATACAGAACACAAATACAAAATTATCATAATGCTAATATGAATATATTTTGATTAGTTTAATTATTTAAATTAGAATTTTTAAATGAAGAAGATAAAAAAATGTACGCATAACAAAATGTACGTAAAGATGAAAATGTGAATCATCAAATGGCAATTTTTGTGTTTTTTTTCATTCTTTCTTTTTTTTTTCTTTCTATTTCTGTGATGGTGGTTCCTCCAAATGCTATATAACAATTTCAATTCAAGTTTCAATTCAATTATCTAATAATAAAATTATTTATTGTTTAATTGTAATTTTTATATTTATTTTTTTTTTTAAATGGGGGATTAAATTTTTATGTGAATTTTGTTAATTTTTTAAACGTTCAGTCATCAGTTATAACCAAATAAAATATTTCTTAAGAAATAAAATACTTAGGTCATGACGAAATAAATTCCACATTTAATTATTTACGTCGTAAAGTCCTAAAAATAAGGTAATGGTGACTGAAAGTATTGACTGAATTTCTGAAAACTGCGTAAATGCAAAATATTTAAATCAATCATGATTAGTTAATTTATTATTTAAATTTCTGATGCGTTTCTGGAAGGGAAATCACAATATTAAGATGATATTCTTTCGTCGTTTTGTCCTAAAATTAGATGTAGTTTTTAATTTCGGTTCTATAAAAAAAATGAATGAGTCTGACCTCTAAAGTCGGATAATTTCATTATTTTACTGCTACGTACTTTTGAACAATTCCCAATAGCAATCAGAAAATATTTAACAAACAGAAGCACGGATACCTGTGATCCCTTAAAAATTCCAATTTTTTAAAGATTTTCAGTTAGAAAATACTACCAACAACACTCGTTTTTCAACACAATTCTTTCTGATCTGAGCCTAAACACCAAAACTCATTTATAATGAAAATTCTTTGAGTTGAAGAATGAGTTCGTTACATCCAATAAATTGCAAAACATCGGGATTTAACACAAAAATTAGACAATACGTTTGATAAGAGTTTTAAGTAGAATTTGAAACAAGTAAAGACAATCTGTAAATAATTTTGTGTGAACAAGAATTTTAAACCGTTTCAGAGATTTCTTTATTTATAGAAGGGAGTAAAATATTTCCCAAAAAACAATAGATTGTAGATTTGTATTTATAAGTATTTAATCTCTTATGTTCTTCTTGCATTAGATAACGTTAGAAAATTATATATATAGGAATGAAATAGGTAGGTATGACAAAAAAGGGTTCTTGTTATTTGAATTGTATTATATATAAAAGATTAATCCATAGACATCACTCGGACATTAGAGATTTTGAAAATTTTTATGACACGTGCTTATCGACTGTAAGGTAATCCCAGGGATAATTAAGGAATTAGTAACAACTCAAAAGGGACTAAAATTATTATTTTAAGTAAACTTTTGGCATGTAACAAAGATATTTATTTATTCATTATATACAACTCAGACTCAGATGACGTCACATATACCCACACACACACAAACACACAGAGAGAGTAATTGTGGTGACTTTTGAAAGTTTAATCTTTTTATTCCTTTTCATTTTTTTCCTTACGTCCGTATATCCGTTTTTATCACAGAACATTAATTTCGATCCGGAACTTTGTCCATTTCCTTCTCGAACGTATTTCAATAAATCATTTTTTTCCATACTTTATTTTGGCACAAAAAAAAATAAATAGAAAGTTATACCGCGGCAGGAGGTGAACTTTAGTATTTTAATGTCATTTTGGTCCCTCTTGTAATATTAGAAAAATAATCGTTACAGGGAAAATTACGATGTTCTCAATTTGAATTTAAGAACTTTCAGATTTTTTTTTCTTTCCATTTTTTGGTTGGTTTTATAAAAATCAGCAAAGTGAAAATTACATCATTTTATAATTATAGAAATAAAAGAGTGACAGAGTCCAGGAAAATTCAACGAACAAAAATAATAAAAACTAATGTTTTTATTTTTCTGACAGGCCAACAGACATAACTAAATCCAAATATTATTAATTATAAAAGTGATCTCATTTTTTATATATTGTGAAATAAACACATTTGACAAATCTACAAAATATTTTTCTAATTTTTGTTTATTTGTTTTTGGTTTTTTTTTTTACTGAAATTGAAAATGTTGAAATAAATTCAAGTTTAGTTTATTTATTTTTTTTTATCAGAACTCATTAAATCAATTAATTTGTGTGTTGAAGAGTAAAACTGAAAAGTCAGGTTTTTTTAGAGTAGTTGTATTTTTTTAAATCATTTTTTAATGACTTTTTTTATTTATTTTTTCTTATTTGCTTTAAATTAAATATTTCCTATTTTATTTCTTTTAAAAGTTAATTTTAAATCTTTTAATTTTACAAAAATTTTCATGTGAAATGATAAACCAAGAAAAAGTATACAATTTGACAATTGTAAATATTCTTTAATTTAATAATGAAATTGTTTATTAAAAATATTTCATTTGATTTCCTAAGATTGAAATTGTAGTCTCCGATTATGATTCAAAAATGCTTGAAAGAATTATTATCGTTCTACGTTTGTTTTGTCATTTTTAGTTTAGTAAATTTTGAGACAAACATACAGAAAACGGTCGGTATAGAAAAGTATAAATTAAAGGTGGTTTAAACCATAAACACCGGCACAATTTTAATATTAGAAATTACAAAAAAAAGTGAAGTCATAAAAAAACGGTATTGTTTTAATTCTGACTCTGATTCTTAGAGTAAACAACAGAGTACGTTGCTATAATTAAAGTTCCACATAAAGAATGGAATAACAATTATTTATGGACTCCTAAAATTTGTTAATATTTAACGCAGAATCTTTGCGTTACTCACCAACACAGAAAGAATATTTTAAATTCTAAAAATTAAAAAAAAACTTTTTATTTTAAATTTACCTAAAGAATAGAACAAGAATGAATTATAAGAAATTATAAATTATCGGAATCGTACTGAATTCTATTTTTTTTTTTGTCTCAAAAATTGTATGAATTGTTCTCTATTCGGTGTAGATTATATTCTCCTGAGTATATAGTGTATGTAGTGTATGTGTGTTGAAGCTTAAAATCAAGTTTTATATTCTTTCTTGTTCTATTCTTATGATCTTCACTATAATACTATAATTCAATAATATAAAAATATAGAGCAAAACGAAACGAATAAAAGAAAATAAATGAAGAAGAAGAAGAACAAAAAGAAAAAGAAATCATAATTTATTCAGTTTTTGCTTTCCTGTCCAAGGACAAATAATTCTGTTTGGATTTTTTATTCTGTTTTTTTTTTTTTTGTCCGATAAAAGAGAGAGAGACAGAAAGAAGTACTATGTGAAGAAGCAAAAAAAAAAAAAAAAATTGAACTCAAAACAAAAAATATAAATAAAAAGAGAGAAGAGCTTTATTGAAGTAAACCCGTTTCGTAATAATGTTTAATAAAATAATGGTCTCTTTGTTTATAAATTTGCGTATAAATTATTATTTATTATAAAGAAATACGTTCATTTTTTGTCTTTTTTCTTTTTCTTTTACTAATACTGGTATGAATTAAATTATGTGTACGGTGTGTGTGTGTGTAGATTATATAAATATGTATGGCGGTAGATGGGTTGTATGTGTTTATGATGTATAGCTTTTTATTCGCTTTATTTAAAATAAATTTATTATCCCCGATATATTTTTTTTTTTTGATTCTTTTAATAATTCCTAAAGAATAAGAATGTTTTGTGACATAATACGATTTATTGTTTATTATAACATATTTTATATAACACTAAAATATGTAATCTGCGTTTCACTGTGTGTGTGTATGTAGTTTAGCACGATTCATGAACACAAATACTTACGTATTAATCTACATATACTAGATGCATATTTTATAATTTATTCTTACGGCGTTACTAAATGACTTAAGTATATGGTTCCTCGTAAATTAAATATTATTGCATACATTTCTTATGCAGACATACACAAGAGTAAGAATAATCTGTAGAAACTCTTCTCAAATACAGAATTGTAATTTAGTAACTAGAACTGTATACTAGAAACTAGATTAATGTTGATTTCAAGGTGAATAAAATTAATATAGATTTTTCAATTGATCCTTTCTATTGGGCATCACCATAGAACATAGCAAGTGAGAGTTATTAAGTACAAAAAAGGATCATAAGGATTAATGATATTAATATAATATTTCTGTTTATTAAAAAGAAAAGCTTTCGAAGAAAAATTAGAGGAATTCTCAGTATTTTTCACAACCTTAAAGATTCACAAAATATTGTCTTATGTTACTTTGAAAAATCATTTCCATTTAAAACAACAACCAAAAATATGGTGCATGATTTTGACCAAATTTCAGTTTCATTTAACCTTGAACAGTGAATAATAAAAAGAAGATATCAAGCTTGTTTTCTTGTTGTTGAACAAAAAGAACAAGAAAAAAAAAAGAAACTTTAAAACGGAAATAAAATATAATATAAGCCGCCTTATACCGGTGTGTGTCCGATCACATGATGCCTATAGCGTAAATATACGTACACAGAACAGATATGGCGCCAATTAGATAATTTCTTAGTTATTCGTTTATTTATTCTTTTTCTCTATCTCTCTCTCTCTCTCTCTCTCTCTCTCTCTCTGTCTAACAAATAACTCAACTAAATTTGAATCTACCGTCGTTTTTTTTTCTTTTAAATTTCAATATGAATCATCCGTCGTTTTTTTTTTTTAAAGTAAAAAAATCAACAAATAATTATGTCGTAATAATTTTATAAAATAGTATTGAAAGGTTTATTATATTTTATTTGAGTGTGTGTGTGTGTGTGTGTATTTATGTGTGTTTAGTAGTTAGTTGTTATACTTTGGCAAAATCAGGTTTTATAGCAAAAAAATAATTTGTGGTACGAAATATCTGTATTCCATTGTTTACGTCTAAATCAACCTTAGACACTTGTAATGACAATAATTACATCTTTATACGTTTCCTCTGTTTAATTCGTTTTGTTTAAAATTTGTACTTAGACAAATTATAAAAGATAAATGTTGACTTTTGTTATTGGAAAATTTACTAACACAGTAAAACCTACTTATCCAATAGAATCATATTTAGGAACTTCTTTCAATTCGACCTTATAATTTTATTTTTATTCGACTTTATAATTTTCATATTTTAGAATTAAGAGATTGAATTGAGTTTTGGTAAATTTTCATATTTAATAAATTATAAATTTAGATTACAACAATACTATTCAATGGCCTTGAATTACTTTTCAAATTCGATTGTAACAATTTTGTTGTTGTTCTCTAAATTCACACGACACACCAAAAGTAATTTAAGATTGAACAGAAATTATGAATGAACACAAATATTATTTGCACATTAGATTTTAGAAACAGTTTTCCAAATATTATTCTAATCTAAAAATTACCTCTAGTCTCGTATTGGCCGACAGTTCTTGATCAGAATAATATTCTAAACTTATAAACTTTTTAAATTTCGTTAGTTCAATTCTTTGTCATAATTAAAAATAAAAAATCAAAAATATCGTGAAATCAACAATAAAATCTAAACAAAAAAACAAAAATGATTTAAATTCTTTCTTTTTATTTGCTTTTTTTTTTGTTTTGTTGTTGCTTTTTATTTTGCTTCTGAGATTTTTTTCTTTACATTCAAATAAAATTGATTTTGTCGGGGAAAAAAACGGTTAATATAAAATGAACCAAAAATCCTTCCAAAAAATAGAATTTCTAATCAGTTTTTTTTTTCTTCATTTATAAATTCCAATTAATTCACGGTAATAAAATTAATAGAATAACAACAACAACAATAATAATCATAAAATAAAAAAAAAGGTTACAAATAAAATAAAAGGAAAAAAAGACGACCGAAATTAATCATCATGCGAATTATTTTTTTTTTATGCGATTATGCAAATTTTAGTTTTTTCTTTTTTTTTTATAATAAATTTTAATTTATCTTTTTATAATTTGAAGTTTTTGTGTGTGTTTTTTTTTTGTTCTTAAAAAATAAAAAAAAAAAGACGGACCAAAAAATAAAGAATGAAAAAGAAACACACGAATCTGTTTTTTTTTTCTTTCTTCTTTATTTTGTGTTTTTTTCGGGTCAATTCAAATGCGACATCAACGCAGTCGATCTTTTCAGAACCTCTTTCTAAATAAGAAGAAATACAAAGACAACGTTTGTTACACAATTTTAAAATTCTTTATGAACAAAAAGAAAAACAAAATATGATTCTTATCGAGTCTTTTTTTTTTCTTTTTGGAATTTTTGTTGTTTTAGTTTTGTTTTTTTTTCTCTCTCTCTTAAAATATTATTTTGATTTATTGGACAATTATAAACAAAAAGACCAAAAAATCTCTACTAATTACTAACATATACACACACACACACACACAAACACTACACATTCACATGCACAAAAATAATTATTGTTTGTGTTCCCAATTCTGATGGCGCACATAAATAAATTGTTAATAAATTGAAGTACTACACACACACACACACAGAGAATAAGATTAAAAAAAAAACAAAAATAATTCATAATTGATTCTTGAAAACATTTCCTTATTTTTTTAAATTTGGCGCAATTCTATAACAACAAAATACGACGCCATAATTTTTTTTCCACCAACCACTAAAAACAAAAAAAAAGAACAAAACAAAACAAAACAAAAGCGTTGTTTAAAAACAAACACAAGAAACGCACCACCACCAACAACAACAACAATAATAAACAACAATTTGTTTAAAGGTCACCTATAAAACTTCCTAGTAATTTTATATACACTGAATAAAGTATTATCATCATCTGCCTGCCCTTGTCCTTGTTTAGTCCTTTTCATTCATTTTGTTTTTGTACATGTTTTTTTTTTCTTTTTAATTTTAATTTTTGTCCGTTCTTGTTGTTGCTTCTGTTCACAATTTTTACATTGAGCTTAGGTTTTTTTTTTTATTTTTTTTGGCGTGTTCTGTTTTTGTCTTCGTTTCTGCCAAAATTTTTGTTTTTTATTTTACTCTTTTTTTTATTCTTTCTTTTTTTTTTTTTGTTCATTTATGTGAATTTTAATTTTTTCCAAGAATCGAAGAAGCTGCCTTATGTAATACATTTTTATGCATGCACACAAACTCATCATGGCATATGATCATACACACACACACATATACGGATAAACATAAAAACGCATGCACATTTATAAAAATGTTGTTTTATGCCAAAACCTAAGAGGAAGTTTATAAAAATTCATTCCTTTTTTTTTTTATTATAAAAATGAAGCAAAAAAAGAGAAAAACGAAAAGAAAGAAGAAGAAAGACGAAAGACGAAAGACGAAAGACGAACAATATTGTAGTTTCTTTCTGTTATTATTTTTTATGTTGTTATTAAAGAACATTTTCTTTTTTGTTGTTGTTGTTGTTATAGTTGTTGTTATTTCTGTTTCAAATTAAATCTAATAAAAAAAAAAACAATATGGCGTCCACCCCAATCGCACATTTTTTCTTTTTTATTCTTGGAAAATTAATTTCATAATATTTTTTTTTTTGTCTTTTTATCGTGGGTGTTGTTGTTGTTGTTGTTATTGTTTCATTCATTAAAAAGTAAAATAAAGAAAACAAGTTAAAAAAAAAAGCGAAGCAAAATTATGGGGTGTGGGAAGGAACTAGAAAATAATAGGAATTATAATAAGTATGTGGTTCCCCAAATAACTAAAACAGTTAATAAAAATAAGAAAAGCAAACAACTAAAATCATTTGTTTTTTTTTTTTTGTGTTTTTCTCTCAATAATTTTCAAATTCAAACCTCAAAAAAAAAAAATGAAAATAAATATCCATTAAAATAATTAATTTTTGAAATTTTGAATTGATGGCGCGGATAAATTATCTATAATAAAAAAATAAAAAAATTGGAGCAAAATGTGGTCGCAAACGAACAAGCCCATGTCTTATTGTGTGTCCATATGTGTGGCTTTTCGTTTATTTAAATTCAAAATAAAAAACAAAAAAAAAGAAGAGGAAGAAGAAAAAGCAGATGAAGAGAAAAGAGAGCCCACATTATTATTATTATTATTATTATTATTTTTAATTTTCTGTTATATTTATGCGGTTAACCTATAATTATTTTTAGGAATTGGAACCCATCCTTTGTTTATTGTCTCCGATTATATAATATTAACACTATATAGATTTTGTTGTTGTTGTTCTTCTTGTTGTTGTTTTTTCTGTATGCCTTTTGTTTTGAATATAAACAAAAATAAACATAAATGTATGTTGCCCATTATTTATACAATAAAGCATGAACTGATGATACATATTGGGAGAAAAAAAACAACGAACGAAAAAATATTGATGGCGTGTTCATCATCAATAACCCCAAAAAAAAAAAACAAAAACAAAAAAAACAAAACAAAACAAAAAAATAATCATAAAGAAACATAAATAAATTAATGTCAAAACAGAAAAAAAAATGACGTTTTACGATCGATTTAATTTTTAAATCATTCGGTTTTTTTTTTTTTACCATTTTTTTTTTTTAACATTTATCTCTTGTTCTTGTTTGCTGTTTACGACTTTACGTCATTTGTGTTTTGCAATTTTTTTTTTTTAAGTTATTTTTTCCTTATACAATAATTGAACGATTATTCGTTAAATGTTGTCATCATTACTTAAATTTAATCGACAATTAATCGATTAAATTTTACAACAATCAATCGATTATTTTTATAAAATATAAACAGAATTCCATTTAAGATGAAAAATTCCAATTTGAATTGCAGACGGTGTTCTTACAAGAAAAATTTAGTTCATAAAATGCCGGTACGATTTATTTTTTAAAATTTTAAAGAATCTGAAGGTTATTTGTTTGCTCACGTGATCGGCGATAATTTCATTAAAACCTTAAACATATTTTAATGAATTTTATGAATTGAAACTTGTTGGAATTCTGGAAGTGAATTCTGTTTTTGAAGTTACTCTAAGATACGAGAAAATTTATTTACTGTCAAATGTATTACGTATTCATAAATCCAGAAATCGCCTTCATACATTTTTTTTTTTTGACTTAGATTTAGTTTAGTCGTACATTTTAATTCGATTTTACTATACGATAAATTTTATTATCGACATTATTAGAATAAATGTATAGAACTGATGTCATTCTGCATACATTTTTTAATAGAAAAATAAAGTGTACATTTGTTTTCGTATAAATTCAGAAAGTTTCTTATACAATTCTTCTTACTACAAACAAGGTCAAGTTCAAGTAAAAAAATGAAAGTAAAACTGTCTTTAGTCTCATTCTCCTGTCCTGTTGAATTTTGGAAAATACAATTTTAATGTTTGAAGAATTTTTATGTCGTAGCATTTATTTTTATTTTAAATAGAAATAGAAAAAATACAAAAGACTTCAATTGGTTGAATTCTTTTGGTTTTACGAAAAATAAAAATATTTACGATATTAAGAAAATCTTATTTAATTATAAAGATACAAGACGATCAATAACATTTTTAATATTCTTTAGAAATTCTTTTCATAAAATTCAACCTAGAAACGAACATTAATTTCAATTGATTCTTTACGCAAAACAAAAAAAAAAAACAAAAGATAATTTTCCACGATTGTAAAAATGATTCACTCTGTGTTATTACTATTAATTCATAGTTTTGTTATTAAATTTAATTTGCCTCCATATCAAAGTCTAGATCTAAATTCTAGAAGATGTCCAATAAAATAAAATTGTTACGGTGACAAATTCTAGATTTTTATTTCAGACGACTATAAAATTTCAAGTTTCCTGTTTCCTGAGCCAGCCAGAATTCTAGGCATTTTTCTCATAAACAACATTATAAATTTACAATAAAAAAAAAAACATCTCCAACGAAACTTCTTCTTACAAATTCAAAAAACATCGTCATCGTCGTCGTTTCCAGAAAATCCATAAAATTTAACGAAAGACGAAAAGGGAAGAATAATGCATTATTTCAAATTTTAATGTAGAATATTTTCTTGAAATAAACAACAAGAAATGAAAAAAAGAGTAAAGTTTTGTCCTTGAACAGATAAACTGAAAATTTTTGCGTGCTTTTTTTTTCTGTTACTTTTCTTCTTTCATTTTTATATTCTCTATTCTATTCATTTTTTTTCCCTTTTGCACAAATGACTACATTTGAAATTGTACAACCTAACCTATAAATACGATATAAATAAATACAACAACACACAAATACACATTTTGCATGAATGTATTTTTGGCGGATATACGTCACACACACAGAAAGAGTTATTATTCATGTACAAGAAGAAAAAAAAACCCTCCTCCTTTTATTAGTGTTTTTTTTTCCATTTTTAGAAATTATAATTTGACCTACAAAGAACCTTTGAATTTTTTGATTTGACTCAAAACTCAGAAAGGAACTTGTTTTTTTGTTTATGTTTATATATTTTTTTTTTTCTTTTCTTTCTTTCATTTCTTTCGTTTTATATATTTTTTTTTTGTTTTGTGTGTTAAATGCAAGCGGTACAAAAACAAAATTTATGTGAGTACATTTTGCGTGTATGCCAAAGTGTTAGTGTGTTAATGTGTTAGTGTGTTGTGTGGAGTATTTGATTATTTTTATGCGTAGTTTTTATTCATTTTTTTTTCACCGATGTATACTCGATTTATGTTTGAATTTCATTTGTTTATTTGAATTAAATCGTACATACACTTTATTTTGATTTTAATAAAGCACGCAATCATTTTCATCTTAATCACTTTTTATTTATTTATTTAGTTTTTTTTTTTTTTTGTTTTATTATGTTATTTTGATTTATGTTTCAAGAAGTTTATATTTACAACGAATAAAAAATTAAGAATTAAAAAAAAAAAAAAAAAAATTAGTGGATAAAATCGTACAAAAGTATAAAAAAAAAAACTATTCATTAAGAAATGATTTGAAGAAGAAGGATAATTTGAAATTTCCTAAATTCAACTTATAAAACGAAAAAAAAGAGGGCACGAAAGCTACAAGATGGAAAGGTAAGATTTTTTTTTATATAAATATTAAAAGTTGAAGAATCAAATAAAAATGTTTTCATCTTGAAAAATGGATGTTCAATTGTTTGTTGACAGTGCAGTGTTGATAACAGTTGATGATTTTGAAGGGCTCGTGTTTTAAGCGAAAATTGGAAGGATTTTATTCTCGATTCTGTTAATAAAATAATTAATCAAGTCATAATAATTTTCACATGCCAAAATTGGGAAATGTTTCGTAATGAAATTTACATTATTGAGATCTTGAAGAAAATAAAATTGCTCGATTGTTCAAGGTTTTGTTTTTAGGAAAATCAAATTTGTTTTATGTTTTTAAAGGGAATTTCCCCAATTACAAGTGCAACACTGGAATTTAAAGAGTGTTTTTTTTTCTGTTTATTTGTTGGTGACAACGACGACTACGATGACAACGACTACGAATTACGATCGACCAAAATGAAAGAGGAAAAAATGTATGACCAAAATGTGCCCCTCTTGTCGTTATTTATAATTTTTTTTTTATCCACCAATACTACCCTTATTTATACATTTTTCCCCGATTACGCAATAGATTTCTTCTTTTTTTCTTTCGGTTTTCACAAAAAAACTGACGCTTGAGTGCACAAAATAGAACCACCCTTTTTTCTGTATTATAACTTCCTATATATTCGCTTGATGTTGTTTATGTTTAGTATATTTTTTTTGTCGTAATTTCCGTGCTTTTTTACCATTCTTATTTTATTTTTTAAAAAAAAAAGAAAAAAGAAGAAAAAAAAAATGTCCAACAAAAATGAGATAAAGAGAAAAGAACAAAAAGTGAGTGAACAAATCACTGGGTTACATCATGATCACGATGACGTCATTATCACTATATATATATTTAGGGCAGATGGACTCCAGCCCTTTTTTTGTTTTTATTGTTTTCAATCTTTTTCTCTCCTTTCTTATTGTGATTCTTCCAAGGGAGTAAAACAAAACAAAAACAAAAATATAGGTTGCAGTTCTTCTCGCTCTTGTTGTTTATATATTTTTTTTTGTTTTGTTTTGTTGTCAATAACAGGAAGCCATTTTGTTATCGAATTTACATACCAACATAAATGGGAATATTATTATAAATAAATATATTATATATGGGATTGGACCATTCCAGGAATGATTATAGTGAATTTGCATACAAATAAAAAAGAAGAAGAATAGAGAAGTTATTTCATGTAGCGCCTCAGGTTATCTTTTGTTATGTGTATATGATTTTTTCTAAACTTTTTTATTTAATTTTATTCACATAAAAAAAAATCAAATACAACATGGATGGTGTCCATATACTTCCATAATATAAAGACACCATATAGCCTTGAATTTTTATGTTTTTTCCCTAGAAACAAAAATAGCAACAACAACAGCAACAACAACAACAACAGCAACATTATGCGTTTTATTTCATTTTTTTTGTTTCTTTCTTTGATTGATTTTTCCTTATAACAGATCACGAACAGATCGTTAAATTCACAAAACCGTAATTCCTTAATTTTTATTATCTCTTAAATGGGCAAATACACACACACACATGATATTAGATAAAAAACAAACCGCCATAACAAAAAATAAAACAGAATCCTTTCGGTCTTTTGTACCTAGAGAACTAAATCCAATTAAAGACAGAAAAAATTGTTTATTTTTATGATTATTTTTTTTTTTAAATGTTTTGCGTTTTTCTTCTTCTTCTTTTTTTTTTTTGGTTGTTGTTGGAACCAGCGCACCTAATATAAATTTTCTGTGTGTTCCCTAAAAAATGTGTGACTTCTTTTCAAAAATTAATTAAAAATAAAAATGTAACGCCTTATTTTGTTTTTTTTTTTTTTGATGATGAAGGAAATATTGTACTGTATATTTTTCTTGATGGTTTAATGTACATTTTGACAGTTGATTATAACTTTTTTTTTCTTTAGTTGATCATCAAAGAAACGAAACAAAATATGAATCATCCAAAAACAAAAAAAAGTCCGCCATTTTTTTTTTTATCGTACAGAAAGTTCCAAGAGAAAATATTATTATATTGCGCATTATCTATTAAATTTTTATGTCGCCATTTTATTTGTGTGTGTGTATGTGTGTATGTGTGTATAATTATTCACAATCCGTATTTATTTTTTATTTTTCTTACGGTTTTGTTTTTTATTGATTTTGTTTGCTGATAGAAAAAATAAAATAATGTTTTATTTAATTTTCATTGTTTTTTGGGTCAAACATAAAAAAGCAGGTGAAAAAAATGGTTAAAATATTGTTCCGGTATTTAGAAAGGACATCACCTTTGGTTTTTTTTTTAATTTTTGTTTAATAAAAGATTTCACCGCCTTAGTCATAATAATCGGTAATAACAGTTGGAAAATGTAGAAATAAAATTATGTAATTTCTAGACCTTAATAAATAAACTGTTGAAAAACAGTTTAAAATTAGAAACTTTTTTTTTTTAAGGTATAGTAAAAAATATTCCCAAAATCACAGATCAATTTTATAAAATTATTAATTTAATTTTATAGATCGATTCATTGATTGATTTTATTAAAACAAAAAAAATCTATGATTAAATAATATGAAAAATTTATCAAAGAAAATTATTATAATATTTTCGTTTTTTTATTAATAATTTAACAGTCAACAAAACAAACATACCAATTAAATATTTCAACATCATAACTAAACTTTTATATATTTTTATATATTGTTGTTTATACGTCTTGTTAAAATATATATCTGTAGATACCAATAATATTCACATAAATAATAACACACACACACACACAGACACAGAGAGCGAGAAAAACCATGAAAATTCATTTCCGATAAAAACATTTTTTTTTTGATATTTTATCGAAAATGAATTTCTCTCAATTAAATTATTTGGCCTGAAGCTAAATCAAAAAAATAAAATATATTTGTATAATATTTAATAGGTTAGGTAGTATGGTTTTTTGTTATTTGATTGGTTAGGTACACTCTTAAAACTCTTAATGTTTTTTATGTTTAAAAATTATGTGTAGGCTAATAAAAATTATGTGTTTCCATATAAATTAATTTATATTTATAGATTTAGTATTTTATTGTGATTCATTTTCATAGTTTTGTCATTCGGTGAATTTTAGATTGGGTTTGCTTAAATTTTGGTACTCTTGTCAATAATGTCTGTGAAACCTTTTTACAATGGCAACACTAAAACATTGATTTTATAATTTTAATGGTTTTTTAGATTTTTTTTTTCTATACGCAACAGAATTCTGTAATAATATTCATGTTGCATAACGTATAAAATAATTATATTTGAAATTTGTGGCAGTTTTGAATTTCTACACAATTTTAAATTGATTTTAAATTATTTTTATTTTCTTTCCTTCTTTCCTTCTACATTCTTCTTGGTTCTTCTTGGTTATTTAAAAACACTTAAATGAAACACGGCAAAAATAATTTTAAGATGCAAAAAAATATATGCAAAAATTGTTCCTATTTTATTTCTTTGACTTATTTGTTTATTTCTTTGATTTAACAAAAGCTTTAGGTTTGTATTTGAGTTTTAGCTGCAACTTCTAATTTTTAAAAAAAAATTCTTTGCGGTACATTTCTTCAAATAAACTTTGGAAAATTCAATTTCTTAATGGGTTTACAATTTTATGTCTTTGCTTCCAGAGTTTTTTGTATACGTCTACTTTTCACCAAAATTAATTGTTAAGGTTTTTTTTATCAATTTATTTATTGTGTTGTCAAAACTCTGTGATAAACTTAAACAATTAATTGTTGTATATATGGTACTGACCGTGATCGCAGTTAATAAATTCATTATGGTCCATCCATATTTATAGTATAGAGGACAATAATATACCTTCTTACTTATTGTAAATTACTAAATTAATTATTAAATATTTTCAATTGTCTGTAGTAATTAATTATTTTGTTCCCGCGCTACAATCTTTATGATTTTCTTGAAGGTTATAAAGACGAATAATTTGTTCATTGTGAACCAACAATCAAAAATGATTATAAATTATATTTACTAATGAATAAATTGGACAGTTTTATTACACCAAAAAAAAAGAGGATGCATCTTAGTTCTTAATCATATACAACCCATATTTTATATATTTCTGTTTCAAAAGTAAAGTAGTTTGCATTCATATTTTATTATTAAATTTATATTTAAAAACTAAAAATAAACTTTTTATATTTCTGAATATTAATTTGACATTTATCAATGACTTAAAACTACATATCAGTTTCGTTTTACATTTTTCTAATCAATTAATATTCCTTCTAGTTTGGTATAAATTCTTTAGGACAACCTGGATTCTAGTAATTATAATTTTCTCAACAAATTGAGATTTTAAATGTTGAAAACTGCAAAGAAATTAATTTTTTAATTGAGAATTATCAAATAAAAATCCTTGGAAAATTGATTCATAAATTCTAAAATATCAAATGCGAAACATTCTAATTCATTGTTTTAATTTGGTAACGCAACAATTACAACTGATAATTATATGAGCATTTAAAACTTTTGGTTAGATCTTCTTAACAAATTTTGATCAATTCGGTATTGTTCGAAATGGAACCCAATGAAAACTAATTAATAATATATAGAAAATAGTTTCATATGTTTAGGAAGGACTTTAGAATCTTACAACAACTCAATAACAATCAGGTCAAAATAAAATCTGTAATTTATTTAGAGTGTATTAGATACTTTCATGTATAAATTAATTGAATTTTCTATATTATCAATTTTATGGAAAGAAAAAAAAAGAAATCCTTCCATTTAAATTTAAACAAAGAAAATTTAAAATTTAATTTACGGAAAAACATCTCCTTCATAAATGTGTTTTCTTTTTCTTCGAAAATTTTCAATATTTCATTTACGAATATTATTTTTGGCTCTAAATGTGACATCCCCCTGGATATAAAATCCGATATGTTATTTTATTTCTATGTGTGTGTGTGAGTGTGTGTGTGTTTGTGTGTATATATTCCGCGGATGTGACATATTAAATATACATATTTATATGCGTGTAGAAACATATAAAATAAGGGGAAAGAGAGGAATTGGAAGGATATGGTAATTGCTATACGAAATATTAGGTAATTTGGTTATAAAATTTAATTGACTTTTGTTATGAAAAGTCAATTTTAATGGACGACTTATGAATATGATTTCATTATTTTATGTTTTTCATTATTATTGAATTATTTAATATTCTCTGAAAAACCACTCAACAAACATTCTATTTTTGGATAACACAAAAAAAAAATTGAAAATATTGAACAAACCTTAATTTGCTTTTACGACTTAGGATTCTCATCAAAAAATTGAATGGACACTTTTGATCGATTGTCCAATAATTCACTTTTTTCCTTAAATATTAAAGAATATTCATCTTTTATTAAATCAAAAAATGCGACTAGAATTCGATAAACAGAACCAAAATATTTGGAATGCGCTGGAATTAATGTTTCATTTGAGATTTCGCGTCCTGTATCTTTTGATATCCGGTCGAATGCTCTACTAGAATTAAATCATTGATTCTTTCCTGATTCTATTAATTTTTTCTGAAACAGTTTCTAATATTCGATAAATCACAAAAGTAATACGTTAACTGAACTGAGGAGGTCATTATTGAAATAAAAAGGAAGTGATCACGTTTAAATGCTTTCTAATGACTTAATTTATTTACAAAATGAAAGATTTTAAAACAAAAAAAAAAAAACAAAAACAAACAAATCAAAAAAAAAAAAGAAATCTTGCCAAATTCAAATTAATAATAATCGCACCTTTCTTAGAAAAAATCTAAGTAAACTGGTTTTTAATGTCGTAATTGGAACCGATCGGAATCAGGAAGAAATATTTTATAACAACGGTCAAAAGAAATGTCATCGGTTACGTTTCTTATGATACACATATCCACACATATTCACACACACACATATATACATATATAGGCTGATCCATTCTCTTTATTATTTATACTTTGTATTTATTTACTTACATTTGATCTAACATTTCCAAGAATTTAAAATATTTCTAGAATACAAATAACACAACGAACAAAATGAAAAAAAAAAGGGTTAACTTATTATAAGTCGTTTTATATTTTAGATTGCATGCAGGTTTTACTTTAAAATTTTTATTAAGTTGATTGTAAATGCGCAAGGTGTTTTTTTTTCTGTTTTGTTTTTTGTGTGTCTTTGATGAAAGATTTGAAAAATGAATAATTAAAACGAATTTAAATTTTGATGGGTTAATTGTGTTAACAAAGTCCAGACTTACCTAATTGATGCAATTAAATTGCATTTTATTCTATACAACCAACATTAAATCTTGTAGTTTTGACAGCATTTTGTTGCATGCACATAGTTTAAACATATTTTTTTATAATTTGAACATAAAATATAAAATGGAAACCTCTTGCACATTTTTAGTCTTTTAAATTAAAAAGACGTTTCTTATCGCTATATTGTCATTGGTCTATCTGGTTACTTAGTCTTGGTTTTCTTGACTTAGGTTCCTTCTTTTAAATGGTATTTTTTAAATTATGTTCAACATAATTGACATAATTGTTCAAAGTTCTTTAAATTACGTTTCATAAATTATTGGAATTCCATTAACTGTCGTTTTATATTCTCTATTCCGTGGATAAAAATTGATCTTCTCTAAAATAAATAAATATGACAGAAATAATTCCAATTGGAATAAAATTCCCAAACGTTTCTTTGAAAAAACTTATGTTTGTTGGTAAAAGGTAAAATAAAAAAATGTTTTATACAAAAATATGAAGATACAAAAAAAAAACCCCCCAATTGTCCACCACAGAAATTTAAACATGTCGTTCAGCAACTGTATCTTATCTATTTATTTTAAAGTAAAAATTATTTATAAATAACTGATGATGAATGATGAACTGATGACGAATGCGTTGATTTTCACACATACACACACACACACACAGTTTACATTCATATAAATATTTATGATTTTGGTTTGATTTTTGTATCGATGGAAGAGAAAAATATACAAAAGAAAGAAAAATATAATTAAAAATCAAAATTAGGCATGACCCAAGACCAAGAATTGAACTTAAATAATTTAAATTATTTTAAATGAAGAATCGAATTTGTGAAAATCGTTAAAATTTTTATAATAAGATTTGGCACGTCGACGAAGACATGCTTTCTGGTCAATATAAAAATATATAAAATCGATTAACCGCCAAAAAGAATCTGGAACAAATTTATAAATATTATTAAAATTTAAAAAAAAGGGATGAATGAAAACAAAAGATGGACCACATGCATTTCCAATTACACTGAAGTAAGATTATTGTGGAGAGGCATTGAAATTTTTTTTTTCTCACATTTAAAGACGATAAAACAAATTTTAATTTAAAAATTACAAAAAAAGAAACAAAACTAAAGCGTAGATATTTTTTTTAAATCGATAACTCAAGTGTGATTTTAAATACAAAAAAGAATTTTTTTTTTCTTCATTGTGTAAAAAAAAAAAATACGAAACGTCTAAAAATAAATAAATAATATTTTGTTAATAATTGTTTGTATGAAATCGTTACGATTTTATAAATATAAAAAAATTATAAGTGTCTGACCATAAAATTTAGTGGTCTTTGAATATACTTAAAATGTTTTAGTAGATACTTAGCCTATTCTTTAGACTTACACTTACATCTGTAGTTAACTTTAGAAAACTTATCTAGGAACAGTGCTGAACTTTAAATAATTTTTATGTTGATTGGTCATAATCATAAGAGATTTGTGTTCACTGCATTGAGTTCTCTAAATTTTCCATAGAAAAATAACAAAGCTCAGTACAACAGAAATTGAATTCTTAGTTCAAGCCCCATAATAAATTTAATTATTATGATTGACTCCTATTTAGAATTATCTTGTAGAAAATATAATTATCGAAGATTTTTGGATAGCAACAAAGACTACAACACTGACAATCTCTGACATCATCCATTTGTACTAAATAACTACAGAATTCTACAACAAAACAACAAAGTCAAGATATAATTGTACGATACGATAAACAAAAACAAAAAAAAAATGCAATTAAATAAATACGCGTGTTTAAATTTTATGTGTTTATATTTTGATTTCTCATTTTTATTTTCTTTTAATATTCAACTGTTGATGATGATTGAATAATCATGATGATTGAATTGTGTCGTCAATAATCATGATGATTGAATGACGACAGAATAATGACAAGAAAAAAAAATTTAATTATTATTAAAAAAAAAAAAAGATTTCACAATTAATTTGAATTGAAAAATTTACACCAGATTTTTTGAATTATTTGATCTTCATTTTTTTTTTTCTAGTCTTCGTCTTTTTCTTTCCCTTCTTCTTCTTCTTCTTCTTATTTTTTTTTCTACATGAACTGCGTCTAGATTCTGATGCATAAAATATAAATTTTTTTTCTTACTTTAAAATTAAAACAAAAAGAATAAAAACAAACCCAAAAAAAAAACCAAACCAAATAGTTGGAAGTTATTAGGAAAAAAGTCAAAAAAAAAATCTAAATTATTGAATAATAAATTTTTTTTTTTATGACTTTTCTGTTGGTTTGTTTCATTTTTTTTTAATTAAAAAATTATGTTTTCTTATTTACAGTTTTTACAGTTGTTGTTGTTGTTGTTGTTGATGATATATGCGTCTTAAAAAATGAGTAGTCACAAATTGTACGTGACTAAATTTAAATTAAAAAACTAAAATGACCAAAAAACAAAAGAAAAACAACATCGTTTTGTAATTATAATATTTTTTTTTTTGTTTTTTTATTTGTTCATTAAATGAAACCAATTTTTTTAGCAATTATTTAAAAATAGAATAATGACTCCTTTAATAAAAATGTGATATTTGATATTTTAGTTGATTTGTTTTTGTTTTTTTGTCTCAAAACCGTTAAGTAAATTTCACTAAATTAAAAAATAAACTTAAAAGCGTTAAGTCATCTACGACTTGACTTGATTCAAAAATAACCGGGTGTAAATATATTTTATTTTTTCATATAAAATAAAATTGAATTGATAAAAAATTTAATAGAAGACAACAACAGAAATTGCACTTAATGGGGTGAGGGAAATGGAAACAAAAATAGCAATAAATTTATGACTTCATCCATTTTTCTTCTGTCTATTTATTTGATTTTTATTTTGGTTCGATCTTAGTCAAATCTCATTAAAATTGAATTAATTACATTTCAGGGATGGGGATGAAGGAAATGAAAATAAAAAAAATAATCAATTTTTATATCGCAATGACTGATTTTTCATGTTCCATCCTTTATTACTTTGTTTCCACATTTTTGTAAATAAAGAAAAAATGTACGCGCGATTATTTTGTTTAGGCATAACTTGTGTGTGCCTTTACTGTGCCTGACAATAAAATAATAAATAAATGAAAATAAAATAAGATAAATTATTTTTTTTCATCTTAAGTTGAAAATTTTTTTTTTTTTATTGTCATAATTCTGAAATAAATACGTCACCAAAAAGTAAATATATTCGTTATTCGTTATTGCATTTTTTTTTTAATTCATCGTCATTCTCTTTATTCTCTCAACTTCTTCATTTCATATTCTTTTAAAAAAAATGTCTTTGTAACTTTTTTTCATTACTGAACGAATGGACATTTTTATTATTATTATTGTTGTTGTTGTTGTTGTTGTTATTGTTGTTGTTGTTGTTGTTGTTATTGTTGTTGTTGTAGCTTATATTAAAATTTAAGAGAAAATATTATTTAAATATGATAATGGATGAATAAAGTTTGGGATTAAAAGAAATCCAACTAACTAACAAATGAGAAGAATGAGACATTTAAGGACGGATTGAATTTGATGATGATTTATAGGAGGAACATTGAAAGATGTCTTCTTAAAAAGTATTAAAAATAAAAAATTATGTTGTTACGAAACACACACACATACACATACAGCACACATCATATCCTTGAAATCGATTTTAATTTTTTCTTTTATTTCTTTTGAGTTGAACACAATATTTCATCACTCAAAAGAATTTTTGTCGGGATTTCGTTGTTGTTTTTTCTTTTTTAGTTTTTTTTTTTTTCATTTTTTGTTGTTGTTGTTGAATTTTGGGTCGTTTCGGATGACCTGACTTAAAAATTTATTTTTTATTTTATTACCGTGAAATATTAGTGAATACAAGAACAACATATATATTTTTATGGCTTTTTTTAATTAAGAAATTTAATTCGTTTGCGTGTTCTTTTGGACACGTTCCGAATCTTATTGGACAAAAAAATCCTTTGAGTTTATGATTTAAATTTAGCCGTGTTTCCTTTGAGGATCCGCATTGATCTTATAAGTTCTTCTTTAATCGATTGAGACGATGTCTAATTTTAGTTTTGTGTTAATTTAAATCACGCCATATCAATTCACAAGAACTTAAAATTTTGTCTTACACGATTTGTTGCAAATTGCTAATATGCAAACAATCCATCAAAAATCTTTTAATTTATTAATAGAATTATTGTGATTATTCCCTAAAAGACAAATTTAAATAATCCTTACTAATAACAATAAGGAAAGCATGTTGAAATTTAAATCTAAGGATGAACTTGATTATTCATTATTAATTGATTGCACAAGATCATGCAATATTGATTCTACATTTAATTTTTTTCATTTATTTTAACTACTTTTGTCTCAGTTACTCACCCTAAATTTTAAACAAAATTACAAATATTTAAAATTTGTTTTATTTAGATTTTTTTTCTTCTTAAACATGTTTTCACTTGTCACGACCAGTTTATTCTCATCTGGTGTTGTGCTTTGATCTTGCGACAATGTACAATTTTTCTTGTACTGATTGCATCTATTAATTTTGTTACACTTCCATGAATGAATATTATAGAAAATTCTAAGTATTAATGTTTTAGAAACTTTTTATGGAATTAGAAATTGATCCTATGATGAAATCCAGAAGTCGCTATATAAAATTAGCGAGGTTAATGAATAAATCAATTCGTCTCTTCCAGCGAAACATAAACAAATATTTAAGAATTTTCAAGCAACAATAATTCCACTAATTCTTTTATATTTAATTTCCTTCGATATGAAAATCCATCGAAAGAATAAATGGAAAATATTTGGTACTTTGTGTGAGTTACACTTTTAAACAAAAGTAGCGAACTTTTTTTCGCTAACATTATGACGATGTACATAATTAGGAAAACTTTATATGCCTTAGTGATAAAGGTTTCTATGATCGAAGAAGCCACATCGCATAAAGAATTACACACTTAGAGTAAGTCCCGTACTTACATACTTACGCACATACTTAATTACATACTTACTTATTGTTTATCAAATTCATAAGAGTTTTTTTTTTAATTTCTTAGTTTTTCTTTTTGTCATAAATCTAATCAGTCCAATCTATAATTGTATCTCTTTTGAAGATCCAAAAAACATCTGCGTACCATTACAGAATAAAATCGTATATAAAAAAATATAAAAGCATTGTGAGGAAGAAGAAGAAGAAGAAGAAGAAGAATGATTAGAGGAAAAGAGAAGAGGAAAAGAAGAGAAAATTTTACAAAAAAATATAATTAAAATTTAAAACAAAATTAAATATAATTGCGTTTTTTTTTGTCTTTATACTAAGGAAAGTGGTGGAAGGAGGAATGAAGTTTAAAAGACGCGTGCGTTGATTCATATATTTTACTCTTCTTCTTCTAGAATTAACTTCGATATACAAAATATAATTCTGGACATCCCATGAGAAAATGAAGAAAACGAATAAGAATGTAAATTTATTAAAATGGGTCAACTTTGAGAAAACAGAATAAAAAAAACATGTGCGTGTTTAGTTTTTTTATAAAAAAAAAAAACGGCTCCGTAACACCAAACGAGGAAAAGAGGAAGAAATAAAAAGAATGAAAAATCTAAGAGGTTTCTCCTCAAGCAACAATTCACTTCATTTGAAATAAATTATTACAAGAAGAAGAAGAAGCGCGACGTATTTTTTCTTCTTATTTTCATTTTATAATCCGTGTTCCAGCTTAAGTTTCATTCTTTATCTTTTTTTTTTTAATTCTTTTTATAGAAATCATTTTTCATTCGTATAATATTCAAGTTTTTATTAAACAGATTTAATTTTTTTTTTTATTTAGAAATATGAGGAAACAATTTAATGAACATAATTTTGCATATTTTAACATAGAATGAGATGGTACTTTAAAACTGACACTTAGAGGTATCGATATAATTTGATCAGAAGAAATGTTATCATCCTACTTTTGATTTTGATAAAAAAAAAGCTTAACATTGAATCATTTGTGTTTAACTAAATCACGGCAACAATATTTTTGGTAATCAAATATTCTTGTTAGTCCAAAATAAAAACAACTTTACAGATTAACTATAAGAATTTAGAGTTTATAAAAAATTATAGGATCATTTTATTGAATTTTCCAGTGTTCGTTCCGTTGTTTTCTTTTATATTCGAAATCACCCAAAACAATTTCAGTTGCTATATGTACATTTATGTTGATATTTCCTATATACATTTTTCAATTAATCCAACAATTATAGAGGCACCCATTACTTACCTATATTTAAATTAATGCAAATTTTAAATATCTTTATTTGCTTCTTTTGTTGTTGTTGTTGTTGTTTAATCGATTTGCTTCAATTCATATTATAACATAAAGTTACGTCATATAATTTTTTCCAATGAAAAACCTTATAAATTAGATTGTTTCTATATTTCTATCGAATATATAAATTTTATGACTTATTCACAATTGAATATTCCGACTTTAAGTTAATTTTATTCGGATATAAAATTAAAATAAAAATTTTGTATAATAATTAAATTAATTTTAATTTAATTGAATTGTTAATAATGCGTTTTGTTAGAAGTTTTGAGTTTGACGAATTTAAAATTGATTACAAAATAATGTTTTCTTTTAAATAAAAGAAAGAAAAATGTTAATTCAAAATTATTTGTTTTAATTAGAATATTGATAAGAAAATAATTTCAATATGTGCGCATTCTAGGAATGAATGGAAGCGAATAGGCGCCATACATAAGGTAATTAATTTTGATGCACTTTTATATAGCATAAAATTTCTTTGAAAAAATATCAGTTTTATGCAATCCATTAATTCTCAGAAAGTGCACGTGTTACAATGTAAAAAAAAGAACTCAAAATATTTACTAAGTTGCTCTGACCTAGATGGATAAACCATAAATTGTTCTAAGCCATATATTTTTCTATTTGATTTCTTTTAAGATGTTCAGATATTTTGATTTTGCTGAGACAAACATCTTGAGCTCAACGATTTATTTCATAAAGTTGTATGTTGTTGGTCAAGCGGCTGATTTTGATTTTTAATTATTGACATTTCCATATGTGAGTTTATTTCTTAAAAAATAAAGAGAACACAAACATATTTATATCTTATCATTTTCATAAACAAAAGAACCATTTATAATCTAATTAACTGTTCTGATAAAAAATCCTTGACCTTAAGATAATTGTCCAGTGTTATGAATGGAAAATATAATATTTTCTTATCATTTTCTTTTGTAATTAATAATTTGATTAATTATTCTTTGTAAATGTTATGTGATTGTTGTATAAAATTGAGTACATTTACGCTACACAATAATCACATAATGTAAAGAAATTTAGTTTAAGTTCAACGTTGTAAGTTTATTGAGCAAAAATTTGTCTGGCTTTGAAACACAACACACAAAAAATGTTATAATGTTACTTGAATTATCTTTATCTTACCTTTGTACAATTCTCGTAATCATCCATTAAAGCATTTGATTTGAAGCACAAATTTAACTAAACGGCAGTACACTAGAATTATACTTGAATAATTCATTTCAATTTAATTGCATTTTCAATTATATTGCACACTAAAAACTCACATGACCTTCGTGATTGTCAACGAAATTTAAGTGAAATAATTTTTTTGTTCTGTTTTGGTCAATATTTAATATTTTTTTTTAAATTATCACTTCACGGTTTACTTTATACTTGGGTTACATTTAGTTGGGGGTCGTTACTATGTATAATCAAGGTTTACCCAAAATAATTATATTTTCTTAAAAGTCAACCCAACGCATTCGAAAGCAAAAACGTTTTATTTTCTCTTTTCTAATTACTGCGTCGTTTTTTTTTTTCCTTATTATTTAAAGGTCTTTTATATTGATCGTTGATCATATATACGAAACATATAAAATAAAATTTAATTGACAAAATACAAGACACAAGATCACCCAAACAAAAAAAAAACATATTTCTTTAAATCGAGAAGAAAAAAAAATCAAATTTGTTTCTTTTGCAAAATATCAGTTTCTTGTTGCAATCATTCTCTTGCGGTAATAACAATAAAATATTCAAATAAAGATAACGAATAATAAAAAAAAAGTATTAATAAAAAGACATTTTGTAAAAATGAAAAAAAAAAAAATGATCTTGAACTAAAAAATAGAAAACTAAAAAAACTGAAGAAAAAAAAAAAAATGGTCGACTTTATACGTTTTTTTTTTGTGTTTTTGTTTTTTGTGACAAAATCAAAAATATTTTATTAGATTGTTGTTGTTATTTTTCGGTTTTTGTTTTATTTTTGTTTTTGGTCTAAAAACTGCAACAACAAATTTATATATCGAATAGTGAAAATCGATTTAAGTGAATAAAGAACAAAAAAAAAAAAAATTAAATTTAATTTTTTAAATTAGGTGAAAAGATTGTGGACTTCATTTAATATTTAACTTTTTTTTCCTTTTACCTAATTAATTAACTTCAAAATAAAAATAAATTATATTTGATCGATTATTTGTTGTTTTTTTTTTTTTCTTTCATCTAAATTTTGCATTTATTTTTTATTTTCTTTTGTTAGATTTTGTGGTGGAACCTTGAAGGAAAAATGATTTTATTTTTCCGCTCTTTTAAAAAATATTTTACAAGAGAGTAAAATTTTATTACAATTTAAAATAAAATATTTTGTTTCCGCTTTTAATTAAAAAAAAAAACAAATTTATTCTCTGAGTGGAGAGATAAAAAAAAAACAGCAACAAACAATAAACTAAAAAAAATGAAAAAGTTTTCATATAAAGTGTGAAAAAAATTTGCATATTGATAATTTTTTGTTTTTTTTCTTATTTAGTTTAATCAATCATTGCGAATTTTGTTTTTATTCATGTATGTGAACTGTGTGTTATTTATTCTTAACTTTTTCTTATATTTTTAATCTTCCAGAAACATTAAATTACAGTTGATTAAATTCAATTTCTTGATTTTGTAGATACATAAAATTCACTAGGAATGATTCAACTTGGTTATAACAAGCTTTGGTTGTAATTGTTCCTCTGTTATAACGAATACTTCGATTTAACCGATACAATTTTTATTAAATTATTTGAATTGCTTCTTATGCAAATTTTTTTTAAAAAATATTGCAAATCAAATAATGTTTTGTCTTTATAACAGTTACCATGTTGGCAGAGTGTGCGCCTCCTCTCAATCATAATGTCGTGACTTTCAAACCTTAACACTGCCGTGGATTACGTATAAACGACCCTGTCTGTCGATCATAAAATTTATACATTATTTAACATTAATACACCGTAATGTCATTATTAACAAAACAAAAATTTAAAATGACTTAAAATGATTTTTTTTTGTTATAAATTTGTATTTATGTATTTTTGTTGTTGTTGTTGTTGTTGTTGTTAGATTAAAAACAATTGAAATTTCACGCGGGTAGTTTCGGAAAAAAAAATACAAAAAAATAGTGTACCTTAAACAAAAAAATATTCATGCCAAAAATAAGAAGAAAAATTAGAATATTGGAATCAAGACAGAAGAGAAAGAGAGAGAGAGAGAGAGAGAGAGAGAGAGAAAAGTAATGTAAGACAAAAATTTTGGCACGTTTTATGTTAATATTTTTTATATTGTGTAAAAAAATAAGGCATATTTGCATACAAAGAACAAAATTGTGTCGATAACAAAGAAAAAAAGTTTTATATTAAAAAAAAAAAAACATTAAATAATCCAAAAAAACCAAAATAAGAAAAGAAATAAAACAAAACGCCCTACAAATATTTTATATATAAAATCATTTCTTTTGTCTCCAAACATTTTAAATTATGTTTCATTTAACGTTTAGTCCAAAAACGTTAAAAAGTTTGCAACATGAATCCCAAAACTAAAACCTTAAAAAAACAATACTACAAAAGTGAAGAAAATACATTTTTTTTGTCTTGTCGTATTCCACTTGCTTTTAAAATCTAATTGTACTAATTTGAGTCATCCAAATTCCTTGCAATTTTTAATCCTACTGGAAAGTAAAAACATAAAATTAAAACGAAAAAAACAACGAAATAAACTCTTTACTAAATAATCATAATTAAACTGACTTGAATACAAAATAATATTGAAGAAAAAATTCTTTAAAATTAAATATTCCGTCTTAGCAATTCCGGTGAAGACAGGTTCTTTCTCATTTCATTCGTTTTTTTATTAAACTCAAAAATTTAAAAGAAAGAAATAAACAAACTAAAAAAATGTAGCGAAGAGGCATAAAGAAGTTTTATTAAATTAAAAATCGCAAACCGGTTACTATATTATGCAGTTTTATGTAATTCAATTTCTTGTATTATATAATAAAAACATCCATGAACACACACACACACATAAACAACAAAATACAAATCGTGATATTCATACACACATACAAATTCCTATATATCTTCTTTTTTCCTTTGCTTTATATATTATACTTTTTGGCAAAGAAAAGTTAAGCCTATTTATTACGTCGCAAAAATCAACGTACACATATACATGTAACCATAATCTTTTATATAACATCATATTATATACATTTGAAAACATGAACGTTAGGCACACATTCATAACTAAGCATATAACATAATTTCGACCGTGAAAATCAAAAAATATTCACTCTCGCTCTCTATGAAATGTAATACATAAGCAAATAAATATAACACAACACGCAACGCAAATACATACACACATTAAATTATTACACAACTTATATAAATTCACGTCGCACACAAACACATTAACAGAATTCACATGCTTCTTAATGCTACGTAATGGATGCGACGTAGTAAAATTTCCCCTATCTGCATTAATTGTATGAAAGAGAACTTATAATATTTGGTCGATTATATTTGTCTCTTTCTTTGGTCAAATACTTTCTTCTTCTCCCCACCAATAGACAATTTTCATTTCTATGGTCATGAAAGAAAGGGAGAGGATAATTTTTTTTTGTTGCATTTGAATACCAGCAATGTATTTTTTTATTTATTAAATTCTATTTTAGAGTGAAATAAAAAAATGCTGTAATGAAAGGGGAAATGTTTATTTTTGAAATTTTTTATATTTTATTAAATTAAATTATTTTTTTCTGTTAAACATTTCTGAATATTTGTAAATAATCTAAACGTCAAAATTATTTAATTCATAAAAAAATGGAAATAAAGATTCAATAATTCTTCCGAATTTATTATATTTTTTTTCAAAATATTTGTTTTTATGGACAAAATTTGTTTAAACAAAAAATAATGCAAGAAAAAGTGTATAACCGCTTCTGCTTTTTCTCAAGGCCAATCAAAGCATAGCAAAAATAGAGTTGTAAAGAGAAAGAATTTCACTCTCAGTGACATGACATTGCAGCAAAAACCTAAAAGAAAGATAACCTTTATTTATCTAATTGTCTCTTTTACTCTATCTGTGTTTAAACTAACAACTCGTTTTGGAATGAGACCTAAATATTGTATGTCTGTCTCATTTTATCTTATGCATTTGGGAATGTGTATGCTGTGAAAATGCTTCTTTTTTTTCTTGTTGCGATAGTAAAAAATTGAAAACTGGCATTGGCATTCATTGCCGTCTCGACGTTATTATTAACGCATGCGCTTTTCATTATATTCTAAAAATAAATTTGTTTGGGTTGTTATGTGCATAGTAGATACATTCAGATTGAATTGCATCCGTTTCCGATTATTGAAATTAAATTTTTTTTTTGTTTGCGTGAAATTAATAACACAATAATTATTTATAGATATTTAATTTTCATTTTGTTTAAGAAAAAATGAAAAGTGTTGCCATAAAACATTAAAAATTTCTCCCACCAATTTATCATATTGCAATTTTTATAATAGCCGGCTTTCGATTTCATCATCCATCCAATCGCCTAGTTTTCAGGGACAACTTACTTTCCCCTTCGATCGAAATGAAATTCATACCAAAAATAATAGAGAGAAAGAGAGAAAATCAAATGAGCGAATTATATGCGTGTATGTGTTTGATGCGAATTTTTATCCATTTTATTATTCTTTTCGTAAAAAAAAATCTACTTAGAATTTATATGTCTGATTGTGTGCGTGCTAAGTAAAATAAGAGGTGGGGAGACTTATTTTTTATTTATTTGTATTGTTATTCTTATTTTGTTATGTATTTTAGTCTTCGCAATCGCATCAAACAAATATACATACACATTAAATTCATTTCGCGGTGCGTTACGTTGCGTTATGTTGTGTGTGTCGTGTATGTGTGTGCATATTTACATTTGTGTTCTTATAGAAAAAGAAGGGTGCTTATATGTGTATGTGAATTTCTGTATATTATAATAATTTTGTGTGTTTCTTTCTTTTTATATATTATTTTTTTATAGCTATGTTTATTAAAGTAGTTTAGTTTCGTTTTCGCTTTTCAACAGAACAGTTGAGTTTTTTTATATTCCACAATACAACAACAGTGTAGAACGAGTAGCGAAAGAGTACGGTACGAACGTAGTTTTATACTTGAAAACATATTTTATTTTAATTTTTTTTTGGGTTTTAACAAAATACAAAAAAATATTAAATTTGAAACATTTAAAAAAAAAAAAGTTATATTTTCTGTTTTTAATTTTTGTTTGTTTTTTTACCCCTAAATTGTTTGTTCATTTATCATACAACAACAATAACAACAACAATTTAAAGAAATTAAAAAGGAAAAAAAAAATTAATCAAGAGAAAAATATGAAAAACGTTTTAAAATAAAAGAAATAATTTGTGTGTCAATTTCTTTTCTTTTTTTTTTGTTTATTTCTGATTTTCTAATTGGTTGATTTCAGTGAGTTTTCTTCAAAGATATTCTATAGTTTGTGTTTCCTTCGATATAATTTTATAAGAATTTCCATTCAATAAATTTATTAAATAAAAAATTACAACAAATACATTTTTCCAAAAAAAAAAAAAAATTTAACCTACAATTTTATTTTTTAATAGAAAAAAAACATTTTTTTTCATGCGGAAAAAGGAAGAATTTTTTTTTTTTATACAAATAAAATAAACGAGTGAAAAAAGTGATTTTACTTCTAAATCTAAAACAAAAAAACAAAAAATTGTCTAATTTTATACGAAAGAAAGAAAGAGTGAGAGAAAAAATGTATTTTTATAAAGAAAAAAAATGAAACTAAGGAGGCAGAAAAAATTAAAGTAAAAAAAAAAAAATAAAGAATTTTTTTTTTGTTTTTGTAAAAAATTTTTTGTAAAATTTTCTAAAATTTTTTAATTAAAAAAAAAAAAAAAAACAGAACTAAGACGAGAGAAAAAAAGCGACAGAAAAAATGTCGAATAAAAGAAAGTGAAATTTTTTGTAACAAGAAAAAAAAAAAAGGCGCGGATTTTCTAGAAAAAAAAATCTCTTTATTTTTCTTCCCGATTTTAAATTTTGACATTTTTTTTTCAGTTTTTCTTTTACCACCCTCCTTCGTTTGATGAAATTTCCATTTTCATCTTATAAATTTTTAGTTTAAAATAAAACAATAACAATATTTAGTGATTTTTAATGGTTTTTTTTTTGGGTTAATTCTGTGAAATAAAAAAAAAAGGCAGCAGAAAAAAATAAGGAAAATTAAAAAAAAAAAAAATAGAAGAAAAATAAGCAACTGTGAAAAAAAAAAGTTACAAAAATTGCTACCACAATTTATAATCATCCGTTGCTCCAGAATAGAATGGCGCCACGAAGAAATACAACAACAACACCATCATCAATGGTTGATGTTCATAATTTATTAGGATTAGATCCTGATTGTTTAGAACAAACAACAAATAATCATCATCATCATCATAATCATCATCATATAAATAATATTGTTGGTGGTGGTGGTATTGATGGTAATAATGGTGGTTGTGTTAATGATAATAGAAATTATCTTAAATGTTGTATACCAACTGGTGATTGTTTAAAAAAACAAACAAATAATAATAATTTAGATTATGATAATAATTGTTTAATAAATCAATTAAATCCACAAGAAAATCAACAACAACAAATTGTACGTGTTATCTGTAATAATGAATTATGTAATGTTGGACAATTTATGCATCGTGAATGTTTTGATAATTGGGAAGAAATTGTTTTACAATATTTAAAGACAATTGGACGTGCACGTTCCTGGTCAGATAAACAACGTCAACAAAATTTATGGACAAAAAAAGGTTATGATTTAGTATTTAAAGTATGTGGATGTAAATGTGGACGTGGACACTTAAGAAAAGATTTAGATTGGTGGCCACAACAAGTAACGGGAATAACATCATTACTAAATGAAAATATTTTTGGTAAATTTGATGATGAAATTGGTAAAAAGAAGAATAAGAAAAAGAATCGTAATCAGCAGCAGCAGCAACAACAACAACCTCAACAACAAAAGCAACAAACAATTGGTGGAATAATGCAAACTGGATCATCATCTTCATCCTCATCATCGTCATCTGCTGGTAATGGTGTTAATGGAAATATTTATCAGCAACAACAACAACAGCAGCAACAACAACAACAACAATTGGGTGGTATAATTATTGGTACAAATGAATTACGTGGACGTACTGGAAGTTTATCATCAAGTAATGATGGTTCAACATCACCACCAGTTTCTGCTTCTGGTTTAAGTGATCAAAGTTTTTCACCAATTCATAATGGTGTTATCGGTTGCGGTAGTGGAGGAGGAGTAGGAGTAAATAATAATAATTTACTTATTAAAAAAACAAATAAAACAAAAGTTGAAATTTATTCGGAACGTGTTCGGTAAGTCAAATTAATTTTTGTTTTTTAAATCCAAAATTAAGTATATTAAAGATTTTTGTATTTCATGAAAATGTTTTTGGGCGAAATTTTAACTTACTTTGTGTAAAAACGATACCAAAAGTCAGTTAATTTTTTTTCTTCTAATCTTTAATTAAAATTTCATTCGAGAGTGATCCACTGAGGATCTCATTTCTCATTAATTTACCTGCAAATATCAGCTAAGTCACATTTTTTTATGAATCGAATAGAGGACTAAGAAAAATTTAAAAGACGTGAAAAAATCCTTTATTTTTGGTTTTTTAAAATTTTTTCCTCCGATTGACATTCGACTCTTTAATCCCTTTTTTTTTGCCTGTGAAAAAATATATTTTGGTTTAAGTTAAGTTGGTAATTTGTACCCTTATTTTTGTTGTTGTTGTTTTTGGACTCGTGCCAGTCTTGACGTTTAACCCTTTAACCTCCTTTAATATTCCTTTAAAAAGATTAATTTTGACCTGCGTGTCTTCCGTCTTTTCTCATTTGGTATTCTACGACATCGATTCAGGTTCTCCCGGACAACAAAATTTTTCTTAATTTTTTTCTTTAATTTTCAAGGAAAAGAAAGAAAGAAAATGTGGCTGATGACTAAATCAAAGAAATAAATTAGGCAACAAATAAAGACGAAAGAAAAATTATTCAAAAATCATCCGAAAGTTTTGATGGTCAAGTTTTTATTCTATTCAGAATCTCTCCCCTTAGCCTTGGTTGGTACTCGGTTTTTTTTTATCATTTTTTATCATTTCACCTAACCAAAAATTTCAAACAATTCATTTTCCACCGACGGTGAAAATATTTTAAGAAAAAAACACAACGAAGAGAAAATATTACGATTTAGGAAAAATTCGTGGAAAAACCTGTATTAATATTTTGTGTGTTGAGCCTACTGCTGACGTTAGTTGGTTGCCGGCTTCGGCTTGTCAGAAAAGCCGTTTCATTTATCATTAATGTAAAAAGAGAATGAAAGAGAGAAAAGTTTATCACGTGAGAGAATGTTGGCGAGAGGGGAAAGTAGTAACCTTGAATATTCAGATATTTTAAATTTCTTTCAAGAAAAATGAGAAGCAAAAAAAAAAATTCAAAAAGTTAAAAAACATTTTTTTTGTCGTGTCAGCAAAGAGTGAAAATTTTCCGAATTTTCAAAAAATAAAAACTTAAGCCCAATGGAAACAAATACCAAAATATGTTTGGGTTAATTCAATTAGCATTAGACTTGATACGAATTAAAGTTTGATTGCAAATCGAAAATCAAAAATGAAAAAGGAAAAATCTCAATTTTTCTTTATTTTGTAAGAATTTTTAAATTTTCAGTTTTATTTTATTTTGTTTTGCCTTTCTTTTGTCCAGTTTTTCCTTCACGAATTTTCCTCTTCAGTTTTTTTTTTATTTTCTTGTTGTAATTTTTAAATTGAAATAAAAGAACTGGGATGGAGAACGCACTTCAATTTATTTTCATTTTGTTCTTAAGATTGAAAAAAAAAAAGAAAAATTGGAAAATTAATTGAAAAGAGGAAAAAAAACTTGCCTAATTAGAGTTTCATCCAAAACAATTTCTTTTTTTTTCTCGTATTTTTTTTTGTTTTTAAAAAATATTCAGTTTTTTTTTTCATGGTAGGAGGAGGAGAATTGAAGCAAGTGAAGTCCTCTCGAATATTTCAATGTTTGAAATTTAAACAATTTACATTTTCTTTAATTATTGGAGAGAAAAATGGAAAGTTGGTGGCATTCTTTATTCTGTTTTTTTTTTTTTGATCAAAAAATCCTGTTTCAAAATTCTTCTTCGTCATTTCAAGAGAAACATTCAATGAGACGCAATAAGTGGATATTCTGCATGAATTTTTTCATTTTCTCTTCATTTTTTTCTTTATTTAGATAAATCTTGATTGAAAGCAATTTTTATTAGATTTTGTCGAATCGAATGTGCGATTTGTTCAATATTTTGAAAAATCTTTGCAATTTGCTATGCAAACTTATTCCAATTAAATTTCTTCATGTTTGTCTAATTAGAATAAATTATTTTCGTCTCAATCACAATTTTCTTCTTGAATTTTTTTCTTTTAAATTTACGTTTGGTAACGCAAAATAAAAATTAAAATTCAATTGTAAAAATTGCATTTTGAAGCCACAAAATTTTAATAAAACAAAACCAAACAACCAAGGAGAAGAATACGATGAAGAAAAAAATGTTTTCGTCTTTAAATTAACGAAAGAAAATCGCAAAATTCTTTATGGTCGTCCGTAGGGATATTGCATTGTGTAATATATTTTTATACATGTGTGTGCATATATGTGCCTGTAAAATATTTTCATTTTAATGTGTCATCATTATGTGTGTGTGTGTGTGTGTTTGTGTGCCTATTTGCTGTTATAAAAATGGCTGTGCTACAATAATTCTGCTGGTCAAATACAAAAAAAAAATATAATGAAATTAATGTAAAAGAATTGAATTAGGAAGAAAGAGAGAAATAATAAAAAAGATCGAAAGAGAATAAGAAAAGAAAATATATAAAATTTATTCTGTTGATCATCGTTGAAGTTGTATTCATTTTAATCTATTTGTGCATGGATATAGATGTTTGTAAGTGTGTGTACATACAACAGAAAAATGCATTGGTGCATTCAATAAATGGCCTTGGTTTTTAAGCCATAATGCAATGTCTGATTTGACTGTAAAACCTTCATATAAATAAAGTAAAATAATGCATTTGTATTTGTTTTATAATATTTACATATCACAGATAACACATAACCTGACGTAACGTAACGTTAACGTATGTAAAAGAATAGAAAATTGTACAAAAAAAAAAATGCAATTTTTTTTTTTTTTTTAAAAACTTTGACAAATAGAAGAACACAGAATGCACTTCACACTTAAACACACATACACATAAAAACAACTGCATCCATGTGTCAGCGAAGAGAAAGAAAGAAGAAACAAATGTATGCATGCGGGTTATCGTTTCAAGGGTAAACTTTTTATAATTTTATTTATGTTTTTTTTTTTTCTCTTCTATCATTATTGTGTGCTTCATAAATGTATGTGCGTTTTTTTTTTAATGGTAAAAATAGATATTACGATTGATGCGAAAAAACGATACTAGATTTTTTTTTTTATCTAATAAATTATGGTTGGCAATAATAATTAGAATGTCGGTTAGAGTCAGAGTCATGGACAGTCATTTTTGTTGATAAGATTTGCAAAAGAAATATAAATGGAAAATTTTTGTAAAATAGAAAGTAAAAGCTTATCGTTTTTCATTATATTTTGTGTTTAAAATTGAAATATTAAATTTCCCCATTTATAATTTTTGTGCTTTGATTGTTATTTTTTTTTTATTAAATTTTAAAACAAAAAAAATGAACTTTTAATTAATAATGACTTCCTAATAAAAATGCCGACGGCAACAACGCGAATCTGATGAGTATCAAATGAGACAGTTGATTTTTTCACTCTGAAGTCTGAACTGATTGAATTTTTTTTTCTCCTGAATTTTTTTTATAAAGAATTTTTTTTTTTTTAATAAAATAAAAATAAGAAAATAACAAACAAATAAAATTCCATTTCATAACATTTATTTATTTTTTTTTGCTCGGTGTTGACAGAAAATTGGTTTTTTGATTTGCGACGTTTATAATAAAAATATGTACATTCACACAAACTTAACATTTTTACTTTTAAAAAACACGAATTCGCGATGCAAAAATAATCTTCTATTTTTTTTTTTTTTTTTACTTGAATTCATTTGGAAGATCTAAAAATAAAATATCTTCTTCTTCGTCCGTTTTATTCGTAATTCGTTTTCTTCTCTTGTTTTTTTTTCTTCTTCAAAATAAAAAATCAAAAAAGAAAAAAAAAACGTGAAAAAAACAAAATATTGCGCAATCGGCTCTTTTTTTTTATTGCAAAATCAAAATGAAAGAATAAACATTTTGCGCACCTTTTTCTTCTTCTTCTTCTTAAATTTAGCAACGATAGAAAAAAAAATTGTTATTAATTTAAAAATAAGTCATTTGTGATTATTTAATTTTATTCTTAATTATTTTTTTTTGTTGATTTTTTTTTTCTACAAATAAAAACAAAACACACAAAATTTGAGTTTTGTGTTTTTTTTTCTTTTTTTTTGATAATAATAATTTGTTGTATTTATTTTACAATATTTTTTTTTTCAATAAATAAAAAAACAAAACCATAAAAAAAAAAAATTGTTTATCGAAACATAACCAATAAAACAAAGATTATAATTTTACCTTAAAAGAAAAGAAACAAATAAAAACAATTGATAATTTGTAACTTTGTATTTATTTATTTTTTGTTTTGGTTTTATTTAATTAAATAATTTACAATCGTCCATTTTTTTGTTTTTTTTTTTTGTTTTGAACTTCTTTTTATTTATATTCTATTCAAATATGTGACGTCATATAGTCTGTTTAATTTTAAAAATTATCCAATTCAGTATAAAAAGTAAGAGTTTCAACGGAAAGAAAATTACAAAAATAAAACAATATTAATCTTGTAAAAACAAGAAAGTTTTACCCTCTTTGTGAATTGATCATTTTTCTTTTTGTATTGTTATCGGAACTACAAAAAAAAAATAGTAAACAAAAAATTAACAGTGTTTTGTTTTTTGTTTTACGATCATTTCAAAATGGCGTCATATGCAATTCTTTTATTTTGTAATATTTGTATATGTGTGCGTTTTATTTGTGTGGGCGAAACCTGTTTCTTTTTTTTTGCATCTCAATATTTTTTGTTTGTTTTTTATTTTTTTTGTTTAAAAAAAATTTGTGTTTGAATATATTTTGAAGAAATTAATTCAGAATGTCAATACAAGATTAACCCATTAAATCCCATAATAATTGAATTCAATTTTTTTTTGTTATAAAATTGCATCAAAAGTGCGCGAGGCAATTAATTAATTAAAAGTTAAATAAAGTTTACTGTAAAATAGTATTTTTTGTGTGAAATCGATTTTAAGATTTCATTATGTAACAATAAACGTTCCAATCAGAAATTAAAAGAAATTTACTGAGCTTAAGAATTCAGTTTTTATTGGTTAAATTTTTTTTTTCTTTTTAATTTAGCAAATTCTACGTAAGCGATATTTTTTTGCGGTATACGATATAAACCCATTTTATATTCGATAGGTTGAATTGAGTTAAAATTTTTTTAAAAAATGAGAGAAAGAGACAAAAGCTCTGTTGATACGATTGAATAATTTTAGCAAATTTTTTTCTTATTTGTTTTTGCATATTTTTTTTTTTTTTGTTTCGTTTTTTGACAAAGAAAACAAATTTGAATTTTGGTTTTGTTCTTGGATTTAACTTCAATAAATCAGTTTCAGAATAATATTAGAATTAATATGATTAAAAAGGAAAAAGTCCTTCAGAATAATTTACTTACACTTACACACATTAGATTTAAAAGAATTAAAAAATATGATTGGATAGAGAGAAGGTGAAACAAAAAATATTACCAATAATAATCCATAAGCCATTGCAAATGTTCGATTCAAAGTTCATCCTTGTGATTGAAAATAATGCAATTATTTATGAAATCCATTTAAATTTTTTTACTAGATTTTTTTTGGGGAATTTAAAACAACTTTGTAATAGATAAAAATTATCACTGTCAGTTTACAATAAATAGACCTAAAATTGTGGATTATTTGTTAAAAATTATAAATCCATAAAAATCAGAGTAAATTTTTTTCGAAAGGGAAATAAAAGAATAGTAAGTGAAAGAAAAATGCACATTGATACTTTTTTGGTTTTCAAAACTTAACTTATTTTAACTTTGTTCATTGTAGATTGGCCATAAGTAGGTATACGAATTATTTAAAGAGGGTCACACCTTCTCTATTTTACTAAGCTTATTTATACCATCCCCTTTCTCTTTTGACTTTAAACTCTTCCAATTATCGGCTTAAAACCCTTTAGGATTCGACATATATATGTATATATATTTTAGGTCCATTAAAAATGAAGAATGCTGCCTCTTTTAACATTTTTTTTTCTTTTCATTTTTTTTTTTTTAAAATTGAAATTCACGTAATGTATATTTTGAACATTCTTATGTTTTATATTACTTTGAAAATAAGTAAACAATATCAGCTGCCTTTGGGCAGTTTTTCTCTCGTTTATTGGATATATATTCTTGTCTAGAGACTAGAATTTCTGAACATTTGAAGTAGATTGATACAATATATGCGGAATAATATTTATGGAGAAAGAAAATGAAGAAGAAAAAATGTGTATTCGATTCATAATGTTTATAAATTTTTTTTTATAAAAACCGGAAAATTGAATATTTGAACAAATTTTTATCGAATTTTTACGATGTTAGTTTTTGTTTTGTATTTTATTTTATCGTATGACCGACACATAGCCTGCAGGTTTTTGAATTGAATTTAAATCTGTAATTTTTTTATTTCAATAAAATTTCGTTACAAATCTTCATAAATCATATTTGGCGTGGGAGGGGGAGATGGAAGAATAAACACCACTCCTTAAAGTTATGGATGAACGCGATTGAAATCAAAATTTAATCAATGACTTAATATTTTGGTCAGTAGGTAAAAAAAGGGACGTGTATAGTAAAAATAAATTGAATCTCTGGATTTCGTCAACGGCATTGGTAAATTAAAAAAACCGCTTTCACATTGGGCAAAATTTGTACAGGGA
This sequence comes from Pedicia rivosa, assembly GCA_963082725.1. Classification (NCBI taxonomy): domain Eukaryota; kingdom Metazoa; phylum Arthropoda; class Insecta; order Diptera; family Pediciidae; genus Pedicia; species Pedicia rivosa. The sequence continues at coordinate 7,997,288 of OY720153.1, read as the reverse complement.
CTCCCTGTACATTGCAGGATTTTGTCTATCGAAAGTTTTTTTATAAATTGTAATATTTTAAAATTTGATAAAAATTTTTAAGAGGAAAAAATACTATAAGGTGTAAACCTACCTAAGAGTCAATCTTCAGAAATACTAATTTGTTACTTCATTATCATTATTCTGTTAACTACAACAACAACAACAACAACAGCAATAACAACAAAATCATTTTTTAACTAAAGAATAACTTTACCTCCGTTCTTGAACACTTTTTTATTTTATTTTCCGTTAATTTTTTCTCTACCTCCTTATTTTCGGTTTGTCCCCATCCTCTGTATAAACCCCCAAAAAGTCAAATGTTTATGCCATCAAGCTCGTACATCTTCTCCTTTAATCTCTCTTGTGGTGCTACAGTTTACAGTTTTTCTTTCTTTGACTTTTCTAAAGTTTCTTTTCCCGCCCATCTCACTAACGTACACTTGATTCTTTTCTTCTCTTAACTCTAACAGCAACAACATTAAAATCAACCCACCACACCACCAACCACATCAACCCACCCACTTAATATACTTGTTGTTTTCTTTTAACTTTTTTTTTTCTCTGTTTCCCTGTCCTTTTTCTTTTCTTTTCTTTTTCTTTTTTTTTTATCTAAAAACTAAATTTGCATTTATTTAATTTTTGTTGTTGTCGCTTTTTTTTTGCTCTGAGAACGTTTTGAGTTGTGAAATGCAAGTATACAAATTAGAGAGTGAATAAAAATGTATGTGTGAGAGTGAGAGGGAGGATGATGGTAATTTTGTGTGTTTCTTAGCGTTTTTTTTTTCATCTTTGAAATTACAAATTTTAATTTTATTCTTAGCAATTAAGGTGCATTTAGTTCAAACGGAAAAAAAAAAAATGGAAATGAAAATGAAGAAAGATGAAAAAGTTTGTTTGCATTTTCTTTTTCGTTTTTTTTTTGTTGTGGTTACATTTGTGAAGACGCGTTTAGTTGTGCTGTGAATATTATGCAGAAATAGACGGAGGAAAAGGTGGGAAATATTTCATGTTTATTTTTTTTATTTTTACTTTCATTTAAAACTGAAATAAAAAGAGTTTTCCAATTAACCTTCTCTTTATTGTGGTAATTTTTTTTCAGACGAAAAAAAAAATCCCTTTTTTTAATGCAGAGTAAAAAAAAACCTCAGAGATTGTGTCGCGATTCAATAAGAACCGAAAAAGAGAAAAAAAACTAAAGTTAAACGTTAAAAGTTAATACGTTTTATGTAAAATAGGAATCGAAACAGACATTTGTATTTTATTCCCTTAACCGAAACCACTAATATGTTTTTGAGTCAATCTAAGAATAAAATCTGAAACTGAATAAAAGGCGTGACACGGACAAGAATTAGACTATTACCCGCGGTTATAAAGATTTCAAAATTTTATTGTGTATGTTTTTAACTCACGTGCCCATTGATGTCACGTATAGATTATTTTTTGTGCACGCACACAAACCAAAGAAATCTCTTTAAAAATTTTGAATTGAGACAAAAATTGCATTTTATAGAAAATACAATTTGCCTTGTGTGTGTGTGTATTGTAATTTATCTTTGTTCTCGAGTCAGATTATAACAATTTGTCTGTCTTTGGAAACCTTATAAATGTCACATCCATTAAAATTTGACGTTTATTATTACAAAACAAAAATTCAAGAAAAAAAAAATTATAAAAAAAAACTTAAAACTATTTTGAAATATTTTTACATTTTGGCGTCAAATAAATAATAATTATGACGAGGGGTAGATGAAGGGATGGAAATGAGGAGGGTCAATAATAAAAAAAAAATTATTATTCATGTTTCATAAATTTTTTGACCACCAAAATATAAGTACAAAAGCACTTTTTTTTTTCTTACGCTTTTAAATTCTCATGGCTGTCACTCAACGTTTATTTTTTGTTATGTGTGTTTATTATTGTTGCTGTTACTTAGTTGCTTATTTACTTATTTAACTATTCGTAGCTCCATTCTATTGTTTGTTGAATCGGTATCAATTTTTCCCCTCACACTCTTGCTTGGACTTTTCTTTAAAATTTTTAAATTTGAATAAAGAACATAAAGAACTAAGTGATTCAATTTAAATTATTAATTGGTAGAAACGGAGGCAAACAAAAAGAAAGAAATAAATAATAAATGCAGTTTTTAGTTTTTTTTTTTTTTTTATAGAAATAAATTTGATTAATGTAAAAATACTTCTGCATCACGATTATCGGCTGTCATCATCAAAATAGAATTTGATCAAATTTTTTTTTTATTATCACAAAACAACAATTTACAGAAAAAAAAAAAGGAATCTATAAATAGAAAATGAGGCACGGAAAGCGAATAACAGAATAACAGAATTTAATATACGCAAATTTTTGTTTTTCGTTATTTTTCTGATGACCTCGCAATATTTTTTCTTTGTTCTGACGACACACATTTTAATTGTTACTTTTTATTTTTCATTTTCATGACGTCCAGTTCCCTACTCTTCCGTCTAATAATCCTAGAACAATCGAACAAATATTTACTTTATAGAATGAACCAGATAAAATGCATTAATTTTTGTTTGTTGTTGTTGTTGTTGTTAAACAATTATTTAGGAAAGCACCACCATTCATAGGAAAGATGAAGAAAAAATTAATCAAAAACAAAAAACTTAAACTTGAAAAAAACAAGAAACAAAATAAAATTCTTCTTTTCAACTCGTTTTTCTTTTTTTTTTTTTTTTGCTTCTTAATAATTTTTTTTTAATTATTTTTGTTCAAGGTGGAAGATTATTATCTTACTTTTTTTTTCTTTTCACTTTTTTCTCTCTTTCTCTCTTTCTCTTGTAATAATAAAAATAATTTTAATAAAAAACGTAAAACAGAAGAAAAAAAAAAGATTGAACATAAATTTAACTCTTCTTTTTTTTTTATTATTATTTTATTTTTAAAGAAAAAAATACAAAAAGTTAAAAAGAAAAAAAGAAACGAAATTAAATAAGTAGGAACGGAACACAAGAAATTGAAACAAAGAAAAGAATTAAGAAAATAATAAAAAAATATAAAAACCGAATCGATAATTTAATATCATTTTTTTATAATAAGAGAATGGAGGGGGGATCCATACACACACACACACACACACATGCATGTGCACACATTTTTCTTATATTTAAATTTTTAACATTATTTATTTGTGATATTGAGGATTACGTTGTACCTACTACTGTAAGACGATGGTAATAGTTGTTCCCTCACTGTTGTTTAACTTGAAGAAATTGGAATGCATTCTGAAAACACAGAAAGAAAAGCAAAAATGAATCAACCAGCAGATGACCAAAGATAAAAAACAAAATTTCATAATAAATTTCAAGTTAATTCTTTTTTATTTTTTTTTTAACATTTTTCAACAATTCAGATTGTGAAATGAGTTTTTTTTTTCTTTTCATATTCTTAAATTTAACACAACTTAAAGTATAAAGTTTAAAGTTTGAAATCCTGTTCCTATAAATATTAAACGAAAATTATTGTGATTGTGTTTCTTTAAATTATTTTTTTTTTTTGCATTTTCACTAATCTACACTCAATCAATTACAACAAAAATTAAATGAATTTTATAAAGTGGATGTCCTCGTCCTGATATAAATAAGAAGGAACCTCTTAGAATCAACTTCTTCTTTTTCATCTAAAACTTTATTCGCCAAAATAAAGTCCAATTTATGACGGGGAAAGAAACATTTATTTTTTATTCAATTAAAAAATATATAAATAAAGTGAAAGAAGGTCTGATAGTGTTGAGATAAAGTTTATTTTATACCAAATTTTAATTCGTCTCACTTTAAATAAAAAATTAGCATACAAATTGTAACATTTGAAAACATACGAGAATTTAGTTGTGTGGAAGAGGGGATACTTTTGAGGCCTCCAAAATATTACTTTTTCCTAACATTTTAATCATTTTATTTATTTGTTTCAATTTGTCGTCTTAATTATATTAAGGATGGGGTCACACCAACACCATACGTGAGTAGAAATTATTAAACATTCACTTAAGTATTATATCGTTAATCACTCAAAAATATATGTACAAAAACTTCAACCACAATAACAATAAAAATATGAAACATAATAAAAAAACGAAAAATGTCCGCGTTACTTAGAGGTACTTCCGTTATCAATTTTCTTATCTTCATATTTTTATTTTTTGTTTATGTTTTTGTTGAAAAAAAAAACAATTATAATTAAAGTATAAAAATAAACGTAGAAAATAACGAAAGAGTTGAAAATATTAATTATTAATTACAAAACATATAAAGGTTGGGAGGGGTCAGAAGAGAAACCCTCATTTTGGTCAAACACATAAATTTTGTTTGTACTTATGAAAATTTATATTTTGGATTTGAATGATTTGGAAAGACATACAGATAAATATGACAGATAGAATAGAAAAGACATAAGACCGAAAAAAGCAACCAGCAGCTAAATTTGAATTTTGTTCTTTAATAATTTTTTTATGACACAATAAATATAAGTTCAGGCTGTTCTCGAAAAATTCACTCAAATTAATTCTGTCCTTCTTGACGATTGTTGAATATTTACTCTGACTTATCAATTATCTTTGAATACAAATACGAAGGAATTATCTACTTTCAATGCAGAAAAAAAAATTCAGTCAATCTTTCGTATGCAGCCTTAATAATAATAATAATAATAATAAAAATTGTTATTAAAAGTAAAAACAGATATTATTAATATCAGCTTCTGTTCATGTGTTAGTGTATGTGTGTTGTGTGTATGTCCTATCAATAAACACATTTTAATTCAGATGTCTCGTTTGTGGCTTAGTTTTTTTTTTTTTTGGGCAATCAGAAGAAAAACGGGTAAAAAAAAAGGTTCTAAATGAAAACATGAAAAATAAATTAAGTTGATTATTTTATTGCATTTAATTGTTTTATTTTTATACGAATCAAATTCAACATAGAAATTCAATTACTCAGTCCCATCCGTCAGTTTTTAGTTTCAGGTTTTGTGTTGTCGTTTTTTTTTATTTATTTTTGTTGTTATTTTTTTTTTGGTCATCCGGTCTCTGCCACTACTTATACTGCACAGAAATATGGATCCTATCAACAAAAAAAAAAAAAAACTCTCTCCTCTAAATGGCTGCCTTGTTAATTATTATTATTTTTTATCAAGATTCATGTTTTTTTTGTTTATATTTTTTTTTTTGTATTTTTTATTTTTTAGGAGGGCGATTAGATAGATCCGTTTGTTTTATTCGTTTCTGTTTTGTTGAACACGTGTAATTGTTTAATTGTTTTAAATATAATTTAGGTCAATAAATATTATTCCTCCCCGCCCGTATGTTGTGTTGGGTGGCTAAAGTGAAAGAAAAGAAAATAATAGACGGAAGAGTGGACTGTCTCTGTTTCTTAACAATTTACTCATGATTTCTTTCAATTCATTTTTTTTTGGTGTTTACTGAAATAATTATCGGTAAATAAATAAACACAAAATTTGTATAAAAAACGGCGTGATACTCTCGCGATGAAAGAAGCAGCTGATAATAATTTACTAATCTTTTTCATCAATTTTTTTTTTATTTGTGAAGACAAATAAAGAAAAAAAAAAAAAATGCAAATAAAATAAATCTTGAAAAAATTGCAATAAATTCACTTCAAATATTTTGCTATTTTTTTTTTTTTTTGCGCTCTGCATTTTTCTATTTTTTTATTTTATTCAATTCTAACATAAATATTTATTTATTGAAAGAAACATTAAATTTATTTGTGTTACGTCATTATGTCGATAAACATGAAATACGGATTACGTACAGAGAACACAAACTTACCTTTGTTTATTAAATAATACTTACCTATACTTAGTTAATTTTTTTTAAAAAAAAATTGAAGGTATAAATTCAGAGTTATCCGGAGCTTCAATTTTTTGTTTGAATATCAAATAAAAAAAATATATTCAAGCACGTGACTTTTATAATAATAAAAAAAAAATTTGAAGTTTTTATTATTGAAGAGAGAGAGGGAGAGAGAAAGATGGGAATAAATGTAAACATTCAAATGGTATAATAATTGTTGTAACAAGTAAATTAAGTCAACATTTAAGAGTATTTTTTTTTTGTTGTTATCGTGTTTCTCACGTTGTTCGAAGAACTTCGAAATATCATTTATTTTGCATTTTCCTTAAAACAAAAAGTGGACAGAGCAAACAGATTTCTTTGATTTATAATCAACTATAAATCTTTAACGTTTTTACATTTTGCTTCTCTAAAATAATTCTTACAACAAAATTTTACTGTTCACTTTATTTGCGTTTAATTGATTTTTTAAATCGTTGTTGGTAATAATTTAGTACACAAATTTTAATTCCTACTTTCAAACTAAATCTGGTTCAAGAATTAAAAAGTATAAATTAAAAAACCAACTTACCTTCCTTAAATTTAACATTTTTTTGGTTTTGGTTTTTGGGAATTTTTTAAATGAAACAAAAAAATAAATAATGAAAGTGCTTTTTTTTCTTGATTAACAACTTTACAACAATTCCAAAGTTATTTGCCTATTTGCAATATAAGATTTTTTTCATTTGAAATTTCATCACCTAAACAAAAGAAAAGCAAAAAAAAAAGTCACTTACAAAAATTTGTAATTTAATTAAATTTTACTTACCTACTTAATGTACTCATCAGTACAATTTACAATTAAAACAATTACATTTATACTCTCATTATATTTCCTTCTATAAAATATTTCAATATAAACAACAAGGCAGAAAAAATGAAAGAACAAAAAAAAAAATTTAACTTTTAGATTGTTGCAAAGAAGAAGGTGGAGAAAAGGAGGAGGGTTGAAATAATTGATATGCTAACACCATACACCATTAACGTTAACCTAACATCTTGACTTGAATCTTGTTAGAAATAAATTCATGATTTTTTTTTTTTTTTACAACATTTTTACTTTATTTAGAAAAAAAGAAGAAGAAAAAAAAAAATAAAACCAAAAAAAAAAAAAAACAACAATAAAAAAAAAAACCGATTGTATGCAAATTAAATTCCATTGTGTGAATAATAATAATATATATTATAATGGTATATAGGAATACGAATAAAAAAAAGACCAAGTTAGAAAAAAAAAGATGAAGAAGAAGAAGAAGACGAACCAAGAAACAAAAAAAAAATGTTTAATTTTAATTATACCTTTTTTTTTGTTTGCACAAATAAACAACAAAATATGATCTCAAAATTTTGTACTATTAAGTGTGGACGACGTCCATCTTATTCTTTTATGTCAAATTTTAATCCTTTTTTCTTTCATAAAGTTTTGTCCTTTATTCTACTTACCTCAGATGCTTTACTTATCGTCATTCATTAAATATTTAATAAACGTCCAATGTTATCGTTTTGTTTTAATTTTTATTGCAACTCATTTTTATATCAGATTTTTTATAAATTACACAACTACGTCGGAAAAAAAGACAAAAAAAAACAAAAAATAAAAAACAGAAACAGAAAAATACTCTAATTTGCAATAATTTTTTCTTAACGGTACGTGAATTTTATGTAGAATATAAAATAAAAATAATATAGGAAAAATAAAGAGTAAAAGAGAAAGATAGATAGAGTTAGATAGAATAAAAAAAAGCGTCCGCAACGGCCTTGAATTTATTTTAATTTTTTTTTTATTGTGTTTAACGATTGTTGTTATAATTCAAAAAAAAAAAAAAAAAACAAAAACAAAAAGAAACAGTCAAATAATTTAAAATAATTAATTCAATTTTGAATGTGTGTGTGTTTGTATGTTTTGATTTGACGTTTCGCTCATGTGCTTATGTTTAAGGAAGGGTTCCAATTGTGATTGTTATACGATTATTTGTATAAACCATTTTCTCTACTTCTAAGTTTTATTTGATAGACACAAATTAATGTGATTTTGTTTTTGTTAGAATATATTTTTAATTGTTAAAAAATGTTAATGATTCACCGTTTTCGTTTGTTTTCGTTTTTTTTTTTTTTTCTTTTATTTTTAGTTTTAATTTTTATGCTCTATTTATTTTTTTGGACATTAAAAGACACAAACAAACAAACAAACAAAAAATATGTGTGCCTACAACTACAACAAATAAATTAAAATGTAAATGAAAATATTGTTTCAAGGAGAGAAATGAAGAGAAATAAAAAAAAACCTGTTTCCTCGATTTGCACCCTTTTCTTTTTTTTTGGCTTAATAATCTTTTCGCTCCATATAATATGCGTCCTGTGGGAACATTTTATGTTAATTTCCATTTTTTTTTTATTACAAAATCGTGCATTCTATTTTTTGGTTTTTTTCTTTTTTTTTTTTTGTGAATAAAATTTATTGCAAAAGATGGTAATTTCTTTTAAGTTGTTTAGGTTAAGTTAGAGAGTTAAGTATGGAAATTTAATTAATTGAGCGGTTTTGTTTTGTTTTGTTTTAAGATAACACAATACACATAAAAGAAACGAGGGGGAAACTGATAAAAAATAACAAAAGCAGGAATGAAAACAAAATAAAAATTGTGAAAAGTGAAAGACTTTCTTTTTTTTTATGTTGAATAAGATTGTTTGTGGTTGGATTTTTTTTTAAATATTCTTTAACCTAATTTCACATCAATTGAGTTAATAAAATAGGGAAACAATCAATATTTAACCCTTTTTATTCTTTCTTTTCTTTCTATTTTATTTGTTTTGTTCCTATGATTAAAACAGGACCATTTAAAATTCTAATCACCAACCTTTGGTGAACGAAATAAAATGGTAATTTGTTGTTGTAATATTCTAACCTACAAAACAAAAATCAAAATTTAAAAAATTATTAATTCACGTGAAAATAAGAGAATGAATGAAGAAATAGAAATATCTACTTAACTCACCTCACCCACCTACATTGCTGCCATCTCCCTTTTTAAAAAGCAAAATTAATTACGCAAAAAATACTTAAAAAAGTACAAAAGAAAACACCACTTAAAAAGAAGAAGAATAAAATGAAAGAAAGGAGCAGATGAAGAAAATTGAAAATAGAAAATCAATAAACTACAGAACAGAGAGAGGCTTTTAGCATAAATATTAATGTACTTTTTGTTCGGTGCATTTAGGCATGAAATTGCCTCATTCTGTGGCGACACATTATTTTTGTGAAGAAGTTATTTATTCGCGTTCGCTAAATGATTGCTGCTCTCATAGCCGCGAGTGTCTCATAGAAAACAAAACGGTTGACATGAAAATACAATTGGTTGGTTAGTTGATGGAAAGAACAAAAAAAAAACAAAGAGGAAATGACGTTTTTAAGTTCCAAATGGCAGAACGAACCCCTTACTTGAAGCTGGGGATTTTTTTTCTGTTCTTTTAAAGAAAATTAAAAAAAAAGAGGAATGAAAATGGAAATTTGTATTTTGTTTTTTCGTTTTTCTAAAGAAAGAAAAACAAAATAAAAAGTGCTGATGACTAATATCAATAATTAAGTCGGTAGAGGCAACTGCACAAAAACGCAAATCGTAGTCAAATATATAATAAGGAAAGGAGGTTAGTGAAAGAGCAAGGGAGGTCTCGGGTATCACCCCCTAATCAAAATGCAAATTAATAAAAAAAAAACGTATTGAACATTTTTTTATTTATTATTATTATTATTTCGTTCGACGGAACTAATTTGATGTCCTCACTCTCCCCCATCCTCTTTAAACAATTACCCCCGCACACCCCCTACATAGATATCAAACTGTGTTGACTGGCTACCCTACTTTCTTCTGTCTCTTTTTCCTCTTTCTGCTATTGAGTGACTGTACTTTGAGTTTAAACACGAAGAAAGGGGTGAGGAAAGAGACGCTTGTGGGTGATATTATTGAGTACACGAAGAAAAGGATAATTTAATCGTATAATTAATGGGAAAAAATGTAATGAATAAAATAAGAATAGAAAAGAAGAAATGAAATCATGACGCTAAAAGTAAATAATAAAACTGAATGTGTATTTAAAAAATGTGAATGGAGGAAGAGAAGGAGGATTGTTCTAAATTAAATACCTCGTTTCGACGGCTGTAATTATATATACTTATGTGCTGTGGACGGATTCATATTAGCGGAATCAAATTGGAATAATTTTATTCAATCAACAAATAATTGTTTAATAATATTGAGTGAATTTCCATGTTGAATCAGGATTAAATTTTTAGGGGGTTGGTAGTGGAGGGAATAGTATAAATAGTAATTAGAATAATTTATAAGTAATTTCAATGAAATTATAGAAGATTGATTTGAAACCAGATTGAAACAATTGTTTTGTTTTCTTTGTTTGAAAATCAAAAACACACAAAGCGTTTCAACAAAGCTATTCGTTTTATCTTGTTATGCAACTTCAGGAATTTATAAGAATTTTTTGAAGATGAGTTCATTAATTTTTGTTTCTCAGTAAAATTATTATTTATTATTTGCAAAAAAAGAGAGAGAGAAGAGGGACAGAGTAAGATTACAAATATCAATTTACTAATTGGTTTTAGGAAAAAAAATATATTTAATCCTTCTTAAATTAAATTAGCAAAGTTCAAGCTTTTGGAATTGAATTGTAATAAATGTTAAAATCAGATAATAAATTAAACCACTTCAGTTTCAATAATGTTCTTTTGTATTGGAATTTACCTTATCCAACTTATAAATAAGTTCCTAATTCTTGGAAGTTCTGATGTTATCAAAAGTTAGGAAAAACAAGAAAAAAAAAGACAAGAAGCTGTCACTGCCAGACACAATCTGAAACTGCCAGATAGATAATCTTTTTAATGTGTGTGTGATTTATGACGTTTTCGGTTTTAATTTTTTTTTCTTTCTGTTTTTTTTTTTTGTTGGTTTTAATTAGCAATAAATATTCATGCGAATTACCTTAAAAACACAATAGTTGATTGTAAATAATTATTTAATTTTTTTTTTGTTTTTCTAAAACAAACTTTTTTTTAATTTTTTAAACAGAACAGAAAAAAAACAACAAATAAGCGGAAATGAGCATAACGCGATTTGTTCTTATAACTGAGTTGAATGCTGAGTTTTTTTTTTGTTTGGTTGTTTTTTTCATTCTTTATTTTTGCGTTTTTGTGTGTTGTTACTTCTTTTAAATCGTCTTTTTTTTTTTTTCATTGCATCGAATTCGTATGTCCTTGGCAGTATATTTCATTGTTGTATTTGTTTGTTCACAAAGAAAAAGTAAAAGAGAATACAGAAGCAGCAGAAAGTACTTTACTTGTAATGAATTATTTATTTTTATTAATCTTCATTTTTTCTCCCTTATCCCTCTTTGTCCCATTTTCTTTTGCTGTTTCCTTGGTATTGGTATTGTGTCACCATATTTTCCAAATCTTTTGAAAATGAAAATCTTTAGATCACGACAAACGATATAAAAAAAAAGTCTTTTAATCTTAATTTTTTTGTTTTGCTGTTTTTTTTTTCCTTTATCTTTTTGGCATATTAATCGAAGTGGAAGAACTGGATTTTATCGAATATAACACATTAAGACAAGTTTTTTATGTAACACAAAATAATACACACAAAATTCACTAAATTCTACTACGCACATACACACACACACACAAACACACATCCACTTACATACATGAATTCATAATGTAAGAATATATTCTTCTTTTATACGGATAATAACGAACAAAAATAGCAACAACAACAACAACAACAACAACAACAAAAAACGATACGAAAGAAATAAAAAAGAAAGAAAAAAAAGAAGACAGCCGGCAAATGAAACGAATGATAAACACAGAACAGCAGAAGAAAAACACTTGAGAAGAATACCAGAATGCAGAATAATAATATTTTTCTTCTTCTTATTCCTCTTCTGATTCACTGTTGTTGTTCCATCTTTTTGTTGTTGTTTTTTTTTTTTTTTTGTTTTGGTTTTCGTTGGTTCCCACAAAATGGTTCAATGCCAAAAAGTGAATTGATGTTTTTTTTTATTTTTTTACTCTATCTCACTCTACGTTTCTCTTTGTTTTTGTACATCTTTTTGTTTCTTTAATGGTTCATTTTTGGAACAAGTTTTTTATGATTATTTTTAACCACAAAAATTGTTGCCAAAAATAGAAGGAAATTATTGATTTTTGTTTTATTGTTTTGTTTTTAAAAAAAAAAATTCTCTTAAACTTTTTTTTTTTTTTTTCATCTGATGTTCCAACATCTTTAATTTGATGATTGTTGTTGCTTAAGTTATTAACAATTACTAGTTTTGTTAAATTGTTATTGTTGTTGTTACAAATATTTATTCTTGCCCACTAATTGTTGTTGTTGTTGTTATTACTTAATTGCTACAAATGCAATTATAATTATTTTTAAACAATTGCCTTTGTTGTTGTTATTGTTCTAATTGTTTAATTTTTATTAATGAATATTTTATTGTTGTTATTAATTAATGTTGAAAATTTAAAGAAAATAGTTAAAGAAATAAGTAAAGAAAGTTGCTTTTGCGAAATATACTCCAAAAAATCTATAAATAAACTTACAAGAAAAAAAAATTCTCACAAAAAGTGAATAACAAAAAAAAAAAAAACAAAAATAAAATCCAAACTAAAAAAAAAAAGAGTTCGAATGAAAAAAGATAAAAACAAAATAAAAATAAAAATAATAAAAAAAAACAGAGGAAAAAATAGACTCAAGGTCTTGAGTGTAAAAAATTGGGTAAAATAAAAAAAAACAACCAACAACAACAATCAGATTAATTAAAATTGCATAATTTTTTTTTAGTGAAATAAAAAAAAATAGGTTTTTTAATTATCGCGGCCATTAACCAGCCCGTAACTAATTACAAAGCTCTGAAATCTAAAAAAAAAAAAAAGGAACAAAAACAAATTCGCGATTGTTCAAATTTTTCTTAAAATATTTTTTTCTTAATTCACTTTTATGAAAGTAAAAAAAAAAAAAAATATCATGCAACAAAATCTTTATCCTGGAATGTGTCACGATCGGGTAATAATCAAGAAGGTATAATCAACAGCAATTAAATATTAACTTATACAAATTTTGATCAATTTGACACTTTAACCAAATTCCTGTAGTTAACTCATTAAATACACAATTTTTTTTGTTTTGTCACTTTTTGTTTTTTGTTTTTTAAAACTGGCAAAAAGCAGAATGTAATTTTGACAATATTTTGTTGTTTTGTCTTTAATTAGATAAAAATTTTACTGTAAATATCTTTTAGATGTGTGTGGGCCATTCTAATGGCGTTTTCAAGTCACAATATTTGTTAAGCCCCAAGGTTACCTACTCTCTACTAAGCTTTTAGTTTAGTTTAGTTTTGTTTTGTTTTTTATTTTTGTTTTATTTTTTTAACGATGGTTTTACGTTTGCATTCTCGTCTTTTTTTTTGTTCTTTACAATAAAATGTCAAACAAATCATTGTTTTAGTTTCAGTATTTTTAGTTCATTGTTTTATTTAATTTAAACTATTGCCTTGTTTTTAAATACATTTTCTTAATTTTGTTTTTGTTTCTTAATTTTAATTTGAATTTTGACAATTAAACCAGAAAAAAGACGACGTAATTCTTTAAATGAAAAATTAAAAGATAAACAATAAATTTTGTTTGTTTTTCTGTTAAGTGTATTTGAATGTTTTTTTTTTAAAAATTAAATCAAAAGAGAAACATATTTTGGAACGCGATAAATGTCAAAAATTATAAAAATATCAAAGAAAAAAAAGAAAAAAAAAAGTAGATTAAAAAGTGAAACAGTCAAAGTAGAGACAAGTTTAAACTGGATATTTTTATTTTTTTTTGTTATCAAAATTTTAATATACAATTTTATAATTTAATTTTAATTTTTAATCAATAAACAAAGAATACAATAAAGTCATACCATTAGGATGTTAGAATGAATAACACATAAAATCTTTCAATCAAAATTACATCAGTTTACAATAAGACAATTTGTGATTTTTATGAAGAAAAATTCATTTATTCAAATATCCAACAGAAAATGATTTAAATTTAGGAGATGGGTCCAATTAAACAATATTCAATTATTGCTGTAGATTACTTCAGTTAAAGTCTATAATACACTACACACTTAAATTAAATTAAGTAAAAATAGCGAGAGAGTGTAAATGCACTTAACTTTTATTATTTATTTTTTATTTTTTCGTTTCGTTTTTTTTTTATTTTTTTTTATTTGCTTTTTACTTAAAATTCTACTTTCAATGTCATTTCGCGGTCATCCATCATAAATACATTAATAAAACAAAAATAATAATAATAATAATAATAATAATAATATTAAATAACTAATTATTATTCTTTGACCATATTTCAATCAATATTCCACTAAAAAATTTTTTTTTTTTTAATAACTTGATAATTTTAATAAAAAAAAACAGTCAAATTTTGTTGCTTTTGTTGCTTTTATTTTTTGGTTTTTTTCTGTTTTTTTTTTTTTATTTTAAAACAAAAATGCAAAATTTAAAAGACGATGAAGAAACTGAAATAAAATTAAAACAAAATATAAAAAAACAGCAACAATAACACAGCAAAAAAAAAAAAAAAAAGTAACAACAACAACAACAACAACAACAACAATATAAAATAAAGAAAAAATATTTATTTTGGTTTTAATTTGCATAATTTTGACAACGTGCTCCGGCCAATGTCAAGGACAAATTTTTTTATTTTTATTCTTTTTGTTTTTATTATTTATGCAAAGTCAGTTTGAAACACACACATACACACACACCCATTCGATTAGATAATTATTTATCATTGTATTAATTTTTACGGTTTATTTAAGCGAATTTCTGTGTAAGTGTGTGTGTGTGTGTTTGCGTTTTGTGTATTTTATTATTTTTAACTTGGCGTGCGGTAATTCGCGATATTATTGTATTATTTTTTTTTTGCGATACGCCAGAAAAAAAAAAAAACAGCGATTCTTTATTTTTGTTTTTGTATATTTTGTTTTGGTTGACAAGAAATTTTGTTTTATTTGTTTATTTTGCATTTTTTTTTTTCTTTAATAGATAAAATTTTTATTGAGACAAAATTAATTAAAATAAGTATAAGAATTCTTTTAATTTTTTTAAAGGTGACTTTACACAATCACAATTTTTATTAAGAAAAGTGAAACGTACGATTTTCGCACTTTGATGAAATATTTAGATATTCTCTTATTTCTTGTGTCAACGTTACATATTTTATTTAATGTTAGCATTAAATTTTTTGCTGTAATTTACTAAAGTTACGTCATTTCGAGGAAGTTGTTTCAGGAATGAATTTGAGATAATTGTAATTGTACATCCACAGTGTTTTACAAATAGCTCTGGTAGGTCAGTTACAAGAAATTAATCCACACTTATTTGGAATGGATGAATTTAAGTTGTTTGACTGATTTTGTTGTTAAAGTTGTTGTTGATTTGAATTTATTAATAAAAAATGTTTTTGATTTGATTATCTTGTCTGTATGTAAGACGATTGGCCCTTTTGATTAAAATAAAATTGGTAAATGTAAAATAAGAACAAAAAAATACGGATAACATTTTTTTTTGTACTGAAAAAAAAACAACTACAATTCAAACCACGTTGTTATTTCGTTTCGCTATTTGTCTAGTTTAGTCATTGTTATTCCAATTTTGTTGTTTTTGTTGTGTTTAGATCAGATGTCACGTGACCTTCGAAACAATCTTTTTATTTATAAAATTGTATAATATGAAACGCGCGAATGACAGAATAGACAAGAACAACAACAGAATCTTAAGAAGAAGAAGAAAAAAATAAAAATGTAATTTATTATTAACGTATTTTTTTTGTCTGTTTATAAAGTCTTAAGGAAGACTTCATTTTTTACCCACGCTTTGAACTTGAAATTTCTGTTTGGAAACTTATAAGATGTTCATTTTTTATGGGCTTTTTTTCTGTGTTTCTCATCCAAAAAACATGATCATTGGCATCGAAGGGGTCTTACTGTTTGTAATAAAAATCAGTAATAATATTCTGTTTTTTTTTTTCGCGTTGGTTTTTGGTTAAATTAAAGTCAATTATTTCCATATTTTTTTTATTGTTGTTTCTCCCGCGTTTTATTTTATAAAAATAAACGTAAGTATCTTATTCAATCACGATTCTGAATATTTATAAATAATTTACAATGAACAAAAAAAAAACTGTACAAAAATAAAACACAAACACGATTATAGGCTCTCATATTCTGTTCTCAATATTATAAAAATCATAATTTAGAGACAAAGTACAAACGACTAAGTGGAATAAGTAACGAGTTACGATGAACAAAAAAAAAAAACAAAAGAAAACAAATATTGGCCGCGAAACATTCGTTTCGAACTATGAAGACAAGTTTTATTGATATTATTATTATTGTTATTATTATTTAAAACACGAAACGTCAATAAATACGATCAAAAAGAAGAAAAATTAAAGAACAGCAGTGTCCCCCCAGTCGTGACTAAAAAGGCATTAAAAATAATGTAAAGTATCCAGTATCCAGTTTTTTTTTTTACTCTTTACACAAATAAGGTTTACTTATCCAGTTTTTGTCTCTTTCTGTTTTCACACACTCACAAACTCGCTCACATATGTGTTCATAAAATGTCTTAAATTACAGGTTTAATGTGCAAAAGAATTTTTACTAAAAGATAAAATCTCTTGACTATCTTATACATACTTAGTTGCATATACTCCTCACCTCCACAAATTCTATTCTATATATTTTATTACAAACAAAAAGGTATTTTTTTTTTGGTTAGTCGTATAAATTTTTTGGTGATAAAAAATAAATTCTTTTCATTTGTTGGTTGATTTTTGTTTATACCAAATTTAATATTTCTTTTTTTTTTTGTTACTCTTCAAGAAATATTTTAAGACGACAGTCGGGTATAAGTATTGAATTATAAAATAATATTAGCTTTATTAGGCCGCACGTCTCTAATGAACCAATTCTATTACCTTACTTAAGTTGAATGTATTTCTTTAAGCGAAACTCTAATTATTTAGTAGGTGAATTTGTTGTGGTGGTTCTTGGCTTTATTTATCATTTGTTTAATAAAATATTCAATGGAAATTATATTTTTCTTAAAGATTTTGAAATAAAAATATTCCACTCCCACAATAAAATCATTATTTTATTACAGCAACCTCTTGGATACCAACCCTTCTTCTCCGATCTCGACAAATTTTGCCAAAAAAAAAACAGGCGTTTTTGTACGGTCATTTTGTTTCTTTTGTTTTGCTAAGACGACGAGACAAACTTCAATATCACTTATGTAGTTTCAGATAAAAGATAAAAGAAGAAGAAAAAGAATATGAATAAAATAAAGGGAAATGGATTAAGATTTGGATTGGGCATGAATATTCCTTTTTTACTTGTTTCTGCTTAAAAAATATTGTGGTTAGATAAGAAAGGGTTGGTAATATTCTAATAAAATACTTTTTCTATTCCTACAAGTTTATGAATGTGGAAATTTAAAACAATTTCTATTTTAATGTGAATACTTGGATACTTAAATGTGGTTACTTTTGTAAGGGGTGTGGGTTTATTTTTTTTTTTTGAAAATAAATTACTTTAATATTGTAGCCAGACAAATTCAAGAACGAACACTATGATACGAAAATTGGACCCAAAATAAGACATAAAAACCATTGAATTAATTAACGTAAATATTTAATTGGAAAATATGTTTTAAATTGTTTAATGTTGGGTTTCACAGCAATTTTAAAATGATCTTAAATTATTGTTGGCATTCTATTTCTCAGCTGGTTCTCACTTTTGTTCTTTACTATATAAGCATCACTTAAAAAATTGTTGTGAAATCCAGCTTAAGTGTTTTAAGTTTGGTAGTAGAAGGAAAACAAGTTTTCACAAATCAAATATGTAATAAAATTAATTCTTACTTTGGAAGAAACAAGCCATCAATAATTAATTTTTTTCTTCTAATTTTTAATTTTTAAATCCAAAAATAATTTAATTAATTCTCTTCCATTATTTAATATGCAAAATGCATTTTTATTATAAATTATCTCATCAGCAGCTGCTGTCTATTTTATGTCTTCGAAAAGTTACATAATTTTAATAATTAAAAATTTATAAACAATTCAGTGTTTTGGTGTTGACTCGTTTATTTTATAAATTATTTATTAGGAAATTTATGAAAAATATAGAAAATTATTAATGGATAGGTAACAGACAAATACGGTGATTGTGATTCATTTGGATTTAATGAATTACAATTTTTGGTCTCACTGATGTTCACTTTAACCATGTATAGCCTCAGAATATTTTAGTTATTTTGAAGTAATAATTAGTGATTAAATTTATCAACTAAAATTTTGTTTTTTTTTTGCTTTAAAGATTCATGTTTATACATTTTGTGTTTTCTTAAATTTCAAACATTTTAATTGGAAACAATATTAAGTACAAAGAATTACTTTTTTGCTACCTTTGTTTTACCTATACGATTTACTACTGCTGTCTTGTTTCTATAGTTGTAAAATGTACTTAGTTATAATTAGTCTCGATAGTTTTATAAAAGTATCTGATTAAAAGACTAAAGAAAACAGGAAAACCAATTAAATTTTATTTTATTTGCGTCCATAAAAGAAAATGTTATTCCAATGAATTGAAAATGTTCATCCTTATTTCTGTACCAAAATTTTATCTAAAAAAAATATAAGAGATACTTTAAGAGTGAGAAGAAACCGAAGAAAATAAAATAAAAAAAAAAAGAAAAGTTTATTATAGAGTTGCATATTGGTTAAGTGATGGTTGTGGTCGAATTTGAGACGAGACAAAATATTTCTAAGCTGCTGGCAATTTGTGTGTTCATATAAATAGAAGTATATTTTTGTGTGTGTGTGTGTGTGTGTGTGTGTGCTGTGTTACTGTAAAGAATAAACAGATTTTCATGGAGATCAAATAGTTGAATAGAATTGCATTAACATGTGGTCTTTAAAGGTCGCATAAGGTCGTTTTGAATATATTTATATGTGATCAGAAGAATATATAAATCAAAGAAAATGTTTTATTCGTTTTTCATTTTTATATTTTTATTTTTTGCTCACGACCAAAATGAATTTCCTTTTTGCATTTGAAAAAAAAAATATACTGCATAAAAATATAGAAAATTTCTTAAAAGGATTTTTCATTTTCTTTTTCTCCCTCAATAAAGAAGGAAAGTATTTTTGTTAGCCGGCGTCAAAACGGAAAATATAACTCAAAAGAAATGAAGAATTTTTTTCCATTTCTCTGTTGTCTTGATTTTCAATTAAATGAAAATCTCTGCATGTTTTTACTTCATTTCCATTTTTATCGTATAGAAAATTCTATTTTCTATTTTAACATTTTACGAAAAAATAAAAATATAAAAAATAAGGAAAATCATAAAGAAAAACATTAAATAAATCTTCTGCATTTTTTCAGAAAAATAACAAAAATATAAAATGGAAAATAATTACTGTTGAGGCTAAAAGTCATTAGTATTCTTATGCAATAAAAAATAGGGGGAACAATGTTAAGGGGGAGATGAGGAAGGAAAATGTACGCAAGTTGTCAAATGGAATTTTCTTATATATTTGGTGATGAACAAAAATTCACTGTTATTGAAGTTGGGAAGATCTAATTTATTACAAACTAAAAAACAAAAAATGTCCCTCAGTGGTTGACCGGCAATCCAGCCAGCACCACAAATGAACTTATTTTTCAAATGAAAATTAATGAGATACGATTTCTTTTTTAGTTCGTTAACTGCAGTGATAAATGATAAATCGTAACAAATTTAAACAGATTCATTTTGAAGAAGAACAAAAACAAAAAGAAATGACCAAATTGAGTGAGAAGAGAGACAAAGGATGGGTTTTGAACCTAAATCTTAGTTGGTATTTTTGGATTATAATTAAATGTCGGAATAAAGTAAAACAGAAAAATAAAGTTAAATTGATTAAAATAAAAGAAGAAGGGGGAACAAGCGCGCACACACACACATTTTATCAATTTTCATCATTTGACCTGGTTTCATTCTCTGTTTAATGTCCCAAACTCTAATAAACTCTAAAAAAAAAAAGAAAACAAAAACAAAAAAAAAACTTAAATGAATCATTTTATTTTAATTGATTTTTGCCAAAATCGACATTTATTTATTTTTCTTCCTCTCTTCTCCAACCTACTCCTTCTCTTACCAGAAAAAAAAAACTTTGATTAAAAGATGGAAGAAAATCTATACAAATAATAATAATAATAATAATAAATCCCACTGGTTTTTGGCGAATAAAAATACACGATTTCGTCCCACGACTTTATCACATCATACACGTACACATACACATTACACACACATACATACACGCTCTCATACATGTAATCTTCAATATAAAAATAAAAATAAGACGAATTTTTATATAAGTAATATTCGCACAATTTGACCAAATAACCAAAATACTTAAAATGCGATACGCGAATAAACATCTGCGATTTTTTTAAAAAAAAAAAAAAAAGAAACAAAAAACAAACAACAACAAAGTTTTGTTTCTTTTTTTTTTTTTTTGTTTTTGATTATTGTTGTTGTTGTATTTTTTGTTAGGAAAGCCTCATCAAGGTTAATTTCAAGAGCAAACATTAGCTCATAGTGTCTTTATGTCTATCTATAATATTTATTAATACATATACACTAACACTCTCACACACACATACGTACATATATGCTCATACATAATTTTTTTTATTTATTGTGGACACTCTGTATGTGTTCTTGTGTATATGTACACATACATCTATACTCAATTAAGTAGATAGGAGGCTTTAAATAAAAAAAAAAAAGAATAAATATTAAGTGCTAATTTGATATATACAATAACAACAACTACAACTACAAGAACAACAAAATGAATAAACAAAAAAAAAATACAGAAATTGATGCTGTTGAGTCAGATTTTTGAGAGAAAAAAAAAGAAGAGAACAAAAAAATTGTTTATGTAATAAAATTAAATGTAAAGTAACAGGGGGATGAGAGAAAGGAAATAGGATTTTATTTTTAATTAATTAAAGGAAAAAATGAAATAATTTCCATAATCATAAGTTACTTCAATTCAATGTTAAAGTTCTTCGTTCGTTAAACGTCTTTAAAGATTTTTTTAAATTTTCACAATGTTTTGTGTTCAATTCAATAAGGTTTTGTGTGGGGTTGATTGTTGGACATTACACATCACACTTTCATTTTGGTGAATATAAATTGTTGAATTCATTACATGGATTAAAGTTTTTTTAAACTTTACATTAGTCCTGAATTTTTCATTTTTTGCTGAATATTTCAAGTGTACTTAATTGTCCCAATGAATGTTAAAACCGAAATAATTTCAAGTTTCTTTATTAAATTAAATCATTGTTATATTCTCCATTTATTATTCTTTTCCTATTTTTGTATCCAGATTTAATACAAGATTCGTGGATTATTTGAAAAATAAAAATCCCAATCTTTAGTTTTTATAAGAAAAGAAGAAAGATTTTCTGTATAAACGGTGGGTGTAGATAATCACATCATAATAAATAATCGGCATATATATTTTGGTACTTTACACAAATCGTATATGTGAAGAGGGAAAGGTCTGTTAAGCTTCGGAATCCAGAGTTGGATTAAAGTTTTGATTCCTTTGAGTAAATTTTTGTAAAATTATCAAAGTTACAAATTTGAACTTCTTGAAAATCATCGTCAATTTTTTATATATCTCAAATCGAGTTTTGAGTGAATCTTTAAAGAAAAATTATGAATGGAAATAATAATTCTCAGTGCCAAGTTATGTGACGTTAGGTAAAGTTGTCAAAAATATTTTTCCTGTTTCGGTCCTTCACTCAATAAATTTTGAGGAATTTCTATAAAGTATAAAAAATAATAACAAGGTTCTTGCGTGTGAATTAAACTTACACACACACATACAATTATTTTTATTCTTGTATATTTTGCCTTGTTATTAGAAAACTCAATTTTCATTTTATCGATGCTCTGGTGGTTTATCCTGGGGCTCTCGCGATAACTGGATAAATATCTTGAATGTTTTTTTTTCGTCAAAATAACCGTGACGTGTAAAAAACTTCTACAGCTAAAATTATGCTCATGAAAATATGTGAATTTCATTTTACTGATTTTTATGCTATTGTGAAAGCATAAATTCTCATCGTCATCATTAGTCATCATTATCATCTGGTTCTTGATGTTCATCTCTTGAACTTGATCTTGATATTAATTTTTTTTTGTTTTGTTTCAACAGACTTTTAATAAATAATTTTAGAAGAAATAATGACATAATTTTAAAATTAAATTTCACAACAACAACACTAAATAAAATAAATAATTTACATCTTTTCGAAATTCGACATTTTTCTGTCTGCTTTTAGTTCTTTGGAGTAAAAAAAAAAGGTTCAAAGTAATGAAAAAAAAAACTAAAGTCTTTTGCTTTTATTGAAATTTTTTTTAGAAAAATGGAAAAAAAGGAAAAATAAAAGAAAAGTAAAAGAAAAATGTTTGACGAACACAAAGTAAGAAAAATTGTGTTTTCATATCGTATTTCAGGTTTTAAAATTGAATTTGAGGTGAGGATATTTTTTTTCTGTTTGTTGTTTCTTCTTTTATGATCATGAACTGAATATTAATAAATATTCAAACAAACACACATGTATCCTTCATACGTGTGTATTTGTGAAATATTTAATAAAAGGGATCATATTTTATCCTTATATAATGTATACTTAGATATTAATATTGTGACGTCAAATTCTCATGTGTTTGTGTGCGGTGGTGTAACAAAGTATTGAACATTAAATTGAAAATCATTCTATATACATTTTTAGGGGGCAACAATATCAACAACAAAAATAATATTAATAACAACAACAAGAAAAAAAACGACAACATAAAAGAAAATTAATCGATAATCGATAATATTTTATTGATTATATTTATTTGATGTGAGCTCGTTTACTTTTATTTTGACGACTCGCGCGTCTTTATATAATCAATATAATCATTTTATAGATTTTTCCATCAAAGCGTATTTTTTTTTTATATAAGACCAAACATAACTTACACTTTATTAAGATTGATCGATTTTCTTTCTATTTTGGTTTCACATCAAACCCAAAGAAAAAAAAGAAAGAAAGGAAAACAAAAAAGTTTGACAAGTTTTTCTTTAACATTCCTCTCTTCCTTAAAATCGTGACTTGCTCATATTTTTCTTTTGAATTTCCTAATTTTCCCATTTGTTTTCAACATAATGAAAATGTCAGTTTATTTTTAAAAATGATTTTCATATTTTTCTTTTCTTCTTTTTACAGTACAACATCCGGATGCAATGGAATTTTCTCACGAAGACTTGATTTTTCATCATTCAATTTGCTGCCAAAAAGAAGACTCAACTCATATCAAATTAAGGTAGGCTTTTTTATATTTATTTTCATTTTTATTTAGTATTATTTTTGATGGATTACGCAAAAATGTTGATGCTGCCTTGGGCTCAGGTTCAATTTTCTTGTAATTGAGAACTTGAAAACTTTGGGTTTAAAATTAGAAAATGCGAAATGTATATTTGTAATTTTTTTAAAAGTTTCCGTTCTTTATTCAAACTTGTTACTTTTTAAATTGTTAATTAATTAACACTCGACAATATTTTTACTCTAAAGTCGTCTAAACAATAGACTAAATACAAGCAAAACTGATAACAAACTTCTTTGCCAATAGTTATTTATTGCTTACAAGAAATTATGTGGTAGACAGATTCTTTTCAAAACACCAAAAGCATTTCATGAATTACACACACAAACAATTGAATATCATCAAAAGGATTTATGATTATTGTTTTGCCATGAGTCTTTAAGTTTTGGTCGCGACATTTCGTACATAAAATATATGGAGACAGATGAAAATTTATTTGTGAGAAAGAATGCTGTAAAAACCTGTCTAATTGGCCCGACCTTGTAATCGGACCGTACAATTTCATCATTACATAGTTTAATCTGACCATCTTCAAGACGATATTCCTATTAAACACCGGTACTTGGTTTATAAATAGAAAAGAGAACGTTAAGTGTTTATAGTTGTGTGTATTTTTTTTTTTTTAAAGTTTCACGTTTTCTATTGTTAAATTAGTTTTCGAGTTGATTATTGCGGTTTGTTTCACACAAAAATAAAATACTGCTGTTTTTTTTTTCTTTTGTTATTTTATTTAAATGCGAGACGACATTGACGTAATCATGCCAATTATTTATTGAAATTATTTATTTATTTTTTCTTAATTAATTATAATAAAAATTTTTAAAACGTAATTATAATGAATGTTCTGTTCGTTATTACTTAAGAAAAATTGTGATTGTAAAAATGTGAAATAAAATATTGAAGGAAAATTATATTCTTTGTGAAACGTTTGAAAATAATAAATAATAAAATATTAATTGTGTTAGGTCAGTTTTATTTTTATTTAAATCTGTTTTCTATTAATTTATGTACAAGTTTTCAATTTCCTTCCTCTAATGAAATAATTGCAAATAAATTAATTTAATTTTAATTTAACACATATATACCGTTTGGGACTGAAATGGGACGTTAGATAATTGTATTTTTTTTTCTCTCTCTCTTGAAATTTTACAGATGTCGATACTTTAAAGTTAAACGTCAGAAAATTATAGTTAATCCAATATTATTCGAAAGCAAATAAAATGATTGATTGATTGACTTTTGATATTTAAATTGATTCACTTGATTACAAATTATTTTACTCTTTACAAATAGGGAAATTAACTGATTGAAAACGGGTTAGAGTATAAAATATTAAATTAATGTTTCTACTTTTATTAGAAATAATAAAAAAATTAGCAGCTGACTTTAAGTACATAACATTTGTATAGAATTGTCTTTTAATTGAAAATATGTAATCAGAAATATAAATACATTAGAGATATTAAATCTATGTAAATTATTTGCCTTAACAATAATATAATAAAATTATATTGCTTCTGATTATTCCATTAAATTTGCGATTTATTTTTACAAAAAGAAAAAAAAAACGGTGGGTGACAATCAACGACCTAAATTCTTTCAATTCAAAGACCAATATTATTTATTTAATTGTGTTTCTTTATCAACTCTACTTCTTTTTCTATTGTTTTTTTACTTTAATTAAAAACTTTATGATTGATTTTGGTAAATGAAAATAAAATTCAAATAAAATAAAATGAAAATTTAAATGAAAGAAAATTTGTGTGTGTCGTCTCTCCCGTTCTCTCGTTCTGATCACTTGATCTTATTATTTCTATATCTGAAAAGCAAAAGCGAATAAAAATACAAGTAAGAAATGAAGGAGAAGGACATAAGGGAAATTTAATATAAGATACTCTAATCGAAACACGTATAGATAAATTTCCATATATAAACATCGTTTCTAATTCTGTTCCTTTTCTTTTCTTTTTTTTTTACCTTTTCCCCATCATCTTCATCTTTTCACAAACAGACTGACACTTTTGAATATTTGATTGTGTTTGTCTGAACTTGAAAAGATCCTTTATTTTCATATAAATATTTTTCTTTTCTTTTGTTTTTTTTTTTTTTTGCTGCTGTGTTTCTTGATAAAAATAATGAAAGAAAAAAGTAAAAATGTTATGTTTAATGCAAAAGAAAATAACGCAAAACTGTTTTCTAACACCGAAAAATAAATAATAAGAAGATGAAAAAGAAAGAAAGAAAGTAAACGAAAACATGAAATGTGAAAAAAGAAAAGAAAAACTGATGTTAAAAAGAAGAAAATTATACGTATGATGGTTGTCTGTCTGTCTATCTGTCTTGTCTATATAAGAAGAGAAATATATTTATTTTTTTTCCTAATAAAAAATTCAATAGGAAAAATGTTCTTATCTTCCCTTTATTTTTTTTCGTTTCGGTAAGAAAATTGCATAAATGCGATTGCAATATTTTCTTTTTTCTTTGTGGGCAACGATGCGTGTTATTTCTTCTTCATATTCTTGTCTATAAAAATACCTGCGGATCCTGGTTTTAATTTTTGATAAGAAAATATTATTCGATGCATGTCCAGAATAATCGTTTAATACGTGACAAAAATATTACTTTAGATTTTTTTTTCTTCTTTCTCCTTTGATTCCTTAAGTTTGTCTCAAGTGTAGTCAAGTTAAAGTCTTTCGCGCATTCTATACAGTTTTTATTTTTTATTTTTCGTAATAACAAAAAAAAAGAAAGATTAATCTATGAAAAATAAAAGAAAAATTATGCAATTTTTTTTTTGGCATTGGCTCTACTGAGAATTTAATAATAAAGCGTCAGACGGACATAAACAAGAAAAAAAAAATGTCACAGTTTTCAATTCGACCTACACACAAGCAATTATTATTAATCATAATTAAGGCCCGGATTTTGATTTTATGTATAAATTATAAATTTTTGGCATGTTTGTATCTTTTTTTTATTTTGTTTTGAAATTTTTAAAGATTATTTGGTTTTGCCTTTGACCCATAAATGGGATACAAACCAAACCAAAATCAGAATAAAATGCTTTTATTATTTTGTGTAGTAACCAAAAAAGAACGTATCGGAAAAAAATTCCTAAATGGAACTAGAAAATTGAATTCACTTGTAAACACTGACTAGTACAAGTACAAAATCGTTCACAATTAAATTCTTGTCACAACATGAAGTAATAAATTACCAATAAAAAAGTACGGGCCTTTAAATAATAACAAACACAAATACCAGAAGTTATTATTAGTTTATTTACTGTTTAGTTTTGATTTATATCTGATTTAACGCTCTGTCATTTTCTTAATTGATTTGTGTGTAATTTTTTCTAAGAAAATAAATAATATTATTATTTTTATACTTATTACTGATTATTGTTTGTTATTATATTATTATTTATTAATAATAACAAAGATCAAAATGTCAAACAATATAACCATTGTTTGTTTCAAACTGTTACACAAAATACAAATCATGATTTTATGTTCGGTAATTTTTGAGGTTGGGTCTCTTTAATATCACATGATTATTATTATTATTATTGTGCATTATTTTCAATTACAATTCTTTTTCTTATTTTTTTTTTTGGTTCGTTCTTTTATTAAAAAATAAAAATAAAACGAAATAAATTGTTAATTTTTTGTCCTTCTTTTCTTTATTGAAAAAATAAAAAAAATAAAATGATTTATTGGAATTTAAGGTCATTGGACGAACCATTCAATTTACTAGACTTTCTCCTCACATTTTCTCTACTCCCTTTAACCCTTTTTTTCTTATTTTTGTTGTACTTTGTATTCACGTTTTATTGGAAAAAAATCTAACAGAAACAACATACACACACACACAAGAAAAAGGTGTTTCGTAATGAAAATGAAAATCGTAACAAAATATAAAAAGTGAATCGAAAGAATATTGAGTAAAATGCTGGTCCAACAAAACACATCGATTACAATTCGAAACATTTTCTTTCATTTTCTTTTTAACAATGAAAATGAATTTTTATATATTTCTTCAAGCATCACACACACTTTACCTCACCTCATCTCTGTCACAAGTTGTTCTGTTTTATTTATAAAATATATTTTTCTTTTGTTTCACAAAACACTCAATTGAATTATTATTTTATTTTTAACGGGAAAGAAAATTTTAAGATGTGTGATAAGATGAAAATGGAAAGAATAATAAGACGTCACATCACGTTTCATATCAGAATTTTCCTTTTCAATATTTCTTTGTTTTTTTTTTGTATTTATATTTTCTATCGTTTATTTCTGTTTCACCTTTACCCTTTTTGTCTCTTTCCCTCTTTTTTATATTTTTCTAAACACAAAATTGATATTTCAATTGAAACCAATGGTTTGGTTAAGATTCAATTTGATAGATGGTGTATCATATACATGTAGAGCAAAAAAAGAAGAAAAGAAAAGAAAAGAAAAGAAAAAGATAAAATAGATGAATTTTCTCATACCTGTTTTTTTTTATCCGATCTAATCCTTATAATTTTATTATATTATTCTCTTACAATTTCATCTATTTATTTTTTTGGTTAGTTTATTTTCACTCGTTACTCGTCTTATTGAAGTAGAAGTAGTCATTTCTGTTTTTCTTGATAGAAGAATAACGTCAAGGGGATGTGGGAGCATATTTTTTTTCTTCTTTAGTTCAATTCAATAAGAAAACCAAACTGTTAGATGACCATAAGATTTTGTGTATGTACCATCTGTCCAAGAATTGCCATATTACGACAAAATAAATTCATCCAGTGGGAATCTAGAAAATGGTCCATTTTGATGTTATAAAATTGAATGGCTCAATCTACTTTATTTGTTTTTTCTTTTTTTTTCAAAGTAAAACTTTGCGTGCATTTTCATATATTTTTGATGATGAAAATCGATTTTCTATATTCGAATATTTTTTTTGTTGTTTTTATTTTTATTCTTCCAATGTGAACTTCAATGAATATCGAATGAGGTAATGTAATTTTTGCACATACAAAACTTAATAAAAATAAAAAAAATCTATAATGTTTTTTTATTGTTTCTTTTTTCGATTTTTTACTTTTTTTTTTTTCTCTTTTCCGTTTGAACACTTTCTGTTTTGCATTGACTTTTTATTATAAATTTTTTTTTTCATTTTTCTTTTTTTACTTCTTCTTTTGAAAACAAAATAAAAATATAAAAAATAAAATGTGTATGCGCTGCTTACACAAAAGATTTTCTGATATAAGGATACGACCCTCACCCCACCCGACTCTAACCAACTTTTGATATCATAAGAATAATACACAACACATATGATTGAGTTCATAGTTGAGACGGATATTATTTACTAAAGGTCATATTTTTCTTACACATTTTTTTCTTTCTTTTTATTTATAGACAATAAAAATAAAATGAATTTTGAATTAATATTTGGATTCATAGAAACACAAATCATTTTAATGTTTAATGATAACACGTCATTGTAACAAAAATCAAAATAATCCCTCAGTCCAAACAAAAAAGTTTGTTTTTTTATTATTTTGTTGCTTTTTTATTCTTCTTTTCCTTAATCGTTTAAAATTATCTCGTTAAAATAAGAAGAAGAAAAATAAGAATAATAATGAAAAAAAAGAAAAGAAAAAAAAAATTAATAAAAATAAATGAAAAATACAATCAAAAGATTATTGAAGAAAATTCTATTCAGAAATAACAAACAACAAAGAACAACAGCAACAGTAACAAACATAAAGTTTAAGTTGAAGATAAACGGACTATATTTATATAAATGAGAGGAAAAAGGCTATAACGATTTTTCGTTATTGACCATAAAAATTGGATGCAATGAAAACGTGAATAATAAAAATCATCGTATAAAGAAAAATCTATAAAAAAAAAAAAAGAAAGAAAAGAAAATGAAAATTTCTAAAGGAAAAAGAAAATAAAGAAAAAAGTTTTATTGAAGTCGCCTTAAAAAATTCCTTTTATATTACCTTATAAAAATGTTCATAATGTGAATGTTGTTGTTTATCGGTAAGTTAACTTTTAACAAGACCTCCTCTAAACAATGGAATATTTTTATTCTTTCCGTCTTATACAGGATTTTATATTTTCTGTTGATTTTTCATAAACTTTTTTTTTTTTTCTAACAAGAAAAGAAACTGTGTGTGAGAGAGAGAGAGAGAAGGAGTATGAGTGAGAGAAAATGGTTTTTGTTCATTTTATAATTTTATTTTATTAAAGTCAAATTAAACCATTTGCCTTATAGTGTTTTGTAGGAGATTTTCTATTCAGCTTCATGTAATTTTATTATCAAAAAAAAAAAAAGAAAAAAGAAAAGATGAACAGAACAAAAAAAAAAAAGCAGCAATGAGCTCCTCACAGTTTGAGATAAACGTAGCATGAAATTAAAGTGTTTATAAATGTTTGTTATTTTGTTGTTGTTGTTGTTGTTGTAATTTCTTTTTGGTTGCTTTGTTGTTGTTTTATACTTAAAACAGGAGGAATATTATCTGATTTTTTTTTTAGTAAACAGAAGGAGAGAAGATTTCTTTTGAATTTCTATAGATTTTTAATATCATCACGTTCATTTATGTGTACATATTTATAGATACAGTTTCTCTCTTTACTATTTATCTTGAATTGTGGATTCATATTGTGAAAAAAAAGAAGAAGGATTCCTGAACAAATTTTCATTTTAAACTGAACCAAAAATATTGTGGAAAAAATGTGGAAATAGGGGAAGAAAGAATATTATCTGGAATTAAAAATTTGAATTTAAAGTTTTTGTTGCGATTTTTGTGTCGTTTGTTTATAAAAGCAAAACATATTCCTCCGTTGTTATTGAAGGAATAGTTCTTACAGTTTTATACGTTGAGATAAATGAGAATATTATTCCATCTTCAGATTTTCTCTTCCTATTTTTTTTTAAGTAATCCTACGGATAAGTTTTCAAATTTCTATAAACACTCTAAATCATTAGTTTCCTCCTTGACCTTTCGTCGTATTCATGTTCTGTATTTATCTTTCCTAAAAAATTTACTTTAGGATTAACAGGATTATTTCAACAGTTGGACTTTATTTTACTTCGTATTTTTTTAACGATTTCTTTGTTGAGTGGAACTCAATAATAAAAAAAGAAAGAAAATAACCAACAACAATAAAACGTTTTATTATCTTAAAAAATATTTTGACTTATATAAAAACAAAATGAAAAAAAAAACTCGGTTATTTATTGTTAAAACATCCAAAAATTCGTTGTTGTTGTTGTTGTTGTGCGTTTTTTTTTCATCATAGTTTTTGAAAACACAAAAAAAAAACACACAACAAATACAAAAGATTAATTTATTTTAAATTAAGAAAAAGAAAAAGAAGAAGATGAGGGAGAAAAAAAAAATTATAAATCAATTTGTCTATTTTTTTTTTTTTTTGTCAGTTCTAAAGAAAATAATATGTGGGAGGTTTAATTTATTGTTTAATTATAGAAGAATATTTCATTAAATCAACTTTTTTTTTTTTTTTACAGTAAAAATAAAAAAAAATACTAATCGCGGATTTTGTTTTAAATAAAAGATGAACGATCTAAAAAATCAAAACATCAGGATAA
Organism: Pedicia rivosa; assembly: GCA_963082725.1. NCBI lineage: Eukaryota > Metazoa > Arthropoda > Insecta > Diptera > Pediciidae > Pedicia > Pedicia rivosa. The sequence goes on along the minus strand of OY720153.1, from coordinate 7,966,198 downwards.
ATACATTATTTTAATTTAATTGATTTTGTTTAAATCAAAATTGTTTTGTTCTCTGATGTTTGCTTTACAAAAGTGGAAAAAGTGAAAGGAAAATTCGTCACGTTCCATTTTTCTTCGTTTTTCTTTAATAATTCTTCATGGAAATTGTTGATTTTTATTCTTGCATTTACAAGAATTTTCTTAATACTGGAAATAACTAAAAATATCTCACGTCTTAAGATTGAAATTTCGTTCTACCTTCTGAACCATGTTCTTACATTCCCATTAATTACGTAATTCACGTATCATATTATTTTTTTTTGTTTGTTTCAAATGTAAATTTGTAAGTCGTCCAAAGATGCCGGTTGAAATCTTGTGCTACAACCGTAATGGTTGCCCAAACATACTTAAAAGCGGAACAACACTCTACGCCACAATACCAAAACGATTCTTTTTTTTTTGGGAATGAAAAATACAATTTTTTTCATTCTTTTATTATGCAAATTTTTTTTTTTTTGAACATCAAAATTTGTTAATCGTCGTTTAATTTGTTTGTCACATTTTTTTTTTGTTGTTGTTTATTTTTGGTTAAATGACTTGAGTAATTTATATCAATTAATCAGTTTAGATACCTATTTTGTGTGTCTTTCTTGTCTTCAGTTGATGATAAACTCGCGTGAAAAATTCAACAATTATATTTAGCTTAGGAGACAAAACACGACACTCAACCCTTTACGATTTATTTTTTTATTTTCTCATTTTATTTTGTTTTGTTTGTGGGTAAATAATCTAATTTTTCGTGACAAGGATAAGTACATCGTTTTATTAAAATAGATCCTTCTAAAAAAAAAAAATCTAAACAGTTCATCGTCAAAAATATCAAATCACAATACTAAGTACTCATCATTTGTCATTTTGACACTCATCTTTTTTCTACACGCAACAAAAACAACCCAAAAAAAAAAGGGATCATTGAAGAAATTAAAAAGGGTTAATTTGCCTCTCACACTTTTCACATTTTTTTTTGTTATAATTTTTTATAATTAATTTAAATTTTAAAGGGTTAGAGGAAAAAACAACAAATAAGAAAACAGAGGAAAAAAAAATCAATGGAAAAGAAAGTCAATGGAAAGAGAAAAAAGATTAGGAATGATGAATGAAAATAAAGTAACATAATTAAGTTGAGATTATTACATTTTTTCCTTTTTTAAGTTGTGGAAATCTTTTTCAGTATAAAAAGAAACATTCCACAGTAACAGAGTTGCCGACATTGACGAAGGCTCAGAATATTATTGAGTTCAAACTATAGACATTGGCATAAACGTAAGCATAGATGACCATATAGACATAGACATTGCCGTAATCATGGTCATGACATTGAAATGGTCGTATGGAAACAGGGAAATTCTGAGTCATAAGACTCAAAATATAAACCCAAACGTAGACAGAGACAAGAAATAAGAATTTTTATTAATAATTTTACTTTATAAGTAAAGTTAATTATTTTATTGTGTCAGAATCAGAAATGAAAATAAATTGAGATTTAATTTATTTTCGGTTATAAATGGGTGACGTTACAATCGTTACAAATGTATTTTCCGAGTGTTTTGTTTGATTAACAGCAAAACAAAAAAAAAAAAAATTATTTTAAAAAAAAATACAAAACAAAAAGGTTGACGGATTTCTTTTTTTTCATTGTTTGATGGATGATGTGATGTGATTATTAAATTATGTAAATTGGGTTGGGTTTACTATTTATTTATTTATTTTGTTTTTTTAAAGCAACAATAAACAAAATAAAAAAAAGCCAGCAACAAAAATAATAATAATAATAATAATAAAAATAATAAGAGAGAAGAAGAAATCTTTCTTTTGTGTTTGTTTGTTTGCATTGAAGCGCAAGAAAAAATAAAATATAAATCGTAAAGTCCTTTCACGTATTTTAATCAAAAACAAAACAACTAAAAAGTAGATTTTTTTTTTGTATCAGCAGCACAAAAAGACATTTTTTTTTGTATCTAACGCTTTTCTATTTTTCTTTCTTTTTTTTTTGTTGCCAAACAAAAATGTCAAGTCGAAATGTGTAAGAGAGTCAGAAATATAAAAAAAAAAAAATGAGTGGATATAAAATTTAAGGATAATGACAGCAATATAGAATTATTGGAATCATTTTTACTTTGTATCACTTGGATAGATTATCTTCTTTTTTTTGTTGTTGTCCATTTAACTTGATTGGAGTGTTATGTATAGTAAAAGTCACTTGACTTGACTTCTTTTTTTTTTTTTTTACTTTCTGATATCAAAATAATGTGATAAATTTTCTATAAAAATAAAAATAAACAAAATTGATCAATTTTCTATGCACTGTTGACCGTTTACGTCATTTTGTTATTATAAAATCTTTGACTTTGAAATAAAAAAAATATATAAACAATAAATAAATGAGAAAAGAAATCAGAGAATTTCTATAAAAAGTTCAAATGAGGAAAAATAATAATCCAAATAAATATTATTACAAAAGATAATCAATTCAATTTAATGATGATTTTTTTTTCATCTTTCGTCTTATTCTTCTAAATCTTAAATTTATTTTTCAATTCGTCCAATCCAATCCAATGTCACGGAAATGATAACAATACCTCTTTCTTCCCTTCATCTTATTTTTCATTATTCTTATTCTTATTCCTATAATCTTATTCTTATTCTTATTATTTTCGGCCTACACAATTTGGTTAACATTGAGACGATATTGTGACTATACATCTTTACATTTTTCTATATAAATTTTAGGACTTAACAAAATTTTTCCCATTTCCCCCACCACAATTCCACAAAAAAAAAACGTGAAGAAAAAATGTCGACATTGAATAATCTTGTAAGATAAAGTAGAGGAGGAAAACGAAAGAAAAAAAAAAGGAGAATAGAAATTGCCTGGTCAAATGGTTTTACGTTCTGTTTCTCCTGTGGGGTGGAATAAGGATTTTTGGGTTTTCGTTGTATGTAGACGTTGACTGTGCGTTTGTGTGGTGCGTATAAAAAATTTATATAGTTACGGTAGGTTACGTTCGAATAGACTCTTAGATCTTACCAATTTTTCTTTCTATATACAAACGATTTTCTCATTCTTCTTCTTCTCCTACTTCTTATATTTTTTTTTCTGTTCATATTGTTAAATTTCAACATCTTAGTCCAATAAAGAAACACATAAGATAAACTTTTGTAACAACAAAACAAGAATTAAGAAAGGACCTTAGAACCTACCCCAATGTTCGTGTTTATTATTATTATGTAGTTTTCATTTTCATCTGTTTTTCTTCTTGTTGTTGCTATTTTTCTTTTTATTATTTGATGTGATGTGAAGAACATTTTCAAGGCACATGTAAAAATATGTGAAATTAAGTCAAAACAAATTAGATGTTAGAACAACGATAATGATGATAAAAATAAAACAGTACCAACAATGCCCGGTTTGTTGGATATTTAACTCACTTAAAAAGGTGAATATCTACATTGTTATTGTTCTTACTTTTTTTTTCTCCTCTTGGACAAAAGAAACGTTGCGATGAATTGTTCTTCGAAGCTAATTAGGGATAATTAGTATTAGTGTTTTTTTTTTGTTCGTATTTGCAAAATTATATTATTGGCTGTTCTATTTTTTTATTATTATTTCTTTTCCCGTTCATCCTTTACCTTAACAAAAACACAAGTTTTTTTTTCCAACCATTTCAACTTGTGATGTTGGCTCAGTTGAGTTTTGTTTGTGCCCTTCAAGTTGTTTTTTTTTTCATAGATTAAAAAGAACTAAATAAATAAAGAGAAAACAGCAGCTATTTATTTTCACGTCTTGATTTCTGATCCTTTTTTTCTCTATTGCATCATAATTAAAAACTTGTGTTTTTTTTTATTCCGTTAACCTTTTTTTTTCTCTGCAAAATTTTTCATTTCTTCTTTTACTTCTCATAATTCTTTGTTTAAGGAATTGAAGCAAAAAAAAAAGACTTTTTTTAATAAACTTTAAAACAGAAATTCTGTTCTATTGAATGGCAAACAACAAGGAAAATGAGAATGAAAAATTGAAGTGTAAATTGTAGGAAAAAATATTTACCAAAGAGAGATTATTTTTGTATTATTTGTCAATTGGAACAAAGAAAAACAAATACTGTCGAGAAAAGGGTTTTGGGTGGGGGGGGTTAACAAAAGACGAACAAGAAAAAAAAAATAAAGTAAATTGTTTGATATTAAAAAAAATAACTCTTTTTGAGTACATAAACGAATGAGGGACAAACAGGGGAAAAAGAGAAGAAGAAAAGAAAGAATTACTTCAAGTGGAAATCTGTCCCGAGGGCATTTTTTTTTGATAGATCAGTTTTTTTTTTGTGTTTTAAATAAAAAGTAAAAGAAAGAAAAATAAATGCAGAAAGAGTATAAAAATGAAGTAACTGGAATATTTTTTAAGTTCGTTAAATATGGTAGTTGAAGGGTTTTTAAATAACGATAATTACTAAAATGATTGATTAGTTGGAACTAATTTATTATTCTTTTTCTTTCCCTCCTTTAATTAAATTTTTGAAACAGATGAATGCGTTCATATTGCATTTGTTGTGTTATTATACTTAAAATTAATTGGAGGTTGAGAATTTTATTCGTTTCAAATCCAAAGGGTTAACCACTGTGTAAAAGTCTGTAAAATATTATACAATTCGTGTACACTTCGCATTTAGTGAAGAATCCTTTATTAAGGGATGGAAAATCTTTAATAAAATCTAAGAGTTTTTTGTCTTAAAAATTGTGTGAGCAAAATATTTATATCTGAAATACCAACAACTCTGTCCTGTCCTGCCTGCCATTGTGCTCGTTTCATATTAAAGAATTCTACTAATATAAGAATGGTGAGATTTTTATTTTAAAGATTCTAACCTTAAATTAAAGTTCAAATCCATTAAATTTGCTGTATTTTTTTTTTGTTGTTGCATAAAAGATGAAACGTAACATGTGGTGACGTCATATTCATATGCGATTCTTTGCAATAAAATTTCCTAAAATATTCTTGTTGTTAACGTTGTTGTGTTGTGCAAGAATGCTTTTCAAAAACATTGATTTAATTAAATTTCCCGTTTAATATAAATTTTCTTATATGATAGTTTCTGTTGTCTTTTTTCTTTTTGGAAAATTATATACAAAATTTATATGCGATGTGGGGGTGAAAATATGAAAATGGTGGAAAACTATTGTATCGTAATATAATATTTTCTGACATTTTCTATGTTTAATTTGAATATTATTTATGTAAACCTGATAACATGAAATTGTTATTAGCTAGATTCTTATTTGTATTGAACCCAAACTAAAATTGATTACAAACCCAACACGGCTACACACACATATACTCACATTCCATATATAAATATAGATAAAATATAATGCACGTAAAGGAAATTTAAGTTTTTAGAGAGAAAATATAAAACGCCGGTTTGCACTGACAGGCTGTCGGCCACAAAAGATGCTGTCGTGTTTCTACTTTATAATTGATAATCATGATCTTTTTTAGAGGTTATGGGGGTTTAATCAACTTCGTAGTTAGTACATGAAGAGTTGATAGGACGAAAGAGTGAAAGAGAAATAAAGAGGTGATATTTTAAAATTCAATTGGTTCAACAATATTATATTTGTAAAATTTTATTCATAAAATTTTGTTTTCATACCCTTAAAATTTGTATCCTCATTCCATATTCTACTTCCACTCGCACATAATACGATATAATAAATATTTTCACATTTTGAAATCCGGAACGTCTGTCTGTCGTATTGTACTTAAATATATTTTGTGGAAAATTTTGCGGATGGAATTTTTTTTTTTTTTTTGAATACCATTAAGAAATTGATGATAGAGAATTTCAGAAGAAAAATAAGTGAGTGAAAGGGATAAGGGAAGGGAAATGGGTGAAGATGTATGAACGTTGTAAGAGATATGTTTATTTACTTTCAAGATAAAAAAAAAACATTATAAGCTAAAGGCACATTTATTTATTTATTTATTCCTACTTAACTTCTTTCTCTCTTCTTAAAAAAAGAAAAACAATTTTTTCGATTTGTTTGTTTGTTTGTTTTTTTTTTTTTTTTATTTATTTTTATTTATTTATATTCTTTCATTGCCTTAAAATCGGTGGAAAAAAAAGCACAATTTTTCTTTTTCTTATTGAATTCCATTTCTTCTTTTTCGAGAAGAAAATTTTTTCTCTTTACACAAAATAAAAAAAATGAAAGATAGGAAAATAAAATCTTGAAATATTTTTTAGAAAAAAAAAATATTCCGATTATATTAGCCCAGAAGAGTGTAGTGAATTTTGGAGATGGAGTATGGCTTAACGATTCAGCAGAATAATAATAATAAAATAAAAAAAAAAAAAAAACAAGAAAAAGGAAAAATATAATTTCAATATCATAACCAAGTTCATTGGTCGTAGAACGCGATAGACCGTGGCATTGGCAAAGCACAAACATAGACATATCGATTCATGAAAAACGTTTCGTTTTCGTTACAACACCCAAACTAAAAATGATAGGGAAAAAGAAAGGAAAATAAAAAAAAAAAGAGGAAAAACGGGAATGGGAAGTTTATATTGGTAACTAGTTTTATATATTTTGTTGTTATTGTTATTTATTATTGTTTTTGTTGTTATAAAAAAACATGGTAAAATATAAATTCTAAAAGAGTTAGTTTGTTGCTGATGTTGGATGGGTGTTTAAATTGTTATGGTGTAGGTAGGGAAGATTTCTGATGAAGAAATTGAAAATGTGTATCGAAACCTAGTAGGGTTACCCTTTATGAATACATAACGATATTTATTTATAGATTTCTGGTTCAATTTTAAATTCAGTTTCCTTCTTCTTCTACTTTCGTATACCAAAAGTAGAAGCAAAGAAAAAAAAATAGTACAATTAGTTATCAAAGTCAGGTCAGAAATTTATAGTATTTATTTAAGTTTCATTTTAGTTGAGAGAAATAAAGCAACTATTTTTTTTTGGTAAAATAGAAAGTTTTCTTAAAAAGTAAATTCAATAATTGATTTTCTATTTTAAATTAAAATTACCAATAAAAGTTTCCTTTTATTAAAGAAACGAAAAGAAACTTTTACAAGAAAAAGTTTACGGAAAAAGGAAATGCATTTTGTAAAAATTTATATTCAACATGATGACGACGAAAAGAAAATATAATAGAAGAAAGTAATCTTTAGACGATTGCATTTTTATTTTTACTTCATCCGTGTCATCACAAAATATTCTCTAGTTCAGCAGTTTTCACACACAACTAAGTTAAATTGTATGAAAAATAGCAACAGTAACATAATGTAAATCTCTTGTTAAATCCGTAATAAGAAGAAGAACAAGAAATAGAAAGAATTGTTGAAGAAAATTCTGTTCTCATACCATAAACCACCGCATCGCATTCACATCATCAATTCAAGTTTTCAACTCTTATATTGGAAGTTCCACCACCCGCCCACCTTACTCTCATTTATCTCATTCTCTAATCAATGACATCTTCTCAAACTTTTTTCAGTCAATAGTTTTTGTTGTTTTTATCTTATGTGGACTATCATCAAATAGTTTTCGGTCCATCGCTTTCAGTTTCTTTTCAATATTTTTCGTTTTCCTTTCATAAATTTTATGATTTGATTTTTTTTTCTTTTCCTCCCTTTTTTTCTTCTGTAAAAAAAAAATGGAAATGATTTATTTATTTGTGAAGACCAAAACAGAGAAAAAAAACTTCTTTATAATAATTTATGATAAATATGTTTTTGATAACAATTTCAGAAAAAAGAAAAAAAAACAGTGGAAAAACACTCAAGAATATTTCTGAGGAGAAAAAAGACAGAAAATAAAAGACAGTCAATTTTATTTTTGCAGAGAATTGGAGAATTTGATTTAAATTCTAATGATAGAATAAAAAACGTTTATGGGAGAAAAACTATGAAGTCTTTAGTAAATAATTAAGAATAATTCCTCGTTTCATTTTAAAGTGCTTTGGATATGATTTGTAATTTAATAAAAACAAATTTATTAAAATAGAAAATGATTTAATGTGTGTGTGTGTGTGCTTTGATTAAATATATTAGATTTCTTTTGTCTCCAAGGAGTCTTTTTTTTTTGTTGTTGTCATGGCCAAATTTTATACTTTGCATAAGAAAATCATTTTGGCTGGTATTATCCACCTCATTCTTCTATAAATAATAAAATTAGCTTTTTGCTGTAATACTTTTCTTATATTTTTTTTTCTGTTCTTCTTTTAAAAGTCAATTTCTTCTTTAATGTGATAATCGAGACAGACTTGATTTTTATCACTGTGCATAATCATGTTTTCGTGTTGGATGGGTTTTTATTTTTTCTGGGATACTATGATGGAAGAGTGGTATGTCAGTGTGAGGTTATGTGGAGGGAGAGACATTTTCATTGCACGTAATTTATAAATAATATAATCGTGAGATGAAATATAATATGTTTATAAGAAACGCAGGTTTATTCAATTGTTTTTTTTTTTTGTTTCATTCTCTCTTCTGTTTTTTTTTATGAGTTTGTTTTAGAAGATAATATGTATTTAGAGGAAGGAAGAAGAAGAAGAAATAGTAATCGATTAATGTCAGACGACGGTATAATATTCCTTTTTTGTTTGATCATTGATCTGCACAAAAAAAAAAAAACTAGATTCACCTATCGGATGTCACTCTTCTTCTATTTTACTTTTATAATATTTCGTTCTTTTTTCTTTCTTTATTATTTGAGAAGCTCCAATAAATAGAAAATAAAACACACACATGTAACTAAATGTATTGAAGGAAGAGTGTAAGAAAGAGACAGAGATACACAGAGAGAAATATATGTTAACAACGCAACAACAAAAACCTATACATACATATATCATTGCACAAGATGATATTTTCCCATAAGAAACAGGTAAAATAAAGATATATCGAAAAAATGAAGAAAATTCAAGGGAAAAGGATAATAATAATAATTCCAGACTCGCGAAAAAGTTGTCTTTTTCCAGGCTGAAATAGAGAGAAAGTTGAAAGAAACAAAAATAAAGGATAGAAGAAATGGAAAAAATTGTGCACACACACACACACACACACACACATACGCATTCGCTCCAAGACAGTTTTTCCAATTTTTATTTAGATTCTTCTGCTTTTTTTTTTTATTCTTCGTTTTATTTTGATTTAAAAAAAGAAAAAGAAAAAAGGGAATTCAAAAGAAATGAATTTTTCCTTTGAATGAATATTATTTTTTTTTTTCATCTCTTAAGGCTGGCTCCTGGGGTAGAATATTTGAAAATACTACAGAATAATGATAAGAGGGTATAGATATTGTAAATCTCGTTTGACGAGTCTTATTACTACAAATTGCAACTGATTTTTTATTCGTGCAATTCAATGTTTATCTGTTCTGATAGTCTTGTTAGTTTTAAAATTTTCTAAAAGATGAGAAATGAAAATTTCTTAACAATTTTCGTGTGACGTCATTTGTTGACTTTCAACATAAGAAAAATAATAACGTGTTTTTTTTTTTGTCAATCAAATGAGATGAGACGAAAATCTTTGACTGAATATGAATGAAGAAAACAGTTTTCTTTTTTTTTTTTCTTTAAAGAAAATGTAACTGTTATTATGATTTTACTTTTTCTTCATTCTTCTTTTATATTTGTCTTTGTAAACAAGAATATTATTTTCCAATAAATAAATCTCTCTATATGAATCCAATTTTTGAACACTTTATACTGTTTGCTTGTTGTTACTTATAAACTAAATGGGTTGGTTGTTTTCTAAAAATCCGTACTCAACTCATTCCTAACCAAAGGAAGGTACATATAAAACTGAATAAAGAAAGTGGATGGTTGTTGGTGTATTTTCACCATCTACACATATATTTATTTATTTGCTTTCCATGTAATTTTTTTTTTCCTCTTCTTCCTTTTTCGTTTCTTTTTTTCTGATTTTGTGTTTTTGTGTTTTTTTTTTCTTTTTATTTTGGCAATATACGTGGGAAGTTGTACATCTGCTCTTAGATTTTATGGTATTACACCATCCGAACATAAAAAAAGAAAAATAAGAAAATAAGTTTTTTTTTTGTTTTGGGTGAACAAAAAAAAAAAAAAAATAAAATCTAACGAAAATAGTCTTGTACATACAATTTTTTCTTTTTCTTTCTACTTTTTCTATTTTTTCTATTTTTCTTTTTATGTCATTGGAATGAGTTTCAGTTATGTATATATTTGCAGATATGTCTTATATTTAAGTTACGCCTTATGTTAGAAAATGTAAGTGATTTGATTCTAATTTACATTAGACAATAAGATAAATTTTTACAGTTTCATTCTTTCTTTTTTATTTATTTTCTTTCCTTTGAAAAGTTAAAATTTATAAAATAAAAAAGTTTAGTTTTTCTTAGAAAACTTATTTTAATATTTTCTGATTTTCCTTCTTTATTTGATTTATTTTTTTTAAGTAAAACTTATTTTTTTATAATGATTTACGTAAATAATAAATGGAAAATGTAAGGGGTTGTAAGGGGGTAATTACTATCTAATGTGCAATCAGTGAATGACAACAATTTCTCTGAACCTCCCTTCAAAAATTATAAGATTTTTTTTATGAATGACCAATTGTGTGTGTGTGTCCAGTATAAATAATTGACAGCCAGTGAAAAAAAATTGTATTGAAGAAGAGAAGAAGGAGAAATAGTAAAAAATAAATGATCAGTTAATTTCTAGAGAGAAAGAGACAAAAAAAGTATAGCATAGAAAGTATTCAAGCAAATGGTTACATTAAAATAGAATCAGACAATAAAGCAATTGGAGCTAGATGAGTTGATGAGGTTTTAGTTATAAAAGGTTGTTAAGACGACGGGGGATGGTAGTAATTCTTTTTGTTTTTTTTTTTTCTGGGTGGTATCATCGACGACGATCATTTGTCTTTTTTTTTTCTTTTACTGGACAGATAAAATGGTCTCATAAATTGATATATAAAAACTATTAAGACTTTTACACAAAACAACCAGCAACCATCCCTCTTCCAACAACAAGAACAACAACAACAACAAAATGATTTAATGTTTAAATGAATTGAAGCGTAAAGTAAATGAAAAGTAAAAGAAAAATTCATTTGATCTTATTTTATGTTTTTTTTTACTCTTTCCCTCTCTCTCTCTCTCTCTCTCACACTGTCGTTTGTGTCTTGTTTCTTGTATACGATTAAATTCCTATAAAAAGGAATTATTTATTTAGTGGAAAGTAATTTAATGGAATTATTTGTATTTCTTCTTGTAAAAAATTAAGAATTATGTAAAAGAGTTATTAGTCTATTATTTAAATATTTTCGGTATGAAAAACGTATTCGTTTTGTTTTACAAAAGTTCAGCCAAGAAATAAAAGAACCCATGTCGCGCCTATCTGTTTTTTGGAATCTAAAAGTGATTTCGAATTTATATCATTTTTGCCGAATAAATTTCTCATAATATCCAAATAACCCATTATTTTGTATTATTTTTATTTTTTACTCCTTTTTATTATCCACCCCACTCATTGGATTTGCCAAAAAAAAAAAATATCGAACATTATTTTGCAATTTCTCTCTCTTTACCCTAAAAGTATCTTGTTTTTTAAACGATTTTTTTACTTCTCTTTCTATCGACACTTTGAATTTATTTTTATGTTTTACACTGGATGTTTTCTTCTTTTTTCTTCTTATTTATAAAAGAAAAGAAAAGCAAAAAGAATAAGATGCAGTTCAATTTCGTGCTATCTTCTCTGATATAAAGATGGTTAGGTGCGGATGGCCATTACCATAACACAAATGTTTTATTCTTAAGCTTCTTTACTTTGATACTATGATACTCAAACCTCTTTCTCTCTATACCCACCCCTCCCTTAACCTCTTCTAGATACTCTTTATTGATACGAAAGTAGTAAAATAAAATAAAACAGACATTTTTTTTTCTTCTAGAAAAAACTACGAACATATAAAATTCAATGAATATCGGATTTAAAATATATAAATAGAAAATTCATTTCACTTTGTAAATGTTTCTTTTTGTTGTTGTTGTTGTAATTCTTATTTTGCAAAAAAAAAAAAAATAAAAGAAAGAAAAATCTTCAAAATCAATTTAATATTGCAAACTGATTATAAGACGATTCTCCGTTGACTATATCTTTAATCCTCCAATATGTGTACTTTAATGTGAGTTTGTGTGTGTGTGTACTCACGTACAAAAATATTTTCCAATTTATCTCTTAGTTATTATATTATAAAGATTTTGTGGTTAACAACAATCTAATCTAAAGTAAAAGTTTTTCATAAGTTTTATGAAATCTTTTTCTTTTGACATTAAGATTCTTGTGTATAGAAAAAAAAAAGAAGACCAATTGAATTGTATAAATATATGTATATCTGAATATTACGTTACTAATTGTATTGACATGTCAGATTATTATTTACTTTTTATATTAAAAGTTAAAATGTAATTATTTATCAATCTTTTGTTTTCAATTAAATCGAAATTCGATAAAATTTCTGATCTTATAGATTTTCTTAAGATTCTTGAAAACAATTTTTCTTATTTTTTTTTTCTCTCCCAAGACTTCGTATATATAGAAATAAAAACTGAAAGAAATAAATAAAGCCGCATATTTTCTATTCGCACAAGACTAGAAAAAAAAGGGATAACGATCGAATTTTTTTTTGTTACAAGGGCAAGGTCAATGTTGCTAAAATGTTTGTTGGGTGGTAGGATTGTATAGGGTTATAGTGGGTCGTTTAGGTTGTTGATGTAGGGTTCGTTGAGCGACATTATTATTATATTTTTCTGTTGTGTTGTGCAGGAAGAAAAAAGCCTCTCACTAACAAGAGAATTAAATGTTAAAGAAAAGTGTACAAACCGCACATGTGCGATGTTGTTAACAATAAGAAAGAGAAAGAAAATACTTGAGATGGTAATAACTCTCTTTTTTACATAAATTTCGTTGATGTATGATGATATTTATTCCTCTTGCCTTTTTAGTAATTGTCAACAAAATGATGCTAATAAATAAAATTATACACAAAATTATGACGGATTTTAATTGATAATTTTGTTCACAAAACCGAGATCATCATCAGTATTTTTTCAATTGCCGGATGGTAATTAATCATAAATTTGTGAAGTCAAAACCTACAAAAGCAACAAAAAAAAAATGTGAAAGTTTGTTGAAAAAATAAACGTAAATAAAACAATAAAAAATACCAGAGTTTTGTATCAATTATGGTTTTTTTTAATCAGCTGATTTAAATCTTGTTGAAAATAAAAATCAACTATTTTTTTTTATATGTGAATTTAGAGAATTTATTCTATTTTTGTTCTGTTGAAATTAACTTTGTATAATTATTTTTTTATAAGCTTTTTATTGTGTTTTTCTTCTTCTTCTTTTTTTTTTTTTTTTTGGGAATTTATGTGCGTGGTCTAACCAATTAAATTATTTTATTTCACTCTGTTCCAAATTTAATTCAAAATAAAATCAATGTTGTTGTTGTTGTTTATTTAATTTACATTTTTGTGAATTCGGAAATTATTAAAAAAAAATATGTTTTTTGTTTTTTTTTTTTGTTGAATTATTAAATTGCATTTGTTTAGTTTTTTTTTTATTGGAAGGCTAACGTAATAAATTTAATTCAATTAAAATTGTAGAAAACTTGTGCAATTAGATAGAAATCTGTGTATGTGCAATTTCGTTTACTTTTTTTAATTGCTTTTGTTTATAAATTAACTGACTCACCAAATTCTACAATTATGAAATTGTGAAATTTAAAAGTAGCCCTTAGATATAAGGTTTATATCCTTGACAGTAAATAAATTATTTCTAAGAAATAATTTCAATTTTTACACGATGACATTTCGTAATGTATTCTTGAACTTTATATTTCTGATTGGACTTTTTATAAAATACCAACAAAATGCATTTTAAATTTTTAAATGCAAATATTTAAAGAATTATCGTCTCTTAGTATTCTTCTTTTTTTTTTTTCTGTCAATCGTTTTTAAAATTGAATTTAAATAACAATTTATGTAAAATAATTTTGTAGTTTAAATATTCACAAATGGCGAGGATGAAAAAAAAAGAAGAAGAAGAAGAAGAAAAAAAAACTCAAATGCGCGATTAGATTTGATATTCAAATATATACAAATTTTTTCTTTTTGCTGTATTCAATTTATGCTGCTGGTGCTGCTCTGCTCTCTGCTGTTGGTGTGTGCATATGAAAAAATATTTTTTTTTTTTTTTAGATTTATTTTTATACTGCAAATGACGCTATTTAATAATACTAACTGAAAGAAATCAAAATTTTTATTCATCTTTCATCACAAATACACAACTGAAAATGAAAAGAAAAATAACAAAAAAAAAGAAGAAGAAGAAGAGGAATAAATAGAAGAAGATTTATAAAAATAATATTGAAGCGTGAGATGGGATGTAATTAGTATCTCTCTTTCTCTTTCTTCTTTATTTATATTCCATCGGTTGGTTTCTTTTGATAAAAAAATTCCTTTTTTTTTCTTCTTTTCTTAAGAAAAATAGAAAAGAAAATAAATTTTAAATGTCTTTTAAAACTTTTATTAAATGAACTTTAAAATCATCTTTTATAGAAAAATTCAACTTCATTTTTTCATATTTTTTCCAGTTGTTTTTTTTTTCTTTTATTTAATTTTTTTTCTTTTCTTTATCAAATCTATGTTTTCTACTTTTGTTGTTGATTTCCTTCTTTCATCATTTTCAAAACGAAATCTTTTCATGATTCACCCACACACACACACACACACTCACACAAACAATGAACATTATTTTCTCGTAAAGAAAGAGTTTACACGTAATCATTTTCAAATTAGAATTCGCAACCAAAGAAAAGCATAAAATGAAAACTGACGTTTAATAAAAAAAATAAATAAAAGAAATAGGAAGAATAAGAATAGAGTTGATTCATTTATATTAATTTATAAGAAGAGAATGAAGTCATTATAAAATGAGTTTTCTTGTATTTTTTGTTGTTGCATTTTTCTTTTAAAAAACGTAAAATATTATTTATATATAGAATAAAAGGATATAAAAGATTGAAGAATAGACGGACTGTTCGTTGTTTTTTTTTTGTCTTGCTTTTGTGAATGAATGAATGAATGAAAGAATGAAGAAAAGAAATATTTGTAAATATTCGTTAATTAATCATAAATGATAATTACTTTTGTCATATTTTCGTGACTAAATAATCATATTTAATTTATTGTTGCTTCCAGTCATAAAGAAGAAGAAAAATTGCATCTAATAAAAAGGGATGAGAAAAATTGAAAAAACGTGAAAACAACAAAACTATTTAATTTTAAAACTTTAAAAAAATAAAATAAAAATATGAATTGTTTTTCATTTTTATTTCTGCCAGACAGAAAATTTGTTATTATTATTTTTTTTTTCACTTTTTCTCTTAATAAAAAATTCATTTTCCATAAACAAAATGAAAAATAAAACAACAACAACGACACAAAAAAAAAAAAATATAAAAATGAAAAGAGTGAAGAAGAAGAAAATTTGTCACGTCCATTAATAATTGCACCACTGTGTATCTGTTTTGTTGGTATATTCGTTATATTTACTATTATTATATTTTTTTTTTTTTTGCACTGGAATAAAAAGAAACAACAACAACAACACAAACATTTTGTATGAAAATGAAAATGAAAATATGAAGAAGAAGAAGAAGAAGAAGTAGAAATATATATGAGACAGTTTTTATGTGTTGGTGGATAATGAAGTAATAAGTGTAGCAATTACTCATTTCTTTTTTCTTATATACGGTGTTCGTGTACGACATTAGGATATTTTATTTGTTATTATTATTATTATTATTTTAAATTTATCTTATTTCCACTTAACGTCTTATAATTTCTGTTTACTAAAATATGACAAATATACAATATCATTTCTTAAGTGTTTAAATTTTAATTGTTTCTACGTGTACACACACACACACACACACACACACAGACTCCCAAACATTTTCCTTGTCTTCTTAGAATTTTTGTTTGTTTAATTTTAATTCATTTTATTTGTTTTTTAATTTATTTGCTTAGTCTCAATCCTTTCTTTCTCTCTATAGTCTTAAAACTATAATATAAGAATTTATAATTCTATTTCCCATTGTATAATTTTGCGCGAACTATAATAACACTAAACAGATTCATACATACACGACACAAGACACATATGGTATAGACAAGTATAACTTCAAAGTACAAAGTTTGAACTTATTATTATAAAGGTAAAATGTCAGACATGTTTATATTGTGTACTTAAGGTCCTAACAAAATACTAAATAGTATATAAGGGAGGGTGTAGAGGTTTTTTCTCAAGAAACTATTAGACAACAATATTATAAGAATTATTCATTTAGCTTATTAGCTCATTAGTCTAACATGTGGTGTTTCTCATATAAACGGCATATATGGATGTGAAACACAAAAAGTTGAATTAATGAATTATCGTAATACTTATTTTTTTGAAAGGGTTTGAAATATAAATGGGTTTGAGTATATTATTATTTGAATAGAAAGTGAAAGAGAGAGAGAATGAATTTATTTAGGATAAGAATATTTATATAAATGTACCACAAAAGTTTCCTTAATAAACGTTACTTACGTTGTAAAATCTTAATAGTCTTGCCTTTTATTAACCGAATTTTCTCAAATATAAATTAAGACTCGATATATATATGTAGAGAAGACCGAATATTGTTTTATTTATTCGAATTGTTGTTCTGAAAGCCCAAAAGACACATTTAGAGTTATTTACGATTTTTTTATTCTTCTAACTCTTTAAATTTGGAATTACCACAATTTTAAAATTGAAAATTCTTTCCAAGTTCTTTTCTTTTTTTGACAATTACGGTAAGATGAAATTTATTTAAAAAATTTGACTCTTTAAAATATTTTACAAAATTATCCATTGTGTCCGTCATCTAGAATTTCCATAAAAAGTTTGAAATTGGTTTCACAATTTTCGTTGTGAATTATAAAAAATAATTATTTTTCTAAATTTGAATGAAATAAATTATTATCGAATTTACCAAAGGAAAAAAACACAAAAAAACTTTAAGAAGTCGTCGTGTTGTATTTTTATTTTTCCATTTTCCACATTGTTTATTTTTTCATTTAACGGAAAGAGTATTAAAAGTGAAAATCATCAATTTTATGTATGTGTGTTGTGTAGGGGATGAGTTCAACAGAATTTATTGAACGCGAATATTTATAGATCGTAGATCACAATGTGCGTGACTCTACATTTATTACTAAGAAACAAACAAAAAAATATATATATAAAAGTATAAAAACAGAGAATATAAAAGGTTAAATATTATATGGATTGTCCACTTAACTATAAGGCCGTTTATTACTGGACATGAGAATTTATTGTTTTATGGCCCAAAAAAAAGAAAAAAACAAAAAGAACAGAAAATGTTCGCTAGGTCTATATTGTTATGGTGTTGTAATTTTTATACTAATTGTTTGTTGTTCTTTCTTACATTTTTTTTAAAGGTTATTGTTATTATTATTATTATTATTACTTCAGGTAACTCATAAAAAATATAATATAATATACAAGAATGTTTGGCAAAGTAGAGAAAAAAAATGGTTTTTTTTTTTGGATTAAAATCTACCTAAAATTTTCAATTAATTTTCTGTTTTAAACTCTTCTGAATTTAGTCGTCTCTTGTTTTAATACAAAAAAATAAATTAAAAGTTTTGTAAACATTTTCATCGTTATTCAGTTGAGAAGATAATCAATTATTTCGTAAAGAAAAATAATTTGTATAAATATAAACATCAATTGTATGTTGTGTGAAAGAGAGAGAGAGATGGATAAATAGAAGAAATATGCAAGATTTTCAAATGACAAAAAGAAAAAATTTTATATAAATAAATATAAATCAAATCATGCAAATAAACTTAAGAATTTAATATTTATTACTCTTATACTTCACTTCACTTCAGTTTCGTTTAGTTCTGTTCTGACACATATGTTTATAATTTAATTTTTGTTTGTTCATACTATTATGTATTTTTCTGTTATGTCACATATATATATATATATATGTGTATGTGTGTGTGTATATATTTCTAAATTCTGCCTATAAGCATAATATGTATCAAATGTCATACACTACACTCGGTTAGAAAACAAAAAAAAAAAAAAAAAAAAAAGAAAGAAAGAAAGATGAACAAGAATTGAAACTATTTCTCTCTATTATTATTATTATTAGTTTTGTATTTATTATGAAATTTATGCGACTAAAGCAAAAATATTTGAAATTTTTTTCTTTACTGTTGTTGTTTCAGTTGTTGTAATTGTTATTGTTGTTATTGTTAGTAGTTTCCTTCTTCATGTTAGTTCAGATTATTTTATACAAAATAAAATTTAGTATGTTTTGTGTGTGACTATTGGTTTGTTAGGCTCTTTTTAAACCTTTAAATTAAATTAATTTTTATCTTTTACATAATTGTTACAGGACTAAAGGATTCAATAATTTTGTACACTTTTTTAATTTTTAAGTCTTAAGATTTTAATTAAATAATAAGCTAATGTAATTCTTATGAATTTTGTTTTATGGAATCATGTTTTAAGAATTCATTACGTAACCTAATGAAATATTTGAAAACAGCCTTATGCTTCAATAGAATATTAATTCCAATGAAATTTTTTGGTTATTTTAGACTAGACTGGTTGAAAGTTTCTACAAACACATTTAATATTTTATTATAAATTATTTTCCTTAACATAATAAAAATACATCAGTTTTATAATATTTAATAAGTTAATAGTGAGTATAGTTGAGATAGATAAATTGTGAAAAAATTTGGTATTGTTAATTAGATAGATTCATCTGTTTTCTTCATTCTCTCTCTTACACCATTTTCTGTTAAAATCTTATAATCGAATATTTTTTTTTTTACTTTTCACTGTTTGTGATGAAACCATTAAACTGAACATTATAAATTTTCTGTATATTTTTTTTTCTTGTTTCTCTTTGTGTGTGGGTTTTTCTTCATCATTTTTAGGATTTTTATTACTCTACCGAATTTTCTTGTATGTTTTTTTTTTTTTTTTTTTTTAATAGATTTTGTTTATATGAAGTGAATATTATTTTCTCTTCATTTATTAAACGTTTCTATTTTTTATTTTGTTTTTTTTATGCCAATTATAAGAATAAACAAAAATCTTTTAACCGACTTAATTTATTGTTAACTTTTCTCTGTATTTTGATGAAAGGATCAATGAACCCATTTGTGTTTTTTTTTTTAAAATTATTTTTATTTATTAAATTACAATATTTTTTTTTTTATAGATTTTAATTAAACTTTCCTTTATTTTTCGGTATTCTCTGTCAGTGTGGAGAATTTTCAATCCATTAATTAACCCGGTGAAACTTATGAAACTAAATAATTTTTTTATTGATTTCGAAAAGAAAAAAAAAATTTATATTCCTAATTTTAAAATGTTAAAATTTTCTCCGCTCAATTACAACAACAAAATAGGTTGTAAAATAATTTATAGATTTTTTTTTTTGTTTTTATTTTATTGTTTTTTATTTTTTAGCATCATTTATTTATTTTTTTTATGTAGAAAAAAAAAATAAAGAAGAAGAAGAACCAATTCTTGGACAGATGTCAAAAGAAAATTAAATTCATTTTGTATTTTATTGTTTTTTGTATTTTTGTTGTTTGTGTTTGTGTTGCGGCTTCAAAGAAAATATTGTGTAGTTTGGTTGTTGGTTGTTGTTTGTTGCTGCTGTGTTTTTCTTCATTTTGATTTAGTTTATTTGTACTTACAATCGTTTTTGACAAATATATTATTGTCTTATATAATTACTATTATCTTTTTTTGGTCTTCTTCGTCTTTTTCTTCTTCTCGTTTTTTTTTTGTTTTTGGGAGCAAAACCTAACGAACTGAAAAACTAATAATAATAATGTATTAAGCTGACATACATAATTAAGATGATTTGTATGTTGGTGTTGTTGTTGTTATTATTATTTGCTGTTGTTGTTGCTTTTTTGTTTGTTTTTTTTTTTTGTTCTTTGTTGCTTTTTTTTTTAACGCGAATGGAAAAGAATAGAAATTCTATATTAATTGCTTTATTTGGCGTAACATAAAAAATCACTTTGCAGATTTTCTGTTGTGTTGTTTCTTCTAAAACAATAGAAAAAAAAATTATATATATTTTTTTTTATTACAGATTTGTTTAAGATTTGATTTTTTTCTACTCGTTTGTTTCAAATGAAATTAAGTAAAATGAAGAAATATTCAAAGAAAACAAAAAAATATAAAATTGTTTGCACTCTGATATTCAATGTCAAAAGAATTATAGGAGAAAAGTATAAGAAAGTATAAATAATGATTTTGATCTTCGTTGGTCTAAATATAAAAATATGCTGCAACTGTATGATTTATATCTTTTCGTTTGTTTCATTTTGCTTCTTTTAATTTGTCTGGTTTTACAAAAAAAAAATTTTCTCTTTGACTTGACTTGACGACGACTAAAAAAAAACTTTAATTTCTTTAAAATATTTTTAAACGTACGCGACAAACCAATAAAACTTATTTGTACAAACACAAAAATTAGTAATTTAATAAAGAATAAGTTTAATATAAACAACTTTAATCCTTCTAAAAATACAAAACAAAACGTAAGAGCTTACCGAGAATAATTATATACAGAAAGTTGATGCAAGGGATAAAAGGAGAACGGGCAATAGAGAATATAAGAAATAATTGATTATTATGATAAAAAAAAAATGGTTGCGTGTGTGTGTGTGCCTGCTTTTTATATATTTTTTTTATTTTAATTACATTTTGGAATTGTCGTTAGACCCACGGTTATACAAGCACTTAAATCTTGTAATATATTTCAATTAAAAATGTGAAATTGTATTTAATTTTGCTTCTTTTTTTTATGTTTTTTTTTTTTTTTAGTTTTGTTTCGTACACGTTTTTTTTTTGTCAGCGAAATTAATAAAAAAAAATGTAAAGGAAAAAGGAAAAAGAGGGGGGTGTTTTTTTTCTTTAATTTTAATTTTATACATTTTAACGTTGATCATAAAAAATTCAGGATTATACATTTTCTGTCTTTCTTAAAACATTTATTTTACTCCTTTCTCCGTATGTAACAGAAGAAAGAAAAAAAAAAGGAATAAAGGGAATAATAAGTATTTTGATTCATTTGACGTTGAATGCAATTAAAAGTAAACGTTATGGATTATATTTGCATATTTGAAAAGATTACTCTTTTTTTTTTGTTCAGTTTTCTTTATGGGTTATTTTATTTGAGGATTTTTAATAAATAAGAAGATTTAAGTACAGTAAAAATCGTCTCTATTTAATGGAGGGGAGTAACGCTTCTGTATTCCTAGAATATTTTTATTTGTGACAAAATTTACAATGCTTGGTTTGAAATATTTATTTGTTGTATTGAAATAATAATAAGTTTTAATCTTTCTTCACTTATTATCGTCCATTAAAAATTTACAATCCAATGATGAATGGTTTTTTTTTCTAACCGTTTAATGTACACGTTTTTTTTTTCAAAAGGAAAAATGATTATTAAAAATTTGTTTGTATCTTGAAGTAGCCTTTTATTCCATGTTACATATAAAACCATAAGACATAAATAAAACACGACATTTGTGAGTGTTTTCTAAACTGTTTTTTCCTATTTTTTTTTCTTTTTATTTTTACTTCAAAGGATCTCCATTTCTTTTTACTCCTCACTTTTTGCTGATGTTTTTGTTGTTGTTGTTGTTGTTGTTCTTGTTTCTGAAGTCGAACTGATCTGTCATACAAGAAACAAAAATAAAAAAAAAGATCTGAACAATGTAAAAAATATAATAAAAGATAAATAAAGAAAATGGGGGGAAAAAATGGAAAAGAAGCAATGAAGAAAAAGGAGAAAGAAAAAAGAACCAAACCAAATTCATCAAAATATATAAAAAAAAAAAATCCGCGTCAGGTTTTTTTTTTGTTTGCTTATTTTCTATTCCTTCAGCTTTTTCTTATGAAAGCAATTTTTTTTTCTCCTTATTCTACAGAAAGTAAGATGTAAGACGTTGACGTTGAGTTGAAATGAAAATGTTTTAATACAAAAAAAAAACAACGAATATGGTAGAATGATTTTGCTGTATGTACATCGTCGTCGTCGTTGTTTTTTTTTTACCTCCTCAAGGTATATTTAAGATGTATATTTAACAAGAAATAAAGAAAGGAGAAACACAAGAAAAAAAAAACTTAAACACTGAACTCATTTGCACACTAAACTTTTTTTTTGTTCTTGTTTCTTTTACGATGATGAAGTGAGGTCATTATTAAATGTGTTTAAGTTAGTTTTAATTTTCTTCAGTTTGGTTTTTTTTTGTTGAAACAAGAAGAAAAAAAAAACAGTTCATACCTGCACAAGAAAAATTTTGTTGAAACATTCTTCGTTTTTTTTTTTGACAGAAAAAACTAAAGGAAAAAGTATTTTTCTTTTTTCATAAATTTTCAAAAATAGAAACATGAAAGTTTTTTCTTTACGTTAGTTGAAATGCATAAGAAGAAGAAAAAGAAAATGAAGAAATTGTCTAGTTTTAGAGGTAATAATTTTGAAATATTCATCAAACGTGTATTATGAGAATAACCCTTTTTTACACATTAATACCATCTGATGTTTCCTAATAAGAATTTTCCGTGTAGAAAATACATAATTTATAAAAGAAGAAGAAGAAGACGAAAAAGTAGAATGGAGACGATCTTCACATATCTATTTACTTACTCTTGTGTTATTATTTTATACTAAGAAATTAGATAAGGCACACAGAAGAAACAAATACACATGCAGCATATATATGGGCATTAACCATTGATGAACATACGTGTAACCAGAAACCAAGTAGAGACGGTTTTTTGGACTTTATATTCTCATGTAAAATAATATAAATAATAATACTTTCGTATATGAGAGTTTGTGAATGGGTGGCGGCAGGGGTGATGGGAAGGGTGCTGATAGTTTGTTTGGTTTTCTTATAGCCGATGGTGTTTAGCCTCAGACTTGTGTTATAAAGGCAACCATACCCTTGGGTAAAATTCAAAAACTTAACTAAAGTAGAAAGATTAAGGGTGTTTTATGTTCTTTAAACTTCTTCTCTTATAATAATAATATTCTTCTTCTTCTTCTTCTTCTTTTTCTTCTTCTGTTTGCATGGTTTATATTCATAATAAATTGTATATAAATTTTGTTTATGTGTATTATGAATATTGTTATGTTTCCTTATAAAATAATCCAGACTTTTACTAACTACTTATGTAGATAAGTGAATGAATTATTACGGAAATTGAATTGAAATTTACAACAATATTTGAATGAATCAAAGAAGAATAATTTATATTTGTGTGATTTTGGTTCAAAATCCATAAATTCATAAATCTATAAAGAATTTTTCATTCAACAAAAGCCATTTACCTAAGTTGCACAATTAAGCCGTAATCTCAGTGACTCCGTAAATGGTCAAACTTTGTCTTTATAGCTGATCTTGTCTTTTTTTTTTTTGTTTTGCATAAACTAAAAAAAATGCTTTTGTGGGGACGCTTAACCCATCCTCTTCGACTGGCTTTCATAGTCTAAACTTGTGTCTTTTTTAGGGATTTATGTTTTATTTTTCAAACAATAAAATCTCTCATAAATTATAAAAAAAAAGAAACTTTTTCTTCTTTTTATATATTTTGTCGACGTATTCCGCTGTATTGTTAGAATTATTAATAAAATTGTTGAAATTTTAAGGACGACTTTTTTTTTTATTTGCCCACCCAAAAAAATAGAAGGGGTCAACTATATGACGTGATAAGAATTATACCTCCCTCTTTTTCTATTTTTGTCTGCAACTAAACAATAGTTAAAACCACCCCTTCTTTTATCATTTACATGCGATTTTTATGTTTATACAATGTCAACGTGTTACTACTGATCTAGTTTTATATTTTATTGTTTCTGATTCACATAACATAATTTATTAACCCTTGAAAATGTTATGTGTATGTGTGTTGTTGTATGTTGTATATTGCTGCTGCTGCTGGACGCATACACACGGCATAATCATATAAATCATCCTGTGTACAAGTCAAAAATATTCCCTATTCCCATTTTTCTTCTGTCTGGTTTAATTTCCGTGACTTTATGCTGGATTTATTGCAATTTTATTCGAAATCGAAAGTTGTTTTTTTTTTCTCGTATATTTAGTTTAGTTTTGTTCTCGTTTTGAATCTGTATTTAAAGCCCTTTGGCTTGGTTTATTGAATTTTTGTATTTTCTTTTTATTTTATAAATGGAATGAAAACAATTCTTCTTCTCTGTGCATTGATTCATGCGAAAATGTATTTTTATAACATTTATTCTGTTTCACATTTTCTCTATTTTTTTTTTCTTGCTCACTATTATTGTTGTTGTGTTTTTTTTTTTCACCATAATCGAATGAACAATTTTTTTTTTATCTTTTTGTCTAGTTTTTTTTTTCACTGTTTTGTACTTTTTTTTATGTATCACAAAAAACAAAACAAATAGAAAGAAAAGCGCTCACGGGCATAATGAAAAAAAAAACTTAAAAGTCATCAATGCACCGTGAATCCTCTACAAAAAAGAATGAAACAAAGCAAAACCCGTAGCGAGTGAAAAAAATTATATGTTTTAATGTGAAAGGAAATAAAAGTGCACATTTTTTTTGTACTTTCGGTTTTTTTTCTTCTTGCTTTTTTTTTTTGTTAAACTTTAAAGAATGTTGCTGCTTCTAAAAAGAATTAGTCCTTATTAAATTTTCTGTTCTTTTGTTGTTATTTATTATTTTTTTTATGCTGTTTAACAAGCCGTAATTTAACAACTACAACTTCAATTCTAAATCTCTTAGATGCCATTTTTAAAGTTTTAATGTTTATCGATGTAATTGTCCACTGTTCATAGAAATATAGAAGATTTTATAGAAAAAACTTAATATTAACGGTTAATAAAATAAGATCAGATTGGCCAAATCTCAAAAAAAGATTTCATAAATCAAATTGGTTAGTTTGTGTGACCTGACACGTTTTCTTGTTCTATGATTATCCAATTTTACATCTTTATAAATCTTCCCTAAATAGAAAAAAACTTACCTATGGGATTCTGTTTCTGACAAAACCTCAAAAGACAAAAAGAATACAAACAACAACAGAAAAAAATATAGGTTTCGTAGAAGAAATAAAGTCACATCAGAAGAAAGCAACAACAAAATTTACAATACGAAGAAAAGTGTTAGAAAAAAATATATCATAAATTTCATCTTTTCATCAACGAGATTATGTTTATTATACGCGGGAACTGAATTCACACAAAAAGTACAATACTCTACTCTCTATTCTTAAATCTAAAAAGGCTGTAATTCAATTAAAATAATAGAGAAATAATATCTATTATCCTCCATCCTTACTTAAACAAAAAAAAAAAAACATAAATGGTAAAAGATTTAACACAAACCAAAAAAACAAAAAACTTTTGAAAGAAATTTAAAAAAAAAAAAGATGATGAATAGAAAATGGACCCCCATTAAAATTAGGACCTTTCTTCCTTTTTACCTATTATTTGTTGTACAGAATATCTTTTCTTTTTTTTTTAATTTTTGAATATTAAAAGTGACACCTTTTTATTTTTCTTTCTTCTAACGTGTTATTGTTATTTTAATTTGCGAACCGGTTTAATTTCTTTTCTTAATAATAAATATCTGTAACATACAACAAATAATTCAATAGAGATAATAGTTTTAGTTTAGAGGAATTCTGGTTTCTTCTTATTGTTGTTGTTGTTGTTCTTTTTGTACTTCATAAATTTCCCTTTCCCTTTTTTCTTTCTGAAAGAAAGAAAAGAATCTTTTTCGCGAAATAAAAAAAAAAAACCAAAAATTGAATCGACCATAACCGACCAAACTAAACAAAACAATTATTGTCAAATATAAATTCAATTGTTAGATTCCTTTTTATGTTTTTTTATTTTCACATTCTGCTGGACGGAATAAATTTTTTGATTATTATTGTTGTTGTTGTACCTCTAACTACAGATTTTTTTTTCTTTTCTTTTCACGTGCATCTTATTGTTAAAATTATTAAGTAGGGATACCACGGATGTCATTCTACAATACAATATAATTGTTCTGTAATATACAATTTTGATAATTTGATAAAAGAAAATAGAAAAAGGATGTTAAGGGATGATAATACAATTGTATAACATTTTAGAAAATGGACAAAAATAAATTATCATAATAATTGAGAAGTTTCATTGGGATAATATTTGTATTGTTCAATTTTTTTACTTGTGTCCATTCCCATTTTATTTAAGTAGTCGTTTTATTTTTCATTTGTTGCAAAGAACATTATGAGGGTTAATTAGATTTTATATAGAAATTTTACATGAGGACGAATGATTTGTTTTGTGGTACTAATAATATTGGTTATTTTATTACGCAATGTGACAACTTTATTTTTTTTTTACCTGCAATTGTTTTTTATTGTGTTTCTTCAGTTTATATCCGTTTTATAATGTTGAATGAAAATTAAATTTGAAACTTTAATGCTGGTAAACGCACCGAAGTTTTTTTTTTATTATGGTTTTATTCAACCAAAGCAATGAGTGCTAATTTAATTTCAATTCTGTTTCAACACTGTTTTGAAATCGTTAAGAAAAAATTAAAATGCTTATAGCAATATTCCAAAGTGTAAGACGAACGTGTAAGAAATTATTCAGTCTGAATATTTAATATAAATTATTGTTTTGACTTTGACTTTGGCAATTATAATTGAAATCAAATTTACGTTTATGAATTGCAGTCAGTCGGAACTCGCAATAAATTTCTTAAGAGGCCAATTCATCAGGAACACTTCAACCACAACCGAAAAAACTCCCACAAGAGAAATAATAATCAAGAGAACGACGAAAGAAAATGGTACACTTGATTTCTCCTTCCCATCCATACTGAAAAACCAAGAATGAAATATATTCAACTATAAATCATTTGTGCTGCCCAAAAAATGTATACAAAAACGCTAAAAATCATCTTGTTCTTTTTTTCTTGTGTGTGTGTGTGTGTGTTTCTTTTTTTTAGTTTAGTTCAAATGTTACACGAACGTTCATAAATTTTAACATTTTTTTCTTCTTCTTCTTCTTAACGAAACAATTCCTTTTTTTTTCTTCAATTTTTCTTTGAATTTTTAAAATCATCTCAAGTGAATTATTTAGAAGAACATTTGGTGCAGCTTAAATTGAGTCTGGTTGTATGAACAAAGGAAAAGTAAAGAGAGAGTAAAAAAACAATAATTGAAAACAGAAACAAAACGGAAAATTTGAAAATAAAATTTATAAAAATTAGAGAAAATGATTTATATTTGTTCGAACTTTTGATGCTTTTCTAACTAACGAATAAAAGAGAGTCTAAACAACAACAACAAATAAAGCAATCACGTATGAAAACAGAGGTATTAAAGATTTAAGTAAGATTATTGACATCATCTTTGAGTGAGTTATTATTTCCCCGACAATCAAAAAATAAAACAGACTTAGTTTTTTAAATTCATTCTAAATGAAATTTTCCTCTTGCGCTTAAGATTATGGTTTATGGCAATAAAAAAAAAGAAGATAAATACAGAATATGAAATAGGAAAAAGAAAGAAGATAAATAAACGTACGTCAAAATGATAATAATTTTTTTTTCTGTTTGATCCTGATTCTCTTCTTTCGTCAAATACCTCATCTATTTAATGTAATATTACATAATTTAGCAAAAAACATTCATTTTCCTCTTCCCCTCATCATCATCCACTATACATAAAATAAAAAAAAAAAGAATGAAAAGTTTAATTCAATTACACTTCTATATGATCGCTACATACATCAAAGTATAATTTTCTTTTCGTTTTCTGTCTTCATTTTTATTTTTATGCTTTTCGTTACAATTTTCCTCTTTTTCTTTTTTTTCTGTATTTTCTTTTTTGCTTCATGTTAATCCTGACAAAAGGAATAAAAAAAAAGAAGGAAAATACAATCCGATTTGCTTTTCTATTTAGCCACATTTACACACACACACACACACACACACACACAGTTAACTTGGGTTTTTTTTTGTTCTTATTGTGAGATGCATCTTTTTTTTTTTGCGTTTCACTTTTCGTTTTTTCTTTTTCTTCTGTTGTTGAAGATGAAAATCGTATCGAAATGAAAATGAAAATGAAGAAAATAGAAGATGAAAAAAAAAACAATAGAAGTGACTCTAAAACACTCACTAAATGATTTCGACGGTCGAAAAGAGCTTATAGAAGCTTTGTCAAGGGAATTACACGGGCTCTGAAATTGTTCAATCGAAAGATGAAGAAAAAAAAGAAGAAGAAAACAAAAAAAAAATAAATAAATAGAAAATATAACTTTTCATGATTAAAAAACGAATAAAAAAAAAGGAAAGAAGAGAAAATAAAAGAAAAAGCAAACAAAACGAACGAAAGCTTTTATTTCGATTTTCTGTTTAATAAAATTGGAAATAAATCGATTCCGACCAAAATGAAGAAAAAGAAAAAACGCGATAATAGAAACAAAATTGGATTCCTTATTTAAAATTCATTGCGAGACATCGACACCTTTTCTCTTTTGTGTCGTTTTTGCTTCTTATATAGAAAACGAAATGAAAATTAAAATCAAAAGAAAAATGTGAGAACAACAACAATACTAAGAAGAATGAAAAAAAAAAGCGATGTGAAAAGAGAAGGAAGAAAGAAGCTTTTGTTTGTGTATTTTGATTTTTTTTATCATAGCTTTTGCAGAACTTTTTATCTTAAATTCAAGACAAAAGACCACACTAATGCTCTTAAGTTATAAAAGTGAAGACGACTGTGATGATGATGATGATGATGATGATGGGGCATTTCGTGTTGTGTTCCACGCTGGTTAATATATTCAATTCAACGTAATTATTGGACCCATCTCTCTTTTCATATAAATTAAATAATAAATATTTTTGATAAGATAAACGAGAAAGGCGTTTCTGTTCTTTCAAAATTTATCTTTGCAAAACCAAAAAAAATAAAGAGGCAACGCAACGCACGTTTTAAATCCTTCCTTCTTACAAAAATTAAAAAAAAAAGAAAAAGAATAACAGGGAACACACACAGAGACTGATAAATGAGACAGGAATTTAAGGAAATTAAAATAAATTAAGATTAACATCGGGAACCATGTGCTAATGGGTTCTCTATCTAAACCAATTTCAGACATAGTATAAAATATTTCAACCCTTTTCTCTGGAAAAACATTCGTACACTTTTTTTTTTGTCTTATTTTATTTTCCTTCTTGTTTTTACTTTTTATTTTATCCTTCTGATTTACACCCTCCGGGAGCTTTTTTTTTTTTGCTTTCTCTTTTTACTACAAAACAAATAAAATATTTTCTTTTTTTTAGAGAAAATTATCTTAGCACATGCATCTGTTGGATAAAAGAAAATTTGCATAAAACATAAAAATGGGAAAAAGAAAAAAGAAAATAGAAAATTTGTGACAAATGTATAAAAACCACAAGTTTTTTTTTTCCCTTTTTGTATTTTTACATTTCTTATATGTTTTTTTTTTATGTTTTCTGTTTTTATTTTTCGTTAACTTTTGTGTTATACGATCTGTAAATTGTTATGTTTTTTAAGGGTTAAAAAGAAGAAGAAGAAAAACTTGGATAGATACTTTTTTTTTTAACAACCTCAACAATAAAAATAAAAAGTAAAAGTAAAAGAAAACGAACGCCTTATGTAGTTGTCATCTTTGACACCCACGCACATTATCGTAATCCATCACAATTGAGTTCTTTTTTCGTCTTCAACTTTTTCTCTTTTCCTTTTTTCCTTTTTCCTTCGTTTTTTTTCTTGTTTTAATTGCATTAACCAAAACCTAACTAAACAATAAAATTTCGTCTGATTCTTTAAATAAATATTAAAGTTTAATATTTAATTTATTTATTTATTTTTTCGCTCTGTGTCTCTCCCACTATGCCTGTGTGTGTGTACGTATAAAACACAAGACCCGTTTATAAAGGTTTTTGATTTAAAAAGAAGAAATGTAAATGTTAGTTAAAGAAAGAAGAAACAAAATATACTTCATAGGATGATGACATAATTTTATTTGAATAAGCGGAAAAATATTAAAATATATTTTTGTTGTTGCTGTATTTGTAATAAGAATGAGTGTAGTGTAAGATGATGATGATGGTTATATGATGAAGTGTGTTAATACCATTTTGATTTAATGTTATAACTTTGTAATGATTCCTAATATTATATCGTATCGTACAAATAATATAATAATAAGTATAAAACTTGTAACTTGTACATGAAACATTATAATATATTTTGTGTTCATTATGCATAAAAGATGATTAAATTCAGTTATACGACAAGTTTCTATAAATGTAAAGAGTGAAGGTACCTTTATATTATATCAATTATTTTATGTAATATACACATTTGGATAAAGTACAGAGACGAACTTTTCCTTTTTTCATTTTCTTCTTAATAAATAAAATTTTTTTTTGTTTTATTTTTTGCACCCATTTATACGTTTTTTTTTCTTCTTTCTTTACTTGAAATGTGAAACGTGATGTGCGGTTTCAACTATAAATTATTTGAAGAGAGGAGTGAAGTATAGAGAAAAAGAAACATACAACTCAAAGTGTATTTTATCTTTTAAAGCTTTTCTTTTTCTTTTTCGTTTTTTTTTTTGGTACCCAAACACAGCTTAATATTTTACCACTGAGACCCAAAAAAAAAAAAAAAAGAACAGAAAAATTATATACGATGAGCTACAACCAATTTGACCCCGTCTGAACTTCTTCTTCTTCTTCTTTTTCTACTCCTTTTCAGTGTATAGTTGAATTTTATAATATCTAGATAAATTTTCGTAGAGATAAATATACACACACACACACGCACACACCAATGCACTTACAAAACATATAACACATGCATAAAATAGTAGAATTTTTGTACTATAAGAAAACTAACAAGAACACTAGAAACTCCTCTTCATGTCTATTAGATTGTCGCCTTTGTCGATATCTTTTTAGAAAATCTTAACTACTTTGGTGGTACTACTATATACGAAGTGCTAATGACTTTTAAAGACGTGATGGTTAATAACACTGATAAGGGGATGATTATATTATATTATATTGTTACATTATGTCACTTTTTGTCTTGATAAAATATTCATATTTGTGTAAAAAGATAAAAGAAGAAAGTATGTTTGGTTTAATATTTAATAATCTTTATACTTTTTATAATTTTTTATCATCAACATATTTTTAAATCTCTTAAATTTAATTATTATTGCTACAGAGAGAATACTTTTTTTTTTTTACAAATTAACGACAATTTCAAT
This sequence comes from Pedicia rivosa, assembly GCA_963082725.1. Taxonomy (NCBI): domain Eukaryota; kingdom Metazoa; phylum Arthropoda; class Insecta; order Diptera; family Pediciidae; genus Pedicia; species Pedicia rivosa. Next base: position 7,934,705 of record OY720153.1, on the reverse strand, counting down.
AATAAACAAAATTTAAAGCACGATTACAGATTACAAATTTAAGTGTCCATCCATAGGCCATAACATTTTATTATTCATTACGAACACAAGGTTCCAATGGTTAACACAATTCTTTCACCTCTTATAATTATTTTCTTGTATTTGTGGAAATACATTTTGTTTTTTCTTTAAATCTAAAATCAAACGTTTATCTATGAAAGTTGAAAATGATAAATTGCGATTCCTTGGTAACTTTGGAATTTATTTTTATGTAATTTCTATTTGGTTCTTTATTGGAGGATTTTTTTTTTATTCAAAAATGAACGCATACGTTTCTATGCCATTGCCTTATAAGAAACTATAAAAGTTTGACTATCTTATTTATGACGTTTATATGATGACCGAAGTTAAAGTTAAAGAAAACGTCAATATAATCTAGTGAAATAAATGTATGTGTGTGTGTGTGTGTCTGCAATGAACAACAAAAAAAATTATTCATTTAAGTTTTTTCTTTTCTTTTATTTGTTTTTGTTTTTATTTTTTTTTTTCGTTTGTCAGTACGTGTGACATTTTAAAGTTTTTTATGATCGCGACTGGGTCCGACTATCATTCTGAAAAATTTATAACCAACTCTTTACATTTTATTCTATAAAAAATGATAAGTTTTTGAGGTTTTACTTTTCTCTACCAGCACCACCTTTCCCTTTTATCTTTACATCATTTTTATCGTATTTAATGAATGTATGAAAAATGAAGATCAAAAATGGAAAATATTCTAGTCTAGGGATAGATTGATGTTCTAGACATTCTTATGGGCATTATTGTTTTACTTTAACCAACCAAAAAAAATATCTATTTTTATACAAAATTATTCTCTTGAGATTTGTTTCCTTATACACTTTTGTTTGTATTCTTTCTTTCTTTTTTTTTATTGGGCAAAACGTCTAAAAGCATAAGATCTTAACCCATTTAAAATAACTTAAGGGAAGAAAGATTTGAACCTATATAAAATTTTCTAAGACAATTTTTATTAAAGAAAATACAAATATGATAAAAAGTATAAAGAATGAATAATTGAATGAATTTTTTAAACAAAAAATAATAATAAAAAGTAATAAAAGGGATTAATTCACAGAATTGTAGAATAATATAAATGATGACGTATGGTAATAATACCTCCGACTGGTCACAAAAAAAGAAATTCTTTATACTTGATATAATTTTGTTATATTCTGAATGTTAAATGAAGAAGAATTGAAAGGGTATCACACTGACATCATCCAGAATCTGTATTTGAAATTTCTAAAATCTAAAGTAACAAAAATGACAGATGTAATTATTGTTCTCGTGTACCTTTTATTTATTCTTTTTTTTTTCACTCTTATTGAAGATGAAGTAAAAGGGCCCGGTTTCCTTTTTTTTTATTTTTTTATTTTAGGTTAAATCCAAACCACGCCTATTGTTTAATATTTTGCACCAATGACCTCGAAAATTTTTAATGTTTTTAAATCAGGATCTCTAAGCCCTCATTTTAATCCCTTACATGTATAAAGGGCGGAGTTTTTTTTTTTTTTCATTTTTGGTGTATTGTATTCTAGTTTTTTTTTTACGTTTTCATACGAATGAAAAGAATGAATTTTTTTAGAGCAGCAGCAGCTAAAAAATGAAGAAGAAGAAAAAAGAAGGACTTGCATATGTGCGGCGATTATATTTATATGTATGAACGTGCGTGTAACGAAGGATATTTTATAACAAAAATAAAAAAGTAAAAAAAAAAAGAAAAAAAGAAAAGGGATAATAAATATAAAAAAAGAGAGTACTTTGGAGTACTATATGTTGGGGTGTATAGTATCTACCCTTTTTCAATTATTTTTGTAACCCTTTCGGTTGTCATGGCAATACTTAAATTGAAAAATTGAATCAAACGGCCATTTTGTTTTTCTTTTTGTTTGTTTATTTGTTTATTTGTTTGTTATTATTTCAGTCGGTCTTCCATTTTTCACTATTTTTTATAATCAAATAAATAAATAATAATCGCCTTTTAAGAATGAAACTATTAAAAATGTTATTAAATCGTTTTTTTTTTTTTTAAAGCGATAATTTCCCTAAGCAACAACAACAATAACATTAAACGGATTAAATCTGTAAAGTAATTTCATTTTTGTTTATTTATTTATAAAATAATTTTAACGAGAATTATTTTCCAAATGAATGACTTTTTTTTTTATTAATTTAATAAATCTTAAAACTTTCTAAAGACGCGACTTTTATTCTCACATCTCATAATAATTATATTTCTTATAGTATGTTGAAAACGATCTGTCAACTCATAAAACATTTGAATCATTTAACGATGTCATCGACTTTTTGTTTTTGTTTTTGCTTCTTTTTTTTCTTATTCAGTTATTCACGATTTGCACATTAAAAAACATCAAACAAAAAAAAACACATAAAACACAACAACAAACAAATGAAAACAAAAATTAAAAATTTTTGATTAAAATTTTCTCTCATTTTCATTTTTTATTTTTCTTGAATTAAATATTTTCTTTGTTTATCCTCTTTTTTTGTACTTAAATTGAAATCATAAATTGAAATATGTTTATTATTGTCAGAATTGTGTTAATTGTCAATTTTATTACGGACACACGGACACTACAAATAAAATTCCTAAAAAATAATTACAATTTTATTCGCAATACAAAAAAATAAAATGAAAAAGACCGTCGGGAATAATTTTTTTTTTGTTTCCCAAATGTACGATCAACTTTAAACAAGTGAAATTTACTAGAAATAATGTAGCATTATAAAAAACAACAACAGCAATGCATAATATGAAGAACATTATAAATGCAGTGCAACTGAAAAATATCATTAGTTACATTTAGTTCCAGTTTATAATTTTAATAATGAAATGTTACAAAAATTTATAGAAATTATTTTGTTATGAAAAATTAAGTAAAAAATGAAGATTATGAAGAGTAAGAGAAAAGTACTTTGTAAATTACATTTAAATGCACAAAGTAGTGGGAAAAACGGAATAAATAAAACAGCATACACAAGTGTTATAACGAGGAGTTAAGTGCAGTGCATAAATGTTTAATTGTCCTTTTTTGTTTTATAAATTTTCTTTAGTTTTTTTTTTTTAATTTTCATTTTAATTTTTGCTTTTTGTCTTATTTAAGGCAAAATTCCAAATGTTTAATCATGATTTGTATTTTCTTAATATTCTTCCTCTGTTTCATTATTGTACTGAGAAATGATTGCCTTAAAGTCTGAACATTATTACACTAAACTTAGGTCATTAGATTTTTGGAAAAGATGTTTGACATTTGAAAAGGATTAAAAGAATAGTTTTGATGAACACGTTTCGACTACAGCCTTAATTATAGAATAAATAATATAATTTTGAGTTGCGGTTTTAATTAAAAGTTTTATTTTTTGTCTGGTTTTAATTCTGTATATTTTGGATTTTTGAAGTTAGAATTGTGTTTAGTAAAATATGAATACCAATTGAAATTTTGTTTATTTTTCTATTTTTCTCTCATTCTTTTTTTTTCTTTCTTTTTTTCGTGTAATTGTCAACTTTTTGTTTAAAAAAGCTTCAAACATAAAAATAAAACGTACAAAAACTCCCTTGTACATTTTCTATTTTCTATTTTCAAAAAAATATTTTGTTTGATAAATTTATGTTTTGATGTCTGTGTGTCTGCTTTTGTGTGTGTGTGTACGTTGGTAGATAGAAAAAGTTCTATTTTAAATTGGATTAACATTTTTTTTTTCACACAGCTTTTATACAGAACAGTAAAGTATAGAAAAGTTAATTTAAAACCAAAAAAAAAAAAAAAGCTTTGTTTCTTTTTTCATTTATTTTGGTTTAACAAAAAAAAAGAAAAAAAAAGAAAAAAGAAAAGCATAAATTGCGTGACAATATAAAATTTCACGTCTTGTTTGTTTATACAAGAAAAATAAGTAAATTAGTTTTTATATGCGTTTCGTTTTTTTTCATCAACAATTATGTGTGTTATTTTCCACCCAAAAAAGAAACAAAAAAAAAAAACAATACAAGAAACAAGCAACAACAACAACAACAACAATATAAAAAACCATAAATAAATAAATATACGCATAATACATTATTATAGGCAATTAGAATTAAGTTGTCGACATTAAAATAATTATGAAAAAAAAAAATGAACCATAAAAACACACAACACAAGGAAACCAAAAATCATATAGAACAAAATTATTTTCATCAGCACAGAAAACGTTTAGTTTCATTTTCTTAAATTTTTTCATATGTATTGTTTTTTTTTTGTTCTTTTAATAAAATTTGATAGAAAACTGGGTGTGAAAATGTGTTGCTTCTGTTAAAATAATAATTGTCACGCAACATAAATAAATATTATTACTCGTAATTCTATCTGGTCTATCAATTCTATATTCTTTCTTTCTCTTTTTTCCATTTTTCATAATAAACTTTTAGGTTTCCAAGTAAAAGTAATTTACGCGGGAAAAACCTTCTATCGAAAATTACTTTAATTCCTTAATTATTATTATTATTAAATATTGAACAAAAAAAGGATGAAGGCAAGAAAAAAAAAATTGGTAATAAATCGTTAACACAAAACTAAAAGTTTTCTCGTTAGAAAGAGACAAAATTAAAGCACGTTGATATTAAAGGGAGTAAAAAAAAGATCAATGCACTTTTGTGTATTAAACCCTCTTTCACCCTGTATTTTTCTTTGCTATCTTTTAATAGAAAATTTTCATCATCTCCTTCTTTTTGGTGAATTTTCATCTTATAAAATATATTTTTTTAAAACTTTCTCTACCTATCTCTTTCTGTCTCTCTTCCTTTACTTACTCACTTTCCATCATCGTCATCAGCAAAATCAACATCACTTTTGATATAATATTTGTTTTGAGATGTAATGAAAATGTTATTCAGTGTGAGAAAGAGATAGAAAATAGAAAAACAGTAAAATGACGACAATCACAACAACAAAAAGTATGCAATGACGACAAATGAAATAAAGCAGTTTTAAAAAGTAATAAAATTAGAAAATAACAAAAAAAAATAAGACACGCATAAGAAAAACTAAAGATGGTGCGATTGACGTAATTGCGAACACGAATATAAATTATGAAAATAATTATTGTATAATCAGAGTAATAAATGTGTTTCTATTTATGGAACAAGTTTTCTATATAGATTTTCATATACAAATTTCTTTTTGTTATATTTTAGAAAAATATTGTTAAAGGAAATTGTGTAAAAATAAATTCGAAACAGCAGCATCATTCCATTGAGATAAATAAATAAATATTGTATTTATAAAGAAGATTTCTATGTTTTGATATTTTATTCCACCCACAAAATACAAAATATGATGATGTCGGAGTTTCCTTTTCTATCCATATAAAATGGATTGTCAGTCAGGGACTATAAAATAAAATTTATTGTATTATCGCACAATAACAATTTCACTTTTTCTTCTTCTTTTTATAATAAAAGAAGAAAAAAAAAACGAATAAACGAAGGAAAATTCATTCCCGGCAATATTCTCTCGATATTATAGCACAGCAATCAAAACACTTCCTAGGCCCTTATAGTGGATGATTTTGAAGATAAAGCGACCAACTTCCGGTCCACTGATCGGTTTCCTGTATAAAACAACGTTTTTCCTTTTTCTATTTTTTTTCCTTCCTCCTTATTTGTTGTTTTTTTTTTTCACCCGCGTTTAAAAATTATTCTACAATCGATCTGAAATTTTTGTATTTTATTGTATTTCTCTTGCACTCTCGCTATAAAGCTGTTTATGCGTGTGTGTGCTCCTATTTCCGTTATAAGAAAAAAACATTTTCGGTGGTAAAAAATTATTGAACCGCGATGAGGATGACAGGCAGGCGACATTACCACAAACAAAAAATAATAATATTAAGAATATGATTCTTAATTCTCCCTCTTCACCATTTCATGATTTACATTTATATTTCAATTTTTGTCTGGACAAAATATTCTCTGACGGATGCGAATCGTAAAAATCGAAATATATAGACATAATGTCTATGACAAAAGATTTTCTATCGCGCCATCATCATCATAATATAAAAGATATGATTTTATGTGTTTTTTTTTTCTTCTTCTCTCTTTTTATATAACTAAATAACTATGGTCATTACGGATGGACATTTATAACCATTGATTTTTTTTTTTGTGTCCTTCCCATTGAAATATATTTTAGCTACTGGAAATAATTCAAAAATAAAAGAAAATAAAAAAAAGTTATCATTAAAAGTCGTCGTAAAAAGTGTTTAATGTCAATTTGACACATTTGAGTAAAAAAAAAAATGTATTTTGTATTATTCTTCTCGGTCTATCCGCAATCTGTAAACGTGTGCGTGTCTCTCTGTGTTGATTATATTTTATATTCTCTATTTATTTATTTTTTTTTTTGGTGTTTCCTTTAGAACTTAACTTTTTTGTTATTATAAAATGAATACAAGGATACATATTTGCAAACGTATTATATGGATACGATGAGTTTATGATTTCAGCTTAGAAATATCCTCTTCTTTTTTTTTTGTTTGGGGTGTTTTTATGTTTGTATTTGTGTATATTATTTTTGACCAACAAACATCATAAAGATGATGACACAATGGCACCGAAAAATTTATACATGACATATTTTCAATTTTTTTTGTGGAAAGAATTCATTCCCCCTTTTTTTCTGTTTTGAGTTTTTTGAAATGGATTCTCGTTGCATATTGTGATGGGAGAGCAAAAGCTGGTCACAAATTTAATAATCATTTCATGCCAGAAATGATTTTCGAAACTGAAGAAAAGTTTGAGAAAATAATTATTTTATTACGATAACTTTTTGGTAAATTTCTCGTCCTTTCAAATTATTTAATCTAATTTTATAATCGAATCGAGTATACCCTCATTCCTCACTACTAACTTCTATTACATCGAAGCTGAAGAACCTTTTTCTGTTTGGACTTCAAGAAAAATAAAAGAGATTCAAAAAAAAAGACATGGATGGACAAGATAATATTGAAAATTGTTCTCATTCCTCGGTATATTAATTTTCTAAAGTAAGAAATCTTGTTATATTTTCTTGTCCATCCGTTAGAAAACAAAAAGAGTGAAAAAAAAAAAAAGAAAATAGAAAATACGGAAAAGTTTTCTCTGTTCAAAAAAGGATGAGATGTAATGTCGTTTCCTTATGGAATTGTCAAAAAATAAAAGAAGAAACTTTCCTGATAAGAGAAACTATAACTATATAAGTAGTTTTAGTTTTCGTTTGAATAAAATGAACCAAAAACTATTTTCCTTAGATTTTTTTTCTTTCACTGGGTAACACAAAAGTTTTTCTTAAATTTAGAATTGTTGTTCCGAAATATGGAACTAAATTTGAATGCGATAAACAGAAAACTTGCTTTGATTCAACTTTATTTTTTTGAACATCTCATTTTAGCATTTTATTTAATTCTATTTAGAGTTTTACAATTTTTTGAAGTGTCTGTGTGTCTACTTTTCGTTTACTTTAGATTTTTATTAAATATTATTGAACATCCTGTGACTAGACTTGTCTCGTGTTCTCTATGCAGACTTTATATACACAATATAACAGAGGAAAATGAGGAAGAAAATTGTGTTTTTCGTTTTGATGCAAGAAAAAAGAGGAAAAGAATAAAAAGGAAAAAGAAAACAAGGAAAATAAAAAAAATAAGATTTAGATGAAGAAAAACGAAGACGACCAACAATGTTTTTTTTTTTTTTTTGGAGACAATGAAATCAACTCCAAAAGATAAAGTGATTTCCGTTCAGTGATTCCTGTTCGTGCCATTTTCTAAACAAACCAAAATGAAAACAAAAAAAAGTTCGCATTCAACACAATCGATTATTATTTGCTTGTTTTTTTTTTTTGTTGTATTCTCATTTTTTGTTGTTGTTATTCGTTGGTTTTCTTGTGAAAATGAATTAAAATTCATTGTAAAAAATGCAAGAAAAAAATTTATCGAATGTTCTGACTTTAATCACATTTAATTAATTGTATTTTAATGACTTTTTAACTAATTTTATGTTTTCTTTTGTTTCCAGGTAAATATTAAAATTTGCATATTTTGTTGTTGTGTTTTGTACATATAAAAAAAACACATTTTTGACGTAAGTACATTATACGGGATCATATCGTTCATGTGTAAGTCCATTCAATTTCTAATTTAATTTAATTCTGAAAATTGTATACTTTTGATAAAGAAAATCTATAAAAAGTTGAAACAAAAAGTGAAAAATGAAAATAAGAAAAAGTTTTTTTTTAAGAAAAGAAAAAACAAATTTAAGGAAAAAATATCTGTTTTTTTCTTTTGTTTTTATATTACGGATCGCACTTGGGGAAATGTCATATCATTCGATTATCTATTTCCTTTGAGACACACATTTCTTTTATTTTTTTTGTTTGTCTTTTTAAGTTTTTATAAGAAACGATATTTTTCTTAGAAAAAATTAAGTCACAAAGTTAGAGTCAAATATTATTGATGTTTTGTTTTGAGAATGGAATAAAAAAAAACTTAAAAGAGAAGAAGAATGGATATCGTCTGAATGTTAGAAATTTGTTTTTTTTTTTTTTTTTTTTATATAAAAACAAGTCGATTAGAAAATGATGAAAATCCAATTTCAAATTTTGTATTTTTTATTTATTTATTTATTTTTTTATCTTTATAGAAATATGATTATTTTAATTTGATTTATTTTTGAATTAATAAAATGCTTCTCTTTTTTTTTGTTATGAAACATAAACATAAATCGAATTATTCGTTAATATAATGAATGGTACAGATTGTAAATGTTAATTCAAGTTTTATAAAATTCTGATCGTTAAAACTTAAAATCCATTAAAATAATTATAATCGACATTTATTTTAACGCGTACAAATATCATAGATTTTAATCTTTAATATTTTTCCCTTCTAATTAATTCTCAAAAGTTTAATTTCAAGTTTTTAGTTTCTTTTAATTCAGCAACATAATAAATGTCATCATTTTTATTACAAATGACACAATAAAAGAAAAATTTAGAATTCTATTCATAAAAATTATTATCTTGTGTGTGTGTGTGTGTGTGAGAGAAAGTATAAGAATTTATCTAAGAAAAGAAACTGCATAATTTAATCTTTCAATAAAAAATGATTATTAATTAAATAAAGTATAAATAGAAGTGATTATATAATTATGAGTGAGATAGGATGAATTGTCATTATATCTTTAATAAGATTCCAGACTAATGTCAATTGTAATTATCTGTGTGAAGTGTTTTGACAGAATCGTTGTCTGGTGTGTATCATTCCTTATTTATTATTAGTTGTCTTCTTTTTCTTCGTTTTCTTCTCCATTCGTGTATTTAATTTTTCAATTTGTTTCTTATGTCTCGTTGACGACAAACACAAGGCTACAATAAAATGATAAAAATCAACGAAATAAAAATGAATAAAAAAATTACTTAATAAAACTTACTTATTTCTTATAAATACAATTTTTTTTAATACTTATTATAAAGAAAATCACTTCAATATTGTAATTTTTCTTTTCATTTTTTCATTTAAGAGTTTTTCTTCAATTTTCTTCTTATTTTTAGCACTCTTAAATTTATCGTTATCTAATATCGAAATTATTTTATAATATTCACATGAAAACTCATTAGAATAAATAAACAATTTCAACGATCAATTGCAATCTGTTACATGATCCTAAAACTGTCTTTCTAACTATCATTTTAGCATCCATAAGCTTTTTTTTTTTCTTTACTTATTCTGAAAATCTCTACAACAACAACAACAACAACAATAACAAATGTGTGCGTCTCTATCGTCCGAAATTGCAAATGTAATGTTCTTACGAGGTCGTTTCACCAATAGTTACGATATACTTCATGTCAAGAATTTGTTAGGTGGGTTTTTTGGGTTTTGGGTGGGTGTAAGGTTGATTCTATATAAGAAAAAAAAGTTCTTTTTAGCGCAGATGAATTGTAATGTGTTTTTTTTACTTGTCTTCTATCAATTTTGTTCGTTTTTACTCATCGTCTGCTTATTTTTCACAAGAGGCACAAGCACAAAAAAAAAGGCATGATCAAAATTATGAGAGAATAAACACAAAAAAAAAGTTTTTCCTTTCCTTAAAAAAGAATCCACTTCATACATAAAGATGATTATTTGAATTCGTCTACTAATCGTATTTTATGTTTTTAACACAAAAACAAAAATGCAGAAAGAAACAAAAAATTATATCGCAAAGAATTGAATGAATTGTATTGAGAGCAAAAAAAAAATTGTAAATTTAATGGACTCAATAATTGATAATATATTAGGATGCCAAACCCAACAAAAAAAAAACAGCCCCCTCCCTTCTCTTGATTTTTATTCTGATAAAAATATTCTATACTTATTTCCAGACACAAGAAACATAAAAAAAAATTTCTTCTAAAAAAAATAAATAAAGATTTTAAATGGCGAAAATTATTTTTTAATAAAAAAAAAAAAAACGAAACAGAAAGAAATGAAATTGAATTATTTTGTCATTTTTTTTTCTTTCTAAATTGTTGTAAGTGAGCGAAAGAAGAAGAAGAAGAACAAGGAGAAAAATGTATTTTGAATTAAAATTGACATTTTAATCGATCATTCAATTATTTAATTAAACATTTTCAATCTATTTTATTAGAGACATTTTGAATGAATGAAATTCTATTTAAAGCATTTTTTGTTCTTGTTGATTGTTTAGTCTTGAACTTGAACCTAAATCTTTAGAAAATTGACAATTGTAATTACTACACTGTTCTCTGTATCGTTCCTTTTTTTTTCTCTTTTACAAAATAAATCTATCAATGTTAGAATTGTAATTATGTGTTTGAACGTCTTTAATATTGTAAAGATTGAAAATTTTAATCTATTTTTTTAAATCGATAAAAAAAAATGTCTTGATAAAGAAAAAATGTAAGGAAAATTGATGAAAATTGAAAATTGTATCACCTTCAGATATGAAGCCTTGCAATAAGAAGGGGTACAATGTGTGCGTGTGTGTAGGTTGTGATACGGATTTCTTTCTCAGACCTTGATATGAGAAAAGTACAAAAAATACAAAATCATATCCTTTTTTTTTTATCTCCTATAAATCAATATTATTGTCTTTGACATCAGATGGGTGAAAAAGAAGGAGTTAGCATTTTCTTTTGAAAATGTAGGAAAAAAAAAATTCACATCTAAATCCTGTTATTTAGGATCAGATGACTAGAAGATATGACATGAGATCTTTCATTTTCTTTTTATAACATTCCGTTTTTTTTTTTTATACTTGTTCATTTTGACTTTACTTGTTGTCTTCACATTCATCTCGTCTTTATTTTCTTCATCATTTTTACTTGTCGTATGATTTGTTTCTCTGGCTGTGTGTGTGTGTGTGTATGATGAAAAATATTACTTCTTTTCCTTATATATAGATTTTTTTTTTTGTTTTTGTATTAAATTTGATTGAAAATTGTAATATTTTTGACATAAATATAAAAGTGTGACGTCACACGGTTGTCATTATCGCGTGATTTTTATTCTCATTTCTCCGTTTTTTTTTTCATAAAATAAAAAAAAATTATGCACAAGAGAATTTTTATTGATAATTTTCTGTTATTTTTTTTTTTTTATTTCTTTAAACGAAAAATCACAGAGATACTGAAGTCGTCTACGTGATAATTGTAGTGTAAATTTTTTCTTTGATTAAAATAATTAATGTGTTCATTCTTTCATCTTATTTATATTTTAATTATATTATAATTATTAAACACTTTTATAAGAGAGTGAAAATGCTATAAAGACACGAATATTAAAAAAAGATGAATAGATGAATATTTTGGCTCAACGTCTCAAATCAAAAATATTTAAAAACAACAACTAAATAAAATATCTAATAATTTTTCAATTACCATTATGATGACGGTGGTAATGATGATGATGACGGTGATGATGATGGTGCACGATGACTATAAAAATAGTTATATTATTTTCTGTTTTATTTAAAGTATGAACTACCTTTATAAAAATTGTTGTGTTAGGCCAAGTGTGAACAAAAAGAAAAAACAAAAATATAGAATGAATACAAAAAAAAAACACACACACACACACACATAAACAAAAGAAAAGAAACAAATAAAAAAACTAATAAAAAATTATATTTTATTGAATGCATAAATTTTAAGTTCAAAAACCCAAACTAAACAACAACAACAGCAAATAAAGAAGATACACACAAACCTAAAACTGCAAATAGATTTAAAGTTTACTTTAAAATAATCATCATCATAGTCATTATTATGTGAGGGTGTGTTCACATGAATGTTTCTGTATTTCAATATATATATATGTGTGTGTGTTTGTATGTATTTGTTATAAAATGCATTATTAATAAACACGTCGTCTTACATTCAATTTCATATATATACAACTCAAATGAAATGTGTCTAATGCCTCAACACAAAATGCATAAAGATAGGAATGCAGTTACATATTAAAATAAACGTACGTATGTGTATTTAATGTACGTTAATATGTTGTTTGAGGTAAATTTAAAGATTACATTTGTTGTTGTTATTATTTGCTTAACAAAATTATATTCACAAAAATATCTATAAAAGTATTAGTAGAGATTATTATTATTATAATTATTATAAAATGCAAACACAAAAATACATTTATAAATATCTTATATTCACTCAAAATGTTAGTTTGTTCCAAAATTGTAATGTTAGAAGGAAACACATATGAAAGATTTTTTGTACAGGGTGAAACATTTATTTTCTATTTATTACATTTTTACTTAATATTTTTTATTAAAATGCTTGTGATACTTAATCTATTTTTTCTTTATCTCTTAATTTTTTTTTCTTACCTTGAAAAATAAATTACTGACAATCATTGAACTTTATTGATGTCATTATTACCTAGAAAATTAATCGTCTTACCGTTTCACCGCACAGAATGCAACAATAAAAAAAAAATTATGTGCATTTATGACAAATAATATAAAATACATAAAATACTGTAATTGCGTTCAACAACTATAAACTTTTAAGTAAACTTGGTAAGTTCATTATAAGTATAAATCATTTTACATTATTTCTATTTTTCTGACATGGGTGTGTGTGTGTGTCTGTGTGTCTTTTTAGTTTTCTGCAATAACTAATAAAATTCAAATATAATTTTTTTTGAATGAATTAATATTGTTGTATGTATGTACTGTGTGGACACCCTGTATATTTTTATAAAAAATAATAAAAAAAATATAAATAAAATAGATTTTTACTATTGGACATGTTACCTTGTAGGCGGTCATTACACTATATAATTTCCACTATATGCATAATATGAATAATATTGGTCTATATATAGTCAGTCAGAGTCAGTCATCTAACACTCTCTAAAATACAATAAAAAAATAAAAAAAAAGTATATATTTTTTTAATAATAATTATCATAAAATAAGCGTTTTTTTTTTTTGTACATAAATTTAAAAAAAAAAATCTCTTACATATTGAATTTCTATTTGAATGCCGTTTGTTCTTTTTTTTTTTTTTTACTGTATTTAATTTTTTCTTTTACGTAAGTAATTAATTTGAATAGATTTATTGTGAATAAAATTAGAAGATTGTTATACGATTGAGAATCGATTTATTCAATAGAGTCTGTGAAATATGGACTTTTGTTCTCATTTTTGTTCAGTAAATAATTCAGGATTTTCTATTTGATGCTTCCTTTTTTTTTTTTTTTTGTAATTTTTGTTGCACTTTTGGCTTCTTGTTCAAAAAGATTTAAGATCATTTATTTATTTCTTTTTTTGGTTTTTTTTGCGTAATTTTATATGCAGAATTTTAAGAACTAAAAATTCCTCATTTTGGCCGCTTCAATATTTTGTTTCATATGCAATTATTTCTTAAATAGCATAAGTTAATTATACTGATTTTTCATCCAACTCAGGCTATATGTGGAAACCAATAAAAGAATATTTTTACGTTTCTCTTTTTTTTTTTTCTTTCTTTCTTTCTTTCATTGTTTGAAGTAATTAAGAATATCGACTTAAATGCACATGCGTTTAACAATTAAAATCGCATTAGTCAGCAAATGCAGGCATCATTAAAAAATTACCAGATGGAGTTTTTTTTTTAGTTTTTTTTTTTAGTTTAGTTTATTGCCCAACGACAATAAATAATTTTTTGGCAAAAGTTTTTTTTTTTTTTTGTGCTTCAGAATTATTAAATTGTTTATTTCGACAAGTTTTTTTTGTTTTTTTTGTTGGGTTTTGTTTAAAGTTGCGTAATCTGCCCCGCTGTTCATACATATGTAATTATTCAACACAGAAAAAAAAAATAATAAAGATAAACTAAATATTATTAAGAGAATTAAGATGAGAAAGAGAAAAAGAGAGTGAAAAAAAAAACTAAAATGAATTTAAACGAATTTTTGATGACTCTGCGTACATCAGTAAAAAAAAGAAGAAGAAGACGAACAAATTTCAAATCTCTTAAAATAAATAATGAAAAAAAAAAACTTATAATTTAAGTTACATTACGAGGACACAACTCTCTGCTTCGTAACGACACAACACACAACATCAAAAATGAAACAAGACCAAAACCAAATATAATAAATTAAAATGAAATACTTTGTAAATAACAACAAATAATAGCAACGACAACAACAATTAGAAAAAGAAGAAGAAGAAGAAAAAAAACACGCAAAATAAATATCGCTCCATCGTCAAATTCAATAAATATAAACTTTAAAAAAAAAAACGACAACAAATAATTCAGTTCAGTCTTTTTTTTTTTGTTTATCGTTGAATTGAATGAAAATGAAGAAGCCGAAGAAGAAGAAGAAGAAGAAGAAGAATATAGAAAAAATGTTTACATAACTAAAACCACTCTAGAAAACTCCCATTTGTATTAATTAACTTATATGATTAATTGAGCTGTGTACACACACAGACATACACACACATGTGTATTGTTTTTAAAGTAAAGAAAAGAAAGAATAAAAATGATTACAAATTAAAGTTTAAGAAAAGGGGCGAGAGAGAGAGAGAGAGAGAGGGAGAGTCGAATGCATTAAAATTAATGTTGCGTTTAAGAATTTTTATTAGCATTTAATTTTTGTTGTTGTTGTTGTTGTTTTGTTTTTTAATTACACTTTTAATACAATAAATCTAATTATTTTCTAATTTGCTGTCAAGGACTTACACATTACTTGATTTAATAATAAATAAAGAGAAATATGTAATTGTTATAAAGTGGATTTCTTTCTTTTTCAATATTATTTATTTTATTTTTTTTTTTTTTATAAAAACAAAAAACCAAAAACAACAACTACAATTAAAATTATATAATTAGATAGAAAAAGAAAAAGAAAAAAAACACACAACGTGTACGTAAACGTTGTGTACAATTCAATTCAAAAATAACTATAAACACTAAATAAAAAATGTTAAATTTGCGCTATTTATTTTTTTATTCTTTCATTTGTTTTTTATAACAACAACAACAACAATAACGCGATTCTAATAATGTCTTTTTTTCTTTTCTTTTTTTTTTTTGCTGCCACATTAAAAGAAATAATTTGTGATAGAGATTTAATGTTATTAGTGGAGACCAACCTCAACTTAAAATTTATTATAGTTTTTTTTAAAAAATAATGTTAATTTTATTTATGCAAAAATTTGCACTTTTATTTATTTAATAATTTTTTATTTTCTTTTTCTTCGATTATGCAATTTTATATAATTCTTTTTTTTTTTTCTACAGAAAAAAAAAACAAACCTTTTAAAGTTTGTGTCTGTGTATGTATGTGTGTGTGTGTATGTACTTTTGTTAATTGAAAATTATATATTTAGTGTATAAGAGTGTAGTAGTGATTGTGTTTGTCTAATTACAGATCGATCAACCTGTAAATAGCCATGACTTAGCTAGAACTCAGTTCAATGGTCTCTCTCTCTCTTTCGATCATTTTAACTGAATAAAATACACCTTTCACTTATTATTATTATTATTATTATTATTAGTCAAGTACAGTGTAATACGTATGTATTAGAAATAAAGAACAACAACAACACATATGAATAGATTTGAATCTTAAATTAAAATATTTTTTAGAGTTCTCTTTTTTTTTTTTCGTTCTTGTTGTTATTGTTATTCAATGCAAATAATTATCATATTTTCTTAACTCTTTTCCCATTTTGTTTTTTTTTTCCTTTAAATGGAAAAACAAATAAAAATCAATGTGTCTAATTTTATCGTGTTTTGCTGTAATTTTTTTTTCTTCTTTTTCTTCTTCTTCTTCTTTTGATTTACCTCAAAATAATTTTACAATTTAATGTGTGAAAAATTGAGTTATGCACTTTGGAAAAATGCATAAAAATATTGTCACCAGTGTCAATTTGTAAAAAAAACCAAAAACAGAATTGTTAATAAATTAAAAAAAAAAAGTGCACTCCAAAATGCACTTAATAAAATACTGGCGAAAAAAAAAAGTGATAATAAAAATCCGGTGCACTCCATAAACAATTAGTTTGGAGGTAAAAAAAAACAATGGAAATGAAAATAAATGAATAAAAAATAAATAAATAATGCCAATGGGTTCATTCAACCTTTTCTCCATATAAATATTTTTTCTTTTCGTTTTTTTTTTTGTATTTTATAATTTAAAAAAAGAAAAAACCAACAACAACATAACACAACCCAGCAACAACTCCCATAAATAATAAATAAAAAATATAAAATAATGTGTGTACTAATGTGTAATGTATGTCATTCCATCATAAAATAATTAATTATAAAAGAGTGAAAGAGACAGGGGGAGAGAGAAAATAACAATTACAACAAACAAATATGTTTATTTTACTTCTTTATTTTTTTTAAAAGGTTTTTTGTTTCTTTTTCTCAACTCTATCGTTTTTTTTTTTTTTTTGTTTTCTAAATAGAAATCAAAATCTATGCTTACATTGTTGCATTTTTTTTTTCTTGTATATAAAATGTTGTCTTAGCTAAATGGAATAATTTGACCATATTTGTGTCTTCTGCTAAAAATTCAATGATTCATCGATAAAATGTAAATTGTCGTTGTTGAATAACTTCATTCAATATACTCTACAGTTTCTTTTGTTTGCATCTTTTTCTTTTGTATTTAGTCAAATTTTAATAATTTTCTTTAAATTTTCATCTTGCGATAAAATAGAAATTTAATTCTACTTTTTCTCTTGACTTTTTACATCGTTTAAAAATCTAAATTTTATCAGATTTAATAAAAGAAAAAAAACACAACATTTATTGATTTAATGTACGAAATCAATAAATTGCTTAAAAATAGAAAATATTTGTAACAAAATTTCACATCTTAATGAATTAATAACTGTTGTTGTCCATTAAAGATAAAGAAAATAAATGACCAAGAAAGTAAATCACAAATAATATTTTAAGTTTTTTATTATTTCTGTCTCTTTGTGTTACATTAAGAAGATGAAAATGGAATGCAGTAAGAATGTTCATATCGAAAAGATTAAGATAAAAATATATTAAATTACTCAATTTCTTTGCCAACACACACACACACAAATAATTTTTTTTCATCTAAATCTAAATAATTAATAAATTCATTTGAATTAAATAAACAATTAAGAGAATAACAACAACAACAACAACAACAATAAATATAAAATGACTTTTCTTCTTCAGATGGAAGGAAATTGATACGGAAAAAATATGAAGAAGAAGAAGTAGAAGGAATATTTATTATTATTCTGTTTTCGTTTTTTTTTTATCTTTTCACCAATACATTGAAACCTTTTCATATGATAATTCTGATATTGATGTTGCGTTAATATTTTTAAAATGTTTTATTTTAAGTTTAGTTCAAAAAAGATAAATAAACATTCAGTACAGAAAATACTACATACAATCCATACAAAATGACATAAAGATTAACACACATACAATCACACACACACACACACACACATATATAACGGCTTACACACACCCATTATTTATTATTTTTTTTTTTTTTACAAACACACAAAATATTCATAATATTAAGATAAGTTCACAAAATATTTTACTTGTAATAATCAAGATGAAGATGATGAAGAAGAAGAAGAAGAATAAGAAGTAGAAGATGATGTAGTGAATAAAAATAAACAAAGTATTTAAAAAAAATTATTGTTGCAAACAATTAATATTATGATTATGATTAGGATGAAAAAAGGTTATCACTTTTTATGGTTTTTAATAAAAAAAACAAAAAAAATTTCAACTGGATTGAAGTTAAGTTAAGTCAAAGTGGGAACATATTAAATATTTAAAACATAAATAGAAAAAAAAATAAACAGAAATAAGAATGTATGACACAAATAAGAAATTAAATCCATTTAAATTTTCTTTATCAATCATATATTTGTTTTTTATTCAAGTCAAGTCATTTTTTTAAGTAAAAAAAAAAAAAATACAAATTTCTGTAAGAAATTCAATTGGATTTGAATTCACTTCTTATTTTTTTACCTTTATTTTTCTTCTTCTTTGATTTTGAACATTTGAACAATGATTTCTTTCAAGCATTTTTTTTTTTTTTCTCTTTTTTTTTTTTTTTTTTACTGAAATAAAATTTTGTTGATATTTTGATAAGAAAAAAATCATCGTTCTTATAAGAAATTGAAAACATGTTTGTTATTTGTGTATTTTGGTATTTATCGTTTTTTATAAACTTTTATTATTATTATTTTTAATATTACTACGATGAGCGAAGAGAGGAAGGAAGAGGGAAAACAGAAATTTATAAATATTAAATGAAAACGGAACATCTGTTTCATTATTTGTGTAATTCACTCAAAAGTTAAAAAAAAAAAAAATAGGAAGGAATAATAACAAGACGAAACGACTATTTATTAGATGAGGTGGTGTAGAGAGGGTTACAGACAAGAGCGAGAATGTTTGTGTGTAAGAAAAAAGAAATATTATTTGAACTTAGATCGTATTAAATTAAAGTCTTAAAACACATCAATCCTCTTCAAAATCGACAGGAGAAATTTCACTGTTTCTTTTTCTTTTCTTTTTTTTTTTTTTTGTTGTTTGTTTTTTTTTTTATGTAAGTTTTGCTTCTTCGTTGTTAGAAAGAAAAACCACAGAAACCGAATATCCTAAGAAATTTTTAAATCAACTGAATTTGTGTTGTTATTTCTTTATTCGAAATAAAAGAGACAGAAACGTCTCATTATAAAGACTAAACTTCTTTTAAGATTTTATTTTTATTTTCAAGAAAATAAATTAATTGACTTCATTAAAGAAACTTTTTCTTTATTACAATTATTTTCAAAGTAAATTTGTATGGAATTTAGTGAAATGCTAAAAATAAAGAAAAATAATAAATCGAAAATGGGAAATACAATAAAAATCAGAATATACATTTTCGTGTATTGTCAGGATAAGAATTGAATGAAAAAGGAAAGATTTACTTTTTCTTTTTTATTCAATGTTAAAAATAAATTCAAATGAATAATACCTGTCCTTCTTTTCTCATACCACCACCTCCACCTCATCAGTGAAAAGGTTTAAAAATGGCAAATCGGATAAAGGATTGTTACAATAATAACTCCACTCTCTTCTTTCTCTCTCACTTTCTGTTACAATCGAAACGGAATTGTTATAGAAACCAAAAGGAAATATTTTATTCTATAAAAATAAAAGAAAATGTTTTCCATAATCAGTAGATCTCTACGTCATAGATGTATCTTGAATTGTAGGAAAAAAATAAAATAAAATAAAAACAAAATTGTAAAAAAAAGGAAAAAAGGAAAAAAAGAAAACTTTTTTCAACAAAAAAAAAAAAAAATAAACAAAATGAAAAATAAAATTATTCATCTGAAGAGGCTCCTCGATACACAATTTTTCTAAAACATTCAACTGCAATATTTAAATTAAAGCAGCAGTAAAACCTCTCAAACTCTTAAACTTCAGAATAAATAAATCTAAAATTGGTCCCGAATGGCGTTCATCGTATTTATACTCTCTCTTTCTCACTTACTTTCGTCGTAAGCTTTCGAATTCAACGAGGTTTTCACTTTAAAAAATAAAAAAAATAAAATAGGAAGATGAAAATACGCCTCTTCTCTCCTCAAAACTCACTCTCCTTTCCCCTCTTTTTCATTCTTCTCATTTCTCCTTTTATTCAAACAAAAAAAAATATACAACAAGTTGGGTTGTGAATAAAACGAGGGTTATATGACGACGATCTCCACATTTTACTACCCTACACCATATTTTATTATGGGTGGTTTTTTTTTGTACCGTATTACAATCTCACTACGTGGGTGGTTGGGCTATACAATTTTCTTCTTCTGTCTTCACTGTCTGTGTATTTTATATTTCCATGGATAAATATATATAAGTGTGTGAATGTAAAATCTAAAGGTGTATGTGTGTGTGTGTGTGTGTGTATTTTTTTTTTATGTGTTCCGTATTAGAATATATAACAAATATACCCTTGGCATAGGCCTCGAGAATATAAAAACGGTCGATAAAATTAAAGAGGAAATACATGCAGAGAGAGTAGAGTGTAGAATAGAAAAAAGGAAAAAGGAAGATTGATGTGAGAGTAACAATTTTCTTTTCCGTATATTGAGTCATGTTACGTAATCGATGAGACATTGGAATTTTTTTTTTGATGATGAATGGGTTAGTTTTTTTTTCTTCTTATTCTGGTTTGATTTTTCTTTTTTGTGGATTTAATATTAAATTGATGGTTTGAAAAACGATAATCGATTTTCTGTTTTTCCTTTCTATTTCGTTGTGTGAAATGAAATTAGATTGTTAAAAAATGTGAAATCTGTTTCGTTTCCCACTTTGATAAAGAAAATCATAAAATCACGTAATTTATACATTTAATCATTCAAAAAGTTGGTCGTATTTTCCCTATAGTTTGATTAAATAATAATTTTCATTAGTATGGGGTGGAATATTTTTTGTGATATAAAAACATTATAGGGATGTGTTTATTTCCCTTTTAGGTTTTAATTTATTTTTGTTAGAATTGTTAACAAAAAATTTACATAAATATCATTATTAGGATCTGTTAGTATCCATGCATGCAAGTACTTATGTTGTATAAAATGGATTACTGTAAATATAAAAACCGCGCATATTGCAAATTTACGCGGGTTTGCATCCAGTAATGCGAAAACAATCAAATGAAAATTTATATTTAAAAGGAGCGAATAGCAACAAAAAAGAGATGAATAGAGAAAACAGAACAGACAACAAAATGGATTATGTATTCTGTTGGCGTTCTTATACTTCACTCATTGTTCCTCACTCAAAATAGATAAAAAAAAAAACACAGCAACAATGAAAATGAAAATAAAAGAAAATTTATAATTCAAACAAAAGAGAGAATCTCAACAGCAGCAGAATTCAAGTCGACCAGATGTCTAGCACGTTCATGTTTTCACAATTTTTGATTTTGTTTTTTTTTTTCTCCACTGTTTTTTTTTTTTTTTTGTTGTCGTTTTTTCTTCTATAGGATTTAGTTTTGTTCTATTCAACGATACAATTCCACTATAGTTTTCGTCTTCTTTTTTATCCAAAACAAAATATTTTAATCTATAAATAGAAAGGAAAATCTGTCATGAAAATTCAAGTAGAAAGTTTTCTCTTATTTCTTTCACTTTCCTTTTCTTTTCTTGTTCTTCGGTGCAAAATTGAAAAATAAAATAAACAAAATTTAATCTGAACGACCTTCGAACTCTAAGAAAAAAAGAAAAAAACTTTGATAATAAAGTAGATTTAAAGCCAAATATTGAAAACTCATTCAAACAGACACACACACATACATATATTTACTTATCTACCCACACAAACACACACACACACAGCCATACATAGAATCACATTTATTCTGCCACAGAAAATACATTAAGAAAAAAGTTTTCTAAAATAAAATGTAAAATTTGAAGAAAGTACTTGAATAATAAAGGGGGAGTGTGAGGTTGAGGGGGTGAGCATTTTTTTTTAAAATTATTCGCGTTAAAACTACCCACAAAAGATGACTATAATAACGTTTTCTTTTTTTCTTTTGAAGGAGAGAAACGTATAAAACTGTCATTTCAATATTCGCCAGATTTGAATTACGATCTACGCCGGAACATAGAGACCCGTTGTTGGTTGTTCTGTTTGTAGCACCACTAGCGAGACGAAAATTAAAAAAAAAAAAAAAATGACAAATGTTTGTTAATGGTAACGCATTTGTGTTTTTTTGTATTTGGTGTGGTCTTCATCTTTCCACCATCACACCCTTCTCTCTACTAATCTTTTCCCTTTAAAACTAACGACGCGTAGTAAAATCGACCCTTTGTATGGACGAACGAAAAAATGAAAATAAAAAAAAAATTAAAATAAAAAAAAACTGAAAATTGTGTATTACGTTTTTTTTTTTTAACTTTAAAAAAAAAAAAAGAGCGCGCGTTATATATGCATACACCCCTAAGGGTTGAATTGAATGGGTGGCAAAAAATGTAACGTGTTTGGTAGATAAACACTCACTCTTTCTCTGTCTCTCTTTCTCTTATGTTTCTACGTTCCTGTCAAAATTCCTCTGAGGGTGAAAAAAAAAAGAAACCGTATACATACAATATATATTTTTTACATGACATTTTCGCGTTTAAAAGTCGTGATTTTTTTGTTTCTAGGATTTTTTTTATGTCAAAAAATGTTTGCATTTTAAAATGTTTATTTTTATCTTTTATTTTATTTATTTTTTTGTACAAAATCTAAAAATACATTTTCGTTTTATTGATTTTTTTTCTTTCCTATTTTGTTTCATTTCAGGTAAGCGTTTGATTACACTCTGACATTCAGGCAACACACGAACATAACAGTTTTATATTAAATGAAATTTATAGAGGATGAAAAATTGTATGTATTTTTTTTTTCTTAATCAATATTTCTATCAATAAGTACATATATGAGTATTGTCATGTACACTTGGTGTTAGAAGGATAACGATTAATATTTTGTGTATGTGTGTGTACCTAGTTGATATGACACTTAGACAGTAGTATTAAGTTTTCGTAATTTCGTAATATTGAAAATTTTCTAATCAGTCAGACATATCAAAATGTATCTTGATAAAATTATAATTTAATATTAGATGATTATACTACAATCTACATAAATATATATATAGAAATAAAATCTAAACAAAAATAATATTTGTATGTAACATCCAATGGTTATAATATTAAATGATTTGCTATAACTCCTGAGGGAAAGACACGAAAATTTATATATCGAGAATACAAATATAATAATTTTGTTGTTGTTGTATTTTGTTGTTTATAAATAATTGTATCGTTACTTCAAAAATATATGAATTTCATAAACTAACTACATATCCATACATACATATATTTGAGTGTCAAACTAATTAATTACCAAGACGTCGAAATGTCAAATTAAATGTAAGTCAGTTTTTGGTACGGTTACGTTCTCCACCTAAGGCGACTAATGCGTATACATATAGAAAATATATTTCTATCCGTTAATATAATTACAATTAATTTTGTAATATTTTAGAGATGAACCCAACGAACGTGCAAAAATATAAAATGAGTTTATGATTATGTTTAAAAATTTTTGACGTTTTACGAACGGAATAACACACGAACATTATTATTTGATTATTTATTACGTTAAATAATATAAATTCGAATTTATGTATTGTAAATTTATCAGGGTTCAAATATTTAATTTTTAACTAATTTCAATTTTATACAGTTGAAAGAGCAAATAAATAATTGGCCATCGTTTATGTTATGCGGTTGGATATTTTAGTTATATAGAAATAAATTTAGGAATTTGTTTACTTCCATACAACAAAATTTCAATTTTTCTTTAAATATATTTGTAGTCATGTAATGTGGTCAATCGTCAGTGTAAATAATTTGTTATGCCTTAAAATCTAAGTTAAACCCGAAGTACTTCAGTTGCTATAACCTTTTTGTTGGTACAACCCTGACAATAACTAATATTAATAATTTGAGACACGTGACCCATATCATCTGTATTATAATAATAATATTGCTGAAAATAAGTTTTTGTTGTTGTTCAGATCAACATTTTCATTAATTTACGATAATAATCTTGCGTTTGGCTAATATCCTCTTTTTCCTACTTTTTTTTTCCTTTAGTTGAATTTTTGTTACGTCAAAATGAAACCTAACAGATTTTTAGGGGTTTCTTTCTTTCGTCTATTCGATATTTAATAATCTAATATTTTTCGACAAAATTCTTTTTGACCGGAAGTGGATAAATGTCAATCATTATTGTATTATTATTATTGATTGGAGTTGATTTGGAACGAGGGAAGAGGATGAGTTAGGGTTTGTTGGCTTCTGTGTGTTGTTTTTTCTTTCTTGTGTGCGATTTTTCTTTTGTTAAATTTTAACGATTTTGTGGTTGTCAACATTCGATTTTTATTAGGGAACGAGGATTTGTATTTATGTTTTTCTTTATCAAAATCAAAATTGAATAAAACTCAAAATATCAAACAAGAAACGGAGAATAAAAATTGTAATCTGTCAAAAAAAAAAAAGTAATTATTTTTATCAGCAAAAACTGACAAAATCATTCATCAAAAATTTTTTTTTTTGTATTTATTTTCGTAATCAATTAATTCAATCTCAATTCAATAAGTTCAAGTTTTTTTTTCTTCAATGAAACGTATATGAAGAGAATAAACGAATCTGTTTGAGATAAAAAAAAAATGTACCAAACAGAAAATAAATAAAATCCTTGCATATTTTCTAAACTAAGTTGAAAAAAAAACTCTATAATCGATTGAATGAATTTTATAGACGAAAAAAGAAACTAAAAGTTGAATCAAGAAAAAAAAAAAAAAAGCATGCGAGATTTTATCCTTTTGGAAATAAATAAACAGAGAGAAAATGCAAAAATCAGCAAAAGAATTGGAATGGGGGTCAATCAACTTTGAATATTTAAAATTCCTCTGGTAAAAGTTTCTAATTTTGTTTGATGTAACAAAACATCGGTCAATGAAATATGGGAGTTAATTCCGCCAACAACACCGATCACAACAACCATAATCAATTTCTTCGTATTTTCTTGTTGCTGTTGTTGTTATTCCTTTATTATTTTTCTATTTTTTTATTGATTATTTGTGAAAAAGCTCAATCACCCTTAAAAAAAAAATACAACCAAATAATTCTTTAAAGGATATTATCCTTACGGCTGCTACTGGTTACTGTTCGATCGGTCTCAAAACTTTTACCGTTTATATTTTATAGTTCAATTTTCAATAAAAAACAAAAAAAAAAAAGAAAGAAAGAAGTAAAATATAAAAAACAACCAAACCTCGACAATAAAGAACTTCATAATCATTATGTCCTTTCTCTCGTTTCATTTTTGTGTTTGCTTTTATTTGCTTGTTTTTTTTTTTTGTTTGTTTGTTTGTTACAACTTTCTAAAATTGAAGAGAGTAAAAAACAAAAAGAAAAAAAGAAAACAGTAGAAAAGTTTATAAGTTGAGAAGTGTCCCTTCGGTGTTTATGGTCAGTCTTCTAAAATAAGTCTAATATTATATTTGATATGGATAAACATGCCAAACGTGGGATAATCGGATTGGATTTAAAGATTTTTTCTTTCTCCATTTTTTTTTTTCCTTTCTTTAATTTTATGTTTTGAATGAATTTATTCTGAATGAACAAGCGGGCGGAGTAAGAAGAATGAGTGAAAAATGACTTGTAAGTTTTCCCAAAGAGAGAAAAAAATATAGATAAATCATTCATAATAAACAAGTTTAGTATTTCTTTCTTGTCATCTATACTGAAGAGAAATTAACCCTTAAATTTTTTTACAAATTATGACAATTGACATTTTTATTTAAACAAATGAAAATAAAATCCATTAAGTTCAACAAATCTTTTGCATTCTTCATAACTTGTTCTTTTGTTTTTTTGTTTTTGTTTTTTTTTTTTTGAAAATAAAAAAATATAAATTTTAAGTCGGAAAATTTTAGGAATTTAATCTAACTTTGTCTTCAACTCTTCAACCTTTTATTATTTTTTTTTTTTTGTCATCTATAAACTTAAAGCTTGGACGACCAAAAATTCTTTGACTATTTAGAAAGAACTTTTACCATCATCATCTACAAATTCCATTCTTTGTGCATTTTCAAATGTTTATAATTGTTCAATTCTGCACAAACCAAAAGTAAAAATGAAAAACATTCCTAAAGACAAGAGCGACCTCTGACGACGCACATTAAATAGAAATAAATATTTTATTTTTTTCTCCAGATCGTAAAATAAAACTTTTCAGAAGAAAAAAAAATCAAATACAAAACACAAGAAGAAAAAAAAAATTTTATCTTATATTTTTTTTTTTTTTTTCTGAAATTTTCCACCGTGAAAAATGTAGTAAATAAGTTCAACTCAATTACAAACCATATAAACTTCGATTAAGCTTTGTAATTATATTTTTTTTCCAATTCGATTTAGTTTTTTTTTCTTCTTCTTCTTCTTCTTCTTCTTATATTTTAAGAAGTTTCAGTATTAAGTAGGTAGAAATAAAGAAAACATAAGAGCGCACAAGACACATACACACACACACACACAGAGAGAAAAAGAAAACCAAATCTGTTAGTCAAGTAATTTATCTTTAATGCAATTTCAAATTGAACTTAGATGAAACTCAATTCTATAAAGATTCTGTCATATAGAATGAGTAAGTGGGGCGAAGAGGGAAGATGAAAATGTGGGTGGTTTTTTCGTTGTTGTGAAATTTAACAAGTGTATTTTCTTGTATTATTCTCGGTTGTATTTTGTTTTATTTATTTTCTATAAATAATTATTTTGTGAGAATGGAAAATGTATAAGTAAATTTTTAATCATTTAATATTGTATTATTATTGTAAAATATCATGCATATCATTGTCTGTCTGTTTTATCTGTCTATCCTGTATGTCTGTATGTCTGTCTGTATATTTGTATCTGTCTTCTGATATTTATATGTCTTCGTCGTCAGAGTCTGAATCTCTTTTCTCTTTATATTAAAAAAATATAATAAAAACTTAAAAAAAAAATATTTAATGAAAAAGAAAGAAAGAAAAAGGAATGAATGAATGAATGAATGAATGAATTTTCTTCTATAATTCGTCTTTTTCTTCTTCTTTATATTTTCTTTTCTAGACTTAAAACTTTTCATATATACGTTTTTTTCTTCCTCTCTCTTGTCTCTCTTTTTCTGTTTCTCATTAATATTTTCTCAATAAAACTAAACTTTTACTTTTAATGTATTCATTCGTGAATTTAAAAAAATTCTTCTTTTAATAAAATGGTTGATTTATTTAAAAAGAAAATCAAAAGTAAAAAGGAAGTTATTTTGTGATATTACGATTTAATGTGTTTCCTTTTCATACATTTTTCTTTTTCTTTCATTTTTGTTCCTCATTTTTCAATTAATTAATGGAACTGAATTAAATTATTATAGGGTGACTTCATTTTAAAAATATTTCTCCACTTTAAACATTGGGCCTTGTGTATTGAAATGACCCATTGATCAAATAAATAGTTTTGAAATATGACAGTAGACTCAGCTTCTAAAATAATTCTGAAAACCCCTTATTTGATTCTGCTGAAATTCAATTGTAATGGTATTTTGTCTTAGAGGAAAAACATCAGCTGTTTAAAATGGTTTAATTAAAAATTGTTTCTACATTATTTAAGAATTGATTGTCAATTATTGATTCATTTCAC
This sequence comes from Pedicia rivosa, assembly GCA_963082725.1. Taxonomy (NCBI): domain Eukaryota; kingdom Metazoa; phylum Arthropoda; class Insecta; order Diptera; family Pediciidae; genus Pedicia; species Pedicia rivosa. Next base: position 7,906,873 of record OY720153.1, on the reverse strand, counting down.
TTTTACACGATAAATGAAACTCAATAAAATACAAAATTGAACGAGAAATATTATTTATCATTTTTTGATCTTGTGAAAGATTAAAGAAAATCTTGTTGGTTTCAAGAAGAAAATTTTTGGTATATTTTCTAATTCGTGTACTGGGGATTTTATGTACTTTTTTTTCTTTATTTATGAAATAAATTCTTTTCTTGATAATCTTTCTTTATCTCTTTCTCTAAAGCAATCATCTCTGGCTTATTGCAACTATTATTTACCAATTTATTATTTTCCAGGATGAAAATAACACAAGTAATAACAACAAAAACAATAAGTAGTAAAAATAAAAGAAATTTTCCGTTATAGTTGATCATTGTAACAGAACAACAACTACATTATACGGTTCTTTTATTTACTGTAATTTTTTCTCAAATATAAGTTACAAATTTCACAATAATTTCCTTTTCCATTTTACTTTACTTTAAATGTTTCTTTTTTTCCTTTTAAAAATAAAGATAATAAAACGCAGAGTAGTAAAAATGAACATTATTGTAAAAATTACAAAAACAAAATGAAATTGGAAAAATAGTGAAAACAGAAGGAAAAACCTTTTACTTATTTTCCTTTTAGAGTTTTATTTGTTTTTGTTTTTAGTTAGAAATAATTTTTGTGAATTAAAATGTTTGAGGTTTTTCTTTTTGTTTTTTTTTATTCAAGTCTGTTAAATTATTTTATGGGAAATTTTATATTTTCTACAATTGGCTAAAATTTTAGAAGAAAGAAAAACGTAAAAAAAAAAACAAATAAGGAAAATCTTTTCTCTCTCCGTTAAATTGTTAAAATTTGTATTTTTCTGCAGAAATACAAACAGACAAGCACACACACACACACACAATTATTTGAATTGGAAAAGATAAAGAAAATACGAAAAGAGAAAATTCAGACTAATATAACAAACACGTAACATAAGAACTTAATACAAACCAAATAAATTCATAATCCTCTCTAAAGCTTCTACCACAGATGAAGAACAAAAACAAAAAAGGAATGGAATAAAATATTAAATTATTTAGACACGAAGCCGTCGAGTCTTTTTTCAAATCTCTGGAGACTAGCCTCACTTTCTTTTAACATTTTATATTATTCCACCTGGCCCTCTTCTGTCTTTAGCCAAATCCATAATAAAATCTCTCTATATAAATAAGTGAATATATGTGAGTGTGTGTGTGTATGTTGAATGTATTTTTTTGGTCGATTTAAAAATTCCTTTTCTTGCTTAGATTATTTTTTGTTTTGTAAAATTATGATTCTGACTGACTTATTGCCGCAGCACTCTCATCATTTATTAAGAATTGATTTAAGCATATTTTTAATGAATTGTTAATATTTTCTAATCATTCGTGGAAATCATCTCTCTCTCTCTCTCTTTTCTTTCTCTCTGTCGTTTTACTTTTGTCCATATTTTATTTTTATTTTAAACATTTTCAACTTTTTCTTTTATATTTTGTATTTTCTCATTTTTTCTTTTTACTTTTCATTGTTGATTTCGTTTCTGTTTTCTTTTTTTCTAACATTTTCCATTTTCTCTTGTTTTTTTTTTTTTTATTTTCACTGTTGATTTTTCTTTAACATTTTACATGAATATTATATTTTTGTGACAAGCAGAAGTACATGAGTAGTTCCATGTTTGGAAATAAAAAATAAAGAATATCTGTTGTGTATATGCACACAACATCTGCTTTTGACATTATATTTTTTTTTGTCCTGAGATATGTATCCTTATAGTCCTTAAAGGGAAACAGAAAAAGAAAAATTCTATATAAGGATAATAATAAAAAATGACAACAAAAATATTAACCAACAACAAGAGGAAATTTTGAATTGAGTTTTTTTTTTGTTTGTTTGTTGTTGTTGAGTTTCGAGTTTTTATTTTTATTTTTTGTTGTATTTTAAGTTGAAAGCGAAAAAACAGAATCAAGAAAAAGGAAATAATTCAATAAAGCAATTCAGTTAACAAATTTGTAAATATTTGTTAAAATCTTTCTTCTTCTTCTTTTTTGTAAATATTTTATAAAATACAATTTTTCTTCTTTTTTTTCTTTCTTCTCTTTAAAAGCATTTTGATGTCTCAATAATATTTTCTATCTTAATCAGTGTATATATGTGTGTGCATGTGTGTGTGTGTTGTAAAGGGAGAAAGTTTGTGGTGATGATTCCACTTATGACATGACACGGTAAAACTCTTCACCTTCAACAAAAGCGATAGATAAAAAAAAAAGAAAAGAGGAAAGAATTTCTCTAAATACCAAATAGTTTTCCTCTTTCTCTCTCCCCTTTCCAGTTTTATTCAATTCCTTTAAAACACTTTCCCTTAAAATTCTCATCAAATACATGTCCTCTCCCCCAATTTCCTTCCTCCTTAAATAGAAAAAGAAAAAGTTGTGTTCACATCTTTTTTTCTGTCTGTGTGTTACAATAAGAGGAGTCGATGATGATACAAATCTTAAGCTGTTGCTATTTTTTTCTCTCCTACTTTCTTACTTTTCATTTTTACTTTTACTTGCGTCAAAAAAAAAAAAATAATAAAATATTAAATCTAAAGGAAGTAACAGGATTATTTTACTTAATCGGATGAAAAAGTAAAAGAAAAAGAAGAAGAAGAAATGGTGAAAGAGAAAAAAATGATGAGGAAAAATAATAAGAAAATAGAAAAAGGATAAACGAAAATTGTGTGAAATTTGTCAGATTTTGTTGTAAGTGTTTTATGTTACTTTCTATTTCTAGTTGTTGCTGTTGTTGTTATTGTTGTTGATATTATGAATGTTCTTTTCACAACAACAACAACGACAATTTGTAATAAGTGGCTTTCAGAGAATTGTCATAAGAACTTCCTCAACCAATTCTAATAATATAGAAAAGTAAAAATAAAAGGAGCTTATTAAATTTTCTATAAGAATAATCCTTAATTACTTACTAAGTTATTATAACAAATAATACACAAGAAGGATTTTAATTTATTTATTTAGAGAATTGAAAGTGCCTAATTTTTGCCTCTCCTTTTATTTTTTGTGCGTTGACAGTGAATTTCTTTAATAAATATTTAATCAATTCATTTTAAATAGGATGAATATCCTTAAAGTTTCTTCACTTTTTTTTATTATTTAATTATTGCGTGCCTCAGTTTAAGTTGTATTTTAGTCTGCGTTCTTTTGTTATAAGTAGATATATCTTCCTAAAATGCGTTTTCATCTTTTTTATGTTTTTTACAGAATTAAAAAATCTTACCGAATTATAACAATATTTCCCCTGGAAAGAAGAATAATGAAAAATAAATAATACACAATTGCGATTTATAAAATTTAATCAGTGAGATTAGCTAAATAAAATGTTTCCTTTTCTTTTTTTCTCTCTTTATTTTATTTCTTTTTATTAAGAAAAGAGAAGAGAAAAAAATAATCCTTTTGATTAGATAGAGTTTATGATCCTCTTGTTTTCCATTCTTTCTTCCGTCTTATTTTTTTTTCTATCATTTGTTGTTGCTATTTTTCTGTTATTTTTGTTCACAGAAAATTCACTTAAGTAAAATTATATGACATTTTTATTTGTCATTTTCACTCGAAATGGTTACTTGTACTGCCCATTTCGTCAGCTCATCCTCAAGGCGATTACAGTTTTCTCTCCCATCCATCCATATATTTTATTTTTTTCTATGTTACCAGTCAACCCATCCACCCAACCAAGCACAATACAACCTCCCACTAACTTTCATTCTGTTTTATTTTTTGTGTGTGTGCTTTTTTTTTTATTTCTTCTGTTCTTGTTGTTGTTGTTTGATATATATGTGTGTGTGTGTGTATGTTTTTCCGTATATAATATAAGTCTAATATTAAAAAGGATAAAACCTGTTTTATTTGTCTGTAATGAGATGTCGCTAATGCTATGCGACGTCAGAATCCTGATGTTTTATATTGTTATTAGAACATAAAAAGGACTTTTCTCGTCCATAACTAAAAATACCCATACAGTGGGGTTATTTTGGGTTGGTTACACAGAGATGAAGGGACTGTGAAAATGAAAAATTGGGAGTACGGTAAAGAAAGGCATTTATATACAAAGATGTGTTAAAATGATATGAATATTATATGTATTAGAAGTGAAGAAGAGAAACAATGAAGAAGAAAAAAAAGAAATATGAAAGTGTAGAATGTTAGGTTAGGATGCAACATATTGCTCAAAAAAAAACATTTTTTTTATTGGTTTCATAATTTTCAGATAAAAATAATAATATAAGTGAAGTAGTGAAACAGAGTTCAGTTCAAAGGCGAATAAAAGAGTGCAATGAACAGAATGGGATTTTCTTTTCTTTTCTTTCCTTTTTTTTTTTTTTTGTTCATATGACCCGTCATTAAATGTAATAAAAGGATAATATTTTTGGTTTTACTACATACCATAATTTGTATTCATTCTTACAAATTAAATTTTATTATAGTTTTACTGATGAAAGGAAAATATTTTTGTAGGGTTTTTTTTTCTCTTCTGCTTTAAGGAATTCAATTAACAGAATCAAACTATTCCTTTTAGTTGTTTTTATGGTAAAGTCATTGTTGTATTAAATTTTCATTTGATGAAAATAACGGCTCTTGATTTAATTTCCCATTTCTTGAGTAGAAAAAAAAATATAATAAGTATAACCTAAATGGAAATTGTTATTGTTTTTCCTAACATTTATTATTATTACTTTGCGTAGTGAGGGATAGAAAAGTGAGGCTTTTTCAAGTGAACAAAATTGATGAAATATCACGCATCCTTCAAATTAAATAAATTTTCCCTTGAAAAAATAAATTTGAAAGAAAATAAAAGCTTCTACCGATTGAAATTGAAAAATTCCCTCAAAAAAAATTTGGAAATCTCCCTTTGTTTTTTTATTTAAGTAAAATTAATTCTTAGAATTATCATATTAAAATTTCAATTGAAAAACAAAAAAATTAAACCCAATGTTGTAAAAACAGAAAACAACAACCGTGGAATATTGAAAAACATAAAAAATTAAAGTTAAAAATGAACAAAGGTATTTTTTTTTAAAGAAAGAATAAAAAGAAGAAAGAAGACGAAACAATCCCATTAGAATGACATTGAATGTCACACCGTCAGAAAGAACGAAAAATCAGGTAAGATAAAATTTCAATCGTGTAATTACAGAAAATTAAATTAAATGATCTTATTATGTTGTACAAATTGCGATATAATAAAATTTCAAGTGCAGTAACGGTAACCTCCTTCAATCACCCAACATTACCCGTATCCTACCAAATGTACCAACTTAAGAATGAAAAAAAAAAAAAATTAGAATCACCTTCCCATTTCCATCGTTTTTTTTTTGTATTTTCAACGTCTTCTCTGATGCCATCCAACGTCGTTTCTTTCATTTTTTTTATCCTCTTCTTCTTCTTATTCTTTTTTTTTCTTCATTTTACCCTCAGCTTTTCTTCAAATGTTCTTTTTGTTTTAAGTCCTTTTTTTCGTTCTTATTTTTTCTTTCTTTTCTACAAAAAAAAAAGTAATTTTTGGTTAAATTTTCCTCGAATAAAAAAATAAAGGAGGGGAAACCGGGGAGGAAAGGACAGAAAGAAAAAAGAAGAATACTCAAGAGTTAAAAGAGCGAAATTTTAATAAAATATCCAAATTAAAGCTTGAAATTAATTTGATTTTGAATGAAAATGTGATTTTTTATTCTACGAAAAAAAAAAAATAAGTAGAAAAGTGCATGGGAGAAACAGAAGGAGGAGGGAGGAAAAATGATGATAAAATTATAATTAAAATTAAATGAGATATTTTACTTTGATAAAAAAAACGCTTACAGAAAATAAGAAAAACGGGAAAATGTTAAGTAAAGATGAAGACGAAACAAACATTTTTTTAAAAATCCAATATTTTAGAATTCGAGAATCGATTTTATTCCAATAATATCATTTATTTCAATCAAATCGACACATACATCAATATACTTCACATTCTCGGATTCAATACAAACAATGTGGAAAAAAGGAGAGATTTCTAACCGCAAATACTTAATCCATTTCTCATTCTTATATAAGAAATCTTTCACAATTTGATTTAATTTTCTTGTTTCTTTCTCAATGCCCTGTACACATAATCTCATCACATTTTGTCTAATGAATCTAACTACTTTTATACGAAACATGAGAAAGGATATTATTATCACAATGTATCGATGTCTGTGTGTGCATTTGTAAGACGAAAGGATGAGATAAAAATAAAACAACGATAAGGATTCCTTCTAAACTAATGTTTCTTTTCTTATGAAATACGAAAATGTTTTAGTACTTTTTTTGGACAAAAGTGTTGAACTTGAAAATTCATCCACCTTTCTATTAAAACAATTTCCAGATAAATTTTCTACTTGTTGTTATTGTTGTTTGATTCGGTTGGTTGGTCGATAAAAGGTTTTTCAATTTATAATTTTTGGTTTTTGCATTGGGAGGGAACATAAATAAATTAGAAAATCGATCAGACTTTTTCCAACGATGTGAATGAAAGGATTAAATCATTTTTTTAAAAGTCGATGTAATTTGTATAAAGAAAATACTTTTAAGGGTAATAAAAGCAACAAAATATCCTTATGAGAATTTTGACTCCATTCATTGTTCTCTTCTGTTTTTTATGTTTTTTGTTGTTTTTCGTTTTTCTTTTTTTCTCTCCTATTTTGTTGGGGGTGGGGGGGATGCCAATAATTTTTGTTTGTTGTTATTTTTTTGTGTTGCCTGCAATAAGATTTTTTTCTATATGAATCTGCATGCACCTGGGACTCAATTCTATACGTGTTGTCATATCTGGTATCATATCACACGTATGATTGTGTACACACATACATACATACATACATATATATGTACATATTCAGCCATCTATACAATATAATAATCTATATATCAGGATGAGTTTTATATTGGATTGGTTTTTAATGAAATTCCGTCTGGAAATTCTTTTCGTAAATGAAAAAACGAAAAATTCATTCAATACATAAATGAAATTCAATGACTAAAAAAAGTTATTAATTTTTTTTTTTTTTTTTGGACAATACACTGGCATAAGCTAAATCACAAATAAAATAAACAAAAACAACAACCAACAACAAACAACTTAACAACAACAACAAACACAAAAAAAATGTTTCTTTTTATTTTCCATTTCATTCATACTCGATGTTATGATGATGAAGGTGAATTTCTTCTTCTTTTTTTTTTGCAGCAGTAGGGACATGATTTTACAGTAAATGCTGACGTCATGTCTACACATGAGATTACCGAAAAAAAAAAACATATATAAATAGAAAAGGGAATAAACTTTATTTGTTTTGTGTACATTTTTTCATCAAACATTCGTACATTTTCTCTTTTGTTTTCTTTTTTGTGCTTTATTGGCTATTTCGCGTTTAACTACTAAAACCAACAACAATAAATAACTCAAACTCTCAAAGAAAAAATATCATGTTCGGTTTTTTTTTTTTTTGTGAAAATTGATCCTTTTTTTAAATAAATATACAAAGAAGAAAAAAAACGAACGAAACATAGAAATTGCATAATGTCAACAAATATGTGAAAATTTCACGTAAAAAATTTTCAAATAATAATATTTCGTGACAGGATAATTTTCAGTTGTTATCCTTTAATCGTTTCGTATTTTTATTTTATATTTTCAAATCAAAGAAAATAGAAAAAGAAAAAAAGTTGCAATGTAATTCTTTAGGGAAATTAAAACTTTTGAAATTGATTTTGTGTTTTTTTTTTTTTTTAGAATAAAAATAAAAAAAAAAAATCGAGAAAATTATAAATCCTAATCCTTTTGACAAAAAAAATGTAAGCACGTCAGGAGAAGGAGAAAAAGGATTTTCTTTTTCATTTAATTGAAAATATAAAATAAAATTCGGCAAATGTGTCGTATCGACCTGATTATAATTGTGTAATTTGTGCTGAATCAATACAAAAATAAAAACACGATGCCAATTTAATTAACTAAAACAGGAAAAATATTTTGTCTGTTCTTTTTTTTTTTTTCATTTCACATTCAAAGGAAATCCCTTTTCCTATTTATTCTTCCTACTTGTTGTATTTTTGTTGTTGTTGTTGTTGTTGTTATTGTTAAATCGGAAAGGTATAAATGTAAGTGAACTCAAGGGTTAGAAAAGGGTGAGAAAGAAGTACAAGAAAAGAAAGAGAATATTTTGTTGTTGTTGTTGTTGTTATTGGACCCTTCTCAAAATAAAGACATTTTGACTTTGTGTAAAGGCGAGAAAACGTAATGAAGTGGTTTTAACCCAAAAGGACTTTGTCTGATCTAATATTCCTTTTGGTTTTATTTTGTTTTGTTTTGCTTTGCTTCTTATTTTATATATGGACGAGTGGGGTGGAGGATGTTGGTGAAAACGAAAAATTATTAAGAATTGATAGATTTTTGATTTGTAAAGTAAAATTTTCAAAGATAACCAAAAATAGGGCCTTATATAAATTTAAAGACTTAAAGAACGTTAACCTTTAACATTATAACTTTTTATTTTCGCTTCTTCGTTCAACTCAACAGAACAAAAAAAAGAAAAGTCTTAAAACTTAAATTATGCTTTTTTATTATAGCAAATCATTAAACTAAAAATGTCGTTACCTCTTTTTTTTTTATATCGTACCACCCGCGCATTTATGTACGTTAAACAAAAAGAATTAATAACAATTTTGAACTTTAACCGGTCAAAGGGCAATTAACAAAATTAAATTAAAAAAATATAGAAGTGGGAAATGTTTTAAAAAATGACAATGGACAAATTTTCCCTTTCCTTTCACTGTCTACTCTGTGTCTCTCCAGTGAATTTTTTTTTTTTTTTTCAAAATAGTTTTGTAGTTTTGTTTTTCATTTTCCATTTTCCCATTTAATTTCTTTCCTTTAGTTCTTTATCCTTTTTTTTTTATTATTTTTTTTATATAGAAAAGGAAAAAAAAAAAAGATGAAAATATCAACAGAGTTGCTTAACCTTTGCTGTTATTGTTGTTTGTTTATTATTCTGTGTATGTGTGTGTGTGTGTGTGTATCCTTTCATAGCTTAAAAAATATAATAATAATTCTAAGATTAAGTTAGGAAAAGGAATATGTTCTATCCTATATATAATAAAATGAAAAAGGATATTCTTTTGCTTGCATAAAAATATTTAAGATGAAAAAGAAAAGAATAAATATCTCTTCTATACCTTTCTCTTTCTATTATTGCCGGTCTATTTATCTTTTATCGCACTTCTTTATTTATATAAGATTATAAAAGAAGAGATTGGTGGAGAAATTGTAAGAAGTGAGAGAAGTGTAGAAATAAATGATTTTAAGAATAAGAGAAAAAAAAAGGACATTAACGACGGTGATATTCTGATAATAATAAAGAAGTCCTTATTGTTACTTTAATTAGATAACAGAAACTTGAGTTTTTTGTTATTTCAGTATTTTTTTTTTTTTGCTTTTCCTTTTCATGAAAAGAAAGAAAGACCCACAAAAAAAATAAACAAACAAATAAAAATAAAAAATTCGACAGAAAAAAACTAACCAGAAAAAAAAAAATAAACAAAAGAAAAATATTTTTTGTTTTGTTGAAAAATCTTAGATCCGATTTTGCTTGTTATTATTGTTGTTGTTAATGTTTTTGTTTACCTTCTTCAAGAAGTTTCAAGATAAATAAATAATATAATGGAAAATGATGAGACTTCAATATTTTGTTTATATTTTTTTTTCTCCTCCTCTTTCTCCTTATTATTATTTTTTCTCCTTATTCTTTATTTTCTTATACAATTTTCTTTTCTTCTTCTTCTTTAATATACAATTTTCCTGCCATCCAATCACATAAAAAATCATTAAATTCTCATAAATATTCTAATTTTTTATTTTCACTCTCTTTCTATCTTTCCCTCTCTCTCTCTTCCTCTCTCTCTTTCTCAGTTGCGTCTGATAAATATATTCATTGCATTTCGAATTTGCATCAAATAAAAATGATTAAAAATTGATAATAATAAATAATCTAAACAATGATAACAAGTGACGAGAAAAAAAACCAATATTGTTGTTGTTCTTTGATTTTTCTCTACTTTTTCCTCTTCATAGGAAAAATGTGATTTTCTTCTTTCTTTTTGTTTTTGCATTGGAAAAAAATATAGAGAAAAAATAAAAAAAATTATTGAAAGAAAAGTAAAAGAGAGAGAAGAAAAAAAAAAGTTGTATAATGAAGTCCCTTGACGAATTTACATTTTAATTTGGTTCAGTTTGTTGCTGCTTTTTCTTTTTTTTTTTTTTGTTCTGTATTAAATCCGTTCTCGTCGCTCTTATAATTTTTTTTTTTTTTATAGACTCCTCTTTTTATGAAGGATTTACCTTTGGGTGTTTCAGAATTGTTTTTTTTTTCTTTCATTTTGAAAAGAAGTGGAAATGGGGAGGAAAAATGTAGGATATTTATGTTTAAAAATACAAGAAAGAGAAAAAAAAAGTAAAAGGATACAGTCGATAAATATTCGCATAGAAAAAGGAAGGAACGAGACAAATCGATCGCAAATCGAAAATTGGAAGTTACCTTTTTTTCTTTTTGTCTTCTTCTTCTTCTTCTTCTTCATTTTTAATCTCCCTTTTTTTACCATTATTGTTGTTGTTATTATTTTTTACTTTCTTGTTTTATATTCTTTTATAAAAAAAAAAAAGCCACCCTCTTAATCTTCTCATTCTCATTGGCACCATCACTACCAGTAGATTCATCATCGTCATCATCATCATCATCGTTTCATGATGACGAAATATTTATTTTATGTTGAATAGATTTTTTTTTTTGTTGTTTTGTTTTAAATATTTTCAACGTTATTCAATGATCTCAATTTTTCTTTTATGTTTTTCTGCTTTTGCATTTTTTTTTGTTTATTTATTTACTTTGTTTGAATATTTTGTTGTTGTTAGTTTTTTTTTTTAATCTAATTGAAAAAGTAATTAAAATATTAATGAAAGTGTCTATAAAAAATAATATTAAATTACTTGTGTTTTTTTTTCTTCTTCTTCTTCTTCTTCTTATTCTCCTTTCTCTTGATGGTTGTGTGTTGTGTCTGAACACAAAAAGAAATAAGAAACAAATTAAAGATTGTCGAAGGATGTTGGGAGAAGGGGAAATAGAAAAAAAATGTCTGATCCGATTTGTTAGATAAAAAAAAAATATATTAATTAAACACACACACACACACATACAATCAACGACCCGCCCACACATGAATTATGGTACCTACATAGAGAAAGTGAATTTTTTTTTTTCATTATGGAACATTGTGGATAATTATTAGCCCTCTTTCTCCACCCATTCCCTTGTCACGTAATAAATTTACTTTTATAGAATTTTTCTTTCTCCATTTTGTGGTCGTCAAGACTTCTCTTCATATTTACAATTTTTTTTAATTTTTCCCTAATTGGTCTTTGCAGTTTAATTTTTTTTAATTAAAAAAAAAAAAAAGGAAACCGCACAGATTTTCTTGTGACCACATAAAAAAAATTAAATTGTCCAAATCAGACACAATCTCAACTCAACCAAAAAAAATACAAAAAAAAAAGCACTGACAGAGCGAGAATAAGTCTCTTCTTCATGATAATTTTATTCTTCTGCCTTATTTTTTTTATTTCTTAGAAAAGATTAGAAAAAATCGATTTATCAAAACTTTAAACTTAAAGGTTACGTTTTTTGTGACGAAGAAAAAAAAATGTATATTAAGGGAATTTGTTTTAAAAATAAAATAAATTTGTGATAATAATTGAAAAAAATGAAGGAAAAAAAAAACAGGAAAATTCTATTTGAGAACGTCTGCAAATTTTCCGAAAGAATTTTAATTGGAAAACATTTATTTTTCCACTTTTTTTTTTTTCGTTTACTTTGCTTGCTGTGTTGACCATATTTTATCCTAACGTCGAGAATTTAAGTCATCTAATTTATTATCATTTGCAAAAAATGACAACAACAAGAAAAAAAAATGTATAAAAGAAGAGTGGAGATAGAAAAGGACAACAAAAAATTCTTAAGGTAAATTATTTATCCTGTGTCACCCGTTTATTAACCCCATTTTGTTCCGTTTTGTTTCTCCTTTATTCCAAATAATTAGTATATTTCTGGTTGATTTAAATTTGATTCTAATCAAAAATCAAAATTTATATCCTTCTATATTTCATTATTTTCAATCTATCACCCATCACCCCCCCACTACCACAATTCACCATCTATAAATGCATATACTAACTCGACTTTCTCTATTACAATACTATATACATTTGTAAGTGACATATACGTATACACACACACACACACACACTAACACATCAAGAAAAATTTATAATATTAAATAAGTAATTCACAATAAAATTATTATTACATCTAATAATATGAATTTACTTAAAATTTCTCTATCATAATAATAATAATAATAATACTTACATAATTTTGTAAAATTAACTACACAACCCAAAAGATTATCATCAATTCAAAATATCGTCGTATCGTCACTATGCGACTGTACTATACTCATATCACCCATCACCATCAACAACATCACAAAATTATCATCATCATAATCATCATTAGAATATTATATATATATATATATATATATATACATATATATTTATATATAACTAGATTTTGGTGTGAGTAAGGTGGTGGAGTGGTTGTTGAGGGTTTGCTGGTGATTGTTGGTTGGTTGTTGCTTTACTAATATTTTCAATGTTGATGATTATATAGACACAAGTCTACCTTCAGGGTTTTATTAAAGTGTATGTATGTGTGTGTGTGTATTTTACGTGGATGAACTAAAAGTATATATTATTATGTATATTTTTGTATATAAATGGGTGATTGTTTTTTGGGGGTGGGTGGTATTGGGTTAGGTTTTATATACGGGTTATTAATGTTGACGATGGGGTACATAATCTATAACCTCACTTTTGTCTATATATCTGTACTCATGTATTTAGCCGTTTTCTTTCTCCCCATATATAACAAATATATATATATATATATAGACTCATGTCATTTTAACGTATTATATGTAAAGAAACATATCTACTAACACACGTATACAAGAACACTCACATACTAATGTAAATGATTGTGAATACGCACATAAAATAAATAACATTAGTGTGGTTTAATGTTTCAAAAAGCTCAGAATTAATATGGAGAAACCATTAGACTTCGGCCTTTTGTTTCAATATTACAATATTTGTGTGTGTGTGTGTGTATGATTTTTTTGTACATATATTTATACAAAGAGATTGGCTTGTGGTTTTTCTTGTGCATATAAACATTCAAGGAAATTTCCTCTGGTTCTATTCTATCGTATTTCATCTGTAGATATTTTAAACCATTTAGATTTATTAGCAAGGACAATATCCTATTCAACTTGTTGATATTTATTATAATAAGTTTATCTATATCTACCTGTGTTGTCCTTCCAATTTCGATTAATATGACATTGAATAGCATCAAAACAAACCGCAGGTCATCTTAATTCAATTCTATAACAAAATTTTCACCTTTTTAATATCTTTAATACCTTTTACTTTTACTCCCACCCTTTGGTCACCTTATCATTTTGATGAATTTTACATTTGTGTGTGTGTTTGAATTTAATCGATAAATGGTATGGTATATATGTAATTGTGTATCTGTACATATAGTGAAATGAAGAGACCACTACACTTTCACTTGTCTTTTATTTTTATATCTTCTTTATATAAATACATTTAATTACTTGTGTGCTGCATCCCCATGAGTCTTTACTTATTATTAGAAAAGCTCCACTCACATTGCAATTATAAATTGGTTTTAGTTTGCTTTAGAGAGTTTCTTTTGATTTTATTGTCCATATTTTTTTTTTGCCTTTTGTTTTTTCTCAATAAAATAAAATATATCCAATTCAATATTGTAAAGATATTGTTCTCTCTTTTAATTTCGTTTTTTTTTTCCTGTTCATCGTCAATTTATTTCTTTTTATCTTTAAAAATGAAAAACAAAAAAAAAAAAAAATGAGAAGCTGGTTTAATAAGAAAAAAAACGAAATAAAATACATAGCTCAAAGGGAAAATCTGTTATATTCATTGACATGTGTTTGCTTAAAGACCACAAAATAGTATTGCCCATGACAGTTTTTATTTTTACTGTTTTTTTCACCCTCTCACCGTCGACCCTCCAATACTTATTCTTATAAAAATGTTAAATCTTAACTTAACTCAATAAAAACGTATTGAATTGACGAAGACTTTTTTTTCTGCTCTGTATTACCATTTATATACTGAAGGAGTGTAGAAGAGAAGGGACATATGAGTCCTTGATATATAATCATCCCTTAAATACACAGAGACCATCATTTTTTTTTCTAGCCTCCTCTTTCTCCTTCTTTGTATCCTTTTTTTTCTGTTGGAATGAGTTATATAAGAAAAGAGGATGACACTCCCAAGGTTTCATATATTTCTATTTAACGTTATTGGACTTTGAACAACTCTGTTGCAGATGGTACAAAAAGTCCATATAAGAAATAAATGTTGTAGATTAATTAAAAGTAAAGTCCAGGATAAAAGACAGTTAAGGGTGGTATTTATTTTGACAGAAAAAATGAGCAAAACAAAAAGAATTTTTTTTTGTTCTTATATATTTATTGGGATGATAAATTTTTATGTCTTTTAGTACATCTAATTTCTATGATTTGAAATATTAATATTTCTGGTTCATTAAAAACGTATTTACACATAGAGAAAATTGCAAAGACAATTATTTGTTTCTTTATCCGTATTTAATTAAAAAGATGAAGAGAAAATTATTATTAATGTGACATCTTATGTAAATAATTTCTAATATAATTAACAAAATAAATAAACTATAATAACAATGTTGCTGCTGATTCAATTATCATTTTCTTATCAGTAAAAATTTTATATTAAAAGAAAAGAAATATAGTTTAATGAACTTCCCTATAATTGGATGCATCACTGCAATAATATATTGTTTTTGTTGTTATTTTCTATTTAACGATAATAAAAATATAATCTTCTTTTTTTTTATCTCCCTCTCTCTCTCTCATTCTCTGTCTCTCTCTTTAATTTATTGAATGGGATTTTTAGTCAAGTCTATAGAAAAAAAAATGCTATTTGAACCTTGACTTTTATATTTGAACTGTAAAGAAAAATAAAAATAATATAAAGTAAGAGAAAGACAAGAAAGGGAAATTTAAAGAAGAAGAAGAAGAAATAAAATACATTGAAAAGTTTTTTTTTTATTTTATGGACATGAAAAACGATCATTAAAACGGTCTGTTAAAATGAATTTTCTATAAGTAACTTTTAGTGCGGAAAAAAAATTTTTTTTAATGTTTATTTAATGCATCCTTTCTTACCTACCTTTATCTTTCATTTTCTTTCAATTTGAAAATAAATGAGGAAAATAATATTATCGGTTTGAGAATTGTTTGTAAAGATTGAAGCATTTTTAAACATTTTTTTTCCCTTCTGTTTTAACCCCAATATAATCCAGCAGTTAGAATTCAAGTACGTTAACAAAAATCCCACGAACTGTTAAATCACAGAAAGCTCTAACGACTTGCTTGAAGATTGCGCTAAAGAGAAAGCTTAGAAAAGTAAGAAAAAAAAATAGTAATAAAATAAGAAGAAATAGTAAGGGCTTATGTTTCACACTACAAACTCAAATATAAACACATACACACGCACACATACAGACTTAAATATTTAAGCAATAAAAACATTTAGAGAAAATCCACTTACAATACTAAAGTGTAAATGAGCGGGATGGTGTAGAGGTGTAAGAGGAGGAATCAAGTAGAGTGGATTATATTTTTTTTTTGTTTTCTGAATTACTACAGATACAGAAAGCCATAGATAAGATGATCCTAAATTAATGTACTTCATACATCTATATTTTTATTGCATAAAATTTTACATTTTTTGTTTTGCATCATTAAAAATGGTTTTAGTTGAAATTAATACTTTTTCCGACATTTTTTTTTATTATTTTTATAAAAATTAAAAAAAAACCAAACATTTTATTTTGAATTTAATTTTCAATTCTGTATTTTTGTTTTCGTTGTTTTTTTTCTCTGTTTTATTATTGTGTGTTTCTTCCTCCCTCCACCACCCCACACATTTTTACATTTTCATTTATTTTTAAGTCTTTGCATTTTCTATTTGAGCACGTACACATACACACACACACACATAAAATGTGAATGGTGACAAAACAAAAAGAGTTTGGGATTTGTAAGAAGAGACAATTATTGATGAAAATCCAAAAGCGTTTGTTATAAATATTATATTTTCTTTCTTGTTACTCTCACGAATAGAAAACAATATAGCTGATTTTTTTCTTCCAATTATTTTATTTCATTTCATACAAAACAAATGAAAATTAACAAAAAAACAAAAAAAATGGAAAATGAAAAAATATAAAAAAGAAGAAAACGTGTTTTCTTTATGTATCAAATATTTTGTCCGTGAAATGTGCAGCTGCCAACAAATTCTCATATCATCTCTCTCTCTCTTTCTCCCTACTATATATTTTTTCATTTGTACTTTTCATTTTCCGGATGGATGGATAGATGGTTGAATATATGGAAAAAAATACGCGCAATCCAATTTCTTCTGCATATGTTTTTTCATTGTCAAAAAAAAAAAGAGATGAAAATGTAGTAAGAAAGATGACTGGTTTGGAGTGAGCATAGAATTACGTGTGAATGGTTTGTGGGTGTTTATATATACAAAAATATCCACCCTAGTTTTCATCACATCATCAACCCACAATCTTATAGTTTGAATGAAAATTTTATTTTCTTTCATTCTTCTTCTTCTTGTTTTTTTATTTTTTTTTTGTTTTCGGCCACCCAACTAGTTGGATACAGATTTAAGCGGTTCATATAGAGTTGATTTTATTGAGGCAATTTGAGTCAAGTATCTTACAAACGATTTTCAACACTTCATACAATCATATAAATGATGAAAATAAGAAAGAGAAAGACACCGTTTGTATGTTGTTTCGTTTTATTAAAGGATTCTTGTCTCGTTTATGATGTAACGATATGAAGGAAAAGAAAAAAAAGAAAAACAAATGACTGGTTTAAAAAAAAAAATAAAGAAACTAAGCTTAGGATTATCTGATCAAATGTCACGTCATCATCATCTATTTTCTTTTCACTCATTTTATTTAGTCAATGCAATGTTTCTGAACAAACTTTCCTTATTTCTTCTTGCATATTTTTTTTCCAGACGAGAAAAAAATACTGTCTTGAGTTTTTTTTATGCATTGATTTCCTTTTGTCACTTCTGTCATTTTATAAAAATTTTGGATTTACGGAAATTCAACTTGAGCAAAAAATTTTAACGGAAATGTAATTTCTGCTATTCAAAAGAATGATTTGTATTTGATTAGACTTCTGATAGATGCTACAAAAGTTGAAGAAATACATTAAGACAGAATGAATCAACTTTCTCTAATGAAAACAAATATTTTTTAGCGGATAATTAAAATTTATGTTTTTTTACAAACGTTAAAATCTCTGAAAAACCACCAACAAGAAATGTAGAAAATTTTCACATATATTTGTCTTAAGGTGACAAGAAATTGTGAAAAATAAATTTTAATCCTTCCAATCTTCCACTTTAAGGCGTTAATAAAACATAATATAACATCGCCGCATAATGTATGTTTAACCCTGAGATTTCCTTATCATGTGTTAAATCCACCATTACCCATGACTTCTACTTATACCTCTATATATACATTATTATGCCACCCTCATCTCCTTTACCAAATCTTAAAAAAACTTTACCCATCACCATTGAATATAACTTTTGTCTTTTGTTGGTTGAATTTTTGCTCCGTAACCCTTTTCTGCATCTTCTGTGTTTTCTTCATAGTTTTATTTTTCGTTGTCTTTTCTCTTGATCTCCTCTTCTCCACAAAATTTTGTGGATAATTCTCACACTTGTGTAAAACACACAGATTCTTTTCTATAATCTTGTTGTCGTCTTTTTGGTGTAAAAAGTCAAGAATTCACTTTTAAAAAAAAGTATTTAACTAAAAATATAAAAGTTAAGAAAATGGAAAAAGATTTTCTTATCAGACAATTTTTAAGGAAGGCATTGTATGGAGTAAAATATAAATGTAATAGAGAAACATGAACAATAACAAAAAACATTGATACAGAAATGAAAAAAAGTCTACCATTTCCCAATTGTCTAATGAAGGATAAAATAAAAAAAATCTTTACCGCAAAAAATTTTTTGTTGTTAAATTTAAATAATTTTTTTGATATTTTTTTTGGAAGGAACAAATAAATTTGTCTCTCCCAGTTTTCTGATCTTACCTTTTTTAGTATACTTTATAATAAAAATCTTTACTAAAACATATAAGATATTCTGTATTATTCTGTTTTAATCCCGTGAGAAAAGTTAAAGTATATTTTCTGTTTATTTTAAAGTTTCAAAATGAAGACAAAACGAAAGAAAATAGAAGAAGAAGAAGAAGAAAACGAAGCAGGAGAAAAAAAATTGTTTTAAAGGAAAGATTAAAGAACACTTTAGTTTATTACTTGACTACGACGATGGTTATGTTAGTATGGTTTACCACTTTTTTTTTTTTTACCTCTTTTGTTTTTTTTTTTTTTTTGTTTTCGTGGAAAACAACACAATGCAAATGATATAAACCAAAAATTGTGTAATAGAAAAAAAATTGAACGATGGGATGAATGATGCACGGATGAATATAATATGATCATCAAAGTAATGATGATGATGATGATGTTGTTGTTGATGAAATATAAATTTTAAGTTGAGAGTTTTTGTTTTACTTAATTAAAAAATTAAAGGAAGGAACGAAAAGAGGGAGGAAGAAAAAGAAAAATTGAAATTGATTAAAAATATTATTTTTTCTTTTGGCGAAAACTTTAAATAAAAATTTTAAATTGAGGAAAAAACATCAACGCGTTTTAAAAAAATTGAAAAAGTTGGAAAGTTTTCCTTTTTCTTTTTTTTTTTTTTTCTATAAATAAAAAATGTCACAATCAGAAAAAAGTTGAAATAAATTTTCCAAATAGAAAATAACAAACAATAACAACAACATCAAATGGAGAAGTTTATTGAACTTAATTTTACCTCTTGTCTTGGTATAAACCTTTGAATCCTTAAAGAAAAGAAACAACAACAATTGTATACACAACAACAAGAATGTATAAAAAATGATGCATTCGTTGTGATTATTTAAGGTACAAAAAGAAAATAGAAAATAGAAGAAAAAAAACTAATAATAATAAATAAAGTTTTTGAAAAAAGTCTCAGTTATTTCCGAAGATAAATTTATTCTCGATGGGCAAAGAAGGAGGAAAAAGAAAATAGAAAATTCACTTGAGATGAAGAAAATGGTCCCATGTGCGCCTTTAAATAATATTTATATGATCGATGTTTTTATTAATAAAAAATCGATGACATTTTTATACGTTTTTCTCCCTCCTCCCTTGTTCACTTTTTTTCTTTATCGTCGTCTTTAATTTTCCATTCGATTGTTAAATATTAAAATTGATGACTCCATTTTTTTTTTTTTTTTGGTTTGATCTTTCCCTATAGAAAATTGAAATTCATATTTTTGGTTGTAGAAGAAAAAAAAAACATATTCTTGTCGTCTTTTTTTTCTTTAGCTTTTTTCTGTCAATTTTGAGTGATTTTTTTTTATCTCAATTTTTATTTGAAATAAATTTTTGTTGGGGCAAAAAAAAAAAAAACTGAAACAAAAATCAAAGTGGAAAGAATAATTGAGATGCAAATCTATGGAAATATTTCTATTTTTTTATTTCAATAAATAATGAAAGTTTTCCGACGTACGAGAAAAAATTTGTATTTGTCACCTTGGAGTGAAAATCTGATTATGAATTTTTAGTTTTGGAAAATGTATCAGAGAATTGATTTTGTTTGTTTTTTTTTTCTGAATTTAATTGAAAACGATGTGCAACAATTTCAATGATGTTTTTTTTTTATTGGAGAAATGAAAATGTCATATGACATTTCGCTGTATTTTTTTTTTTTTCTTGCATTTTTTGTAAAAGATGTTTTAAATTTAAAGTCATTAAATTTTTTTTTTTCAATTGAATTATTAAAATATTTATGAAAAAGAAAAAAAAAACTGTACAGAAACTGTAATTGTTGGCGGTGTCATAATTCTTGTCATAAATTTTCATAAACTTTCATCTTTGACATTCTTAACAAGGGAAAAAGAAAAAAATAAATAAATATGGTGAAATTTATGGATTTATTAAAATACTTTTTTTTTTGTTGTCACAATAATAATTAACATCAAAAAAGAAAATTACTCTTTTGTTGTTGTTGTTGTTGTTGTTGTTCGGTTAAGTAATCCAAACGCATTCATGAAATAAAAGTATCGTACATGCAATTTTGTATTTTCACTTCTTTTTATTAAAAAAATTCATCTTCCAAATTTAAATTCTGCACTCGATTTTTTTTTTGTTTTTGTTTTTTTTATTCATTTGTTTGTGTATGTTGTGTGTGTAACAATGTCATACATAACGTTAAATATTGTCACATTAAAAATCAAATGAAATTTATTATAATTATTATTCATGTAACAACAACAACAACAACAATAAAATTAAAATACAACACACAGGGTGTGCCTTATTTATTATATAAAAATTTTCTTTTTCTGTTTAATGTTAATTTTTCTTTAATCTTTCATCAAATATATTTGGCAAAGAAAGTTATGACGTCATTTTTGTTATTTTTTCTTCGCACTAATAATAAAGTCTGCCTGCTGTTTATTTTCTCTATACACTTGTCTTGTCAGTTTGTCTAGGGGTGTCTACCTATTCCCATTTTAATTCTTTTGTTGTCAATTTCGTTTATTTTATTTTTTTTAAAAGAAAACAAAAAAAAAATATAACTATAGGGAATTTATTTTCAGTTTTCGTATTTCTATGAACAACAAACCACAAGTAATAATAATAATCATAACAATAATAATAAAAAAAAAAGAAAAAAGATCAACAACAACTAATAACAAATAACAAATAATAATAACAAATAAGAACATGAACATGAACATAAGAACAAGAAACAAGAACAGACATAACAAATCTCATGTCATTTGCACTTAATTTAAATTCGAGACACAAAAATACAAACCCTCTCCCGTCACACCACTTCATCAACCCCACCCATCTAAATAAAGTGTAAAAAAAAACATTATTTGAATATTTGTGTTGTTGTTTTTTTGTTTTTTTTTTTGTGTTCTTCGTTTATTTTGGAAAATATATTTATTTGTGTGTCGTAATGTGTTTCGTAATGTTGATGCTTTTTTATTTTATTTTATTTATATATTTTTTTTTTTTGGGAAAATACATTTTCTGTTTATTTTATATTTTTTTATTAAGTATGTTTTTCTTGACATTGTCAAGTTTGTTACTTGTATACTATGTTTATAAATATAAGTCATGTCGCATAACTTTCTTTTCAAGTCTGTCTTACTATCTGTCTGTCTGTCTGTCTGTCTACTTGTCTTGTTGTATCCGTCTATATTACATAATTTTATTGTTGTCTTTTTTCGATTTTTGTTTTTGATCGGTTTTTGTTTTTTTTTTTTTTATTGTGCGATCACGATTCGATTTCATAATTTAATTTTTGAATTGTAAAATTATTGACAGAATTTTTATAATTTTGTAAATTATTATTAACTGAAATTCCCAATTGAAATTCAGTTTCAGGTACAATTCTGAATTTAAATTGAATCATAAATTTATGTAACTTTTTCTCTGTTAAATTGTTACTAATTTGAATTATTCATTTGTTTTTTATTTCGTTTCTTAACAGAATAACTTAAGATCCTTCCAAATCCCCACACTCATCCTAAATTTATTTAATCTCAATTGATAAGAGTTTTATTGAAGAAAATCCTCTAATAATTTATCCAAACTGTAACGATATAAATAAAATCTTCTCTGAATAACATAAATATTAAAGTTTTTATTTTTTTTTTTGTTTCTTTTTCTCTGTTTTTCCATAAATAATTAATTTATGATCATTGGTTCTTAACGATAGTAGTCCATTTTTAGTGTTGACTTTAATGAATTAGTTTATCACGACTTTATTTTTATTATTCAGAGATACAGAGAAAGTGAGAGTGAGAGTGAGAGAAATGATAAAATAAGAAGAAGAAAAACTTATGTCATTTGTATATTATTATGGCCCATTGACTAAAGTGATTTAATATTTTATTTCTTATAATCAATCTTATATGAAATGAGATTCGACTTGATTTTTCATTAAAACAAAACAAAACAAAACAAAAATATGAAAGTTTGGAAACTTTATTTATTTATTCTTTATAATTTTTTGTTGTTATTTATTGTTGACTTTAGCAAAATATTATATTCAGAAGAGGACAAAATGAACAAACAAAAAATATTTATTATAAAAAAGACAATTTATTTTGTAATCGAATTGTCGGCATCTGTCAAACGGTCAATTACAAACAATCAAAATATGATTCATTGTGACAATTTTTTTTTTCTCTTTTCTTATTTCACTTTTATATTTAAACTTGATTCATTTTTCTCCCACTTATTTCCGTTTCTCTTGTTTTTTTTTTTTTCATCAATCATTAATTTTTCCCTTTTTTCCTTGTTCTACAAATTGTTTTACCCCTCTTCAATTTATTCTCGTTACTTTATTTTTCTTACATGGATAACTAAAGATGAACAAAATAACAAACAAATATTGCGAAACAAATTAATTATGTTTGTGGTTTTTGGTTGCTTGTATATTCTCTATTTACTCTCTCATCCTCTCATCGACGTCACTTAATGACAGTATTTTTTTTTTTTTTTGTTTCTCGAGTTTATATTTTTCTTAAAATGTTTTAATCATAAATCAATCTTGACTCGTAAAGAAACAAATCATTAATGAATATTTATTATTACGCACTAGAAAAATCGAAACAAATGAGATTATTAATTTAATTGCGTGGTCGGATATTAGTTGATGTTATTTTCTATTCTATTCTATTCGTCAACACAAAATTAATAAAATTAATTTGAAACAGAGAATTTATTAGCAAAAAGCGAAACGATTAAATCATTTTTTTTAATTATTTAATTAATAATTGAGATAAGAAGAAAACAATGAAGGTTTTCGTCTTTGATTCTAAATTTTTTTTTCTCTTAAATAAATTTTTGCTAAATAATTTTTTTCTTTTTTTGTAATAAATTGTTTCGATTAATCCTTGAGTGGGACAATTAATACAAACAGAATATAGTTTTATAAAATACTTAGGCGCCTAATTCTAAATTTGTTATTTTTATATGGGAGAGAGAGGGTGTGATAGAGTCCATTTAAAGATTCTAACGGTATAGTTCAACTGGAATTTAGTTCCAGATACCTTCTGGCCTTACTCCAAACAAAAAGATTATCAAGTAATTAGTGCCTACGTGCGCAATGTGACACACACATTTCTATCTTCAATTCATTTTAATGTTTTGATTAAAACTGTGAAGCCATTTTAAAAGAATGAATGGAAGCTAAATCGCTTCATTACTTTGCGAGTGAAAAGAATAAAGATTCCAAAATAACTGAAAATTTGTTCAAATTTATTATTAAGCGATTCTGTTCCAAATTTATTTTTATCAATAACAAGAAAATATCCATAAATACAAAAGTTTCTAAGATCAAAAAATAAAAGGAAAATGAAAATGAAGAAGAAGAAAAAAAAAACAGAGAAATATTGAATCCTTTTGTCTCAAGTAGCATCTTAACAGTTCTTGTTTTCTCTACATAAATATATTTTTATTCAACTTTTTGAGACGAAAGCAAAAAAACATTTATAACAACAACGACAAAAAATAAAATAAATTCAATTCAATCACGATAAACTAAAAAAAGAAGAAAAATATAATAATAATTTTTGTTTTCTTCTTTTGACGCAAAAATGAAGATGAAACGCGCGCGTACAAATTTATATTCCTCTATAAAAAGTTAACATTTTAAATTGAAGACACATTTCTTTAGAAATGAAAAACTTCTTAATTAAACGACGGAATTCATTGTAAATTTTAACCCTTTTCGTTCTCTTCTTCTTCTTCGTCCTTCATTCTTTAAATTTTAAGTATGAAATTATTTTAGAATGAAAAACATAAGAACAGAAAACTCATTTGCCTTTAAAAAAAAAAAAATATAAATAAAGCTTTACTTATGCATTTTTCTCATTTATTTGTACCTATTTTGTTTCTTTTATAATAATAATAATGTTGAGTTAAGTTTAGTTAAGATTACATAAGTAATTAGTGTTAACGAATGAAGATCTCTCCCTTTCTCGAACTTTTTCACATTTCTTCTTCTTTTCTTATTCGAAGTAAAAATAGAAAAACGAATACAGAAAATTGTTGCAAAATTTGAAACGTGACAAATGACAGTTTGCATACTTAAACCCTATAATTTTTGTCTGAACCTTCTTTCTACTAGCCCCCCATCACACCCACTATACTCTTTCTATAATTTTCTTTTTATTTCCACTTCTACTTGAGAATAAAATGAATGGGTGCATGTTTTAAAATATAAAGTAAGAGGTGAATTTTTGATGATTCTATTTGTGTTTTGTATTTTAAATTATAAGAAGATCCTTAGAATTATAGCATCGTGTTTTCTTCTTATATCTTTGCTTTATAATCCACCAAAATGAAACAGGTGGTATTATTTTCTAAAAATGTCTCTTTACATTTTAAAGTTTTTAGTTTTAAGTTTTACTTATAAAAAGAATAACTAATAGAAGAGAAGAAGAAGAAGAGGACATCGTCATTGTGGTTCAGTCACTCACTTCACTTTTCTTAACTCACATCATTCGACTGTGTGTACAGAATAGAGACAAAAGAGGAAAATTGAAGACTATCAGTTTTTATAAAGTCTTTTTTAAATTCTTAAAGTAAATTTGAAGAAAAATTGAAAACTTTTTTTTGTTTTCCATTCCAAATAAAAAAAAGGAAGAATCTGAAATCTTTTCGGTTTTTTTTCTTAATTCAATTGCAAAAGTTTTTAGTTTTCTTTTTTTTTTTTGGGTTTTGTTCATGTTTTTGGCCGCGTTTGTTTCCTCCTCCATTTCCCAATATTAGATTCTTTGGGACGTGCTCTCAAAAAGTAATTTTCCAACCAAAAAGATAAGAAAAAAAAAAAAGAAGAAAAACCTAAAGAAATGAGAGAAATATTCTTTGTGAAAATGTAAATAACAGAGAAATTTAATAATACAAAACTATTATCTTGGATTTCCATATTTTACGTTTTCTTAATAAAATTTTCTTTTTGAAAAAATAAACAAAATAAAATCAACAAACACAAATGCAAAAAAACAAAAATTGGTAGAAAATGAAAGAAAATTCATTTCATCTTTAATATTCATGTAATATGCAAGTATTGCTTCTAAAAAGAAAAATACAAAAGAAACGTCAAGTCAAGAAGTGGAGGCAGCAGCAGAAGAAGAAGATGAAGAAAAATATAATATTTGATTTTTGTGTACCCAACATTCTTTGTTAAAAAATTGTTTCTCCTTGCAAAACACGAAACGAATTTTTTTTTTTTTATATAAAATTATAAGAATCTTTTTTCTTTTGCGTCTATTTCCCGTTTCTTTTCCATGTTTCTCCCGTTACCATTTTTTCCGTTTGATTTGAGTAAAAGAAATTCTTATTGTGCGTTCAGTTCACTCGATTCTCTTGTAAAACTTCTTGTGTCTTGTACATTTTCTTTTTCTGTTTGCACATTCAACATTTTTTTTTTTCAAAACAAATAATTTTTTGTTTGATTCGCTTTTGTTTTTCAAGAATTTAATTTCTTATAAATTATTTTTCAAATTTTCTTTTGGATGAAATTGTAGTGGGGCGACATGAGTCTAGATTTTAGAAAATTTCTTGTCAAACTTTTAACTTCAATATTTTTTTTTTATCATATTTTAAGATCGCACATCAACCCCCAAACCCAAATGTACCTAAATCAATGAGTAAACACGCTTCTGTTTTTTTTTTCTTTTCTTTTGATTTTCATTTTCAACTTTAAAATTTGTATTTTTTCGTTTCTTTCATCAATAGATTTTTGGCATTGAAAAATCTTTGCCTTTTAAATGTTACTTTAAGTTGTTTCCCCGCGTATTAAATTTTCCTGTGTTGTCCTCTTCACCTCCTTAAAATTATTCTTTCTTATATAAAAGAATATTTATTGTTTGAGGCGTGTGAGGTGGTGAGGAGAGGAAATTAGAATGAGGTTGGTATTTATCGTTTTCTTTTAATCGATGTGACCTTCAAATATTCATCTTTCACAATAATTATCGTTTAGAATTTTCTTCTTTTTACCTTAAGTAAAATCAGAAATGTCAGAAACAGAGAAATTCAACTAAAAAAAAAATGAAGGTTTATGTTTATTTCCAAATAAGAAAAAGGAAAGACAATCAAATAAAGAGCAGAAGAAAAGTTTTCTTTATGCCGATTATCATTGTTTAAGATTCAGACAACTTTTTTTTTTTTTTTTTGGTATTGTTGTTGTTTAGACAATAGAATAAACGACCCATCTTCAGTTATATTTTTTATTGATCCAAGTTTTGTATGATTTTTTTTTATTGCACGAGGCAATGATTTCTGGGAGTTAAAATTTTAAAGATCCCATTGATATATTCATCTACGTAACCTTCTTATCTTTCCATCATTCATTGTCATCATGATGACTCATGATAAATCCTAACACAAATAAAAACTAAAGAATAAGACGTTTTGATAAAAACAAAAAAATGGGAATGAAAAGAAAAGGGAACCGAAATTTATTGAATTTAATTTCCCGTACGTATTTTTTAATAGACAATAAACGAGAATCGGATAAGATTTTATAAAATTCAAAATGGTTTATACCAATGTTCGTGTATTTTCATTTCTCTCAGGAGACAAAAATATTAAAAAAATTTCATATATCTAACACAAGAAAGTTTCAAGAAATAATACATATTTTTGTTTTCTTTATTTTATTTTCGTTAATAAATTCAGACGATTTAATGAGGAAATTTTTGATCGTTAAATTTTTTTCTTTTTTGTTAAATTAAAAAAAAAAAGTTTTTTTCTTTTTGTCTTGTTTTAAATCTTGTAGTATTTTATTTTCTCTCCTATTTCTTTTTTGTTTTTCCAAAAACATTAAAGTAGATAAAAGAAACAACGAAGCTTAGGGAAACAGATGAACTCATGAATTTTTTTTTTGATTCTTTTTGATTCTGTCTTAAAATTTTTATTAAATATTCAAATTTACTTTAAAATAATTAAAATGAACAATGAAAGCAATATGGCCATAAAATAATAATGTAATAAACAACAAAGTTCAATGTTCTTAATTTTAAATTCTTTCTACGTTTTGATAAGAATAAATAAAAATAAAAATGGGAATTATGGCGGCGCCCAATCTATTGGCACAGTTGGTTAGCACTCGAGAACTTTTATAATGGATCATTTATTGTTTTTGGATCTTCACAGTTACAATTTTTGTGTTTGATTGAAAATATGAAAACTTGTTTTGTCTTGAATTCAAGTTAACGTTTTTAGAAATTAGAAAAAGTCAACCCAAAAGTTTAAATTATTTTTTGTGGCCTGAAATTGGTTTTGGTTCTTGAATCGCGCATTATGGAGGAAGGAATATTTTCATGTGCAAATGAATGAGGTCGGTTAACTCCAGTACATTATAATTTAAATATTTGAATCTAATCTGTAAAATAGAAAAACCATCCCCTTAATCTTAATCGTAAGAACTTGTCTTATTATTTATTAAATTGTTTTATGTATTTTCTTATTAATTTTTTCTCTTTCTCTTTTGTTATTTGAAAATTTTAATATTCGTATATATTTCCCATTTCACATTTTCTAATAATAATAATAATAATAATATTATTATGTATTCCCTTTCTATGAATTGAACATAAAATGATAAATATTTTATATATTATTTTATTATATTAAATGACGTCATAAAAGAAAATTCGAGAATTATTACAAAATAAAATTGCATTGTAAAATCATAGTTAAAATGGTTGGTTCTTATAACAGTGTTACTTATATAAACCAACGTCAACGTACTTTTCTTGTTAAATCACCCTCTTCTACTCTCCCTCTCTTTCTCTTTTTCTCTCTCTCTACCCAGTCAACCACCTACTTTTTCTATATATGTTTTTCTAATATTTGCCTACCTTGTCTGGAAAGCAATATCTCGTACATAAAACACAAAATAAAAGAAAACTGTTAATTTTAAAAGAAAAAAACGAACGAAAAAAAAGGAAGAATATAAGATGATGATGGTAGAGAGAAGGAAAGAGAGCGGGGAGACAGAGAGAAAAATGAGAAAATATATAAATCAAAGAAATATGTAATAAAAAAAAAATGGTACAAGATGATAAGTAGAGTGGGAAAAGAAAGAAAAGAAAAAAATAAAAGGTAAAAGAAAAATATAGAAAAATCTTCATTGCAGATTTGACGTTTATTGTCGCCCTTTTAATATTTTCTTTTTACATTTTCTTTTTTGTGCTCTTTTAATATGAAATACGAGAGTTTAGTTTTTTTTTGGCGCTTTCTACAGTAGCACACAGTTCACAGCAGCGCACATGAAGAATGTACAAGAGGTATAGGAATGTAAAGGACGAACAAGCTTTTCAGATGAAGGAATATGATTCCGTTTGCCGTTCTTTAAAATAAAAATAAAAAGAAAAACAAACGAACGAACGAAAAACAACGACGTAAAGAAAAGCCGTATGGCATGGTTGGGCCATAAAATTTATTTATGATTTTTGTGGCTAGAATATTAAATGTTATTCTTTCGTTTTTTTTTCCATTTTATAAACGATCGGAATTGTTTGCAAACGATGAACCAACAAAATAAAAATACAAGAAAATTTTTTTTGACTTTTCCCGATCGTTTTTCTTCTTTTTATTCTTATAAAAAGTTCATTTATTTTACAATAGAATTTTAACTCCCACCCTTCCTGCTGCTTTACCTAATAAAAAAGTAATTTCGAATTAATTTCATTCTACCGTTTCTTTTTTTTTTTCACTTTATTTATTTTCTCTCCATATAAACATTTTCATCCTTATTTTCCAAAATAAAAAAAAGAAGAAAATTCTCATACCAAAAAGAAAATGTTAAAGGAAAAAAAGGAGCAAAAAAAAAAAGTAAAGGGAAAAAAATTCATCTGAATCGACCATTAACTGTGCATTATGGGTTTCTTGAGCCGGTGTTGTGTCTAATCTCAAACTCTGGCGACGACAGGTTTGTTTATTGGTTCAGGGTGTCGTCTGATGTTAAACTTAAGTTTTGGGTGTAGAATAAAAATAAGAAGAGACTGGTTTAGGTAAAACTCTAAATTAGGAACAGAAAAAAGGGAAGCAAAGGAAAAAGAAAAATTGCTTTAAATTTATTGGGTTATAAACTTACCTTCGACTTCAATATAGTCTGTTCGATAATTGCGTGTCTTCTCCTTTTCGTTTTCAGTTTTCAATTTAATTTTTTTTCCTTTTTGGTTAATTTTCAATATTCATTCGAATTTATTTTCTCTTTCGTCTTTGAATTAATAATTAATTAATTCATTATTT
Source organism: Pedicia rivosa (assembly GCA_963082725.1). Taxonomy (NCBI): domain Eukaryota; kingdom Metazoa; phylum Arthropoda; class Insecta; order Diptera; family Pediciidae; genus Pedicia; species Pedicia rivosa. The sequence goes on along the minus strand of OY720153.1, from coordinate 7,877,177 downwards.
TGCTCTTCCTTAAAGAATAGAAAAAAAAAACGGAAAAACAATGAAAATATATTTTTCCTTCTTTTAATAAGCTTATAAAAGTAAAATGAAAATGATCTCATAAAAAAGAAAACAAGACAAAAGGTGTGTCTCGGAGTGAACATTTTCTTATTTCTTCCGCATAAGAAAAATAATAATAAAAAAAAATTTCATTTCAGACAAAAATGTAATTGCAGAAAGAATATTAAAATAAAATAAGGAAAAACAATATAAGGAAAGATTCTTTTTTAATTAAAAATAATTTATACAAAATCTAAATGCAACAACAATAAATTCAAAGAAGAAGAAAATTTACTTTTATATAAATTTTCAGTTTTTTGTTTGTTTTTTTCTTTTTCTTTTCTTACAGAGTTGCATGTTACCAAAATATTTAAACTTTTTGTTGATTTTTATCATCAACTTTATCGTCGTCCTTATATGCACGTTCTTCTATTTTTGTTCTTCTTATATTTTTCCTCTTATAAAAAGCTAGAAGTGATCCCAAAAATTACGATATTGTTTCTTGTTTTAATGCAATATATGCAGATGGTGGCAGTAACATCGTCGTATAGTTATTTTATACGATAATTTTCTTTATTATAAGCAAAAAACACCAAAAAAAAAACTAAGATAACTGTCTCATCCTTCTACTCCTTTTTCCATTTTTCCGTTGTTGATTTTTTTTTCTCTCTGTTTCTCTTTGTATCTTGTCTTCATCAGACGTTTATACGTTTAAACATACTTAGAATATTCCTCTTGTCTTATATGTTTATATTTTTGAATTCAAACTACCCGTTTGGTCTGATACTTTGGGTTAGTTTTATGTGCAATACGGTGATAATTTCTTATTCTTATATTCCAATCTTATACTAATATAATTTTCCCATTACATACAAGAAGAGACAAGAGACAGAATAAAAAAAAAAAAAGAAAAGAAAAGAGGTGGAATAAGTAGAGTACGAGAGTGATTTGAAGCCACATTATTATTATTATTATTCTTCTTCTTCTTCTGCTTCTGCTTATATAAGTATTTTTTTTTTGTTCTTTCTTTTTAACTGAAAATTTATTCTGAGGTTTTATAAAAGAAAAACAAAAGCCAAAAATGTATGTAAACTTTAAACTTTTGCTGTCATGTTTTCTCTCGTGTGTATTTTCTTCATATAAACAATAAATTTTCTTTATAAGTGTGATATCTGTATGTGTGTTATGTTTGTATAAGAATTTCTTAAGGTTAAGGTGAGATTCGGGTATATTAGAAAGAATGGTTAGAATTTTCTGGTGACTTTATATATATTTTATGTTTACAGATGTGAATGATGTGGTTTAGTTAATTTAAAGTTTTCTGGTTTTCAGTATTTCACTTTTTCCCAACCTTCACTTTCTTCATAAAATGAACAATTTAAAAAAGCAAAAATTATGTGTTTGTGGAAATTTTGTTGAAAATATATGATGAGGAAGAAATAATGTAACATTATTTAGAAACATCTCTAGAATTATTCTCTATTCCCAGAAAGTATATTAATTTCATGAAACTCTCAGTAAAATTTCTAATAAGAATATGTTCTGATACAGCAGAAAATCGTGAACCTGATAAAACTTCCACATAATTCTTTATTTTATCCATTTTTACTCAATAAACACAAACCATACTTTTATTTTTTACGACAAATTCATTTATGATCAAAAGACATCGTTGGAACAATATTATGAAGTCCCATTTATTTTCACTTTCTGTCAAATCATTTCTTCATTATCAAAATAAAAATGTCATTTATGAAAACAAAAAAAAAAAAGAAGAAAAACAAACAAATCAACAAATTTTCTCTCTCATATTTAACACATAAAAAAAATATCATTGTTTTTTTTTTTGTGCTGTTGTTGTAAAATAAATAATAAAAAAAAAACGTAACAAAAACAAAATAGCGATAAATCGCAGATTTTTTTATTTCTTCTTATTCTCTTAATTTTTGCCAATGTTTTTACATTCGACGCGACTATAAACTATAAAGAAAGGATCAAATAAAATAAAGAACAACAACAACAACAGCCAACAACTAAATGACGAGAGAAGGTTTGAGAATAAAAACAAAGAGAGGTGGATAAATTTCTTTATATTCACGTTTGGGCTATAAACGCTGCTTTTTTTTTATATATTTTCCCTTTTTTTTCCGTCTTTTTTTACCATTTCCTCTTTTTTTCCATTTGTTGTTTTTGTAACTGACGGAAGGTCAGACATGTAAAATTTATGTACAACGGAAATGAAAATCGATTTTAAATTTTTTTTCCTTTTTTTTCAATTTTTATAAAGTTGGTCGGCATTAGAAAGTTTATTTTTTCAAACAGAAAGCACAAAGAAGATTTTCGTAAAAGCGCAAAAAAAAAAAGAAAATGGACAAAGTTTAGTTTAGTTTATCGTTGCAGGGTCAATTTCAATTTGTTTGTATTATCGAATTCATATTTGTACTTGTTTTTAGTATATGTAGTACATTATTTAGATAACCAAATTTACACATGCACACACACACACATACACAAATGTAAACAAACATAATGAAATAGAAAGACAGCATACTCGTAATCACACAAACTCTACGTTTTATATAATAATAAATTTAATGCATTTACTAGACTTTAGTATTGATTAGTTTCAAACAGACTATATCATACTGTTCTCTTCCTATTTCCTTCTCTTTCACATTTTTATAAGTGTTGTCTCTTTTTCTCTTTTCACTTTACGAAATATTCTGATATGAAAACCACACGGTTTCGTTCAATAGAATATCCGGTGCTGATAATTGTCATTTACCAACACAAATAGAATAGAAAATAGAAAATAAAAAAAAGAAAATTAAGGGAAAAGTTATCGATGATTGTGTATCATTTAAAAATGATGATTTGATTTTTCTGTCTGGTCAATTTATTATATGTTGTGGGCGATTCTTTATTATTTTTTTTGCTTTTAGAGAAGAGAAGATGGAAAAGGTGAACAGATTTCGCCTAATGATTTTTTTTTTCTTTAACTTTGAAAACTAAAAACTGAAAATAATAAAAATAAAACAGTCGTTATTTTTACATTAAGGATATAAATAAGGCGTGTAGTATAGAAAATAGAACGAGACAGGAGTGGAATATGGAAAGACAGAGAGAAAGAATGAGTGAGAGGTTGAATGGTGAAAAATATAAGTTTTGGAGAAAAAAAATAACAGCAGGAAAAATAAAAAGGAAAATTTATATAAATAAAAATGAAAGGAAATAAAATATGACAGACGACAGATAAACAGATATTTCTACCATTTTCCCTTTTTGCTTTCCTTTCAAAAAAAAAAAAAAAAGAAAAGAAAAGAAAAAACATTCTTCTTGTTCTTCTATATTTCATTTGACAGCAACAACTATAAAACTATAACTACTGCTATAACAAAGCTATAACAATATCTAAGCTAGACGATAACACAACAAAACACATAATAATAAATTTTGTCTTTTCCCATTTTTCCATTTTTTCTGTTTTTTTTTTGTTCATTTCTTTCTTCAAGTTCTTATTCTTTATTTATTTATTTATTTATTTTCTTTTAACATTCTACTTTTCTTATTCCCACTCTCTCTCTCTTTCTCTCTCTCTCTATCTTTTCATAACGTTACATTCTCCTTTATTTCCTTTTTTTTTTTTCTAATTCCATTTATATTATGTATTTTTGCTGGATTATGCTAGCAGTTATATAGTCTAGATGCCGCCGCGTCATTGAAAAACAATAGAAAAATATAATTTTCTTTTGATATGTTTTCTTTTTTTTTTTTGTTGGCATGTTCACGGAAAACTTCTGTCAAAATCAAAAGAAAAATTAAATGCAGGAATCGGTTGGTTGGTTTTCTTTAGTTGAACTTAACATTGAATAAGAGGAATGAATGGAAGATGTTGTAATCCATACATTCACGACTCATACACAAAAATAACTTTGTGTTCTTTTATTTGAAAGTCAATGAAATGGATGGGGAGAAAATAGAATTTTTATTAAGACAATTCGAAAAAGTTGATGATTGGTTTTATTTTTGTATATTTATTTCTTTATTTTGGGTTTTATGGTTTTATTCCCTTTTTACTACTCCCCCCCATTCGATACCATCAATTAATCTTTTATGTTTGATTTCCTTTGTTAATTGTCAGAATTGAAATTGAATTGTTTTATGAGAATTTTAGGTTACTTTACGATTATTAATTTATTAATTTTCCCCCACTTTTATCTGTTAGGAATAATTTTTTTTAATAAGAAATAATTTTTAAAAATTGATTTTCGAATGAAAAGTTTGTAATTATATAAAAGTATGCATGCTCGTGTTTATTTAATTGAATAAATTAGCTGAATTGGTTAAAACAAAAAAAGAGGAAAAGACAAAAGAAGAAATCGGTTTTCTATATCGAAAGACAAACTTTAAAAATTTATGGAAGTTTTGTGACAAAAATTGAAAGAAGAAAATAAGAAAAAAAAAATTGTCGTATATTTTTTTTTTGTTTAGGTTCTCTACCTTTTCTTGTTTTCTTTTTATTCTTCTTTTTCTTCTTCTTTTTTTTTACTCTTATTTTATAAATTTATTGAAAATATATTCTCAAAATGGCCAATGAATTATTCAAAATTGAACATTGGACGTTGACCAGACGTAATATAAAAACTCCGATTGAATATATTTTAAATATTGATTTTGTTTTTTTTTTTTCTATATGTGTCCGTCCGATGACAATGTGTGAAATAAATTTTAGTTTAGTTTCTTTTTTATACTTTTTGCTTTCTTTAAATAAAACAACAACAAATAAAATAAATAAATAATAAACTACAATAAATAAAGAAGAGTGAAGAGAGAAAAATAATCTATTAAGACTTTATTATATTTTTTTTTTCTTCTATTTTTAGATGGAGGATGAGGGAAATCATGGTAATGATGAGACAAGATTATTTATTTTGTCTTCATTGGCAGCACATCAAAAGAGTCGTGTATCCTGTATTTTGTGTGAAGAGCCAATGCTTGTTTTTGATAGATACCCACTTGTTGATGGTACATTTTTCCTGAGCCCAAAACAGCATGCTAAAGGATGTATTGAGGTAAGAAAAATTTACTTTCTCCCCCACACACCCATTTTTTTTTTTGTTTTTTTTTAAATTTAATAAGTATTTTCTTTATTTTTCACGTCATTGTTTTATTTTATTTTTTCTTCTTTAATAAATCAACAAATTTTTTGTTCTATTTATAAATCACTAATGTGATTGTTTTATATTTCAAATGAAGAAAGATAGAAATTACAAAAAAAAAAAATCTGTTAGTTGTCGGGGTCGATCAGTCTTTGTCTATATTGTTAGTCAGTTCAGTCAGACTGGCTGTCTGTCTAGGTCGAATGACCGACCCCCTTTACACAACCCATTAACAAAAAAAAAAGAACTCCTTTCGTTTAACATACACACACCCACATACACACACATTAAACTCTTTTTTTTTTTAACATTAATTTTATTACATTAATGTGTGTGTGTGTGTGTGTGTGTGTTAGGTTATGCCAGTGATTTCTTTTTAAAACTCATCGTTAAAAAAAAAGAAGTTATTTATTTTGATTATAATTTTTTGAAATGTTCACTGAATAATATGACACATTTATATACTACACGCACGATAACGATCAACTAAACTAAATTATAAAACAATTTAGTTAAAGAAAAATAATATTATTACTTTTTGTTGTTGTCATCATTTGCTTTTTATTTTTATTTTATTTTTTTTTTTTTTTTATAAATCAATAAAAATAAAGAATTTCTTTCATTTCATTTTTATTTCTTGTCTCTTCTTTGATTTTTACCTCGTCTCGACTTATGTGAAAAAAATCAAATAAAGAAGTAAAAAGAAAAAAAAAATTGACCTACTTTTTTATTATTATTATTTTTTCTCTCCCTCCCTCTCTCTCTCTCTGTCTCTCTCTCTCTCTCTCTTTTTTCTCTCACTTTTCGTGCTGATAAAATATTTATTAATGTTTTATTTAAGAAAACAAAATCCAGTTAAAATTATTATAATATTTTTTATTCGTTTCGTTTCATTTGTTTTTGAGTTTTTTTTTTTTTCGTTTTCCTCTTTTCCTCCCCCTTTCATAAAAATTTATAACCATTTTTCTTTATTCGTTTATTTCTTGCTGTCATTATTGTCGCGACATCATGAAAATTATATATGAATTGATTGATCAATAAAATTAAATATGTTTTTTTTAAACAACAACAACAACAACAACAACGAAACAAGAAAATGGAAAAAAAAGGAAAAATATTTTCTGACAGAAATAAAAAAAAAAAAAAAACAGTATAAATAAATAATAAAAGTTGAAAGAGAATTTATCGGAATTAATATTAATATTATTTTTTTAATCGTGTTCTGTTTATCTTTCTGTCTGTCTGTCCCTTGTTGTGTCAAAATTATATTAAATAATTTATTTAAATTTTGAACACTGTGTTATAAATTAAGTGATTTTAATTCAATTTTAACTCCTTTATTTTAATTGAATTTAACTTAAGTTAATCCGTTAAATTTATCTACACTTCTTGTCTTTTCACATAACACATTCATATATTATTTAGTTAGAAAATTCCCTAGACAATTTTCTCTGTACTAAAGCTTTTCTATATAATGTGTGCTTTTCACAAAATCTGTCATAAATATATAAATGTTTTATACAGCTAATTTTTCCTTCTTCCACACACTGAAAAACATTTATCTAATCTCTTTATTTTTCCTAATTTATAATTCAGAATAAAAAATACAGAAAATTAGGAATGACACAAAAAAAAAAAGGAAAAGTTCCCATCCTCTGTTTTATTTGAGAGAATTTTTTTGTACACAAAAATTATAATATATGAAATTGGCTTAAACAGATGAACAATGAAATTTAGGGTTATTTTCAGAGTAAATTTCCATCTAAATTTTCATATGATTAAAATAATCAAAATGACAGATTATTTTTATTTCAATTATTTTTAATTTTTGTTTTAAAATTTGTCAAAATAATTTCAAATTTTTATTCACAAAAAACAATTCATTCTTTAACTTTCCAGGTAAAATACGAATCGCGTGTACAATATTTGACAGCTGTTTGTATGGGATGCTTAGAAGGTATATCAGCTGATCGTGTCATTCGTTGCAGGTAAAAATTTTAATAAAATTTTTAATTAAAATGCAAATTGAAAAAAACTAAACAAAATGATTATTTTAATTTTTATAGATACTGTCCAGAAAAATGGGATGGTTCATCACTTGTACTTGGTACAATGTACGCTTATGACATTTTTGCTGCGATGCCCTGTTGCACTGAACGGCTTAAGGTAACCTACATTTTCTTTATTTTAACAATATTATTCTCTCCCACCTTTATATATACTCTTGTGACTCTTCTCTGTCTTCTGTTCATCACTTTACCTAAAAAGTTGAAATGAATAAAAAAAAAAACGTAGAAGAAGAAGAAGAAGAAAAAACGTAGAAATAAGTCACGTTTCGGTAATTAAACTTTATATAAATTTATTATTATAATTTTATGAATTTGAAAGAAATGAAGACATTTTTTTTTTTTCTTTGTTTATCATTTTGAATTGGAATTTATAAAACCAAATTACTTATGTGGATTTACGTACGTATACCAGTGGTGTCACAGAGAAAACATTTTTTAAATGTGCACCTTAAGGGGTTAACAAATACACAATTGTTTAGACTTTAGAGATTATATTTTATTGAAAATTCTCTGATTTATTTTATATTTTTACATTTTTTAAAAATACAGAATTAAATATTTGTAGAAAGTTGTTCTCTTGGAATTAAAATTTAATTTAATTTAATTGACGAATCAAGAAATTTTTTTTGGCCTTTTCTTATTTTTCCAACTTTGTACCATCAATTTTTCTCCCCTCCATTGTGACACCACTGTAACGTACATGGAATTTCTATAGAGAAGAGGCCTACATTTTGCGATGAATAAATAAAAGAAAATTTGTTCATACAAAAAGAAATAAAAGAAGAAGAAGAAAAAGAAAAAAAAATTAAATAAAAGCAAATGCAAATTATTTCTTTTTTTTTATCTTAAAGTCAAAACTGACATGACACACATATGCGCTTATGGTTTAAATAAATACGAAAAAAAAGGAAAAAAGAAATAATAAAGTAATATTAAATCAGCAACAACAACTACAAAGAACAGCAACAACAAATAAAGAATAAAATAAATTATTTACATAGAGATACAGTATGTTTGCATGTATGAGTGTGAGTGTGTGTGTGTGTGTGTGAACTGTGTATTTATGTGCGTCAAAGTAAAAAAAATAATAATGTGTTTTTTTTCATCTTATAATTTTTTTTTTGTAAAGAGAATAAAAAAATAAAAGAATAAAATGAAATTCAACTAAAGAAGATTTTTTTTTTTGCATTAAGATCGAATCTAAATATTTGCTTTTGACGAGATGAATTGTTTTAAAAAAGAAAAAAAAGAAGAGAAAAAAATTGTTAAAAGCAAATATTATTGAACCCAGAAGAACAACATCAGAGAGATAAAAAGAATTATTTGTCTGGAAATTATCGATTATTCTCACCCTCAATATAAACCAACAACAATTAAGAGAAATTCACGATTTAATTAACATTTTTTTTTTCTTAATATATTTTCAGTGTAACAATTGCTATAAACTATTGTTACAACCTCATCAAAGATTGAACTACTACAGTGATTATAGTCATATGGTTTGTTGTCCTCAATGTACATCACAGGATACACATTTCGTTAAACCATTGGCTTACTGTTACACAAAACAGACTTCACAGTTATATCAGCAGTGGCCATAACATGAGGCCTTGCTGGAATCTCCAAAATCAGCTAAAACTCAATTGCAATCAAATCGATCTGGCAATGTATCTTCTTATGCAACAACACCATCTACAACAGATTCAGTTGTCAACACATTAATTCAGGAATTGAAAACCATCAAATTAGGTAACAATCTTATGAATAATAATGTAGATACAGGAGTTTTACGTTTACAACAAACAACAATGATTAATGGAGATACTGGCGCTGTTAATAGTAAACAGCAAACAAATAATATTTGGGGTAAAAACTCTGTATGGGGTTCACCACAAAGTCCATCATCATCATCTACTGCAACACAATATTTTAGTAGTAGTAGTCACAGTAATAGCAAAGAATCATTATGGGCATCAACTCAATCATCTCCCACTAGTAATAATAGGGAACAATTTATATTTAATTCACCTCAGGTGACTAATTTATGGGATAGTCCTGTTTCAAAATTATCCCAAGCTACTTTAATGGTTAATAAGGAAACTCCAGGCTCAATTTGGACTTCACCACAATCACATTCCCCAATAAATAAATATAATATGGGTAATAATAACAATAATCTTAACGTTAATAATAATAATAATAATATTTATGAAACTCCAACAAATCATAACAATCAATATATAAATAATATGAATATTCATAAGGCACAAATAAATGAGCCAGCACCACGTTTATTACGTCCCCATGAAATAATGAATGATTCATGGAATCATAATAATCAATATGGTACAATGAATAAACCAAAAGAGCCTGTAGGTTCCTTATGGGCACATCCAACAAATAATTATACAAACAACAATAAAAATAATATTGTTCAAATAAATTCCGCTAAATCATTAAGATTTAGTCCAACACCATCACATCCACATCCACCACCTACAATCAATAATAATAATAATAATAATCTACTCCATCTTAATAATAATAATGTCGGTAACAATTTGAACAATCAAAATATGAATATTGCACCACCATCAATGTCAAATGGAGTTAGTGGTGGTGGTGGTGCTGCTGCAAGCAGCTCATGTCTTCAATTGTTTTCTGATGAGTTTCTTAATTATCTTAATATGATTAATTAATTTAGCCAATTATTATTAAATCTTTTTTTTTTTTTTGTTCTTTAATTAATCATTTTTTCTTTTTTTTTTTAAAAAAAAAAACTTAAATTTAACTGAAAAATGTTAATTTAGTTCTATTATTATTGTGCTTGTTTGTTTTTTTCCCTATTCTTTAGTTAGTTTATTATTTTTAGTGTAAAACAAAAAGAAGAAGAAGAAGAAAAAAAAAGTACGCATGCTAATTAAGATAATCTCTTAATTAAATTGTACATAAAAATGGCATGACATTTTTTGGGATCACAATTAAAAAGAAAAATCTTTAGTCCCCTGGTCAAATGTAATTTTTTTTCTTCTTCCTTCTCTATATAAATATTTTTTTTAAATTTAATTAATTAATTATATTTTTGGCTTAATTATTATTTTAAACTTTTCCTTTATATTTTTTTTTTTTAATTATATTTTTTTCCTCTTTGTTTATTTTTTTTTTCTCTCTCTCTCTGTTTTTTTTTTTTATTTGAATTTATTTTTTATTTTCTTTTTTTTTGTTTTTTTTTTTGGTAATTAATTAAAAATTAAAAAATTAGTAATATATTTTGGTTATTTATCTTATTTAATTAAATCTTTATTATTTATTCGAAATATTAAAAAAAATAAACAATTATTTAATTTTGTAAAAAAAAAAAAAAAACAAACGAAAAGGGTCAAAAGAGAAATAATGATTCACTCTTTTTGACTTGACGCGTTTTTAAGGAATCGGATCCGGTGTTGTTGTATGTAAGTGATTAAAGAGTCACGAGAAAGAGAAAAGTTAAAATAGAAAGAGAAAATGTAAAGTAAAATTTTAATATTAAAATTAAAAAAAAAATAATTAAGAATAAAACAAAAAAAAAATAAAGCTCTGAAATGAGTTTAAAAATATTTACAAGAAACAAAAAAAAAAAAAAACAAAACTTTTTGATACCAAAATTAATTAATTAAAATAATTAAAATATTTTTTTGTTTTCCTTTATTTTTTTTTTTTTTTTTGTTTGTTTTTCCTTTTATTTCCGTTTTTGTTTTTTGTGTTTCTAAATTTTGCGTTTTGTAAATTTTGAACCAAAAAATAGAAGAAAAATCATTTAAATATATTTTTAAGAATTTTAAGAAAAATTATGAAGAAAGAAAAATTAAGGAAAATTTTCTTGAAATTTTTAAAGGAAAGTTATTTGAAAAAAAAAAATAAAATTTTTGTGATTTCTACAAATAATTAAATTTGAAAAATAAAAATTAAAAAATAATTAAATAAAAAATGAAAGGAAAAACTTAAAGTTTTTATTTTTAAAAGTTAAATGAAAAAAAAAAAAAATAAACACATTTTTTTTTTGTATTTCTAAATAAATAATTATAATTAAGGAAATTTTTATAAGGTAAGGGTAAGGGTCTATAAGGTAAAAGTAAATTGTTTTACTTTTGCATTCATAATTTAATAATCAGAAAATAAACAAAATAAAAAAGTGAAAATTTATGTTTAATGACGCCCTTAATGACGTCAATACAAAACACGAAAAAAAAGGAGGAAAGACAAATTAAATCTGCTCCTTTTTTTTTTTTTTTGTTGTTAAGATTAAAGACAAAAATTAAGAAAGTTTTATGAATAAAAAATTTATAAACGAAGAGTGAAAAAATCGAGTGAAATAAAAAAAAAAAAACAACTGTACATAAGAATAAGAAGAAAAGAAAGAAGAGAGGAGGTGTAATAAACTCTCCTTGTCGCTCTTTGCAAAAGTGAGTAGAGCGTTGTTGTGTTGGAGTTTGGAGTGTACCAACCCCCCTACCCAACTTCAAAAACAGTGATGAAGACTAAAGGGGAAATGAAGAGAAAATGTGAAGAAAATTTTGTAAGTTGAAAAATTTTCTTTTTTTTTTTTTTTTACTAAACAAAAATAAAAATATAAAATTAGAAAATAAGGGAAAAACATAAAAATAAACTTGAAAAGCGAAATTGGTGATTTGAAAAAGTAATTAAGGTTTTCAGGTATTAGAATAAATCTGTAAATACAAGCATTATTTAAATACTATTAAATTAAACAAAACAAACGAAATGAAAAGAAAAGAAAAGAAAGAATAGGTGGAAGGTAGAAAGTAGGAGAAAAGTAATGAGAGATGGAAGAAAGGAAGGATGGAATATTTTGGAAAAGGTCTTTTTTTTTTTTTTTTTTTAAGAAAAATAATTAATATGAAAAACACAATTAAAATAATAAAGAAAAAATAAAAAAATACAAGATACAAGATTGACGGTACAAAGAATAAAAATAAGTATGAACATTGAAAGTATGAAGCGTTATTTGTTTTTCGTGAAAGGAAAACTCGCTCTGTAATTGGATTAAAAAAACAATAAATATAATTGGTTCTTTTTTAAAAGATTTAAATCTTTTGGAATATAATTATCGTGATTTTTTTTTATGGGCAAAAAAAAAAAAAATAAATAAAAATTAAACGAATTAAAACGAGAGAAAATTACGAAAAGCTCGGAAATTTTTGCAGATTCTTTTTTTTTTTTTTTAATTATATTTTTTAATACGGACAAAAAAAAAAAAAGAAAGAAAAGAAAATAAAAACAAAGAAAAATGCCAGAATTTAAAAAAATTGTTTTAAGAAAAAAAAATAAAAAAAAAAAATTATGGGAAAATTTTAATAAAAAATGGGAAAATTTTCGTAAAAAAATAAAAATTAATTTAAGAAATTTAATTGAAATCGAAATCGGATTTCGGTATTTTTTCACCAAAAAAAAAAAAATTAAATTTAGCGTCGTAAGTTTTTTTATACTATAAAAAAAATATCGTAGAATTTTTTTAGTATTTAGATGAAAAGTGATAAAAAAAAAATTAATAACATTTTTCCTTTTTTTTCTTTCTTTCATTTTGAAATTGATAAACAAAAAAAAAAGGATTAAATATTTGCGTTTTGAAATTGAACCGATTGCATCGTTGTTCGATTTTTCTTCATTTTTTTTATACAAAAACAAAAAACAAAAATTCACAAACATTAGAATGTAGTCTTTTTGTATTTTCATAAAAAAAAACAGAAAAATTTGAAATTAAAATTTAATGAATTTGCTTTGTTTCGTTTTTCTTTTTTTTTTTTTACATTTGAAATTTTCCTTGGGTTTTTCTTATTTGATTTTTTTTTTATATTGACGCCTATTTAAAGGAAATTCGAATAGACTTTACTCGTATACAATACAATTAAACGTTTAATTAATTAAGACTTTAAAAAAAAAAAAAAACACAGAAACATAAAATTAGATTTAAGAAAATTGAAAAAAAAAAAAAACAAAAATTATTAAAAAAAAAAACAAATAATTTTTTGGACAGCCCTGTCGAAAATTGCCGCCGAATATTTTTTTCTTGTTGTCTTTTTTTTTCTTTCTCAAAATTCTTTACGAACAAAAAAAAAAAAAAGAAGAAGAAGAAGAGAAACAAAATTGTTTTCTTTCTTTTTTCCGAGCATAAAACGAAATTATTAAAAAATTCTAAATTAATAATATTTTATTTTCCTTTTTCATAACAAAAAAAAATGAAAAGGGAAAATTAAAATATAAAAAAATCAGCGAGTTATGTGTGTGTATGTGGTTAATTTGTGTGAATCGTTTTGAAGTAAAACAAAAACAAAAAAAAAAAAATAATTAAATAAAAAACAAAATTTATATCAAATTTATATAATTATTAATTAATTAATTATTAAACATAAAAAATATATTACCTTACCTTTAAATAAAAAATAAAAATCAACAAAAAAAAAAAAATTATATTAATCAATTAGTTTAATTCGTGTGCATATAAATTTAATTTAAATTAATTATATATTAATTAATTAATTCATTAATACTTTCATGAATTTATATAATTAGAATCACATCAACAGAGTAAAAAAAAAAAAAACTATTTGTGAACCTTCTTGACGAGAACCATTGGTTTAAAAAGATTTAAAACAAAAAAGACAATTTTTGATATAAAATAGAAAAATGGCGGATTTAATGTCAGTTCAAAATTAAATTTTTAATATTAAAAAAACATAATGACGAAGTAACTATTCGTATTAACCGATGAAATATTTGTGTGTGTGTTAACAGATGAAATATAAAATATAATACCAAAAAGAGGGAAATTATTGTCAGATGTGTAAAACTTCTATTGTTTTATTTTATTTTTATTTTTTTTATTAATAAATTAAGAATTGTCTTTTTTCTTTTATTTTTCTTTCGTTCATTTTGTGATCACAAATATAATAAGTGAAAGGAAAACAACAAAAAAATTTAAATTAAATATCTTTGCAATTTTTTATATAATAAAGTAAATAAAGAGAAATGAAAAATAAATAAATATAATAATTAATATTGAATACAATTAGTACCTCAGTGTAATCCTGTTTATATAATGAAGATAAAGAAGAAGAAGAAGAAGACAAAAAGATAATTAAAGAAAACACAAACAAAAGTATTTGAATTGAAATAAAAACAAAAATAAAAATAATTAATAATTAAATATTTTATAAATTTTGCACGACAGAAATAGAAATTTGAAAAAATAATAATTGTTGTGTAAAAATACAATTTTCTTTCACAAGAAGAATTATAATAATTATAATAAAGATTATTCTTTTCTGATTTTACTATTCTTGGAAAATGGGAAAAAAAACATTTAATTTAAAATAAAGATGAAAAATATATAAAAATCTGCAATATAAATGAATTTCAGTTTAGTCACAAAAATCTCTCATAGTCTCAAAATCATTAAATTTTTTTAGTTAAATATATTTCCGCTCCAATAATAATGCGAATCCATTTAATTTTTTAAAACAAGAACAACAACAAAATTCAATAAATTTTCACTTTTAATCTTTTATTTTTCACAAAGAAAAATAGAAAAATGAAAAACACAAATATAATAAAAGATTTTAAAGTGAAAATTAATTTAATTTATGAAAAGAAAAAAAGCATAAAAAAAAGGAGCAACCTTCTCAGATCATCTGATGAAAATACGTACAAATCGAGACTATAGAAAATTGTGACTTTTCTAAATATTTTTCTTTTATGTCATTGTAGAAAAAGTTTTTATTCCAAGAATTCGAATCGGGAAGATATTCTTTTTTTTTTTTTTTATTGAATCTTTTTTAAGGATTTCTAATTAATTTTTTCTAAAAAAAATAAATGAAAATTAATTAAATCATTTAAACTAAAGAGAAAACATAATAAATAAATTATAATTAAGGAAAAGAAAATAAAAAGAGGATGAATTAATTAAAATGAAAACAAAAAAAAAAGAAATGTGTGTTTTTTTTTCTTGTTCGGTAGAAGAATCGAAATAGACAATTTTTTTTTTAGAACTCTTGAATTTTGTTAATTATTATAAATTTATCCATCAGGGATTTATAACATTTTTTGTTTTGTTTACGCAAACCCCCCTCTTACTCCCATTATTTGTTTAGACTTTTAATATTTTAAAATTTATTCAAATAAAGGAAACATTTACTTCTCGTTCTTGTTACAATAAAAATAAATAAATAGTTTTACTTTTACTCATTTACACTTCCACACTTCTCCCCCCCTTAATACATTTTTTCCCTTATTATTTTAGATTAATTAAACAACTTTATTTATCTTTTTTAAATGAAAGTCTATGAATCGTTAATTTTATTAATTATTTTTAAATTAATTTCTTTCAACTTTAAATGAAAAAAAAAACAAAAAAAAACAAAAGTTCTTCCAATTCTCTTTTTTTTATAATCAAAAAAGAAACAAAAGAAAAATGTTTTCATAAACAAACAAAAAAAGGGTTTCAGTTGTGTTGTTTTTATTTTCTTTGTAAATTCTTTAATTTTATCTATTTTTTTTTTTTTAATATTTTGGTTCTGATTTTCTTTTTCGTTTTCATTACGTAAAAAAATAATATAAAATATAAAGGAAGTAAACCCACTAAACGAATCCCGTCAATTTTAAACAATAAAATAAAACAAAATAGAAAATTTTGCAGATAAATTACGTACAAAAAACTCGAATATTTTGTTAATAATTCAAAATTTCAAATGGTTTGTTTTTTCTTGTTCAAAAGAGAATTACAACAAAATGTTTGATTAAATTTTTAACGAAATAATTGTCTCGGGTTCATCGGCCTTTCAAAATACATGAAATCGATGTACAAACACAAAAAAAAACACATAAAGAAAAACAGAAATTTTTTTATTTAAAAAGTCAATAAAGGACAAAATAAAATTTAAATGAAGGAAAAATGAAAATGTCGTTATTAAAAAAAACAATTCTCTACAAATGCGTCTTTATCGCTTTTTGTTTTTTCTCACCAAAAATTAAATGACAAAATGGAAAGATTCTCTTTCTAAAATAATGATGTGTGTTTGAAATTTCTGTAAAAGAAATTATTTATATAAAAAAAAAAACAAACCTCAATTCTTTAAGTAAAGAACAAAAAAAAAATTTTTTTATAAAATAATAATTACTGAAAATTTTTTTTTTTTTGTTGTTGTTAAATTAAAATGATTAATAAAAAAAATATTAATAATTATTGTAAACAATAAAAAAAAAAATTCTCTGTAGTTTGTAAAACAAAATTAAGGAATTACACATTTTTACTGTAGGAAAATCGCTTTTTTAAAATTAAAGATGAGAAATAAGTAAGAAGAAGAAGAAGAAGAAGAGGGAAAAGAAAAAGAGAGGAAAGAGAAACAAAATAATGTGTAAAAAGTAAAAAAAGGTGAGAAAAATGTGTGTGTGTGTGTAGTTGTGATTTTTCACTTTTTCTATAGAAAAATATAAAAAGAGAAAATTTATTTAAAATGTAACAGAAAATAATTAAAAGCAATAAAACTTAATTTTTGAAAATAAAAAAAAAAAAAAGAGAGAAAATTTATTAAAAAAAAAAAAAAAAAAAAAGAAGAAAATTCAGGAAAAATGCCAAAACTATAAAATAATAAAAAAAAATTAACAGAGAAAAAAAAAAGTAATTAAAATACAAAACAAAATAAAAAGTTAAAGTAAAAAATATACAAATTCACTAACTGCCAAAAAAAAACAAACAAACAAAACAAACAAAAAAATGACGATTACCTCAAAAAAAATGATTGTGAATTTTAGGATAAAAATTGTTGTTTAAAAATAAAGAAAAAAAAAAAAAAATTTAGTAAAATTCATATCAAGAAATAAAAAATTTAATCGAGTGAAAAATTTTGAACACAACTACACAACTACAATTTTTTCTCTCTTACAATTTAATTTAAAATTGTTTTTCCTTCTTCTTCTCGTTGTTCTTTTTTCTTCTTCTTCTTCTTCTTCTTATTATTTTTTTTTTTTTTTATTCACAATAAAAAGTAAAAATACATTTTTAAAAGAAGAAAATAAATAAATAAAAGAAAAAGAAAAAAAAAAATTATATAAATAAAATTTAAAAACAATTTTTTAATAGATGAATACAAAAAGAAACCTTTAATTACAAAACAAAACAAAACAAAAAACAAAACAAAACAAAAAACCGAAACAAAATATGAACAAAACAAAAAAAAAAAAACAAAAATGAATTATTTTGGTTTTTGTTTTTTTTTTTTTAAATGAAAAAATTAAATGAATTCTTTTTCTACCGCAAAATACCTCATTGATTATTGCACCGCCATTTTAATTTTAATTTTTTTTTTTTTGTCTCTTCGACTTTTGTGAAATATTCAAAGTTTCACAAAATAAATTGACATTGAAAATTGGGTCAAGTCTTTTTTTAGAATCAATGAAATGAGAATCTTTGAAGACAAAAACACAAATGTTGTGTCTTCTTTTTGAATCTTTCCACAACTTTTCCTTTTAATTTTCAACTATCGAATTTCACGTTCGTTCGATTTATAGAAAAAAAAAACGAGTCCACCATTTTATTTAGACGTTCGTTTATTAACGAAATTAAAAATCAAAAAATACGTAAAGTGAAGAAAAGTGACTTTTTTTATGGAAGCTGAAATTTAAAAGAAATTCCGTTATAGACAAAAAAAAAAAAAAAAGAACACAACAAATTCAATTAAAATGGCTGCGCAATATCCATTTTTTTTTTTAATGAAAGAAAAAATAAAATATTTAAAAATTATTAAAACAAAAACAACAACACAAAGAACAAAAAAATATAAATTAAAAGAAAAGTGAATAAATGAAACAAGATTTTTTTTTTTTTTTTTATATAAATTAAACTTTTTTAATTAAAGGAGACACCAAAAAAAAAAAAAAAAAAAAAACACAAAACAACAAAATTTATATTTAAAAATAATCTTTGTAGCAATTAAATTAACAATATTTAAAAACAAACAAAAAAAATGATGAAAATTAAAATTAAGAGATTTAAATTAAAGAGAAAAAAAAAAAGCAGAAATTACATAAAAAAAATTTAAATAAATAAAAATTTAAAAATATTTATATTCGTAAATTTATAGAAATAAATGAAAAAAACAAGAAAACACAAAAAAAAAAAATCCAGTAATAATAATTAATTAAAGAAATGATCATTGTTTTTTTTCTCTCTACTTAATGAAGACAGAAGCTTTTCTGATGTGTAGGAATTTTATTCAGATAGAATGGAAAAAAAAAATAAATCATACAAAAACAAAACGAATTAATTTCTACAAATTAACTAAAAAAAAAAAAATTATTATCCAAAAGTGAAAGTGAAAGTGAAAGTATAAAGAAGAAGAAGAAGAAGAATAAAATATAAAATATAACAAAAAAAATATATTACCTAATTATTAAAAAAAATTAAATTAAAAAAATTGTGTAGATGTTGTTTTTTTTTTATTTTTAAATAAAAAATTTAAAAGGAAAAAAAAATTTAACTGTTGAGTCTAATTTTTTTTTTTTTTTTGTTTCATTTAAAACAAATTTTAAACAAAATATAATTAATTTTTTTTCTATCTAAAAATTTAATTAAAGGAAATTTTTTTAGTCTAATTCTTTGTAATTTTAACAAAATGGAAAAAAAACTACAAAATTTTTTATTATTCTTCAATATTTTTTTTTTCTGTTTTTCTTTATTGTGTTTTTTTCTCGTCCACTTAATAACCTCCCGCCCACTTGTTTTGTTTTGTGTGTTTTGTGTTTTTTTTTTTTTTAATTTTTATAAACTAAAATGAAAAAAAAATATTTAATAAAAGAAAAACACAAAAAAAAAAAAAATTTATATAATTGCTTCAAGTACAAAAACTAAAATAATTAACTTAAATATTAAAAAATTTATTAAAACAAAAAAAAAACAAAATATTTAAATATCACAAACAAACAAAAAAAAGTTAAAAAAAAACAAAAAAAAAAAAAAAGTAACACAAATTAAACAATAAATTAAATTTTTAACGAAAATTTTTTAAATAAAATAAATTAAAAGAAATGAATTTTTCAGATTTAAAAGTAATAAAAAAATTAAAAGTAAAAATAAATAATAATAAAAAAAAAAAAACTACATCTCGTTAATTAATTTCTTCAAATTTTATTAATTAATTAATTATGATTAAATTTCTAGAATTTATATTTAAAAAAAATAATATTTAAAAATTACTAATCCTAAATCTAACTAATTAATTAATTAATTATTAAACGTAAAAACAAATAAATATTTTGTATTTTAAAATAAAAAAAAAACCTAATTAATTGTTGCATTTAAAAATATTAATTAAAAACCTCCGGAGTTTTGAACAAAAAAAAAACAAAAACATAAAAAATGTAAAAGAAGAAGAAGATGAAGAAGATGAATATTGACAGAATCCGTTTTTAGAACAAATTTTTATTCCACATTCACTTCAAAAATATTTGTGAAATTTTTAAATCAATTAAACCCATCCCCCCCCCGTACACACAAATTGTGTAAACTTGTAACAATTTTGTTTTTGTTTTTTCTTTTTTCTTTTCTTTTAAATTAAATTAAAACGTTAATTAATAATCAATTTTTATATGAAAATTAAATAAATAAAAAGTAAATGTTTTTAAATTAAAATAATTAATTAATTAAAAAATAAAAATATATTATCGAGTAAACAAAAGAAAAAAAAAACTTAAATTTTAATTCGATACAATTTGGTTGTAAAAAGGACCCATTTTTTCACATTATAATTAAAATAAAAGATTTTATGAAATGCAACAAAAAAACAAAAAAAAAAAAAATACAAAACGAACCTAACGTTGATAAAAGAAAAAAACATTTCTGCTTCATTATTATTTTTTTGTTTTTAATTTTACAAATATAATTAATGGGTTCTCTTAAAAATCATCGATTGTTTGGAATTTGTTTTAAAATTTTCTTCGTAAATTCTTATTCCAATTTTTTTTGTTTTTGTCAAATCCCACCAATAATCAATAAATGGGGGATCCCATTTTTTTGTACAATTTTCTTTTATATATTAAAAGAACAAAACAAATTCCTTTCAATTTTTGTGTTTTCTTCTTTCCTAAAAAAAAAAATATATAAATTTAAAGAATAAAGAAAAAAAAAAATATCTAAATGTTTGTAGAATTTAATAAGGAATATTATGCTTAGCTTCAATCCCCAGATTATTTTACATTTTCATATTTTTCCACTCTCCCTCCACCACCACTCTTTTTATTACTTAAAGAATCCATTTATTTTTATCCCTTCGATCATTTTTCTGTCTCTCTCCCTCTCCCTCTCTCTCTCCTAACGCAATCCCTCGCTTAATTTCTCTTAATTTTATTAAAGAGAATTTGTGATTTTATTTAATTTTTTTATTTTTTTTTTTTTACCTATTTTTGTTGTTGTTTTTTTTTTTTCTTGCGTTAAAATCTTAAAAATATTAATAATTAAAGATGTGGTTTAATTAACACTAATTAGTCATGTAAAACGTAAACAAAAGAAGAAGAAAGAAAAAAAGTTAATAATAATTAAATAATTAAATAAGAAAATGAATAAATAAATTAGAATAAACATTTTTAATTAATAATTTTTCTCAATCCCCCTATTTACTAATTAATTATATTAAATTAATTTTAATCGATGTTTCCTTTTTATTATTAAATGGATAATTACACATTTAATTAGATGTTAAACACAAAGAAAAAAAATGTTTTTTCTTCTTAATTAATTAATTACAATTAAAATTATAAAATTTTAAAAATCATTAAAAACTTAAAATTAAAAATTATTTGTATGAAAGTGAATTTTGGATATGAATGTAATGAGAATTTTTTTTTTTTTTTTTGTAGACACACGACAAAATAATAATTAAAAATCAAAAAAAGTTAAAGAAACAAAATAATTATACAAATATTCCCTCCCAAATAAATAGAGGGGTGCGGAATAGGCGCAGGCCTATTTATAATCTAATCCAACCCAAAAAAAAACAACAAACTTAATAATCAATTTTTTAAAATATTAAAAATAATCCGTTTTTGTTTTCTATTCGTTTTTTTGTACAAATTATTGAATTTCCTCCTCTTTACGGAGGGGGGTAGGAATAAAAATTCAAGAATTGAACATTTTCATCCAATAATTAATTCCAAAGAATTATTTTGGAAAAATATAATTTTTTTTTTTATCAAAAAATTAATTATTAAATCGGCAAAAATTAAAATTAATTAAAGAGCACTAAAGAAAAAAAAAAAAACAAAATTAATGTAGGGCTGTAAATTTTTTGTTTTTTTTTTTTTTTTTTTTGAAGAAAGAAAAAAAAAAAGAAAAATCGAAAAAATTTGGAAAAAAAAAATTAAAAATTAAACGAAATTATCACGTCCAACGGGGGGACAGTGACTTTTAGACATTAAGAATTTTTCTATAATTTTTCTTGTTTTTTTTTGTTTTCCCCCTTTGTTTTTTCTCAACAAAAAACATGTTTCCAAAGAGCCTAATTTTGATATTTAAAAAAAAAAATAAAGATAAAATTTTATTCCGTTTTTTTAAAAATGTTTTCTGAAGAAAAAAAAAAAAATTGAACATTAAATTAAATCGAATAAAAAGAAAATTTAATTCATTTTCTGTAAATATATTTATTTATTTTTAATAATGAATGAATTTTTGGCGGATTTATGAAATTCGTTGATTACAAAAAAACTAAGAAAGAAAACAAGAAGAAGAAATTAATAATAAATGTTTAAAAATATTAATTTAAAGAAGAAAAGAAAGAACAAAGTTGAAGTTGAAGAAGAAGAAGAAGAAGACGAAGAAATAAAAGAGTTAAAAGAAAAGAACAACAAATCCAAAAAAATAAATGTAAAAATGTAAACACATTGCGATTATGGTCTATCACGTGATTGATTAAAAATGAATTATAAACACAAACAAAAAAAAAAAAAAAAGAAACAATTAAAAATAAAATGAATGAATTTTAAAATTAAGCCAAAAAAATAAATACAAAACAAAACAAAAACAAAAAATAAAATATTGGGAACAAATTTTGTTTTTTCGACATTTTGTTATTTTTTTTTGTTATTTTTTTAAATGAAAAGAAAAAAATCTCACTCAACATTTGAGATAAAACAAAACAAATCAAAATCAAAGAACAAAAAATAACAAAGTGGCCGAAGAAGCAAAACTCGAAGGATATTGCATCAGCACCATCTTACAAGCTGGTATGCGGACCAAATCGAAAGTGTTGATAAATTATTACAAAAAAAAAAACAGAAGAAGAAGAAAGAAAATGAAAATGAAAATGAAAAATAAATAAAATATTAAAAAAAAAAATTAAATGTTTAAAAAATAAAGAAAAAAAATAAAAATCAATCGTTAAAAAGCAATAAAAACGAAGATAAAAATATAAAATAAGCAGAATCGGAATAAAATTAAAAATAAAAAAAAAATGCTTTTCCAAGAATTAATGAAAAAAAAATTATTATAAATTGAATTGAAACAATCGGAATTCTTATTATTAATTATTTATTATTAAAGAAATTGAAAAAACATTAAAAACATTAAAAATTTATAATCGGATGAATAATAACAAAATTAAGACTGGATCGGTTAAAAAATTATTAAAAAATGTGCGGTGATATTCAAAATTTTTTATACTGTTCAATAATTAGACTTAAACAATTTAAAATTAAAATTAAAACAAAAAAAAAAATGAAAATGAAAATCAATTTGAAAATCCCAATTTGTTATTCAATTTAGAAATCGTAGAATCGTATTTTTTAATTTAAAAAAAAAAAAAAAAATGTTAAATTATAAATTAAATCACTCGCAATTTGAATCGGAAAATATGAAGAAAAAAAAATTTATTAACGTCCAGATGTATTGGATTTCTTAACCAGTCAACGTTTACAAAATTTAAAAACAAAAATTGAACGTTGATGAATCATCACTATCAAGTGCCAACATAAAATAAAAATATTATAATTCTGTGATGGAAAGTGAAAATTAAATATTAGAATCCATCATCTTCTCGTTTTTATTGTTCATATTTTTCATTACAAAATGTCGCCTCTTTACTAATTTGGCTATGCAAAAACTAATATTAATAATTGACATTAATTGATGGTAAAATTAAGATAAAATTAAAACATTAAAAAATAAAACGCACATAATAAAACTATAAAGAAAAAAAAAACGAATGGAAATAATTTTTGATTCCCAAAAGAATAAAAAAAAAAAAAACAAAATAAAAATGTAAGAAACAAAAGAAATGAGAAAACATTTTTTTATTCACAGAACTGAATTTGCAACTGATTAAACTGAACTGAATTTTGCGTGATTTTTTTTTGTATTGTATTGATTGAAACGTAAATAATTAAAATAAAATAATAGAGAAAAAGAACTTATTAAAATTATTAAAAATAAAACTTAAGTGAGGCTGAGGATGCATCAAAATCAGGGTAAAAATTGAAAAGAATAAAAACAACCAAAAAATTAAAAATGAGAACAATTAAGTAAAAATAGGGACAGCAATGTTGTTGTTGTAATTATTAGTAAATATTCAAAATAAAAAATGTCACTTTTTTTTTAAATGAAAATTAAACTAAATTAAATATTAAATAAAATTTAAACGAACAGTAAAAAAAAAAAAACTCTTGCATCTTAACTAGCGAATAATTAAAATTAAATTATAAAATTGGTGTTCAAATTGCATAAATTTTTCACGTTTTACGTTTCTTCAAAATAAAAAAAAATAAAAACAAAAGAACGCATTTTAAAAAAATCATGCACATTCTTCTA
The DNA here is from genome assembly GCA_963082725.1 of Pedicia rivosa. Taxonomy (NCBI): domain Eukaryota; kingdom Metazoa; phylum Arthropoda; class Insecta; order Diptera; family Pediciidae; genus Pedicia; species Pedicia rivosa. The sequence goes on along the minus strand of OY720153.1, from coordinate 7,853,067 downwards.
AATTTAAATTAATTAATTAAAAGAAAAACATGTTAAAAATAAATATAATTAGAATCTAAATTAAATTAAAAAAAAAAAGAATTTTTTTTTAAAGATGGCGACACAATATACGAGAGAAAAAAAAACCGACAGAAAAAATTAGAAATGTCAAAATTGTGACGGCCAAAGAAAATTAATAAAAAAAAAAAATGGCGGAAAAAATACGTTTTTATTGTTTAAGAATAATTAATAATTTAAAAGAATTAAAAAAACATCCGAAGTAATTAATATTAATTATGATATAAAATATATTGATGTAACACACACACGTACATCAATAAAAAAAAAAAGAAACACAACACACAATCATAATTATAATAATTAAAATAATTTTAATAAAATTTAATAAATAAAAATAAAGTTAATAATTAATCATATTCCTCTGTAGTTATTCTTTTGTTTTTGTTTTTCTTTTGGAATGAACGCATGTTTTGTTTTTTTTTTTTTTTTTGATTTACATTTGTTTTAAGAAAAAAGAAAACAAATGTGTATTTTAGTGAATAAATGGGTGTGTGTGTGTGTATGTGTTCTGTGCATGTTTACAATTATATAATTTTAAATGTATGCATTTATATTCTTCTATTAATTAAATATAAAAACATACACAAAATATATAAAATATATAAAATATTTAACCTAATTAATTATTATATATATTTTTAATAATTCTACAAAATAATTTTTGTATTAGATATTAAAGCACGAAACATATTCCTATTCACAAATTGATATTCACCTTTTATAATATGAAAAGTAATTAAATAAAAAAAAAAATAAAAATTTTATAAAAAAAAGAAGAAAAAAAAAGGATTAAAATCGATTTTTTTTTTCTTATTAAAAATTATTCGCGTAATTTTGTGGTTTGTGTAGGGAGAAAAATAAATATTGTCCATGTTTTAGTCCAGTTGGCAGCCAAGGAATTTTTTTTTTTCGGTTAGGTATTTTTGTAAGAAGGGATTTTTTTTTTGTTTCACTTTAAATAGCTTCCTTTTTTTTCGTTTTACTGCTTCTTCTTATTTTGTTTTTGTTTTTTTCGATAAGACGAGAATTCGTTTCTTGATGAATTATTAAAATTTAATAATTATTTTTTGGTTTTCTTGAGTTTATTATTTTCTTTTTAAACGAACAAAAAAAATAATGTTCTTTTGTAAATTATATTTCTAATTATTAGGGCGTACAATAGAGAGACAGAGACAGAGAGAGAAAATATTGTACTATGAACACAAAACCAATTTGTAATGTTGGTTTTTTTTAAACATAATAACTTTAAGATTTGTGTTTTCTCTCTCTCTCTCTCTCTCGCTGTCTTTAGCACTTTTCCTCCAAAAACCCAATAGGAGGGTTTACTGTTCTTGAGAAGGGTAATTTGCTATGAATAGCAAATATTTGTCTATCGTTAATTTTGTATGCAGCCCAATTTAAAATATGTAAGAGTATAAAAGAATATAAATTGAAAAATGAAAAGAAAAAACGCAACAGTCAATTGTTATAAAGAAAAAAAAAACTCTCCACTTTATAAATAATAATAATATTAAATCAACCAACAAAAATCGGTTTTGGCAAATTTTTGTCAACCGTAACAATAGAATTTTTTTTTTTTTTGGTTTTAAATTATTCAAGTTAAATCAAGTAAATTGTACGTAATATACAAATTTTTGTTCTTCCCGTCCCCTTTTTTCATTTTCTTCCTTAACTTTTCTTTTTTATTTTTATTTATTTATTTTGTTCTTTAGTCGTCGATACAAACACACACACACACACACATAAAAAATACAAAAAAAAAACGAAAGAAAAGAAAAGAAAAATCAATTTGCTTTTTTTTTTTTTTGGTTACAAAAGAGAGTCGAGGAGTTTAGAGTTGTGATGATGATAAAATGTAAGAAAAAACAAAGTAGAAGAGGGGTGGTTTCGGAACAAAATTTAAGGTTTACGCGTTACACACTAAACATCCTTTTTTTTATATATATATATATATAGAATCCAGTATTAAGAAACGGAACGGAATATCACAGTATAAATTTCTTTTAATATTTTATTTTTCTATTCTTTTCCTTTTTTTTTTTTTCATTCTTCTATTGTTGTGTGTTAAAAAAACATACGGTGAATGGTAACAAAATGAATTTCTTTTGAATTTTCTAAACAGAGAAAGAGATGATTTGGAAGGCCTGCGAGGTGCGTTTATTTTTTTCTTTTTTTGTTAACAAAACTTTCACTTTCACCCGCGGCGAATAAATCACTCCAAACGATACAAAATAAAAAAGAATTCTTTCTTTAGAATAAAACCAAAGTTAATTTACTTTTTTTTTTTCCTTTCTTTATTTCACTGTCGCCTTATGGTTTTATTGTTCGGTTATGCAATTTTTTTTTTATACAGGCAATAAAGTGTACCTACTCCGGGTTTTTTTTTTATTTTTTATTAAATAGAATATTATTTTACCAAAAAAAAAGGGTAAGCCGTTTGATGAAACCGAATATAATAATACTTTCGGCGATACTGGTGTTTCTGAATGTTCATAAACGTCATACACACACACACATTGATAACAATGCTTAAGGATTTATTGTTGTTGTTGTTTATTCTTTTTTTTTTTATAACAAAAGACTTTGACGTTTTCTTATTCTACTTTTATATAACATATTTTGATTGGATTCAATAAATTATATATTTGTCGCTGTTTGACAATAAAAAAAGAAAACCTTTAAAAAGAAAAAGAAAAAGAAAAAAAATTAATAAATAAAAGAAAATAAAAATGTAACTTTTTTTTTTTTATTTTTGTTAATTTTTCTTTTTTATATAAATTTTTAATATTTATTCGATTTTCTTAATTTGTATTTTGTGAAAACAAAATCCCTTAAGCCCCGAAGGCAGGAACATTTTGTGATTGTATCTTATGTTCACGGGTCTCGTCCCAAAAAAGAAACGTCATCACTTATTTTATTTCTTTTTCGTTTAAAATTCTTATATTACTGATGACGATGAGTCCCGGCGCTACATAGGAGAGAAAAAATAAAGAATTTGTGATTTTATTTCTGTTTAGTTTTTATTTTATTTTTCTTTTGTTGCTTATGTTTTGTTTTGCTATTTATAATTTTTTAATGTTTCTTTCTCACCACACTTGACTATTAATTGGTCACAGTTTCAATATTTTTGGAACGAAGTTATTTTCGATTTAACGTTTGATTTTAATTGGTGAGAAAAAAGGACGATGACGTCCATTAATGGGACTTAATCTTTTTTTTTATTTTGTATATTATAGAAGGGAATCAAAATTCCCAAATTGGCAAGAACGATAGCAGCTGAGATTGTGTGTATTTTTTATTTAGGTTTTTTTTTGATTTGAAAAGTTCAAATGAAAAAAAAAAAAAAAGTGAAAAGAAAATTTTAATCGAATTTAAGAGAAAAAAAGTAAAGTTAATAATAATTAAGAGGTAACTCGAGTCTGTGAAATTCTGCTGAATATAATTATTATATTCAGCAAATTGAAAATTAATTAATTAATATTTCGTTTATAAATTTTAATGGAAAAGAAAAATAATTATGTTTAAGGTGATTTTAGAAAGTTTAAGGTATTTGATACAAAATTTAACACAAAAATTAAATTAAATCGTTTAAGTTTTTTTTAGTTTTTAGTTTTTTTTTTTTTTTTTTTGGTAAAGAAAAAATTAATTAATTCTCTTTAGTTCTATTTTTTTTTTTTTTTTTGTTTTTCTGTTGTTTCTATTTTCGGTTTTAAAAAATTTTTTTTATTCTAAATTATTTCGTTTCATCTTGGTTCAGTTTTTATTTTCTTTATTTATTTTCTCTTAATTCTTAATTCTTAATTTTCTTCTAATAATTTTAACTGAATTAATTTAAATAAAATTAATTTTCTGTATATTTAACTTTTTATTATTTTTTTATGATTCTTTTGTTTTTGTCTAATTTTAATATTTTTTTTTGTACATCACGTAAAAAAAAAAAGAAAAGAAAGAAAACAATTTATTTTTGTTTTTCTCTCTTTTTATTTTTTTTTTCTTTGGAAAGAAACTCGTATCTGTGAATTGTAGCTTTTAGGATTAAAAAAAAAAAAAAAAATTAAAAATTAAAAAATAAAAGAAGAAAATTAAGATGGGAAAAAAAAGGAAAAATCTAAATTTTTTGTATTAATATTTAAAAATATAGTATTTTTAGTAATTTTTGGTTTTTTTTATTTTTAGTAGGTTATTTATATACATAAATATATTTTACGATTAACGATAACGAAATTAAAAAAAAATTAAAGGATACAAGCGAAAGAAAACGAAGAAAAAGAAGGAACAAAAAAAAAATTAATTTAAGATAAATAAGAAGAAGGTTTTTTTAAAACCCACCCCACCCCCTTTGCTACCACCCCACCCCCAACCCCTCAATTGAAAATGTCTGCGTAAAATTCATTAATCCAAATTATTTGTAATCATTAAAATTAAAATTATTTTTAAAAGAATAAAAAATACTAATTGGCATTAAACTCATGTCTGTGACGTTAGCGGTAAGAAATATTTTTCTAAGGATTTTTTTACGGCATTTTTTAATAAGGAAAAAAAAAATATAAATTTTAAGGAAACAAAAAAAAACAGTACGAAAAATTTTAAGGATACGGTTTTTTCTGTTTATAAATTTAGGCGAGTTGCGCTCAAAAAACGCAAAATTTTAAAAAATTAAATAATTAAAAAATTAAAGGAAAAAGGGATATTTTAAGTGTAAGGAATTTTTTTTTTGGCTGCTAATTTGTAGTTGAGAAAAAGTTATGAGAAAGGTGTAATGGGAGAATACTAAAAATGGACAAACCACAAAAAAAAAAAGAAAAAAGAAAACAAATCTAAAATATTTAAACACGAATAATTGCTTTTCTTTTGTTTTAGGTAACTTTTTTTGCTTAGTTTTATTTTATAAATTAAAAGTTTGCGATTGCTTAACTTTATAGTTTTCTGTTGAAAAAAAAAAAAGTTCTACTAATGTTTTTTTTTATTGTTTGGAAAGAAAAAGAATATCTCCCCATTTAAATCCTGTTTCTTCTAAACAAACAAAAAAATAAAATAAATTTCCACCATTTGTTTGTTGTAAAACTTCAATCAAAAAATGCAACAAAATTTTTTTTGATATATTTCCAATTTATAGGGTCAGATGAGAGAATCCATTTATAATTTTTCGTTTGGGCACAAATTTCAATAATAAAATTTGTCCTTTACCTCAAAAATATTCACATGAAATAAATAAAGAGAAATTATTGGATTTTCACATTTGATCTTAGATTATTCTAATGTTCCCATATTTAATGTTCCCACCATCCCTGTCTTTTAGTTTCTCTCTGTTTTAATTTTCATTTAAAACAATTGTAAATGTAATGGAAAATAAACCAATAATAAAATAATGTCCACAAACTAATGCTGTTAAAATAATATACACAAAAGTAAAACAATACAAAAATATTTATGAATTAAAAATAAAAACATTTTTAAAGTTCATCATCTTGATGAAGAAGAAAAAACTCACAATAAATAAAATAAAATAATAATAAATTAAGTATAAAAAAAGGAAACATAATTTTAATTATTAATTAAATCAATTTTCATTTTTTTACTTAAACAAAAATAAAAAAGAAAACATAAAATGGAAAATGGTAAATAAATACATTTAATTGTTTTTATTTGATTTTAAATTTCTTAAGGAAATTACAAATACAGAAACTAATAATAAGCAAACACAAAAAAAAACATCCAACAAAAAATAAATTTCCTTAAAAATGAAAATATAAAAAACAAAAAACGTAAAAACAAAAAAGACGAAAGTGAAATCGAAAATAAAAACAAAAAAAAACAAAACAAAAAAAACAAACAAACACAAAAATATATACCTCAAAACAAATTAGTGAATTGATTTTTTATTTGTAATTACAATTAATAAACCTTCACCGTTTCCCTTGTCCCACCTCCCATATTTACCACACATACATATGGAACTTCCCAAAACTTATTATTGAATATTTTCTTTGTGATTTTTTTTTTGTTGTTTTAAATAAAAATCAATTAAATTAATTATTTTCTTCTTCCTTAATTTAATGTGAGAATTTTTAATAAAATACTATGCTACCTTCCCCCATCTCCCACTTCTTTTCACAATTCCCCCATTTTGAGAATAAAAACTTTTTAAAAATAATTAAATCAATTTCTTTAAATAATTATATTTAATTCGTTTTTTCTTATTTGTTCTTTTACTTTTAATTAATTTAATTTCTTGTTTGTTTTTCTTAATTTTCATTAAAGAAAAAAAAAAATTGTAGAAGAAAATTCTAAATTTTCTTAAATAGTTTTCTGAAATTTTTCTTCAAATTTGTGTTTTTGTTTTTTCTGTCCTTCTTTACTTATGGGTCAATAGATTTTTAGACGTCCAGAAAATGCCCCGCTGGAATTTTGTAATTAAATAAAGAAAACAGTAAAGAGACTGGGAGAAGAAAAACAAAACAACCATAAAGAATAATTTGAGATTAATTTCAGTGAAAAAAAAAAAAAAAAACGAAATAAATTAATTTAAAATAATTTTTAATTAAAAAATCTTTTAAATCAAAATAAATAAATGTTTTTTTTTTTGTTTAAATTAAATTCTTTAAACTTTTAAATAAAATCAATTATTTTTTTTTTGTGTATTTAGTTTTGAATTTGTTGTTTGTTAACTTTTTAAAGAAAATGAAAAGAAAAACCATTAATGATGATTTTTAGTGCAAAGAAGAAAATTAATAAAAGGAAAAATAAAAAAATAGTAATTTGTTTTAGTGAATAAAATAAATAAATTTTTAAAACTTAAGTCAAATGAAAGTAAAAAGAAATCTGGACCAATTAAAGGAAGATTTTTTTTTTTGATTTTAATTAAATTTTGTTTTTTTTTTTTTATTTGTTTAGAAATATTAATTATTGAAGACACAATATCAACCCACCCACCCCCCCCCCAACCCCTTTACTGTTGAACTTAATTTTACTTTTGAGTGTCTTGTTTTTTTTTTTTTCGACAAATTAAAAAATAAATTTAATCAATCGCACTTTTTTCTTTGTCTACAAAAATCCTTCTATGTATCCTTCTATATTAACTTCTTTCCTTACTTTCGTCCTTCACACCCCCTTATTGAGAGTACAAATTGTTTTTTTTTTTTAAAATAATTATAATGATAAGAATTTTTATGAAAGAAAGAAAAAACTAATAAAAAAAAAATAAAATAAAATAAAAAATATATAAAATAAAAATAAATAAAATGTAATTTACTTAAAAAAAAAAAATATTATAATTAATTAATTTTTTTTTTGTTTTTTCTCACCCCCAACAGTAATTATATTAATTAATTATGATTATACTTATGTAATTATGAAATAACAGAAAATTGTTGTTTCCGTTTTTATGATTTTGTTGCAAATGTTTTTTTTTCTCAAAAATAGAAAAAAAAACCAAAATAATTTTGACATAAGCACGAATTGTGGTTAATTTTTGAACTAAACGGAAGAAAAATAATTTTACAATAATTTATTATTGATTTTCATTGGAAAAATGTTTAAAAAAAAAACACTACAGATTTTTAATTAATTATTGTAGTGGAATTCTAATAATTTTTGTTAATTTTTTTTTTTTTTGTATTGAAAAGAAAGGACAAAAAAGAAACTACCAAATTATAAAAACACAATAAAATTAATGATAGTGCGAGAAAGAGACGAACGATTTTCAAATGAAAAAATATACCGTTTATTCGTATTAGAAGAGGGGACAAATAAATAAAAGATGGAAAATGTCAGAATTTTTCGAAAATCGTGATTATCGTTTTTTTTCTTGATGTTTTGAAACTCCCTTTTTGATTCAATTAAATTATATCTTAATTAATTTAAATAAAATATATTTGTTTGTGCGGTCATCAATGAAGGTCCTCTTATCCCTCTTGAGGTGTAAAGATGATCACTTTTATCTATTTAATTTTTATATTTAACCATTCTGACCAAAACAATATGAATTTTTTTTTTTCTGAACAAGAAAAAGTGAAAAGAATAAAAAAAAAACTATAAATTATTATTAGAAGAAGAAGAAGAAAAGAGAAAGTAGTGAAAAGAAGAAGAAGAAGAAGAAAAACACAAAAAATAGAAAGTGAAGAAAAACAAAATAATGTGAAATACTTTGTACCTCTAAATCTCGCAAAAAATAAAAACAAACAGAAACTAGAAAATTTTTTATGGATTGTTAAAATAAAAAATTTTAAAGAAAATAAAAAATAAATAAATAAATAAAAAAATATGGCGTCAGAGATGGAATAAAAAAACTGTTCTTTTAATTTTATTGATTTTAGATTATTTTTTTTACTTTGCGTTTATCCCTAAATATTTTTTTTTATTTTTCTTAAATTTTTGAGAATAAACAAAAATATTTAAAAACTAAATAAACTAACTAAAAGAGAATATTTATTTGTACAAATCAAAAATTATGAAAAAGAAGACGAAGAAGAAGACGAAAGTAGATGATTTTCTTTTTTTTTTCTAAATCGATAACAAATAAAAAAAAAAAAACAACGACAGGAAAATAATGAAATCAATTTTTTTTTGTTAAATCTTTTATGAATTTTATTCAACTTATTATTATTTAATGAAAAATGTAAAATTATTTAATAATTGTGATACGAATTGAATTTTGTATGTTTTGTCTCCAAATGGGGGGAAAAAATGAAAATGAAAATAAAAGAAAACAAACAACAACAATTAATTCATATCCAAAACAAAGATAAACAAAAGAAAATGTAATTTCATATTTTTCTTGATTAGAAAAAGAGAAAAAGAGAATGAGTGAGAGTAGTAAAGCTAAAAAATAATACAGAGTGAGTGAGAGAGAGAGAGAGGACAAGTCCATCTAAAAAAATTAATGTAAAATGGCCGAAATTAAAGAAACGTCAAATACAATTTGATTTTGTTTTTATTCGTTTATTTTTTTTTTCTTTGTAAACTAAAAAAAAAATAATTTCATATATTACTTTTTTACCTAATTAAAAGTAATTAATTAATAATTGTAAGTAGTTGTGCGTGAAAGATTTCAATTTCAATTGTTTTCTTTTTATAAATTAATTAATATTTTTTTGGTTGTGTTTTTTAATTTTTAATTTTTTGCCAAAAAAAAAAAAAGCAAATGAAAAATAGAAAATAAAACAAAAAAGGAAATTTTGGATTTTTTTTTTAATTTTTATAAAAGAAATTAAAAAATATTATTTATTTATAAAAGAAAATTAAATTAAAAAAAATACTTATTCTTAAAAGAAAAAAGAGAGAAACACAAAAACCCAACAAAAACTTTGTACAAGCAAAATCCCACAACCAATTATTATTATTATACAATTACAACAAAAACTAAAAAAAATTAAATAAATAAATAAAAAATACAAAAACAAAAAAAAAAATAGAAAAAGTAATTTAATAAATTTAATAAAAAATCACAAAAAAACAAAATCTACAAAAAAAAAAAATTTTATAAGCAAAAAAAAAATAAAATAAATTTAAAAATTTAAATAAAAACAAATGAATTATATAGAAATGTACGGCTTGTTTAACACAAAATACAAAAACAAAAAAAAAAAAATACAAATAATAATTAAGAGATGGCTTTTTTTTTAAGAAAAAGATAAATAAAAAATATCCAAGTGAAAAATTACACAAAAAAAAAACACAAAAATTCCAAAACTAAATGAAGAAAAAAAAAAAGAAGAAGAAGAAGAAAAATTATAAAATTAAAAATTAATAAATGTAAAATTTAATTGTAATAATTATATATTATATATTCCCCCTCCCCCCCCTTTGTAATAATCTATATATTATATTATTAATTAATTAATTATTGTAATATTAATTGATAAACGCAGACATTTCAAAAATATTGAAATAAAACAAAATGAAGAAAAACAAATAAAATACAAAAATGATTTTTTTCTGAAATGGAAAAATCATTTTTAAAAAATTAAAAATTATTCTTGTTTTCATTTTTATAACCTCACCACCCTACCTTCCCTTTTTAGATGAATTTTCAACCTGAAGGGGTTAATTTGGTTGACAAATTTTAAATGCCATTTTTGAACCAATTAAATTTGCAAAGAAATGATTTTTATTGTTGGCTTCTTACACAATTGATCGTTAAATAAAAATTAACAACAGGGGGGGACATTAGTATGAGAAAAATGAAGGTGCGACAATAATTTTGAACCTATAAAAGCATATCATGTGGATCAATTTATTTATTTTCTCCACATGATCATGAACGGGTTAATTAAAACAACTAATATTATTTAAAATGTTTCCGATTTTCTCTTTCTTTCATTGGAGCGCTGCGTTGTTCAACTTGTAAGTAATTATATGACGCTCTCTCATTCATTGTCAAAATTTATCAATAGAATGCGATTGCATTTTTGTTCGATCATTCTTCTTTAAATAATAATTTTCAAGCTTTAAATTTCTAAAAATAAACGAATAAATTAAATAAAGTGAAAAAGTAATAGTGAAAATGTGAAAAATATATAAGTGAAGTGATTAAAAGTTTATTGACTCTAGTTCTGGAGAAGGCTTACATATGGGACTTATTTGAAGGTAAAATAGAAATAGAAAAGTAGAAAATGAACAATTTCCTTTTTAAGTTGAAAAAGATCAAAAGAAAATCGGGAAAAACATCTTTAATTTCAATAAAATAAATATCAAGAAAATTCTTTAAAATTTCAAATCAAAAATTAGAGGGGAAGGTAAAACCAAAAGTATTTTATACAGAAACTAAAATTTGAACTGATCTTTTTAAAAACAACACAAATAAAATATAAAATATTCTCCAATCAATGTCCAAAATAGCGTTACTTTTACTAACGGTACAAAATGAAAGGAAAAAATAGGCCACAAAATACATAGAGAAATTCACTTGAATTATGCAAACAAAGAAATAAAATATTTTAGTAGTCTCATATTTCCTCCATGCAATCACATAAACACACACACACACACACACACACAAGGAGACTCTTATAAAAATCATAACTAAAAATAATAAAAGTATAGAAAAGAGGCAAAAAAAGTAAACAAAAATTTTTCCAACACAAAATTTATGATAAACTTTTTAAAGGTAAAAAATAAGTAAAATTGTTTGTAGAGAACTTTAAATTTGGACGATAGATAAGTACGTGAGACCCCTTTTTTTCTTTTCTGTCATAAATAATACGTTCATATAAGAACTAAAATATATAATAGAAGATTAAATATATATGTTTTGGTCCATATTCTTGATCTTTATGGATAAACATTTTCAATTTTCCAACGTTTTTTCCCATTTTATCATTTTTCCAAAAATAAAAACAAAACCAAAAAAGCAACAAAAAAATGTGGACATTTCTTTTTATGTTAATAAATTCGGCTTTTGGTCATAAATTTCCCCTAAATTTTTTATAATATTTTAGAATTATTGGAAAGAAGAATGAGAAGAAGAAGAAAAATGTAAACGAAAGGATTTTACTATTTTCTTTGAAAAGGATCAACATTTTATTATTTATTGATTATTTATTATTTTCTGTTTCCTTTTTTAAAATTTTAAAATCTCAGACAGAAAATTTCATTCGGTTTTTTTTTTTTAAATATTTTTAAAAGTTTTCACAGTAAACGTCATCGTCTTTTCTTATAAAATTTCTGTTCTTAAAAGTTAAATAAGAAATGAGCCTGAGGGGTTGTTTTTTGTTGTTGTTGCTGCTCATTAAAATGAAAATGAAAAGTGTCAGAAAAAAACATTCGATGACATATTTTTGTGTTTTTCTTTTTTAATTTATAAATAATCAAAAGGATTATTTCTTTGTGAAATATCTCATAGATTCATTATTATTGTTTCAAGAAATATATTTCTCCACCTCTTTCATCACGAACACGAATTTAAATCCTAACCTAAATTATTACTCTTGTGAATGTGAAACCCCTCCGTTTTTTTTTTCGTGTTGCTGTCATTTTCTTTTAACTTTGATGACACAGAAAATCCTTCTGATTACTTTTCTATGGATAAAAATTAATTCTACAATTTCTTCTTCTCCTTTATGTGACAATTCTTTTTGTTTTGTTTATTTATTTTTTTTAGAAAACTCGTATATCTGTTATGACTGAATGAATTTATGTTTGTGTAGTTTTTCTTTACTCCTTGCCACGATTACATAAAAATAAATAAATTTTCAAATGGAATCTATAAGATTTAGGGTTACACGACAGTGGGGTTAATTAGGTCGCACATTTTGTTACGTTATAAAATATATAAATACTGACGTTAGACCGTATGGTTTCCACAAATTGCATGCAGGGCAAATATAAAATAAAAGTCAATTCATGTTAAAGAAAAATAGGGAGGAATAAAGATTTGTATTTATTTTTAAATCGGATTGTATAGGATTTTTTGGTTTACTTTCGGTGGATTTAAAATAGCCAATTTTATACTCTGAGATTTATTTGTTTGACTCTGAGTGAAATATTGCATTTGATATTCGGAATTTATAAACAGAAATTATCCTTATTTCAGTTGTATGTTTATACAAATAGTTTAGCCAACTTTTAATTTTTGTTCATTGTTCATTCGTTCAAGAATAGTTACATAATGACCATCGAAATTACGTCGAACTTATTCATTTAATTTTAGTTTTCAAAAAGTCATCAGACTATAGTTTAATTAATCGAAACTTTTAAACTGATGAAATTCAGAATGTTACTCGTCTTCTATTTTCGTTCACTGTTTGACTCATTCGACTGAAACTAGAAAACTACAGTCAAACAATATGTTTCCATTAAGAAACTCCTCACGTGGACTCTAACAACTCTTTACATTTGTCTCCACTCTCATTGCAACAGAACAAATTGACTTAAATATTTATACACTTTTGCCATATAAAAATCTTGTACCTTTTATATAATAAAATACAAAATGTTTCAACCAACAAAAATCGAAAAGTATAGAAAAATCTGCATATCATCAATATTATGTAGGGTGATGTCTTATTTTTTGTGTTACGTCATTTCATCATCATCATCAAGAACCATTCATCCCCCCACAGGAATCGGTCAAAAACATGACTAGAATATATTTTGTGAAGGTAAATTCCAATTTCAAAATGATTTTTTAAAATAATTTTTTTTTCAAGTTGTGTGTATGTGTATTCCCTGTGTGTGTGTATGATGTGATGTGAATATGCCCAAATTATGTTATATTAATGAAAATACGTGTTAGAAATTCATAAAATTTTTCGCACAATTTTGTTATAAAGCGATTAATTTGTGTGCCCCTCCTTTCAATACAAAAAACGGAAGACAAAGATGACAAATTTTTTGTGAATTTAATTAGTTTCTAAAATTTTGATTGAGTACACGAATTTGGTACACATCAGAATATTCATATTTTTTTATAGAATCTATTCTTTTTAAATTAAATAAATTCGAGTGGCACACTCTTGTGTTGTATTTAATCTGTGTCTCTTTTTTTTCGTGTCTATATAAATCTGACACATTTTATTTCAATCAATCTTAATACAATTTCTTCTTCTCAATAAGTAAGTATATAAGAATAAACATTGTAATCTTGATATTTTCTTTTTCACATACTTTATGTTAAAATTTCAGTTTTAAAAGTTCAATGAAACTTCACTTGAATATTTTCCACTAACGTCTAACTAACAAGAACAAAAAAAAGGTCAAAGGCACCAGATTTCTATTTTTTGATCTTAAGAAAAACTTTCTTACCTTTAATCACCATACCTGCTTGCCGTTGACGTTCTTACTTATTATTATTATTATTTTCTCTCATCCATAAAACTCTTAAATATAACAATAAAAACAACAATAATAAAAATTAAATTGGGGAAAAATATAAAAGTATATAAACAACAACAATTATAATAAGAAAATTGTAGAATGATGTTGAAGTCTCAATATTCGATAATAACAACCAAATATATTGAAAGAATGAGAGTGACAGAGCAAGAGAGTGGGAAATTATGAAAATATATTTTCTATAAAGAAAATCTCGGAATATTGGAAATTGTATTTTTTTTTTCTTCTTCTTTTTATTATTCTGATTTTTCTTTTATTTTTGCTAAAAGCTTTCAGTGTTTTTCTTTTATTTTCGATTTAATAAAATAGACAAAGTAGGATTTTCTTCATTATAATTTCATTTCATTTTCTATACTCGGTATATAAACTCGCTTATTTTTTTTCTTTTGTCAAAATATAAAATAAAAGGGAACAACAACAAAGAGAAGAGAGAGAGGAAGAAAATATGTAAACTCTTTCATAATTTTTCAACATTGACAAAAACAAAATTGGTATAAACATATAAAAGAAACCGCATTATGCATCCAACAATAACCACAATAAAACAAATACAGAAAATCAATTCAATTGCATTAATAAAATAATAACAACAACAATTCATCTCCATCAAGATTATGGCCAATAGCATGTAAAAAAAATATATATAAGAAAAATCAGAGATGTAGATAAATCATGTTGAATAAAAATCAAAAATCTTTTAAACAAACACAAATTTAGAATTTTCTTTACAAAATTCTAAAATCTCTAAATTTAAAATAAAAGAAACGCAATAATACATTTGTTTGTGTGTGTGTGTATGTATGGTTTTAAAATTGAAAAGTCGAAACCCTTTTGATCATCTTCATATAAACAATAATCATACAATAAATTCACCCTTACGTCCAGATTCAATTTTTTTTTTTGTTTCTTTTTGTATCAATAAAACAAACAGAATTTTTCAATTTCAATTCTCGAAAAAAAAAACCAAAAAGACGAGAGAAAAAGAGAAGAAAAGTCAAAAACCCTATTTGCTTAAAAGTTGTAAATATTTTTCTGTTTTCTTTTTCAACAAACGACAGGAGAAAAAAAAATACGAAAAAACAAACGACATAACGCAACCAACCACCAACATACGCACTAAACTTTGTTTCCTTTTTACTCAATATAACAACCGCACCCTTCATTTATGTATTCTATTTTCTATAAGGATAATTTTTTGAAACATCAAAAGGACACTCTCGTTTTTTTTGTGCTATAGTCTTGTGAGGGTGACTTTTCCTTTATTTCTTTCTGTCTTCTTTTCTTTCTTTTTTAGGAAATATTTGTAAAGATAAAAAAAATTGAAATCTCTTTTCTTAAATCTTATTAATTTTTTATGAAAAGTTAAAATTGAACACAAAAAAAGTGAAGAGTGTCGGTCAAATGCGTCATCATCATTATGTAAAATTTCTTTATACCTTCGTTATTCGACCAATCACTGATAAAGAAAATAGGAAATTGGCAAACTACTATCAATGGTCGATCATTTATTAATTCAATTAATAAACATTTTTCCAAAAGTCATGAAAGAGTGAAAGCACGCCGAACTCTTATTAATCAAATCAAAGAGATTCATCATATTAGAATTCAAACTTTTGTTTTATTTTTTAAAATCTAATGCGTCGCAGAAGCCTCAAAATGCATCAAGGTACAAGAATTAGAACAAGAAATTTTCTAATTTTATCCTATAAAATAATTTAACGGAAACAGGAAGTAGAACTGTGAAAATAATTATTTTTGTTGTTGTTATTTTTTTTATATTAAATTAGTTTCTTGCGTGAAATTAATATGAACACAAGAAAATTTATTTTAAAATTGTACGTGACAGAATAAATTATATGAACGATATTTATCATAAAAAATTCAGAAGAAAAACTTTCGGTAACAAAAAATTGTAACGAAATAAAAGTAAAGAAAAAAAATCTAATTGATTCAATTGAGGAAATAATTAAATATGACAATTTTTTATATTTTATTTATACGTAAATTTAGATTGGTCAATTCAGCCCCTAACAGAGAAATTACATATGCGATCATGTTTACTCTGTTAAGGGGGTTGATTTTTATCAAGGCCAATTTCTGTTTATTTTATTTATTAAAATATTTAATACTTTAAGATGGTACAACTAATGGTACAACTCTACAATCCCTAAATTTACAAATTTTGAGAAAGATTTGTGTTGATTTTTCTACAGTGGAGACGCCAAACTATTTTCTGCCATTAAAAATATTTGAGGATTCAGACAATCAATTAACTGATGATGAAAGTTCAAAAGTATTTTACTTTTTTAGTTGGCGTTAAAGACAGAAATTTATTTCATCTTCACACGTAAAGTATATTCTTAGACCAAAAAAAAAACAATAGAAAACGAAAGAAAAGTGTTAAAGTTTTTGAGACAGAAAGTTTTGAAAATACAGAAATGTTTGTGCTTTATGCACTATTTTAATTCCATTTAAAACTCAATGTACAATATTCTCTGGTATTTCATGGAAAATGTTGAAGAAGAAAAAAGGTGCATTAAATGTGTTTTAAACTTAGGCAGGTAATTATAAGAAAACTTAACATTAGATAATGTAAAATATAAAGTCTTGAGATATTTCTTTTTTTCCATGTTTATTGTAAAAGTCAATTCAATTCGTATTTACAAAATTGTTAAGTGTTTTACTCCCTATTTCATATTTCCGATTAAAAATCTCATACAATCTTAATATATTCCTACATCCCGGTACACCTTAAAACATTCATACCTTTATGAATTTATAGAAATTCTATAAAAGTTTAATGAATTTCCAAAACAAAAACGAAAAACATAAAAGTGATTGTGAAAGCATTTTATGTTTCTTAATGATATTTCAAGTGTCTAGAATCCATTTAACATAAAAAGCCACCAAAAATTTATAACATAAATCCCCATCTAAATATAACAATTGAACATTAGTTTAAGCCCACTTTAACCCTTTCTTTCTTATATACAGAAATAAGGTACATTACATACATATATTATTCTCAATATGAATACAGTACTGAATTAGATAGATTTCAAGTTCATTTATTCAAGAGCATTTGTATATTATAAATTTTATTAAAGAATAAATATAAATGTCATTTCTTTTCATATTTTAACGAAACATAATTACTAACACTAGCATTTTGGTCTTTAGATTTATAAAACTTAAGTCTCGATTTTGCTGTAGGCAAACTGTTCCAGTTACCCCTAATTCAATACTGTATTTAGTTATTTATTCTTTCCTAAATCTATATCTACGTGTATTTAGAATGCAATACAAATAGTCAAAGCACTTCATTTTCTGTTCTTTAATGAATATTTTAATGGATATTACACTAACATTATATATTCGAAAGCTGCTTTTCGATATAGAGATAAAGCACAGATTTTAGATTTGATTCCAAATCTTGAAAATTTTCATCCTAAAAAAAAACGATGTTTAATATGGAATTGCGTCATAACATAATCATAAAAAATAGAATAAAGTAAAAAATGAGACTGAAAACGATTGCAATTTGTAGAGAGAAAAAAAAATGTTTGACCATGTTGGGCATACAATAGAGTTGGGGGTTAACGTTTATCCCTTTCTGTACATAACAAAAAAAAAAAGAATCTAAAGAAACTAAAAAGAAAGAAAGAAAGAAAGAAAAGCCAGTATGGACGTCTTCGCGTATAGAATATTAAAATAGTTAAATGCCTAACCGCATATTGTCTTGTTCTTGTCGCCCTTCTGACATTTGGTTCTTTTTTTTTTAAAACATTTTCTTAATTTGATAAAAAGAAAACGTAAACACATACAAACGAAAGAAAAAAATATATCAATCCATACTGTTACATGTTTTATATAAGGGAATGCCTTAAGGGTTGAATTTATATTTTTGTATTATTCGAATGTTAGAATGAAAAGAGTTAGGTAGCCAACATATTTTATGCAGCACATACACACAAATATACTTCTTGTGAATAAAAGTCAAATTGTAAATAATACAAAAAGTTGAAAATATATAATTTTTTTATTTGTATTGAAGAAAGTACGAAAATCATGAATGAAAAAATCATGGTTGAAAGGATTAAGTCAAGTCAAGTCAAGTCAAGACAATTTTACCTAAGTTGAAAATATAAAAGAAAGAGAACAAATAAAATTATTACACAACATTGAACGTATAATGACGTATTTAGTTAAGCACGTGTTAGAAAGGATTGGGATTTTTTTTGAAGGATTCTTTTTCACATATGTTTTGTTGTCACTTGGCTTCGTTTTTTTACACGCTCAGACGGAAGAAGGAATAAAAATGAACATCCTCTTTTTTTTTTTTTGCTAAAGAAGAAGGACGAATAAAAACCACAGAATAATAATTTGACATCTGACAGGATAAGCGATAAAACGTACCTCTTTAATTCGATAATAAAAAATTTATTTATCGAAAACTTTATGGACCTCAATTTCTCATTTTTCATTTTGTTTCTTTTATTTTTCTTTTATAACAACGGACACAAGAGAAATTACGTCATATATAGACACAAATACACACAAATAAACAATTTCTTCTCATTCCTTGTTGCAAGGAAGAAGAAAACAAAAAAAGGAAACAACGTGAATAAATATGAGGAGAAAAATCCTTGTAAACGTATAATTTTTGACATACACGTCACGCAATATCCGAACATTATCCTAAATGCTACATTTTATAAAAACGTCGTCATATATAATATGCGTTGAAGGGGTGGTGACGGACATTTCAATAAAACAGGAGTGTAGGCACCCCACCTCACTCCCTGATGGATTTGACATTTTTTTTATTTTGGTGAATAAAATTTGAAAAGCGAAACGAAAGACTAAAAGGAAAAAAAAAACAGGACAAAGAGAGGAAACTGACAAATATAAATATTTCACGGTTGATTTTAACTTTTATTCTTTCTAACCCCTTATCTATCTGATCATAGTATTCTTAGATTTATTTGTTGCTATTATTCACTTTTTTATTTTCAACTTTGGTTCCATCTTTTACAAAGAAGAAAAAAAAATGAATATAAAAATAAATATAAACGTTTTAGATTGTTGGTTTGAGAAGGATGAAAGTTTATGGATAATATAAATTGACGGAAGAGGAAAACGATAGACATTTATACAATGAATGGACCGCACGATGACAGATTGAGAAAACGGAAGGAAAATATAAATATAAAATATTTAAGACGACTGCGTATATTTGTGATGATTTGTCATATTTTTTTTTTTTACAAATGTTAAATCTTTCATATTTACAATATTCAAGAGATAAGATATAAAAAAAGATTTGAAAGGGGCAGCAAAATTTCTCTTATCTTTTTTTTTTCCTTTAAAAAAGAAATCTTCAAATAATATGTGACATGAATAAAATTAGACTGTCTATGTTCAATGTCCAGTCTGAAAAATCATTACAATTTGTGTGTTGTTCGTATAGAATGAAATGTGACTCTTTCTCTTTTTATATTATCAATGCAAAAGCTAAAGTTGAAGGTAGAAACCGTCAATTTCGATTATTCTCGTCTTTGCTTGTTTTTCAAATTCAAATTCAATTTTCTATTTTATTTTTTTCTAAGAGTTTTTTTTTTTGTTTAAATTTAATTTTTAACTTCAAAGTTAAATTTTGCTATCGTCCTTTTTAGAGGGACGATTTTTTTGTTCTCTCTTCATTTTTTCTTTTTGGTAAGAAAAAAAACGTACATACTTTTTTTTTCTGTACTGTGTCCACTCAAAAGTCAAGATTAAAATGAAAGAATGAGAGAGGACAAAACTCTTGTTTGCATAATTTTAGATTTTGAATTGTCATCTTTTTAGAAGGATCCTAACCAACAAGGACATCTTTTCTTTATGTATATGTTTTTGTCATTTATTTGATTTATTTATTGTATAAAATTTTTGTTTGTATTTTGTAAATTTTTACTCAAAAAGCTAAGGGTCAAACCACACGCAAATAATATGGACGTGAACCCCAGGGTAACATTAGACGAACTTTGAACTAACATGTAAAACTTGATTTGACTTCAATTGAGTTATATATACTTTCTATATCGACAACGGCAAAATGAGAACAGAATTGGTAATATGGAATGGATGAGTTAAGTGGGTGATTTTTTAGTTATTCCATCTGTTGACTTGAATTGAAATTGTTCAAAATTTTATTAAATTTAAAATCGAAATTTTGTGTAATAATTCTTTCCTTTTTTACCTAAATTTTTTCCTTTTTTTTTCGTCAAAATGGACAAAGGATTTTGGGTTTTCGGTTGAAATGACAAATTTGCCCTTAAGATAGAAAAGGGGAGAAATGGATGAGTTTCTAATCTAAGACATTAAAATTGAATTCAAGGATCAAATAGGAATAAATAAAAGGATAAAATAATTATTTTTTTCCCTCAATGATGATTTTTATAATCGATTACTTTTTTATATTGTTATTTAATTTCGTAAATTTCATTATTGTCAAACGTCAAAAGTTGTTGTTTAATTAAAAAATCAACAAAATCCAAAAGGATAAATAACTTCCAAGCTTTATAAAGAACTTCAACATTTCCTATTAAATTTTATTTTATTTATTAAATTTGTACGTACAATTCTTTAATTGATGTTGTGGCATAATTAAAACAGGACTCTCATCAGTTCAAACTTCGGTTGCAGATCTTGTATATTTTATGAACAATTGCGACAATTGACATCATTACGTCAATTTTTAATTTAATTTAAAACATTTTCACGCATTCAAATATTTTTTTTCATATTCACAAAAATTACAAATCACGACGTACCTACTTAATTAGTGTACAATTGTATTAGTGTTCAGAATTTTAATATTTCTAATAAACATTTTATGCAGAGAATTCTCGTATAAAATTCAATTAAGTAAATTTCAATTCAATTCAATTATAAATTTGTAAAACCAAATAAAATTAATAATTTATATTTTATAGCAATTAATTTCTTACCTTTATTATTACAAAACTTTAATTTTTCTTTATTCAATAAATAGCACAGATGTTATTCAGATTCTTTAAATAATAAAATTCATACATTATTATAGAATATGGTTAATTTTCTATGAGATACAATTACTGTCTTTTATTTAGTATGTACCTTATATTTTTCCATTTTCCCCCCTCTTCTTTATACCCGCATATCATATACACCCTCTCTCTAAATATAAATTTGTGAATATTGTATCACATAAACTAAAACCACAGTCCAATTGTATATTGTACATTATACAGAAATAGGAAAACTAAAAACTATAAATATATACAAACATACTCATACACATATAAACACATGCACATACGAACAGATATTCATAATATAAATATAATTTATAAATAATTAACCATGAAAAGCACATGTGAATATTCCAATATAAGGAAAATATTAAAAGGCTAGAAAACCCTTGATTATCCATAATTTCAACTTTCTTCTTCTCTTTTATACACACACACACACACAAATTAGGAAAAAAAAAAGAAAAAAAATCAGTCAATTTAATTTTATTGGCTAATATAAGCATCATAATAACGTGTCATTAGACAATTATAGTCTTTCATATTATATTTACAAAAACCATTATAATCTCAGTTATTAATTGCCACAGATTTCTTCTATATACGAATTCTTCATTTAATATTATTTTATTATTGTTATTATTATTATTATTATTAGTAATGAGTCCTTTAAGCTTCCCAAAAAAAAAATCAAACCAGAAAACACAAGACAAGGTACATACACACACACACTGAAACACTCATGTATGAATAGATACAAAATAATAATGTAAGTTGTATATCTTTCCATCTTTTCCAACTTTTCTTATATTCCATATTTTTGATGTTCCTATAAATTATGATTAATTTTTATTGTAAGTTTGCGTATTATAAAAGGAATATTCTAGAGAAAATAAAACATAAGAAGGAAGATGCTTTCATTTTGCTTTTTCTTTTTTTGGGCTAATTTCCTCTTACTATTAAAAGGTTATTGCTCTACATTTATGTGTATTTATATAACATCTTTAAGATATAGAAACATCATTCGCAATTGAAAAATGTCTATAGAATGAATATGTCATAAAAAATATGAGAAATGAGTTTATACACATATACACGCACATATCCACATAGACAAATATTCATATACATGAATGTATAAAGAATAGAAAAAATCAATTTCAATCAACCCAAAAGATATATACTCAAAAAATCACCCTTCTTAAGCATGTCAACGAAATAGGTAATTTTCAACATTAAAAAAAAACCGAATTTTATTTCGTCGTTTTCTTGTTCTTTTTTTTTTTATTTTTCCTTGTTAAGACGAGCATCTTTATACTTTTATATTCTTTATTTTAAGAAATGGTAGAAAAATAAGAGGAAGAAGAAGAAAAAAGGTGATAAAATCTATTCGTGTATTTGTTAATATCTGTCGTATATGTGCGGTTCTTAAATATATAAATTTATATAAAATAACAATAATAAAAACCGAAAATTATATATATTGTGCTCCCTTAAAATAATAAACCACAACAAACGAAAAAAAGGTATGGATATGACGTCAAAAATTGAAGCTGAACGACAAAAAAAAAACACAAATTTTTGATCATGTTTACGTATAATATAAAATTACCTCATTTTTGGTGTTATAACCTTTTCTGACATTAATATTATTATTATTATATAAAACTGGCTGACTGACTGTTAGGGGATGATTTTCTTTTTTTTTTTTATAGATTTTCGGTGAATACTATAAAATTTTCTCATCTGAATTTATCTGGGGACTTATAGTAAACAAGAGGATTAAAACTATATATAGGATTCAGTACCACAAGTTAACACCGAAATATTATACACGAATATATTCTATTTACGTTCTAATTTATATGTACGTTTGATCGATTAATCGGAATGTTTTTCTCTTAAAATTATCCATCGCTACACCCTGTCGATATTTTTTTTGTAAAACTCTATCATCATTTGATTTTGTAACATTTCTGCTTAGTGTTTAATCCCAGTCGAATTTGTTGAGATAATTGTGTGAAGAAGTCTATTGTGCTTATATCTTATATTGTTTAGTCAAATAATCGATATATCTCATTTTGTCATCCCTTAAATATTTTAGAGTGCTTATCGCCCTTTACCAACTGGATGGATAGTAATAACTTATGTTTGTGTTTAGTTAAAATACAAAATTCACATTTATTTTTAGCGTTTATATAAAAATAAAATATATAAATTTTAGTTGCTTTTTTTTTTGTTATTTTTATGCGCAGCATTAAATCGTTTAACGATCAAATGACTTTTTTTTATTAAAGAGAAGAAAATGGCGACATTTTAACGTTATTTATTTTTATTTGAATGACGGTTGTCATCGTTACATTAAATTACAACACGCGTGTTTTTCATTAATTTCTCTACGTCTAATAAATAGAAATGAACAAAAGCGTGATGACCGGAAGGTTTATTTTTGTTCTTTTTTAGAAAATCCTGACATCTATTTGGTGATTATTCAATTACTCAAAACAAAAATAAAATGTCCTTTCATCTTTTTTCCCTCTTATTTAATTTTATTTTATAAATTTTCAATCAACATCACACACATATTTCACGCCCTTACAAACCTTTTGTGTTTAAAATTTCAAAAAGTTTCACTATATATTTTTCTATTTTCTCTTTTTCTTTTTTTTTTTAAATTTTGTTGACCGGAAATCAAATGTAACATAACACAAATCTCTTTAAATTCCACATACATTTTGGTTGAAGAAGAGGGATGAACTGCTTTAGCCTTGTTATACTTTAACAACAACAACAAAAATAGCAACAAAAAAATATTTTCATGATGAGTTGTTGAGGGAAAGAACGAACCCTTCAGAAAAGACATATAGACTTTTCCTAGAAACATATAAACATGTACACACACAAACACACATATCCATATAGGGACATATTCACATGTGTGAATTTAGGTATAAGAACAAGGAATATAAACTGATATAAGGCAGAGAGAAGGTGTTTGATCTTTGTCACAAATTAGTTTGCGGTATACAGAATATAAGAGGGTCAAGAGAAACGGAACACACATTATAGATACACAGACGCATAGAAAGAAACTTTATCTTTATATTTATACTATGAACTTCATCATCTCATACAAACAATCGTTGAAATTTGGACTTTAGGCTATCTGGAACTAAATACCAGAAATTCATTTTGAAAGACATATTTTGCACAATAGTGAAAAATCTTAGAGACAAATATACAAACACACACATACACAGATGTATTTTATTATTATATAAATGAAAGGGTCTCTCGTCCATTTAAATACATTTTGCTTTCCGGATATTTAAGTTGAATTGACAATTAAATGCAAAAGAATTTTTTTTTTCTTTTCATTCAATTTTATTATCCCCAAAAATTAATTACCGTATACAACTACAGTAAAGTAAAGTATAGGAACTTATTTTTAATAACACAACAACCAATAATAATCAGACAACGTCAACAACAACTAACAAACAAGCAACAATAAAAACAATTTTATAATTCTAACTTTCCAATTAAATTATATTCTATTACGCATAATATAGTTTTGGTCCTCTATGCATTGGAGGAAAATCAAGAAGAGAAAGAGAGAGAGAGAGTGTGTTATAATAGACAAAGGAATAAATCTATTTAAAATGACTATTTGAAATAGCAATTATGTACATAATTCCCTTTCCTTTGAAAAGTTATAAGTTTTCTAGTTATTATTTTAATAAAATTCATCTAATGAAAACTTTGTTAGATTTTATATTGATGATGATCATCGTCATTGTGATGATAATGATGATGATAACAGTGATGATGATTATAATGATGAGTTAATTGATAAGAAGAAGAAGAGAAAAATTACTTAGTTTTTGTCTTTTAGAAAGAAAAAGTTGAATTAAACTTATTTTTTTGTTGTTGTTACAATTTTTCGTTTTATTTTTCATGATAAAGTAAACTATGATAATTTATAAATTTTATGAAATTCATGCAATTAAAATAGTTAAATTAATTATGTGTAATATTCGCTGCAAATTGAATGCAAATGTACCTATTCTTATTTTATATTATTTGTCTCTTCTTCATAACTTTACACCCTCAGGTATTTTAAGTTTTCTTTTATGTATTTCTTAACTTTATTATTGTTTCAATTATCACATTGAAATGCTGTTCTTTACTTTTTTTTTTAAATTTCTTCAAATCTGAATGGAATTAATTATTGTTGGGAGTTTTATTTTAAAGTTAAAATGCTATTAATAATTTCACGGATGTATAAGTAATTGATTTACGTTTATGTGCGATTGTTACGAATAGATGAGTTGTGATGTCAGATTTTTGAGAAGTGTTTGTGATTTGTAACCTTTGTCCAATCTTCAATTAGTTGAGATGGTAATTTATTTTGTATTTCATTCGTTGGTATATTTTTATGTGTGTTGAAAAAACAGGACATTAATTGTTTTAATATAAATTCTTGTATAAAAGTACTTAAATTACAGAGAGAACGAAATAAATATTCCTGGCCATAAGAAGTTAACTGAAAAAAGAAAGCAGAAGAAAAAAAGCAAATACAGTTTACATAAAATACATGAATTCCGTAATTTAAAACTGTTAGAAACTTTTCACCAAAGTTAAATAATTTTTATTCCAGCCAGACTTTATTAAAATTCTAATTCTTATAGCTTATAGAAAATGAAAATGAAAAAGTTACCATAATTTATATGTTTTCTTTTTGAGAAATTATAATACGAAATGTAAAATAATAAAGTCAGACAATTCTTCAATTCAAAACAGCATGTAATACTTATAAGAGAATTTTTATTTTCTTCTTTTATATTTTATTTTTTCTCTTCACATAACGATAAATTTCTAAGCGATATCATTACATTGTAATTGTAAGACTCTAATGAAAATGTCAAATAAAATTTTCTATATGTGCGACATCAGCATATTTAGAATTTTCCATTTATAGTTGTTTTTTTTTTCTAAATTTTAATCGAAAATTATTATTATTATTATTATGAATTAAATCAACAAACATAAAAGGAAAATTCCTTTGATATTTGATAACTAAATTTTACTCTAATCCATTATTATTATTATATTTGTGTGTGCTTGTGTGTGTGTGTGTATGTGTATATAGAAAATAAATTGTCTATATAGTTATAGAGTATTTATTATATTTTGATTAGCATAACCAAAAATAAGAACAACAACAAACAACAAGCAACAACGCAGTGTATATAAGAAAATCGAAAAGGATTAATTAAACTATTATGTGTAACGTTGTTGTATTTAGATAAGTTTCTTATAATACGGACATACGGTTGTGTATTGCAAATAAAATTATAGTAAAAAGGATGTATAGAATATATATATATAGAAGACTTATAATTTATATTATATAAGGAAGAATATATATATATAATAGGATGTACATAAGGATACACAAAATACTAACCAAAAATGTTTGTCTAACTAACTTTCTATCTATATGTTTTATGTGAATATGTATACACAAAATTTACGTTGAATCGTGATGTGGTTTATATCCGCATTTATGTATGCCTATTTGTGTATGTGTGTGTGTGTGCGTATTTGTATATGTATTTGAATAATGATATATTGAAGTAATTTTAGATGTCATGTCGAACATCGGGGTGCAAAAATATGTCATTTATGCTAAATTAATTCTATGAGGTTATACTGAATATTATTGTTACTATTTTTTCTTCCTGTTATTGTTGTTGTTGTTATTATTTTCCAAACAAATATTCGTAATATTAGATAATATGAGACGTACATAAATCGTAAACATTTCATAACTTTCCGGTTCAGTTAAATATTTTGATTTAAGATTTTAACCCTTTTTTGTACATATATAAAACTACAAAGCACAACATGTGGGATTTAATACGAAATATATATTCGTTGTAAACTGATCTTTACTAGAAGACTAGAAAGACTCTTGAATTCCTATTTCTCCGTCATCAAATAATTGGAAAATTTTTAAATCTAAAAATATTTCTCTCAAATAAACAATTCCAATCAAACCAAAATCAGAATTTAATTTGAAAAGCATCATGCGACAAACTATTTATTCAATATCACTATAAATGTGGTTATGGTTAGAAGTTGTGGTGGATGCCACATGGCAATATAATTCAAAATTAAATCCAATTAACAATTCAAAAAAATATCTACTCCAAACAAACTACAATTTAAAAAATTTAAGCAACTGGACACCAAACAAAGAATTATACATTTTTTTCAAAAAAGCCAATAAACCAACTGTGTGCATTTTGCTTCTCTATATTTATTATGGTCGGTTTTTTTTTATTTTTTATTTATTTAATAAAAAAAAGATAAATTACAAATTCAAAGATGCAAATTTCAATTTCAATTTCAATAATCGTCCTTCGTTTTTCTATTTATATATTATTCGCCTAATATAAATAAATATACTCGTATAAAGATATATACTGACTTGACAACATAAAACCTCTATATAAGGACAATAAAATTTATTGTATCCTTTTTTTTCTCTCTATTCACATAAAATAAATTCGAATGTGTGTCGCATACGATTTTAATTATTTGCGCCAATTTAAAATATTATACGATGGGATTGAGTCAAATATTCAAATATAGTATTTTTTTAACACATTGGCGTATCATGGATATTAAAAGGGTGTTACAAAAAAATTCTCTGTATATAATTATCTAAGATTGATTAAGTTTTATTATTCTACAATTGACATGGCATACTTATGATTGTTGACTTTACCCATGAGTTAAGTGACACTATGGCCTATAAACCAATTTATTCATAGATTTATAAATTACTATGGAATGATTAACATTTTAGACACTAACTAAATTATACATTCGAATAAAATATTTATAAATTTTGAAAGGACAACATATTCTAAAACCTCAAGATCCCCATTTAAAAACGCCCTTGTTTTTTAACCCTTTGGTTATATGATCTATCTATACAGGCAAACGGACTCATACACACAGATATGAAAGACCATAAAATAAAGCGACCATTTGAAAAAACCCAACTCATCCCATAGCAATTATTATATCCGGAGGGATTTTGTGCAAGAAAATTCATTTCGTTGTATCGGACTATACAACAAATATTGTAGGTGGTGGATGATGTTGGTAGGGTTTTTTTTAATACTATGAAGGGCGAGCGATAGAGGTACTTCTGAAAAAAAAATGTAATTTAAATGTGGTTCTATTTTTTATTACGATACTTTTTTTGGTATTATACCCTCATTTACACACACTATATATAATCAACTGTATCTGTGTATGCATATGTTGTGCTCATGTCATGCCCATGTTTGGACATTTTTCTTGCATTTTATTATAAAACTTTAAAAAAAATATATATATATGCTACGATATAAATGTTGAAACTCATTTTAAAACTTGTACAAAAATTCTCATTTTGAACCGGATTGTATATGATGAAATTTACAAGTTGTATAATTTGAAAATTTTGAACGTGATGAAATAAATAAATAAAGAAAAAAAAATCTATAGAAGAAATTTCATTCCGTAGTTCACTATTTTTTTTATATTAAATTCCCAGTAATAATGTGTACCTATATATACGTTTAAAATAAAGAATTTTTTTTAATGTCTCTACGTCATATTCTTTTTTCTATGTTCGAAAAAAATACTTGAAATAATTTTGATCCAACTTTCTCGTATTGTCTAATGATGAATAATGTCTAAAATTTTAATTACTCATATACACAAGTGAAGTGGACACTTGAATATTTGAATATTTGAATATACATATAATGTTTATGTTCAATGTCATTACTGTCCAGTTCATGTTCATTTGTATATATATATTTTGATGAAATATATTACATGGTGCATGCATATATCCTTATTTATCCCTAATAATATATCTACATTTTAGAGTATAAAATATATAGCCCTTTTCCTAGGGGTGTATTTAGTTTTGTAAATTAAGAAAAACAATAAAATAATTAAGATAATTTGGGGTAGCTGACCACATCTCAGGTGTGAACGTGACTACCCTAAGAACGATTAAATTGTTTATTTACGTATATATTTTGTTATTCAAAATGATTATTATTTTTCTTTTGTACATTATTAAGAGTTAAGACTCTTTATTACAATAGTATATTAATACACCCCTTTAGAGTTCTATATTATATGACCATGTCCGTATGTCCAGTTTTTGTTAGAGTGGCCATTCACATGTTTAGCATACACAAACACGTTATCCATTTTACATTATTTTTGGAAAGGAAATCTTTTCTGCGAACAACAATATTCTGTATTAGTCAGTTTGCGTATATTTTGTGGGGGTTTATGCGGTTATGTGTGTGTGTGTGTGTTTTGTATGCCTACAATAAAGAATATCACCTTCGCACTTTAAACAGTAAATTGATAATAAAAAACCAAAAGAAAAAACAAATACTAGATGAGGAAATTTGTATCCCTTAATTTGTGTCCATAAAATATTATTTATTATTTTACGTATGTTCTTTTTCAAAAGCGGCAACATCTTTAGAATATTAATGATCACTAAAATTTATAATAATAAATATATATCTATGTGTGTAAAGGTATATAATATATTATGGCCTTTAATGGCCAAAAACTTAACTACATTTGGTAACATTTTCATATATGAAATAATTCAACTTTATATTTTTTTTTGTTTGTTTTCTTTTTTAATAAAATTAAAACCGGAAGTGACAGGCCATTTCTTGAGTATAATAAAACCCTTTTCATAAAACCATTTAAATCATATATGCAAAATTCGTAATAGTAATAATAACACTGAAGGGATAAAATTATATAAGGACAAACATCTATATATATATATAAGTTTTCTATTCAAGGGAAATTCAAGGAGAATATTCTATTTGAAAATGAAAATGAAATAATTTATTTTTATATGAAAATTTAATTGAGGTTGAACTTGAATCAATCATTATGAAGAAAAATGTCACAAAAATATTTCTTGAACAAGAAAAATAAAATAGAAATAAAAAAGGGAAAACAGAATTCTTTCATAGAGGTTTGGTCATTTTTTTTTTTGTGAGGAATGTTGAAGTGTTTTAAACCATTTGAATTTATTTTCTACATTTAATATTTGAATAGAATTGACTTTCAGACTATTTAAACTGCATAAATTATAAAGCTTATAAAATTTATTATAAAACCTTAACACGAACAAAATATTCCAAAGTTGAATTGTCTGAATGTGTAAACTGTAAAGATATTAAATTTCCCAAAAGACAACTGTCGTATTAATTGGTGAAACCAATTAGAAATAAAGCGTAAGAAATAAGAACGAAAAAAAATAATAGAAAAACAAATTAAAAAGTCAATAAGAAAATGAATTTTTTCTTTAATTACAATTCCAATGTAGTTTCGCAATTACAAATTTACAACCTTATAAAAATTTCCCAATTATTGTAAATTCCTTCAAAAAAATATTTTTTATCACCCAAAAAAAAAAATCGTAACCCTTTTCTTATTGTATAAAGTTAACCATAAATTGACTTCATCAAAATAATTGACAAAATTTCTTGATAATTTTCTAGAGTCAGTTAATTGATAGGGATCTGAAAAGTTAGGAAAGTTAGCAGTATATAATTATCAATCCCTTCTGAGATTTCTTGAATCTAAATTTATTATTTTTTTGTTTGCATTATAAAATACAAAATATAAATCTGTTGGTTTAAATAATTGAACCAATGATATATATTTTTTTCATAGAACTAAAGGCTTAATCACAGGGAAAGAAATCAGAGTTTTGTTTCTTTCTTTATGTTGAATGATCCATGATCTGTGCGTATGAAAATTATTTCTTGAAGGAGTATTCAAATTTTATTTTGTGAAACAAAATACCCCCAATACAATTTGTTTCAAAAAAAAAAACAAAGAAAGAAACTGTCATTAGCAAAAATAGACCAAAAAAAAAAACACAACCCCAAATATGTGCAGTAAATATCCTTTTAATTGGACCGCTCACTCAATCCTAAAATGTTAATGTCAGTTTGACATTCGCACAAAACTATTGTCTTAAAAGAAGAAAACCAGAAGTTGTTACGCTTTTTCGCATTTATGTTTATACCATCAATGCCTTGTTTGGTGGTAGACCCATAATGGTTTTTTTTATATACTTACATAGTACAATATTAAAGTTATAAAGATGTCACATTGCTTCGTATAAGCCTTTAACGACCGATACACAGTTGCCCAAGAATAAGAAGATAACACCCTTAGATGATTAAAGGGATGATTTAAACTCTTTTATAGACAGAGAGGGATTTTATACTTTAAAATTGCAAATCGAAAATTATTTCCGCTTTTATTGTTTATTGCGCATTAAATGGATTTTTTTTCAAAAAGAATAAATTCCTAATTCTTCTCTGATTTTACAAAAATGCGAAGACGAAGAAAAAAAAAATAAAATTATAATTTAGTCAAATGAAAAAAAAAGGGTTAAATCAACCCCCACAAAATTCTCATTAACATTGATAAAATTAAGAGGACTGTTAAAATTCTTTTCATTAAAAAGAAGAAAAAAAAATGTATAGCTGAGAGAAGAAAGTCAAAGTAAGTCTTATAAAAAAAGGGTTAAATAAATACAAGAAGAAAAACAAGAAATCATTTATTTACAGGAAGTGGTAGGAGAAGAGAAAAGGAAAAAAAATACAGAAAGGAGTTAAAAATGTGGTCTCGATAATCAACGTTTTAACTTTATCCTTCGATCAATTAGCGTTAAATGTAAAAAAAAGGAAAAAGGAAAAAACCGGAAAATTGTCTTAAGAGCTGAGATAATATTAAATCTAAATACAAGAAAGATGCTGTCTTGCATACGATTCTTTTTTAATTTTCTTATATACGTCGCACTTTGTATGCAGATCTTAATTATGGAATAAGAAAAGAAAAAAAACAGAACAAAACTCGTTAATTTTTTTTTTATATTCTTTTAAATAAATGGAAAACGAATTTTCAAATAAAATGAAATTAAAATATTAGGAAGGATAGAGAGAAAAAAAAATGTAAACTTTATATAACGTTTCCTTTTGTCACCATCTTGATATGAATAATCTTAAAATATATAATAATGTATAAGGGTGTTAATTGCGTCATGTTATATATATTAACTTAAAGTCATGCAAATATCTTTAATTGCGTTTATTTTTTGTTCTCATTTAACAAAACTTATATTTTGTTCTATTGCGTTTAGGGACTTTATATAAATTTATATATAAATTTATATATGTGTAAAAAGCGAATAACGCGCGAATTTATCCTTTCTTTTTTTTTTATGGCAACCGTTATATGAATAAAGAATTTTTTTTTTGTGAAACTTACTCCAATATAGAAAGACATTGTCTGTCTATATAATTATATTTATATTTATTTCAGCACATTAAATGGATTTAGATACGTCCAATTCATGTAAATGAAGTTAAACATTAAATAAGATTAAGGGGTGGTATATTTCAAGACACGCATACATAATTAATTTCTTGTATAATTATTGCGTTGATGTGACTTTATTCATTTTATTGCGTATTTGCGAATATGAAATAAAGAAAAATTTATAGAAATTTGTTGGGCATTTCATTGGGATCATTTTAATTTTTCATTGTTCTACATGATTCTTTTAATTATTTGTGTTCAATGGGAAATGTTAGATAAAAGTGAGAAATATTTATGAAATGACTGATTATTTAATTTATTATTGATTGCATTGCATCAGTAATTTTTTCCATTAAAATAATGAAGCTTCAATGTAACAACATGTTTCTATTTTCATTGTCCAAAGAAAATTCACCCTATAGAAAATCAACGTCAAAAAAGGATTACTGAATACTGATATACATTTGGTTGTTGTTACATTTTTTTGAAAACTCATACAAAATAGTTTAGGATTAATAAATTATCAAAAATAATTCCCTATATTGTGTGGATTAACAGTACTCTCTGCATTTGAATTAAATGAGGTGCGTACATTTAGGATTTTTGTTCACTTTTCGACAGATAAAATTTTACTAAAAAATTTACATATTGTCCTTGGATTTTAAATAATGTCATAATAAATTCACGGTCAATATTGTCTCTGACGCATAATAATATTTCACATATAAATAATGTAAATGAAAATGAAAATGGTTAAAAGTTTCTATTGAGGGCGATGTCGATGATGACGTTAAAATTATATGATTGTGAATTTCATTAAAAAAAAAATAATAAAAAGGGTTTATGAAAAGGGTGAGATATTAAGAGAACAAAACATCAATCAATGTTGGCAAATTGTCCGGTTTTATTGACGAATATACAGAATTAAAATCAAAATTAATTTTACGTCGGCATTGAAAAATGTAAATTAAATTTGAATTTAATTTTCATAAATATGAAATAATATTTTAAATCAGAATCGTATATATACTTTTTTTTGTTTGTTTGTTTTCATTGCAGAGATTTAATTTTTTGTTTTATATTTTCAATATTTTAATCAAAAATTCTGTTTACAAATGAAGCCACCCTTGTTTATACAAATATTCACCCTGATATTATATATTTTATCCAAGGTCAATAATTGATTCAATATATTCTAACAATTGATTCTATTCTCATCAATATATTTGCGCATTCACACATACATGCACACACACATTCACACACATATTCACATGAACACACACACACGCACATTGAAACAAAAGTTCACTATAACCCCTTCAAATTTCCAATATCCCATTTAGCATGTGCCAAAATGGTATCCACATCCCTTCTTCAATGCAAAAAAAAAATAAGAGCCATTTGCCAAATTTGCATACATTTGATGTATACGTTTGTGTATTTATATTCATGTGTATGTGTGTATGCGTTCATTTAGGTATTATCTAACTACGGCACAAATAATTGCATGTGGAGTATGATGTAATATATATAGGTGTACATACATATATGATGACATAAGCGCGATTATATATCACTATACACTCATACACGAACACACACAAATGTGTATTTACAACGCGAATTTTACGTTATCATATATGACATTGCATTTAAACCCTTTCATTTCCCAGAATATCGATCGGGGTGTGTTATATTTATATAGAGAGAAAGAGAAAGTATACTCACAACCAAAAATCATATGTATTATACATATAATGCATTATAATGCGGAAATTCATATCACAGCATACATGTACCAAAAATATTTTCATAACTTTACCATTTCATATTGTTGTATTTTTTTTTTTTCATAAAACATAAAAACGCCAAAAGGTAAATGATGTCAATCAATCCTCATTTTTTTTTTCTCTCTCTTCGTTGTATGTTTTGTTGTATTAAAGAGGATTTTTAATTAATAAAATAAATATGGAAAATATATACGCGCTGATGTACAGGTGAAAAAAACAATAATGCCTACAGCTTGTTTTCAACATTTTGTTTTCTTTTTTTCCTTATTTTTTTTTTTGATATTTAATTTTTAATTTTTCTCCAAATAAGAATTTTTTTTTTCGATGTTAAATTTTCCTGAAAATTTTCCTTTAAATAATATTGTTAATCGCATTAAAACTAAATATAATTCACATTATCTGATCATTTAAATTTCTATTAATCATTTCTTCTTATTCTTAGACATTTTCCATTCGTCATTCTGTTACTCTTTGCATTTGGATATAAAAATCATTTGCCAATTTTTTTTTTTTTTTTTGTTTCTTTCTTCCATTAACAAATTTTTTTTATTCTTCTACATGAAACATTTTTACATACATAAACACATGCATGCATACATTATAAATTTATCAAGAGTTAAAAATATATATTTCTTTTTTTTTTTCCAACTAGTTAACTATTCATACATCCAGATAATATAAGAGAATTATTATGTGTGCGATATACGCATGTATACAATTTTTGCATGTTGTATATTTGTTTTTTTTTTTTGCAAATTTCAAAATCAAGTTCAAACCCTATTCGCAACAACAACAACAACAACAACAACAACAACAAAAACCACAAGAAAAAAGAAACGGCTTATATTATAATGATTTCATTCTAAATATTATAAGAGTGTGAGTATAGTAGAATATATCCACCCAATTTACAAACTCCCCACACATAAAATTCTATATATTCATTTTTTGTTTGTCGATGAGGTAGTATAAACTCCATTTTTTCCCATCTTCATATTATTTTTCGTTGTTCCCGGTTGTCATGTGATGTTTGGTTTCTCTTGGATATATACATATTGTATGT
Source organism: Pedicia rivosa (assembly GCA_963082725.1). Taxonomy (NCBI): domain Eukaryota; kingdom Metazoa; phylum Arthropoda; class Insecta; order Diptera; family Pediciidae; genus Pedicia; species Pedicia rivosa. The sequence continues at coordinate 7,817,815 of OY720153.1, read as the reverse complement.
GTGTGTATGTATTCGAAATATGCATGTGTGTATGCGGATGTAAATGTATGTTTCATAATTCAACTGCAGATCACGCATTAAATTGGGGATATATTTTTGCATATGAGCGAGGGTCTCTATCGAATTGGCAACAATAAAGCCTATAAACATCATAGGCGATCGAATTGTCTTTCTTCTTTTTTTTTTTCTTTTTTTAGATTTATAGAGTTCAACCAACCCCCGTTGAATAATTGTGTGTTATCTTCAATTTATGTACATACATACACACAGTTTTTTTTTTTCATCAAAATCAAATTAAAAATTCACAAAAAGGATTTTTGTTTTTGTTGTTTTTTAATCGCGGATTTTCGACAAAAAAAAATTAAATTTGACAATTTGCGCGCGTACATAAAGAATGAAAAATAAAAAAATTAAAAGTGACATGAGTGAACTGAAAAACAATGAAATGAAATTCAACACGCATAAATTCTTTAGTTATTTTTTTTCAACGAAAATGTATATTTAAGGGGTGGCTTCCTGAAATTATCCCTGTTCGCTAGGTATTAATCAGTGAGAATTTTAAAGGAAAGAGTTAGATGGGTTGGTTTTTTTTTTAAATATATATTTTTAAAAGCGCGGTCAGTCTCTCTATACTCAAATATAGTTATATTAATGCACACACACAGACACACACACCTAACCAGTAACATAAAAATATCACGTACACTGAGGATTTTTGTATAGTCTTTGTGTGTATAGTCATTTTAATTCCTGTATGAAAGTAAAAACTGCTTTTGTATATAAGGATGAGAATAGGCTATGACGGGTGGTTTGAATATGTGGATTTTTTGTATATAAGCTGGACATGAAAATAGATTATATTATATAACAGGATATACATGCGGAATTTTTTAATTTGCAATATGAAGTTGTGTATTGAGTTATTTGATGTTCCCTTTTTGACGTAAAAATATAAAAAAAAAACAATTTTCAACGTGAATACTGGAAGGGAATATATTATAAAAGATAGGAAGTCTACGACCACCAAAAAAAAAAAATCCTGTTTTAATTACAATCATAATGCAAGCACTCTTTACACATACAAAATGTATAGTATGGTGCTGTGTATAATATCAAGTTGTTCATGTTTTGTTGTCTCATTATTTATTGATTGAATTTTAAATTGAAAACATTGAATGCATTTCTTGTTTTTGATACAAAATATAATAAACACGAAATAATATTGGGAAAATGCATTATTTTAGTGTTTAGTTATTTGCGAGATTATTTTGTGTAGTGTAGTAGATGAGTTTAGATTATGTGCATAATGTTTTCATGTATGCATATGGATGCAGTTGACATTTCCTAATTTATACCAGAATTCATAATACAAACAATGTATACACATTTTGTTAATTATAATAATTAATAAATGCAATTATTATAAAAAATGAAAACAGTTAAAAAATGTTACGGAAGGAACTCATGACAAAAGAAAGAAAACTTATTTGTGTAACTTTTTATGTAGAAAAATTTTTACTATAAAATTTGTAGGTCCATTAAAGAGAAAAAGTTGATCTTTTGAACTTTTTCTACATAAAGTATATATTTATTGTAACAATCGAAAGTAGGAAGAAGAAGTGAAATAAAAATAACAGAGTAAAAATCGGAACGACGGAAATTAAGAAAGATTTTCTTTTCTTTATTTTCCTACATTTTTTTTTGTGTTTCCTTTTTTTTTCTCTCTTTTTGTTCGTATTTATTTTTCTGTTAAAAAAAATACAGAGCTTAAAAAAAAAAGTTTAAATTACATTTCATTTAAATGATGTCGCTTTTAAAAAACGGCTTGAATTTGAGCAACGAAAAAAAAAGGAAAAAGGAGAAAAAATTAAATAAAAAGAAAGAAAGGAAAAAAAAACTTTGTAAAACTTTATTATTGAGTTATCGCAGACGCATAGCAGACGGTCTAGAAATTATCTCAATATTTTACATTTGCGACTTTTTTTATATTTATTATTTCTTTCTCTCTCTCTCTCTCTCTGCTGTATAGATATTATTATTTGATTAAATTCAATTTGAATCTTCTTTGTAATTTATCCAAATGTTTATACAAGAATTTAATTTTTTTTTTGGCATTAACATTTAGTCCTGTTTAAATTTATGTTCAATCAATCACAACGAAACATTTTTTTTTGTCATAGACAGAAAGTTAAACAAATAAAGGAACAAAAGACATTAATAATTATTTATAAATTTATAAGAACAAAAGATTGTTACTTATTCATTTTATCAATATTCGAATTATTTAAATTGTTAACGTCTTACGTTTTTTTATTTGTCTTAACGTAACGTGCAGACGTATGGAAACGTATAGAGAAAGACGAGATTAATGTTGAAATTCAATGATTTTATTGTCTAGAATATTTTATTTTCGAAATAACAAAAAAAAATGTAAATAATTTAATTAATTTAAAAACATGAAACAGTATTCGTGTTTGTGTCCATCTATTTAATTATGTATAAAGGACACTGACATTCACACACACACATACACATTATCCCAATACAAATTTGTCTGGGAATACTAAATATATAAAATGACATTGAAAAAAGTTTATTTTTGTCTTTCCTTCAATCAAACGTAGATAGAGAATTTTCCTATAGTTTTCCTATTTTTATCTCGTAACAGACAAATTTTTGATAAAGGTTGAAACAATGTTTTCTTTTTGCTTAAAAATTTAATTCAATTTTATGTTTATAAATTATTATACCCCTTTAAATATTGTATTTTATCGACAGCAAAAATTCAATAAGTCAAGAAATTCTTCTTAACAATCTAAAAGAATATGCATCGAACAAAAAATAGAAGAAGAAGAACTAAAAAATAAAAAGGATCAAAGTCGTTAACCTTTGACTCTGAACTCTTAAAATTTATTTATTTTTTTTTATAATAAAAAGCATAAAAATAGAAAGAAGAACGAAACTAAAGTTGAATGTCATAAGAGATCTAAAACCCAACTGGTGGTAATTCAATTAAAAAAGCACACAATTTCCTTTACTTTATATATACGTTTGAATAATATAAAGAAGAAAGGGAAAGAGAAATAGATGGACAAATGAAAGACAGAAAGAGAGAGCTAGAGAGAAAATTAAAGTTAAGCTCACTTAATAAATTTCCTTTATAAAAATAAATAAATTCATATAGAAACTTCATCCCTTAGGTTTTTATTGTTGTTGTTTTTTTTGTCAGTGCATCACCTCCTCTTAAATCCCAATATGACATTCAACACCTAACTCAACTTTTATATTCTTTTACTGTTTCTCATTCTAACTTTAATTCTATTCTGAAAAAAAAAATAGCATCATCCTAGTACCTTGTTATATCCTTTTATTTTTAGTCCCCCACTCCCCTCCTCTTAATAAAAACCATAATCATAACTGTTTCATACTTTAACACAATTTGTTAAAAGTTTTTAATGTTCTTGGATTTAATTTTTTATATCAGCAAAAAAAAAAGAGAGAAAATAAAAGGAAAAAGGAAGATAAAAGAGAAGAGAAGTTTAGAAAAAAGCAGCCACAAAATCGTATTCTTTACCAGCTCAGACTTTTACCTTTACGAACATCAACACACACACACACACTCAAAAAAGGAAAAGAAAACAGGAAAAAAGAAGAAAAATGTAAAATAAAAATACAGTAAAGTGATGAGAGTCACAAGGTAAAGAGAACAGAGAGGAGAGTCCTTTTGCTTTCTTTCCTTTCCTTTCCATTTTTTTTTTATGAAGTTAAATTTTTTTTAGAAGAAAATTATTATTCCTTTTTTTTTATTAAAATTTGTAAGGTACAGAATAATGTGCGAGTTTTTCTGTCCTCTTATGAGTCGTTGCTTTTGTTAAATTATTTATTAACACAATTATGGTTTTGTTTCTTTCTTTTTATTTTTTGTGTTCATAAATAAAAGCGAGAAAACAAAAAATGAACGAGAGAAAAATATAATTTTAAAGAAATGTCTGATGTCTAAAAGATTACGGGAAAATATTACATAAACCTTACAGGAATCTTAATTAAATATAATTTTTTTTTTGGGAATAAAAATCTATAAACAACGAACGAAAACAGAAAGAAAAAAAAGAGAGGAAAGAATATTTTGATTATATTTTTAGTGCAATATTTATTTGGCATGATATCCGTTTCTTAAAGATCTAAAGGTAGTAATATCCTGTACAGTAACACAGGACATATAATCTTTTATTATCTACATAAGTAACGTATACGTGTACGTATAAGACGTTAATGTAACGTAACGTATTTATATTTATCTTTTTTTCTCTAGGTTCTGTGTCAGTGTAGGGTACTTGTCTTTATTTATTTTTTTACAAACATTGACATAAATACAACGATATGATTCTGTTTTTCCCCCTTATTTTTATCCATCTTTTGCATTCGTATTTTTTTCCAACAATATGTGACTTTTTTTACATCTATTTTTCTGTCGTCATCGACACTCTGAACGAAACAGAACGGAATTATTTATTTTTATTTCTATTTTTTTTTTTTTTTTATAAAAGAGTAAAAAAGAAAACACGAAGAGATTCTCTTTTATTTTACTAGTGCACTTTTTTTATCGTGTTGTTACAGATCCCAGGTTCGATGTTTTATGTATTGAATTTTAAAAACTATAAAAAAAATTTTGAATGTTTTTACGATAAAATTTTTTTTGGTATGGTACGAGTGAAAAAATACACTTGAGGATTCGATTGGATTTTATATAAAGATATTTTTTCGCTCTTTCTGTTTTCTTTGTCAAAAAAAAAAAGCGAAAAAAAAAAATATAATTTAAAATTGCATTAATAAATTGATGACGAAATAACATTATAAGTATGTACGTTTTTTATATATAAGTTGAAGTATAAAGTTTTCGTGGTTTTTTTTATTAGATTTTCTATTTACTTTATAAAAATGTGTAATATAAACGTGAATGGAAAAGGTACCAAGGAAATGAATTTTAAGTTCCGCTTTGGATTATCGTTGCTTTTTATTTTTATACGAATAAATATTTGGATTATTTTAATAGTTTCTTTTTTCCTTTATTGCATTTAATATTTTATAGATTTAATGGAACTCGTAATACCTAACTATTATTTTTACTTAGTAAACTTTGAATTTTCTTTTTAGAAAGTTATAATGTTGTTGCTATTTCTTATGAAATCATAAAATTAACTTTTATTATTAGATTTTGGTTAAATTCTCTTAATGAAATAAATAATTTAGGTATAGACTGGTAGAACGGTTGAACTTAAATAATAGGCGGAATGTCACATAAGATTATTCACTGCATAAATTGTTTATAAAAGAACAAACAAATACATTGAACTTAAAGTTGTCTAAGAATCAATATGGAATAAAAGATATTTGTAAAGGTTTATTACAAAACAAAATTGTACCCGATTAAAATTTTCCGGTTTAACAGTCACGATTTTAAGGGAAATCACTGAAATATTCTTCAAACCTTCTCTCATTCCTTGAACAGAACAAAAATAATCTTCTCAAAACGACTTAAATAAATCAAAATTAGAAGTGAAACAAAAACAAATTAAATATTCTGAAGAACAGCAAAAATCAACTTTTTATATTTTTATTTTCTTTCTAAAAAATCAGTTCATTAATTTATGAATTTATTGATTATTTTCTTCCGATTTTATTAATTTTTAAATTCACCTGAGATTTATTTACAACGAAAGAAAAATCAATTAAAAAAAAAAGAAATGAAAAAAAACAAAAAAAGGCAAATTTTAATATTTTTTCAGTTCAAAGGTCAAAATTATTGTATAAAGAAAATAATGAACTGAAACAAAACATTTTCAATAATAAAGAAAATTCTATGAAAATTTCTTCCCTAATAACGTACATCTATTCTATTCAACAGAAAAATACCAAAAACCCTATAATTATTAATTGTTAAAAAAAAAAGTGGTTCATGGAAAAGAAACACACACACACACAACGACAACGGTGAAACTTATGAAATTTTTATGATTAAAATCTCATTCTTCATTCGTTTTTACTTTATTTCTGTATTGCTGTTGTTGTTATTGTTATAGTAAAAAAATTTGTTCGCTCACACACACACACAGTGATTTTTCTTTATGTGTTTGTTGTCTTCTTTTTGGTTATGTTTATTGTTCCAAACTCTGACAATGTTTTTTGTTTTTAAGTTTTTTTCCCCCTTCTTCATTTTATAAAATGAAAAAATAAAATAATTATGTTGATGGTCATTTTAATAAAGAAATATGTTCATGTATCATCATCATCATCACAGCAACAGAGTCATCTTTCATCTCTATACGACAGTACATTATTAAATTAAATTTATTTTATTATTTCACCAAAAAAAGAGAAAAAACTGAAAAAAAAAAAATCTTTCGCAAATTATTATGAAAAAAATTGTCTAACACAAGAAAAGAAAACCAGGGTAAAGAGTGAAAGAGATAGAGATAGATACAAATCTACCCACGTTATAATTTTACAGTAACCGTCATCTCAGAACATATAACAAACATCATCAATGACGATGATCATCAAACGTCATCATTCATATAGATGTGTGTGTATGCGTTGTGTATCCAAGTTTAAAAATATTCAACAAGACGATGGTTATAATAAAAAATGAAAAATTAACTTGAATATTGTATGTGTGGAAGAATATTATTATTATTATTATTATTCTTCTTCATTTTCTTCATTTTTCTTCTTCACATAATATATTTGTAAGGTTTTGTCTGGGAATAAAAAGAAGAACAAGAAGAAAAATGTTATGTATGGAAATGGAATAGAATTATTTTTTTTTTCCATATTCATGTTTTTATTTTTTATATGTGTGTGTTACTTCTGCATAGACACACACAACAATACACACACACATACATTTTTATATAAATATTTTCTCTTATGTCTGACTGTCCCAAAAAAAAAACGAAAATGTTTTCCCATATTTTTTTCCTCACTTTTTATCTTTTTTTTAATAAATAAATAAAATTTTCCCAACAAGAAAATGTGTACGATGGTAATAAAAGGTGTTTCTAACCAAACAAACACCAAGCCAAAAGTGAAAAAAAAAAAAAAAAAGTTTTGTCCGAAATAAAAATAAAAAATAAAAGAAGACGAGAAAAAGATGAAATTTTTACAGAATCTTATTCATAATTCATGTAACCAAGAAATATTCTTTTTTTAAAAGTTAATCGGAAATTTATCTAAAAATTCAGAAAGTATTTAAATAGGACCATCAAGATTCTAGAATAAAATGAAGTTAGATGAATAAATTTAAAGTGGAAGAGATGAAAAAATATTATATGGATTTTTGTATATTTATTGAGTCTTAAGAAGAATCCGACTTTATAACACTACCCTTTAGTAGATTAAGTATTACCATTTTTTTTACCTTCTTTTTGTTCTTCATACAATTTCTTCTTCTTGTTCTTCTTCTTCATACAATTCCTTTTTAAATATTTAAAGATTTCACACCAACAAAACACAACAACAACAACAATAACAAAAAGAAAAAGGAAACACAAAATTTATACTTAATGTCGGCTTACGATATTTTGTGTTGAGGAAGATTCTTTTTATATATATTTTCCAATTGAACAAAAAGAAAAAATGATAAAATGGTTGAAAAAAAAGGAAAAGTACATACAGACATATACATGCTACTATTTGTAGTGTATAGGTCGGCTACTATTTGTACGACGAGGTCATTCTATTTTTTGTTATATAAAAATGCCAACATATATGAAAAAAATATTGTAATAAAGCGAATATTATCGTTGAAAACGAATGAAACCATAAAATTTAATTAATGTCTACTTTTTCATCTTCTCCTCTTCCCATTTCTTTCTATCTCTCGCTGTGTGTGTGCATAGTTGGCATTTTTTTTTGGAGGTAAATCGTAACCTCATAACCATTATTATAAAATTTTTATATAATTGCTTTAAATATAACATTAAACCTTGGAGAGAAAAATGTTGAAAGAATTTCTTTGTACTTTATTTTTTCTATAATTAGATTTTGTCTAATTTTTTATCTTTTCCTTTTTTTTGTCATTTGTAATTATAGAGTTGCCATAATACAATAAATTTTCCTCCTTAATAAAAAAATTACGATTTTCATGACAAAATCTACAGAAATATTTATCATTGTTAAATAATGTCTTCAGTCTCAATACTTACACCTTTACTTTGGGTAAAATAGAATCTATTCTTTACACTCAAAGGACATCAATTAGAATGTTGTGAGAATTATTCACATTTTTCATCATTAAAAAATATTAATCAAACGTCACTTTGAAATGTTAGAATTAAACTTTTGTTGTTAAAAACGAATGCAGTTACATTTATTGAATAATACATTTATTGATTAATCACGGTCACCATGTACAGTAACCTTAAATGAGATCAATGTAAATATTGCAAGAAACTTTTTGCAATCAGTTTTCGGTTACTCGCTCTTTTCTACGCACCCAAGATAAATTCATAAAAAAATAAATTTTCCTTTTTCATTAAATTAAAATTTAATCGCCAACAGATTTTCTATAATAAATTTTTTCTCATTTTCATTTTATTCATTTTCTTTACAAAAATTTTCTAATAAAACCAACTGAAATTCAGTAAAAATATACACACAAACAAGACACATACACAGAGGAAAGAGAGAGAGTGAAAGGAGAAGAAAGAATCTATATGTTTATATTCTGAAGAAAAAGAAAAGGTAAATCCTTATTATGAATTCTTACCGTTTTACTTACTTTATTAGAAAAGTTTATGATCTTGAATTCATTAAAGTCAATAATGTTGTAACATTGGGGTCTAATTGAAATTAACAAGCAAACGAAACGTTGCCTGAAAAAAAGGAAAGAAAGGAAAAAGGTAAAAAAAAGAAGACAGGTGAATAAAAAAAAATTGTTGCTTAGAATTTATTTCTTTTTCTTTTCATTTTTCTTTCTTTTTTTTTTATACAAATAAAGAAATGAAGAAATATTTCTCTTGCATTTTTTAAAGATAAAATGAGAGTATAAAGCAAAAAAAAATTTGAATTTAAATTCAAAAAATAGAAAAAAGGGCAAAAAAATAATTGCTTCTTTTCGTTAAGATTGGGAAAAAAAAATTAAAAATAAATAATGATATCACTCTTTTCAATTATATTCTTATTTTAGTTAAGAAGACAAAATGACTTTTGTAACCTCTTTGAAATAAAAGATTCAAACATGAAACACACAAACCTAAGTTACCTGTACTTAACCATGATAAGAAAAAATTGTTAAAATATTCAAAGAGATGGAAATAAAATTGAAAAAATGGAAAACGCAATTAAAATAATTAGAATAAATATTCCTGTAATCAGTTCATTACGTATAACATTCTTCATTGGCCATATATCATACACGAACACATACACACACATGCATCTTAGGAATACAAATGCCACTCTGGCAAAGAGACAGAATCCAGTTATGTTACTTTGCTGTCTCTTTTCTGTACCAAAGTAAAAATTACATGTGATCACTCCATCAAGTCCCATAAAAAAAATGTGTGCATTTTTAATAAGAAAGTTTGGTTCAACAGTTAGTAAATGTCCTTTTATATCCTTTTATAGATTTAATCAGGATTTGTATTATTTGATGAAATAAACAAATTAGTATTGTAAAAGATTATTATTTTTCGATCAAAATATCTCAAGTAATAATACATTTATTATATCAATTTTTCTGGGTATCCTCACCCCACTTTATTTACCTACACAAGATGTTCCTTATTTGTTCATTGGTTTTTCTTTTTTGCCCATTTTTTTTTCCGTTTTTTTCCTTATTTCTTAGAAAATAAAACTAAAAGATAAAGGACTATGAATAAAAAGGTTTATATTTTTAAATAAATAAATAAAAACCGATAAAGAACGTAGGACTGTGATAGAGGGAGAGAGAGAGAGAGAGAGAGTAAGAAGCAGACATTGAGAAAGAGAAAATAAGAAGAAAAAGGAAATTGCAAAATATGTTTATTTGAGTTTATTCCATTTTTTTCTTTCCTAGGGAATATTTTCTTCCATTTTTCTTGACTTTTTTCTTTCGATTTTGTTTAGACGAGAAAACTTCTTTACAGGAATAAAAAGAAAAAAAAAAAAGAATCGAGAAAATTTTTATCAAATTGAATAAATTGTTGCAAGCAAACAAATATAAATTCTTTTTTTTTTTTTGTATCTAAAAGATTTGTTTAAAATAAAATAAAATCAAATGAAGAAGAAGCAGAAAAAGTAAAAAAAAGTGAATAGAGAAAACTTCATTTTATGGAAATTTACAAACATAAGAAAATGATTTTGTTTAAAATTCTTAAGACACAGGATTAAAGTTAATCCAAGTTAAAGTTAAAGTTTTTTTTTCTAGTTTTTGTTTGTTCACTTTTTTTTTTGTTGGTTTTTTTCTTTTTTTTCTGTCCAAAATATAATCGAGTGAACATATTTATATTTTCCGTTTCAGGGAAATTCAACTAAAAAAAAGTTTTTCTTTTTAAAGAAGAAGAAGAAAAAGATTTCATTTCATTAGGTTTTGTTGAGAAATTATTGTCTTTACTATTTTATTCTTCGTTTCTGGTTGGCTTAGCATCTTTAGTTTTCTAGTTGGCAGCATCTGCATAAAGAGAAAAAAAAAACACCAGAAAAATATAACTTTTTTTGTTGCTTCTTACAAAAGTTTTTTTTTTCAACGTTTATTTTTCAGTTTTCAGTTTTTCTTCTTTTTTTTTTCTTATCACAAAATGCAAACAATATTGTTTGTTCATTTTCTTGTATTTCGTTCTCAGAATTCAAATGAAATTAAAAAGATAAAATAAAGGAAAAAAAACCAAGAAAGAAACGGGAGAACGAAAATGTTTTCAGAAACTTTCAAAAGATTATTTTTTTCGTAATTAAAATTCATTAAATTAAAAAAAAAAAAGCAATAAAATCAAAGATTATTTCTCATAAATTTCCATTTCTTATTTTGTTTAAAAAAAAAATTATTCTGAAGTGATGATGATGCCATCTCATCCGTTGACACTTTAACATTTTCATTAATTAAAAATAACATTCGCAATTGATGGATTTTGTCATTTTTCTTTTTTTGTTCGCTTCTTTAAGATTTCATTATTTTAATTCAATTCATTTTTTTTTTTTGACTTCTCTCATTATTTTTTCTTGTTTTGAATTTTTAATTTCCTTATCTGAGCTTCTTCTTCAGTTTTCCACTTTTTCGATTTCTCCATATTTTTGTTGTTGTTGCTTTCCTTTGAAAGAAGAGAAAAAATTATTATTGAAGATTCGATCTCGTACGACTTCCATTTGTTTCCCTTTCTACCCAAAAAAAAAACTGAAGAAAAAATATGTCAATTTCACATAATGAAGAGGAAATTTTCCGTTTTCCTTTTATGGAATGAGAGAATTTATTTCATTCGTTTTTCCTTAATCCATACAAATGAAAAACACACATTCAGACACAATTATCTATTTAAAGGAAGAAAATATAAAAATGCTTTCACCCGATTATATCGAATTTTTTAATTTAAATATCTCACTTGAAATTTTCTCATTCCACTTCCATTTAAAATTCACACCCCACCCCTCTACACATCATCTAATTTATTTTTTTTAACCATCCTCCGGTAATTAACGAACTGACGAACTGGTCGAATGCAATTAACCGACAAGAATGTTTTTCCTTTTGCTTATAATAAAAAAAAGGAATCTAACTGAAATAAGGGTGGCAAAGTTGTATGTGTGTTTTTTTTTGATAACTAATGAGGGGCGATGGATGGAATTTGTTTTTTTCTTTTTCTTTCTTTTGGTTGAAAATAAAAAAAAAAGTTGGGGTGTTTTTTTTTTATTGTATTTTTCGACTTAACAGGAAACGAAAAGATGTTGATGAAGAGGAAGTCGGCAACAGCAGAAGGCCTCTATATTGTGTGACACATTTTAAATGACTCTGTTGAAGACCGCAGTCAATTAATGTTTTATTTTTTTACGACTTTAAATTACAAGAAAATTTAGTTTGTAAATTATTTCATTTATTTTTGGTTCTTTTTTCACGTCTTAGCGGTTTTTTTTTGTCGTTTTCTTTTCATAAAAAAAAACATGGAAAATTTAAATGCGGTTTTTTTTTCGTGATAATTAGATTTTGTTTTCTTTTTCTGATGAGCAAAATTATTCAAGAAAAAGTTTAATTAAAAAGATTTTTTAGAAAAATCAGATTGAATTGACCGCATTTTTATGATTCCATAAAAAATGTTCTCCCTTTTTCCAACAGAAAATTTATTTATAGGTAAAATGAAAATTTGAAAAGTTATTAATCTTCCAATTAATTTATCATTAAAATATGTTGATGCTGGGATGACTAATTAAATCAACATAAATTCATACTTAAAACTGTTGTAATTTTTGTAACAAAATAACTGAAGTTGTTTTACAAACACACACACACATTTATATATGTACATAAAAATTGCAATTTAGTCCTCCAAAAATGAAAGTATTTAAATTATGTAATTAATTTGTGCTATCTGGAATGTATAAGAAAAATCTTCAACTTTATCCTGTTCCATTTTTTTATTCTTTTCACAATACTTCAAATTATAAAAGAAAAAAACAAAAAAAAGTGAAATGAAGAAAAGAAGAAAAATGAACGCTGAAAATAATATAATTATTTTTTATAACATTCATGTTAAGGGGTTTCCATTTCGAGTACCCTTATTTGTATGCAAATTGAAGAAATCTCATTATCATTGTCTCTTTAGTTTTATACTCAAGCACAATTAAATTCGTGTGGTGCAAATTTCAACAAATGTCTACGTTCGTTTTTTTCTTTTCTTTCCTTATTTCCATTTTCATTTCATTTCTATTTCTTTCCATTTTTTTTTATTCACAATTCATACTCGTTCTCCCTTTTTCTTCTCCAATCACCTTCATTTAAAATTAAAGTTAATTATTGACATTTTTTGTATTTGTGTTTGTGTGGGTATATTTTTTTTTCGTAAAGAACAAGAGCTTTAAACTTAAGATAATTTTATCAGAGTCGAATCGAATATTGTATTGAATTGACTAACTAAATTATTATAACTACTTTTCTGTTCTCTTCTCTATCTGTTCTGTTGTAACGTTGTAACCTGTTCTATAGGGAATTAAAGTAAAGTATTTTATTATCACATCGTTGAATATTTAATATTTTATTAATAGATTTAAGTAAAAGTTATTGGGTGTCAGAATAAAGAGATGGAGAATTTAAAATTACTCACTTTAACATAAGTTTACAATTTACAATTTTCGTGTGAAGGAATATTACAATTTTTATTACCTGACACAGGTGAATTATTTGGACGAGATATAAAATAAAATAATGAAAGGGACTTCTAATAATCATGATTATGTTCCAAACCTCTGTTTTCTGATAGCAATTTAATTGGAACTAAATTATGCTTTTCTTGTTCTTCCATTAATTGAGTGAAATAAAGAAAAAAAAGTTTTCTTTAATTATTCCTTTTTCAAATTTAGGTACGAGGATGCTACCCCTCTAATTAAATCATTCAACTGATAATATAAAACAGTACGATTTCTGAAATTTATCTTAATTGCACTCAACAAACTAAAGAATAATTATATCTATTTATAAGACTTCCATCTCAATAAAGGATCAATCAGGATTACAATGATAGGAAGTTCTGTCGTCGTCTTCTATTTTTTTTTTCCTTTTTTACTGGATTAACTATTCCAATCAGATATGTTTCTTAATTAGATTTTATTAAATTAGAATTTCCAGTAAAAATAAATAAATAAATAGAAAGAAGAAAAAAAAAGAAAGATAATTTCTAAGTTTAGAATCTCCGCATGCCGTCATCTTTTTTTTTTTCTTCAGTAATTGACCCCGTACATACCAAAGAAAAAACGTCAAAAAAAAAAAAAAAAGAGGACAGAAAAGAATTATAAAAGAACAAAATTTAAGATCAATTTTTTTTCTTCTTCTGTTTTATTTTTCTTTATTGCTAAAATATACACAAAGGAGTTAATTTAATTCTTCTTTTTTTTTGGCACTTCGTATGCATTCCATTTGCATCACAATAATTTCTTTTTTCTTTTCATAAGTAAAAGTTCATTTATTTAACGATATTTGATTTCAAAAAATACAAAACAAAACACAAGAAACCAAATAACTGAGGCCAACCAAAAATAAAAAAAAGACAAAAAAAATGAATAAAAACAAAACAAAACAAATCAAACAAAAAGAAGGAAAAAAATACAACAATAACAGCAGCAAAAACAAAAATTAAATAATAAAAATTACCAAAAGAACAACAACAATAATAACAACAAAATCCATATAAAAAAAAAGAATAAAGTAAACATTAATTGTACTCTTAATATTTAGTGTGATCTGCGATCTGAGTGTAAAAGCAACAAGAAATTTTTGTGCGAAAAAACAAAAAGAATTGAAACGTTGTACTTTTCTTTGTTTGGTTTTCGCATATGTGTGATTGTGATGTTGCGATGCTGATGATCTCATTTTTTAAATAACCGAAAAAACAAGAAAAGATAAAAAAATATATAACAACAACAACAAAAAAGACAAAAACAAAACTCAACAGTTGCCAAATGCAAATATTTATAAAGAAAAAAATATTTTTATATGTATAAATACATGCTCGATTGCATTTTATGTACTTTTTATATTTATTTTTTAATGTACAACAAATGTGAAAAAGCCAAAAGAGAAATAATAACAACAACAACAACAAATAAGAAGAAGAATAACAAACCGAAACCCATTGCTGAATTAAAGAGAATAATGATTGCCTTTTGGGGACATTTTCACACATATGTTCATCAACTGATGACTGTTTAATACGTTCTTGTTTCTTTTCCTGTCGTTTCTTTATCTTTGTCCTTCTGGAGAAAAAAAAAGTATCAGATGAAGACATTAAAGTCAGTATTCCATCAAATAATATTTTTATTATATTTTTTTAACGTCTCTCTTTCCTCTATTCTGGATGATTTTTTCTAACCCCGCTCTTTAACGTAAAACTTATTAAAGAAAAAAAAAGGACAAAGTTTTTCTTTGTATACCGATATGATAAGAAAACTTATGACATGCTGTGTGAGATTACATATGATAGCAAAAGAAATGAATTCTGTTTTTTTTTTCTCTCTTATGCTTGGTTTTTATTATTTGAGAAAAAGGTTCGCCTTTGATCATTTTGCTTTAATAAAATCATAAACTTTAAGTTTCGTTATTTTGAAACAACATTCTCATAAAATCTCTTTCACCTAGTTTTTAGTTTTAAACCCCCTCCAAACATATTTACCATTCAAAATGGGAACAGTTGTTGTTTTTTTCTACAAAATAATAAAATATTCTTTATTTGATTGGCCAAAATGAAACTAAATGGGATTCAACTAAAGAATACAAATTTTAATTTTGTCTTCATCTTAAAATTCATAATAATTTTGAATATTTTGATGAGTGGGAAAATAATTTTGTCTGTTTGTCTCATACAGAATGTACATATGATAAAATAGTAGAAGACAGAGAAGATATAATATGCCTTGCGACACCGACAATAAATACATAAAAGTCTAGTAACATGCAGAGATGATATGATTTATGTATTTTTTATGGCAAACCCATTTTTATATATAAATTTTTTTTTTTTCTTCCCCGTCTTCATTTTCATTTTTCTGTCATTTCCCATTTATGTGCATGTCAAAAGTTCTTCAAAAAATAATTATTTTTTTTGTGCCTATCTTTGAGTTCTAAGAAACAAAGAACTGAAAAAAATAACAAAATTTCGTCATTAAAATTAAAGAATTACGCGCGTTTCCATCTTTTGCGTTTGTCACAATTAATGTATAATATTCTTCTTCTTATTATTTTTTTTTATTACTGCTACAGATTCAATAGTCCAGAAATAGATTTCTAGGTTAAATCTTTCTTTCAATTCTTCAGTACATCAGAAGAAAAAAATTCCAAGAAACTTTTTTCATAGAACAAAAAAAAAACACATTAAAAAAAAACAGAAAAAAAACGTAACAAAAAAAATTTGCTTAGTTTGTCCTATTTTTAATTTTTCTTTTTCCCCGATTTAAATTTTCTTTTAAACTTTTTCTTTTTGCATTTTCGTAAAAGAAAAAAAAAACTGTTTCATTCCATTTTCATCGTTCTAAAATGAAACAAAAAAAAAAAGAGTTGTGGAATTACCAACCTTTATTTTAGTGACATTATTTATCATTATAAATTGTATGCAACGAGGAACGCACCAGAGAGAAAAGAAGAAAAAAAAATACAGATTTTTATCTTTGAGCAAATTTTTTTTTTATCAAATAAATTTAAATTATTACTTTTTTTTCATCATTTCATAATTTTTTTTGCTAATTCTTCTTTTTTTTTCTCGTTTCATTATTCCAAGAAAAACTGATTTAATTTTCTTTTATTTATTTATGAAAAGGATTTCCCATCTGCAATTAATTTTTTTTCTCATGTTTTTTTTTTTGTTCGTTTTCAATTTTTAAAGTAAACAAATTTTAAGCTGTCTTTTTTTCCTTCTTCTTCTTGTTGTTTCTGTTATAACATTTTCATTTTTAGGGATCAAACGTACAACATTCCAAAAAGTCTAAAAATAAGTATAAAACGGAAATATGTGTAGAAATTGAATAAGAAAATTCTTCTTTATTATTTAAAAACTAAACATTGATGGAAGTGGTACCATCAGTTTCACTGGCGTGATTGAATACTTAAAGGTGTTCATCTGAATATAAGAAATTAGTTTATATGAAGTAAATTAACTGAGCATATTATTCACACCAAATGAAATATAAATTTGTTGAACAAAAGAAGTTATTTCATTGTGTTAAACAAATTGACATAATTGTTCAAATATGAATTGCATAAATTTTCTTAACATTGGTATTAGATTATCCAACAATTTTGGGTGTTCAACCATTTTGTAGTTTAATTCTTACAATCCCAACAACAATAAAAGTAGTACGGAAGAGTATTTTTTTTTTTGCATACTGTTTACTTCCGGTTGTATTGTCAAATATTCTTGTCGAATATTCAAAAGTAACGATACCTTAAGAATATTGTAAGATTCCCACATGTTATGGGAAATTTTCAATTACAAACAAATAAAACAAGAAGATGAATAGTTTGGTTTTTCAATCAAAATGAAAAGAATTTTTGAAAGTAAAGAAGAAGAACTGAACAGAGAGACAAGAATAAAGAAGAATTCACTTGATTATAAAACATAATTCAACATTCATTCCATTTTCATTATATTAATTTAATTTAATTTAATAATATATAAATTTTGTACTTGAATTTCATATATTATATGAGACATACACACAAAATATAATTTAATATACAATTTTCACCAAACAATACATGTCGAGACATACCCACGGACGGATCTTCATGCATTGCTGCTTTTAAACAATAATAATACAAAACATAAATGCAATTTTTGGCAATATCAAATTGCATGTTCAAGTAACACATACACATACATACGCACACAAATATACATGCATACATACAGATTATATAATTATAAATGATGATGTTTATATAAATTGCAACAATGAGGATGATGATGGCAGTGGGATGGCAATTCATGTTAGTTGATGAGAATAAAATGCATTCTAGATTGTATATATTTAGTTCTGCTAACTCCCTTTTTTTTGTTTCTTTTCAATCACAATAAATAGATTTTGATTGTTTAAAATTTAAATATAAAATATAGAAATTTAATCAATAAAAGTAAAATTTCTACTTTTACTCTCAACACATCTCAAGTTCTAAATTCTATCAATTCCATAATTCATCAAAAAATGATTTTCTGTCAAAACAATTAAAAAAATTTTTTTTTTACGTAAATATATTCACCTGTAATAATTCACTTGTTTATAAATCCACCTTCATTAATTTGCGTGCAATTTTATTAAAAATGCACAAAAAGAAAATATTATTCGGCCATGTCATAGAATAACCGATTGCATTGTCATGTTTTATATATTTTATTTCTTCTTTCCTTTATCGTGTTTCCATATATTTTTTTTTTTTTTGGCTTCACAAAATTAAATTAAATATTATCTGTTGTTGTTTTTTTTTTTCATCCAACAATTGTTACTTTTTTGCACGCTATTTTGGTATATTTCGTCTTTCATTCTTTTATATATTATTTTTTATTTATTTACAATTGTGTTGTATATTTATTTGTTGTTGTTGCTGTTGTTGTACCTATACAATACCTACAATATGATATTTTTGAGGGCACCTATAACTAACTAAACACATGAAACACAGAATATTTATAATAAAATATGTATTATTATTACAGTAAAAAAAATTCTGCATTTATGAATAATAAAATATTTCACTTGAAAATCATTAAAGGGACCAATTTTTTTGTTTCTGGTTGTTGTTGTTTTTTTTTTTTTTTTGGGAAATAATAAATATAAAGTTACGTTTCATAAATTTAATAAATTTTTTTTTTATTCCATTTGTTTCGTTTTAGTTATACCTTCCACATAAAAAAAGGCATAAAAAAGTATCAACAACAACAACACAATTGTTGCAAATAAACAAGAGAGTGTGAGAGAGAAAGAGAAGGGAAAAAGGGTTTAGTGTCTCGGTTCGGTTGTGATTTTTTTTGTTTTTTTTTTTTTTTGATACAAAAATAAAATAATTTATATAAAAATTTAACGGAAATGGGTCTGTCTGGATAATTTTGGGTTTTCACAACAAAAAAAAATGGTTTTTTTTTTTTTTTATTTGTAGAGCAAAAATTAAATTTTAATTAAAAGCAATTATTATTATCGGACATTTTTTTTTTCTGTATGCTTTGCTTTATTACTTTATTGTTTTATTTTTTGTACTTTACTTTACAAACCGAATGCAATTTTTTTATTGTTTTATTTTTTAATTGACAGTGGCAAAATTGAAGTAATTTTTTTTTTGTTTATTGTGTTGGTCTGATAAATTTGGAGAAATATTCGGGAAGTATTTAAATAAATCGTCTTTTAATTGGTTTCTTAAAATTATGGTTGCTTAATTTAATTGTTCTACCATAATTTATTTTTCAGTTATAGAATAAATTTCAGATTTTAATTTTGGATAGACAAAAATTTATTTGGGTCAATCAGAGAATATTTAAATCATCAAATTGAAAACGGAAATAAAATACAGCAATTTTAACTTTGCCCTAATTGGAAAGAATTTATAAGCACGGGTTAAAAGCCTACATTAAAATTTAAAGAAAAACAATAAATTGAAAAAGATTTAATGACTTTGGAATAAAAATAATCGTATGTTGATATTTGCAAAAATAATCACTGCATTATTTATTATATGAACTTTAAAATCTCTCTAGACAATATCAGACATTATTTTCTTTAATTATATTTTCCTTCATTCATCTATCTTCATTTTATTTATATTTTCTTCAAAAATTTCCATAATTTTATTTATTCAAACTGTTTAAACATTTTCCCGTCAGTGAATAATAATAACAGTAGTATTATAAGTCTCACAAATGGATTCAACATCTTTTATTAATTCTACATATAACCCAAAGAATATTCTCGTAATTGATTCAAATTATGCATTCTATAATTTAAGGTTCTCAATTTTAACATAATAATAATTTATTAGTAAATTTAAAAACCTCTTTTTGTTTATTTGTTGCTGTTGTTGTTTTGTTTTATGGATGTAATCATATTTCCTTCCCCCTTCTCCTACTTCTTTATACTTTTGTAACGTTAAAAATTCATAATCAAAAAAACAGAAAGAAAGCAAAAAAAAAAATAAAAGGAAAACTGATGAAGAAAAACCCCCCTTTCCCCACCACCAGATATTTACGCGTTTGGTGTTTATATTATAAAATTTAATCCGACCAATTCGAAACAACAAAAAAAATCTACACCTTCCATATTCTATTTTTTTCCTTTTCCTTACCGTATTATATGCCTTAACTTAACATAAATAAGAAGAAGAAGAAAAACTGAGAGAAAGAAAAAAAAAACTTTTCCAGCATTTAAATTTTCTTTTTAATAAAAATTTATAAATTCCCAAGTTGTATGAAAATGCCGACAATAATAACAACACAGTAGCACCAACAACAAATGAAAAATAAGAAAAACACAAAAATTATAATAATAAGAAGAAGAAAAAGAAAAAAAAATGTAGAAATAAATTATCTTCCGCAATTATTATTTATATTTCTACTTATACATTTTTAGCGCTCATCATTATTATCGCGTCCATATAATATTATATAATCATAATAATAATAAATTTTCTGTAAATATAAAATGATGATCGCCTCCACTAAAAATTATATAATGTATAAATATTTTTGTAATAATAAACAAATAAAATCCCTTTGGAATTAAGGAAGTTTTTAGTGTTGGAAGAAAATTTCTTTTATACGTGTGTATTAACTTCTTTACTTTACTCTGAGACAAATACATTTTAATAAAATTCCATAATATAAAACTCCGGGGCATTTGTTTGTGTGTGTGTGTGTGTATTTTGGAACTACGATCGTCAAAAAATGAAAAAAAAAAATACTGAAAG
This sequence comes from Pedicia rivosa, assembly GCA_963082725.1. Classification (NCBI taxonomy): domain Eukaryota; kingdom Metazoa; phylum Arthropoda; class Insecta; order Diptera; family Pediciidae; genus Pedicia; species Pedicia rivosa. The sequence goes on along the minus strand of OY720153.1, from coordinate 7,797,198 downwards.
GTAGAAGAATTTTTGATAAGAAAGTGTAAATGAGGGGTAGTTTATGTATATGAGTTCTGTCTATATCGTAATAATAATAATAATAACAATAATGGTGTGTGTGTGTGTGTGTATTTTTGTATCAAAAAAATTATTTTAATTTCCAACCGAAAAATACGTAAATATTAAAGCAACAAAAAAAAAAAAGAAAGAAGACTGAAAGAAAGGAAAATCTGCACAAAAGGGATGATGTCCGCCATTGAATGTGTTTATTTTTTCTTGTTTCATGGAATCCCCTTTAGAGAATCGTACAAAAGCAGACAAAATAAAATATGCATAAAACAAAAAGTCGGTTTTTTTTTTTGATACACTTGTTTGTTTCTGTTTTTTTGTTTGTTATATTTAAATTCACTATGGAAAGAAAAAAAAATTGTCTGTGCAAAAAAAAATAAATTTCCAACAAAACAAAAAAACAAACACAACAGAAAAACATATTATTATGATCTATGGTTTTGTATGGCGTGAAAAAAAATATTTATGTATGTGAATATTCATGTTTTCATCTACCATTAAGAACAAAACGCGTTTTTAATCATTTTACTGCATCATAGAAAAATAATTAATAAACAAGTCCATGAAAAAGCTCTTTAAACATTTTCTTTTATCTATACCAAAAGAGGAAAAAAATGTAAAATCAAGTGAATTTTCTGGAAGTGCTTGAGAATGGCATAAGGTTTGTGTCAGTTTTTTCTCTCTTTATTTTTTTAAAATATAATTTTTTTGATTTAAATTCAACAAACGATATGAGTTTAAAATTTAAAACTCAATTTTTTTTTTGACTTTATGTCTAAAACAGAGATTTATTTTAATTCGTTGTTATTATTTATGGTGATTCGTATTGATTGATTTAATGGACTTTTTGATTTTTAATATCAACTTTTTCAAATTCTTGAGTTACGTCATCGTAATGAAATCATTCAATACTTTGCTTCAGTTTCAGTGAATAATTTGTGTAAAGTTCAAAAGTATCTTTATTCATCATTTATTATAATGTATTTTGACTTAATTTATAACGAGATACGAATTATTAATAAATGAAAGATAATTTAGCTTAAATCACTGTTTAAAAATGAAATCAAAATTTGTCATAAATACAATTGAAATTTGTTAAACTTCAATTAGTTTTATTTCAAATGATTGTTAAACAGTAATTAAAAGTGAGAAAGATTCTAATCATAGAATTTTAATGGAACAATTATGTTGAATATTAAGAATCTCATTTTGTTTTTTATTTCATTGAATCAACATTAAATTCCTCAAGAGGAACAACAACAAAAAGATATCAAATTTACAATTGCTTAGAATCAAATGATAAAAATCTAATTATCATTAACCCAACCCCTCCCACTTTATGAAAAAAATGATCTCGCATTTAATTATTATCCTTAAATCAAAACAATTTATTTTTCAATTCGTTAAATTGAATCAAAAGAGGAAAAAAAAACGTAAGAACACAACAAAAAATACTGTGAAAAAATTAAGTTATCAAATAAGACAGATTACCAAACGCCCCCTTCGCCCACAACACATAATAATTCGTATCCAATTATTTCTTTTCGGCTGAGATATTATTATGATATTAACGCATAGGTAAAATGTGAAATAAAAAAATAAAGAACAAGAAGAAGAAGAAGAAGAAAACCAAAAAAAAAACTGTAAAATTTAATTTTCTCGTATCAAATTTCTAAGAAAAATTTCAATTAAATTCGGGGGATTCTTATTTTGTTTTTTTTTTCTCGTCTTTCCTTTACGTTTATTTTGATTTCATTTTTTTTTTCGTTGTACGCTCAAGTTATACTTATAATATTATTCTTTATTCTTTTTACTTGAAGTTCTTCACTCCTTTAGTTATGCCGTGTAAACATCTTCTAAATATATTCACATCTTCAATGCTAATGCTATATTTGCATTTACTGCCAAAATTTAAATTGGGAAGGACTGATCCGTAGCCGACTTTATAAATTTGCTAGACCGTAACGTGCGGTGTTGGTGACTTTCTTTTCTTTAAAAAAATATACAAGAAAAAAAAACAGAACCGAGAAATGTGGAAAAAAAGTATGCACAAAATTTTAGAATTTTTTGCACGAAACAAAAGTAAAAATAACTTGTATTATTTTACTTTTCGTTTGTTTCGCTGTTTTTCTTTTTTCTTTTTTATTGTTTCATTTTTTAAATCCGTAAAGGATTTTTTTTCTTTCATTCTTGGTTTTTCCATTTAAAAAAAAATCCTAAGAAAAAATCTAATCGTATCACGCCAATAAATTTATACTTTTTTTTTTGTTTATTGTTCCTTTTACGTTTTCATTCCCTCTTGTTTTTTCTTTCGATTAAAACTATTTTGACTGTAAATTTTTTTTCTTTCTTTGAATTTTGCATAATTTTCTATAAACGTTTTTTATATTAAAAAAAGAATAAACTAACAGGAAAATGCACAAACTTTTCCTGTGGGAGAGGATGAATATTTTCATTCACATTTTTTTTTTACCGTGGTCACCAAATTGAAATTTACGTTTAAAAAAGCTACAACTTAAATATTTTTTACACAAACAGCAAAGAAAAAAAAGTGTACACATAAACATAAAACATATTAGGTCCTTTCTTGTTAACATTTTAACTTTTCTTCAATGAATATATACTTCACCACATTAACTCTCTATCTTCACTGTCAATCATATAAAATTTATGGTTTTATGTCGTATTTGATATCAGATGAAGAAACTTTTTCTCCGTTTCTTTCCTTTTATTTTTTTTACCTAAAAGTGAAATATAGAAGTCAACAAAAAAAAGTTAAATTCTCTTTTGAAAAAGAGGAAGGAAAAATGTCACCTTCACTTAAAAGAAAAAAAAAACTATGGTACGTTTTTTTTTTTATTCTTCTTTTTCACAAAAGTCATTTGTTATTTAATTTGAATTTCTTCATGTTCATTTTGGTTGCATTTATATACGCGATATTGTATAATAAGAGTTGAAAAGTCGCAGACAGGAGGTTTGAAAATGGGTAGAAGCAACAACAAAAACAGAAAAAAGAAGAAGAAGAAAATCTGATAATGAAATTTAAGAAGCAATTCTTATTCTTTTTTTCTTATTTTTATCTTCTTCTTCTTCTTATTTCTTGTGCTTTGATAAATGATAGATTCTGATTTTTTGACACAAATTTTTTTTATTCATTTCTTAGATTTTCTTATGAAAAGTGTTACGGTATATTTATTATGACGATATGCTAACAAAAAAAAAAAAAGAAGAAACTATTCTAAAGGTCATAATACTAAAACACCCCCTTTAACTTAACTATATTAAACATACTCATACCATAAAATTATATACACTTAAGATATAAACAGATCCTTATGGTTGAGTTGAAATTGTTGTCACCGCATAACCATGTCACATTTTCAGATTTGAATATAAATTAGATTTTTATATATATTCTACCATATACTTGTTGATATGCAAAATAGAAGATTACATTCTTCTTTTTTTTTTGGGTCTTTTTTTTGCATTTCAGTAATGTACAAACCTTTTTAACCTATTTAGGCCATAAATCATCTTCTGCATTACGAGTAGTATTTTTTTTTCTTTTGCCTCACTTCTACTCTTTTTTTTTGTCTTCATCTAACAAGTCTGCAAACTGCATACATAAAATATTTTTCTATTTTCTTTATCCTTCAACAGAAAAAAATGAAAGGAGAGAATAACAAGAAAGTTAACTTCAGAAAAGTTATGTGTAAAATGACCGGTTTATATCAGATTTATTTTAAACGTGGCTTCTGAATAAAAGGAATGAAAAATTAAGAAACAAAAAAATATAGAAAGCTTAAAAATATGAATCCTTATGAATAAACAATATTAAAATTGAATATAACCTCAGGCACTGTCTAGTCAATTAACAACAATAGCAACAAAAAGGAAAAGATAAAAAATTGTTGGGTACGAAAGGAAAAAAAGGAAGGAACGTCCGCTTTAACTTGCTAATTGTTTAGCAGTTATGAATATTAATAACACTTTTAAAATCGGTCGCATATTTACACAGCTAATATTCACTAAAAGCTTATTACAATTTTTTTTTTTCCATTTTTGATAAAAGCAACGAAACAAAATAAAATAAAATAAAAAGCAACAGAATTTTTAAAAGGAAGAAAAATGATATTAAATTTCTTGTACGTTGATCTCAACGTTTCTCACATAAAATAGATGAACAAAAATATATTTATAAATGTGATTTGATTTGAAGAAAAACACTCACAATTTTTCTTCTGTATTTTCATTTTTTTTTTTATTATAGTGAACCCGAATGACATCCCGTTCGTCTAAAAGTTCACCAAAACAAAATTGTTGCAAAAAAAAAAAAATAATAAAGAAAATGAAAAACTAAAATAAAATAGAAGAGAACAGGAGGAAAATTTTAAAATTAAATTACTAAAACTCCCTCAGTATTGGTTGTCACATAAATCAAAAAACGAAAGGAAAAAGAAAACTTTTATACAATATCCTTTTATTCTGTTCGGCAATAGAAGGACGACTTGTCGTGTATTTTATTCTTGTTGTTGCTACTGTTTATGTTGTTGTTATTGCTGCTATTATTGTTGTTATGTTATTGTTGTTGTTTTTCAGTTGTGTGCAGTTTGACATTATATGGGTATAAAATAAATCCAGGCGTTGATCTCTTTGACTTGGGTAAATAAATCACAATGTCGAATTATCCTTTTTTCTTTTTTTTTTTTTTGCTTCAAAAAAAAAATACAACAAAAAAAAAGAAAAGTTAAAAGTTTTTTTTAACATTTTATTTTATTTTGAATATAAAATCATTGAATATATTTGGCATACAATTCTTTAAATCTCTTTTTATCGTCTGTATATATAAATAAAGTCAGAAGTTGAAGGTAATTGAGGTAAATATTTTTAATGGTGAATTGAATAAAAGATTTAATAATTTTTTTCTTATCACTTCTATCAATGAAAGTAAACTTTCGTCTTTATTTTCAATAGGCAAAACCTATAAAGTCAATTTATTTTTTGTCGATTAAAATTGTATTGATGTCTCTTAGTAAAATGAAAATTTGGCTTGATTCGTCGATCTGTATTATTTTGTAAATGGATTCAAAAATACGTATTTTGCGTTTATTCAAAATTCAGTTTACCAAATAGTATAAGAGGTTAAGAAATGAAAGGAATCGATTTGATATTTTATTGTTTTTCTACAAATGCATCAGAATTAGAATTTGTAACCACAAAGTTATCAGCCTTAGTTATAGTTTTCTTCAATCAGTCAATCGAGGCATGAATCATTTTATGTATGAAAATATTTCAGTAACGTTGATTTTTTTAAATTTCAATAAAAATAAAACCAATATTTTAAGTTTATGGTTTAACTTTTTCGTTGAATTGTTGAACATTAAAAACGGTTTTACTAAAGTAAATTATACATTTGTATAATAGTTACTCTAGTAATTAGAGTGGAGACTAGAGACTATTATTTAATATAATTGAATACATTTGACCTCGTTGGCAGTTTATTTTTATAAATGTTGAAAAAAAGAATAAGAAAATCCTTTTTCCAGACGATGAAAAAATAAAGAAGACATATATTCTTCAATCACGGATGTACTACCCACATATATACCCACAAATATAATCACACACACAGCCATACATATAAATACATGCGTTTACAAATTTTCCTCACAATATATGTACATGAACAGAAAGTATTGGAAAATTGTATAGAGTGAATTTCTTTATCTACCAAAGGATATCTCCAAGTTATTCTATAACAATCAATTTAAAGTTTATTTTCTTTATTGAAAAAGATTCATGTTGAAGATACAAAGAAGTTGAAATAAAATTGAAAATGTATATGAAAATGAAATATAGATGACGTTATAAAATAACGACAAGAAGAAACGACAAAACGCCTTTTAATAACAAGAACAAAATTTTATAAAAATAGATAAAATAATAAAATAAGTTTTGTGTTGTTGTTCTTATTTACTCCATCCAACTTCCAAATTTTCCTTAAATTTATTTTTCCCTTCAACATCCTCTAACCAAACATTAAATTATTGAATTTTTCCTTTTATTAACAAGAAATATTGCGTGGTCGTGAAAATAATTGCTTTATTTAAGTAATAAAATAATTAAAAACAAATTTTCATAAACACCCAAAAATATAGGAACAGAGTATTCTCCCCAGTGACCAATTTCTCTTCTACATAATTTCTTTTTTTTTTGTTCTTTCTCTTTTTCTAACTTCCTATGATTGTGCCAAGAAGTTATATGAACTCATTCAATTTTTATCATTTTACTTGAGAGAATATTTATAAAGACGCCTAACCTCAGTTAATATATATTATCGAAAGTAATAAAATTTGAGGAAACATTTTCATTTAGGAAAATAACAATAAAAGAGACAAAAAATTGTTTCCATTTCGTTTTATTTTTCTTCTTCTTCTTTTTTTTTTTTATACAAAAATATATTTTCCATAAACAAATTTTTTTTAATTGAATTTTCTCAAAAAAAAAAACATGAAATTGACCCCCTTTTTTTATCTGTTTTAATTAAATTAACACTAAATAATTCAACTTACGTAATAAAATTTATAATTTATAATCCCGCATGTATACAAGGAAAAGGAAACTTTAAAAATCCCAGAAAGGGAAAAAAACCAAAAAATCTGCACCGTCCTATATTTTTAGTGAAATTTATTTTCTTATCTTTTCTTTTACAAAATTCTAAAATTCTATGTAAAAATGGAATGTAGGAGCGAAAAAGAGAAAGAGAGAGAGATTGTAAAAGGAAGGGTTGTAAAATCACCCCTATTCCTATTTTATATATTCAAGCAAAATACAGAAAAAAAAAAAAAAGAAAGAAACATGAGGAAGAAGAAAAAAGAGAAGGGAATGAGAGTTTGTTGCAGAAGTAAAAGAGTTATATTATGAAGATCACCATCACTATTACCATTATACGGCTATAGAATGTGACATCTTTTCTAACAAGTTTTATAGAAATAGGATGATAATAATATCCATCCGCAGTCAATGTGTCTCGGTATATACACATTTTCACTATCAACAGACTAAAAAATATTGAAAAAAAGGGGGGGGGGGGTTCTTGTTGTTGGATTGGAATATAGACTCTCTTATATAACATTCATGGTGGAAGTTTCAATTTAACGCCCTCTATATATTATTATAGAAGAAATTTCAAAAGTTTTAAAGTCATAAATCTTTCTTGTTGTTATGCTACGCTATACACGGATTGACACGGAAGTTGGGAAAAAAAAATAATAGAAGATGAAGAGGAAAGGAAAAAGTATCTAAAATAATTTATTATTTATTTATTTATATTTTTTTACCAAATATCTCTATTGAGTAAAAATTGACAACAAAAGTATGATTTTATTTTGATTTTAGAATTTATCTCCGACTAAATAATGGGATGAGATCAAAATTGAATCTTTGTAATAAATTTAAAAGAAAAATGAAAATATGGATGAGTCAAAAAAAATCCTCCTCAAATGCCATAACAAACTGAATATATTTCTACTGTAATCAAATTTAGTGCGGCTTCACGTTGTTTCATTCTATATATGCATACTCCAATTTGTTCACACACACACACATGATCATCATAAATAATATCCAGTCATGTATTAAATAACATTTTACTTTGTTATAGAAAGAAAGACAAAAATAAATAGGCGCACACATGTGACTTTCCTTTTATTTGTAACAAAAAAAAAACCAAATATTTTAAAGAAACAGAATAAAATTTTGGTTTCGTAAATTACATAAAAAGGATTCAATAAAATAAGAGGAAAAAAAAAGTATCCCCGCGTATTCAACAACTCCACAAAGAAATTTCAATAAGGAGAGAGTGAGAGTTTCTTACATTATTTGTTTGTGTATTCATTTTGTATTGTACATAACAGAAAAAATATTCTTCATCTTCTGACAAAATCAAAAAATAAAAAAAATAAAAAATGTGGTGGGGTGCTTCAAGATTTCTTTTTTGTATAAAACTTTCTTTTTCCTATCAATTGAAATATACATCTAATTTAAAGTTTAAGGAATTCGATTTTATACATTTAGAATACAAAAAAGGATTCACAACAAAAATATACACACATTGTACACACATATGTCAATGTATTATGCATGCATGAATAAAAACTTGGAATAAAAAAAAACTTTTACGTTTGATGCTTCCTCTTTACTTCGGAAGAGAGAGAAAAAAAAAATTATGTAAACTTTACTAAGAAGGAAAAATCGAATTTTTTTTTTGTTTAAATTTTTAGTGTTTATAGAATAAATTATGGGAAAAGAAAAAAATTATTCCCGGAAATAAAGGATAAACTCCCCAATGGGATGACTGACTTTTTCAATGCACCTGATTTAGGAGACTATCATTAAATTACATTTCCTGTGTAAATAAATCGATGTATGCAATCCATACAAAGTATATCTTAGAGAATAAGTAATAGGAACCAGCATATAGTCAATTTCGAATAAAATATCCAATTTATTCTTCTAAAAAAAAAATCTCAATTGAATTTCCTTAGCCCAAAAAGAGAAGGAAAACAGCATAAACAGAAAAAAAAAGAAAAAAAAAACAGATGAGACCAACTTTCATTACTTGTATTTCTAATTTCATTTATAGAGCAGATACTAAATTGTTGTTCATTTTATAAGAAATGACAAAATTGCTCTAAATTTATTGTTCACATATAATTTAAAGGAAGAAAAGTTGATTGTTTCCTCTTTCCCATTTTGATATTTTTTTTAACGTAATTAATCAACAAGTAGATCCGTTCTTTATAAAATTCAGGTCATATTATTGGTCCAAACCAAGGTTTAAACTTTCATTAATTAAAGTAAAAGTCCGAGCATTGTTGTGTGTACATCTTAATTTCGTAAGCAATGGAATCCCACACCTGAAATTCAGTTCCATATAGGTAACTTAACGACAAAATTACGACGTGAAAATTTTTCTCAATTTTTAAAATCCAAAAAAAAAGCCATGGAGCAATGATTTTTTTTTTCTTTGCATTTATTTAGTTCAATTTGGTTTATAACGAAATATGTTTCGGTCACGGCCAATCTTCTAACATGTTCTGAATACTGAACATAAATAACTTTGTATATATTTTGCATGTTAAGTCCTTGCAATTTCCTCCAATAACGTCATCATCCCTAAATTTAAATATAAAAAATAGAAGGCTTTTTTTGTGTATCTATTGGTTCTTCTCCCAGACCAGTGTCTCTGTTATTTTTTTTTTACCTTTTTTTTTATAAAAGTAGAGAGAAGAAAAAAATAAATAAAAGAAACGACAAAAACATTTGCAGCCTCACGTTTAAATTCGAATCTCAAAGATCTTATACAAAAAAAAAAAAGAAGATATATTAAGGAAAAATAAAAAGACGAAGACGATGTGGAAGGTTCTTCATGATTTCTTTCTTTTCTTTTCTCTTCATTTCTTTTCTTTTATTTCTTTAGATTTTTTTTTTTTTTTCGTTTTTCATTTCTTTTGAATTGAAGCCAAAGGGGTCGAAGTTTGATGTATTATTTGTGTGTATTTATATATTTGTGTTAGATTTATGTATATGCGCGTGTGTATGTGTGTGTGTGCGTCTATACCATTTTCTATTTTACTTTTATTTTTTTGTATATGCATGAACACACTGAACGCAAGTTCTTTAGATTTAATACCCTTTTTTTTCTTATTTAAGATGAGATGAGAGGCTACAAAATATATAAAGAAAAAGGGATGCATCATATATAGACACAAAATACGATCCTAACGATTCGCGAATTTTTTCTTGTTCTTCCCTATAAATCTTCTTTTTTTTTTCTTTTCTATTTTGACTTTTTCATTTCATTTTCCTTCATACTCTAAAAAGAAGGTAAAAATTCTGGAAAAAAAAAACATGAAGAAGAAGAAGAAGGAGAAAAAGAAAACTTTTGAGCTTTCAATTTTGTAATTTTATTATTTAGAAAATATATACGATATGAAAAGGGAATTATATGATCGTATTTTATTTTGATTAGCAAATAAAACGTAGGAAAAAATAACTTTTCTTTTATGTTTTCTCTGAGAAAAGTTTTACATTTTTTTCTTAAAGATTATTTTCAACATTTTTTTTTTTTCAACAACATTTTGTATATTTTTTTTTGATTTTTTCTTAAAGCAATTTTATTATAAATATTTTTAATTCTATATTCATTTTCTTTCAATGATTGTTAGTCACTGTTATACAATTTTCTACCTTTTTAATTGAATGAACACTTTATACTACTTTTGGTTGGTACTGAATATTATTTTAAAATTGTATTCACAACGTTAAATTATTATTATGTAATGAAACACTTTAACAGTGTTTTTTAATTAGAATTACAAAACACTTTACATTTACCTTTATTTTCATTTCAGATTACCTGCATCTTATTTTAGATTCTGCCATAACAATTGGGTAAGTAGAATTTTAGTGAAACCTAATAGATTCCATAAATTCCTTTTCATATTTAACAATAATTACACTATAATTACACCAGCGCTTATAGTGCTTAATAAGCACTGTAAAAAAAATCGTACTAGATAATGTAGAAATCAATCTACAACTTTCAAATACTTGTGATTCGCTTCTTACTTAATTAGCCCTTTCAATACCTTTAATTAATTTTTCCATAAATAGGGAGACTAATATTGTTTGTACAATTTATATAAGTGAACTGACTTTAATATTGTAAATGGGCCTTTTAATTTAATTTCTTTTTTAAAAAAGGAAGATGTTGATCTTTTATTTGTATTTTTAGTTTTTTTTTTTTGTTTCTTTTATAATAAATTTACATTTTCGGTAATAAATAAATTTAGATTTTAAATTCAAATCATTTACGACGTGATGACGACGATATACCTTGAACAAGGATTTTTTTTCTCTCCTTTATTAGAATGCATTGAGTATTTCGTTCTTTCTTTTTTTTTTTCCTTTTTTTAAGACAATTTTCACTCAATTTCTTTTGAATTATTTACTTTTTTCTTTTTGCTCTCTTTCTCACTGATCACCTACAATCACGTAAAATCAATTCAATCACTTCAGCACAATCAATGGAACATGTTTTATTGATATACACCAATGGCATAATATCAATTTTCTTTTCTCTTTTCACAAAAAAAAAAAGGAAAGGACAAAGAAGAACAAGAAGAAGAAGATTATATTAGATTTTTGTGTATGTTTGTCTTGTGTTTTCAAATTTTGTTCTTGTCTTACCATTTTTTTTTTTTCATTTCTTCATTTTCAATGCGAATTCCCCCACCGTCATAGAATTGATATAATAATAATATATTTATTTTATAGAGATTCGTCTTGTTATATAGCGTCATTGAGATCGTTATCAGATTTATTCCTATGAGAATTTATACATTTTTTTTTGATTGTTGTGTATTAGATCCTTTGGGATGGACAGGTACACAAATGCATTGTAATGATGAAGATGAAGGGGAATTATATATTTATATCCATATAGAGAATATAGAACAGTACAGAACAGTGTAATGTGAATTATAGTTAAAGACAAAGTATACATTATGGATACAGGTTTGTACTCCATGGACTTATTATAATGAAAATACTAAATTTAACGTGTAACAAAATACAAAAGTTATATATGTGAGTTTGTGTGTGTGTGTGTGTATTTTTTCTTTCGCTTATAATCTAACATATAAATAAAAACCCCTTAGAATTTATATATTTTATACTAAATACAAAAATGACAAGTAACGAAAATGGATTGTTATATTCTCTTGGGTTTTGTACATTTTGATTGTCATTTTTCTTTTTTAAGTTATTTTCTGTATAGCCATAACAGAAGAGTTTATAGATTTAAAAGCTGTCCAGATTTATAAATACAATTTTAATTTAAATGGTAATACTTTTGTAAAGATCCTTAAACTTTTATTTATTTTTCAATAATTATAAAGTTCAGTTTAATCGATAATCGAACGTAAACAACAAACGTTCTATTTAAATTTCAATTAATCTCCTTTTATTTTTCTTATTAATTAATTTTTGTAGATATTTATTAACCGTACAGGTCATTGAATTTATACTATACCATACCATACCATACCAAAGTAATGACTTTTAGTTTTTTTTTTACCTGCAGAAAGAACAAATAATAATATTTATCTAAATAAAAGAAAAAAAGAAAATATCAATTGAAACCTTAGACTTTAAAAATTGGATCAATTAATAATTAAATTATTATAAAAAAATATCAAATTTCATCTTCTAAGAATTTTCGTTCCAATAATCATAAAAAAAATAGTATTTGTCAAAATATAGTCATTAAATTTAAGGGGCTGATTATATGCCCCTATTTCTATTATGTAAAATATTTCAAATAAAGTCACGATCAAATTCCCATGTGATATAGGTAGCTAAAATATAAAACGGGTAAATCTACACTTAAGAGATTTTTTTTTTCTTGTAAGGTTTAAGAAAGTGTTCAACGCAATCACGTTAATTCCCAGTTTTTTTTTCTTATTTTATTTGCGTAACATGAAATTCTTTTTTGTAATTTAATTTAATTAATTATTATAGGTGTTGGTGGGTTGAGGTGCGGGTGTTTTAATGTCTGGAAAAAGTTTTATTATGATAAAGAAAAAAATGATACGTTTTAATTTTACGTTGAAAAAAAGGGGTGTACCTACACATTATTTTTGTTGTTGTTGTTTCTTTTGACCCCTACAGGCATAACAATTTATCATTAAAATGTATATTTATAAGAATTTAAGTATTTTAATGATTCTATAAATTTCAAAGATGTGAGTTTATAAAAATAAAGAGAATATTCAACTAGTTTTGAATGTTAAGGATTTTATACTTATGGTATAAGAGTTACGACAGATTTATTGGAAAATTAAATTTTCTTTTACCATTTTTCCTTTAGGACGAAAGACATTGTCTCGACATTTTACGCAATAAAATATGCTGTTGTTTTTTTTTTGCAATGCTTTGTAAAGCCCATTAAACTGATTGGTCAGTTTCACCTGAAACCATCCTTAAGAGCTTTATTAACCTAATCTATAAGTCCTACAATTAATCTGGTTTTAATCAGTGAAACGTTTAAATAATTGCAATTTTACTGTTTTCGTACAACAATTTATATTATTTGGTTTGCTAAAGTTTGAATGCAAAAAAAAAAAACAAAAATACACGTTTAGGGAGAAGTAAAAGGAAGGTTAATTTTTATTTTGTATGCAGGAATTATATTAGAATTGTAACCCCTTGTTATTTATCAACAGAATTTATATTATTTAACAAAAGATACACATATGCATTACATGAGTCAAGTTACTATAATTTCCTAATTCCTATATTATGATTATTCCTTTATATACCAAATACATATATATGTATACTAAATTATTAAATAAAGACGATATCAGTTTGTGTTTATATCATATAAAACTCATTATCCTCTATATGGTCTCTGTATGTTTTATAAAATAATCTAAATTTAATCTTTATTCTCTTACTCCAGATGACCATATTAACAATTACAATAAACATAATCATAATTATAATAATAATAATAATAATAATAATAATAATAATAAACAATAAAATATAATAATACAATAATTACACAACTGCAAATATTTGGTATAGAGAAATTTCCTTTTTAAAAAATTTGTGTTCATTTTTGTTATATAGTTACAGAAAGTAGATTAGTTTATCCTAAAGGCAAAATGTGATAATAAGGGTCCAGCGGGATATTAATATATGTGTATAGTTGAAGAGTTTAGAAGAGTTTATATAGAATCTACACGAGTACATATAGAAAGTAGTTAAATATTGGATTGGTACCAACTCAACAAAACAAAAAAAAAAGGTATAATATTTACACATTTATGTATAAAATATTATATTTTTGTGTTCTTATCTCTCCTTTTTCTTTCCTTTATGAAAACAATAATATATAATATATTGAAATAAAATCCTTCTATACATTATTACATTGAGAGAGAAAAAAAAAGAAAGGATACAATATATATCTATATATTTATATAAATGGAAAATCCTAAGAAAACTATGTATAAATGTTTATATTATTCTTCATGATGGACAAACATTTGCGTATTGTTTTGACAATATAATATAAAATAGATAGATACTTACACACACACACACATAAACAAACACAAATACAGAAACATCAAACTGAAAGAAAAAACTGATTGTCTTTACGTAAAATATTTAACTCCTTTCAACATCAACACAAATAGGGTTCAACGATTTTCTATGTTCTGTCTGATGTTTACTTCAAATTCTGTTTAGATATATACGATGAATATGTTGTTAAATACATACACAATAAAAGAAGAAGGTAAGGATATATATTTAGGTTTCTATTTTATTTTATATACTCATGAACAATAACAACCAAACAATAACAACAACAACAAAAAACAAAAAAAGGAAAATTAAGAAAACTTTATATTATTTATTCTACATATAAGAATAAAGATAAAATTAGATGGTTCAAATATCAGAAGCAAAAGAGAAAAAAAAAATTATAAATAAATTTTGTAGATGGTTTAAAATTGAGGTTTTCGAGGTTAATTAAATGGATATTAAAATTTTCTATTTTCATATTTTCTTACGTTTTTTTTTTGTATTTTTCTTAAATATTGTTCAATATAATTAAAATAAAAAGTATTATAAGAGAGATAAAACTTTTCACTGTTCACGATTAATTATAACAGTCTGGAAGATTTATTTTTATTGAAGGCAAAAAGAAGAGTTAACATTAGACGGTTTATTTTTATATGGCTTTGATATTTATATTTTTTTTTAGTCATAACACAACTTTCTTTAAACATTCATTCTTAAGCTTCATCATACAAATAGAGATTTTCAAATGACAGCTACTAGACTTGGCTGATTATCTTTAAGGGTTAAATTAGATTTTTTATTCTTAACGGAAAAACAATTCTTGATCAATAAAAAATACGTCTTTCATGATATTCACGTTTATAGTTCCACCTTTATTATATGGAGGAAGCATTCAGATGATTCAGGACTTTAAGACTATACAATCTGTCCTTCTCATATATGCAACAAAAAAAAAATAAAGAAAAACCTATAAAATATAAAACCTTGAGACATTTTAACTATTTTATAAGATTTAACATATTCCTTGAATACAAATAATATTAAAGAAAATTGCTTTCAATCAAATCGAAAGTACAGAGGAAAAAACAACAAAAAATAAAACGTATAAATAAACAAGAAAAAAGAAACAGCATCAATTTGTTTTCTCAACCACTTTCCTAATTAAATCGTTCAGTTTCAGTTTATATTTCGTTCGTTTTGCATTTTTCTTTCTTTCTTGTTTGTTTTTTTTTTCTTTTCTTCTATTCTATAAAAAGGATTTTATTTATTTGAAATTACCATTTTGAACTGTACCAATAAAACGAAGAATTCTATAATAAAAAAGAAACCATCGAATTTTTTCGTATTATATTTTTTTTTCCTCGTATACAGAAAAATTCATTTTTATTTCTAATGTACAAAAATACAAAATACAGAAATTGGTTAAAGTCTGCGGAATGGTATTAAATAGAAAACACGATTGTAAATCAATGTAAAATGAATACTAACTATTACACAGAGCATAAGACCAAAAAGGATCTATTACACAGCTTTCAGAAATGATGGAGAAAGGATGGGAAGGAAAAATATAAGAGATGAGAAAATAATACACCTTTAGTATATGATTAAGAAGTCTTGAAGTAAAATCTTTAATAAAGATTTAAAAATAAAAAGAAATGAAAATTTTCGATGAGGGTATATATTTACCAACTAAATTAAGGGATGTAAAAAAAATGTGGGTTGTTACAGTGTATAGAGAAGAAGGTTCACTTTTAATAGTTATCTTTCTATGTTTTACTACTAAATTGAACGTATAGCACGAGAGAAAAAAAATAGCACTTCACGGTGATAAATTTCAAATAAAAAAAAGTAAAATCCTGAAATAAAAATCAAAACATAGAAAACCATTATTTTCTCTTTTCCAGTATTTTTATTTCTGGATATTACCGACGTCATCCTAAAATACTAAAACCCACACATTTACAACAGAAACATTTATTTGAGGTTAGTTGTGTTTGAACTTTTCTATATAAATAAAAAAGTGGCCAGACAAAATTTATCCAATTCGTGTCCTTGTTTTCATAGAAAATAAAATTCCTTCTTTTTTTCCTCATTCATTGCAGGAATCGAAATTACCAAAAATAAAAGTAAAAATAATTTCTATTTGCAATTTTTTTTAATTGGAATTTATTTTTTTTCCGTATTTTCTCTTTTGTGATTTTAAAATTCTCCGAATTACGGTTTTTATTCCAGGAACCAAAAAATATAAATAAAATAAAAAAGGAATAAAAGAGTTTGTTTGTTGTTATTGTTACTAATGGAACATAAAAAAAAATAAACCCTCGGATATCCGAGGTGAGTTATAATGTCGGTCTCCATTTTCTTAATGAAGTTTTCTTTGGTTTTTTTTTTTATATTCTGCTTGTTTTTTTTTCGTTCTTTACGATTTGCCGATAAAAATAAAACATCTAAAAAGAGAAAAAGGAGGATGAAGAAGAAATTCTACAGAATCATAAAAAAAACAACACAGAAACAACTCAAAATTGTATAAAATAAAAAAATATTAAGTCGTCTTGGGCGACCGGTCAAATTCATCGTTCAATTGTTCACATTCAAGAGAATAAAGAATAAAAAAAAAAAACAAAATAGAAATTTACATGTTTTTATGTAAATTATTATAGTCAATGTTAATAAACGTAATGGAAATATTGTGTTGTTTTTCTTTTATATTATTTGTTGTTGTTGGTGTTATTGTTGTTGTTGCTTATATATAAGAAGTAGATAAATACATAATAGAAAACATTTATATATATTCAATTTGTGACAATTTTGTAAAGATTTCTGTTTCATTTTTTTTTTCTCCCCTTATCTTTTTATTTATTTACGTTTTTTTTTTGTTTGTACTTTGGATTCTGTATGGACATGAAGCTTTATATATACAAAAGTATAAGAAAAACTTTAAAAGATTTCAATCCTTTTTTATAATAAAATATCGTTTAATTTAAGTTGATGCTGTATAGATATTTTTCAATTGAACATACAAAAAGAAACAATATAATTGAATGTGAATTATAGACAGAATCTTATCCATTTTTCTTCTTTGTTTACAGAATATAATTATGTTATTTAAAGTGAAAAACAAAAATTGTCATTAAATTGTTTTATATCCATTTATATGATTATTTTATAGTAAACAATTTATACATTTTTTTACACTTGTTTCTTATTCTTGCATTAACATAAATTCAAACGGATAGATAAGTAGTTACACCTGTTTCAGTTTGTCTTTTTATTCAAACTTGTTTGATTTTATTAAATTTATCAGTTTTTGATTTCTAAATGATTGAAAATGACAAGAATTATTATTATTGAATATTTCTTCTTAAACTGTCATCTTAGACATTTTTAAACCGTTTAACGTTCATGTTTGAAATAGAAAATGTTGCATATAAATAAAATTGATCTGAAGTGGAATTATAAAAAATTCTTCACAAGTAATTTTTGTACAATTCTACAAAATACAAACAGTAATTGGTTGACTGTTGAGTTAATTATCGTTGAATTCAGTTTCTTATGTAATTCAACGGCTGTTCAGTTTTAAAGAATTCTCTGATCGACTAAAGTTATTTCCTTAAAAATATCAGACAATTTCTGTTTCGTCAAACATCTTAAAATTTCTTAGATATTTCAAACGCAAGGACTTTGTTTAGCAAAAACAAGAAATATTTGACTTACCGTTAATGTATTTCGCCTTTATGAAATAAAAAAATACTTTTATTGTTTATGATAATTTTAAAAAGGGAATAAATAATAAAAATAAAAGGAAGAAAAATAATGGGGACTCTTCAATAAAATATTAACAATAAACGAGATTTCTATATGAAGTAGCTACACGTTTATAGTTTCTATATTTCTTTCTGTTTTTACGATTGTCATCAATTCTTTAATTGCATAGATTAGAGTTCCTTTTTATAGAAATATATCCTGGGAAATAATGTTATGCGAGAAACATGTTACATAAAAGAATCTTCTTTTTTTTATTTTGATTTTAAGAAAGAGGGATAACCACCCCTACTTATAATTTTATATGGCATTTGAAAAAAAAAAAGACAATCAAACTCATGTGGAGATGAATAGAAATAATGATAAATTTTTGTTTTATATAAACTCAATTCTAAGAATTCAATGTTTCCTTTTTTGTTTCTTCTTTCTAAAGTTTAAAGTAATAAAATTTAATAAAATAATTTTATATAAAATTCATTGCGTTAAACATTAAATATTTCTTCCTTTCCGTTTAAAGTAATATTTTCTATAAAAACTCATTCCTTATTTTTTAACATTTTTATTGTGATGTGAATGGGAAAGATGTCCTATAAATATTTCTATATCAAAAGGCACAGGGAAAAAAAATGACTGGGTGAACAATGAAAATAATAATAAAAAGAAAATATAATAATTCTGTTCCTTATCGAAAAAAAAAAAAGTTCAAGAAATCCAAAACGGAAACGCTAAAAAGTTTTGTGTTTTTTTTTTTCGGTTCTTCATTTAGAATTATTTTTTATGCAGATTATTTTATTTTTATTATTTTTTTTTTTGGTAATAAAATTGATGTCCTCGCATCGCATGTGATTATTCTCAATATATATGATGCGAGTATTTTTATATTTTTTTATTATTTGGTGCGTTTGCGCTCTTAAGAAATGTCCTTTTATTTTTCAGTTTTTCCTTTTACGTTAAAGAAAAAAAAAGAAAATGATAATAAAATCACTGATGCAGAATTTATATTAAAATAATAAAGAAAAATATAAAAAAAAAACGCTTAATATTATTCAAGGATTTTTTATATTTGATAGAAATATTTTTAAATGTTTTCTTTCTTTCCTATTATTTTTATTGTTTACTTTCATTTCCTTTCATGTGTATGTGTGTGTGTGTGTGTTTTTTTTTATTTATTTTTTTAAAACAGTCTAAGCACTCTAATGGAAAATGACATTTTTAATAGTCAATTCAAAAATGATATTCATAAAATAGAACGTAAAACATAATTTTAGTTTGATTTGAATTAATTGTTTTTTTCTTATTAAAAATAAAATAAATTATAACTTTAAACACAACCAATAAGTATTCTAGGTGATAAACAAGAAGTATCTATACAGATCGTCACTTGACTTCTAGAACGATTATCTATTCTTACCCCTTATTTTTTCATTAATTTAATCCAAATCATTTTCTCTAAAAAAAATCAATTATTTAACTCAAACACCACTGTAGGCCCTCTTTATAAGTAAAACACGAATGATATCCCCTGATCAAATAATTGCTCCACTAAACTAAATTTAAAAACCGTTGACATTTTTTATAATTCATAAAGCATTTATTTTATAAAAACGATAAAAGTTTTATAATTAAGTTAAAGAATACAATTTTGAAAATGAAATATTTGTACAACATTTATAGAACCATCGATTATCAAAGAAATTAAATCAAATCAATAGTAGAACGTATAGAATATCCAATAAGACAATAGAGTTCGTATGTGACAGCAAAACACTAATAGTGGTTTGTCATAATTTTAATCGGTTTATTCTCGCCTTAAAAGTTATTATTGTTATATTTTCTTCTGCATCTTTTTATAATCAATTTGTTTTAAGGAAAATGAAAGAAAGTATGAATGATGAGTACAAAATATAATAAAGAAATAATATTCTAAAAATGGCTTACAATAATATATCATTCCTTAAAACTTAAATAATGGGTACAAATGCACAAAGAAAAATAAGAATATAAGATTTCCTTTCCTCATCTTGTTTTGTTTTTTTTTTTTTTGGTGTTGCTTGATTAACGATTTTTATTGAAAAAAATATATCATTCTTATAATGTTAAAAATATTTTCAGTTATGACATAATTATGAGTTATGAACAAGATTAAATATAAGCAAAATCAAATTATTCAAATAGTTAAAATACATTTGTCACAATTATTTTTCCATTTAGGTTAAAATAAAAATTTACGATAAAGAGAGAAAGAATTTTTTGTTGTCGCTTGTTGGGAACTGAATAATGTTTTTTTTTTTTGCTTTTACTTCTTCTTTTTTTTTATTATTTTATTATTTTTTATTTTAAACAACAAAACAAAAAAATAAATTTTACAATCCATAAATGAATAGCTAAAATTTGAATATTATTTTATGTCACTTTTTTTTTTGTTTTCATTAAATTTTAAAAAAGGGGAGTTTGTATTGTTTGTGTGTATTTATGTGATGTGATGACAAAATTTTAGGTAGTGATTTCCTTGTTTAAAAATTCATCAGAAAACTTCTTTTGTGATTTATAATAAATGTAAAAGATGGAAATTGAGGATTAATAACAGATTAACTTTACTAAATAGATTCTAAGAGAAACTAAGTTGTGGCTTACTACAATTCGTCTTTACTTTTTCACATAGACTGCATTTTCCTCAATTCATTGTCCTTCCGTCTGCATTTTGTAACATTCCATATAGTTAGTGGTTTATATTTTCCATACCTTTATTAGATGAAAAATGAAATAAAATGGAATATAATGTAGAAAAATAACCGATAAAAATAATACACACACACACACACACAATACACCGACGACAAAAATATAAAAAAAAAAAACAACGAGAACAACGAGAATGATAAAAAAAAAATAAAAAGCGCGGTACATTTTATATTTGTTTTCCTTTCTTTCTTTTTTTTTTGCTGCTTATGATAATGATTAATAAATCATAAAACGACCCCTAAGGATAAACTACGAGTGATATACGAGTGATGTTCAAATACATAAAAAAAAAACACGATCGTAAAAATTAGTCCATTGTTGAATGATTTTAAAAAAGGACATGAACACACTAAAAAGGATATAATTTCGTTTTTCTTTGTTTTTTTTTTGTCTCCTCGTTTTTTTTATCTTTTTCCTTTCAAGAAAAAATAGTCTGGTTGTTTTTTTTTTTTATATTCTCGTTTGTACATATTTTCTCATCTTGATGGATTTATTTTCGGTAATAAGGATATAAAAATTCACTTTTTTTTTCTTCTTACTTTTGCGCTTTTATTTTATGATCGAAACAATATTTCAGAAGTTTATTTTTTATTATTGTTGTTGTTGCTGCTGTTGTTAGTTTTCAATCTTCTATTCCCATTCCATGACTTTGACTGTATAAGTTTTAGTCTGAACATCAGTCCTCACAATCACAATTATATTAAAATATTTCGTTCTCTTGTTATATTTTTGTATCCGTCTTCTTGTTTTTGTTTTCATATTTTTTTTGGCGGCCAACCCATTTCTTTTACGTAATATCCTGAATATGACATATTTATTTTATTGTTTTCCCGCCTGTTTTAAAAGTCAGATTATGTATTTTTTTTTTGCTTTAAAAAAAAAGAAGAAGAAGAGAAATAAACCATAAAAAATGAACATGAACCATTTTTTCTGTTTTGTAATTATTTTTCTGTATAAAAATCTCTGTATGTGAATGTATGAATTTGTGTGTGTAAAAACATGTTGTTGATTTTAATGCTCATCATAATAATCCTTCTATCATCATCATTTTCACATATGTGAATATCTTCTTTCTTTTTTTTTTTATTTGTTTGTTTCCGCTAATTAACTGTCAAAATTATCATACACAATTATTTTCTTTTTTGTGTTGTTGAAAATTTGAAATCACTCCACACCACCCCACACATTAACCATTTACCATTCACCAAAAAATAATACCCAAAACAAAAAAAAATTATATTTTTCTTCCATTTGGTCTCATTTATGTGTGTTTTATCTCCCTTAAAATTTTTATATCTATTTGAATGTTTTATAATAATAATAACAGTTTTGTGATGTATTTGTGTATATACGGTATACCTCTGTCTATACAGAATATCCCTTCTGTTATTATTCAGACCCTTAATATTCCTTCATTTTCTTTCCTTCCTCTCTACTACTTTGTATAGTATAGTCTATCACATATACTTCCTTCTCATTCGCATCCTTTCACTTTTATACATACATTTACACGACCAAGAAATAATGTTCCAACCAAAAATATAAAATAAAAAGTTTTTCACCCTACAAATGCAAAAAAAAAAAAAATGAAAATGTTTATAACGCGAAATTTACCAACACTAATAACACGAACACAACAACGAAACAGAAAAATAAAACTACACCCAACAATCGGTATGCTTAACAACAGAAAGATATTTAACAGAATAACGTTGTCCTTTTTATAAATAAATAAAAAAAAAAACATTGGTTTTAGTACATTTACGGGATGATGGAAAATAATCTCGTTTTCTTTATTTTTCTTCCTCCTCTTTCCTTTTTTATTTTTATTTTTTTTTTTTTGTTAAATTTTCACTCGATTTAATAATATTTCTCTTCTTATAGATCGAATGCCTATATTATTAAATGACTATTTAAGTCATGATTTTATTATTTATTGTTGTAAATTTTGAATGTTGTAAAATAATAATTTAAAGAAAATTTTCTCTGTTTACATTTTGTTTTTTTATGGCATTAAAAAAAATATTTATGACAACAAACAATAATAACAACAACAAATAACAAAGAGAAAAAAATTGTAGAAATAAAGAAAAGGAGAGGAAAATATAAAATCAGAATATTTAATTTATCTTTTTTGTTGTATAAATTTTATTTTTCCGATGCGTAATTTTTTGTATTAAAATTTTTTCCAAAAAAATGGAATATTCTAATTCCTTTATATTTTTATCCTGCGACTTTTGTTTTCTATCACATAAATTTACGTTATTCATTTTTTTATTATTTGTTGATTTTGATTTATATTTTATAGAAAGAAAGAATAAAAACGCAACAACTGACTGCATTTTGTAAGCGTTTATAGAATTAAATATTAAAAAATTCGATAATATTCACTGTTGGTGGTACAATTTCTATTATTTTATATGAAGGAAAGTGTGGTGTGAATTGTATGGGGCAAAGTAAACTATAATTATTTTTGATTTTCAAGTCAACGATCTGATACTCAAGTAATTTTGGACACATAAATCGCGAGTACGTTTAATGCATCTTATTTTTAACACAATAGTAAATATATTTTAATAAAGTCAACAGATTCACGAAATCTCTACGAAATACAGAAGAATATTTCTTGCAAATAAAAATCTATTAACTCATCGCTGTCCATAGTCCATTTCATCATATTCAAAGTTCTTTGTTTATAATTTATGGCATAATCTGTGTCCATTTTTAAGATCCTTCTAAAATCTAAATATACAAACAGGAAGAAGATTATTTACATAATTAAAAATAGTAAATTAAATTATTGATTCTTTATTCATAAAGATAACCCATTTAAGTTATCTCAATTTACATGTGCTGGTCGTTCATAATACTAAAAAAAAAAAGAAAATTCTCTACTATAAATTGTAATATGTAACAGAAACAGAAACAAAAACAAAAACCAAACAAAGGGGTTCATCCATAATTCTATTTATATAATTTTACCAAAAAAGATACACAAGTATTTTATGTATTGCATGTTTCTATAAGTATATAATAATCTTCAAAAAATGGCACGTGTTCTTATGTTTTAATTTGATAATAAACACTGTTTTGTTTATAAATGGACATACACACAATAAATGTATAGATATATCTTGACCTCCGTTTCATCTACTCACCCTTGAACATATAATAAATATATATATACCCGTTTTTCATTTTAGTACAGAATCATGTCCTTTGTATTAAACAAGAGATGAGAATGAACAAATTTTAATTTTTTTTTTTTTTTTGTTTGTTTGTCCATCAGACATAAAAACTATATAATCAAATTATATGAAATTAAATTGTCGTCCATTTTAATAATGATGGACGCACTTGTCATTCTCATTCTATACAATCAAAAATAACAAAAACAATTTCAGTTTAGTCAAATATTTTACATTATAGTGATTGTAAAGGGGAGGAATGGGTGATTTGAGTTGTATAAGGGAGTTTTATAATATGTTTTTTTTTTCAGGATTGAAATCAATTCAATCGACAATCGGGCTCTATAAACATAATGAACGATCAAATGAATGATAAATTTTTTGTATTTTTCGATTTTTATACATTTTGGGATAAATAACAAATTTTCGATTGATTTATTTTAATTTAATAATGTTTATTATTAATGCAATAAGTTTTGTGTTATGTTTATATAATTTCAGTCTGAATTTATAATAAAATGGCTAGATTAGTTTTTTTTTATTATTATTGATTTTATGATAATTAGATTTTAAATTGTAAATGATAGCAATGGTCAGTATCAATATTTAATCCATATAGAATCCATCGTAAAATTTATTTATAAATTTAACAAATACTAGTATTAAATAAATTTAACACAATAATATATTATAAGGGAATACACGAGAGGGATAAAGGGGTTAATATTAGTGGTTGAATGGCTCAACAGTAATATACAAAAGATTTTTTTTCTATTTATATATTTGTGATTGTGTTTATTTATAGAAAATGTAAAATACATAATAAATCGTTTTATTCTATCAGAATATATATAAGATCATTTAAAGTTTATTGAATTCTTAGATATCAGAATATAAATAAGTTTTCAATAAACTTTGGAAACTTTGACCACAAAAGAAAATTTAAAGAATCAAAGTATAAAGCGATAGAGAATAATAAAGTCTCATAATTTCAGACATTCTAAAGAATAATAATAAGTGTGTACCCTTCATATACAATATTTTAATCGACAATCTTTAATTTTATCATAATTATAGGAAAATTCTAAAGTAAAAAATTGTTTAAAAAGGAAAACTTTACACACATTAAACTTCAATCATAAGAGTTTCCTTCCTATTCCAATTTCTGTATACTCCTTATATGGTGAGTGCATCCATTATAATGCGTTAAACATTACACATTCTGGTATGTTTTCACCCTTAAGAAATTCAAACACAGAAAAAAAACCCCTGCACTTTACTGATGTGAAATGCAAACGACAAAATGACTTATGTTATACGCGATCTCACTCCTCTTCTTCCCTTTTATTCCTTCTTTTTTTTTTTGTAGTTTCTTAAATAGTTTTTCAAAAGATTTATTATATACTTTTCCCAAAATATTGATAGTTTTATATTCCTAATTGAAAGGATAAGGGATGATGGGTTTCGATTAACTCACTCTTTCTTTCCCTTTCTATTGAGTTTCTATAAACTAATTAATTCTACTTGAATTGTTGCAAATAAATTAAATGAAAATTATGAAAATCATTATAACGATCATTTCATATTTTTCTCAGAGAACCAACAATCATTGTTATTCTCTATTTAAGAAGAAACAAACTATTATTCTACAAACAAACTTTATTCCTTTTCTTCCCAGTTTTTTTTTTCTTTCATTATCTTCTTCTTTTTATTCATTCATCTATTTGTCTATAAAAGAGTTAAATCATGAAGAATAGAGAATAAACAAAAATAAAGTATGAAAAAAAAAATAAAGGAAGAACTTCTTTCTAGGATTAAATTATTTATGATTTTTTTTTTATTAAATGAAAAAAGGAAAAAGTTAAGAAGAATAAAAGAAGTTTTTTTCTTGTTTATTTTCTTTTCTTTTCTTTTTATAAACAAACAATAGATTTATGAAATTATATATTATTATGACGAGAGGCAACAACAAGAAAAAAGAATAAATAAGAAAACGAAGAAGAAGAATAATAATAAGAATAAGGAATATAACTAACTGTATAGTTTTATATGTACTAAATTATTCTCTCTTCTGTAATAAAAAACAGAAAGAAGAAAAAAGAAGAAGAAGATGAGGAAAAAAAATAATGGAAGTCTTTTCTGGAAGAAAAACAAAATGAAATGGAAGAGAGAAAAAAAACGCTTTAAGGTAGAAGAAACAAAAACAACAACAAATAATAAGGAATAAAAGAAAAAGAAGTAAAATTTCTGTCTTTTGTTTTTTTTTCTTTCTATGTAGAGATGACAAAGGTATCTATGATACACGCGTTTTTTTCTTCTTCTTCTTCTTCTTCTTCGTTCATCTTATACATTGAATGGATACGCGTTTTTATCGGGAAAGATGATGGGAAGTGTTATGTGAGCCGGAAATATGATGAAGACGAAAGAAGAAAATATTGTAGAAGAAAGAATTTATGGAAGAAAAAATAGAATCCTTCAAATAAAATAGGGAAAATTAAATGAAATGAAATAAAAAAATAACTGGATCTGGATAATCAAAATAACGTAAATACAAAAGAGTTTTTTTTTCTTCATAAGAAAAAGAAGAAAGACAGAAGAAGAAGAAGTAGTTATTCATAAGAAATCTTATTTTGTTTATAAAAACTCAGCAACAACAAACAAAAAATCGTAAAAAAAAAGAAGCTTTATGTCGATTTTGTTTAAATAAAAAGAATTGAAAAATATTGAATAAAAACAAATGGTGTTATAGAGAGGGGAAGCTGGTTTTTTATAATAATAATCATAATAGTAAGGTTATTTGAGGTTATGATTATTCTTCTTAAGAATTTATTGTAAAGAATCAGTGAATAATATTTTGTGTGTAAATAATATTTGATGTGTGTCGAGCATTATTCTATTATGAATGAATTTAAAGAAATATTATTGTTTGATTATTACCGAATTTATCTGATTAGGGTGAGATTTTTCCTTTACAGTGAAAGAACTAAAAATCCCGACATCGTCACCATTCTATTATCCGATTAACATTGTACGTTTCCCTGTATTCATTCTAATTTTTATATAACTGAAAATAGGTCAAAATTAATTCTTTGCTTGAGCGAAAAATCTTATGACTCATTTTTGTTGAAGAAATGAAAATGACTCATTTTGTGAAATCCAGAGATTTTATGAATATCAATGAAATATAGAATGGTCTTGTGTTTATGGTAGTAAATTAAAGAGGTTTTTTTTTATAAATAAATTCTTTAATAAATGTAAAATTCATTAAAACTTAACAAAAGGAAACTGTATCAAAGGATACACAACTTAAAAATATTATAAATTGCAGTTTTGTTGATAGTCGGTCGTTAAATTAAAATTATCTCTTTTCAAATAATTTACATTTATGTAAAATCAAAAGGATTTTAATCCTTAAATAGAGAAAATTAAATTTAATCCATGTTTTATCACAGACAATATTTATTTTTTAATATAAATATAAATTGCATAACCAAAGTATTAAATTAATAATCCCATTATATATACCTATGTACACACACACACATCTACACTCATACACATATAAAATTTTCTCATATGCATTATGTTTAGTCAATATTAATTATTTCACTAACTACACAAACATATAGAAATGATAGAAATAAAAAAATCTTTTAATGGAAACAGAATGTATGATGATTATTTAAATTGTTTCCAAATTCCAATTTTAAATTTAAATTCTATATGAACAACAATCGCACTAAAGAACTAAAGAATAAAAGTGAAAATAAATTAAACCCTTTTTTCTTTTTCAATTAAATATATTTCGTTTAAAAAGTGGAAGATTAAAATATGTTTTATTTTGGTAAAATATTGTTGTGTATGTTGTGTATGTTGAGTTACAAAATTTGATTTTCAATCAAGAAAAATTAGATTTTCCTTAAAATAAAAATCAACTAATTCCTATTCAGATTCACGTAAGGTATAATGATCTAAAATTGGATTTCAATTAAACAGTTCTCAGTACTTACGTAATACAGCAACAACAACAATTGGATTTGTTTTAATGGAGTTGAGTTCTTTCTGATTTCATCTCATGGATAGTGAATTACTAAAAAATCATAAAACAAATATGAATATTCTAAAATATAAAATAAACACGACTAAGTCTTTATGTGGTCCATTACCAGTTCATTTTCAAGAATAATTCCTCTCTTTTGGTTTCTTTTAAAAATACAAATTTTGTAACCACAAAAAATATAAAATTAAATGAATTTCATTAAAAGAAAAAATTGTTTTATTGTCAATTCTAAAGGCAAAACGGAAAAGATTTTGTCATAAATTATATAGAAAATCATTTTTCGTAAATCATACGTTGTGTTGAATTTGAATGACGCAATTTTTATTTTTATTTTTATTTTAAGTTCGAGATGTTGAATTTCAAATCATAAATTAGTGTCAAAATTTGAAAACTGAATATTATTATGAGGGGAGAAGCTGTATCATTTACCTTAAATTCATCGAGACGCGATCATTTAATTTAATTCCATTTTTACATTAGTGAAAAAGTTGAAGTGTTAATTTTGTCAGATTCATTTTAAAATGTCAGTAATAAGATGGAATGCCTATAAAAGTAGGTGATGTCTTTTTTTTCTATATTAAAATGTGTGGAAGTTAATTTTGTGTATGACATTTATCTAAATATTGTAAATATTTTTCATTCGTGTTGGAAAAAAATGAAAATAGTTAAGTTCTGAGTATACATTTTTTGTTTGATGAGAATAAACCTAATGGACCATTGTATGTTCCAAAGGACTAATAAAGATTAACGAATGTTTCTTTTTTTATAATTTCTAATCCTCTAATACAAATTCCAACCCTTTATTTGCAGATACGAAAATAATTTACTAATTTCAATTATTTATTATTTATTAAGGTTCAAGAATTCTATTTTTAATGCAAAAAAAGAAAACTAATTATAACGTCAAAATCAAATCTTCAATTAAAAAAAAAGAACAAAATCTCTCTTCTCCCCTTTTGTGTCCGAAATCACAGAACGTGAAGAAAAAAACGTATGTAATCCATTTTCAATTTGTTCCGTTTAACATTTTTTTCTTCTCCCCAACAGAATTTTTTTTTCTGTTCTAACATTTTCCTACTTTTCCTTTTTTTTTTTTTGTTATAATTAAAATTAAACAATTAACACCAGATGTTCCCCAAAAAATCTTAAACAGGAAATAAAACTGACACTCAAGAGTTCATTATTATTTTTTTTTATTCTGCACTTCTTCTTCTTCTTCTTCCCAATTTTCTTTTTTTTTTTTGAATCGCCATTTATATTTAAATTTTATAATCGCCCCTTTGCTCAATCTCCCACTTTTTTCTTCTTTTCATCATTTATTCGCAGAAAATGTAATTTTTTTTCTTCAGCTTTTTGACAAAATAGAAAAAAGGAAAAAGTTCTGACGCAGAACAAAAGGTGTTTAAGATTTATAAATTTTCTTCCATTTTTAAAATGGAAAATTTTTTCACTGCAATCCGTATTTTGTAAAGAAAAGAAAATGTAAATGAAAGCTAAATTATGATGATTATTTATTTTATTTTTCATTCTTTTTTAAAAAAATAAAATAAAAAGGACATCCGTTCGACCACGCTTCGTTCATTTCTTCCTTTTATTTATATTTTGTGTTAATTTTTTTTTTCTCCTCTTATTCCTCTTTACTCACATCAGTTTATATAAAGGTTGGAAAATGTTTTGACGATTAATTTTTAGGGCTATCATTAAAACCAGAAGTTTCTATAAAGGGATTTTAGTTTTACCCTCATGGGGGGTAAAGAGAAAGAATTAAAAAAAAAAAATAGAAATATTTACACTGAACCAGAATTGTGATGTGAATTCAGGAATTATATAATCATAAATATGATTGTAATTGGTATGAGGTGGTTAATGTTTATTTGTAACATTTATATAGAAAATGTGGGTGAAATTATTACACAAAATATATAATAAATTTGTGCGTCTATTATAATAATTCTCTCCCCTTAAAAATTGTCTTCTAACAAATTTAAATACTAAAATAGTATAGTGGTCACATCATGGAGGTTTTTCATACTCCGTTTAACCCTTAAATTATTATACATCAACATTTTTGGTTTACTATTTATTTTGTAATTTATATTCAACTTTTGATATTTTGCAAGTAACTTCGCATCAGAAAATTATTATAATTGTAAAATTTACAAAAGTTTCTATTCAAATAATTTAAGGTGGTAAATTATTGTTGGGAATGGGATTGGTGATTATGTCTCTTTAACCTTTGTCCGTAACCGTGTGCGTATTGTGTATGTGTGTGTGTGTGTGCATAAAAAGATTGGTTAAAGAAAGGATAATATTGTAAGGGGGATGTATGAAAGGGAGTTGTTATTATCTATTATTATTTTGCAAATATTTTAAACATGAATGTTTTTTGCGTTAGCCAAACTTAAAATACAACAACGAAAAAATAAAAGGAATTTTTTGTTTGTGTGTTCAACTAATTGTAAAAAGTTTAATTCTTTTATCCTGTTTTAGGACATAATGGAATATTGAATTAAGGATATTATTGTATTATATTGTTACGCAGCTATATTTAGTTGTATAGGATGTTCCAGTCCAAATTCATTCATTTTGATTTTGAAGTAAAGCAAATCAGAGTAATGACGTAATCACGAATAATATCGTATAGAAAGTTATATCGAAAAACTAACAAAATCACTCACACACACACACAAAAATTCAAAATTTGCAAGGAAAAGTTTTAAGTATTTGTTGATGAAAATTAAATATCTAAAAACTTTTTCTGATCCTTTAAATTAAAATTTAACTAAAAATCTCTAATAAATTGTGCGTAACAATTGATCTCTTTTATCCCAGTACGTCACCCCTCTTGAAAAAAAAACAACAACATTTTCCCACCCTTTTTTTTTACTTACACTTCAACTAAATGTGCGGCAACAAATAGTTTTGTGCAGAAAAAAATAACAAAATTTGTCATTTGTACAAAAGTAAGATGAAAATCATATTTTCTAATAAAAAAAAGGACAATATTTCCCTCACTTGCAGTTTATTTAATAAGGATAAATAAACCAATTTATTTTCATGTCAAAATGTTGGTTGCATTAAAATTGGGTTTTTTTCCGTTTGTTATTATTTTGTTCCTCTGTTGTTGTTGTTGCCTTTTTTGTCTCTTCCAACTAAAGGCAAAATAAATAATAAATGAAAGCAAAAATAGGATTTTAGTTTTCTATTTTTATATTCAGAGACAACAAAAAAAAAATGAAATCTAATAAAAGTTACAAATTATCACGAATTAATTTCCATTTAATCTCAAATAAAGAATTTAAAATTCAAACAATTTCTTTATATTGTTATGAGTTTTTGATTAAATTCCTTCTAGATTTTTATAAAAATAGTTTTGTTTATTTTTGTATAGAATGAATAAAATTTCACATGAATTTAATTAACAAACAAAAAAAATTGTCATCCGTATTTTTAAGATAATTTGTTGTTGTTATTTTGTTTCTTCTTGAATCTTAACATTTTAAAATTTTATCTTATAATAGATAACCACAATTGTTTTCTTATTTTATTTTACTAACATTTTTAATAAAAATTTAAACAATCAAAATAATCTTTTCAATAAAGGAAATGTTTGAACTTTTATTAATAAACTTTTAATTTTAAATGGAAATTTTCCAATTGCGGTACAAAGTTAATCCATTATGATAAGAATTTTTTCTAAACGCAAATTATGCAACTGAGCTTATTATATTTTTCTAAATTGTCATCCAGGAAATAAATAATCTTTGATTTTGAGTCAATTCACCCCACACTTCATTCAATCATAATGTTTCTATATGAATAAATTTATATTTTCTGTTGTTGTTGTTTTTTTTTTTGTCGATCCCAAAAAAAAAAATAAAATAAGAAAAAATTAATAATTCATAGAATATCAATCGGCAATTTCACACCCTCAATCTAATCATATGACAGATATCATTGACATCGCTTTTAATCAATCAAAAATATTAAATCTTTCTCTCTTTCCGACCCCACAACAACCAAAAAAAAAATATCTTTTTCATTCTCTAAAGTCTAAAACACTACAAAAGTCCGTATCCTTTTATTTATTTTTTTTTTTCTTTTTGTATTGTTGTAATTGTTGTTACAAAACACTTGAAGGAATAGGAATAGAACGAAATGAAAATAATTTCTATAAAAATGTTTGCCTTTTATTGAGTTCTCGTATGTCTGTGTTGTTGTTGTTGTTGTTGTTGTTTTTATTATTGTTGTAATGGTCCATCGAATAATATTTTTAAAATTGTCATAACAAATGATTGGCTCATGAATATTAATTTTATATATTCAAATATTTTGACATTTCTATAAATTTCTCTGACAGACACATTTTCTATATAAACCAAAGTAAATATAGTTAAAGGGGTGGGGGTGGGATCGATTTGTTTGTTTTTGATTCCACTTATTTTAGTGAACAAAATTTTTATATTAATGAATATTTATTAGAAATGTGGAAAATCCGTTGCACAAAAAAATAGAACTTTTATTTTTTATTGAATTTAGTTTTTTTATAAAATTCACTTTTGATTTTAATTTTATATTTTTACTCTGTCTTGGGTTGACTTTGTAATTATATTTTTTTTTTAACAATTTTTTTTTTAGTTTTCTTTTTTCATTTGCTTTTTTTTTATACAAAAAGAAAATCTACACGAAATTACTTTATTTTTATTTTAAATAAAAGCGAATTTAAAAATGATAGACCATTAACATGCGAAATTGTTAAAATCACGCGATATTTGCTAGCAACCCATTTACTATAAATATAAAAGTAAAAATTAAAATTACAGTCTAGTCTCATGACAGAACTAAAAATCGTTAAGATTTAAGTTGTATTATTATTTTGCGCCGAAAGAAAGTAAAAGTTTTATTGTACAGCGCATGGGCTTAAAAATATTTAGGAATACATACCATCTTTGATTGAATAAAACTATTTTTCTAATTGTATTAAAATATTGTCCTGTCCGAAATACAAGTTTGTTTGCAATAAAATATTTAAAAATTAATTCATAATTTTTAAATTATTAATATTTTAAATTATTATTATTTTGTATGGTTTTTCCATTTTCCAAATATAGTGGAAATAAAAACCAACAAATTGTGTTTTCGCTATAAACTGAACCATACGTTTAATGGTTTATACCCGCACTAAATTAGTAAAATGACAAAACGAAATCATATCACATGCCATATTACGTATGATACAAAATTATATTCAATTTTTAAACATTATGCCGTTATTATTATTATTAATTCTGATATATTGGCAATGAATTCTCAAAAAAACCTGCAAGATATATAAACAATTAGTTCAATACATATTGTGTTAAAAATTAATTCAATTTTGTAAAACATATGTTTGTGTTGATAATTCTAAATTCAATTGAAATCATCAAAAAATTAAAATAACAACTCAAATTTAATTTCTATTCTATGAAAGAAATTGCTTAAACAATACTCAACGATTTAATAAACGTAATTTTTCAATTACAATTTAAGAAACTGTTTTGCATTTATCTACACACCAAAAACGTAATAGAAATGATTTTGATTCAAATTTATAATAAATCACATAATTTAGGTTAAAATATTTGAATTTTTAAATCAAGAAAGTGAAATTCCTTTTTCTTTTTAATTGAAGATTTATTTGCAAGTGGGTTTTAACAAACAAACAAAAAATTGTGCTGTTAAATTTCATACAGTTTAAAGTAAAAAAAAAAAAAAAAAACAAAGAACAAAAAGCTAATAATTAAATAATCTATGTTTGATTATTGACATAACGCTTTGTCTGGAGAAAAAAAAATATGACAACTTTTGTCGACTTCAATTGTTTTTTTACAGTAAAAAGTAAATAAAGGAAACAAAAAAGACATATAGTTGAATATATTTATGTTTAGCTTGGTCATCGGTGTGTTATGGTTATGGTTATGGTTAATAATTTTTCAAAATTATCTGAAGGTTCAACAGAAATATAGACGCATCACAGAATAATATTGAAGGACAATTTATTTGTCATAAATTTCATTAGAGTATAATTATTTAAGACAATGATGTGAACATTTTTTCCCAAAAAAAAAAATGTAATCACAATTTGAAGAATTTTTTTGACCTTAGAAATGTGTGCATTAAAAGTTAATCATAATAAAATTTTAAACGAAAGAGAAATTTAATAATAAGATTTTACCGAAGTTCAAATTAAATAGACGTGAATTTAGTTCAATTAGGCAAAGCACGTGTAGGTACCTACATTTTAATGAAAAATTTGATTGAAACAATGGACCAGGATATTAAAAAGATCAATAAAATTGTATATTTATCTGTGGGTAAGCAATTTATTTGCACCTGCACACAATTAATAAAAAGATATTTAGATAAGATTCAATAATTGCTTTTTTTGTAAATTATTTTACGTGTGGAATGTAAGCGGATATTGAAATTGAAACTGTAAAAAAATAAATCGATTTCAATTTTTCATTCTGAAATCTTTATGAAACAAAATGTGTGAAGTGACGTACTATGGATGATCACATGGAGTCTGTCTAAGTCAGACCTTTAATTAGAGGAACGTGATTAAATTTCATAGACGTAAAGTACTGGTGAATTATAAATTGTTTAGTCCAAATAAAATGGACCAAATTTCTTGGTATAATAATCCGATTAGAAAGGTTTTACATATAATAACCACCACCTGTTTAAAGATTTCATTCTCCAATAAAAAAAAATAATTATGGAACCGTAAAAAACACTATTTAGAATTTATAAGGAAAAATGATTGAGGAACACATTTTTTTTTTCTTATTAAATAAATTTTATCGAAAGTTAATCAACCACTTTATAATAGAGACAGATTTGTTCTAAGATTAATATACAAGAAAAAAAAAAGAAAAGTATTTAAATTCATTATTTTAAAATTTGAATAAAAATCGTACGACAAGAATTATATTCAAGGGCAACAACTCGATCGACAGTGTCTTTTTTTTTTCTATAAATAAATTTACAAATTTATTGGAGGTACATAAGGCAATTGTTAAAGGTATAAAATAAACTTGAATTACCTATTTATTTTTTTTATGAGAACAACTCAAACCATACATCATTGCCATTTCAAAATTTATACTGCATATAAATATTTTTTCAACACTTTGTCTTAAATATAAAACAGCAAGAAAAAAAAATACGTAGGAAAATTAATTCATGATGACAAATAATTCATGAGGCGCCATCGTCTTTATAATATTATATTCGCACTACCTTTTTGTGTATGTGAATTATATAATGTTTTCAAATCAGTTCCCATTCCCATCCACTCAATAATTCTTCTGATACATTTTTTTTTATAATTGTTATTTGGGTATCTTTTTCTTACCTGTGTCAACTAATATTACGTAAACCCGGAATTTAAACTAAATCTTCTAATTTAATGAAAACTCAAACAGATTTCATAATTAAAATAAAGTGAAAGATCAACAACTTTATTTCGTGATGGGGTGGTCTAGATTCGAGATTATAGATTCGAGAATATGATTTAATAGAGGATTCTGATTCTGTAAAAAGAACTAGTTGAATTAATGATTTATGAGGTAAATACCCCACTGGTATAAAACACATTCAATAATTAATTAGTTAACTCAATAAAAATTTATCATTCAATATTTCCAATACACAATAAAAAACATTCTTTAATTTTATATTTATAATTCACAAACACAATTTAGAATTAAAAATACTCTGGAATTTAATTTGAATTGATGAAATTTTTATCTAATTATTACAGAGTATATAAAACACTCCTCATTTCATGTCTTAAGTTAATTTGTTGTAAATTGTTTTACTTATCAGAAAAGATAATATTTATTTCAAAGAATTCGATGAATAATTATGTACTTTGAATAAAGTACAGAAGAAGAAATTTTGATAAGTGATCGTTCTAAGTAATAATAATATTTAAGTAAGAAATTATATTACGTGCATTTAAATTTACTTTTATAAAATCGTCCTTCAAAATCATGAATCGTATAACAAAAATATAAAGAAAAAGAAAAAACCAGTGATACGAAAATTATTCGGGCAGAACAGAAATTCAATTACACGAAAAGTCTGAAGGAAAAATGATATAATATCTGTCTGTGTCTAGAAATGACTTAATACTTTTTTTTTCTTTCTATAAAAAAGGCGTTAATTAGGTCAAAATATTAGTGGAAGGATTTTAGTTGGTAGCAAAAAAAAACAAAAGTGCATTACACAAATATTCCTTAAAAATTTTGTTTCAAACAATTGAAAATGTATTATTGTTGGCTTTTATTGTTGTGATCTTTTCTTTTCATTTTTCCTTTGAAGTTAAACTATAATTAATTAAAAACAAATAGCGTACAAATTAATAAATAATTAAATTAATTTAGCAAAAAAACAAAAATTCAACTGAAATTTGTTTTTTTATTCGTTTAAAAATGAAAAAAAAAATTTGAAATGGTGTTTTTTAGTCACCTTACTTTTTTATAATTCTAATTCCAAAGAAGCATTCAGGCATGGTAAATGCAGTTTTTATTTTTAACGGGGTGGGGAGTATATATAGAAATAGAATGAGGCAAACATATATTATATGTGTTAGAATAAGACAGATATAGAGATAGGTAGAGATACATAAGTCTACTTTATATATTTTAATGGAATAAAAAAAAGAAGTAATTGTTTAAGTTTTACGTCATATTTACATTGCACTTTAAATTATTACTTATAATAAAAACAACAAAATTATGCTTTTCTTTTATTTATATTTAAAGAAAAATTACAATAATAATAATCAATTGCAACCGCAATTTATTTGCGTTCAACTCAAAATATAAATAATAATAATAATAATAAAGAAAAATGGTGAATATATGCGATTGCGGTTCGTTCATACCTTTAATTATAACAAAGTTTTTAATGTGATTATTTGAGGTATGTGTGTGTGTGTGACTTTGAATGAATATTAAATTAAGTAACTTTGATTTTATTAACACAAAATTCTTTTAAGATAAATTCAAAAATATGTTCATTTAAATGAAAAGGTGAAAAGCTTCAATTAATTTCAATTGAATTATAATGCAATTCAACAATTATTGTTGATAGCATCCAATTGAAATCTTTGCACTATGATGTAGGTAATAATAAAATATAATTAAATTAAATAATGAAAAAAAAAAGTGATTGAAATATACTACCTTCAATAAATTATATAAGAAATTTACGTTTACTTACTCAACCGTGACATGGTAATCGTTTATATGACACATTTAACAAATTAGTACACAAAATTTATATATCTATATATTTGGCATTAGTTCAATTATTTCAATTATTCTCTTCTTATATAATAATAATATTACTTTTGTAACAACAAATGAAATAAATAAAATTACAATGATAAGTTTACGATGTGATTGTAATCCAAAAATGGTTTGCATATCAATTTTTACTATCGTTACTTGACTCTTTTTTTTTGTCGTTAAAAAAAACGATCTATGATCACTTGAATAAATCTTATAATATAATTTCTGTATTTTATTCTCAATTATAATATGAATGCAACTTAAATTTATTAATTTTTTCTCTGGGATGAACTTTTAGTTTATAGTTGATTGTCGGGAGCTTTGTATTGTATTGTATGTATATAGATATATGGGGATACTGACATGAGAATTATAACAAATAACGATCAATTATATTAAAATTTACATTATTGAAATAAAACACTTTTTTTCTGTTTTTGGTGTTAAGTTTAAATTGATGAGATCGTGCGGTCAAAGTTCTAATATTTTGTAATATTTTTAATGAAAATATGTAATAATTTTTGTACAGGTTTATTTTTTTTATTTATTTAATCATCAGAGGGAACGAGTGAGAGGGAAAAAATGTTATAATTACACAAGATTTTAACAATAAGATTAACTAACTAAATCATTAATCTAATAAATCATTATGTTTAGGTTGGGTTACTCACACACACACACACACACTATGTTCATAATTTTATTCGATCTACATAAGTTTTGCAGTCTTAAGAAGTAAAGACAAATAGGTAAAGAAAAAAAAAACTAAACGAATTCAGAAAACATGCATAAATATGAACATAAAGAAGGAAAACAAAAAATAGCCAAACAAAGTTTATAAATTATAAATGTGAATAAAATAAAATGAAGGAAAAAAAGATAAGAAAAAAAAGCAAAAATATTGGAAAATTGAATTCTTTTAGGTTTTTTTTTTCTTCTATTTGTCTCTATGTACTTAAGTTCATATTAACAAGATCGTGTTACTGCCATTGTACAAGTAAATATACGTATATGTGTTATAATGTCTGTTTAAAGATCTATTTATCTTACGTAAATCTAACAAGGAAGCGCTTTTTGACTTTTTTTTTATATAAAAAAATTTATATTAAAAATAAAATTGTATTGTGAACAATTTTCTTATATACACTTTTTTTTTCTTTTGCTGTTTTGTTTCTATTTTTTTTTAAAACAAACTCCAGACACAGTAATCAGAAAAAATGAAAATAAAGAAAATAATTTTACAATGAAAATATTGCACACACTCTGATCAATAATGATGATAATTGATTCTTCCAACTTTAAAAAAAAAAAAGAAGAAGAAGTAAATTCAATTGATTTAAAAAATATACAGAAGTCACATAAGTAATTGTGATTCTCCTTTTTATTAAAGCAAAAACAAATAAATATGAATAGAAAATTATAATGAAAGGCGACATAAATAATTGTTAGATTTATCGTAATATTGTTATGGATTTATTGTTGTAATTTTACATAATTTAAATTAAATACAGAAAAAAAAATGGGAAAAATTGAAAAAAATAAGAAAACAAAAACACAATTTATTTTTATATCTAAATAGAAGTTTATTTAAATAAAAATTCATACATTTATTATTATCTAAAATTATTGATCTTAGATCCTAATTATTGACTTAGTTTTTTATTTTTATATAATTTAATTTCTCTTCTTATTTTGTTTTTTTTTTTTTAGATTTTTTTATGTTTTACTTTTTTTTTTTTTTTACGTTAATCTTCTAATCAAGATCAGTTTGTTAATAATTTATTTTCTTTGTTTTTGTAATCGTAACAAAATATTAAATACAATTTATAATATTAAAATGCGATGATTAATTTAATGAAAAGGAAAGGAATCCAATGAATTAATGAATTTTATAAATTATTTATTTGTTGTTGTTGTTGTTGTTGTTGTCTATTTTGGTCAATCGTTTATTTTTTTATTACAAATGATAAATAATAAATGGACGAATATTATATTATTCAATTGATAATATTTGTACATTATTCCAAAAATGGCATATTTGACTTTAAAATTCTACCAAATTTTCTATTCTCAAAATGACAATTAAAAAAAAAAATAATCATTTTAAAAAAACAACAAAAAATGTAGATTAAAAAGTCAGAAAAAAAAAAACAAAAGTACAATTAATTCAAAAATAATTTAGCGTATAGGAAATAAAAACAGGAGAAGGTAAAAAAAACAAATTCGATTCGTATTTAAATTTGTAAATAAAAATATAATTGTATAATCGAATTTCTTTCTAAAAAAAAAAAAAAAACATAGGAAACTCTTTTATAATAAATATTTTCTCCCAAATTCCATTTATTTTTCTCCCCATCCACTTATTTTATGATACGCCAAATTATTTTTCTTTATTTTTTTTTTGTAATTCATTTTATGTCATTTGTATATAATGAACGATTATTTACAAATATGTACAGTGAAACTCTATTATAACGAACTCCCCTTATAACGAACTTTCCGGTAGGTCTTGTTTTAATTTCTATGTTTGCAATAATTCGGTTATAACGTTTTTTTTTTGTTTTTAGTTCCGTGAAGTTCGTTATAAACGATTTTCACTGTAAATTACATAATACAAAATTATTTACATAAAGCATTTAAATGTTAAAAATTTTATACAATATTATAGGATAAATGAAAATAATTCTATTTAATATTTATTTATTTTATTTTTTGTCAAAAGGAAACACATTTTAAAAGGTAAGTTGTCAAAGGATGAGTAAACAGATACAGATACAGATATGAGATGAATTCTACAGATTGTATATTTTTTTTGTTTTTTACTTTTTTTTTTTATTTCTATTCGTCTTATTTAAAAGAATCGAAAACCTCGAAATCTATGTAATGAACCTGTAACACATTAATGATGTAAAATTTGTATTATTTAAAAAAGAAAAAAATACCCAAAAAAGAAATATAATTAAAAAATTTAAATAGAAAATTATTGAACAAACATTTATATGGTTTTTTTTTTTTGGTTATTATCGAGCATTAAATCGTAAAAGCATTATTTTTTTTTTTTGTTAATGGTGATGGTTAAGTTGTTAGGATGTTAGATGTATATGTGCGATTCCTCTCTTCTATAAATAATGTAATTTACTACACGTTAATCTTAAAGAAAAAAAAAATATAGAGAAAAAAGTTATGATTTTTTTTGTTTTTGTTAGTTTTTATAGAAAGAAGAAAAAAAATACACAAAATACAATACAAACAATGAAATACACAAACATAAAATATACAAACACAAAATACAATAAACACATAAAATAA
This sequence comes from Pedicia rivosa, assembly GCA_963082725.1. Lineage (NCBI taxonomy): Eukaryota > Metazoa > Arthropoda > Insecta > Diptera > Pediciidae > Pedicia > Pedicia rivosa. Next base: position 7,756,579 of record OY720153.1, on the reverse strand, counting down.
AAAAAATATTATTAAAAATTCATTAAAGAAAAAAAAAATCTTTACTTTATTGTGTTAAATTTGTATAAAAAAAAATAATAATTTCTTTTAAATAATATTTCACGCTTTTTGTTCCATTATTATTATTTTCAAAAAAAAAACAAACAGCTGAGTGCTAACGTCCAAACAAAAAACAAAAACAAAAAAGAAACTTTCTATACGCGAAGTTTTCGTTCCTATAGAAACACAAAAAAAAAAACAACAACAACAACGAAAGAATTATTTTTTGTTTCTTTTGAGTTGTATTTTCTGATTACTTTCAATGATAAATTAATTTTGACAGTTCGAAGAGACTTGGTTACTTGAGTCTCTGTTGCTTTTTTTTTTTCTTCTTTTGCTTCTCTCGTGTTTTAATTGTTAATAAAAAAAAAATAAAAACGTTGTCATGACCCTCCTCATATAGGTTGATTATTTATTAATTATTCAAGGATAAAAGACACAAACACTAAACTATCATTACATTTTTATTATTACGAGATGTGTCTCATTGTTTTTGAACATCAGTTCAACCATTTATTTATCTTTTTTGTTTAATTCAATTCATCTGTAATATTTGACTACATATGTAAACCTTGATGTTGCTATGCTATTTTAAAGATCGTGAGATTACAATTCAATGCCAAAAAGAAAAAAAAAATCTGTGAATTTCTATGAAAATCAACTTAAAAAAAAAAAAAGTTATTTAAAACAAAAACAAAGAACTGTAGGTAAAAAAAATTCTATTAAATAACATTTGTTGTTGTTGTTTTAATAGTTATAAATGTCCCACTTCCTTCTTTACTTACACACCAAAAACGACCATGACCATAACATTTAATGTATATTCGCGTGTGTGTCCTCATTTAAAAATTTTTCAGTGAAGATTATTATATTTAATTTATTCATTCAACATCAGGATGATCAGATCATAATAGCACATAATTATTAATAATTTATACAAAAGATTATCTATTTCAAAGATGGACCGAAAAAAACACTCAACGCGCATTCAATTAATTTGTTGTTTTTTTTTTTGTTTCTGATAAATTCTTCAAATTCTTTGACTTCACGATATTCAACATATTCGCCATATCCAACATATTCACCACAATCACTAATCAAACATTATATTTCCCCTTCAATTATTATTTCTCTTTGTTTAAAGAAATTGTTGTTACTTTTTGGTTGGTGGTGCAAAAATTGTTAATTTTGTGTGGGCGTCAAAGTAAATTAATTAAGAATATTAAACCAAAAAAAAAAGAAAGAAAGAGAGAAAAATTCATTCAAATATTTTAAAATCACTTTCAATTTTTTTTTGTTAGTTAATAATTATTGTTTGATTTATTTTTACCAATTAAAAAATAAAAATGTTTCATTAACATTTTTTTTTATGTTAAAATTTTTCTTTTTTTTATATTTTTATTCAATTAAAATTTGTGTTAAAAGAAAACATAAACAGAAACAATTTTAATGGTTAAATTTTGAATGTTCCAAAAATTATTTCTTAATTAAAACAATAATTAATAATTTGGTTAATTACAGTTTTGTGCGCTTTCAATATAATTTAAATTATTAAGTAATTATTATCTTTAATTACTTTTAATTGCACGTGGAAGATCTATATAGTAAATGACAAGGCATATTAATTATCTGTTTGTTATTAAAAAATTAAATTAAATCCAATTTTTTTAGTAGAATAAAAACCAAAAACAAGAAACAATAAATAAAAAAACAACCATTTTTTTTTTTTAGTTAATTTTGTTGTTGTTAAAATTTTTCATATTTCAATTTATTTACAAAATATAATAATTTTTTTTTAAAAAAAAAAACATTGTTCATTTCAATAAAAAAGAAACAAAAAAAAAATAAAATAAATTAAATTAAATTAAAGGAAAATTAAAAAATAAAATCACAAACACAATCAAACATTAAAAATTAAAATTCAAATAATGCATTATTACAGACACAAAACAACACACAATCACACACATACATTGACACACACACACATACACATACATAAATCTTTAAAAATTAATAAAATAAACATTTTCTTTATTTTTTCGTTTTTCTTTCATATTTTTTTTTGTTTGTAAGAAAAAGAAAAAAACATAAAAAAAAAGAGAGGAAAAATATTTTTTATTGAAAAAAAAAAAAAAGAAAAACTTAAAAACTAAATTTTTTTCTATCTAATCGTCTAAAAAAAATAAAAAACTTTATTTTTTTTGTGAATTTGCTTTAAATTAAAAACAAAAGAAAATGGACGAGATTTTTAATTACTTTTTTGTGGTGGTACAAAACCGAAGCCAGATGCTCCAACAATAACTCCACTTGTTTCAACTGGTGCATTTGGATCGTTAGCAATTGGGAATGTTACGGGTCCTTTAAAAAAAATAAAATAAATTAATTAAATTAAATTAAATAATAAACTTTAAGAATTTTGTGATGTAAATTTATTTACAAGTAAATGATTTTTAATCAAAGATAAAAACTTCGTTGACCATTTCCATTCATTGATTTGTGTTGGTGAGAAATAGGAAAAAAAAAGTATAATAATATTTGCATGAAAAAATATTTCACAATATTTCACCATTACTCCAGATAAAATAAAGCAAATGAAACAATTATAAATATATATTTATGCAAAAAAAAAAAAAAAATCTTAACAATTGAACAATCTAATTGGTTTGCAAATAAAAACAAAACAAAAACAAAAAAACTCCATTCGAGTTAAAGGTCAATATCGTTGATTTTTCGTAATCATTTCTAATAAACGATTGACTTATATTATTTAGTTCAATTTATAAAAAACAACAACAACATGAAACCGCACATATAAAAAAAAAACAAGATATAAAATCAAGACCCTTAACAATGAAAGTCTTAAAAAATAAACAATGTTACTCGATTCAGATTGATTTACACAATTACATTTAATTGATTCTCTCACTTTTCGATTAATGACAATTTTTGTATGTTTTTGAATTTGAAAAGAAAACAGAAAAATTGTAATCTTTCATAATTATGTAATTTTTTTTTTCCTTAGATAAAAGTCACATTTTAAATTTTAATTGTGAAATTTTACATGCGCGAATATTTTTTCGTTTAGAACAAAAAAAAAAACAGAAGAAGGAAAATTGATTTTTTTTTCTTTACGCGAATTTTTTGTTACATATTTTCAAAAAAAAAAATTGAGTTGAAAAAACAATGACAAATAATGTTTTTTTTTTGTGATCAATTACGAATGTTTACAATTTTATTTTTCTTATAGAAATTATGTAAGAAAAATTGTACACATACGGACACAAATAAAAGAAAAAATATAAAAATTAAAAGGACAAAAGTAAAAAATTAAACAATAAAAGTGAACAATAAATTTTAAATGCAATTTCATTATTTGTCATTTTCTTGTAGAAAATTTCAGAATTAATTACGTTATCATGATTAAAAAAAATTTATACAACAATTTACATGAATTAAAAAAGTATAATAAGAATATTTGCAACGTACCTCGATCTTGTCTGGCATCACGTACATTTCCTAAACTACCGCCAAATGAACCATAATCACCTTGTAATGAATTGAAACCAAAATCATGATTTATACCACCATATTGTCCAAAATTACCAAAATATTGTGCTGATGTCAAAACAATTGACATACAGATGGCCAAACAAATTGTTAACTGAAAATTAAAAAAAAAAAGAAAACGATGAAATAATTTTCATATAAAAAGTTTGAATTTCCTTTTTTTGTACAAGGAAGATTTATTTGATTTGTTGCTGTTTGTTTATCATTGTTTATTCAACAACAACAAAAAAAAAATTGTAACAATTAATTAGCTTAACTAATTTCCTATGTTTAACTTATGTTGTATAAAATTGTAGATTTTACGTGACTATGCAAAATATGCAAATAATCTAAATATAAAATAAAATAAAATAAAAAAAAAAAAAAAAAAGAACCGATATAATTTATATAAAGTTTTACTGATTTATTTTTACTTCTTGTAATTCCTTTTCTTTTCTTTTTTTTTTTTTTGCTCTCATTTTTGCCTCAACACACAACACAATATTTTATATTCAATTTATTTATTTCTCAAGAAAATACACAATATTTATTGTCTATATGTGTGTGTGTGTACATCGTATTTTTCTTACAAATTTGTATTATTTATTTTTTTCATCATATATAAATTACGAGAGTAAAATATATAAAATAACGATTACACCATATTCGCATCCATATGGGTTAACTAATTAAAGTTTTTTTTTTCTTTTCTTTTTTCGATTTGATTTGATTTGATTTGTTTATAGACATTCAGTTAATAAAATAGATTATTTCTTATTACTGTATTTATTTGTAAGTTTGTTGTCCATTTTATTTTTTCATATTCCCAGTTTCTTCTTTTTACTTTATATTTTTATTTGTATTATTTTGAAATGCACATAAAATTTACAAATAATGCTAATCGGAACCAAGAAGTTTGTTTTTTACCCTTTCCATTTTGATTGAAAATATATTGATTTGAGTTTGTTTCTTCTTTATTTTTTTTTTACAAAGATTAAACAAATCAAAATATTTTCATTTTTTTCTATTCAAGGCAGATAATATTTCTTAATTTTAATTAAAGAGAAAATTAACATAAAAGAAACAAATTTCATCAAAATTATTATGATTTAATAATGATTTTTATTGGTTTTTCTTTTCGTAATAAAAATTCATCCAATTCACGTAGGTATTGAATATTTTGTTTTTTTTTTTTTTATATAAATTCACAATTTTCTAATTTGACAGAAAGTCATCATCTTTAAACACGACCTTGCACATTATCAACTCAAATTTACATAACGTTTTTTTTTTTCAATTCATTTTCTTTAATCAAAAAAATTGTGTCAAAATTATAAAGAAAAAAAAACCAAACCAATGTCACGATAATAAAAATATAAAAAATTACGTCAAAATAAAATATTTATTAATAAAGTGGAGAAAATGAATGAAAGTTTCATTATAGATCAATTTAGTTTTAAACGAATTTTTTTAACATCCTCATATTGATGATGGAAAAATCGCAATCACTTTGTTGTGTTTTATTTTGGTAAATTAATAATATTTTCACATAAATAAAGTGAAAAGATTTAAACTTAAAAGAGGCAGGAAGATCTTTTTTTTAGATAAAAAAATAAATACATTAGTGGCATTATAGACTCAAATTGAATTGAATCAAGAGAAGAAAAAATGAGAGTAAATGACGAAATTATACAATCACCGCGCGTGCTTCTTAAAACCTAAAAAAAAAAACTTTTCACTTGAAAATGTCTCATAAAAATAAACATGTATCAACAGTAATTATCAAGGTGATAAACATAAAATCTTTTTAAATCATTAAATATTTATCATTTCAACATATACACACACACACACAAGCGTGCATGCTGTTTATAATTGCATTCATTTCAATTTTTATTAATGTTCTTTCATTTAAGAAAATAAAAAAATAAAACCTTTTCCTTGTTTTCTTGATATTTCACTCTTAAAATTTTTACACTTACACAGTTTCTGATAAATTACTCGAAAAATATTTCAATCAATTAACTGAGAAATTTCTACTGAATTCGCAATGATTATCTTTGTGGAAATCTTTTTAAAAAAAATTAATAATATGATTTTACTTCTGAATGGGAAACTATGAATAATTATTTTTTGATAGGAAAAACTGGATGAATTACAGTAATGGTAATGTGGGATTAAAAGATAATCGAATAAAAATGAAATAATTTAATGAATGTAATTCTTTTATTTAATTACAAAACAAATTACAATTCATTTAAATTTTGTCATACAACAAAAAAAAATGATAAAACTTCTAATTGATTGTTTGGCCTGTTTTTTTTATTTAAACAAAGTCCCCGATATTACAATTCAATTTAACTTTTTAAAGTAATAAATCTAATTTGCTAATTCTGTTTTAACTTATTTAAATTTATGAAAAAGCTTTCTTTTTATTTTTGTTTTACTTTTGTTTTGTTTTATTTTTTTCGTAAATAAAATAAAATTAATTATATTCATTTAAACCAAATGCAACTACTGCACTTTTACAAAAAAAAAAAAATATTATCATTGGTTGGGATTATAAATGCAACTGAATTCAACCAATATTCCTGTGTGTCCGAATGCATCAATGCACCTTTTTGTGGTTGAGTTGTGTTCATCCGTAATCTTACAATAAAATGAAGAAAAACTTTTTTTCTTCAACCAATCAGTAAATTATTAAGTATTACGTTAATTGGACATTGAAAGAAATGTAACATTAAATCTAAACGTACATCAATTATATTAAAAATATTGTAGTGACAGTTAAAACATTTTTCCAATATGGATTATTAAAAACATCTACATTAATTATTTTATATATTTTTTCTTCGATATATAGAGAACAAAAATTACATTTTGTATTTTATTAGTTAATTAATAATGAAATAAAAATTATGTAAGATCAATCTAATTAGTATATATTTCTTTACCAATAGAAAATTACGTATAGATTTTAAAAATACGTTAATAATAAGTTGAATTCTTGGGTGGTATAAAATAAATATTTTCAATTACAAATAATAAAGTATAAATATTTTTCTTTCTTTTCGTTTTTAGAAAATGATATTATTTTTTTTTTATTGGAAATAATGATACAGTTCCCATTGAAGGAATTAAAATAATTATAGACGCACAAATAATAAAGATCTTCATAGTTCCATTATGTTAGTCGGACATTATTTTGTTTGTTGTTAATTCTTAAAATGAAAAATGTTTGTTAATTAATAAGGATAACTTATGTCTTGTACTGGAATAAGTTAACTGAAAAACTTGAAAATTGAAATTATAATTATAGGATTGTTTTCTTCTATATGTTAATTGATAAAAAGAATTTTATAAAGTTGTTATAAAATTAATCATTATATGTAATTAATTGGCATGTACATATAGTTAATTTGCACGCATTGAAATGAAACATAACAAATTAAAAATATAAATTTTATTGGTAATTTTTAGTTATGGGAATCAAATAAAATGAAGTAATCGAATTGTGTTTTTGTGTATGTGTGTGTGTGTGTGTGTGTGTGTAATTTAATAACACAAGAGTGAAAGGTTATTCTACAAATTCAACAACAACAAAATGTTAATCTACATAATTTTACCTGGGAGATTAATTAATTTTTAACATCAAAAAAAAAAAAATATGTAACACAAAAATTGTGTCCTCATAATTTTGTTAGCAACTACAACCAAAAAAAAAATATAAAAGAAGAAGAAGAAGAAGACGAATATCGCGAATCTTTAATAGCATCTTCTTTTTCCCTCTTAAAACCCAAAAAAAAAATTAAATACAACAATAATTTCTCATCAACTTTCTTCATTCAACCGATGAAAATTACAAAATAATTAACATCAAAATTATTTTGTTTACTTTTTTTTTATTTTTTATTTATTTCAGTTAACAAAAAAAAAAATTTAATATTTTCTTTTTCTTTTCATAAAGGGAAAACCAAATTGATAAAATCCACGTCTTTGGTAAGTTTATTCACAAGTAAATAATAAATGTGTGTCTGCCCGTCTTGTCCGTTTTTTTTTAGAAACTTTATGGTAATTACAATAAGATGAAGACTAAATAAAATGTTTAAATTAAACAACAACAAACAATAAGAAAAAAAAAACGTAAAATTAATATTCGGAAATTAAAAGGACTTATGTAAGCGAACGAAAGAAAATAAAAACAGTATCGGGTACATGCTGTAATTTTGTCTGATAGAATAACATGTAATAAAGTAACACACAATATTTATTTATTTTTTTTTTCGCATAATAAAAAATGGTTAAACTTTAAATCATTTGAACAAGAATTATAATAAAAATTCATTTTTAATTGCGGTTTTTTTTTTTGTTTATTTTTAATTTGAATTGAAACAATAGTTGCGTTGACACTTTTATGACTTTTGTTGTTTATTTATAATTTAATGTAATATAATTCAAATGTGACGAGGTTCAAGTACATTTTTATATATAAATCAGTGAGGGCAATGTCAAACATTCTATGCGGTTAAGAATTTGATCTTTTAAATTATAAATAATATTACAGAGATTTCCTAATATTTTTAATTAAGTCGACAAGACAAAAATTTACAGCAACAACACACATTTTTAATTTTTCTTACAAAATACAAATCTTTCCGTTTCCCTAATCTAACCTTGATTATTGACCTTTATAAGTCACACACAAAATTGTTAGTTTTTTTTTTCTATAACGCATTGAGTGAAATATTATGTAACTTTCCATTTATGTTAAATTATGTTTTGATTTTTTATTTTATTTTTTTGTTGCTTTTGTAATCCATCGATTAGATAGAAAAATATTGCATAAACTAAAAACAAAAAAAAAAGTTGTTTAGAAAAAATTTACAACATTCTTCTGTTTCTGATTTCTTTCTTCTTAATCTAAATTAATTATTGTGACAAGAATCACGCTGATTATAAATTAAGAAAAAATAATTTCAAGCACAGGTTTTATTTTATATAAAAAAAATATATATATGAAGTCGAATAAAACAATCATCTAAAAAGCAGATAATCCTGAAGTCAAGATCGTTTCAAAAAAAAAATACTTGTAAAAAACCGGTAAATGATTGCAGTTTGATTAAGTTATGTTAAAGTCAATGTTTATAAATAGATTTATAAATATGAATGGATTGTGTGTGTGTGTGTGTGCCTGTTTTTTTTGTTCTTACAAAACGCATATTTTCTGTGTCATTCAAAGAGAACAAAATGTTGCATTTTAACGCGTGCGTGTGCACTTTGCGCAAATAAATTTTTTTTTTTAATGAAAATAAGAAGAGGAAAGAAAGAAAGAAAGAAATAAAAATATAAGACAGAAAAAAAACTTGTTTATAAATATGCGACTCCTATAAACTAATTATATCTTTCGATTTCTTTTAAGTTTTTCATTTCAAAGTCATGAACAATGCGACGTAACAGTTTTTTTTATATATATATATAGCCGCAACAAATCAACCAGCCAGATGAGTCTTCAATTTTATAATCACAATAAAAAAAAATATAATAAAAGTGAAAAAAAAAAACAACAACACAACATCTCGCAAATTTTAAAAGAAAAAGAAAACCACAAAAAATAAAAAACTCTACAATAAATAAAAGTTCAATTTAACAAAAAAAAAATAAAATCTGACAGAGAGGCTCGCTCGCGTTTTGGTCTGTTGAATAAAAATTCTTCAATCAGATGCTGTTTTCACTTTTATTTCTTCTTCCTCTTCTTCTTCTTCTTCTTCTACATCGTCTTCTTATTTCTTCTTCTTCATTTTTTTTATGTGTTTTAAAATTTCTTGTGGTTTGTGTTTTGTGTCTGATTCCGTTAATTATATTGAAGATAATTGGGCATGTCATAATTGTAAAGCTTTTTATATATACATAAACGTACATACATACAGAACATAACAGAAATGTGCGTGCAATTATTATTATAAATCGATTTTTATTTTCATTAAAATTACCGGACCGAACCTTTAACCAAAAGAAAACCAACCAAAAAATTGAAGAAAAAGAAGAAGTGGAATAAAGATTTCAAACTTAACACCGGAAATTGATGATGTTTTCTTTTCTTTTACAAAAATTTTTACAAGAAAGAAAAAATATAAATAAAAAAAAAAAAATTTCTATCGCAAAAAAAATAAAAAATTAATCCAATTCTTTTTATCGCGTATATATTTCTTGTGTGTTTGCTTATCGATGTGTGGACGAAAAACAAAAAAACAAAAAAAAAATTGCGAATTCATTAAATTTACCAAAGAAAAGTAAAAGTTTAAGAAAAAGAAAAATTTATTGTTTCTAGTTTGTTATTGTTGTTGTTGTTGTTTTTTTTTTTCTATTTCTTCTTCAATTCTTTTCTATTTACACAACTAATAATTTTATAAACAAATAAGAGGATTATTTATTTTCTATTCATTCACTACAAAATTAATATACTTAATATACGATGAGTTTATTAATTCACATTAAATCATCATTATCAAATTATCATCATCACAATCATCAACTTAAATCTTTATTTACAAATAAGAAATTATTTGTTATTTGATACTTTTGCTCAAAACTTTTTGTTGGTATTTGTTGGATGTTTTGTTTTGTTTTTTTTTCGCAATAATTGTTTTTTTCTTCTACCGATTTGCTAAACTTTAAAAATTAAACGAAAATTGATACAATAATGGTATAATAATAGTAATCGTATTATAACAACAGCAACAATAACAACAGGAATAATAACAACAAATAATGATGAAACAAATAAATTGTTATATATTTTTTTTTTTACGTAATAAACTTCTTTTGGCATGATATTTTTTCTTCTTCTACACATTTATAAACTTCTTCATTTATTTTTAAACAAATAAACTAAAATACGCAGACGCACGTATATAAAAAACAAACACAACAACAACAACAACAAAATATACAATACCAGAATTGAGGTTTGTCGTTTATTTAGACTAACAATGCAAGTATAATTTTTTTTCTCCATTTATTGTATTTTTTTTTTTTATTAACCAATTTTCCCAATGCAAACTTCATTCTTTTTATTAATAAAATCTTGGTAATTTTCTATTTACACGGTCAACGGATATTTACATTTTTATTACAAATTTTTTAAAATTTTGCTGCAGTTTTTTTTTTTTTTTATTTTTTATTTTGCTGATTATGTCAGTCAGATATAATTTCTGTTGTTGTTTTATTGTAAAATATTTAAGACATTTATTTTTACGTGACTTAAGTAACATAGACATTTGTGCATATTAAATGTGCATTTAACTTCCGGTTTAAAAAAAAAAAATTGTCTAGAATTTTGTAAGAATTAATTAAAAATAAATTTTATTTAAAATGATTGAAAATGCATCGGTTACGTTTAAAATATTTAAATGAAACGAATTGTGATTTTGTTTTATTTATTTTTTGCGAATATTTCGGTCATTTCCATTTTCTATGATTTCAAAAGACTTCAAACTGATGTGATGTAATAAAATCAAATCAAAAGTATTAAATCGCACACTTGGACGTTTAATTATTTATTTCAATTTACATTTACAATTTACGAACGGATTAAATAATCCGTGTGATTTGAATAAAAATAAACAAAAGTCAATAAAAGAAAATAAGGGTGGTGGGGGGGTTGAAAAATTAAGTCTAATGAGAAACAAATCAAAATGTATAAATTTACAAAAGTCATATTATAGAATTTTAAGTTCAATAAGTTTATGTGAAAATTAATTTAATATTTTTATAATTAATTGGAAATATGATTAAACTTAATAAATCATTAAACATTCAATTTAAATTAAGACAAGATGCGTGACTTAGACTTAGGCATAATGAAATAATTTCAATATTTATAAAAATTATGCTTCTTGTATTTTGTTTTTATATTTTTAATCTTGTCTGAAGTTGCCGATAAAATGAACAATACATGGACGTCTCTCTCTCTCTCTCTTACACTTTCTGTATCTTTGTCTCTGTCTTATATAATTTTTTTTATAATTAATTACTGCAATTCGTTCAGTTATTTAAATAGTTTTTGTTAAGTGATAATAATTAATTTTATTGGTAAAAACAAAAACAAAAATTAAAAACAAAAGACATTAAAAATGATTTTCTTGCGAAAATCAATTTTTTTTTTTATTACAAGAAATTTAAAAATAATTATAATAAAAGTTAAAGTTTTCCTACTGTACGGCGCGACCTAATGTAATGTAATTTTTTTTTAACTACCTGGTTAAAAAATTATACAGCATTATAATATGTGTTTGATTTTCAACCTTGTCGCTCATTTTTAAATATACAATTTGTGTCTGTTGTTGTTTTTTTTTCTCTCTTCTTGTTGTTTTTTTATTTTTGTTTTAAAAAAAAAAAATAATGCAACACTTTTTACCCTGACACGATACCAAAGACACAAAGCTATGACTTTTTTTTTTTCACTCTCTGTTCGTTCTTATACATATTTTCTTTCATTTCAAATGTTGAAATTGAAATAAAAGAAAAAAGAAACAGTAGAAAAAAAAAAATACAAGATTCAAACTAAAAACAACAACAACAACAACAGCGACACTCAAATAAACGTTTGTTATTTTTTTTTCTGTGTAAATTTGAATAAAGTTTGTGTGTGCTTTTTTTATCTTTCTGTTTTTTTTTTTTCGGTTTGTCTAAAAAAAAAAAAAAATTATATCCATAAAAATAAACACTTGGAACAAGAACAAAACTTATGACTTTATAACAATTTTTTTATTATTGAATGCCAACAAGAAAAAAGTGAACAGAAATTATTTTGTAATCTTTTCAATAGAAATAAAAAAAAAAAAAACAATAATTTAGTAATTTTTGTTTAGTTTAGACAAGAGTCTCTGGTTTTTGAGTATCTTTCTTCTTTTTTTTTTTTTGTTTTTAAAATAAATTATTTTGTGTCACCTTTAATAATAGACACTTTTTTTTTCTATTTTTACTTTTATTAAAATAAATTCATAATTTTTTAATCTCCATACAGACTTTTTTTTTTATGTTGACGTGAAAATCCGGATGTTGTGCAAATATTAGACATTTTTTTTCATTTTTATATTGAAAAATTAAATCGTAATGATTGAAGTCTATTCAAAAGTCACCATTTACAATAATTTTTTTTTTTAATTAATGGATATGATTAACACACATTAAATTTACAAAATTTACAACAATCACATAAATCAAGTGCATGTTTTGTTTTATATTTTTATTTATTTTATTATTTCTGCATAAAATTAATTAAATAGTGAAAATGAATGAATAAAAAAATAGAAACAAACAAACAAATATTTACATGTTGTCGTTAAGTAAACAATTATACTGCCCCTCTTTATTACAATCAAAATTATATTTACTGATATTTACTGACTAATGAAATTGATTGTTGTAGAATGCAATTAAATTATATAATAGATTGTTTAAATATGAGTAACAAAAGATACTAATGCCCATGGTAAAGACAAAACTGATACCCAATTGCAATTAAAATACAAACAACAGTTAGTAATAATTATAATTACAACAATCTAAAATCATTTTTTAATTAATGTCATTAATTGAATTCTGTTTTAATATTTTTATTTAAATTAAAATCTTTAGTTGTATTTGTTGTGTTTTATATAAGTGTGTGTGTGTGTGTGTGTGTGTGTTTAAAGGAATTTCGAATTAAATTTATAGTCAGGAAAATAATCTAATAACAAAAGCAATCCAATAAACACAAGATAAAATCCAATAACTAACAATTTATAAAATGAAATCATTTAATAATAATCGATGATGAAAGTCAAGGATTTTAATTCTATTTAATTTTCACTTAATTGAGTTTTAATTAATTTTACTTTAAATGTTTAAATGAAAATGTTTTTTTACTGTCTTTATAATGTTTTTTGTTCTGTCATCCTTTCATTATCCATTTATAGTTGTATTATTTTGTTAAAATAGAAAAATGATGAATTTGAATTTATTGAGAATTTTTTAATTATTTTTATAGAAAAATGAATTTCATTTGTATTTAATTAAAATTAAATTTATCCTTCAAATTATTTCTTTTTTTTTCATTTTTCTTCTTTAAGTAAAACAACTTAAATCCGTTTCAAGTTCAATCAATAAAAAATTCAATCTGTTCAAAATATTTTTTATCCTGTTTCCATTAATTATTTTTTATTAACATAAATAATTGTCAATACAATTCAATATTGATAATTTTAGTGACAAATTTTTTATTGAAAAGGTCTTAGTTGTTGTTGTTGTTGAACAGAATATAATTATAATGGAATGGAATAGAACTGGATGTTGGATGTCGTGCATAAAACTAAAATTATTCTTGTACAAAGTGAAATAAAAAATTGTCTATTGTCATATTTTTTTTTTTTTCCTCTCTCTCTCCATATTTTATATGCACAGACGGAAATAGAATTATTGTGGAGGAGGTTTTATTTATTAGAAAGAAAAATGAACAGAGTTGGGAAATATTTATATAAATCAGTGGAAAAATATATATATATAAAATAATGAAACGTTTGGATTGTTGGATAATTTTTGATGTTAAATTCTGATAAGATTTTTATTATTATAATTTTAGTTTTTAATAATTGTTTCAAATAAACTAAAACAACTAAACGTTATAATTTCATATAACTTAGAATTAGAACATAAAACAAAATTTCATAATCTCCTTGAACTTATAAATAAAATATTTACGTTTATTATATTTCGAAATACGTTTTTTTAGTGAATGAAAAATTTATTATTTCCAAAATTTATTTATTGTGGCAAATTAATTTTTTTTTTTTTTAATTAAGAAATATTTATTTGAAAATTGGAAATTGGTAGTTTTTTTAAAGTAATTATTTTAAACATAAAAATGATTGAAAAAGTTTATAATTAAAATGGAAATAAATAAAGTCGTTATTATTTTGAATCGTTAATTACAAAAGGGAAATTTTGATTGATAAAACTGAGAATTCTTTGTTCAATTTAACATTTGTGTTTTTTTTTTCTTCTCCTCACATAAAATAAATTAATTGATTTTTCAACACAATTTCCCAATAATATTTAATTCCATAAAATATTTTCTGAACTTAAAATTTTAGGTTCAAAAAAGTATCAACGATTTTCGGATGGAAAATTTATAATTTATCGGTTGAAAAAATATCCACACACACACACACACACACACAGAAAAAAAAGAAGTTAAGAAGTTGATCGGTTTAATAAAATTGATACGATTGAAAACTCGGTCAAAAATTTTCCCACCATTTACTAAATGTTACCACATCACGGACCGAAAGTGAAATTCGCAAACCATCCGTTAATTTTGCGATTTTTTTTTTTGCATTTTTTTTTTTTTTTTGAAAATCATTTAAGTTCACACGCACACACATATAGAACCATAAAAATTACACGTAACACACTCAAAAGTTTTGATACAAAAAGAAAAAACTTACAAATTTCATTTTTCCTGATTTTTGGTTTATATTTTTTTTTTTTTTTAAATTTGAAAATTAATCCTTTTTTGGTTTTCTGTGTTGACGATAAATCCTTTCACTGATATTAAATATTAACACAATATTTGTTTTAATAAAATTTGTTTTTTAACTTCAAACTAAATGGAACCAAAGAAAAAAAAGAAGTAATATGTTGTTACTTTGAATGGTAAAAACTTAATGACTTCCAATGGATTTTATTTGTTGTTTTTATATTAATTTACTCTCGTTTCTTTCTCTCTCTCTCTCTCTCTATCTGTTTTATTTTCTCTCTCTCTGTTATTTTTACAAAAAATTGTGAATTGGTTTAGCCGCGATTTATTATTTCTTAAAGTTAACCGTGAGACGAGTAATTTTTTTTTCTTGTTTTTGTTTTTTTTTTTATTGTTATTAACTATTTATTATTATTTAACTAATTCTTACAACGATCTGACTCTCTCTCCTCTCTCACTCTCATTATGTTCTCTATTTAACATTTTCAATTAAATAAAAAAAAAATGGTAAATTAAATTTAAAAAAAGAAAAAGAAAAATAGTTCACAGTCGACCTTGAAAGATATAAATAATTTAACTGAACTTAATAAGATGTTTGGTACAACGTTTTTTTTTTATTGTAGATAATAATTAAATTATGATTACAAGATAATTTCCTATAAATCATATGTTCAATCTGTTCAATCATTTCCATGTTTTCTCAACAAATTCCACCAATTCCGTTTGAACTTTTTTTTTTATTCTGTTACCATATTAAATTTTATGACTTGATTAATTTGTGGTTTGTGGTTTGTAAATTTTTTTTAGTGTGTATGATTAAACTTATAATCAAGAAAATAAAAAGATGCAACAAAAAAAAATTATGATGAAGATATTTGTAAATGTCGAATTTAGAATATTTAATTAGGTAAATGATTGTGGTAGAGTATTTTTTTTTTGATTGTGTAAAATTTATGTTGGTCATTATTTGAAGGTTGCCCTTCGAATGAATTTCAATTTCTTCTGAAATTGATTTTGATTTTGTTATAAGGTTGAAGGGCGTTCACTGCGTGTTTTTATAATTTTTATGCAACTTTAGAAATGTTGAGTGAAATGTTTTTAATTTTTCTTTACTGAAACTGATTGATTTTTCTTTGCCCTACATTTTATTTTTTTGTCACAATTTTATTCGTTTCCTTCAAAATGATTTGACATAAATTATTGGACAAGAACAAAAAAAAAAATAGTTGAATGACAATAATTTTTTTTTGTATGTAAAGAGGAGAGGTTTGTTGTTAGATTGGTAGGAGGTCTTATTGCAACAGTGTAATGTTTATAATTTTCATGTAAAATCATTTGATTGACATTGATGACATTGATAAAAATTGATTATGAAAAATATTAATATTTCTATACCAGAAATATTTATCCGAAACTAATTGTATTACTTGTTCTCCTTGCACATCTTATTACACGATTCTCATAAATTATATTCAATTAAATTACTGAAATTATTTCTTATTTAATTGTAATTCTTACTTTTTACCTGTTTATTCCTGTTACTAAATTATGAAATAATTTATAATTCATTTTACATTTTTGTTGAAAAATTGAAATAAATAAATCAAAATTTAATTATTTTTTTATATTTTCTTTTCACTTTTCTATATTATAAATAAGTCAACCTTACTTTGAAGAAACTAAATACTTACTTACCTAGTTTTACTCTACCTCTTATATGGAATTACATGTTTTAATTAAATTATTAATTTTTAATTAAAAGTAACATTAAATTTAAAAAGGAAAAGAAAAAATAAATATATAATTAAACCCCTTGAAAAATATAATTTTAATTAAATCAAACGAACATCCTTGTCTCTTTTTTTTTTTTTATGTTTTTATTTCTTTTCACCCTTTTTTACCTTTGACAAATTTCTTGACAATGTAAAAATTAATTGTAAATATTATTAAAATATATTTTCAATGAAAAAGAAACTACAATTAAAATTCTAGTAAATTATATTTGCAATAATTATCATATGACAAAAATAATATAGCATATTAATAATAAAATGGTGTGATACACATTATATGACTCAATAAACACACAAAATATAATTACCTAAAGTGTAAGAAAAAATAATAAAGAAAAAAAAAGACGTAAGTGAGAAGCAAGAAAAAAAAAATACGATACACCAAGATCACGTTTCAAAAGAAATGTAACATCCTTGAGGATTTTATAAATAAAAAAAAATGAACACACAACACACAAAACAGTGCAATTATAAATATTATTTCAATTCAACTTGTAATAATGAAAATTCCGCCTTTATATAATACTTTCAAAAAACTTTGTCTTCTAGGTTAAATTCGATTTTAAATTGAAAATCAGAAAGAAACAAAAAAAAACAGAAAACAGAAAAAATTAACAAAAAAAGAAAAATAAATAAAAAAAAAAATTATGAATAATTAAAAAGTTTTGTTTTTTAAAAAATAAAAAAAAAAATTAAGTTTATCTCTAATTAGAGCAGATCGAATAATAGAATAATGCCTTCTATACAGCCTTCAAATTATGATATTATTTTTATATATTCTAAATCCGATACACTTCCGGATGTTGTAATAATTGTACATTATCTTATTTATACTCAATACTTTCTTCAAGTTCTTATAATTGTAATTTAAATAAAAATCTATAATTATTGATGACAATTAATATTTTATCTAGAATCTAGAATCTATAGGTATTCATTTGATATTTAACAAATGAAGGAAATAAAAATATGTACTTAATAATTGTTTATTGTGGAATACATTCTTATTTACTCATACTCACTAAGCATATTCGTGTTTGTATTCATATTCATACTCATTGAATATTTTCAATATAAAAGTTTAAAATAATAAAGCAGCAAGTGTAAAATGTGTGAATTACCTCACGATATGTCATACTGTGATGTTATAATAAGAATATAAATTCATTTATATATAAATAATAAGTAATAAGACTTTCATTTATTTTATTTTTTTTTTTTGTTCTTCTTCTTCTTTTACTTAAAGTAAAGTACCAGCCTCTTTATTCAATATTTATCAAGAGTAGGTATATATATGTATATGGAAGCATCATTAATTAATATAATTATGTCCGGATATTCACACGGAAGTTTATTTCATAAATAATTTATTTGATATTTGTAAATATTTTTTTTTTTATTAAACTTGGATGTTGGAACTTGAATACCTTGCAACTACTTTTAGGCATTTTATATAAAAATTATAATTAATGGCATAATATAAAGATAGACATAGACAAAACTGTGAGATCACGTGTCATTTTTTATATCATAAATTTTTGTGCAAAAATTATTTAACATTCTGATGATTTTCGATAAAACAAAAAATAGTTGAACAAGTTCTAGGTTATAGACGAAATTAAAAATGAAAAAAAAAAATGTTTGACGGGGGTCTGAAATAAAAACTACAATCATAATTGTATATACTAATATCGTTCAGTACAAGGTCAAAAATATTAGCACTTTTTTTTTTTTTATTATCTGAAAGAATAAAATCGAAAATAATACTTTTTGATTCTGGAAGAGGTTTTGACTAAAAAGAAAAGACTGATAATCATTTAATATGAAAGTGCAAAAAACTGATTTGACCTTAGGAAAAGCAAAAGTAATTTTTCATTTATTTTTTGTTTGTGGTTGAATGTCCTTCTTGAGGACATCTCTTTCACAGATGAAAGATTATTATATTTATTATGCTATTGAAACAATTGATTCCATTGTCATTTTACATTATAAAGAGACCATAATCCGGTTAGATCGAATTTTAGTTTCAAATGATTGATAAATCTTGTTTATCCATTTAGATTTCAGTTTTTTTTTTTTTAACAATTGAAAAGTAAACCAAAATCAATGATAATTATTACTAAATTTTTAATTTTAGTTTTTTTTTGTTTGTGGAGAACAAAATTTAAATAAAATAAATCAATTGTTGGTCTACGTGACTTTTACACAACTTGAAATTCCTGTATCATTCTTTAACATGTAGGTAAAATGTTTAGCTTTTTATAGCAGATTCAATGCCAATTTTCAATAGTCAATTAAATTTACTTTGAATTTGAGGATAGATGTTGTAATGAAACTTAAAATATGAATTCAAAGGAAAAGTGATCTTTTTCAAAATTATGGTGAAATTTTGATTTAAATAAATATTAATGATATGATTTTGTTTTCTAAATGTCACCATAATCCATTATGTATAAATTTCAATATAAATACATATAATAAAATTGCATTAACAATAATTTTATTTTTCAATTTTTAAAAAAATAACGATATAATTTCTTTTTACGAAAATCTCATTTAGTTATCGTTTTTATTAATTGAATTTCATGATTTTAAAAAACAATAATAACGATTTAAAATTTAAAAAAAAATATTATGAAATTTTACTCTGGTGTTGAAAAAATTGCGCTCGCTTTTCGGATGTAAAACAACAACTTAACTATTTTTTTTTTACAAATTTAAAATGTTTTTATACATATTTGTTTTTCCTCACATTTAAAGTGTTATTTCTATGTTGCATCTTTTCTTGCTGCTGGCAATACATTAAAAATTAACAAGAATACAATCTGGAAATGCTACAAAAACTATAGCAAATGTTGTTGTTGTTATTTTTTTTGTTCTATTTTCAGTTCAATGTTTAATTGCATATTGCATTCAATTCCTGATAAAAATTGCGATTCTCCGAAATAAAATAAAGGAACCAGATTTTTTAGTATAGTCTTATTAGATAAAATGTCAATAAGCTGCTACAATAAAGGTTGTGGTCAAAAGTTCGATCCAGATTCTAATTCTGATGGTAATATTTTTTATCTTAAATGCTTACAGATATAAGTTATTAATACTTTCCGAAGGAAATATGTCTGCAAGAGTTTTTTAGGTTATTTTTCTGACTAATTTTATACTTAAACTTATATTTTTATATGTTTTTTGTAGAGTCATGCATTTATCATCCTGGGGTTCCGGTGTTCCATGATGCCTATAAAGGATGGTCCTGTTGTAATAAAAAAAGCATTGATTTCACAGAATTCTTAAACTTTAAAGGATGTACATTGGGAAAGCACTCCAACTTAGTAGAAATCTTTAAGTCAGAAATTATTATTTATTTTATAATTTATTTATATTAATAGAAACCTCCAGAGCCTGAGAAACCATCCAAAAATGTAGAAATAGATCAGGATATAATGCCAGTTGGTACTCCAATAAAACCTGCATCTCTTTCACGGCCAGACTTTGATGCGCCTTTGATTTTGGTTAGTCCTATAATTTCTCCTGCTTTTAAAGAGCAAATAGATAAAATGCCTCCACCAGAATTAAAAGTTCCTATGGACTTAAGTGAGATAACCATTGGGACTGCCTGTAAAAATCGTGGATGTAATGCTGAGTATAAATCATCCGATTCAAATTTTTCAAATTGTACTCATCATCCTGGTGTTCCTATTTTTCACGAAGGACTTAAATTTTGGTCGTGCTGTACAAAAAGAACTACTGACTTTACTGCTTTTATAAACCAAGTAGGATGTACAGATGGAAACCATAAATGGACATTAGATGTTTGTTAAGATTGTATTACTGCTGGCAAAATAAAGATATTTAAGTTTCTTTTCTTTTCTTGTAGGCAAGTGAATCAAAAGAAATTAAATGTAGATTTGATTGGCATCAGACTTCTACAAAGGTAGTTATTGCTATATATGCAAAAATGTATCATTATGAGAAAAGTACTGTTAAAGTGAATCCAATACGATTGATGGTGAACTTAGTTTTTCCTGAACAAGATAATGAATTTAACTTAGATCTTGAGCTAAGAGGGGTATGAATAATTAAAAGTTTATGATTTTAATTTAATTTAATTTAAATACCATCGTCTACAGATAATTGATGTTCCTAAAACAACTATTAATATGTATGGAACCAAAATAGAAATTAGTATGACAAAGGCTGAACCTGGCACGTGGACACTATTAGATTTTCCAAGAAAACTTCCCAGTTCCGATTTAAATGTTGAAAATACTTTAGCTGCAGATTCAGATGATGAATCAGATGTTGATTTAAATGATATTGAACCTCTCAGTTTATCTGGAGCCACAATTACCGAGATCTCATAAATTTTTTTATTTCTGTAAATACATGCGTATAAATAAAATTTTAAATACATTAATAATTAAAAATTTCTTATTAAATTAATCTAAACAAGATTTAAATAATTGCGGCAAGAAAAAGAATTTCATGTTTTTTGTAATTTGTAGCACAAAACGCTACAATCAGGTTTTTGAAATGTGTCGAATGTCAAATCTCATGTCAAATTTAAATATTTGATAGAAATACGTGTGTGAGGTTTGCTAATTATAATATAATTTAGCTTCAATAAATCATTTAAAATGGATACTCGACAGTACAAGGAAGATCAAATAAATGAAATAGAAGCATTAGACTCCATATATTGTGGGGAAATGGAAGGTAAAACAAGTTTTTTAGGTTATCCAAAAACATAAACTAATTTTTTTTAAAACAGTCTTAGAAACGGAACCATTTCATAGATTTCGAATTCCAATTGGTACAGAAGAATATAATAATGAGACGGAGGAAGATGGTTTAGCTTGCTTTTTAGTTTTTACATATACACAGAAATACCCTGATTCAGCGCCGATCGTTGAAATTGAAGACCCAATTAATTTTCAAGATGATTATGAAGTATCTTTAGTTGATCATATTAAAGAAAATGTAAACATTTTTTGAATACTATCAGTTTTGAAACTAATTCACTACTTCTTTTTAGATAAAAGAATATATAGGTATGGAAATGATATTCTCACTGGTTAGTAGTGCTCAGGAATGGTTAAATGTTAAATGGGACGAGCATAAGCGAGAAAAAGAAGAGTCTGAACTTTTGAAGAAAACAGAAGAAGAGGAAGTAGAACGGGTATATTACTACAAAAAAAATGTTCAAATAAAATTTCTTTCTAATATTGTTAAATTTTTAGAAAAAATTTGAAGGAACTCGTGTAACAGTTGAATCGTTTTTGGCGTGGAGAACACAATTTGAATTAGATACAGGAATAACTGAGAAAAGAGAAAAAGTTTTATTAGAAACGAAAAAATTGACTGGTCGTGAATTATTTATTCGTGATACAACACTAAATGATTCCGATTTGAAATTCCTTCTTGAAGCAGGCGAATCTATTGAAAGTGTTAAAATTGATGAATCATTATTTCAAAATCTGGATGATTTAGAGTTGGATTCTGATACAGAAGATGAAGATTATGTACCAGGAGACGATTAAGAAGTTAAATAATAATAAATAAACATACTAGAAATTTATTACAAATTTACGTTTTCATGTATAATCTAAATTTCTTTGCGGAGTTTACGAAAACAAAAAATCTGCATAATAAAAAATTAATTCTTTAGTATTTTTCCAACAAAATACAAATCTCATTTATAAATCGTTCGTTTATCTGAAACGAGATTGGTTGAAAATTTTACACGATAAAATATTCGGCGCCGAATAAACGTAGCTTATACATGTAATACAAAAGAATATGTTGGCCTATATTTATTAAATTTTGCAGTAAAACATTTGCACTTTTATTTTGTACATAATTCAAATATTTTATAATTTTAAAATAAACAACACACAGAATTTTTGGAAACTAAAAAAAAAACTTTACAGCATTTTTCTATAATTTTTATAATTATATCGATTTATTCTGATCAAGTTAAATTAGGCATTTATACATAATTAATAAACTTCATATTTCACTATACAACGGTTAATTATATTTTAGCATAATATGTATGAATATTATTGCTAGCAAATAAAAATAACATTTCCTTGATCATTATGTCAAATTCTGGCAACACTAGTATTTATTATTGTTTTGCAGTTCAATGTTTACATATAATTTTCAGTTCAGTGTTTGTTGCTTGTGTGACAAAACGTCAAAAATGTAAAGTTTTCTTAATTATTTTTCAATTCTTTTTCTTTATTTTTTTTATTGTTTTTAACAATTTAAATCTCTTTATCATGCTAAAAATTGATAGAAATACAGAAATACGACATTTGCCGTCACCTGTTACTTTTAATATAGCGAAACATTTACGTTTTAATTGGAAAAACTTTATGTCTTTAATTCCACGAGATCTTAATAATGATGGAAGTTTTGAGAATACAAAAAAATACTCAAATAACAGTATTGAGTCAGTAAAACAAAGTAAATAATTATTATTGTAATTATTTATTATATTTTATTACAGATTAATAGAAACTTACAGTAATATTCGGAAAGATCTTCCAGCGATAATATTATTTGAAGAATGGGGAACATCTGGGAAAATACGTCCAACTTTAGGGCATCTTTATAATATACTTGTTCAAGCAGAGTTCTTTCAGGTTGCAGATTATATCGCCGCTGATGTATTAAAAGGTTTATTGTTATGATTTCCTTAATAATTAGCTAACTCTCAAAGTGATTTTTATGTAGAAAAATTACCGGAACGACCAAAAGTTGGTCCTGCTGCAAGAATTGATATAACACTTGAAGATGAATTAGACACACAACCAAAAACTGAAGAAACAATTTTAAATGAATTATCCAGGGAGGAACGTGGTAATTCAGGGATGAATGAAATTATCAATAATCAAAATATATCTAATGCAAAAGGATATTCGGATATAAATAAAGTGCCATTACAAGAAATATCTCTACATACAGAAGCAGAGACAGAAGATGAAATTTCTACTCCACTTAATGAAGAAATTTTATTAGTTCAAGAACTCATTCCAGAGATTATTAATACAAGGTCAAATAATACTTCAGAAATTCCAATTAGCAATAATGGATTACAAGAAATTAACTCGAATTTTTTACCTCAAATGAGTTTATTAGAAATGAAAGAATCTGAACAGCAATTTAACACTTCCCAACATCATTCTGTTCTCTCTACTGAAAATTCTTATCGTCCAGATTTAAGTCTTTTTAATTATTCAATATCTCAAACACAAAATCAAGTTACTCAAGCACACAATAATGATGTTCTACTTCCAGACATTAGTTTATTACAATTAGACACAAATTCAATAAATTCTGATTCATACATTCCTAAAGTTTTAGACTCAATGTCATCAATTCATTCAGACTCAAATGCATCAATTCATCGAAGTGAAATGCATGTCTCTCTAATGTCACAATCAAATGGTAATTTTTTACCAAATTTAAGTGAATTATATATAAATTCACGATCATCTGAATCCTATCCATCATTTCAAATGCCAAATTTAAGTGTTTTTGGTGAAAATTCTGAAAATATTGATAATTCATTTCAGTTAGCACATATTCCAGCTACTTTATATTCATCTTCATTATCTCAATCTGAAGTATTATCAGAAAATAATGTAACAGAATTTTCTTATGAAGATCTTAAAATAGCAACAAATAATTTTAATAAAAATTCATTAAATGAAAATGGTAGAAAACTTGGTTCTGGTGCATTTAGTGATGTATTTTTAGCAATTAATTTAACATCAAATATAAAATATTGTGCTGTTAAACGTTTACATCCAAATCAAAATAAATATTTAGAAAAGTTTTATATTGAAATTGAATATTTATCAAAATCTGTACATAAAAATATTGTTAAATTATTTGGCTATTCGAAAAATAATACAGAATTATGTCTTGTTTATGAATATATTTCTGGTGGTAATTTATATGAAAAATTAAAAAAATGTCGTGAAAAAATGGAGAATTTCAATTGGATAAAACGTATTCATTATTCATATGAAATTATAAATGGAATTAAATTTCTTCATGATATTAATATTATACATCGTGATATTAAAACAACAAATATTTTATTGAATAATGATGTGCCAATAGTAAGTGTATATTGTGATTAATATTTAGAAAAAATTATATTTATTATTTATGAAAAGATGAGATAATAAAACTATTTTTGAGTAATCTTATCAATTTAAGAAATATTCTTTCATAGAAAATAAAGTAAATTTTTTCTATTTTACTTGATTTAAAATCATTTATCATTTCAATAATAATTTTGTTTTAGATTTGTGATTTCGGTTTAATAAAAGATATTAATTCAATGATAACAACAAATGTATCTGGTACAAGTTGTTATATGTCACCAGAATCAATACGTGGAAGTATTTCTACAAAAACCGACGTTTATGCCTTTGGAGTTGTTCTACTTGAATTAATAACTGGATTAGATGTTTATGATAAGACACGTAGTGAAACTGATTTGGTAATATATATTTTCTATTTTTAATCTCGATTTTTATATTAAGAACATGATTTTGAAATCATTATTTCAAAATTTAAATTGATTGTTGTGTAGATTATCAATTAGTTTTTGTTTACCGACCAAGTGGCAGCATGGCAATATGACCGCTCTTGGAGCGGTAGGTACTGGGTTCGAATCCCAATCGAGTCCGACATGTGGAATTTTTGTATTTGACATAATGTATGTGCAATGCATAAATTCTCAACATTCATGCTCGTTTTTGTGATTCGAACCCCTTTTAACCGAACGACTCTTCTATAGTTTTTCTATAGAGCCTTGGCAATGCGCCGAGTCGTACATTTTTAAAGGTAGATTTTACGTCACAAACGCGTGAAAAATAACGAAATACCATAATTAATCTAGTTTAAGTAAAAATAATATTAATACACAATTTTATGTTTAGTGATATAAAAATTTTTACATTTATTTTTAGGTAACCTATTTTGAAACAATATCACATGAATCAGATTACGTAGAAATATTAACTGATTGGAGTGCTGGTGATTGGAATAAAAAGATTGTATCAAAAGAATTATTTGATATTGCATCTTTATGCCTTAAATCAATTAAAATTGAAAGACCATCAATAAATGACATTAAAATTAAATTAGATGATATTTATAACAAATATTGTTAGATTTTTTTCATTAATATTCTAATATTTTGTTAACAATTTTAAAGATTATATATTTTTATAAAAAAAAACAATGATAAAAAATGTATTGATGTTTCAAAACCTATTTTTAGTTTATCTTATTTTGATGTGATATAATTTATAGATTTGCTTAATTAATATTTCAATTTAAAATTTTTAAAAGCAGAGATGAATCATACTTTTCAACTTTAAAGTTTTGGTTGGGAAATTACATTTTGTATGTAATTTAGTGTATTCAATTCAATTTCACTAGCACAATTTTGAATTTAAACAACTGCAAATATTCTATGTTTTGATACAGTGATAAGTGCTTTTTTATAGTTACTAAATTCGTCAGCATTAGAATCATCAAGAATTCCACTTATGTGTAGTAAAATTGTATCAATGAATCCATGAATTCGCTATAATTAAAATTGTTATAAATTTGATAATAGAATTTAATCTAAATATTATTTACCTTAATAATCAAAATATCTTCACTATTTTGACTCAATATTTCCATAAAAACAGGAATAATATATTTAATATAGTCTAATAAATGATTTTGGATCATTAATGGAGGAACTGAGAAAACACTGAGTAAGTAACTCATATGTAGTACCTTAGAAGAAAAAAACAATTTGAAATTATAGAGTAACATACCAAAAACTAATAGACTTACATGTAAATATGATAAAATATATAATTTATCACCAAATAATTTTTGTGTTTCATTAATATATAATTTAAGAAGTTTTTTCACCCATCTGTACGTTATAAAACTTTCGTAATTTATCATAAATTCTCTAATTTCAGAATACATAAATGTTTCACTTTGAATTAATTCTTGAACGATGTTAAAATTTGTTAATTTCATTATTATTTCAGAATTTCTAATTGGTAACGATGATAATTTGCATATAAAATACATGAAATGCATTGTTAAATTATCCTTTGATTCAAATACAATTTTTTGTATTAACGCTTCCATTAAATCATCTACTTTGTTCCACTAAAAAGAGAAAAATATGTTTTCGTAAATAATTAATAAACCGGCAGAAAATTATTACCATTTTTACCTTTGAAAAATCTTCAATATTATAGAAGCAAATGCATTTATACAAGCAATTCCATAAATCTAAATTAATTTGTTTTTCTTTTATTTTTTGGATATTTGGAAAAACATTACTATAAATTACCTCATGGATATTAATTTGTTTTATTATTTCAACAGGCTGAAAAATGTAAAAAATAAATTTATATTAGAATAAAAAAAATGTGTGGTGTCATTTCACCGTTTTATCCAATAAAAGGTTAAAAAATTTAATTCCAATTTGTTTAAATGTCGGTTCATAATTATCGATTAAAAGTGTTCCAACGGATAATATAAACATACACCGGTCTGTGTTCATAAATTCCGATTCTGATGTTTGGAATAAAAGCTGCAAAAGATATAATATTGAAAAAATTCAAATTCTTGAAATAAATAAATTATAAAATTTACAGTACAAAATTTGGAAAATCCAAATATTGGACCAACAAAATGTTTCCATTCATCTTTCTTCAGCTTCTGCTTGTAAATATCGAATAAACTTGAAACAAATTGGCCATCCTGTTTCATAAAACTGTTAAAATATCTTTCTGTTAATCTTTCAAAGTTCTTTATTAAAGCTGGATTGTTTGTTTGAAATACAGTATTTTCGGCTAATTGTTCACATAAAAGTAGTATAAAATTTATACGAAACTAGAAAAAATTTGAAACAAAAATTAGTAAAATTTATATATCTGCAAACTGAATAACAACCTTTAATGTATTTTCACCGGTATCAGATAAAAGTTCTTCGTTACACGCAATTACATCAAATAAAGATTCTAAATTAAACGCAAGACTTATTTTAAATCCTTTGAAAAAATTCGCCTCTAATGGAGAAATGCTCAAGTCAATCAATGAATTCGGAACTAAACATTTCTCAATCAATTCAGTTGCATTTTCTAATGGCGTTGAGCTTTCCATCTTAAATCTATCTTAAAATATAATTAATTATAATAACGATAGAAGGAAACACATAAAATATTCTCACCTACTTACGAGAATCAGATTCCTTTATATATTTAAAAAAATGTACAGTTTAATTATTTCCCTTTGTTAATAATTAGTTACACTAAAAACACTACATTATTATTTAACAAAATGGCTTATTTATCATAGATTATGTACATTTCATTATAAAAACTATAATTTAAATAAAATATAAAACATTATAACAAAACACGTTTTATTTTGACAACTAAAATTAGTTCATTATTCATGACTAGAAATGGACCAGTTTCTGAACTCGAAAAATAGCTACTGGCAATACTTTCAATGTTGTTTTTTTATAGTTCAAGGTTCATATTTTTTTCAGTTCAATGTTTTGTAATGAACGCAACCATTTTTCTTTCAAAAACTGGCAACACTGCGAACAAAATAAAAATAAAAATCTGACGTGTCCTAAAACCTAAAAGCAACGTCAATTATCTAAAAACAAGCCGGTGCTTAAATTAATTATTTTGTTTAGCAATTTTTATAATAATGGCTATTCTTGAAGGATTAGGGTTATACACACTTCTCTCTGACGTCCAAAGAATGGACAAAAGACAGGTTTGCAAATATTTTCTTGTTATAATCAACACCAAAATATAACCTATGTGTCAAAGCATAGTTTCTCATATGTTTATTTTTTCATGATATTTTTTTTTCTTATAGTTTTTATACCAGGTATTGAGTTTTGGTATGATTGTCTCATCAGCTCTTATGATATGGAAAGGTTTAATGGTTGTTACAGGAAGTGAGTCTCCTATTGTTGTTGTACTCAGTGGAAGTATGGAACCAGCATTTCACAGGTTTGTTTATTTGTAAAATTCCACGTATATGAATTTTGATAACAGATTTTGAATTTATCAAATTTTAGAGGAGATTTACTATTTCTTACTAACTATCGTGAAGAACCTGTTAGAGTAGGTGAAATTGTTGTATTCAAAGTTGAGGGAAGAGACATTCCAATTGTACACAGAGTTATTAAATTACACGAAAAGTATACATAATTGACACCATTATGGCCAAAGCAAATAAATTTTAATAAATGTGTTTTTTTAATTAGAAATAATGGAACTGTAAAATTTTTAACAAAAGGAGATAATAATTCAGTTGATGATAGAGGATTGTATGCACCTGGACAGCTTTGGCTTACCAAAAAAGATATTGTAGGAAGAGCAAGAGGCTTTTTACCGTATGTCGGAATGATAACAATATACATGAATGAATATCCAAATTTTAAGGTAAGATATTTATTAAGTGTCTTGCAAAATTATCTATTGTCATTACTTTTTTGCATACGTGTGAACTCAATTAAACTTTATTTTGTACTAATTTATTTTTGTGATTTTTCAAAATTTTGCTCTTTTAATTTTTGACAATAACTGTTAATTAGCGTTTGACTTTAAAAAGAATGAGAAATGTCTCTTCAACTTAATTATACTGTCAAAAATAAATCAAGTGAAAAATTGTACGTTCAAAAAATTAATTAAACAGTTCATTCATTGGTTAAATTTCTTCTGAAGATTCATTTATTTGCTAAATTAACCCTCAAAATAAAATACTCAATAATTATTCTATACAAATTATTTAATGAAAAATACAAAAAGTTAATTTTCACTAAAAAGCTTTTAATCTGACTCAACAAAATTAATTAAAATTCTCTCTTCTTCTATTTTTAGTACGCAATACTTGGAATACTGGCGCTGTATGTTCTGTTACATCGAGAATAAAAGCCTTTTCCTCAATTAGTTTTGTAATAATTAATTATTAACATAACGCAACAAAATAACAATTTTGATTATTTAAATTTTGTTAAAAATAAAAATGAAATACAAAAAAAAAAGTAATCTTAAGATTGGCGAAGATGAATAAAGAAAAAACAAAACAACAAAACAATTAAGCAAAAAAAAAATACTTATATTTATTTTTTCTTTCTTTCTTTTTATAATTATAATTATAATATATTAAGGTACTTACTTACTTTACTTCCTACAACAATAACATACGTTTTGAGAAGATATCTGTTTTTGTCCGAATAAATTTATTTTTTAATTTGAAAATTAATGGAATTTTTTTGTTATTTCTGGTAAAATTATTTATGATAATTTATTGGTAGGTCGCGAAATATATTGTAATTGTATTTTCAAATTTTTGTCTTCTGTGATCGAATTTTATTTTATATTTACGTTAAACTTTAATATAAACAATGAGGCTAAATAATTAATATTCGTACATGGGTGTGGTAGAATAAGAAATTTATTATGAATTCAATGTTTTGACCGTTACAAAGAACAGAAAACGAATAGAGGATAATATCACTTTCAATAGACATTTACTGTCTCTTTTTTTTTCCAACTTTCAGAATTCAAAGTATTCTTTAAATTATTAGTGAAAACTTATTTACGGTGACAGGTTTTATTTTTTTATTACAATTTTCTTTTTTTTTTCTTTGTTTATTTCCTTAATAAAATATCGTCAATTTCATATTTAAAGGGAGATCTATAAAATATTACTTTGTAAAAAAAAAAAATATATGTACGGGATAATCGTAAAATATTGAGGAACAAAAAATTAATTCCAATGTATCTCCTCTTATCGTGTATAAAATATAAGTACGTTTTTACAATCACATTAAATAATAATATTTTGTTTACGTTTTATTTAAATTTATTTTGTTCTTCGCGAAATTATGTAACTTTAGAACTTTAAATAAATTTTATTTAAAAAAAAAAAAAACATAATTATGCTATGCTGAGACTGTATAGTTTATATTATTATTTATAAAAATTTTCTCTTCAGTTAATTTTTAATTAAAATAAAAATATACAAAATTTAATAAAAAAAAAACCCCCAAATTTAAGTACAGTTTTTTTTTTTGACCAAAATATTTTAATTTATAAATTAGAAAAAGAGGATAAATATTTATATCAAGGAAAGGCAACTTTAAAACTTTTCAATTTTAATTCTAATTAAATGGAAATCTTTTTCAAAATTTTTCATATTTGAATAAAAGGAAGATAAAACAATTTATTCAATTAAAATTGACGTTATTCTTTAAACCCATGATTTAGATGAGTATTTTTGAGAAATCTCTGTAAAAATTTAAAAAAGCAAAAATATAAATTTATTTTGTTTACTAAGTCTAGAGAAGGAGAACACTGTGACACGGAATCATAAGTTGATTGGTCGGAAAACAATTGAAAATAAGTATTCAATTCAATGCCTACTGTATTTAATTTTATTCAATTGTTTTTCACAAAATATTTGCAATAATTTAAAAAATCTTTAATTCTTTTTTTTTTTTTTATTTCATTAAAAATATTCTACGATTATAAATAATAAATGGAAAATTCTGATTTATCAAGTGGTGACTGTAGATTAACACCCGTAATAAATGAAATTAAATTAGATTTGGAAATTACCGATATTTCTGATTTAGAAACTAAAATCGAAGTTAATGAAATTACATCACCGACAACTGCAAATAATGAACAAATATCGTATAAATTAGAAGATAAAGTAAGTGAATTTTTTAACTCAACTATAAAACTTAACAATTTATAAAAATTCAAAGAAATTACACTTTTTTTTTTAATTGATGATTTAAAGATTTTAGAACTCGATGAAAGACGTAAAAATATTGAACAGGAAATAAATAAACTAAATGAAATTATTACAAAAGAAAAGATCTTATATCGAGAGGCTCTTGATGAACAAATTAAGAACCATAAACAAATGAATATAAAAAGAGTTGAAAGTCAAAAAGCACCAATTTTAGATGTGATGCAAATCAATAACAGTTAAAAAAAAAAACAAATCCAAAATTATATCAAGAAAAAAAAATTGTTCATAATTTCTCTGTAACTTTTTACAATTCCATAAACACAAACGGAAGAAGTCAAATTCAATATATTGGTTGTCTGAATTTGTGTTGTCTCAATAAATTGGATCCTCTGATTCAAAAATTTATTCTTTACATTAAATAAAAGATTGAACAATTTTTTTTTTTACATAATTCAAAATTTCTTTCTTTATTTTGATTTAATTTGCGTTTTTTTTTAAAGATTTGGTAGAAAATACATTACGTGAATGTCGTGAAACATTTCGAGAATCAAAACTTCAATCAATGAATTATAATGAAGAAATCGATATCAACAAATTAAAAGATAATTTGATTCAATATCGTAAGGTTTGTATCCTTTTTTTTTTGCCAAAAATTTGTTACTTTGAAAATAGTAAAATATTTAGAGTAGATTGATTGAAGTACCAAAAAAAAAAAGATTGTAATTCATACAGAGAATTCAATTGTCCGTACTTTCATTTGGAGAAATAAATAAAAATGATAATTGTTTTTTTATTTTTCAAGACAATAAATCAAAAGGATAAAACTAAAAAAGAGAAACGTAAAACAGCAGCAAAACTATTTGAGAAACATTTAGAGGAAATTGATACAAAATGTAATTTAGAAATGAAGAAAATTAATCAAATGCAAAAAGATGTTGAGGTTGGATTGATTTACATTGGATTTATTTCACCAAAATCAATTTAATTCTATTTTTTTAGACATGGAAAATTACGTGCAGAAATGAATGAAAAAATTCAAAAACAGAATTTAATTGTTTCTTATTATTTTTAATTGAAAATTTGCAGTATTAATTTTTGTAAATTAAATCATTTTTAACGCTCGTCAAAAAAACAAAACTTTTATTCAGGAATGAACAGAAAAACTGGAAAATTTTATTCAGGGATAAACGCAAAATACTCAAAATAATTAATTTGTTCTTTAAAAACTTTCTTAAATTATTAAATAAAATTTAATTGTTCTAAATTTTCTTCTCTTTTATTGAAAATGGGGAAAACTCAAATCGAACTTGCACATTAGTGAAAGATATAAAAATAATATTGAGAATCGTTGTTAGAAAGGACAGGTCAGCAACAGGTCAAATATGAATCCAAAATAAAAACTTTTTTTCTGATTACATAAATAAAGAAAATGTAGTTAAGGTTAAAACCTAGAAGGAATAGTTTTCTTATCTCTCTACTTCTCATTAGCTTAATAACGTATGAGAATATTCTTTATCGATATGAAAAGAGGGATCAAAAAGGGTCAGAAGAAACCTAAAAGTAAAAAGAAAAACAGTTAAATAGGTCAAATGAAACAGAGTTACATTTGTTATTACGACATTTTTCATCTCGTCTCTCATCAGTTCAAAACATTTACAAAGAATTCGAATGAAAGAAAAGTCTAAAACTTTTCAATTCAACTTTCGTCTATTTTTTTTTTGTTATCTCTTCTCGTGAAGAATAAAAGGAATGACCTGCATTGACCTTTTTAAGATTGAAGACAAAAATATAAAAAAAAAAAAAAAAAGAGTTGAAAATTCAAAATGTTTGTGTAATGAAGGATTGAAGAATCGTCTATTTTTGGTACTTTAATTTGTGATACGAGAAATTTAAAGGGTGGATATAAAATCAGAACAAAAAACAAAAAAAAAAAAAGCAAAAGAAAAGAAAGGAGAAGCTACAAATGTTTAATTCTTATTAATGCCATTTATTAGTAATACAAAATTACAATTTATCTTTTTTATTTTTTATTAATTAAATAATTTTATAAACAATTTTATTTATTTTTACCATTTTTTCTTTTGTTTGTTTTTCCTTTTGTTTATTATTATTATTATTTTCCATTCTAACGAAATAATTTATGTTAATTACATATTATGTTTTGTTTTTGTTTTTTCCCTTAATAAATTTCTTAAAATAATAAAAATGCAACATTTTTTTGGAATGTTACTTCACCTTCTTCTTTCTCTCTTTCTCTTTCTTTTCTTTCATTTTTTTTATTTTTTGTCGATTTAAGTCGAGAATTTTTTACTCAAAAATAATTAATTTTTACAATTTTCTTTTTTATCCTTATTTTTATTTTTTCATTTATTTTCTTTTTATCACTAAAAGTAATGTTTTTTTTTTTCTGATAAGAGTTTTTTTTTTCATTTTTTTTCTTTATATTTTTACATTTAGGTTAGGTAGCAAGGCGATATATTTTATTATAAATATTATTTATTTTTATTCTTTTAATTCATTTTTAATTTTTTTTTTTTAATGTTTAATTTTTTTTCTTTTTATTTCATAAAATTTTGGCTCGGCAGTTTTTTTTTTCTTTTATCATTTTTTCAAAGATTAAATTTTTTTCCTCTCTTTGTTCTTAAAAATTTAACATTTTTTACCGATAATTTCTTTCATTTTAAAAAATATAAATCCATTAAATTTATCCTGATTTTGAATTATATGTAAAGAATAATAATCTATGCTTACGTTTTGTTGGTTAAATAAAATAAAGAAAAACTTATTTTAATATTTTTCACTTTAACAAAATTTATTAATTTTAATTTTGTTCAAATTCTAATACAATGGACGGACGTCGATTCGTCTAATCAAAAATAAACGTGGTGACGCCATCTTTAAAATAAATACAACAACCGTTTGAAAAATTATTTTTGTTGATCGAACAATACACAACGAAAAAAAAAAAATGCTACAAAACAAATGAAAACCGCTGCTCATTGTTGACGTGAATTTAATGAAATCCCGTTATATTTTTTTTTTCAGTTTCTATCAAATTAAACTTATAAAAGAATCATTTTCTTTTTCATTTTAATATTTAACAGTCAAAGCATATCAGTTTTAGTTCTTTTTTTTTTTTTTTTATCTAAATTTAAATTTTTATCAATTTATTTACAATTTTTTTTTTGTTATTGAAGAGAAAATATTTTTATTTTGTTCATGAAATGTAGTCAAGCACACTCCGTTTTTTTTTTTTTTTTGGTTTAACGGTAAAATAATAAATGAATTCATTTATTATTAAAATAAATTCAGTAAACAACAAAAAAAAAAAAAAAAAAAGAATGTAAATGAAAAATGGTAGAATGAGAACACAAATTGTTTTTCTTTATATTTTCTTTTGTTCCTACTAAGAAACATATTCTGTTCCTTTTTTATTTCGTGGAATTTAAATGGAATTTTATTTCACTTGGATGAAAACAATAAATAAATGTTTTACATTAAAATGTGAAATTTAATTAAAATAAAATAAATACCTACTAAATGGGAATTTTCAAACAATCTGGTTGAGTTAATTTTTTTGCTTCTATTAATTTCAATTAAGTGTAAGAAAAGGAATCGGCGGTATTTAAAAACTCATCTTTTTTTATCTCTTTCTTTTGACTTCATTTCAGACAAATTTCTCTTTCTCATTTCTTTTTTTTTGTTTTAAATCTTAATTTAAAATATAATTTTCATGATGATTTTCTTTTGTTTTGGGTTTGTAAGTCTTTTCATATCTTACAAACAGAAATAGAAAGAGACAAACAATAATAATATGAATTGTTTTCTTTACTTCTTTTTTTCTTTTTCGTGATTTTTATTGGCACTGTTTTTATTTTCTTTTATTTTTCGATACAAATCAAAATGGACAATCATAGAATCTTTATTTTAATTAGTTCTGGGCAGTACCATTTTTTTTTTACACAAAATAAATGCAATGAAAACATCAGAATTCTGTCCATATTTAAATGCACTTTTCTTTTTTAAAAATTTGTTTATTTATTTCGTTAATTTATTATTAATTTATTAATTAATTATGAGTTTTAATTTTATTTGAGAAAATATAATGTATGTAGTTAAATATTGGAATTTGTTCATGTTTTTTTCTTTTTGTTATTAAGATTTGTATTTTGTTCATGCAACGAAATAAAAATAAAGTGGAAAAGCAATAAATATTTATTGGAAAATTGAAAATGTTTGATGAAATGTGCACGCACATTTCTATTTAATAATAAATAGTTCGTGGCCCTTAAAAACTAACATGTAACATTTTTTTTTTTCTAGTGGGATTTTTTTTACCTAATTTGTTCTTTTTACATAAATTTCAAGAATATTTTTATTCGTCACAACGGTTTCTGTATTCGTTTATTCTTCCACAAACTAATAAATTACTTTTCCATGTTTTTTTTTATTTCATTGATTTGATTTGTTTTTTGTTTCTAAAAATGATATGATTTATTGTTTTGTTTTTTATTTTTATTTTTTAATTTAATTTATTTTTGTGTTAATTTTACGAGTATTGTTTTTTTTTTTTGTTTGTTAATTATTTAATTATTTTAATTTTATTATATATTAATGATTGAATTCGATTATGATGATGATTTTGATTATGATTATATGTTTTGTCTTTTTATTTATATTTTCTATTTTGTTTTTTTTTTTGTTTTTTTTGTTACAACTTACAAATATTCCTTTTTTCATTCTTTTATTTTTTTCTTTCATGTTTTATGTTTTATATACTTTTAAAAGATTTGAAAGAAAAACAAAATTAATTTAAAACTAAATTTAAAATTAATAATTAAAAAATAAAAGAGAAAAAATAAAAATGGAAAATAATAAAATATATCTAGAGGTAAATATATTCATGTAGGTTAATAATTGGCACAATTACAATTAATAAAAACAATTTAAAATCAAAACGGAAAGAACAAAAAAAAAAAAAAACTTTGATCTCTTAAATTAATTTTTAATTTAAAATTGTAATAAAAATAATTTCAAAGAATTTTCACAACTGATACGAAAGATGTAAATTTTTCTCTTTTCTTTTTTTCTCATTTTTTTTTTTTATTTTCTTTCATAAAAATAAAATCTTATTTTACATATTTTTTTTCTTCCTTTCCACTTTTTATCACTTTTTTTTTTAATGTTTTTTTTTTCTTTGTTATTTTTAGAAACTTTAAAATTTTTTCAATTGGAATTATGTAATCAGTAGACATTGTAGCAGTACAGTGACGTGTTTTAAATACTCGAAACAATAATTACAAATTAGAATCAATTGAAATTAAAATTATTTTATTCTATTTTAAAAATTACTCCGTAAAAAATTATTAAATTAATTTATTCATATTTTTAATCAAATCATGTTAATTTTTTTTTGTATGTTTAGAGATAAGTTCAGTTTATCGATTAGAATTTTTAATGCAGAAAATGAGGTGAATTAGACAACAAATTTACAAGATTTTATTTAAATCTTACAGCGGTTGGGTCTACTCATTCTCAATACTCTCGCGAAATGTGTTCAACTTTGGAATTGGCTTTCTTTTAAATTGTAAAGGAAACCGATAACAAATAATTAAATATTTATTGTAATTGTTGTTTGCTTGGAATTTGGATCAAAATAAAGTGGATTTAAAATCAAATTCATTATAATTGTGGAAATAAAAAAATGAACAACGAAATTCAATTAAATTAATGATATTAATTTTGGAAATGAATTGTAAAAAAAATCGTTGCATTTGAATGAGGCATATGTGTGTGAATACGATAAGCAATTTGATTAACTGCTTCAAATATTTTTTTTGTTTTTGGCAGAGAATCAAAATAATAACGTCAAAGGAATAGAAGTGAAGCGATTCCCGTTTCTTTTTCCGGTTTCAAGTCGACATTAATGCTAATTTACAGATAAATATATTTCTAAATAAATAAAACTGCATTTACAGCATCAAAATCAAAAATTAAAATTGACAACAAAAAAAAAAAAAAAACGTGAATCGCAATAAAAAAAATAATCGAAAATCTTAAATAAAAAACAAAAACAACAAAAGTCGTTTTATCTTGATTAAAAAAAAATTAAAAAAAGAAAGAGAACTTTTTTTTGTCAATCAATTAAATTCTGTTGAAATCATTTTTTTCTTCTGTTCATAAAATTTAGGTGAGACAAGTTTCATTCTTTCAACTCCTTATTATTTCTGGTTTTTATTTCGATTCTGTCATTTAGCCACCTCCGCGTGTATTCATTTTTATTTTTTGCTCAAATTCCGTTCATAAATAAACATACAAAAAAAAAAAAACAACCAACAAAAAAACTTAATGAGAATCAAAACAACAAAACTTGATTTGATAAAAAAAAAAAACTAGAGTTTTTTTTAAGTAAAAAAAAAAAAAAGAACACAATAAAATATTTTAACATAATTTAAAATTAATTTAATTGATTGGCGATGAGAATTGTGAGGAAGGGGTAGGATGAGAGTAATTGTATTAATGATGAAATAATTAAAAATAAATTAAATTAAAATTAAAAAACTATACAACAAAAATATTTTTAAAAATAAAAGGAGGGAAACACAAATAAGAAAAAACAACATAATGAAGATTCTCAAACTTAAGGAAAATTATT
Source organism: Pedicia rivosa (assembly GCA_963082725.1). Classification (NCBI taxonomy): domain Eukaryota; kingdom Metazoa; phylum Arthropoda; class Insecta; order Diptera; family Pediciidae; genus Pedicia; species Pedicia rivosa. The sequence continues at coordinate 7,718,193 of OY720153.1, read as the reverse complement.
TAACTAAATTAATGGATATACAAAAAAATTGATTTATTTTGTCGTCGTCTTTTGTTTTTTTTTTCTTTTAATTTATCTGAATATTTTTAAAAATATTTTTTCGTTTTCTTGTTTTTCTTTTTTTTTAATCTTTTTTTTAATTTATTGAAAATAATTCTCATAATAAAACGATAATTAATAAAGAAGCATAATAATTTGAGTTGTCTATGTGACTTTATCTGTCAATCAATATGTTTACCTCAATTAATATTTTCTTGTTTCTTGTTTGTCATTCATACGTTTTATTTTTCGTTTTTATTTAATAAAAGAAAAATATTTTTTCTAAAGTTTACAACATTTTTTTCTTTTTGTGTTATAACAACCGATAATATTTTGATCAGTCAACAATCAGTCATAATAATTAACGTTTTAATTTTTGTAAATTCTTTGTTAAAGATTCATTTAATACAAATATGGAGAAATTATGATGAAATTTGATTTCAGTGATTACATTGCAATGTATTTATGGAAAGCTGTGTCCAATTAGGGAAAATTAGAAATAAAATAAGAAATAAAAATGTTCAAATATGAAAATTAATCGAAATGAATTTCATAAAATTTAAATTTTCATATTCAAAAATCCAAATCAATTGGATTCTATCGTTTCCAGACAATTTTAAAAAATTACAAAATTACTAAACGTAGAAATTTACGAATTACATAATAATGAATGACGGAATCTCACTTCAATTAATTGATTTTAATTTTAGGATTTTTTTTACAATTTTCAATTTTCATAACTTTGAATAATCAACAAATAATAATTAAACAGAGTTATTTTAAGTAACGTTTGGAATTTTTACTTTTTTTTTCAAATAAAAATATCAATAAAAAAGGATGAGTGAAAAAGTACTTCTGTTGATTGAAAATTTATAAAAAAAAATGTTTCAATCAAATGAAAAATCTCAATGGAAAATATTTTATAAAAAAAAAAAAGAAGCTGTTATGTTAGCTAAGGACATTTTATGATCGATAATCTTTTACTCTTGGCAGTGTTGAGAATATTCGATTAAATAAAATTTAAAAATAAAAAATAAATAAATAAATAATAAAGCAGAATTCACTTTAACATTATTTTACACCTGCGTTCTTGACTTACAAAAACCACTGTGTGTGTGTGTTTTTTTTTCATCTTCAATTTAATGGGCCAAAAAATATTCGCTAAACGCTAAATATTATATTTTTATCTCTGTTCTAGAGTTTGAAACGTATTTTTTTTTTAATTTATGACTTTTTGTCGAAATATCATCAAAAAAATGTTGTTTAAAAAAACCAAATAAAAAAAAACATTAGAAAATCTTGTTTCTTAAATTTAAATAAAGAGGAAAAAAAATAATCAAAAAACAATAAAAAAAATCAAGAATTAAAACAATTGACGTCATTATTAATTTATTATAATCAGCTCTGTGTGTAATTAATTATTAATTTTATAGTTTTTAATTGACGTCACTCTTAATTATGATTTTTATTTTTTTTAATTTTTTAAAATTTTTAATTATTTTGTAATTTTAATTTTTAATTTTTAAGTTTTTGTTTTGTTTAATTATTTTTGAAATGTTTTAAGTACATTTTAATTAATTAATTAATTAAAGTTTTATTTTTATTCATCATCATTAACTAAATTTTCAATATCCGATACAAAAACTTCAAGATCTGATGGAAGTGGTTCATCTTTATCTTTATTAAGTACATTATTTGGCCACTCGAAAGGATTTTTATTATTTTCACATCCAGATGTGTATGGTCTATTTATAATTGGTGTTCCTGACATTCCTGTTGATATTGTTGGTGTTAATGTTGTTTTTGTTTTTGCTGCTTGTAATGATGTTTGTCGCATTAAATTAATTGTATTCGATTTTAAACTAGCTCTTGGTATATTACTAATACTACCACGTTTTAATGATGTAGATAATTTATTTGTATTATTTATATTATTACTTGATAATCTTGGAATACTATTTTTGGAAGAACTATCAATTGTTTTCATATTTGTCATACTATTTTTTCTACTACGTATTTTTATTTCATCAAAATTACAATCAAAACTTTCACGTCTTTTATTTATATTTGTATTTGAGCCACCATATTTTTGCATACGATTATTACTATTATTTGTTGTTCCTCCTGCTGCTGCTGCTGATGTTGTTGATATTTTATTTAAATTTGTTGTACTGCTACGATTTAAATCTTTACTACCCCTTTTTATAAGATTATCAAAATTTATATCACGATTTGTTGCTGTTTTATTATTTGCTGTTGATAAATTCGTTGTACTTGAACGCATTAAATTTTGTGTACTACCAAATTGTTTTGTTAAATTTGTATTTGAATTATTAATACTATTATTAGACCGTTGATGTTGTAATTGTTGATGATGCTGTTGTTGTTGTTGCTGTTGCTGTTGAACCATTTGATTAATATTATTTACACTTCCTCTACTTGATAATTTTGTATTATTTGTTGTGTTACGTAAACTAACTAATTGTGTTTTATTATTTATATTATTATTAACAATATTACTTCCACTAGCGCTTTTATTTATACGAAATGTTGCTGTATTTACAGTTGAAATTGTATTTGTTGGTGATATTTTATCACTACCATTATAAGTTTTATGATGAACATTTTCATAAACTGGACCATCTTTTCTTGAATTTAATGTTTCATAATTTGGTTCAGAATTTATAATATTATTTTCCATTAAATCATTATCATCTGTTGTTGTTATTGTACGTATAAGTAATGCAGTACGTCTAGTACGTGTATCATCTGATGATGGACTAACACCAAGTAAATTTATTGTTGTTGATGGTGATGATGTTGCTGTTGCATTTGTTGTTGAAATAATACCAACACGTTTTTTATCTAAACCACGTATTTTACCACGTTTACTTTTATTATTAATTCCACCACCACCACCAATAACATGTGTTTTTATTGTACCATTATTTTTTGATAATTTCAAACTAAATTTAAATGGTGGTTTATAAACAACCTGAAGTTTAACTTTTTCATTTAAATTACCAACTGATTTTGTTTTTTTAGGTGAACGTTGTGTTAATCTTTCTGGTGTTGATTGTGATTTACTCATTATATTTGTTATTTTTGATGTATGCTCAATTTGTGATGATGTTTGTGATACAATTGGTGATTCTAATAACCATTTTTGTACTTTACCAAATGTATTTGTATGATTTTCTGTACGACTTGAATAATCAATAACTTCTTTATTATTATTATTATGTTTTACTTTTGTTTTCTTTTGTTTTTTCATTTTTATTGGTGCCGGATCTGATATACCTTTATTTTGTTCTTCAGCAACAACCGGAGCAGAAACCTAATAAAAATTTTATAAAGAAAAAAGAAAAGAAAAGAGAAAAATTGTTTAATTAATTAAAAATAATAAATTCTAAAATTTAAAATATAAATAAAATTGTAAAACGTACTCGTTTTTTCTTTTTCGTCACCTTTTTAGGGCTATCAGATGAATTTCCTTGTCGTTTTGCAACTTTATTTGCAATTGCTGCAATATTGTTTGAATGATTTGTCTCTTTCGGTGTTTTCATTTTTCTTTCGCCTCTTACTTTTTTCTTTAATGGTACTTTGCTCCGTATCGCTGTATGTACAATCACCTAAAATATTTAAAAAGGAAAAAAAAAACAAAAAGAAAACGAAAAGGATTAAAGTAAAAAATTCTTATCGGATAGAATGTTTCTTTTTTTATTTGTTAATATTTTATTTCCGTGACAATTCTTTTGTTTTGTTTTTTTTTTTCAAAGTCTAGACAAAAATTGTATAAGAATAAGAAGTTGCGGGGAGATGGGGCTTAGAAGAAAAAAGGAAAACCCTCAACACAATCACTAGAGACAAGACCTTTTTTTTTTCTTATGATTTATTTTTTCTGATTCTGATTTGAAAAAATTTCTTTATTTTTTTTTTGTTAAAAAAAAGAATAACAACAACAACAAAATAAAGGAATAAATATGTATTTTTTTTTGGTTCTTCTTTCTTTATAATCCTTCAGAGACAAGTATTTTTCTTTTGTTATTTTGTGGTGACGTAAACAAGCTTAATAATTTTTATTTTCTTTGTTTCTTTGTTTTTTCTTTTTATTTTTCATTTCATAAGAAAATAAAAGAAGAAGAAGAAGCAAAAGAAGCTAAAACACAAAAATGTATTTCAACTGGATTTACGTTTTTCAACATAAATATTTAAATATTTAGATTAATACGCATTTTTTTGTGTTTTTTTCGTATCCAACGTTAAAAAAAAAGTTTTAACTGCAATTTCCATTGTTTTTGTTGCTTTTTTCTTTGTTACATTAAATTTTTTTTTTCAATTTATTTTATTTATGGAGAAGGAGTAGAGAAAGACAGAGAGAGAGAAAGAGAGACAGAAAAGCACTTGGATACTAAAAGCATACTATCTATTTTCTTCATCAGAATTCAAGTGTTAAGATCACAGAATATAAATTGAATAAAAATTCATCATTCACAATAAAGGTAAAGGAAAATTGTCTGTTGTGAAATTTAGAATTCACAGACCCAGTGGGTAGGGTAAAGACCATAAACATGGACAGAGACTTTAATATAGCTAAATAAGCATCTTAAATTATTCAATAAATCAATTTTGATAAATTTGAAGAAAAAGGATCAATAAATAAGAGAATAAGATTCAAATAAGAATCAATATAGAAAATGATTAGAGTTTGGTTATCATTGTTTTCTGTAACAATATTAGTATTCAAAACTATAATGGAATAATATATGCAATGATAAATAAAATTTCAGGAAAACCTGAAGAAGACAAAATAATATTGTCAAAATGTTGCGGAAAATTTAATTTGAATTTTCCGATTTTAGTAAAAGAATATCATTGTGAATGAAGATTTAATTTATTTATATGAAAATATTTATAAGAAAATAAAAATAATTTAACTTACACCATTGTTGTCGTCTGGTAGACGTACAGTCTCTGTTGTTGCACTGTGAATTATTGTTACTGATTTCAATTTTAGATTCGATCTCTTCCCCAACAATTTCGCACTCAGAATCTAAAAATTAAAAACGAAAAGAAAACAAACAAAAAATGTTATTTAAAAAATTTAAATTGTTTTCTTCTTTTTTTTTTGTAACAATAATTGTTTTCTTTTCTGTTAAATTGTGGATTGACAGATGACACAATGAATTTCTACAAATTGCTCTGTGTGTGTGTGTGTATGTGTTTAAAACGCAAAAACATTGGGACAACACTAACAATTTTTAATGCTAATTTTAATGATCAAATTTGCTTGCATTCTTTGTTTCTTATTGAGAATTTTTAAAGGCATAAAATGATTATAAAAGTAATCGGTATCACATAACATTGTTTCAGTACTTCATTATAACTTTAAGTTTCTCTATTTTATATTGTCACAAAGTCTCAATAAATTCTAATAAAAACTTCACATTCTATGGATATCAAATTACGATTCGATTGAATGAAAACAAAGAAATAAATTAAATAGACAATCTATACATAAACAGAAACGCATTACCTGATAGTTATTGATTTAAAATCTATTCAAAGTTTATCTTATTGACAAAAGAGAATATTTTCGTTTACAAAGAATGAATTAGATCCGATATGTTGAACGTAATCATTTTCTAGAACGTATAAAAAAAACCCTCATATATTTTTTGTTTGTCAAATGCATTTAACAAACGCGTTAGTTGAAAGAGAAAATATTGTAAAATAAAAAAAAAAGCAGCTCACAAACAAATTTGATCATAAATACTAGACTGGCATAAAATGTGATTTGCGATGTGGATATTTTTTTTTTAACGTTGATTGAATTTTTATTATTTGTAATTTGAGCTGACACAAATGAACAACACAAACACATCAATATAAAAATAGAAATTTTCTTTATGGAGCATAATTTGTTTTCTAGAAAATAAAATACATAAACGGACAAATAATAATCTTTTGCGAGAAGTTTCTACTTCTAGCAAATATCAAATAAATAAAACTATACAATAATAATACACAAAACACAACTCTCGTAGTACCAATTTTCTTAGAATTTTTTTCTAAATCAAAAAAATAAATAAACAAAAAAAAACAAAACAAGAAAACTTACAATAATTTTCAATATCCAAGGGAATATCGTCCCATTTTTTAACAGATCGACGTATTTTCTATCAAAGTTTATGGTATTTTTTTTTTCGTTTGATTTTCGTTTTCGTACACACAGAATAAAAATACGTAAAATAAGAGATAGAAAGAAAGATACACAGAGAGAGAGAGAGAAAGATAAAAAAATCAGATTAAAAATAAACTTAAGAAAAAATAAAAGTTTCTTTTATAAAAAAAGTTAAAAGTAAATTTTGGAAAAGAAACCAAAAGAATGAAAAAAACTAAATAAATGAATCAAGAAAATATTTTAAAAAAAATTTAAAGAAAAGTAAAAGAAAATAAAGAAGATTCTTACCAGCAAAGCAATAACTGCGATTATTACCAAAGCAACTGTGTACCAATTACTTTGAATCCATTTCTTGAATGATGCAATACTTTCTTCTGAAAGTAAAAGTTTTCTTAAAGTTGCCAATGGACCAGATGGATCAACTTCACGACATTTTTGAAAAACGTCACAATAACTGCAATTGGAAAATAAAAGAAAAATTGTAAATTTAAATTCAAACAAAAGAAAAAATTCGAAAAAGTTCAAAAATGTAAAAAAGTTAAAAAAACAAAAACAAACAAAAAAGAAGATTTAAAGTCCATCAACTTACCCATTATAATCATTACAGGGTGTTCCTGGTTTAGCAAACATATCAGGAACATCGTACGGTTGCTCATTCCACTCAAATGAACTTTTACATAGATTATTTTCACCTGGAATTTTACAACAAAGTTCACAAGCTTTTGTTTTCAGATCATTTGGTCCTGGGATGCATTGGCACGATTCCAAACCATACGCTAAACATATAGATCCAGTACAATCCTTTATGTAATAGAAAAAAAAATGTATTCGTTAAAGACATTTTTCAATTAAGATTTTTTTTTTATTTTCTTGTTTTTTAAATTGACAATATTTATAGACAGCAATAAAATTCTAGACTTTAACAATGTTAAGGCAGTGTGGGAGATAGAGAGAGAGAGAGTAAGTACTTTTTATACGAAACAATAAAAAAATATATAAAATGTGATTGAATTTATAATTTGAAAGGATATGACTAAAGCCAAGGCAGTATCCATTATTTATTCCTCTAATATGCAATGATATTCTATTGTTCGTTATTATTTATTAATATTTCATACAACAAATTGAACTTCACTGAAAAATTCATGATATCCTCTTTATTCAATAAGTGACAGGTTGACCGGGATTTTTTTTTTTTATTTCCTTCCAAGTATTGTAGCTCTGATTGGGCGGAATAGATTAACTTTAGTTAAATTTATTTTAATTTTTTGTATTTGCAAGGCATATTCAATTCAGAAAATGTAACAGACCGTAAGTTCAGTAAAACTAGTTTGTAAAGCTTCAATCCCAAAATTAAAATGGACCAACAAAAAAAAAACTTCAAATATGGCGTGTGTGTTTGAAAGAGTAGACATTGTGAAATTAAGAGAAACAAATTTCACAGTTTAATAGGAAAAAAATTCAGATTGACTAAAAAAGAGATGATAAAAAAAAAAATAATCGCGAGTGTGAAAGAATAAAACAATTTCAATGAAATTCAATGTTGCTGAACGAACCTTTATTTTTATTATAATTGAAGTGTTTTGATTATCACGTAAAAATTAAAATGTTAAAAGAAGAAGAAGAATAAAAAAAAAACGAATTTGTTCAACAAAGTAAAAGAAAAAGAAGCAATTTAGAACAATTTTGGACATGTTTTGCAATTTAATTGCCAACATCTTTAAAGTTTGTTTGTTGTTAAAAACTTCTAAAAACTTGAAAAACTATCATGGTAAAATTTACCTAATTTATAATTTTTATTCAAAACATAAATAGAATTTTAGTTAATATCTAAATACGTAAATTTTGTTCTGTCTCTTTCTCTATGTTTGTATAAGTATTGAAAATTTAGAATAAACAGAAATAAAAATAGTAGACTTAAGAGCAAAAAAAAAAGACGAAAAAAACATAGAAATAGAAAGACGAACAAAGAAATTGTACCTAAAGGTAAGTTGATTATCGTGTTTTCTAAATTAATTATTAATAAAAAATGATAGTCCCTAATCCCGTCTGACATAACAAAATAGAGAAATACTATAAAATTGAAATTTGATAAATAAAATATGTAGGTACGTAATATATTAATGTGATGTTATACACACACACAAAGGTGAACTTAAATACAAAATCATAGAGAAGAAAATAGTAGACAATGTAAATACAATTTTTTTTTATTCCCTTCGGAATTATATTCTAACAGAAACGAATAACAAAATTTATTACAACAAAATGAAATAAAAAAAATATTTATCAATATTTACAATCTCTCTCTCTCTCTGTCTCTCCCATCCAACCCCCTGATAGTAAAAATTGATACTCCCAAATTAGTAATAATTATTTAATAGTAAGAATTTTTAATTTTATTACAATTTCAATTTAATGATTAATTATTATTTTTAATGTGTGTTTGATCAAAGGTATTATCACATAGAAACGATAGTTTTTAATTGTTTTAATGAATAATTGTTTTATACGAGTTGACTATAGAGAATTGGACGATTTTTGTTTTGTAAAATAACAAATTGTAATTATTGAAAAATAAAAACAGGTGAACTATTGAAAATTTGATTAAAAGAGGAATTTTGATTATAAAATAATTATTGTGTTGAATTTTACATTTATTAGATATTTACTTAAAATTATTCATTCCATTAACTTAATTATCATCTTATTTTTTCAAAAAAAAGTGTCACAGCGGATAAAAGGATTACACGAAGGAGTAAGTAATGTAAACTATTTAAGTCCTATAAAAAAAAATCTATTTGGATCCTTATAAAAAGTTGTTCTCTGTTTTATTTTATATCCGCTAGAAATATTGAAGCAAAAAAAAGGGGGGGAGAATAACATTTTTCACGTAAAATTGAAAATAATTTAATAACAAAGGAGTACAAAATATGTAATAAAAATAATTGTTTACTTACCCCCATATAACAAACAAATTCTTTATTGCAAATTGTTTTATTAGGTTTATTTACTGATGGTGGACATTGTGCCATATGACCATCACAGTAACTATCATCTCGACATCCATTATCATCACGACATTTATCACCTAATTTTAGTGCACATTCCATTGTACAACATGGACCTTGTGAAGGACTACAGCTGGCCCTAATAATAGTAATAATAATAATAATAATAATACCCATATTTATTTTGTAAAACACAAAATGATAAATTTAAATTATATTATTTCATCAAAAAATTAAATCAATAATTTATTTTATACCCATTTTATTTATTACAGGTACGTACTGAATTAGAAATATTTATTATGTAGATTTATTTTTACCTTGGTGTTAATGTACATGGTTTTTCATCAATACTAGGATGTCTTGACATAGGATAACAACATGAATCTTTACAATCCTCCTCCCAACCACAATCACATTGTTCACCTGGTTCAACCACACCATTACCACATATAGATAGTTGACGTTCTATATTTAGATTAATACAAATAAAATACAATAAATATAAATAAACAAATAATTAATAAATGAAATTATGTAATTTAATTTTAATGACAAAATGATATGAAAATCAATAAACAAACAATCATAAATTATAAAAAAAATAATATATTTATGGTGAGAGTGAGACAGAAAGAGAGATAGAAAAATATATAAACCGATCAATAAAACTATCTTTAAATAGAAACAAAAATTAATTTGAAGAAAAAAAAAAAAATAAAGTAAAAATGGGAATAAATTGTTAAAGTTATATTATTTGCTGAGTTTTATTTGAATTTACTTTGTGTTAACATTTTTGCTAATGATTTCCTGACGTAACTTTAACGTTTTTTTTTTGTCTGTTCGTTTTGGAAAAGAAACATTTTTCTTAACTAAGTTATAAAACTAACTTAGTAGTAGAGACGAGATTCTCATACAGAATAAATATTAGAAAAAATATCAAAAAAACACAATAATAATAAATGAAAAAAAGGAGACAAAAACAAAATTTATACTGTCTAAAAATGTATACCCTAAAGTCCCTAAAACACTAAACAATATAATTTTATAATAATTAATAATACTAATTACCTGTAAAACAGCCTTTGGCACTTCTGGCTTTAGCATTCAATACCGGCTCAATTGCTTTTAATGAACAGGGTGAAAATTTGTTATTATTTCTTTTGTCACCGGATGTTGCACGGGCAAACATAATAAAATTACCATCTTCACCGCCAGGGGTACATTGTTCAGGATCGTGCTATAGGAAAAACAAGAAAATTTAAAACAACAATATAAAGACCAACAATTGATGTTCATTTTTTTTTTTTGTGTTTAATTTAAATTTTTGGCTGAAAATTCATTAAAGCTTCCGACATTTGTTTGTTATGAAAATTGATAAAATTTATTGTTGGAATTTCTATAATGAATTAATTTCTCTCTAAGAAATGAGTAAATAAGTGTTTAGTTAAGTTGAATTTTAAAAGCATATTTTGAATTCATTTCCATTGAAAAATAAATTTTCATGAAAACATAAAAGAAAAATTATTTTTATTTCACTTCAAATGATAAATAGCAAATTTCTTGTAACTCTACAGTCTACATAATATTTTGATATTTTGAAATTGTTTTGAATTTCATGAACTTTATTTATATCTGACTTTTTTTTTTCTTCTCTCTGTTATCAATTCTGTGTAAATTTTATTTTTGTGATAAATTTTAACAACAAAAGAAAAATGTACCCTAATCGGAATCTGTCAAAATAAAGTAGTTTTGATTTGAATTGAAACTACTTTTCTGTGACGTTATATATATATGATAACCAATATAGAAAAGCATTTTAGAAAAAAAAAAAAAAACAAAAAAAAAAAAATACCTTGCGGCAAGAAATAAAACTATAACGTGTCAAAACTGATCTATCGTTGCTAATAAAATACTTTTTATTTTTCTTTCTCATTCTCTCTTAACCCTCTCTTTTAGTTGCCATTTTATACGATCCTTTAAAAATTATTTTTTTTTTTTAAATAAAATAAATGGATATTGGAATTATTATAAATAAAGTTTCATGACTTTTATATATATATATAGGAGCTAAAAGCTAACCATTGCTAAAACTTAAACTTCAACTTGAAAAAAGAAGACGAAGAAGATGAGGAAAAAAAAAAAAGAAGAATAAAGTAAAAAGAAAAACAGGGGAAGGGTTATTATTATAGAGTTATGGACATAAATAAACCTTTTGAACCCCAAAAGAAATATCGTTTCAATATTAGCTTCACATTAAATATATATTTGAAAGAAAAACTTTAAAAGGAGTAGTACAGACACACACACACATCATACATATATACGTACATACATACATGCACATGTTGTATAGATATAGCACGTGCTATTTCTTTGTCTTCATTAAAAATTTTCACATTATATAATGTGTAAAATAAGAAATTCAACTAATTTCTTTTAAAAATGTAATAATTCAAAAGAAAACGCAAAAAAAAAAAAACGAATAAAAAACTTTTTCTTCTATTTTTTTTTCTTGCAGAATAATTAAGCACCGACACACATATACTTAGTGAGAGAGATGTGAAACTAAAGACAATTTTTTTTTTGTCGTTAGCAATTAGAATGAGACAACAATATATATATAAATATATTAAATAATTTTTGTCTCATCAATATGACAGTAATTTATTATAAACTTATAAGGCATTTATCATCAAAACTTATTATTTTATATAAATATAATTTTGGATACAGAATTTAATTGTATTACTTTTTCATCTTATTTCATCTGTTACTTTCTTCTTGTATATTATTCATTTTTGTTTTTCTATTTTATATTTTATATATATAAATTTTTTTTTCTTTCTTCTTATTTTTTTTTTAAAGATAAATTTATATAAGTAGAGAAAATTATATAATATAAATAGATAAACAAATATATATCTACATACAATAATACCGAGAAAGTGAAAGAGTGAATGAGATGAGGAGACGGGATTTTATATGTATTATTATTATACAATATTAATTCAACTTCATCAGTTTTCTTGTAGAATTTTTGGGAAAATTGACGATTGGGATGGGTATGAGGGAATTGAATAAGAAGAACTACATGTATGCAAATATAACACAAAAACCACATTTAAACTAAAATACATTTTAATATTCAAACATTTATATAAAATATAATAGTAGTAGAATAGAATAGTAGAAATAGAAATATAATATATTATAAGAAAAGTTTTGTATGCGGTGTGTAAAAACCCTTTAACCGCCCTTCTCCCCATACCTTACCATCAAACCAATATACTCAAACATAAAAACTTATAAACGTAATACAAAATATTAAGTTTTCATTCCCATTCCCTATGTGAAAACAAATTTTTTTTTTGTAACAGTGTACTACTAAACTACTATGTAGAGTAGAGCTTTTTGTGTAGTTAGGTTAATATTGTGTTGCTTCTATTTGATTTCATTTTTTAAACATTTTTTATTTTTTTTCCATGTTTTTCTTTTATCTTTTTTTTTCTTTTTTTTGTTGGTTGCTGGTTGGGGTTTACGTAGACTCTAAAGAATATTGTCAGAATAATATAAATAAAAATACATTATATTTGATCATGAAAAGTTACTACAAATATCCGTTCAAAATAGTAACACAAATAAATTGTGCATAATAATAATATCCTTTCTAGACTCTATTGTATCGCTTTCTTTTTTCAATTGTTAAGTTTTTGCTTTATTTTCTTTTTCTTCTTCTTTTCTTTATTTGTATGTTTTCTGATGCTTTTTAGAAAAAGGATTTTGTTTTTCTTCGTTTTTTTTCTCTCTCTCTCTCTTTTCAGTTTTATTCTTTTTCTTTCGGTTTTTTTTTTTGTATCCTTTAGTTCAGGATGTTTAAAATAAACTTTTCTTTACAAAACTTAATAACAATAAGAAGAAGAAGAAGATGAAGAAAAGAAAAACGAACTGAAAAATAATAATAAAAAAAAAAAAAAGAGGAGAAAGAAAAAAAAAAAAAGTGAACAAAGAATTTTAAAATATCTTAAATGGAAAAAGTTTTCCCCAGAATAATTTTATTATGTTTATAGTTTTGTATTTATTTTAGATTTTCTTTGTGTTTTCTTTTTTTTTTTCCTCTTTGTTTTTGTTATTGTTGTTGTATTCATATATATATATATATATATAAAAAAGGGATACAATTTTGTGGAGAAAATGAGAAAATGTAAAGGACCCAATTTTAGGGATTAAACATTAAAATATCATTAGATTTTCCCCAAAAACAACCTTCTTTTCTCAACCACACCCACCCCCTCCCACAACTTTATACTTATTCTGACTATTTATTATTATTAGTTAGTCCGTATCGTAATATTGTATCTATATAATAAACACAAAACAATTAACTTAGAATATAGTTTATGGATGTTGGTTTTTGAAAATCATATTTTATAGAAATTTATTATTATTATAATTATTATAATATATAAAATAACAACAACAACAGCAACACCAAAAATAACAGCAACAACAATTATTAATTAATTAATTAATTTGAAATTTTTGATAAAATTTAAACATTTTAATTAAAATTATATTTTAAATATTTTACGCTTAATTTAATTAATTGTTTCAATGTAATCAGCAAAATAAGGTTTTTTTTTTGTTTCTTTCAAAAACAAAAAAAAAAAAAATAGAAAAAATAAAAAATTTAAATTTGGGACGAGAGAAAAAACAACGATACATTTTTTTTTTGTTTTTGATTTTGATTAGAATGGATTTCAGTTGATTGGATTTTGTTTTTCAAATCAATTATAATTGGATTTAATTTTATTCACGTAATAAAAACCGCACCATACTTGTTGTTGTTGTTTCTGTGTATAGAGAATTTTTTTTTTGTTTTTAATAATTTCAAAATATTATAATTTATTCATAGAAATAGAATTATGCTAGCATAACAACAACGAATAATATGTATTACATTATAAACTCTTTTGTTTAGTTCGAAGAAAAAGAAGAAGAAAAAGAAGAAGAAGGAGAAAAGAAGGAGTTAAAGAATAAACTCAAACCCAAGGGATCCTTCTTCCTACATTTTCTTCTTATATATTTTTTTTTTCTGTCGCTTATAAACAGAGGAATTTTTTCCATTTGTTTTGTAATTTATTTAAAGAAAACTTATATAGTTTTGTCTAAAGTACAAACAGTGCGGGATTATTTACAAGTGTGGTTAAAGATAAGCTGGTCGCCTTGACTACGGACAGGTTTATCGATTAGATTAACTTTAAAATTAAATAGAAAATGGAGGGACTAATATTTTTGAAAGAAACTATCAAGAACTTTATCTATATCTATACAAATGTTTTCTGTATTTATGGACAAAAGAAAATGATATTTTAAGTCGTTTATTTTAATAAAGGATATTTTAGTTTAAGGTATAATTGACAATCAATTTTGTAAAGGATAATTATTGTACCATTAACATTTATTAAATAAGTGAATCTAATTTATATTGAACAATAAATTTATTTCTATAGGAAAATTTAAGTTATTATCGCTCAACTGGTTAGTCATTTTGGTAAGATAAAGATTCTATTGTTCAAGTCTCACTTGTTAAAATCAATTTATTTCTCAAATAACAATTTACTATACCAATAATAATAGCTACCACTCTGCATTTATGAATTTCATAACACAACTAGAAATTCAAAATGATGGAATTATAAATAATATGCTTGTGATTTTATCTTATACAAAACAGAATGACATTAAATTGTATCATCCTCTCAATATTCTAGTCATATTTTTTATCTAATTCATGAATAATATTTGAGTAAGTAATGACTCAGCCTTTACAAATATTCTACTGAATCAATATTTTGATATTATTTCCATAGTAGAAGAAGAAGAAGAAAAAAAAGTGACACAAAATAAAATAAAATAATTCATAGAAGAATTATTATACCTTATTTAACATTTATCATATTTAACCAACTATTTATTATATAATTCTCTAGATTAGATACATATTTCAAAAAAATTTCAAACACAAGACGTCATCCATATTTGCTAAAATTACGTTTACTTTAGTCTAACCAAACTAAGTCATTCCACACTACCAACCCTCTAAAAATAAAAATAATCTAAAATCGGGGCGAGTTTTTACCAGAAAAAACAACAACAACAACATATAATATATATAAATAGGGGAGAACTTTATCAATTCATCATCTGTTGCACCCTTTCTAAATATTATACAATTTATATTTTATGCTTTTACACGTATAAAAAAATAAAGAAGGAAGAAAAAAATAAAAATAAACCGAGTAAAAACAACAAAACAATTGCAAACGTAAGTACAAAAATACATGAAAGCGAACTTTATCCATATGTTACCAATGATTTTCTCTATAAAATTATGAAGTATAATCAAAAAATATTTTACACGTATCCTATATAGTTATATGTATATGATGTTATACCTACGTCACATTGTTTCAAAATACAATATATATATTATTATATCGATTATGACACAATATTTATGGTGAGGACAAGGACCACCCTCACAGACACGATTAAAATAAAAGTTGTTAGATATGTTTTTTTTTTTTTCATCTACTTACTCCCACTTATTTTCTTCTTTTGGGTAAAATAAAAATAATAGTATGAAAAACGAAGAAGAGGAAGAAGTAACATTGGTTGGTTGAGAGGAAACACAGATGCCAATGGCTAATAACTTTAGATTACATAAAAAGAGGAAAAAAAAAGAGAAAGGAGGGAGACTCAGACAACAGTACAACTACTTAGATATGAATAAAGGAAAAAAAAAACTGCAATATTGTAGAATGTATAAAAAAGAAAATAGTAAAATTTTCTCTTCTAAATCTTCTTAAATAATTGCTGTCTGGAAAGAAAAAAAAAAAGGGTCTGGACTAAATCAGTTTTATGAACTAATTTACACATACTCATATTCACATATTCATATAAATATTTTTGACCAATAATTTTACTTCATTATAAAAGATCTTTAGGCTATTTTTGGGTCCAATTAAAGGGTACAAAGATTAAATAACAAGAAAATGTGATTTAAAATAAAGTTAATTACATAATTTTCTTTCTCCTTCTCTCTCTCTCTCTTTTATTCTCTCTTAGAATTATTGTAGATAAAAAAAATATCTTAAAATGAGAAAAGAAACTTGAACATTGAATATTAAATAAAATAGAAATAAATCAGAATAAGTTTGAATATCTTAAGAAAAAAAAAAAAATTTTAATGCACGTAATCTAAATGTAATGCACTGTTACTCAACACAACACATCCCTTGCATAATTCATTTTTTTTTTTTCACTAAAATACAATTTTTTTTATTCCTGCCTCTTCTTCTTCTTCTTTTTCTTTTTCTTAATATATTATTCTATTTTTTTTTTTACTTGTATAAAAAATTGTATGAAAGTATTTCTTTGCAAATAAAAACTTCTTCAATCACGGAAGGTGAAATATTTATCTAAATATTTAGTGAAAGAAAGAAAGAAAGAAAAATTGTAATAGTATAGTAATACAATAATAAGATAATGTTCAATGTAATACAATTTAAATGAAATTCTTTGAATATATAATGTGGGAAATATTAAAACAAAAAATAAAAATATTAACAACACATAATTCTAATGCATCAGCTAAATATATTACTTGTACAAGAAATGTGCAATAAAATAATAATAATAAATTGAAACTAAACAAAAAAAAAAAAAAAAAGGAATAACAAAAATTAATTTGTAGAACAATAGAATAATAATTTGTATATAATTAGTGTTAGTTGTAGAACAAAATCGGATTATAGATAATCTTCACTATATATTTTACTGCTGTTTGGAATACATAAATTATTAAATGTTAACAATTTCTTACATTAATTATATTTTATGAATTTTATTGAATTATTTTAAGTACAATTAATATTATTGTTTTCAGTAAATAGGATTTCAGGAGGTGATATACGATTTTTACATCGATTTTTATTTAGACGAGCAGTAAAAAAATGGGAAAATTTAAGTTAAGTCCACGCAACTAGCAATTGTAGAAATATCAATGTTAGTCATAAATACTAAACTGAATTGAATATTTTCTGTAATTATTTTCTTTTCACTTTACAGACGAATAAAATTAAAGTGAGCATAACAGAAAATTTTAATAAAATCAAAAGAGACAATCTGTGATAAGAAGTAATGGTTTTTTTTTTTTGAAACTTTCACGAAATGTCTAGCAGTCTGTTTCTCGAATTTTTGTTTTTTTTTTAAATTTTTCTCTCTTTCCATTAATTATAAAATGACGATTAATTCATGATTAATATTGATTTTCTCTACACAACATTAACAAAAAGCGGCAATAATTACACAATTTGTAGTTAAAAATATTTCTGTTTTTTTTTGTTGTTGTTACAATTTTTTTTTCTAATTTTAAAGTAAAAATTAAGTGAAGCGTTAACAAGAATTCTCAGTTTCTTTTCACAATTTTTTTTCAAACAAAACATTTTATTTTTTTTTCTTCTAATTTTCTAAAGCAAAGTTAATTGTCATAGAAGAAAAAAAGTATTTACGAAAAAAAATCTGAGAACAAAAATCATAAAAAATAAAATAAACGAAATTGTTATATTTTTTTTTTGGTTAAGTTTGAACGAAGTTATCGTACCAACCAATTATATATCACAGATATGGTCAAGTGTGTTACATAATTTATATTTAGTATATGCTTTTTAACAAATGGAAGTAAATACTTTTTTTCTTTTATTTTATTTAAGTGGAATTTTCTGTTTATGAAAAAAAAAAAATTAAATTTGAAAATTGAAAATTTATATCAATTATCACAGAGACTTGAAACTAGATTTTCTTTTTTGAACTTTAATATTTTATCTTACACAACACACAGAGTGAGAGAGAGAGAAAGAGACAGAGACAAAGAGAAAATAGAGAGTGAAGATAGAGAAAGAGAGAGAGAGAGAGCGAGAAGAGAATGAGAGAGGAAGAAAGAAAAAAAGATTTTCCGACTTTTAATAATAAATAAAGTAAATAAATTATAAAATTCTACTCTTTTGTGCTCATCATTTAATTTCAGTCGTAATTGTTGTTTTTTTTTCTGTGTTATAGAAATTATCACATCTCATGTATATTTTACAGATAATTAATATAATGAAAATCTTATTAATTTAAGTAAAAAAAATTTGTAATTTAAATAATTGTTATTTTCTCATGTCCATCATTTTCATCTTATATAGAAAAACTTTTCTAAATTAAGAATAAAGGTTAAAGGGTTTTATCAGAATATTATTCAATAATAATTTATTATTTAATGTTAAAAAATTTTGATAAATAAATATTTGTATTATATAAGAGAAAAAGAGAACCAGACAATTTGTCAAGTTTGACACATAAGAGAAAAGTCTAGAAAGATCAATCATGTTAAAATAACTTTAGTTTTATAATTTTATTAACTTAGAAAAAGTTCTTTCTCTTTATTATATTATATTTTTCAAGTGAATTTCAACATTATTTTCTAAACTTCAGTTATTGGGATGCTTTGAATTAAGTTGAAGATTGTTGACTCTACCATCTTTATTTAACTTGAACACTTAATTTTGTATATCTACATAGCGACCTGTAAATCATTGAGAATTCTTGAAATTTCTTCTTTTTTTTTTTTTGAGTATAAAATGTACGTTAAAAATATTTTAATTATTCAGAAGTAAGTAAGTTTAAGTAAAGAATGGAAGAAGGTAAATTTATATGATTATGTCTGAAAAGTGAATTATCAGACATATATTTCTTGGTCTGTATACGTAAATTCTAGTTAACCAATTAAACTTATTCTTTTAATTAAATAATAAAAATCATTTATAAAAGTTTTTAACAAAACGAAAAAGTAAAGAAGTTAAATTCCCCATCTGACAAAAGAAACCACCAACATAATGCAGTAAAATACAGAAAAAAAAAACATTCTATAAAATAGCTAACCGTATACATAGGTAAGCTTGTAGGTAACGTCATAACGTTTAAATTATTATAAATTAAATCGATAAAAAAATAGATAAAGAATGATTGATTTTAAAATTCGGCTGTAATAATTGAACGTTGACCGTATAAATTTAGAAAATAATCTTTAATTAATGTAAATAGTAAATGTGTCTACGTATATATTGTGGCAGTTATTATAAATAAATAATTAAAACAATTCGCAATTAAACGGAAACCTATATTAAAAATGTTGAACTGACACAAGAATAAATTTATAAACAAATATGTTTTCATATGAGAACTTACCGGTGAGCCAAAATTGTGTCCAATTTCATGGGCCAGTGTGACATGTGATACAGCAGGAGGTACATGTTTACCATAATTTAACAGTGTGACAATGCCAGTGTTAAGAGATTTTAGTGAACCACGGTAATGCTGAAAATAAATAAAAAAAAAATTTTTTTGATTAAAATTTTAATAATTAAAAGAACCGAAAAACAAAAACAAAGGAGAAAAACAGTAAAAAAAACTGTCAAGAAGTCTACTTTTTTTGTTTTCTTTTCTTATTTTATTTTATTTTTGTATATTTTTTTTTTTTTTTTCATTTTATAATCTTCAGACAAGACGATCTTGTTTGTACACCACACAACGTCAAGTAATATGAAATTTTCCTGCGTGGGCAGTAAAAACGAAAAAAAAAAAAAGAAAAAGAAGAAGAAGGAAAACTCTATAATAACAAAAGAAAGTTTATAGAAAATTTTGAAGCCGTCGTTTTTTTTTTATCTTGTGACAGAGCCCTTTTTATATATTTTTTTCTTCTTTTTTATTTTTGTAGTTGTTGTTGTTGTTATTTCCTTCTTTTTGACTTGATAAAGTTTTTCTTTTTTCTTAATGATATTTGTTCTTCTTGTTTTTTTTTGTTGTTGTCGTTGTTGTTATTGTCTTCAGCATAAGTCAATTATAAGCGTTGATTCTTTAAAGAATTTTAATGATATAATAAATGATGTGTAAGTATAAAATGGATAAAAATAGATTCGATAAAGATAGTCTCGACAATCTACACATTTGTTTCACTCTTTACCGCACCTTTTATATCGACAATCGACAATCATCATACAAAATGGCTTCAATTCTTTGAATAAAGAACAAAAAAAAAAAAAATTACCAAGAAAAAAAATAGAAGTTTAATTGGTGAAAATTAATCTTGTTAGAGAAAGAAAAAAACTAAAAATATTCAACTTTTTAATTTAAATTAACAAACTATAATTTTTATTCATCCATTAAAATATTTATATTAAAAGACATAGACGATGAAATAATAAAGAAATTAGCTGGAGGTCGACTATAAAAAACGTACAAAATTAAAAAAAAAAAAAAAAAAGATTGAAGAAAAAATAAAGGTACGAGGGGACAAAGTTTATTTTTTTATTTTATTATATAAAATTTTATGATGGAAAAGAAAAGAACAGAAAAACTTAAACTGTTTCTTATGTTTGAAATCTTCTAAGGTATAGACAATATAATGAAAAGAGATTAAACTTTGAATGGTGAATAAAACATCTTTATTTATTTTATTTTTTCTTTAAAGCTCAAAGTTAAACAAACTATCGGATAAATAACAAAAACAACAACAGTAAGAAGAAAAATAGGAAAATTTAACAAACAGAAAAGGATACACAAGGTAATATCGGGCGTATTGGCGTGAAAAGTTAACTTTATACTTTGTTAAATCTTCTTTCACCCTTTTTTTTTCTCATTTCTTTTCTTTTCTATTTTTTTTTTTATTTTTATTTTGTGTATGGGCCTTTTTTTTTCTTCTCTATAATCCAAATCTTTTCTAATTTACTTTTCTATATCTTTTACTAACATTCCAACATGTATAAAAGAAGGTATTAAAGGTAGGTTATACGTAAACTCAACGTAACATACACACACACACACACACACATACACACATGTTTATATATACCGATTTTTCTATTTTCCCACTACCATCCTCCTGCCACTCATCACATTTTCCTTAAACCTCATTTTCTTCTAAAACATTTCAATGTGACCGTGTGTATCTTTTTTTTTCTTAAAAAAAAAAAAAACAGAAGATGATAAAAGGAAAAAGAAGCAAAAAAAAAAAAAAAAAGCAAAGAAGAAAAGAAAAACTAGTTCATATTATACAATATAAAGTGTAGATACTTCAGAATATATATTATATACGTTAACAAAGAAAAAAAAAGGAGCGAGATGAAAAGTATGAGAGAAAAAAAAAGGGAAGTTTAGTTCGAACAATATAATGAATAAATGATGACACCTTTTCAGTTCAAGTAAACTTGTAAGTTTATATAATGCGTCAATGCAACCAGAGAGTCGAGAGACTAAAATTTATATATTATAAAAGTATATAAAAAGAAAAGAAAAAACAAAACAACAACAACAACATAAAACAACACCAACACAATAAAAGAAATGAAAGAAAAGAAAAGAAGAAAATTACGGATACGCTCATTAATTATCGATTTAATTAATATCCTCTTACTTATTATAAGACATAAGGGAAATGAGTGGGCTGCTGCAAAGGGAGTAAAAAGCGACAAGAATTACTAAATATTAAGTCTAGTTTTCAATAGTTTTAGTATACTAAATAGTATTATATAAAACTTTAATAAACACAAATACATAAACATTAGATAAACACATATACACATACATATACATATATAATGTATAGAGAGAAAGAGAGATAACCCTATTAATCACTTTATGATATATGAATGAAAAGATAACTTTTGTAAAACAAGAAGTGTACCATTTATTTTCATATAATATATAGAATATTATATGGGTTTTATTCCTTCTTCTTCTTCTTCTTCATATTCTTATTCCTTTTCTTCTATTGGGATAGAGTTTTTTTTTTGGGTGTTTTTTATGTGTGTGTGTGTATCTATGTGTAATATTTGTTCAAAGAAAAACTAAAATGGTCAATTCATATAAATATTATAAATAAGAAGACGAAGAAAATAGAAAATGAAAACGAAGTAGCCAGAGTTAGAGAAACATTGATCTTAGGTTTTCCACAAAATAAAACAAAAAAAAAAAAAAAAGAAAATATGAGCAAAGAAAAGGAAAAGTAAAAATAGAAAAATATAGCAGAAAGAAATAAAAGTATAGAAAAGAATATGAAAAATTATTAAGATGAGGAAGAAGAAGAAGAAAAATAAAATATATATTTGTGTAGTGTGTAGGAGCAAAACTAAAAAGAAACAAAACTTTTGTTTTAACATGGTTCTACCAGATACACGATTGTCATTTTCTTTATATATTTATGTAGATATATGTACATATATATAGAATATTATTATAATACATAAATATATATATATATATATATGTGTGACATAAGTCTGTATGTTCACATATGTATGTATTTATGTTTTTATGTCATGAGAATAGTGCGTATAGTATGTATATGTGAATATATGTGGTGTATGTGGTCTGGAAGGGACAAAAAAGGGATGTATATGATAAGGTCATTTTGTGGAAATAAATGAGGTGTATGCATGGGGGGCAAAAAAAAAAAAAAAAATAAACAGAAAAAAAGGGAGGAAAAAGAAAGGAAAGAAAAAAAAAAATTGTGTACCATCAAATTCTCTTGTGTTTATACATACATATTTTTGTGTGAGAAATATTACGAACAATTAGTTTATTCCCTTATATAAATTTTATCGTATTTAATGTTTATAGTTTTTTCTTGTGCTCTCTCTCTCTCTCTGTTTTCGTTCAACATCAGTTTTTCCAGTACAGAGTTCCATAAAATACATGAGAACAAGAAGAGAGTTAAATTTCATAACCAGAGGGAGGGAGAGGAAAAAAAAAAAAGAAAGAAAGGAATAAAAAAAATAATAAAATGAACTCTTATAAATCTTAATGAGAGATAATTCAAGTTTAGGTAAACTTGGTTATGAGACCACAAACATAAATATGTATATATGTATATATATATTCCCTTGTTCTTAATACGAACATATATTTTATAGAGAGATCGTTGCCCTATTTTTATCCAAGGATGACTATTTGCTTATAAGTTACCATACACAATTTATGTACCAGAAAGTTTCTTTTATTTTCTTATAAATGAAATAAAAGCATACAACAATAAAAATAATAATAATAATGGTAAAAGAAAATGGTCAATTGAATGGGTTTTTATGAGTAGATTATTAGCAGGTCATTCCTAATTGATCCTGATTTTTCTTTATTTCTTAATGCTGCTTCATATCCACTTTTGATAAATAATATAAAAAAAAAAACAAAACAAAAACAAAACGTTCAGCTAATTTGTTACATTTTCGTTTCGTTTCTTTTTTCTATTCATTTTTTTTTTGACTGATGCCATGAAGAATTTATTTAAGATGAAATATACCTAATAAACTAAAAAGTTAAGAAGTATATGTCAAGATGGATAGGTGGAAAATATTTTTATAGATTTTCTCCTTAAATTTTTATATTTTGTGTTCCTTTAAAGCTTTTTCCAATTTTTTCTTTTTTTTTTTTGTTCTTCCTCTTTTCATCCATAAAATAAATTGAGTGGTTTTGTTTTACTTGACATCTCAATTATATTTTTTTTTTCATCCTTTTCTTTTTCCCTTTATTTTTCCCTTCTTTTTTGAAAATACTTTTTTAAGTAAATAAAAAATGTTTGAGAGAAGCAAAAAAAAAAAAAAAAAGAAAAAAATTGTGAAAATGGAGCAAACAATTATTGAAATTTGGTCAACTTTTTTTTCGTTTCCTTTTTTTTACAAACAAAAAAAAACAAAAAAAAACAAGAAGAGAATTTTACAGAGGAAGGCGAACATTTTTCTTTTTTTTGTATTTTGTATTTTGACGAAATCATTACTTTTTAATTTATTTTGAGTATATTTATGTTAAATTGAATTGGTTTTTGTTGTTGTTATTGTTGTTGTAAAACTTTGAAAAGTTTTTCAATTTTTTTTTCAAATTTTTCATTTTTTTTTGTTGTTGTTTTTGGAATAAACAAACTTTTGGCAATAGACCAGCCAAAATTGATTATGACAAGACAAAATAGATTTTTTATTTTTGTGTTAGTAAAATATAAATATAGGGTGAAACAAAATTTTCCCAAAGTAATTAAGAACTTCATGTTTTTCTGTATTATTAAACGTAATTTTGTTGTAATTTAATTTTGACAATATATTTTTTTGTTTTTTTCATCCATAAATAAATTTATTATTTATGGGGTAATTTTTTAACCAATTATTTGTAACTAAATATTAAAATTAATTCTTATAAAAATAAAAATTTTCATCGTGTCTATAATTTTTGTCTATATTTATGAATACAATTTATTTATTGAAAAAAAACAAAAAAAAACGACAAAATGTAATAACAATAATTTTTATTAAATTAAATTCTGTCGTCAGAAAAACCCTTAATTATTCTTTCCAACAACAAAAAATATATATAAATTTATGATTAAATAAAATATAGAAAAATGGGGGACAACAAAAATTAACAACGAGAAAAAAGGGGTGAAAAAAAAAGAACCAAAAACAACAACAATAAAAATGCAGCCAAAATTCAATATTATTGAATTATTCAATGTTTTTAATTATTAATTAAATATCAACCCCCTTTTATTTTATGTATTTTATGTACAAAGAATGAAAAAAAAACATTTTCATCAGCTTAATTACAAATAAAAACGAAAACACACAAAAATAGAAAATTCTAATAATTTGATGTCTTCACAAATCTAATTATTATGCACAGTAAAATATTGTAGTTTTAAGTCAGGTACACAAATAAATGAATCTTTCAATTATTAATTATTTTATTTATAAATTTTTAATTACAGAAATGCAACAAACATTGTCTCTACAATCAAAGTGATTTTTCTTAAACAAAAACGTATACAGAATAATCTTACTTAAATATTTAATCTAATTATATTTTTGTACGTAAAGCCAAAAAAAAAAAAGTTAAAAATCTTCATTCCAGCGTATATAAAATTGATCAAATGCCAGAAGAATAACAGCAACAATCAATTATTATTAGTCGTGTTTTCTGAGATATTTGAAAGTAATAAAGTTCATTTCTGTTGCCCCATTTTTGATGTTTGATACAAAAAATAATAATGAAAAAAATCACTAACCAAACAATTTTTTCCTCATTTTCATAAATTCAATAAACATTTGAATAAAGTCTTGAGTCTTGATCATGTAATTACCTAACAGAACCATTGTTATGCGTAATAATTATACACGTGAAAACATTGAATAAACATAAATCAAATCATAAAATATTGCAACATTCTATTATTAATTTTTAAATTCAATAAAAGTTTATTAAAAAAAAGTACAGAGAAAATATAACAAAAAAAAAAAAACAAGTTCCAAATAAATATTCCATAATAATTTTTTAATTCAATTCAATTCCCTTGTTTGGAAAATAATAAAAAAAAAAAAACATTCGAATATTTTCTCTTTTCTCTCACTCTCTTCTCACACAAATAGTAATAATTGATTGATGATGTGATAAAAATGTATTTTGAAATGTGCATCTATTTGTCAAGTCAACAGTATAAAAAAAAAATAGAATTCTTTCTCTTCCCACGATGTTAATGTAACAGTGGGCTAACACACACACACACATACACCCAAACCCAAACCCATCAAACGAGTTATATATTTATTATTTTTTTTTTTAAATAAATATATTTATTTATATCGACAAAAAGTCAGAGAAAGAGAAAGGGGAGGAAGTCGCGTTCGATTTCATCTCATCTGCGATTTGATGCGACAACATCAACCTTATTTTCTCCCGTTTTTTTTTTCTTTCTTTTTGGCTCGCTAATATATTTGACATTGATTTTATTTGATTGAGAAATATTCTGTTTTTTTTTTCTTTTTTTTGCTCTGTTTATTTATTTCCTTCTTTTCTTTCTTTTCTTTCTTTTCTTTTCCTTTTATTTTTTTATTATTTTTGCTTTCCTTCATCATTTTTATTGAAGTGAAAAAAGTTGAAAAAACAACTTTTGTGAGAAGGAATTTTATGAGAGCGAACAAAAAAAAAAAAAAAAAAAAGAAGACGAAGGAAAAAAAAAAATATTAAAGAAAAATATTTTTAGAGATGAAATAAATTAATGAGAAAATATTTTGTTGGTTTGGTTTGGTTTCATTTTTTTTTTTTTGGTTTTGAAAAAATAACAATAATAATTATATAGAATGTATAATTGGACATTTTGATTAAACTGATTAATATTGTATAAATTTTTGTGCCTTTTTTGTTTTTTGTTTTTTATAAAAACAACGACAACAATAATAATAACAACAGAAAGTAAAAAAAAAAAAAATATATATATGACAGAATTTTTATTTTTTAATGGTTCAATGTTGTTGTTGTTTTTTTTTTTGTTTTTTTTGCTTGCTTGCTTAATAAAGTTTTTAAAAATTCAACAAACAATTCCGATTTATATTTGTTGTTGTTGTTATGTTACTTTTTTTTTTTTTTTTGATGGTTTTAAATTTAAACATAAAAAAAAAAGAAGATTTTACATATCCTGTTTAATTTTACGTTATATTACATATGTAAATGAAGTAATATAATGTATCTACACAGATACATGGTAAAATAGAATAGATAGAATGATGTGTATATGTATGTAATATTTACATTCAATTCTATATAGAAATAGATAGAAGTTTTGGTTGGGGTTGGGATGAGAGTGAGAGAGAGAGAGAGAGAGAGAAGAGTAAAAAAATATATATAAATGGTTTTTATAGAGTTTAAAGTTGTATACATTAATAAAAGGTTGAAATATTGAACTGTAGAACGAATTTGAAAGCGATAATTTTATTCAAAACGTGACCTATTTACAGAAAAAGCTTCTACTGATAAATGGAATTCCTCTTTTAACTTTACAACAAAAGATATAGAAAAAGTATGAAAATAAAAAAGAAAGAAAGAAAGAAAGAAAAAAATTTGTTTTAACTCCGATTTCTAAAGAAAAACAAAAAAAAATTGAAATCTGTATGTAAGCGATATAGGAATTAAGCCCTAAAGTGTGGTAGGGTATGGAGAAAACAAAAACAAAAACAAAAAAAAAGAAGGTAGACCATTTTCTCTTGTTCTGCTTTTTTCTTTATTTTTTTATTTTTTTTTATTATTTTGCAACTCATGAGAATTGCATTTCTCATAAAGTCTTTCAATTACTTAAACGGTTTTTATGTAAATATAAAAAAATTTATATTCAAAAGTATACAAAAGAAACGAAAGAAAATAAAAAGGAAAACAAAAAGGAAAATCAAAATCAAAAACAAAAAGAAACACAAACAATAATAATAATAAGGGAAAAATACATAAACTTTATAATTGAAATTCAAAATCTAAATGAAATACATGGTTTGGGAAACTGTCACATTGAATATAAAAAAAAAAAAAAAATAGGAAAAAAAAAGAAGAAAATATGATTAATTAATGGCCAACAAAAGGAAAATGGTAAAAAAAAAAAAACTTTCATATCAGGGGATATAATAATAATATAGTTGAGCTAAAATTTTATTATTTGATTATTTGTTTCAATAAATGTCACTATATTTCATTGTAGAAGGAAGCAAAACCAAAAAAAGAAAAAAAAAAAAAAAAAATAGCAAGCGCAAAAAAAAAGAAAACGGAAAAGAGAGAAGAAAAAAAAATGATGAAGGCAACAACAACACCAAAAATGGAAAAAGTTAGTTTCAGTTTCCTCTACGTTTTTCTTCTCTTTTTTTTTGTTCAAACCGAATTATATTAAAAGACGTAAAAATCTAAAATATCCACACACGCACACACACACACACGCACACATAATAATATACCTATATCCACACAGGCGAATAGAAAAAGTCATATAACAATTTTGTACACAGAAAAAAAAAATCCAGTAAACTACAAATAGACTAATGGAGATTTATTTGTATTTTTACTAGATTTCTGAATGATTTTTCACTAGATATCTAGTGAATATATTCAAATTTTGAAATTTTAAAAATGTCTACTTTCCACGTGTTTACAGTTACTAGATTTATTAACTAGAATCTCTCTAGGCTAGATTTTCCTGTAAAAATTTAGATGGTCAGTTTTTTTTTCCGTGTACCATTTTATCTAGGATAAGGAAAATATAACATTAAGACAACGAAGAAAAATAAAACGAAAAAGATGAAGAAGAGAAAAAGAAACAAAAGAAAAAAAAACATCGAAACTTGACCGACATGAGGAACATCAGAAAAGTTGTGAATCTCAGACAAGAAAAAAAAAAAAGAAAAGGGGGGAAACAAGAGAGAGGGTCACTTTATCTTATAGTAGGAAACATTTTTCTATACTACAAATATATTGATTTGTTTCATTAAAAGACTACACACACACAAACACACACACACACATACAACATAAAAAATAAGATAAGATAAGACAACAACAAAAAAAAAAAGAGGAGTATAGCCAGTAGCAAATATATATTTATTTATAAAATCCGTACGATCATATAAAATGAAATAAAAAGGACAGAAAAACCTATCAAATTATTCATGAAGAGTTGAAACTTATAAAAAATATAAAAATAATAATAAAAAAAAAAAAAGAAAAAAAGAAAAAATAAAAAGGTACAATAGTTCCAAGGAGACACATAAATTGAAAATAATTTTATATTGTGTGTTAAATTTGAATGTTATGTTGACAAAACCAGGAACAAAAGGTAGTTATGTGCAGACATACACACAAGAGAGGAACCCCATTTTAATTCTTTATTCACTTGATTCTATATTTTTATTTATTTTTTTTTCAGAAAAAAAAAAAACAGCCTCCTACCTGATTTATATAATATTTAAACGAATTTAAGCCAGATTTATATATTTTTTAACGTGACTATAAAAAGAAGAAAAAAACTTATAAATTTTTGATTTATTTTAGTGAAAAGAATGAAATGCTTTTCTTTTCTTTTTTTTTTGGTCATTTATTAAAAATTCAATTATTATTTAAATTTCAATGTAGCCGTGATCATGTGGACCATGTGAGAACAGGTAATGGTTTACTGGAGACTGATAAAAGACTTACAAAACATTGGTGCGAATAATACGCAGATATACAGATTTGGTTTTATAACAAAAAATTAAAAATAAAATTTAAGGTTCAGTGAATTTATTTCCCATTAGACATTATATCATGGCAGTGATAAATATAATATAATTTTAACTGAGAAACAATTTAGAGAAACTTTTAAAGTGTTAATCGAAGGACAAATTTACATTCCAATTAAATGTATCATCCCATATGACACTATATACAATATAATTGAAAATTAACTGAGCATACATACATTATCACAGTGTGAGTATGTATTTACATATTTTAACTAAATTTACCTGGAAATTGTTATTGAAATGCGCTTTAAGCTTCTTTGGTATACGTAAATAAATTAATCTGGAAAATAATGTCTTATGTATAGGGAACATATTATTTCAATGTAAATTTATTTTCTAGTTATATACTTTTGTCAGAATCCGATTCTTAAACAATCAATTATTTAATTGAAAAAAAAGTACTGATTACGATAAATTAAAGATTTATTATTATTTCTTTTCGTTTAGATTAAGAATTTCAAGATCCGGGTTTATATTAAAGTATCCCAAAATAAATGTGTTAAGTCGACTGTGGTTCTATTAATGTAATATTAATTGTATAAATTTAAATCAATCAGTTATGGGAGAGTACACATAATCAAAGACTACCTTGTATTATTTATAATGGAAGTTATTATAAAACTTACGTCATTTATAATTTTATATAAACGTCATCAAAGTTAAAAACAAGAAAGAAGTATTATTATTACATTTAGACTGTAATGCACCAATGCAAGTTAAGGTTATTAAAATTCTAGACAAAATAAATCCAGTCTATTTGTAGAATTCGTAATATTTATTTGCAATCTAAAAATAATTCATTTTATAATTTTAGGATTTCACAAACTTCCGTTTGTGAATTTTTGAACCGTATGTACTGAATATAAAATATATAAAATAACATTAGACAGTAGACAGACAAAGACAATAATAATAATAATAATAATAATAATAATATTATAAGAAAATTGCATAATAAATATTCTGAATTTATATTTTTCAATTAAAAACGAAAACAATTATGTAGAATAAAAGAATTATTATTATGTATAGGAAGACAAAATATTTCATAACTATAAGTACACTCATTTAGTATTATTAAAAAACATAAATAAATTAAATGGAAAAATACATAAAGATTATACACAAAACAAGAAAAAAAAACAAGAAAAACAAAAGAGAAAATAAATTTTCAGAAAATAACAAAACAAGAAGAAAAAAAAAAAATAAAAAGAAGAAGTGAAAACAGAAACAGAATTTGTATTTACTTTTTAAGTTTTAAGTTCTTTTACTTAAATAAGATAATAATATTTTCTCTGTTTAAAATGCTTCTTTCTTTCTTTTTTTGTTTTTTTTTTTTTTTGAATTTTTGTTGTCTTCGCTATATAATTCTTCTAATAATTTTCTATATAAATTTTCTAAAGAAATAAATTACAAATTTATATAGAAAATAAAAACAACAACAAGACAACACACAATATAAACGAATTTAATTTTAAACAATACAAATTAACTTTATTAAATAATAATTAAATTGTAAGTAACTTTTTATATTTTTACTTTTAATACTTAAAACTTTTTCTATATACTGTAAAATAAATATTCGTGTACAAAAGCCCTTTTATTCTACACTACATACCTCTGTCTACTTATATACTTTTTTCCTTTTCTTTTTTATAAAATTGTAAGATTTATCTGAAGTGTATTAATAGAAATAAAATATATAATAATAATAATATGAGAAGAAAACAAGGAAAATGTTTATGATATATGAATATATGTTTTTTTTTTGTGTGTGTGTTCAAGGAGTTCTCTGAAGAAAAAGAAGAAAAAAAAATATAGAAGAAAAGAAAAGAAAATAATAATAATAATACAAATTTATTAAGAACTTTCTTATCTCTTTTGTCTTTAGCCAAAAGAGAGATCCTGGGATAAACTTTTTTTTTTTTTCTTTACTTTTCTTTTTCGTTTCGTTACCGTTTTTTTTTTCTTTCTTATAATATTATTTTCTTTTCTTTTCATTCCTTTCAAATCCGTATCAGATAATATAATAGAAGAATAGGATTAATTGGTGTAATAATTTCTAAATATATAACCACAACGACACACTGACATTGGATTAGCTTTTAGCTAAGGAAAAAAAAGAAACACCACAACAATAACAACAACAGTAACTTGAATGAAAGTTAATTGAATTTTAATAAACAAAATCGATTGCGTTCTTGTTGTTTACGTGACGAGAATATAGTTTATTTTTTTATTATGGGTTTTTTCTTTCTCTCTCTCTCTCTCTCTCTGTGTGTATGTGTGTGTGTTTTAAAAAATGAAACTTGTTAAATATTTCAAATTGTGTAAAATATATTATACAATTACGATGCTGTGAAGAGTTTTTGAATAGAAGTTTAACATCAAAGGGAATTAAAAAAAAAATACCTTCATTAATTTCTATACCTATAATACTTTGAATGTAATATTATCAAATTGTTATATACAAAAATATTTATGTATAAATAATATGTATGTACGTGTTGTATACATATATATATAAATATATAAATGAAGAGACTATATATATTTTCTATATATACATAAAAGTTCAAAATTTAGTATACCAATTTAGTCGTTGATCCGAAACAAACAAATTAAATTAACATTTTCTTCAATGTGATTTTAATTAAATTTAAGATGATTAACAAGTTTAACTTTAACGAAAATCTTATTTATCATAATTTTATTATATGAAAGGTTTTCATTTACCGTCCCTTCTTTTTTATTTTTAGAACGTAATTGAACCGAGTTATCTATTTTAATCTTAGAATATCGATTGCAAGAGAACCTAACAAGTTTTCTGGTTTTTTTTCTTATTTTTTCCTTTTCTTTTTCTTTTTCTTCTTCTTCTTCATCATTTTCATTTTTGTGGTTTTGTGCGTCATTTTTCTTTCTTATTGCTATTCTAGTTTAATAAGAAGAACCTACTATTATAATACAAATATATAAAAAAAAAGCTAAGAAAGAAAAAAAAAAAAAAAAGGAATAAGAAGAAAAGCCATAAGCCACCACATCGAACTGTATAAATTTTGAATAAAAATTTGTATTTGTTTTTTGTCCGTGTCTTCTTCTCTTCTTGTTTTATTAAATTTTTCACAATAGCCCACAAATCCTATACAAGAACTTTTTTTTTTATCTTCCAACATTTTACCTACACATACACACACACACACACACACACACACACACACACACACACACACACACACACACACACACACACACACACCACACTTTGTTGTACTTTTTTCCATATGAATATTTCTTTTTTGTATATATGAAATGAATGCATCAGAAAATTAGACCATCATTCATTATAATACCCAAAAATCAGATACATACACACACACACAACATATCAAAAACTACACACATACACATAAAATGAAATGAATTTTATCTGTGTAAAAAGAAAAAAAAAACCTCTATACTACATACATCAATTTGCTTTCAGTAACAGTTTTCTCTTTTTTTCTTTTTTTGGCCTATTTCTTTTATATGAGGATATGTTTCAGCATAAATGTAAAAATTATTACTTCATATGGATATAAAAATCTACACCAAAACATTTTTTGTTTTGTTTTGTTTTGTTTTTTATTTGAGAAAGCCAGTCATATAAAATGAACGCAAAAAAAAAATATGAAAGAAAATACACAACCAGAAGAGAAAATAACGGGGGAAAAAAAAGAACAAGTGAAAAACAAAAGAAAAAATTATAAATAAAAGAAAAAGAAAACAGAAGGAAAATGACGCAAGGACTTGCCTAATAGCTCCCGTATTGTTTCATTGAATAAGTTTTTACGATTCGTTTGTGCTTGTGAGCTTGCCCTAAAGCTGAGTACAAGAAAAGGTATTTATTATTATATTCTCACGTGAAGTATAGTACCTATTTTCTTTACAACAACAATAATAAAATATAAATAGACAAACAGATACATACACACACACAAACAGAAAAACACACACACATACATTGATATAAAGATGAGAGTTTTATAAATTTTTTACACTTGTTTCACTATATTCAATTCATTGTGTAAGGGCAAAAAACATCTTTATTTTTATTTTTATTTTTTTCCTTTTTGTTTTCCTTTTTCTTTCTTTCTTTTTTGTTTTTTTTTTTTTATTTTCCTTACATTATTTTCTTTCTCTTGTGTTTCTCTCTCGTGTTAAAAAACAGGATAAATTAGCAGAAAACGAAAATAAAATTTTATTGTCAATCGTTTTGACTTGTAAAAAAAAAAAATAAGGAAAGAAAAGAAAAAAAGGACGACAACAAAAAGGTATTTATGTTTTTTTTTTCTTTGGTATAAAATCCATTTAGAAGAAGGAAAGAAAAAAAAAGAAACAATAATAAGAATGATGTAAGAAGAAAGAAAAAAAAAAAAAGGAAAAGAAAATCAAAACTTTTAAGAAAGAAAAAAAAATTTCAATTATTGTGCAATTTGGTGGTAAAGCAAAAAAAAAAGAAAATAATAAGAATAAAGGAAACAAAAGGAAAAGTATAAAAATAAAAGAACTTAGAATTTTAATAGGTCACGTTCAAACATGGTAACGCAATTCACGTGCAGAGTAAGAGTATAGACTCAAAAGTAAAGCATAACGCTAAAAGGAAATAAAAAGTGTAATTAAAGCTTATATAAGTGGGAAGTATAATTCAGTGGTTTTTTTTTATATATATATATACATATAAGAATAAGAAGTTGAATATAGGGGTAGAAGAAGAATTGAGCACGAATATTTTAATTAAGAGTTGAATATAGGTACGAAAAAATTATTTTATGTTATACGATACTTGTGGCATCACTTACATGTACAAAATTGTATAACTAAACAACATTCGCATTTGTTATTAACGCCTAAAAAGAGCTTTCATTTTTACTGTTATAGTTTAAAATTTTTAAGATGATTTCCAAAACGTTCACGAAATTACGAAGTTCCTCCAAAATTTCACCATATCTTGTCATAATTTTCGATGGTATTTATTTAAACCATACAAATGAAGGGTGTATATAGAGACAAACGGTGCATTGTGAAAAGTTGTTTTATGAAATATTCTATATAAGGTAAATTGAACGAACAAAGATTATTATTCATCATACAACAATTTAATGTTCTCATTATGTGTTTTAATTACAAGCAAAAATAAAAAAAAAAACGGAATATTTTCTATTATAAAATTTTAAAACTATTTTCTAAACTCTTTTGCTTTTTAATATTTTATTCCTTTTAATCTATATTCAGCTTAGTTTGTACAGATTTAATCCTGTTTAATTAAGATATGAGAAAAAAAAAATAGTAATGTATTTTTCATTTATAAATTTCCGTTTGAAATCCTTAACATGAAGATTTTTGTTATTTCTAATTTTAATATTATTTATTCAACGTATAGAATATTTTAGTTGATCTTTTGCTGTTGTTACAATGCTAATCCTTTTATACGAATATTTCTAATCGAACAATGATGTAATTAAAATATCATGACTCTGTGTAAGCAGGTCTTTGTCTTATCATTTTATAGAAGATTTCTTAAGAAAATCTTATGATTTTTTGAAAAGCTTTTAATATTTAGAAATAAAATTCTTACGTTTTAGGATAGTCATTGTAGCAACAGCATTCGGATGCAAAAGCAAAATACATGAGAACATGAAAAACGGACAAACTTTCAATATAAATTTAACATTGTTCATTTATGTATGTAGATGGATGGACATTTTCAATGCATAAAATATAAATTTATGTAGCATCAGAATCAGATGACAGAACATATATTCTGACGTCACATACAGTTCACATATATAAATATATTTCTTAACAATAAATCTATAATAAACAGAACACGGTAGCTTATGTAAAATATATGTTGTAGTTACTTAAAATATTTATTAAATTATAAATTTTTAAAATGGAAACAGGAACCTTGATAACTTTTTTTTTCCTTTCTTTTTTTTTTAAATTAATTTAAGTTTTATAAGAAAAATGAAAGAATGAAAGAGAAAAAAAAGAAACGCTGACATTTGATTATGATTACATAATTAATTCTTCATCTTTCAACATCTCAAAACAAGCAATGAAAATTAAACCCCTCAAGGGACAAGAACAAAAGGTCGACTATAAATAAATTGTAAGAGGGACCTTGAAAGAAGAGCTTTAAAAAGTATTTATGTAAGTAAAACAAAAATATATAATAATATAATAATATAATAAAATATGGAGCAGGTTAAGGAAGTCCAAAGAAAAGGAAGAAAAAAACTGAAACAACAAAATAAAACAAAAATTCTGTTAAAAACATAAGAAATTGTTGGTAAAAATCTTTACGCAAAAAAATCTATCTAACATAAATAAAAAAAAAAAAAGCAAAAATATTAAAAAGAAAAAGGAACGAAGGAAAGAATATTTTACATTTTTCTTCTTTTTCTTCATCTTTATTTCGTTGAATTTAAACCATCTATACGCACTTTAGGGAATATCTAATAATTTACTGAATTTTAATTAAGAATTATTAATTAATATTAAAAATTAATATACACAACATTAAAATATTGTTGGTCTTCTACTTTTGTATATATTTTTTTTTTTTTGCTTCCTATTTTATTAAAAAAAAAAAAGGAATCTCTTTAAAATTTTCGGACTGACTTTTCTTAATTTTTTTTTTTTTTGTTATTGTTTTCTGTTACATATTTTACCACTTTTTACCATTAAAAAAAAAATTCTTCTGCCTTCCAAGTATCTAAAATTTTTATGTTTTAAACATTTCTTATTTTCTTTTTTTTCTCGTTGGTTTTTCCTCTTTTACTTTTTTTTTCTTTGGTTTTTTTTTTGCGTTTATTTTGGTGAGTCAACAAGAAAATATAAAATACTAATGTTTTATATCTTAAGCAGAGCTTTTGGATTATATCAGCTTTTCATTCAATTCAATTCCATTAAAATTCATATATTTTAAATAATTCTTATACAAAGAGTGTGACGACAGTAAGACTTCTTGCTTCACTTAATTCAAGTGTTTATATATTGTTTCCATCACAAAACCAAAAGAACAAAAAAAAAACAGAATAAGATAAGAAAAAGGTTAAATAAATATCTATATCTTTAATATGAATTGTATAAGAATAAATACAATCAAAAAAAAAAAAATAAATAAAAAATATTGTAAGTAAGTTTATAACGATGAAATGAATTATAAAGTAATAAACATCATCATGACTTGACTTTATAAATATATGTATTTATAACTTAACAAACATTTTTATATTTATCCGGATATTTTTTGAATGATTTATGAATATGAACAAATGCATAATATATTATTCTATCGGTTATTTCATTTATCTAAATATACAACATAAATGTTGGGTTTCACAAAACTATTTAATGACTATTTAAATACTATTCCATCTTACTTTACATTGTATGATGTTCTTGAATAAAATTGACCTGAAATCTGATACTGAATTGAGTATATTTTAATTGAGTATCAATGGATTAAAGAATTCTCTGAATGAACTGTATAATGTTGTGAATATAAAAATATATTTAAATATGATTAATCCATATTCTTACATTTGCAGTAATTAAAAGCAGATTTTATCCATTGAATATAATGAGGGAAAATGAGTAAACTTTACATAAACGAACAACAACAACAAATAATTTTTTTTTTATAAGAATGAATGAATGAATTATAAAATAATATATCTACTCTCTTGAAGCAACTTAATTTACTTTTAAAACCATTTTAATTTCCTTCTTTATTATTTTTTTTTTCTCTTCTGTTCTGAGTTTTTTTTTTTGCTTCTGTTTTTTTATACCGCCCCAAAAATTTTAAAAGAAACAAGGCAAAAAAAAAAAAACAAAGTAGAAAACAACGAAGAGAAAAAAAAACAGAAGTGAAGTGTATAAGAAGAAAGAAAGGAAAAAATGGGATAGGATAGGATAGAAAAAATATATACAACAAAAATTCATAGTCTGAATAAACGAACAGAAATGTTTACTATTTACATTTCATCGTATATAATAATGTTGAATGAATTAATCTATTTTAAACATAAAAAAAGGTGAAGTTATAAGTTGGGTTTACATAGAGTCATAGATAATCAAAAGACATAATAATAACAATAATCATTATTTTGTCTTTCTTTCCCTTCCCCCCATCCATCAAGGCACAAAAAACCTTTTTTCTTCATATTTTTTTTTCCCCTTCAACATTTGTTCTTAGCTTTTCATTCCACTTTTTTTATTCGCAAATTTTTTTATATTTCCTTCTTTTTTTTTCTCTCTCTCTCTCGTCTCTTGTATATTAAACAACAGCAACGTCAAAAGGTCAGGACAAACACAGAAAAAGAAAGAAGAAGAAGAAGAAATAAAAGAAAAAAAAAAAGAAAGAAAAGAAAGAGAAAAAAATTATATTTCTGATTTTAATTAAAAAAAATTGTTTTCACTTTGTGATGTAAAAAAAGAAAAAAAAGAATTCTTTTTACTTTTAATTTAAGATTTTTCATTTTATTTATTTATTTTATACATTATTATTTTTTTTTTTTGTTCTTTCCATCTTCTCATATTTTTTTTTCTTTTCACAAGGAATAAATAAAAATGAAAATGAAAAGAAAGTTGTGTCTCGTAAAAAAAAAGAAAAGAAAGAAAAATAATAAATTGAATTTACAGAACGCAAAATGAAAATCATACATTATAATTTTCACTGAAGTCCGTATCGCACACATTTGATAAAGACTCGTAAACATTTTTTTCCCTTAAATAGAAAATAAGAAATAGAAAATAATATTTTACCACCTTCACTTCTGAGGTTAATGAAGAATTTTAAAAATACTTTGATACTTTTCCTTAACTGAAGAAAAAAAAAAAACAATATGTCACAACTCAACATGGGAAGACATTTCAATTTCAAAAGGCATGAAATCTACAAACTTATTAAAGCATAAATCGAATGAATTATAGGAAAATTCAGTTATTATAAAATAATTATCCTCCAACAAACAATTGATTCTATGGATTTTAATTATTGAAGGCGATTAATAAAAAAAGTCTATATTGTTGTTTCTTTAGATAACAAAAAAAAAATGGGTGGACAAATTGTAAAGATCGTCAACCGTGTGCTACCTGCTACGCCCTTTAAAAAAAGAAATAAATGAAAAAGGAAAAACAGCAAAAAGGGGGTGAAAAAAAGCAAATTAGAAAATTATTATTCTTCTTTTCTTTTATCGAAACATTTATTTTTCACATCAAGACAAATTAAGTCATTGCTAGTTGAGCGTCAGAAATTGTTAAAAGAAAATTATGAATTATCATTTTTCTTAAGAGAAAACTTTTTCTATTTTTTTTTGTCATAAAACATATTTTTATCTGATTTACAATTTATTCTTTTATATTTTTTACTCTTCTTCCATTTCTGACGCAAAAGAATTTAGGAATTTGTTTTTTTTTTCTCTTGTGACTCTTTTGAAAGAATTTTCATTTGCATTTTTTCTGCTTTTTCTTTTTTTTATTTTTTTATTCTCTTTTCAAATGATGGTAATTTGAGTTTATTTTCTCTTTTTCTTTTTTTTTTTTTTTCTTGTTTTCTTCCTTTAACATATCCTAGTAAAAGTCCTATATTCTATATGGAAAGTCTAAAGCTAAAGTCTAAAGGCGAATATATATAATGTTTGTTTTTTCCTTTTATTTTTTTTTTTTTTGTTGTTTAGGACATTCAATAAATTCCATTTTATATACAAAGTACTGACAAGTTCCTA
This sequence comes from Pedicia rivosa, assembly GCA_963082725.1. Lineage (NCBI taxonomy): Eukaryota > Metazoa > Arthropoda > Insecta > Diptera > Pediciidae > Pedicia > Pedicia rivosa. The sequence goes on along the minus strand of OY720153.1, from coordinate 7,679,012 downwards.
CAGCCCCCCACCCCTTCAAAAAAAAAAAAACATCTCACAATATAAAGAAGAAAAATGAAAGAATTTCTTATTTTTTTCCCAATTTTTTCTTAAAAAATAAGAGAAGAAAAAAAAAGTGTGCGTTCACACAAGCCAATATGTAATAAAAGTCAAATATATTATAGACTAAAAAAAGAAAAAAAATAGGAAAGGGAGAAGGGACAAGGAAAAACTATTGATTTCCAAAAAAGAGTGTAGAAAAAAAAACTGTTTATTTAATTCAGTGAAACTTAAACTAGAAAAGGATTGAAAAGGATGTTGTATTGAGGTTTTATAGAATATTATTCAAAATGAATTATTGTGAAGGAAAAAAGAAAAAAAAAATATGAATAATATAAAAAGTTTAACCAAGAAATAAAGAAGAATAGAAATATAGAGAGAGATAAGAGGCAAAGAAAATGACGAAAAGTTTAAAAATGAATGAAGTTAAATTCATATCACGTTTCATTATTCTCTGGACCAGAATAATATTTTTAGAGTGGATAAATATATTTTATATTTTCATATTTCGGATGTGAGAATTTTATTTTTATTTTTTGGTTTGGTTTGGTTTTTTTTTTCTTCTTCTTTGCTCTGTGAATTTCCATGATTAACAAATAAAATGCCATTTATAGCGTCCAAGAAGACGAAGAAAAAAGAATGGTAATTGAATATTCAAATTAATATAAATTGAAAATTTTTGCGGGTTGGTTGGAAGAGATGGAGAAAGAGGAGGAAGGGTGAGTAGTAGAATCTATTATAGAACTTTTGAAAAGGTCAACTCCATTTATTGTATTTTGTAAGCTCGTTTATATTTATTCTCCATCGCTCATCGCATCTCTTTCTCACACTCGCTCTCTCTCTGTCTCACACAAAAACACACACATACATAAAAAAGAAGAAGAAAATGTATCAATTGAAAATTTACGCGCTTTATACTATCTCTCATCTGGCACCCTCCAATATTTTTTCTCTTTTTATTTTTTTATTTATATTTATTTATATGATAACATGACGTCCATTCATCCATCTATAGAAAGAAGAATATTCTTATGTATTATAGAAAATGTATTTTTATTAAAATATTATTCAAGACGTAAATAAAAAAAAAAAAAAAAGAAACAACAACAAACACTAACAAAATGAAAAAAAAAAAAAGTGTTTATGCGGTGTGTGTGTGTGTTTGTGTGAGTGTTAAAGTTTAGAGTGAAAGAATGAGAAAGAAAATGAAAATTCTTCTTAACAAAAAATATGTATAAGCAAGCAATATACATATTTTATGTAGATTTATTTTGTAAATAAAGTTACTTATAATATATGAGTTACAATATTTATATGTGTCAATATTATATTCTTCTTATATATAAATTTATATACATATGTATAAATGTGTATGTGTATATATGTGTGTGTGTGTGTGTGTGTTTTTTTATCATGAAAGCTCACACCTTTTGAAAGAATGTAAAAATGAAGACAGTGAGAGAAAGGGAGTGTAGCAAAAAAAAAAAAAAAAACATTTATCTACAAAAGAAGATTATAAAAGATTTTCCTTTTTTCTTTTCTTTCTTAGATATTTTGTTTTTGTTTTTTTTTTTTTTTTTAAGTTCTCAGCTTCAAAATTATTTTTTCTTTTTCTATTTTTTTTTTTTTTTGGTTTTTGTTTTTTGTTGATTTTTTATAGAGAGAGTTTGAGTAACACTTAAAATTTTCCTACTTCTTCTTATTATTCTTTTTATATATTTTCTTTTGTTTATAAAACGCTTAATAATGAAAAATGAAAAAAAGTTTACTGTGAAAGAAAACGAAAAAAAAAAAAAAGAAAAAAAAAATCAAAAAGAAAATGTTTCAAAAAAAAATTTGACATTTTTTCTAACTTTCTTGTTGCTGGTTTTTTTTTTAGACTGTATATTTTGTTAGGTTTTTGGTTAATCAGATTAAAGGTTTTTAAGAAACCAACTTAAGGCAATTTAAATTGACATTCTGTTATGTTTTTCTTCCAACTCCTACACCAAGAAGGTAGAGAGGATTTTCTAAGTCCTAATTCGCAATTAGAGAGATTAAGAATGGAAAACACCTTGACTTTTAAGCCTCTTATATTATATATATTAGTCAATAGATATACATATTTAACAGACAGACAGGTAAATAACAATAAAAAACATAAACAACAACAACAACAACAACAACAAAAGTAACAATAAAAAAAGAAAATAACGCAAAGAAAGAAAGAAAGAAGAAAAAGGTTTGTATTTAGTAAATCAAATTAGATGAGAAAAACCAAAATTAAGATCCTTTAATTCTAAAAAACCCCAAAAAAAAAAAACGAAGGAAAAAGGAAAAACTAGAGAAAAACGAATGAAACGAAGGAAAGAAGTGAATATCATTAAAAAAAAAAGAAGAAGAGGAAAAAAGACGAGTAAAAAGAACGAAAAGCACATTTTTATAACTTTTATTAGCGTTAGTCTGCATGTGGTCCAATTTTAATTGTAGCAAACATAAAAGTAACAAAAAAAAGTTTTTCTACATAAAAACCGCAGGTGATTTGTATTATTTAATAAATACTACATTTTCATCTCACCCTCCCCCCCCCCCCCACACACCCCGTCACCAACCCATCTTTTGAGCTCATAATAAATTTAATTAAACAATAATTTTTGATCATGGATTCTTTACTTTTTTTTTTTTGTATAATAATAAAATATTATAAATGTATAGGATAAAGAAGAGGAGAAAGAGGAGAAAGGGAGAAGATATTCTCTCTTTGCTTTATTTAAATTCCTTTACATTTTGATAATAAATTTTTTTATTATTTCATTTTCTTACTTTTCTTTCTCGATTTTTCTTCATTTTGCAATATTTTTTCATTTTTTTCTTTATGTGTATGTGTGTGTGTGCACTGTATTTTTTTTTCCATTTTTTGCTGTGAAAACACAAAATAGGAATTTATGAAGCCCCATCTTCACAGATACGTACAGTTTTTTTTTTTGTTTGCGTTTTATTCTTATTTTTTAATTTTGCCAAAATAAAAAGGAAAAAATAAAATAAAAAACAAAAATTCTTTTGATTGTTTGAAAATAAATATATTTATATGCGCGTTGGTTTTATACGATTTCTTTATTATTAGCTTTGTAAGTACAACAACAACAAAAATATGTATATATAAAAAGAAATAATCGTGCTGTAAAAATTAGATTTAACAATGAAAGATGAAGGAAATGAAATGGGAAGGGGATGTGTATCGTTAAATGGATAAGAATATGAAAAGGTAATAATCTCTTCGTCCTTTACCTTTTTTTTTTTTACCTCGAAACACACTCGTATTACACACATTACACATATGTATTATTATGAACTTCATATAAATGGAGAAATCTTTTGAAAAATTTCAAACAAAGAAACAAAGAAGAAAAAAAAAGTGAAGGAATAAAAAAAAAGTAACAGCAACAACAAAGGAAAATAAAAAAAATTATAGTTGGTTTTTTTATTCTTCTTTCTATTTTTTTTTTTCGTATGATTGATGACATTCAAGGGTAAAAAATAAGAGAGAAAATTTATTCTAAGAGGAGGAAAATATAATGATAACAAATTCATTTATATATCTTCTTTCGTTCTTCTTTTTTTTTTCTTAGTTGTCTAGAGGAGTTTTGCTTTTGTTTCTATAAAATAATGTTCAAAAGAAAAAAAAAAACAAAACAGAAAAGAAACAATTTATTCAAACACTACAAAGAAGAACCAAAAAAAAAAACGATATTCTTGTTAACATTTTTTTTTCTTCTTCTTTTTATTCATATAAAATTGTGCAGATTCAACGAATATTTGAATTATTTATAAGAAGATTTTGAATATCACAGGAACGAAAGAAAAAAAAAACACAATTCTCATCCTCTCTCCACGTTGTGTGTGTGTGTGTGTTTTTTTTCTAGTATTAGTATTTATTTAGAAAGATAAAAAAAAAAAAGAAAGAAAAAATAAAAAAAAAATTATTGTGTGACTTACCCCATTTTTTTCACAAACACCGCCAGCATTTTTAAGGTCTCCTGTCCACGCTAGTCCAAGTGTACCCATTTCAAAGTCACGATATGTAAACATATAGGCCAGACAAAAAGCGTCATAATCTTCCTCTAAATAAATTAAAAGATAAAAATTGTATAATTAGTTACTGTACGTAAAACAACAACAACAACAATTTAAAAAAAAAACCAATCAAAGTAATATTTTGTTCATTTCATAAATAAAAAAATTCTTTCGTTGAACAAAATAAAGTCATTTGATTATAAAACGTCAAATAATAAAATATATTTAATTTCGATATAAATTCTTTTTCACTTTTCACAAAATTGTACAAAACAAATTTCATTAAAAATGGTTACAGAAAAAGAATTTAGAATTACTTTAAGACAAGAAATAAATGTAAAGAAAATTTTTGTAACATTCAATTATTAATTCCTTATTTTTATTTATTCTACTTTTTTTTTCTTTTTGTCTAAATGAAAATTTTTGTAGAAACCAAGGATTGTCACACCATTTTCAATGCAGTCAACACAACCAAATACAATTGTCTCACCACCACCAAGGTATGAATTTTTCTACAAATTTTCTCTCACTTTATTTCACTTTAAATATTTTCCTGTTTTTTCTTAGAAAAGACACAAAAATATTTTTGTTCACCTTCTAAAATTTTATTGATACTTTAAGAAAAAAAGCATATAAAACTTTAAAAATAAACTCAAATAAATGTATTATTCCACCTTTTTTTTTTTGTTTCTTAAAGAAAAAAAAAATCGTTACAAAAACAACAATAACAACAACAACAAAAAAAAAAAAAAAGAAGAAGTCAAACAGAAACAAATAGGCTTTACGAATTTACAGAATTTATTTATTTATTTGAAACATCGATTTCTTCAAATCATAAATATAAACGACAAATAAAAAAACAATAAGAACCTTTTTTTTTTAGTTCTGTTTCGTCTTTTTCCTTGTTTTTGTTGTCATTCCTATACCTCATTCCCCCCACTCCCCACTCTTCGTAACACCCAACCAACAACCGAGAAACAAAACTCACATTCATTTTGCGGGTGGAAATTTTTGGAAAAATAAACTATTTGTTTTTCATTTTCTGTAAATTTTATTTCTATTATGTTATTAATTTTGTGATGTGTATTTTCTCTCTGTTGTTTTTAGATTTTTTTTATATAAAAAAAAATGAAGGAGAGTATGAGAAATAGTAGGGTACGTTCATCTATATACATAATATTATCTTGTTTGGTACCTATATAAACAAGACACACGTTAAATGTTGGAGGGGTGTGAGGTTGGTAGGTTTTGATGTTATTAATGGGATGAGAATGGGAATGAGACGAAAGTGATTTGATAAGAGAAAAGAAGGAGAGGTGGTGATATTATATACATTAAAGTCCTTTTAGATACGTTATTTTGTTTAATGAGTTTTATATTGCCAACGATTATTATATAATATGTATTAAATTTAACAAAACGCACACTCACACACATATACACATACACACATATAAACATACACACATATAAACATACAACACACATATCCATGGCTTCTCATAAATAAAACATTGTACTTGGTACTTAAAAACATAAATTACCAAAATAAAATAATATTCATGTAGGTAATATCCATCTTCTTCTTCTTCTTTTTCTTTTACTTTTTACCAAAAACAAATTTTCCATTTTTTTTTTTATTTCCCCATTTGTTGCTGTTGTTTTTGTTGTTGTTTTTGTTAATCATAAATTAGTCTTTTCTTTTTTTTCTTCTTCTTCTTTTTTTTATTTATTTATTTTTTTATTATGTTATTGTTACTCCCTTAATAGATGTCATGTTTTTCGTAAAAGAAGAGTCGGTACATCATTATTTCGTAAATATTTTTTACGTGGTGATATACCAATATGCAGGGCATACAATAAAAAAAGTCCACCTGGTACAGTACTGATGTGGAGAATATCACCAAAAGAACTGGACTATTCACACTACCTGCCAATATTTTTTGATGGGTATGAAGAGACTTTCTATATTTTTTATTCTTCTGTTTTTTTTCTTTTTTTTTTTTGCTTTTGCTTTCCCCTCTTTTTTTTTATTATTTATTTATTTCTATAAAATAAAATGAAAAGGACCAAAAAAAAAAAAACAAACAAACAAAAAAAAAAACGAAGAAAAACCAAAAGGTTGTTTTTTTCTATTTTATTCTTTATAGAAAAAAAAAGTATGTGTGTGTGTGTGTGTATTCTATATTGGAAGGATATAATAACAGCTTTGATCGTTTTGTTTTCATCTTGAATGTTTTTTTTTAAGGTCACACATTTTTTTATTGTTACGATCGAATCCGAAAATCCTTACATCTTTTTTTTGTTTTTTTGTTTTTTATGTATTTTGAAGGGTTTTATATTTCAATATTTTTTCTTTCTTCTTTTTTCTTTTATCGGATAAACTTTTAATTAATTCTCCAATTATTTTTGCTTGTTTGTTTGTTTTTTCTTTCGTTTCATTTCGTTGTTATTTTAAAATTTTAATAAAATACAAAAAAAAAAAAAAGCCAACAATACAAAAATTCTTTTAATTATAGATTGTGTGAATCAGAGAATCCATATAAAATATTTAGTCGAAGCGGTGTTTATGATATGCTTAAAATTGGAGGTGATAAGGTAAGTTAACTTTTTCCATTCATTTTCCTGTGTACATTTTCTACTTTTTTTTTTTTTTTTTTTGTTTTTGATTTCACTTCTTTTATTTTATGTGCAAAAACAAAAAAAAAATGTAAGTCTCGTTAAGGTTAAATTATATTAGGAAAGCGAAGTAAAAAAAAATGTAATCGCTTTCAAAAGAAAAATTTGTACTCTAAACTTCATAAAGACATAAATCATTTTTCTTTACAAAAATAATATAAAAAAAAATGAAAAAAAAAGGAAAGGAAAAAAGGAAAAAAAAAATTCAAACAATCAACTAAACATTAATAATTTAACGTCATCATTATCATTATTATTGTCTTGAAAATGTTCTGAATTTTAAGGTTTTTTTTTTTCTGTTCTCGTCTTCCTTTTATTTATTTTTATTTTTTTTTTCCTTTTATAAGAATATCCCCGAATCAACAGAAAGAAAAAGAAAGTAGGACAGAAAAAGAAAATATCAAACCTTCTTAACTCATATATAGAGACGACTTACACGACACACACACAATCATTTTACGTCTGCTGAAGTCGCATTATTTTTCTTCTTACTCACAATAAAAACTTCCTTTCAATATTTTCTTTTTTTTCTTTTTATTTAAACCCTCTCTCTCTCTCACTCTTTTTCCTTTTTCACTTACATTGAAAAAAAAAAACCGACCCCCGTAAATTTTTCTTCCTTTTTTTTCCATTTTTTTTTTTTTTAAATAAACTGAAAATAATTTGAAAGGCATTATATGTTTTGTACTTTGTGTATAACGAGACGAAGTTTGTAGCATAAATATTCATCCGTATATTCATAATATCGTATATTTTGAATGAAAAAAGAGAAGAGAGAGAGAAAAAAAAAAACACTGGATGTAAGTAAAGTATGTGTATAAAGGAATACACCCGGAAATATATTTAGTACAACTACAACAACAAAAAAAAAACAAACAACGAATAGCAACAACAACATTTCTTCCATTTTTTTTTCTTTTTTTTTGTGAAAATTTATGAAAGAAAAATATTATAAATATGAAAATTTAGAAAAATAAAGAAAAGAAAGGAGAAAAAAGGAAAGGAAAAGAAAAACAAAAAAAAAAGGAACTGAAAAAAGAGAAAAAAAAAGAAAGAAGAAGAAGAAGTGAATATGAGGATGAAGAGAAAGAAAATAAAATAAAAGTAAAAAGAAAGGAAAAAAAAAATTATTATAATGCATTAGGGAAATAAATTTTACAATAATAATTATGCTTTTCTTTATTTTCTTTTTGTTTATAACAAAAAGAAAAACAAAAACGAAAAGAATGAAAAACAAAAAAAAAAAAGAAGAAGAAAAATATTAAAATTAAAATGAAAAACAAAATAGGAACAACAAAAAAAAATTCATCTCATTTTTATTATCAAAAAAAAAAAAAAAAAAGAAAAAAATGAAGAAGAAGAAGAAAAAGAAAACAAAAACAAAAAAAAAAAAATTTCTATATAATATTTAAAGTGTAAGTAATTTAAAGAAGATTAATCGTAATTTCTTATCATCTTCTCTAGGTTTTACCCGTTGTGCCACAGTTGATTATCCCAATTAAGAAGGCATTAAACACTAGAAACCCTGATGTTATTATAGCTACACTAAAAGCCGTGCAACATTTACTAATGACAGGTAATAAAAGGAGGATTATTCTGAATTTTTAATAAATTAATACCTTTTTTTTTTTTATTTTGCTTTTGTTTTTTTTTTCTTTTTACTTTTTGCTTTCTTTTCTTTTCTTTTTTCTAAGTAAATCGATAATTAGTTAAAAGTTAGAAAGAATTTTTGATGTTTTTTGATATTCTTTTTTTTTTTTTTTTTTGCTTTCTGTTGGGGTTCGCGTTGCTAAAATTTCTGCTTATAGTAAATACAACAACAGCAACAATAAAAAATTAAGGTTATTTTTTTTTCTTCTTCTTCTAAATCTTACGTAAGAATGGTTATTAATCGAATGGTTTTATTTTCTTGACATTTAAAAGATGGTTAATTCTTTTCATTGATCAAAATATGATATTTTAATTGTGTTAATAAATCAGCATAAAATTTCGTCCTTAAATATAGGACTGACTAATAATCATTATATGGGTTTATTGAAATGCAAAAAAAAAAAAAAAATGGGTGGAATATAAAATGAAAACTGAATTTTAAATTATAAAATTTATAGACTAAGGACAGAATATTGTTACAGAATTATTGTTGAACTTTAAATTTTAATGATCTTTCTAAATTATTATTATGAAAAAAAAAAATAAATTATAATTCAGAAATGTTGATGTAATAAAATGCAAGGGATCTTTCACTTTTATTTTTACTGCATAACTGAATAAAGTTGACTTTTCTCCAACAAAGCAAAATTGTTAGTTCGAAAATGTTTGACTTGCAGTTGAGATAAAGTTTATTAAAAATATTTACTGATTTTGTTGTTGTTGTTGTTGTCCTTAGTTTTAAATTTTCATATAAATTTTTGTTAGTTTTCTATTTTTATAATTTTCTAAAAAAATTCTAACTTTATCAATATTTTTCAGGACCTTACATTGGTGAATCACTTGTACCATATTATCGTCAACTTTTACCAATATTAAATATTTTTCGTAATGTAAATGTGAATATTGGTGATAAAATTGATTTTAATCGTATTGGTAATGTTGGTGATATTGTTGATAAAACATTACAACAATTAGAAAAATATGGTGGACCAGATGCATTAATTAATATCAAATATATGGTGCCAACATATGAAAGTTGTGTTTTTAATTAAAAAAAAAAAACAATTTTATTTTTTTATTGAAGCTTTTCCTATTTTTCTTTTGGCATTGAAGGAAAATATTTCCATCAGTTTCCCTTATTTACTTTTTTCATAATTTTTCCTTTCATTTTTCATTTTTCAAATTAATAAAGAATTTAATAATATTTTATGTAGCATATTTTTTTACATTTTTTCTTGAATGTATTTTTTTTTTCTCTCATTCTCGTTATTCAAGAACAGGAAAAAAAAATTGAATAATGTGAAATATTTTTAATATTTTTTATTACGAATTATATAAAAATCAGAGAATGAGAAAAAAAATAAAATTGCAGTCGTCTCCCTTTTTTACCTATATAATCCCCCGCCCTAATCTTTTTTGTTGTTTTTTTTTTCTTTGCAAAAACTAAAGGAGAAATTATTTCTTGTCTTTTGACTAAAAAAATAAGTCTAGAATTTCGTTAGTTAGAAAAGAAGACGACCACACAACACAAATATTTTGTATAATCAAAATAATAGAAATTTCATAAATTATTTTACGTTGAAATATTTCATCATTTTCTTTTCCCTTTTTTTGTTCTTTTCTTTCTTTACATTATAGTTGTTGTTGTTATTATTATTATTATTTTCGTCCCTTTTATAAACTTCCCTTTTTCATATAATAATATAAATTTCTCATCGTAAATATTAAGAGAGAATTTGGAAAATTATAATAGATGAAAAATGTTTGTACAATTTTGGTTTATTATTATTTTATAATACGACAAAAATATTTAGTGTTTATGGGTGTGTGTGTATGCATTGTTGTTGTTTTTTTACTAACCTGAAAACAATTCCAAAAATTTTTCAACACCATAGTTTCCTGGAAATCGGTATGTTGGATCTTTCAGAGCATTCAGATTGTGTACCTTGATTCGTTTTATCATGAACGTTATATTATCTGGTTTTCCGTCTCCGTTAAAATCTGGATAAGAAAAAAAAAAAAAAAGAAAAACAGAAAAGAAGGTTAAAATCTGGATAAAGAAAAAAAAAATCATATCACGTATGTTACATTAGGTTTTTTTCCTTTCTTCTTTTTGTATGTAGTATTTTGTACTATTTTACTTTATATATTGTGTATTATGTGTATAGGTTATATATAAAGAGGAGAGATAGGAGAGAAAGAGAGAGAAAGAAACAATCATAGAAAAAGAGAAAGAAAGAGAGAGAGTAATAAGTAAATATAATACAGCAGGTATATTGCAGCGGTTTGTATTTTCAGTATCATAGGTATTATGTGAAAGGGGAAGAAAAGAAAAATACTTCGAATACAAATTTTTCTTCATTTCTTTGTTCCCTTATGTTTATCCCTATATTTTTCATTTTTATTTAAATAAATTATGTAGATGTATTTATGTAATATAATAATATAAAGTAAATTTACATGAACTTTCTTATATTCATTCTATTTTTTTTTTTTGTTCTGTTCAACCAAAAAAAAAAACAGAGAACCAATAGACGATGAAGAAAGGAATGAAAGAGAAGAAAAAAAAACAATTTCTTTAGTTTTGTTTTTAAAGCGAAGTTTGATAGAAAGAGATTTTCATAGGATTTTAGTGAAGCGGTTTAGAAAGTAATAAACTAAGGATTTTCTTATAACATCTTTTGATAATTTTGAATATTATTAAGATAATTCATACATAGAATTAATGAATAATGAAATTTATAATAAAACAAGAGATATAGATATAGATTTATAGAGATAGCAATTATTATTTAAGATTTCTAATATCTACAAAATTGTAAATAAATATCGTTTGAATATAATTTAAACCACACACAATTCATACAAAATTGCATTATTACAGTCATCTATTAGAATTGAATTATTATACCCAGATTTACATTATTATTTTATTATTCTAATAAAACAGCTTATAGTATTAGAAATATTTCAATATAATATTGTTGTAGTCTTGTATTTTGAATATAATATAAGTGAACCTTTACAATGCAAAAATATAAAATTATTAAAGTCATATCTCATGTATAAATGTAACAAAATTATTAATTTTTACCTCACTCTCTCTTTCTCTCCTTCTCACACTCTTTCCAACAAACAAAAAAAAAAAATTTATATATATAAATAAATCCAGTATAGAAATTTACATTTTATGTTAATTTTAACGAAAATATATTTTAGATTAATTTTATAGAGAGAAAGAGGATTTTTTAGTCAATATATACAAAATTACAATATAATTATAATAAATTAAATATTCAATATTATGTTGTTGTTTTTCCTTTTTCTTTCTGTTTTGTTTTGTTTTTTTGTTCTTTATTAAAAAAATTGTATTAAAAAATTTGTGTTTACACAGAGAAAAATGAAATAAAAAGAAAGAAAAAAACAAAAAAAATGTAGGTTGATTTATTTACACCTGGGAAGAAAAAGATACAAGGAAATGCTTTGTTGACTAAATTTTAGAAATTTTTTTCATTTTTTGTCTTTTCCGGACGACTTAATTATAGAAAATTTTTGTTTGATAAGCAAAAAGAATATTTTAATGAAAATCTTGTAAATTAAATCAAAATTATTTAGTCAATTAGAAAATCGTAGTGGAATTATATTTATTTAGTCAATTGATTGTCAGATCAAGACTTCCGATAGAATTATGATTTAATTTTTAATTACAACTGAATCATTTTATTTGGCGAGAATTATGATAGAAGTCCCTTATTAATATTTCGTAAAATAATTTGGAAGGTATTTCAGTGAGTGATCATTCAAGAATCCTTTCAATTATTTATTATTATCTGAAGTTGGCAATTTTTTTTCTCTAATCTAATTCTAAGAAAATGTTCGAAGTAAGCAAATTAAATAAAATTGCATTTGCTTGTTTTTATTTGGATAAGAATTCAATTTCAAAATATATTTTTTTGTTTCTTTTGTTATTCTAAGATTAGACCCACTCATTTCAATGTTGTATTTTTTTTCTTTATTATGTTAAGTCAATCTGATCAATATTTGAAACATTTACATGTGATATATATATATTTGATTGTCAATAAATACATAATAAACTTCCCTTTTTATTTTATTATTCGTTTTTTTTTTATTCTTTTTTTCTTATTAGATTGAGTTGGTAGAAAAGTCAAATTGACATTGATAAAGTATATTTTATGTAACATGATGGTAACTCTTGGTCTCTCCTTCTTATTATTTTTATTTTCTATTGCTTCTCTATATTTCTTCTTTATTCAATGACCTCGACTTTCTGTTGTTGATTTTTATTTATATAAAAAAGAATATGACGGAAATTACAGTGTGTGTTGGTGTGTATCGTCTGACTCGCTAACTAGAAAAACATTTTCTTGGCCTTTTTTTTTTGTTTTGTTGTTTGTCTCTATTAAACCAAAAGAAAAATGAGACGAACTAAAAGAAAAAAATAGCACAAAAAAAACAAAACCTACAAAAGGTAGATTTTTCTTATTCGTATTGTTGTTGTATATTTTTCTTCATTTTTTTTTTGTTCTAACATAGAAACAGTGGTTTAGTTTTCTTTAGTCATCAGCTTAGCATGACTTGAAATCCGTTGCTATAAAGGTACTAAAGTTCGTTTAGATTTTTTGTTTTTCTTTCTTTTTTTTTTTTTTGCCATTCTTTCATTTTTCTTTTGGTTTTCACAGTCAATTCTTTTTCATTTCATTTTGTGTTTTTTTATTTCTATTCTTTCTTGTATTTACTGTTGTTGCTATTTTTATTATTTTAAGTATATTTTATTTTATGTGTTGTTGTTTTATTTTTTTCTTAAATAAACTTTAATAATAATAAATCCATTTTCTTTTATTGCCATTTTCATTTAAGTTTTTTTCCTTCTTTCATTTTTGTTTTCATTTCTTTTTTTCTTCTTCTCCTCTTCTTCTTCGTGTATTCAATTATAGTTTTATATAGAAATATTCATTCAAACGAAAAAGGATAACAGAATTTACGAAAATTTCGATATCGATGATTGAAAAAAAAAACCCGAAAAGAAAACAAAGAGGGAGAAAAAAAATAACGAAAGAAAGAAGTTCGTTATATAAGGAAAGGCAATATAATAAACAAAAAATATATACAAATGGAAGAGTGATTGAAATGAGAAAAACTATTTCTGAGAAAAAAAAACCAAAAGGGAAAACCAAAAAAAAAAAAAAAAAAGGAAATAAAATCAAATAGGAAAACTGTATATAACGTTTCTATAATATTTATAAAATGAAACGAAATAATAATAATAAAAGGATATGAAATGTTATAGACGAGAAATTATTATACAAGGAAACAAAAAATTATTGTTATAAAGATAAATGAGGGAATTATAAGAATAAATAGAGAGTATTAACAGAACAGCTTATCGATTAATTAGAAAATAATTAGTCGAATACGGACTTTATAGAAAATCACAAATTATTGATATTTCAACAATTATTAGGGTGTATTTACTACCACTTTACATTTATACAATTTAATCAGATTTTTGTCTGATCTCATTCTCTCGTCATCATCATTTAAAATCAAAAATAGTTTTCACATAATTTCCTTTCTAATTCAAACATTTTCTGTTTGATGTTGATTAATTTGACATAAATGTGTAATTTGTGTTATACGTCAATTTTGTGTGTAAAATCTTTAATCATTTATATATCTCTCTCTCCCTGTCTCTCTTCCACTCTTTACTTAACTGTATATAACTGTAGTGTATGAGTATGTGATATTTTCTAAACAAATAGAAAATTGTTAAAAGAAAAATGTAAAATTGTAATGATGTTTATTATTAGCTTCTGATTCATTATCACATTTTTATTCATTTGATCAAGGTCAGAAATAAAGGAAGAAAAATAAATAAATCCGGATATACGTTTAATCTATAAATAGTTTATTATATTAAATTTGAAAATCATCGCCACATCAATAATAAAGAAAGAACGCAAAAAATAATACAAGAATAGAAAAAAAAAATTCTTATAAGGAGGAAAAAGGAAGAATAAAGAAAGTTGGGTAAAAATCCAAACATTCCAATGATCACCGAAAATAAATCATAGCAAATCAATATTTGTGTTACAAGATTGGACAATATTCTTTCTTTCCTTTTCTCATATCTCACTCTCTCGTTCTTATTTCTTTCCTCTCTTTTATTCTGTTTAGGTGTTTCTGTTTCTGTTTCTTTTTCTTTTTCTTTTTCTATTTCTTTTTTATTTTTTTTACATCATCTTGGGCAACAACACACTTGAACCTCTCTTATAGAAAACATTGTATTTATTTATATCAAATAATATGTTTTTCTTTCTTTCTTTTTCCTTTTCTCAATTTGTCGTTTTTTCTTAAATTTTCTTTTTATTCTCTTAAAGAAAGAGAAAATATAAAAAAAAACACACATTTTTTTCCTTTTCTATTTTTTTTTTTTTTTTTGAGTATTTGTCATAACAAGTGTCAGAGTTTGGTTCAAGAAGGTTAATGTATCGTATATTTTACACAATATAAAAATATCAAATAATATAAACTCTTAACATTTGATTGGATAAAAAGAAAGAAAAAAAAAATTCTCTATTCAGAAAAAGGAAAAACATGAAAAATATATTTATTTTTCATTTTTAAGTTAAGTAAATCAATTTATCATAATTTCTATGAACTTTTCCCGTTTTCATTTTTCTTTACAATTAAATTTAAAATACATTAATTGATCTAAGTATTTAAGATTTATATTTTTAATTGCAATTATTAAATAAAGGATAAGAGAAAATTATTTGTTATTGTAATCAATTTCCTTAAATTATCTTGTTCATTTAACGAGTATTAATTCCATTAAATAAGTTGATAACCGATAATTATGTACAATGGATAAACTCTTCATTAGAATAGACTAATAATCTGTTTTTACCTGATGTTTCTCGTTTATTTTCACCAAAAGATTACTTTTCATAAAAGATACGTTTTTTTCTTCTTTTTCTTCTACAAAATTTCCATTTAAAATATTCTAATATAATGAAACGATTTTTACACGCAAAAAGAAATTTCTTAACTTTTATAAATGTTTGATTTTTTTTTTTCATTTTACTTTTCATCGCAAGTCAATTAAATTATTCTTCAGATTTTGAGTTTTTAAGAAGAAAAAAAAAAGTGATACTTTATCATGTGAGAATTTAAATTGAAATGATAAAAAAGAAGACGATGTGAGACATTAAGGTATTTTACATTATTGAAAGATTCTTTGGAAAATTCAACAAAAAAAATAATTTAAAACTTTTGTAAATATTTTTGGTTTTTAAAAAATGAAGAGCAAAACCATTCAAACGAAAAACAAAACACAAGAGAGAAAGAGAAAGAGAAGAGAAAAAACGTAAAATACGTTAATTGTATAATTTTAATAAAAATCATATTACAGAAATTCTTGCGTTTATTATTTCACGTTATTATTTGTTGTAATAAGTTTTCATTTGTAATTTTTTTTTTTTGTTTTTATTTCATAAATAATATTTTAATGTTATTTTGTTGTTGTTGTTTGTGTTGTTGCCATTTGTTAGTATAATTTTTTTTTTTTTGCATTTTAACATAAATAATTAACGATACGTGAAAATATTTTTTAATAATAAAACAAAAAGAAGAAAGAAAAAGAAAGGAAGGGAGGGGAAAATGTGAAGTGAGTAGATTTTTGTATATAAAAAATAAAGTGTAAAGTTTTTTGGTTTTACCTGTATTTTTATAGATTGTATTAGCTCTTTGTACATGTCGTGTTATAGCTTCAATGCTCGCCTCATCTGATCCCATTTTTTGAAAAAATGTATGATCTGCTTGTAAATATAACATACACGTACTTTTACGTTCGTAAGCATTACGTGGATTATTATCATTAATATCATTTCGTACATTTAAATTTATATTATTATGATTATGATGATTATTATTATTATTATTATGATTATAATTATTATTATAATTGCTATTTGTTAAAATCACATCTGGATCATAATTATTAAATATAATATTTGGTTTTTTCGTTGCACCATTTTTTGTTATAATTTCAACATGAGTTTTATGACTCGGTCGTGACATATTTATATTTATATTATTATTATTTATATTATTTTTAATATTATTATCAAAACTATTTATTATTATATTTCTGTTTGTGAATGTATTACGTAAATTAAAATCACTATTTGGATTATAGGAATTAACTAAAATATTTTTTCTATTCTGTTCTTGTTTTGACTGTTGATTTATATTTATATTACCATCATCACTTTGAAAATTATTATTATTATTATTATTATTGCGACTTAATGTACTAAAATCATCGTTATATGGAACATCCAGATCCAAGGGAAGCGGAATATTTTGGCTTTCAGTCATCTGTAAACAAAAGAATAACATGAAAATTATTAAAAATTTTATGAATGAAAATAAAACAAAAACAAAAAAAATTAAGTTAATTGACTAATTAATATTTAATTTGGTTTAATAATTTTTAACCAAACAAAAGAAAACAAATTTTACGTTTCTTATCCACCATCTATAGAATGATGTGGAAAATTTTTTTTTTTTTGGTCTCTATTTAATTGGAAAATATTTTCACTTAGTAAAAGAGAATAATCAAAATGTAAAGAAAGAAAACAGCAACAACAAAATAACACCACTTTGCTCAATGGATTTTTGTTGAATACAAAAAAAAAAGTTGTTTTTTCTTCTAAGTGCTATAATTAAACATAACCTCACATAAACATACACACACACACACACACATACACACTAGAATGTATTAGTGAAAGAGATTAAGTTTTTCATGGTTTTATAATAAAAAAAAAAGATAATCAAAAGTATGTTATCGTGTTTTAAGAGACTCTGACAATTTTCCAATTTGTTTTGTTGCAAAAAAAGAGGAAAAAAGAAAAGGAAGAAGAAACAAAAATGAAATGAATTTATATTCTGTCACATGAATTACAAAATATAATTCTATTTGCATATACACTTTCTTAATGCTTTTAAATCTTTAATGAATAACAATTCAAAATCGTTAATTGTATATAATTTAATAAGTAGGTAATAATATTATTGAATTGATTAGAAAACAGTTTTATGTTATTATTGATAATGAATAGAATAGAGAAAGGTTTTTACAATTATTTTGAAAATTAACAAAAAAATAATAAAAACAAAATGAAAAGAATTTATAATCAACAGAAATTAATTTATAATGAAGTAAAATAAGAACATAATTTAGTATAATAATCTTTTATAATTGGAATTTACAAATTTAAGTTTAATGGTTGTGTTACAAGTGAAATTTAAAAACAAAAACCTCTTTCACTAAGTACATATTACCAAAATTTCAATTCATTCTTCAATTATTGTAAGAAAGCAGAGCAAAAAAAAGTCAAAATGAATTAAAACGTAAATAAATCAAAATTATAATTTTACTAGAATTAATTTAATCAACTTTAAATTTCACACACAAATAATATTGGCAAATTATAAAAGAAGACAAAAAAATATCTTACCTCTTCAGGAAGCCAACGTTTTCTTCGTTTATTAAATGTCATCTTACTATCACTATTTATATTGTTATCCTTATTATCAGACTTAATTATTTTTTTTCTTTTATTTTTAAAATCATTTTTCAATTTTCTATGAAATTTTTCACTTGCACAATAATGTTCATTATTATTATTATTATTATTATTATTATTCTTTAATTTATTATTAAATTCATCAAAATTATTATGTTCATTTAAATTAATTGGATGATGCATTTTAACATCACTTAATTTATAAACAATTGAATGTATACCATTATTATGTAAATTTTTTGAATATCTTAATGATGGTTCTATATAATACTGTTCATGTTTAGTTGATATTGTACCATCAAAAAGATTATCTGATGTTAATATTCCATGTACATGTGAATTATCATCATCTGAAAATAAAAAATATAAAAAATTCAATTAATTATTATCATTTTTTTTTTTTTTTTGCTTCTATTTATAATTTTTATCATTTTCATTTTTATAATAAAAAAAAAAAAAAAACACTGAATGAAAGAAAGTTAGAAAACTTAGCAATAAAAGAAAAGAAAATAAAATATTGTAAAATTCTTTGATAATTCATAAAACCAAAACCAAAAAAAAAAAACAACAATAACAAAATGTAAAAAGAAAGAATAATAAAATAAAAATGTCTTTTGAGTTAATTTGATTTTCGTGACTGAATTATGAAAATGGGGGGGTATTTTTTTTTTCTTCTTTTGGGTTGTTGTTGTTGTTTTTGGGTGAAAAGATTTTTTTGTTTTTTATGTTACGAGTAAAAAATAAAAATAATTAATTCATATATTTTACTATAAGATATCACGATAATTTGCGTCTTTTTCTTTTCTTTTCAATTTTAATTCAAAAAGAAACATCAAATCCGACACATAATTATAATTCTAGACAAGCCCAATTGTATTGATTAAAAAAATTTCTTTAATTTGTGAAATGATTTTATTTCCTGATGTAATTTTTCTTCTTTTCTTTTTTCTTGTTTTTTTTTTCTATTCTTTTGAAAATGAAAGGCAAGAGGAGGAGATAAAAAAAAACTACAAGAATGTTTAGAAAATTAATTTTTTCTGTCCAACCCTTAAATTATTTATTTAAAAAAAAAAAAAACAAAATAGAAACAAAACTATGAAAGCCAGAAAATAACTATGAATTTCAAAGTGATTCACTCTCGTGGAAAGTTGATGATATCCGATTCCCATTAGTATTTCATGTATAAACATTAATTAAAGACTAAACTTTATCTCATGAGAGAATGATAACAAAAACATAGTTTATACCTTAGCACAACTTTACAAACACTACATATATTATTTTTCGAGTCCTTTTTATAACTATATTTCTAATAATAAAAAAAAACATTCTAATTTAATTATGATGATCATCTATATTTATAATAAAATTGGCACACATAAATGCAATCTAACAATCTCAACACCATATAGTAGAATATGATTGCAATTTTTTATAATTAGTTAGAGACTAACACTAGATTAAACTTTATGAAATACACGACATATGTAATTAGAAGAAAACAGGGGAAAATATAAATAAAAGCAAAAATTTAAAAAAAAAAAATTATTCTTGTGAAATACGAAATCAGTTTTTATTAGAAAGTTTAACAATTTTATTAAATAAATATTAAAGAAGTGCAAACATGAATATGAAATATAAAAAATGCAAACACAAAAAAAAAATGGACGAACATTATTAAATTAATGAATTTCAGTTCTTCATTATTCAATACTTTATGTTATAAATGGTAAATATTTTAATAAATCGGAGAGATAAAACTTTAATTGAAAAATACAATAATATAAATTTTAAAGATGAAAATAGAATCCTTGTGATTTTATCCTACGTAAAGCTAATAAGATAACAATAAACAAAGGATCTTTTATCATTTCATTCCAATCGTTTTATTCCTTTCAGACATTTTATTTGGAAACAATTTCTTTCTGTCTTATAAATTAAAAATAAATAGAAAAATCTTTAGATTTTTCATTGGAAAATGAATATTTTTCTTTTCTTCTTAAAATTAAAAATTCTTTTTATATATTTTGGTTGGTATGCCTGTTCATGATACAAAATTACAACTATTTATGGATACAATAAAAAAATAAATATATATATATATATATGATTACACAATAATTAAAGATGCCAAAGAATTTAATTTTCTTTTCTGTTTCCGTTTGACTTCATGTTAATATCCGTCTTTTCAAAAGAATATTATGTAGAAGCAATTAAGTCTAGAATTTTGTCATTTTTCCAAAGAAAAAAAAAAACAAACAAAAGACAAAAAGCCTCAAATAAAAATCAATAAAATTGTCTTCAAGGAGCAAGGACAATTATATATACTTGTATAATAAAACACCACAAACACACACACACATGTATAACCAACATTTTCAAACAAATAATTCAAATGAAAATTTATTATATAGAGAAATTATAATAATTTGTAATCTTTAACGAATTGTATAACAAATGTAACAAATTTACAATTTTCATATCTCTTCAAACATTTTCAAGAGAGAGAGAGAGAGAGAGAGAGAAAAAAAGATTATTAATAATAATTGAATAGAATTAAATTTTAATCCAATTATTAAAATTGCATAGAAGTATTACTTGAAAATTTTAAAGTCATTTTCATATAATAAATAAAATATTATAGATAGAATTTTCCTCTAGATATTGATTTGTCATAAAATTTTATTGTAAACCACAAAAGCTTATAGAGACTCATACAATTACAATCACAACTCAGCACAAAATTTCCTAATCAGATTTGTACATATGTACTTTTTCCAACATATACAAACTAATACTTGACAATTGGAAAGCCTCGCTATTTATTTTGCAATTTCCTCGATGACAGAAAAAATAATAGCTTTAAAGGTCTTCTACAACTACATCATATATATATATATATATATTTTTTTATTTATATGGTCACGCATTGTATCCACGATTGTATCATTCAGTCAAAATATACAATAAAGTACAGTGGGCAAACACATAGTTCACACACACAAACACAATTCAATAATATAAATATTAACTTTTGAATATAAATCGTAAATATTGACTCTGCTATTCTACATATTTTTTTTAAATAACATTATCAATCAATTATAATCTAATTTAGTATAATTAAAAGATGTTATGATTGCACGAGCGAATAATTTTAAATGTAGGTAAAAAAATTTTTTAAGAAAAATGTAATATTATTTCGAATAGCAAAGACAAGAAGAAATTATGTTGAAACATTTTTGTTTTTTTTTTTTTCTGTAATTTTTATTTTCCTGTCGTTTTAATAACATTTTTTGTATACTTTTCGTTGTTTTCAGTAAACTTCAATTTAATTGTCTTGTGTAATATTTTATATATTTGTAAAGACAATTAAATTAAAATTTGATTGACTTGACGACAACGAAATATATATAAAATGTCATGAATATTAGGTGACATTGTTTATTATATAAAGTACACATTTTATAAAACAGGAGTTATCAAACATTATAAACATACTTCTTGTTACCACAACAATTATCTACATTTACGTATACAATCATCCGCCAAAAACACATCCTGTAACGCATGACGTATACATTTTACGTCAAACATTTACGTTACAGAATAAATAAAAAAAAAACTTTAATGACACTTTTTCTGTAATACAGATTGTAATGTAAGTACGTGTACCATAGTTTCCGAACGCCTGTTCTAAATAAAGATTAGAAGGGTGGGTTAATATAATACCAAACAATAATAATGTAATGTACCAACACCAACAAAAAAATCAACTTATCTTCTTAATAATAATTTTCTATATATTAAGTTTGTTTACGGAAGTCAATCCTTATATATTATAATTGTGTTTCTTTTATATTTCTACACCCTATACACACCCTACACCCTCTACACTTACAAAATTTCTAATTTTATTTAAAATTATGAAAAATAAATAAGAACAAAAACAAATTAACAGATCATAAAAAATTTTCGGAAACAAAATAAAACAATAAAAAAAAAGAATCAAAACGAAAAAAAACAACCTTATAATGAAATTAGAAAATGGTTCGTTGAGTTTGAAAACTCTTCAAGTTAAATCAATTCAAAAATTCTATGATGCATGTTAGTGAATGTTAGAAAATATTTAGGTTCTATTTAATACTTAGACTGTATAAGAAATGTTAGAAGTTTAAAATTCTTTAGAAATGTTAGAACGAGGTTTATATCTTTTTTTTTTTTTTTGAGTTTTTATACCTTAAAATATATGGAGAGGGATAACATTACGATTAACTTGTCTTTTATTATATTAAATATAGACACATATACATCCATACATAAAGAAATAAATTACATTATTATGTATTATTATAATACATAAATTAACAAACATACTCTCATATATACACACACACACCCATATACATCTTTACAGATGATATGTTTTTCTCTTTTGGTTTTAATCGTGAGATTAACGACTGTTATAATAAAGTATAGTATTATATTAAACAGTATAAGAGAGTTAAAGGAGGATACGTGACGTATTATGATTTATGATAATAAAGCTTCAAGCTACTGTGTACCAATTACCTGTCTATAATCATGACTCCAATATACTATAAATATAAAGTATAGTAAATATACTAACTTTATGCACTTGATATTATTTAATCCTTTTAACAAATATTTTTCGTTCTCTACTTACTACTCTCTATAAATACATTATTGGCTTTATCAAAGTTTATTTTTATTTACTAAAAGAAAAAAAAAAAAAAACAGAAGAAGTGATCCCTTTTTTTCCCTTCCGGTTTTTGTGGATAAAATATTTAACCTTATAAGACTATCAAAATAAATTCAATGAATAAATTTTCCTTCATCAAAATGCATTTTGAAATTCGATTATATTGCCAAAACTTAATCCAAAAAACACAAAATATTCTCATATATTTTATATAATGTGATGTGTGTGTGTGTATAACATGTGTGTGTATATATAACAGATATATACCTTCTCTCCTCTAACCACTATATAATATTACATAATATATACGTATATTCTATCTACTTAAACTTTAGTTTTATCCTTACATTGAAATATAAATTGGTACATCTTCTTCTAATGTGATTTAGGTATCAATAGATGAATTTAATCCTAATATGATCTAACTAACCTAAATAAATAAATAAATAAATAAATAAGGATTGAGAGCAAATAATAATAATAATACATAATAGCAACAATAATAATAATTATAATAGAAACAATAATAAATAAAAAATAAAATAAATGGATATGAACGATTTATGATCTTCATAAGACAGAAATTGAATTAAGTTAATCAATCTAATAAAGTTTATAGTTAATTATTTTCACTTATTATAATACTTCTTATGAGGGAGGTCAATGTAAATATATTTTACAAGATTATGTCAGATTACTTATTTCATTTGATATAAAAAGAAAAAAAAAAATATATATCGTGTTATAGTCTATTCAGAGCTCAGAGGGTATGGCGTAAAATAAACGGAATATCAATACTGAAATTAATTCCATTGAAATTTCTTATGAAAATTACAAAGAAAAAAAATTAAAAATTTTATTGTATTATATTTTTTTCTTTGTAATTTTGTGGGAATTTTTTTTTTTTTAACTTTAATTACTTTTGTTCTCCCTTATGCATTCAATTGTTTTCCCTCTTTGAATTCACTTGAAATGATCGAAAAACAATGAAACATGAATTGATATTATTATGAAGCAAAGAGCCATGAAATATTCAGGAAAATTGTTTATGCCTGCTAAATATTTTTGTCCCCCTTTTAATTTTTGTCTTGCGAAAGGCAAATTCATCATAATAGTCGGAAAAATTAAACCACAGTTTTATTTCATTTTTATTTATGTGAAGTAGGTACAAATTAATTTTATAAAGGAAAATAAAAATGTAAAAAAGGAAAATGAATAAAAGAAAATCATATATGTACCTCATATCGTTAGGTATCCGTTATTATATATTTAAATTTATTTTATTTATGGTTATATCTGATTAGAATAAAAGGAGTCTTGTGTGTGATTGTTAAATGTAAAATAGGGTCAATTATACTCCTTATAGTAAAATAATAATAATAAGAAGAGAAGAAGAATTCAGAATAGACAACAATGAAGAGAAAAAAAATCAACCACTTCACATTACCTTATGTCTAAAATTCTTTTTGACTTGCAAAGTATATCCTTTTAAGTTATATTCTTCTTTTATTTTTCTACATTTTTTTACTTCGTCTACTTTGAATTAAAGCAACAAAAGGAATAATAAAAAAAAATTTAAGAATATATTAACAAGATTTTTCAAGTTTTTACGAGCAATTTGAGTAAATTTGTACTAGACTAAAGAGAAAAGAAAAAAGACATTTTCAAAAACATCAACCTAAGTATTATTTCCGTTCATTCTTCCTTTTTATTTATATATTATTTAAGTATATCCGATCAAATGTTGTGATGTGATCGATTGTGTATGTATGTCTATGTATATATGTTCTTATTTTTCATTTGTTGTTTATTAGTGTCATTTAACATTTTGGATAAGAAATAAAAGAAATATAAAAATAAAAACAAACTTTATCGTCCTTTTATTTATTTTATATCACATTAAAAGATGTTATGTTAGATGGACAAAAAAATATTATATTTATTCATTAAATTATTCTTTTTTTTTGTTTGTAAGTAAAGTAGTCACACCACCAACAAGTCCTTTTCAATCAACTTAAAAAATACTCAGAAATATAATATCCAATTTTATTAAATTAAATTTAAAAGTAAAAAAAAAAAGAGAAAGAGAGAAAAATGATTTTTATAATAAATTTCAAAAATATATACAAAAATCTTTTAACACAATTCCGGTACTTATCCTGCACTTGACATCAATATTCTTATGTCGATCAAATGAAGGAAAAAAAAATTATATATATAAGATTTTTTTATTGTCGTGCATATACAGGTAATTCATAAATAACAAGGACACAACATCGAAATACAACCCCACTTTATTTATATACACGCATAACCTACCACATAAGATCTTGTATATTTATTGTGAAAATCAGATTAATCTGAAATACAAAATTTTCTATCTAAATTCAATTTACACATATCCATATATATTCATGTGATGTGTGTGTGTATTAATATAAGAAATTGGATAAAAAATAGGTCACGTAAAGGTAGAAAGAAAAATGTTACAATACAAGTCAATTAGAAATGTCAAGTTTTTCTACTGCTTATATAATTGGAAATTCACGATATACATAAAAAAAAAAATCTATAAAGGAAATAATATAAAATCGTTTTTTATTCTATCTACAATAATTTTATTTAATTATTTTGAAAGTAAATTTTCTTAACTTCCCCCCACACACTTTTAAAGAAACAAAGTGACAGAGTAAAAAGATCAAAGCTCAATAAATTATTTTTTTTTTATAAAAAAAAGATTAAGATTTTTATCGAAAATTTAGAGATGAGAATCGGAAAAAGGAAAAACTTATACTTACATAAAAATAACGTGTAATATTTTCGTAAAATTTATTTTAAGAATAGAATGAAAAAGAATAAAAAAAAAACAAAATGTTTATACTTGATTATAGTGAAGTTAAGTTGAATGGAGAAAGTGTTTTAATGTTTTATATATTTTGTTCTTGTTCTTGTATTTTTTTTTTCTTTCGATTTTGTGTTTGTGTAGGGAAGATTGATTTTATTATCGAAAAGACATTTATTAAATAGCATCGAGATGGAAACTTTGTTTAGAAGACATAAACGACAAATCCTTAAATTGATGACATTTCGAAATGTATTTATGTACAAACAAAATAAAGATAAATACAGTATATAATCATTTTATATAAATATATAAATAAACAAACATGTATCAAATAATAAGAGTATTAGAATCGAAAATGTATTGCATTTTATATTTCTATATTTATAAAGGGATTCATATCGATTAATTCAAACAAAATTCTTTTATTGAAACTAAAAAGGAGTAGCTTTAGGAATGTTACAGTAGCAAGAGTAAATAACAAACATCCTTATTACCATTATAGCTCTGATAAATTACAATAAAATAATGGATATGATGTTTTTCAAAGTTTTGCATTAGTTGATGAAGTCATATATATTATATAATACTCAGCAAGAACAACTGAATCCACAGTTCATTTTTATTGAAGAGGGTGATACATTTGGGTCTTATATACTCAAACCTTACTCAAAAATCCATTCCCTTATTTAGGTTCTCCCATTTCACGGAACCTATATGTTCAATTCTAAGAAATTAATTTTTATCCCCAAAATTTTTTTTCCTATGGAAAATTATTATAATTATTTTTTTGTGCCATATTCAATATTTGGAAGCTGGAAAAAAATAATATTGAGAACGAATTTAAATATCGATTTGATTATAAAAAAAAAAAAAAACTAAATACAATTTTTTAAAAGATTCTCTCCAGAGACTGAATAAATGTGGAAAACCGAGGTAAATGGATAGTGTAAATGTGAATAGGGCAAAAAAAAACGAAAGTTTTCTTTTAGGGGTCCAATTCATTGAATGGCAAAGTAAAATTGGATCAACCTTTTTTTATTTATAAAAAAAAATTCCAGCTGTGTGTTTTTCATTTTTGTTGTATAAACTAAACCAAATATATACCACTTTCACTATATAGTCTCATCTCTTATGTTATCAAACTATAGTTTTCATAATTCCAGTGGGTATCGTTTAAAAGAAATTGGAATTAAATATTAAATTTGTGTTTAAATTTAAAAAAATTATAATAACCAACAACAACAACAATCAACAAAAAAAAAACGAAACGAAATCGACACAGAGAGAGAGAGAGAGAGAAAACGGAATAGATAAATGTTTAAAATTTTATAAAAAAATAATTCAATGTATGAAAAGCAAAAAAAAAAAAAAAAAGAAAAATTTATTTGGGAAATCCTCATATCCTGTGTGACAATAAATTCATTTCCAATTTTGCCTCCAGTACATAAGCTATCTCTTAACATAATATTTTCTATATTCACAAACAGATAAAATTTGTCAATGTGAATTTAAAAAAAGAAAAAAAAAAATAAAAAGAAAAAGAAAGAAAAAACCACGAATCCAATCGATATTTTTATATAATATAAAAGTCGATGTTAGAGACGTACATATGCTAAAGGTATACACACACATCTCATATATTCTGTTCATATAATTCTATTTGTATATAGAGAAAAAAAAATATTACGTATACGGTATACGTATAGGTAGAGAGGTACATACGTTCAATCCCATTTTGATTCAATTCAATATGTGGTTTTGAAGAACGTCAATAACAATTCTAAGATACATGAACGCACAAATAACACCTTTAGTATGAAAAAGAAGAAGAAGAAGAAGAAAAATCCATGCAAATTCAAATAAAATTTAATGGTGAAGAAAACTATGAAAATGAAAGAAGAACAAAAAAGAAAAAAAAAGAATAAAACAAAAAGAAAAAAGAAACGTAAAGAGGAACGATATAAAGTAAGAATATTTGAATATATGAGAACAAGAAGTGAAACTTATATTATTGAGATGAAATTATATTACTTTAAGGATATTATATCGAAATAATAAAGAAGTATAAATGTGTGTGTGTGTATATATATATAGAGTGAAACTTGGGGACTGACAATTTTATTACCACGTCTAAAAATTTTCTTCATTACTCAGAATTTTTATTATTTATTAAATACGTTTTATTTTTATTATGTGAATGTAACCTACTTGAGGGGTTGTTATGGCTTAACATAAAAACCTTTTGAACTACGTATATTTGTATTTATTATATGAATATCTGACGGTTGTATGTGTTATGTAACAGTAATTCAAGTATAATATAGAAGTACTTATAAATATATTTTTTAAGCTTCATCAGACTTTTTTTTCTTTCCATAAAAATAAAAGCAATTAATCGTCTAGATTTTTTTTGTTTTTACTCAACAATATTTAAGCTTTCACTTTTTCTCTAAAGCTTCCCATTCTACCCAATTGAATACTTTCTATAAAATAAACAAAGAAATTAAAGTTTTTCCCTTTTATTCAGAAAATAAAAAAGGGGTAAAATATCGTAAAGAAAAATTATCTTTATTTTTACTTTTGGATTTTCTTTATTTCTCAGAAAAGAATAAAAATTTTCTTAAGTTTTTTTCTATTTTATTAGATTTCTCAGTAGAACGTTGTTCCGGTAATTATTAATAAAAACAGAATAAAAACATTTAAGATGAAGATTTCGGAAAATGATGCATTTAATAACCCCGATCAGACACAGACATTGAAAAGAACAAGTAAACAAAAAAACTTTTCTTTTCTTATTTTATTCTATGTAAACTTAGCGATTTCCATTCTTTTGCTTTACTTAATAATATTACGATTGGTATGCCGACGTACAGATACTTTAAGATTACATTATTTTTAAATATAAAGTTCACTGTATTCAGATGAAAATTTTTATACCATTTTTTTACATATTTTTACTTTTTCTTTCGTCTTTTTTGTTTATATTGATTGATACACGATAATATATATTTTCTTTCAGAAATTATATTTGATGTTGAAATTACTGTTATAAGAGAGAAATAAGTACCTACAGTCCTTAGGGATATCTATTTTTTCTTTGATTTTTTTTCAAAGACCACCAAAACAAATATATGATTTATCTTGTTGTGTAAATACACAAAAAAAAAATATTTCAATGTATTGAATAATATAATTTCCTTATGTATCTACTTCAGCTCATACCACACATTATATCCCTTCATTTATTTTGACCGCAAAAGCAAAAAGAAAAAAAGATTCATTAAGTGAACGTGTCTTACAAGACTTAAGAATAAAAATAAATAAATAAATAATTGTACAATAAAAAGTAAGTGTTTGGGATAAAATGTTGTTGCAAAAATATAAAAAAAAAACTTTGTATATTTTGTATAGTGTACAGTACCAACAGTATAAGGCTTTATAAGAGCCTTTTTTTTATGATTGTATGTATATAATATCCTCAAGGAAATTTATATTGACGTCATTGATGTCAAAATTAATTTTGTTGTATTATTATGAGAATAGGTAATATGCCAGACAATAATTTAAATTCAAAGAATATTATAATATTGAAACATTTTCAACCGTGTTAACACTGATTGCAATAAAGATATCTTTGCTTGTTTTCTTTTCGTTTTTATTTTTCTTTTCTTTCTTTCTGTTTTTTTTTTCTTCTTTTACATTATTTTGAAAAAGAGTCTATGAAGCACCTCTCATATTATAATGTAATGTTTATAATATATTATGTGTTGTATTGTATATACAAGTAATATATATTTTATGAATATAATAAATACATAAAGTGAAATGAAAATTGCTTAAGGCATCAAACAAAGTCGTTCTTGCTCTTGTAGTAATTTATACATAAAAATACTAAATAATAATTCATATACAAATTAGTTTTTTTTTTCTATCTAGACATAAAGTTTTATTTTCATTCGCGTTTTTACATTACTAATTAATTATATTTTCTATATATAAAATTAAAGTAAAACAAAAAAGAAAAGAAGAAGAAGAAGAAGAAGAAGTAAGTAAACTCATTTTCTTAATACATAAAATTCTTGACACTATAAGCATTTTAACGTAACATTATATTTTAGTACTTTATTTGTTGTTATTATTTAAAGATTATTTTCTTTAATGTTTATTTATTAAATGTATATAGTTTGTATTTAAGATCAAAAAGTCTAAACACATATACAGACACGTGTTTCATATACTTTACTTTAAAGATTATTTAAACTTTCAAAGAGTTAATAAATAATTTTTAGTCTTACTATAATGTACTTTACATTTTTTTGACGTTAAAAATATTAAACTTTATATTTAATTCATTTTTATTTTTTGTTCATTCCCAACCTTCCCCCACTTAAATTACCATTATTTCCATTTTCTTTTTTGTTAGTACCTATATACAAAACGATAACCCATATTTGAATAATCCTTAAAAATATATACATAATAATAATGAAACTACATAATATGGTATCCTTAAAATTTTATTAACCTCAACTAAAACTCACATGTCGTTTACACGATATATACAAAACATACACACACGCACATGTACGCACACCCACATAAAGAGAGTGAAGAAAGTAAGGTAAAATATTTAAGCTGAAAGGAAAATCTAATAATAATACTAAATATAAGATTAACGAGAAGAAACAAATTAGTCAAAAATAAAATAAAGGTAGATCAATTTATATGTTTGTTTAAAATTCACTTTTAGTTCTCATGTAAGATGTGAAAATTGTTATTTTACAAAATATTTAAGGCTATGTTCGAAGCTTTCACTAAACTTGTTATATCTACTTAAAACTTCGTTCTAAAAATCGACAATGATGATTATTCTTCAAGTCTGATAGTGAGAACTTTTAGATGGAGCCTTAATATTTTACAAAAATTCTATAATTTAAAAGTGAATAGATGGAAATGGCACCCATATATTTATATCTTTTAAACGTCGTTAAAATATACATTTTTATATTCTTTATATGAACTGTCTATTTGTATTTAGAAAAAAGTAAAATAGATGAACAGAATATATTCATTTTTTTTTTCTTCAAGTCATTCAAAGGCATACACAACATTTACATTCTCATATATCATCGAATACACTAAATAGAATATATTGCAGTCAATTCATATACTTATAGGAAACATCACCTTTTATAAGAAATACGAGAATATAATTTTGTAAACATCTCTTCTCTTCATTTCAGACAAACAAACAAAAAGAAAAAATAAGTATATAAGAGAAGAGCAACGAAACGAAGAAAAAAGTGTATAAGGTAAAGGTACCTTTCGTTCTAAACATCCAATCTATATAGATACTTTTGCTCTTAAAAGATAGTCATGGGTTTTATTTTCAAAAAAAAAAAAAAAAAAAGAAAGAAAATCGTATATAAAGGTATATTAAGGGTATTCATATGTAAATTTTTATTTTAAAAGAAAAAACGAAAAAGAAAAAGAATGCAGCATCAAATTTGAATCTCTTTCTATGTTTTGCTTGAAAAATTTTTTCTTTTCATTTTTTTTTTTTTTCCCTTTTCGTCGTTTTCTTTTTTACCCTCTTATTTGTCTCTGGTAAAATAACAATTTTTATTTTTTTTTCTTTACTCCTTCTTCACAAGTAATATAATATTTTATAAATTATACAAGATGTGAGGCAAAAGAAAAAAAAAATATTAAATGTGGATATGAGGAGAATGAAACAAAATTTCAACTTTAAATAAAAAATTGAGAAAAAATCGAAACAGAAAAAGAAGAAAACTTGTGCCTATGTTGAAAAAAAAAACCATTCCAATTTAAAATAAACAAAAAAAAAAATCGAAAAAAAATCGTTCATTTTACTTATGTTTTCTTTCTTTTTCTCATATTTTGATATTCAATACTTAATATTTTCTTTTCGTCTTTTTTCTATGTATATATTGTGTGAAAGAGAACAAAAATATAGAGTGAGAGGGGAAAGTATAAGAATATACTGATATTAAAATATATATTTTGTATTATAAGGTAAAATTTCATTATAAATTCTATTTCAATAAAATTTTATTTATAAATATTCATGAATGCTACATTATTTATTATTAATTTAAATATTTATATATAGACAAACACACACACACACACACACAAATTCACACATACGTATATAGACCCACACAAACACACACATATACAGAAACCGAATATCTACATATTTAAGATTAATTTTCTCTTGATGAAAACTAAATTTTACTTGAAAAACAAAATATAAATAAGTATACTTATTTTATTAAAACAAAATTTTTGGTGGGGTTGGTGGGTATGAAAAAGAGTGTGGGTGGTGGTGGGTGTTCTTGAAAAGATGTTGATGGTATGAGAAATGTATAGGGGGATTTTAAATAATGATGAAAAAGCACGAATAAAAAAGACAAAATGAAAAATAAATTTATCATTATTTTCTTAAGTAAAGTAAAAGTATAAATGTTTTAATTGAAATGAAATCAATCGAAATAAGCTTCTTTTTAATGTTGTAGACAAAAATATTTTCAAGTCGTTTTTAAAGGGTAATAATATAAGAAAGAAGCTATCATGTTACAACATTATAAAATGTAACTTAATACAACAACAACAAAAAAATAAAAAAAAATAAACATAAAATTAAAATGAAAAGAGAAACGAATCTTCTTTTTTTTTTTTGGATAGAAATAAGGAAACGCTAATGACGACCAAAATCATTTAAATAGGGCCTAGGTCTAATCAACCGTAAATTTTTTCCTTTAAGAAAAAATAAATAAAAAGAAGCAAAAAAAAAAAAGAAAATCACAATTAACGAAACCAATCAGAATAAGGAAAAAACGTTTTCATTTGTAATTTCAATAATAGCTTTCGTTCAAGCATTTCTAGCTTAAAGCTTATAAAATGTCTAATTATGGATTTTTCCCCTCACTTTTCTTTTTGTGCCTAATTTTCATCTTTTCTTTTTTTTTTATGTTTGTGTGTGTGTGTACGTTTTACTTCTTCTTCCAATTTACTTTCGGTTTTTTTTTTATTTTTTACTTCACTTTTAAAACATAAACGAAATCGCGTCTCAAAACAAATAAATTTTTTTTTTTTTTATATTTTTTTTTATCTCAAAAAACCATCCAAAGTAATTTAATTCTAACCGCTGACAATGAAACGATAAATTTTCAGCAATTTTCATACAGAATATTCTCAATAAAACTGATAAGAATTTCAATATTTTTCTTTCTTTTTCTTCATTCCATTCATTCATGATAATATATTTCAACATTTTTTTATGATGACTATTAGGATTATGATTGATACCAAATCATATTCTATGTATATAAATTTAGTTTCTTTTTATATCGCTTTCCTTCACCTTCTACTTCTCCTTCTTCTGTTTTCTTTTTTCATTTTGTTTACAGATTGATATGAATATTATTTTTCAACGTCTATAGATATTGTTAGAAAATGGATATTCACATTCTAGGTTATCTTGGGAATGAGTTATAATAATTTAGGTTATTTAAAGTGTCAGAATCAACTATAACAGTTGGGTTGGTCATTTGAATGTTCCAATTGGAATGTAATAATATTCAAAGCTTTTTTTTTTGTTCTCAAATCAATACAGAAAAAAAGAATTAGTTTTAGACGAACCGATATGCTTTTAAGAATTAGGAAAATTGAATCAAAATACTTTAACCTAACAAAAACACGAGAACTTTTTATTATATTTAACATTTTCTTTTTCTATTTTCTAAATTGAAAACAGAACTGATCGAGTTTCTACATTTATATATGATTAATTTTATACAAATCCATAAATGTTAAATCTACCATGCGAAGAATCACGTGAGCTTTTAGATATTTAATTAAATATTTATCTAAAAAACATAAAACAAATTCAAATTTAATAATATTATTTTTTTAGAAAGCAAGGATTATCTTTTTGTTCTTATATACCATATACACTCATTATATCCTGCAGTTAGTATTATTCATATAAATAACACTTTTAAAAGGTTTACGGAAATGATTCTTTTTTTTTTCTTTTATCATACTTTTTTTTTTGTTCGTTTAAAGTAAATATTTGTTTTATACGGAAATTATTTTAATATGAACCTTTTTTTCTAATTGTATAAAATTAGGAAGGATATTTATATTGCTAATATAATTTTAAGGTTATATTTGTTTTTGTACAAAATTTTATTAAAATAACTTGATGTAAGCCTAAGAGAAATATGGGATAAACACCCAGTATAATTGATTACACTGTTTGCAAAAGATTGCACATGTTATTCTCAACGATTGCACAGAGCAAATAATTCTAAACTTATTACATTTTTTTACTCAATTATTGAATAAATGAATTGGGAATTCATGACCTTAAGATTAAAATTTAATTTGTTCGTTTACGTGTACTTTTCATTTGTCACCTTACTAATTTGTTCCATTTAATGTTCTTAACAATTACTGTCAAGGAACTAGAATATTCTGCTCAAGGGAAACGATATTTTATTGTTAATTTTCATCTAACCTTTCAGCTAAAATTTCATTTAACCTTTTCATATAACAAATTTATAGAAAAATTAAATAAGTTGAAAGTAAGAAATGATCGTGTTACTTTAAATAAATAGGTGGCCAACTATTGAAGGGTTTTTTTTAATAAACATCATAAATTTTAGTAACAAAATAAATAAACAAAGAAATTTATAATAATTATTTTGTTGAAAATGCGAAGTAGAAATAATATGTGTATATATGAACATAAATATAAAAACCGGAAAATTCCATTAAAAGGAAAACAAAACAAAACAAAACAAAACAAAACGAAAAAAAAAAAAAATATATAAACACAAAATAAAAAAAGAAGAAAGGCAAACATAATAATTTTAGAATTATTCAAAATTCAATTTTGTCACGAATGACTACGTTTAATACGTTTAATACTTGATTACTTTACTCGCATCGTTATTTTCTATATTAGACCATAAAAAGAAAAGCAAAAACAAAAACAAGAATAAAAAAAAAAAGGAAAAACAAAAACCAAACACATAAAATTATATTTATAAGAAGAATAGAATAAAACCCTATCTCAGTCCTAACTAAACTCCCATAATATACAAAACAAAAATAAAATAAACTGGTTTTTCTTAAAAAATTTAAACAATCAGAATTATAATTAAACATTCATTTTTCAATAAAAACATCGTTATACAATCCAAATGTGTTTATGTGTAGTGTGTGTGTGTGTGTGTGTCTGTGCGTGTAGGAGTAGACTGTAAAATATAACCTACAAAAATAAGAATGTATATAAGAACCACAGAAGAACCATTGAATATTATTATAGGTACCTTTTGTATAGATATTTTAGAATATTTATTTAGGTAAACACAGGGGTCAATTGTGTGTACGGTTCTATTTTTGGGCAATTTATTTTAAAAATTTATAAAAATGACATTCACCAAAGGTAAAATATAAGAAAATAACAATTTAGAACCTAATTTAGATTTAAGGGTGTGTGTGTGTGTATGTTTATAGACATTATAAGCTCCGTTTTTTTTTTTTTGTTTAATATGAAAAAGGAAGGGCTCCACAACAACAACAATAACCAAAAAAAAAAAAAATATAAAAAAAACAACAAAAATAATATCCTTGTTCACTCTTCGCATTAAAAACAAAAAACAAAAAACAAAAAAAAGCCAAACAAAATTCATCCATTAAAATGAATTTTTTAATAAACTATAAAATAAAATTAAAGTTTAAATGTGTGCGCGCGCGTTTTGAAAAAGTTTCTTTCTTTTTTTTTTTTTTGTTCATTTCAACTTATAAAACAGAAAAATAGAAAATTCTTTATATCGTACATTTCCTTTAACTTCTTCTTCGGGGGTTTTTTTTTTGTCTTTCTCCTCTATAAAAAGGAAAATGGTTTTATAAAATATTTGTATCTTTTTTTTTTTTTGTGCTTTTTTTTTTACGTTTGGTAAAAAATAAAAGAAAACTTTAAATCAACAAAACAACAAACAAATTCATGTATAAATCGAAACAAAAATAATGTAATATAGTGAGGGAGGAGTGAGAGAGAAAGAGAGTGAAAATAAAGTTTGGCGTCTTTAACTCTTGACAACGAATCGAAGCAAAAAAAAAAAAAAATAGAAATCGATTTGGTTAAAGTTTTTTTCTCAAAAAAAAAAAAAAATAAAAACAAGAAAACAAGAAAACAAGAAAAAAATGAATGAAAATTTTTATGTGATAGTCTTTTTATTTCTCTCACACTGAAAAAATTTTGAAAAAAAAAAACCAAACCCTCCTCCCACCCACCACTACTACCAAACACCACCCACACCAAGAATGAGATTCATGTTCAAGAGATGTTGCTTGTAAAAGGTTTAAATGAATCAATAAAATAAATATAATAAAAAATTCATGAAGTTATATTTATTATTTTTTTCTTCTTCTTCTTCTTCCCTATCGTCTGTTGGCTGTAGTGGTTTTTTTTTTTCTTCTTTTTGTTTTCATTTTTTTTGGAAAATGCGGTTGAATATTTAAGATTATTATTTATACTTTTAGTCATGCCGTTTAATTTTAGTATTAGTATTAGGTACCTTCGATACCTATACCTACACAGTACACATACACACACATCTATAAATAAAATATTCTATACACAAATAGAACAATTTGAATATCATTAAACACGAAAATATATAAGAAAAAATAAGGTAAGAGAGAAAATGTATTCAAGTGTGAAAATCAAAAATGTTTAAATTCAATCAACAGAAATCATCCCTTTTTTTTCCTTTCTCTTCCCTTTTTCCTTCTTCTTCTTCTTCTTCTACTTTTACTTTTTCTTTTTCTTTAAATCTTACAAATTTTTTATTTTTACGTTTTTAGTGTGTTTGATCAATTGACTTTGAATATATATTTTTCAATTTGAAAATACTTGAAAATTAATATCCATCATTTCATTTTCTGTTTTCCTTTATTTTCTTCTTCTGTTTTAGGTATTCTTTTTTATTTTTATTTTTTTTCGTCTTCTTTATATTCTTGTATATTTATCACTTACTTCTTTTTTTTTTTTTTTCTGAATTGTCTAAATTAATTTTCCTCTCTTTTTTTTCCGTATTTTTTCTTCTTCTTATTTCCTCATTTCCATAACAAAATCGTTTCTCTTCTTCTATATATTCGTTTTTTTTTTCTTCTTCTTCTTTTCTTTCAATTTTTTTTTTTTTGTGCTCTTAAGTTTTTCTCGATTTTTTTTTCTTTTTTTTCGTTTTCTCATCTTTTCCTTAGAGAGATTGATTCACATACAATTGATTTCAAGAGAAGAATAAGAAGAAGAAACAACAACAAAAAAAGATGAAAAAAAAAAATAATGCAAAAGTAAAAGAAGAAAAATAATAATTCGTGACGCGATTTATAGATTTCTATTATTAAGACAACAATTTGATTTGGTTTTCTTCTTCTTCTTCTTTTTCTTTTTTTTCTCTTCCATTTTTTTCATCATTATCGTTTGTTTTTTTCTCTGTTGTCTTCAGAAGGTAATTTTTTTTTTGTGTAAGAAAAATCTTTAAGAGTTTTAGAAGATGACGTTTTTTCGTCTAAAAATTTGTTTTTTTTGATTTTATTTTATTTGAAATCGATGATGCTGGAATGCAAATCTTTGTAACCTTTCCTTTCTCTTCTATTATTTTTTATCGTTTATTTGTGTTTCTTTTTTTTCGATGTTGTTGTTGTTGTTGTTTTTTGTTTTTATTGTGCAATCAAGTAAGTAAGCAATTTTACTTATAAATATTTTATAAATTCAAAAGAAAAAGAAAAAAATAAAATAAAATAATAATAAATTTGTAATCTTTTTATGAATTGCAATTTTTTTTTTGTTGCTCTTCTGATGAACTTCTTTCTTTTCATTTTTTTTTTTGTGCAGATGAATTGGCAATATTGTAATTGATGTCTGTGTCGTGATGTTAGTTTCTTAATTTAAAAAAAAAAAAAAATCAAAATAAAATAAAATTTGACATATGCTGATTTGTCATATTCTTCTTGAATCATCACAGATCACAAAACGTATAAATTTTACAATTTTTTATACTTTACGTAATATAATATTAAATTTATTTTTAACATAAAAGGAATTTTTTTTTTTTTTTCAAATATTAATACCTAAACGTCGATTTAGATTAGGCTAGACTAGAGACCAACATAGGAAGAAGAAGAAGAAGAAGAAGAAGAAGAAGAAAAAGAAGAAGAAAAAAACAGAATACCTAACGTGTTACGCATTTTCAATTTTTTTCTTCTTTTTGTTTAACTTTTACTTTTTTATTATTATACTTTTTTTTTTAGCATGTCGTTCTGTGTGTATGTTTTTTTTTCTCGCTCATGTCAAATTAAAGAAATTCTTATTCTTGTCGCAAAAGGTGGGTAGGTGTCTTTTTTTTTATCATAGTTGCATACCAATGAGAATATAAATTATAATTATTAAAATAAAAAGGAAAGAAAAAAAAAAATAAAACATAAACCGTTCGTGTGTTGAGAGATGGAAAATTTTTGCTTTTGCTTTTGTTTTTTATCTTCATATTATATTTTTTTTTTGTCGCGCAATCATAAGTTGATTTGACGTGTTTATGGTGAGGTGTTATGTTACGTTTTCAGCTGAATTCATCATGTCGAAGTAAAAAAAAAGCAAAAAAAAAAAAAATTTATAATAAATTGGTCGCGACAACAAATAAAAAATGTGTTTAGTTGGCTATTGATGTCCAAAACACAATAAAAGAAAAAACTAAGAAAAGAAAAATGTTCAATTGGTCAAAATGATCGCAACAATGTCTTTTATCACCCACACACTAACGCACACATGTACACACACACGAAAACATGGTATTCAAACCCAAGTTTTGAACAAACAACATTCAAAATGTTATTAATGTACTGACGACATCATGTTCAGAGATCTATTCAATGTCAGTTATTGAGAGTTAGAGAATCGACCCCACTTTTTTCTTTTCTTCCTCTTTTCTTTTCTTTTCATTTTTTTCTTTTCTTTTCTTTCTTTATAGGTTAACTTTCCCAAAAAAAAAATTTTTTTTAACCGTCCAAAATTTCCGAGTCCCATCAATTACATATTCGGTAATACAATAAACCGTAAAATCCCATTTGTATATACACGTGTGTGTGTGCGTATGGATGTGTGCGTACATATATATATATATATATATCTACTTATAGAATATGAAAGAAAGAAAGAAATAAGGAGAAAAAAAACACTTGAGTTTATCTCTAAATATTGATAAAAAATATTGAATTTCAATCTATCTTCTAACACCCTTTCCCCCCCAACTCTAACCAACCTTAACCATAAATTTCATCTTTTGTTAAGAATAGAATATTTGAGAGATGTAAGAATGGAAAAATAAAAATAAAAATAAAAGGAAAGACGAAGAAGAAAAAACAACCCTTATAAACTTTAAACCAAGTCCCTTTTATTCTTCATCTTCGTCTTCTTCTTCTTCTTTTTAACAATATTAAATTTATATTTTCTTATATTCAAAAAATGATATTCTCTTAAAAATGAAAAAAAAAAAAAAAGAAGAAAGAAAAAAATATATTAACTCATTTGGAGTTTGTTCAAGAAGT
Source organism: Pedicia rivosa (assembly GCA_963082725.1). Taxonomy (NCBI): domain Eukaryota; kingdom Metazoa; phylum Arthropoda; class Insecta; order Diptera; family Pediciidae; genus Pedicia; species Pedicia rivosa. The sequence continues at coordinate 7,639,762 of OY720153.1, read as the reverse complement.
TTAGAGACGAATAATATTTCTATAGAAAATAAATAATAATTCAATATTATTGTCAACATTTAAATTCAACGTTAATTCACAATATTGCCACAATCCTTATTTTCCATTTTATTCCATATTTTTTCATTCCTTTAAATTTTTTGGCGTGTTCTCTTTTCTTTTTATATAAATAATATATTTTGAGTATTAAACCAGATGTTACGAAAAATTCTTAAACTTAAATAAACAAAAAAAAAAGTAAGAAAATATAAAGAAAAGGAGCAAAAAGAAAGAAAAAAAAACAAAAGACAAAAACAAAACAAAAGAAATGAGAAAATGCGAATGAAGAAAATGAAGGTACTTTTCCTGAAATATGAATGAACAGAATAAAAAGAAAAATGAAAGTTTCTTCTTACATTTTATTTTTTATTTTGCCTTTGTGACAAAAAAAAACACACACACAGACACACACACACACACACACACAAAACAAAAACAAAAAACGTGGAGTATGAATTTGAACGAATAAAAATAAAAAACAAAAGTAAAGTTAGATATGTTTGTAGGTTGGTTGTGTGTATGTATGTATGTATGTATATATGTATTTATGTATGTATGTATAGGCGTACATATAATACATATTTATATTTTTGAACGCGCACAACTCATTTTTGTCAAGTCAATATGTAAAAGTTTAAATAAACTCAGAAAAACGTACAAAACAACAAATAAAAAATGTAACAAAAAAAAAAAACACAAAAAACAAAACAAAACAAAAAATGAAAAATTTAAAACTTTTCTTCTTTCTTCTTTCTATTTCTTTTTTTTTTGTTAGAAAAACTTCCAAAACATAAACAGAAATTCTTCAACTGTGGGAGCATATTTCTTCTGCTGCTGCCGTTTATATATTTTTCTTTATTTTTTTTGTGTTTATTTAAAAGAATAAAAATAAGGAACCCCCAAAATATTTAGTGAATTAAAAAGGGGTTTTTCCTTTTTGTCTTGTTTTCTTTTTTTTTTACTCTGGTTACAATAATTTAATTATGTAATCAAAAGTTATTAAATTTGACGATTAATTTCATGTTGACTCTTAATTTCCTTCCTACAAAATCTACCCTAACCCAACAACAAAAACCACAAATTTTTATTATTTCTTCATTTTTTCCATTTTTTATTTCCTTACGCATACGAAATTTTCTTTTCGCAAGAAAATTATTTTTCTATTTTCTTTTTCTTTTCTTTTTTTTTTACCTTTTTAATTAACTTTTTGCCGCACAATTATAATAATTTAATAATAAAATCAATATATCAAAGAAATAAGGATTGCCATATCATACGATTTTCTCATTTTCTTTTCTTTTCTTTATTTTTAATCCATTTTCTTTCTTTCTTTCTTTCTTTCTTTCTTTCTTTCTTTCATTCTTTCTTTCTTTCTTTCATTCTTTCTATATTTTTTATATTTTATATTTTGACTTAAAATAATTTATATTTTATCGAATATCGATAAGAAAAATATATAAAGAAAAGATGGAACCCGCCATCGACTTATTATAACCCGAAAAAAAAAAAAAAATAACATAACTCTTTATACAAAATAAATTCCATTAAAAGTGGATTCATAAACATAAAAAAAAAAAAAATGAAGAAAAGAAGAAAATATGAATGAAAGAAAAATAGAAGTAAAGTGTATACAAGAATCCTTGTTCAAACCCAGACTTAAAAGGAAAAGAGGATATTCGAAGAGTAAAAATTTTTCTTGTTCTTCTTATTCTCCATTTTATATACTTATTTATTTTTGAACCAAAAAAAAAAAAAAAGGGAACAATTGTATTTATATGGAAAATTATTTCTCTAGAGAGACCAACTAGCAAATTGGGATTTATAGGCAAAATTTTTCTATACTATAGCAACATTTTGTTACGTTACATAACCAAATATTATATATACACACACACACACAAACCAAAAGAACACATACAGATTGATTATAACGACGACAACGGTGTTATAAAAAAAAAATATATAATAATTTTTTTGGAAATATTTTTGCTGTCGAAATGAACTCTTATTATACTGTCGATTTTTCATAATAAACTTTTCCTTCTTTTATTTCCTTCTTCTTCGTGTAATTTTTTTTTTTTTTTGATGAAATTGTGAAATTTTTAACGTTTTCTGTTCTCTTTTTTTTTTTTTTTAAAACCTACTCGTATTTTTTTCTCTCTTTATTTTTTAATATTTTTCTTCTATGACTCAATTTATTTTCCAAAAAAAAAAAAAAAAAATGGGAGCAAAGAAATTTTTCTGACAAAAGAGAAAAAAAGGGATGAGAGTAGGACAGAAACGAGAAAAAAAATATGAACAACATTCATACAATATTAAAAGGGATATTTTATTGTAGTAATTTTTTATGTTAAAAAATTCATATTAATTACATTTTTATGATTAAAAAAAAAACTGAAACTGGTAGTTTTTTATTTTTTATTGAAGAAAAAAAAATGATGGAAAATATGAATTTTAATATTTTATAAATTACTAAACCTTTAATTAATTGCTAAAAAATAAAAACACTCGTTTTTAACAGACATTATAACAGACATTAAAAAAAAAACTTTTGAAATTAAAAAAAAAAAACAAGAACTAATCATATCAATTAATTATTGATTTTTCTTTTACGTATTTTCCATTTTCCATTTGTTAGAATTTTCAATTTGATAATAAAATATGAATGAGGTAAAAAAAAAAAGGTAGATTGTTATGATTCAGAGGGGGTAATGTTATGAGCACTAAACGAGTGAGGGGATAAATTTTTTGAATTTGTTAGTTGGGTAGTTGGGTGATACCAGTAAAAATATATTCAACAAAATTAATAAAATGTTACCTTATGTGTAGTGTACTGAATAACCTAAATGTTAATAATCAACAATATTATCCCTCTATACTAATATACACAAAAAATAACCCCTCGAGTGATCCACTAAAAAATATTATTATACATATTTTCCATATATGAACATATTTTTTCCCTAAACACAAATCACAATAACAATTCTTCTTCCTTCTTCCTATTTTTTTTTTTTTCTTTTTTTCTGCTGATTGGTTTCAGCTTTCAATATAATATATTTTTCAACAATTCATTTTCATTTATGTAGCAGAGAAGAAAGAATGGATGATATTTTTATTTTTTTATAATAATACCAACAAACACACACACACACACACACAGGCAAACACATCAACATGAACTCTCAAAGTCACAAATAAACACAAACAAAATAACCTAACACACAATACACACACACACAATCATATAGTTTATACAATACGTGATAAAAACATAAAAAGTTTTATTGGTTTGCTGCAGAAAATTGGAAAAATGTTTTTTATTTTTGGTAGAAAACATCATGGGACGGCAATCAGTAAATTTTCCAATAGTTCTCCAGAATATAAAACAAAATAAAACAAAACAAAACAACAGAAAAAAAAAGAAGAAAAACAAAGAGAGAAAAATCATAAAAGGTAAAAAAAAAAAAAACCAAAAAAAAAAAAAGAAGAACGAAAAACAAAAAGAAAACAAAACACATTTTTATTTGATTTGATTATTATGCTAAAATTCATTGTTTATAATACGATAAAAGGAAGATAATTCTAACAAAATTTTTAGTATATAGATAATACAGTAGTAGTAGAGTAGAGTAAAGGGAAAAGAGAAAAAAAAGAAGATATTTTACCTAAAGGTAATATAAATACATAATTTTAATTTGAACAAGCAATTATTTAGTTTATAAACTTTCTCCTCATCACTCTATTCTATATGTACCTACAAATATCCTTTTATCTAACATCTACATGATGTCATAATGAGATGAATGTGATGTAATTGTGACATCACTATAACCTAAATAAAATCATATCCTATATAGTTTGTTTATCCCATTTATTCTAGAATTTTTATTTTAGATGAAAAAATAATAATAAAGGATTTTTATTTTACTTTTACATAATTATTATTTTTTTGTCTATAAAAAAAAATTTTATGTAGGAAATAAAATTAATTATAACTTTCTGTGTGGGTGTGTGTGTGTGTGTGGGTGTGTGTGTGTGTGTATGTTTGCTTTTTTATTTATTTAATAAAAAATTATACAATAAAATTAATTATTATTATTTTTTTTTCGTTATTTGACTTTACCTGACCTTTTTTTTTTTGTTGTTGTAGAAATTTTTTGAATAAAACATTTAAAAATAATAAATATGAAATTCTATTATCCAAATATTTGTCTATATGACTTTTTTTTTTGTAAGAAATAAATATTTAGGGAAAAACCATAAACATCCATTTGTATAAAAAAAAAATCGTTGAGTTCAATGAGCGACAATTAATAGTTGTCATGCCAAATTTTTCATGGCTATTCTAGATATAATTCATTGCTACACTATGAATCAGATAATTCATGACCACTATCCATCATAAGGTCACGAGATCAAATAAATGCTTTGAAAATCATAACAATAGTGATCCCGTGTCAAACAACGATCCTTTTTGTCAATCCAAAGAACACATTAATAATTTACACTATAAATAAAGTTATATTTATCAATAGAAAAACTGGAATTGAATTGAATTGAATAAAGAATTGTCGAAAAAACTCAAATTGTAACAGAAGGTAAAACGTCGAACATTGACATCATCCAAATCTACTAGTAAAATTTTCAGTTAAAAATTCAATGGCTTCAAGTGTAAATATATAACCTTAGAATCTGCTTTAACCATATACAGTAAAACCTGTCCTTCAATTTTTCTAAGAAATTTATTCTTAGACAGATGGTCTAACGAGACACTGAAATATAATGTAAACATAATTTACGTATATAAAATTCAATATATTGCGGTTCTATTCAAAAGATGGTCCGATTAGACAAGGCTCAATTAAAAACAGAATTATACTGTATAAGAATAATTATTATTTTAAACGAGAACAAATTTTTACTTTCACTTCATAATTAAAACATTATTTTAATGAATTAATTAAAATTTATTTATTATTTTTTTTTTTTTTTGAATCGTGATTTACAAGACCTTATTTAATCAGTGCCAAATGTAAAATTTATTATTGAAATTATTGAAAATTATTTACACTATTATTTAATTGTTGTAAACAAAAATTGAATTAATAAAATAAGACAACAACAACAGCAATAACAAAGAAAAGAAGTAATCAATAAATAACAAGAAATGTTTCAATATCCCCCCCCCCCACTCCCCTTCCACTTTCTTAAAGGTAAAAAATAAAATAAAAAAAGCTTACACGCTATTCAGCTAATACGTTACTATATAAGATAAGATTAATATCATTTAAAAAAACCATAAATTTGTTTCACACACACACACACACACATACCCACATACATATAATGTACAACAACAACAAAACAAAAAAAGAAAAATAAAAGAAGAAATATAAAGAAAATAACACCTTTAAAACGGCGACCGTGGAAACGAAAAAAACACAACAAAACCTAATTGCTTTTCTTTCTTTTATAAACTACTTTTTGTTTTTTATATTTTTTTTTTTCATTCAACAAAACATTGCACTGGATATATGTGAGTTAAATTCAGTATATAGAATTGATTACTTTAATTGAGCTTTCCCCCTTTTTTTTTTGTTTTCTTCTTTTATTTTATTTTTTATCTAATCAATTCATCCATATCCATTCCATTCCCTCAGACTTTTCTTCTTTTTTCTTTTCTATATACTTATTTGTGTCTATTCATAAAAAAAAAAAAGAAACAGGAATCGAAAAAAAGGAAAAAAAGAAACCCATAGCTATGTCTAATTGTAATTCTTTGTATACGATTGAGAGATTCAAGTGTTTGATAATCAAAAAGTCATCCTTTATATACAAAACTCCTTCTCATCCGCCTTGCAAACACCTACTCTTTCTTATAATATTATTTTCTTACATTTTATTCGTTTAAAAAAAAATAAACGTACATTTGTATAGATGCGTATGTGTGTGTGTGTACCTATATAATATAATAATTTCAAAATAAAGAAAAAAATACGTTTGTTTACAAAGGAAATCAGGGTGTATGAACGCAACAAAAGCTTCTTCGTCTGTTCAAAAAAAAAAAAAAAAAGAAAAAAAGAAAAGAATTCAAGGCAATTGAAGTTCAAAACTCACACGTTATATATTTTCTTCTCTCGCACCTTTATGTCGTTTTATACAATTTTAACATTTAACAAGAAGAGAAATGCTATTTTTTCTTTTCGCAAAAGCAATGTAGTAAAACACATAAAAAATACTTTGGTTATATATAAATATATAATTGCATCGTCATACACAAGTTGACTTTGTAAACAATTTTTACTTTGTATTTCTCGTCTCTTTAATTTTTTTTTCTTTCTCTTTCTCTCGTAATATTATAAAGATATTTGTACGTTTGTTTTATTTTCGCTTCTTGTTTTGTTTTTTTTTTTTGTTCAGAATAAATAATCAAATCATATATGCGGAAACCTTAGTAAAAAAAAAAGAAAACAAAACAAAACCGAAGCAACAGTTCTTCTTTTTTTTGCTCCTGTGTTTTTTTTTTTTTTTTTAGTTTAAAAAACGTGATAAAGAAAAATAGAAAGAATAGAAAAAAATGAAAATAATCATTTGTGGTTTTAATGAAATTCAAGAACAAATTTAATGGAATGAGAAGTGAATGCACATAAACTACTCTTACTCTTCTATGACTATAGAAAAAGAATATAATTGTTGCAATTTATTTTCCCATTCCCATTTTAGGAAATAACAACAATAACAACCAAAAAAGAAAGAAAGAAGGAAAAACAACTTTTCATCATTAATCTAAATTCTAAAAAAAAAAAAGTATAAACTATTTTCTATAGTGGTTTTTATAGAAAATGTTAAATAAGGCAACATATTTTATGTGGTTTATGGGTTTATCTCATAAAGTATCCATCATCAGAAATCTATTTTTGGTATTTCATTCTCATCTATTTCTATAGAAACATTTAAGTATAGAAAAAAAATGTTAAGATTCTTTATAAAAGTTCAACGAGAATATAGGAAAAAAGAAAACCAAGCAAACAACTCAAGGATAAAAATAACGGTGAAATTGAAATTTATAATTTTGATTGCATGATGTAATACTTCAGACAATATATTATCTGGCAATAAATGAACTAATTATATGAAATGTATCGTATTCTTATTTAATTGAATTGAAATTTCACAGATTATCAGGGTAATAAATTTTAATTAATTTATATTTTTAAATGAAAGCAAAATGAAAAAAACAAAATATCAAATTAATAATTATTATTATTTTAGTTTATACAAATATTTGTTCGAGTAGAATTTTAAACGTGGAAAATTAATCAAAACCCAATTTTATATTGCTTCTTAGTTTCAACCCTCGAGATGTTTATAGGAAGAAAAAAAAAGAACCCGAAAAAAGATGCCTTCAATATTTGATTTATCAAAGTTTATTGTTACTCATCATAGATTTTTATTCCAGTTCAAGCAATAAAGAACCAAAAAAAAAAATAAATTGCCCTTTTTGGTTTTTCCTTCCATCCTTTTCTTTTTTAAATAAATATATTCGTAAATAGATATTATTATGAGCTCATATTAAGTATATACTTTTATATACTTATACACTAAATATTAAGTATATTCAAATTATAATGTAAAACTTTTCTTCTTTCTTTTTTTTTTTATGAATAATCGTCAGCGTGAAAATTATACTTCAAAAGGTTCAAAAGGTGTGATCAGTATTATATATTTCTATATCTATAAATAAAACTCTTTGTATTTATCTTTAGGTCTTTAGAATTTTTACATTCTAGAATTCTAGAATATATTATTAAGTAAGTTAAGTATATAAATATTAGATTTTATATAATAGGAGGAATAATAAAGTCAAATTGTATATGTGATAAAGACAGAAAGAATATTTATAGATTCAGTTGAGTTCTCATTTTTATTCTTTCATAAAATAAGAAAGAATCGTAAAAAATTATTCATTTTATGTTGTTTTTTTTTTTTTGTTGAATTTAGTGACTTGATTAGTAACATCGATTTTCCTTTTTTTTCTAAATTGAATTCCACAACAAAGAAAGTCAACCACAACCACAACAACAACAACAACAACAACAACAACAACAACAACAACAACAACAACAACAACAACAACAACAACAACAACAACAACAACAACAACAACAACAACAACAACAACAATTACGCAACAACCAAAAAGTGGATCATATAAAATTTTACAACAGAATAAGGAGAAAAATAAAACGCAAAATCATTTACATATATGTATATACATTCAATGCGTACACACACTCACATGCACACACAAAAAAATCTTGAAAAATGACTCTTCTATTATTATTTATTATAAAATATATTTATGGCCTAGAAAGAATTTTTCTACATTAAAATACAACAAACAATAGTTCCATATTTGTATTTTTCTTCTGAAATTCCGATTCTAACATTATTGAGAAAGTCAGTATATTTTTTATGATTAATAATTAACAAATGATTGAAAAAAAAAAAAAACAAAATCTGAGATTCATTCTGTTTTCTGTATATAAATTTCATGGTCAAATTTTAATAAAAACTATAAAGTCATTTGAATTTTCGTGTAAGCACAATTTATTAAATAAGTTCAAAATTTATAATTAATAAATTAGATTTTCTATTATTCTGTTAAAGGTCATCGTAAACGAAACACGATACAATATGATTTTTTTGTCGCGTATAGAAAATGTTCCCGTCATCAAGAAAACTAGAAGCCATCTTTCATTTGAATTTTATTTTTAGCAAATTTTAGCAAGCAAATTTCAAATGTTACACACATCGATCATATTCATTTTTGACCATTGACATTATTGCAAGAGACAAAAATTCCATTCATACTTTCGACATGACATGATCTCCCACTAGAAATAATTTTTTGTGTAAAATACTATGCATGAATTTAACTTTTAATAACCACGTAATTTTTGATACAAATATTTACTATTAATAATTTTAATTCTGCATTAATTCTGCATATTACTCTATTATTATTTTCTATATAATCCGATTTTGTACAGAACTAAAAAAAAAAACATATATTTTTAAAAATAAATACGAAGCTTATAAAAATAAGGTTGAAAATTTAAATATAAACAACACATTTGTGGTGTTTAATCATATTAAATGAAAACTTATATATGCGTATAAGGTCAACAATATAATATTTTGAATGAATTTAATGTAAAAAATAAACCTAACAAAAACAAAATTATACACCGTGCATAGTCGTCATCAATGTATATACGTATGTACTGACTACTGACAGTTGACTTTGTTTTCCATTAGATTTGTTTTTATTTTTAATTTGATAAAAAAATAAATAAACAAATAAATATTAAACAACGGAATACATTTTATTTTTTTGTTTAATGTATTTTTCTATATTTTTGATTTCATAATTAAACAAAAATTATTTCAATTTTCAAATTAGGTACAGTCTAATCAGTAGAATCACCACGGCTATACTTTGATGTTTCACCATACAATAGTTAGCCTTGAATAATTACGATGCTGGATATTAAAGTAAAGTAAATTTTTGTATGGAAAACAATAACAACAATTTAAAATGTCAAACTGATATAAAGACAATGGCGACTTCCCGCATGATGAACGTTCTAAACTGAAAGCTCATTCTTTAGCAATAACAAAACACTTTCATTTCTGTACTTTTTTCTTGGTGTGATAAATTTTTTTCTATGATTTCGGAGAAAAATAATAATTTTTGTTGTATTTTTCATTTAAAATTTAGAAAATAAAAAGAATAGAATAAAAAACGTAACAATCGAAAATCGATCCGTTTTCCTTTTTCCTTATTTTGTGATTATCCATTGTTATAGATTTTCAAACATGACGAGGATGATGATAATGATAATGATGATGATGATGATGATGATTATGATACCAACTAGTTTATGTTTTGATTGTGACTTAAATTTCTTCTTTGTTGATTTTTTTTTGTATAAGAATGTAAAAAGAAAGAAAGAGAAAAAAAAAACGAAAACCTTTACAGAATTTAGAAATTTTTTTCTTTCTTATTCGTCCATTTTCTTTTCTTTTCAAATTTATATTCGGATTCGAAAAATAAGAAGAAAATGACGATGGAGATGGAGCTGGTAAAAAACGACCAAATTTGTATAAATTTTATATCTAAACGGGAAGAAATTGTCACACACTATATAACTTCATTCGAGGCCATAAAATACAATTTTTACCATATATATTTGAACATATAAGAGTTGTCGTACATTTGGTTGTCTCGTGAAAAATAATAAAAAAAAAATGAAATAAAATAAAATAAATAAATGTATAAAAGGGTACCTTAAGTGTAGGTGGAATGGGCAGACAGGGAAGTATCAAAATGAAACATTTTTATATCGAATCGTATTACATAAATATATATTTTAAGGGATGCGGCGGTCGCTTACTTAAGAAACTAAGGCTCTATGCGAAATACTTAGAAAAACTAAATTTATACAGAATTTTTCCGTAACATCACAAAACTGCTTTGAATTTCAATCTTGAACTTTACAATTTATTGAGGTTTGAATAACTAAAAATGAAATCAAAGCTCAAACACATTTCAATTAATTATTCGATATCGAAGAATTTAATTTTGTTAAAATTAATAAAATCCATCACAACATCAATTTTTTCACTCCAGTAAAATTATTGTCTTGTATGAAACTTTTGAAGTCAACAATTTGTACAATGAAAAATATTAGAGACGAATTAATTGTATGTATAGTTAGGGTTTCGGATTGAGCCGAAATAATATAAAATTTTCTATCTTATATTTTTCTTCACATTTCTTTGTTGGCTCTTTTGTCAGAAAAGAGAAAAAAACAACAACACAATTTTCTTAAATTTATTCTTGTTATTCTTTTTGTCTGGCTGGATTAAAAAACTATATAAAAACATAAAAATAACAAAGCACAAAGCTTTTTTTTTTACGTTAAAAAGAGAAAAAAAAAAGGGGAAAAAACAACTAAAAAATTCTTAATAACAGAGAAGATGACTCATTTTATTATTGTCTGATGTTTGATAGAATAGGTAAGGTCAAGGGACAAACACAAAAACAAAATAACAAAAATTTCCATGTCTAATTAATAAAAAGAATTTATTTTTGGGTTGCTACATTTATACATATTATTACCCCCTCTTATTACCTTCTTCTTCTTCCTCTATTCATCTATTTTCCAACAACAATGAACATTTCTATTTTTATAAATGTCAACAAGTAATTGTGAATTTACACACCTGTCTACACACACACACATACACATACACATACACACATTCAAATACAAAAAGAAATATTTGTGAGTTTTAGCCATTTGTGTTTATGCATATTATTATAAAAAATTATATAAAAAAAGGAATCAGAAATTCAGAACATTCACCTTTTTTTTTTCTTTCACCCAAAAAAATAAATTTATATATATTTTTATAATACTACTTATAGTAGAGTATAGACACACCTGATATTCATCTTTTTTCTTTTTCTTTTTATTTTCATTTTCCAAACAAATAAAAATAAAAAACAAAAACAAAAAAAAAAGTACTTTCACAGACTTAAAGTGGTTGGCGGTCGTGGAGGGGAATCACAAGAAGAAATTTTTTTCTAATATAAAACTGGACGATTTTTTTATACGTTATAAAAATTTATGTATGAATTTGTATGCATATGTGTGGTGAAAAAAAAAACACAGAAAAGGATAGAAGACTCCAACCGAATGAAACAAAAGTGTACAAATACATAATAAATTATTTTTAAAAAGAATATATTATTCCATCGTGTATATTTATCCATTTTCATTATGAAAATAAAAATAAGCTTTTCTTTTTTTTTTTTTTTTATCGCTCATTCTCTACTTCATAAATGTTGAAACAAAAAAGGCCAATCCTTGTCTACTGTTACAGTAAAAGTAATATTGTAAAAGTGGTAAACTTCAATTAAGTGTCAACAATACTTTGAACCCGAACATGAGAAATAAAAAAGAAAAAAGAAAATGTCAATCATATTTTCTCTTCAGTTTCTTTCCTTTTTTTCTCTTCATTTTCTTCCGTTTTTTTTTTCTTCAAAAAATGAGAGAAGAACAAAAAAAAAAAAAAGAAGAAAAGGCAAGGGAAAAAAAGTTTTTAAATTGAATTATGTTTTTTTTTTCTTTGACAGGGAAAAGGACGAAGATATATTTCCATCGTTTTATTTGCATTATTTATTTTGTTGTTTAAGGAAATTTTACTTTTCGTCGTCAATTAAAAAAAAACAAAAAAAAAAGAAGAAGAAGAAGAGGACGAAAAAGTTTTTTTTTTAGAAGGGAGGAAATTTTTATGACAAAATCAACCGAAAATAACAAACAAAATAAGAATAAAAACAAATGAGACAGAGGGAAACAATTTTTTTTTTCTGTACAAATTAAAATTTGTGATTAAACCAATAATTAAATTGATTTTCTTTTCATACTTATATATTTATATATATTTTTTTATAAGGATGACTTACCTTCAATAACACCCGTGTAAACTCGTGACACATCATAATCGACTGGTCCTTGTGTATTTTCTATTTTTATATCAGACGAAAATATTGATGATGGATCTTCTCTTAAAAGAAGACGAAATTCTCTGTAAAGAAAAAAGAAGAAAAACATATTAAAAAAAAAAAGGGATTATTAATTGTTGTGGTCAATATTTAAAGATTTATTTATTTTTAGAAAACCCGAAAAAAAATATAGAAAAATCAACTAAAAACAAGTCCATTAAAAGTATAAAAAAGGTGGGGGTGTGTGTGGGAGAAATTTGGTAAATTGGAAAAAAAAAAACTGATTTATCTTTGTTTAATTATAAATTTAACAGAAAGAAAAAAAAATCAAATAAAATAAGGGAAAATTGTGTTTCTTTTTTCTCTTTCTCTCTCTCTCTCTCTCTATTTTATCACATTTTGTATTAATTAAATTAAATTTTTTTTTTGTCAAGAGAGAGAAAAAAATAAATAAAGAAAAACGGGAAAAAGATTGATAAGGGTTCGGCAACCCGATTAAAATTATAAGAAAATTCTTAAATCTGCATGAAATTATTTTTGTGGGATAATTTCTTCAGTTTTCTTCTTTTTTTTTTGTCTTTAACTTTTTATTTGTTTGGATTTTGTTGGATTTGTTGTTATTTTTTTCTTTCTTGAAATTATTCGATGTCCCTTTTTTTTTTTGACCCAAAATTTAGGATTTTTTTTTGTGGTTTTTCTTTTATTCCAGAATTTTATAATTGAAGAACAAAAAAAAACGAAATTAGAATTTTTTTTTACCTAAATAATTATTATCCAAAGAAATATTATGAAACGATTATTTTTCATTTAAAAAAAAAAAGGACAAAATTAGAATTAGAAAAAAATGAGATTAAAGTTTAGCTGGTAAGAATGATGACGTAAATAATTGTTAATTTCTAAATTAATAAATAATTGAGAAATTAAATTGTAACAAACGATACGATACAGCAAAGTGCCATCAAGAATATGTTGAAGACGACGAATAATAAGAAGAAGAATACCTAAAAGAAAAATGTCTGTTCATGGTTAACATAGTGGTTTGGTCAATAAGTTTTAAGTTCCATTTCTGTACGTATTGTATTTTATTCACGTTGTTCTATAAAAATTTTATGGTTTCTAGAGAAAATTTATTATGTAGACACTTAGTACAACAGAGAAGATAGAAAAATAGATAGGAGATTTACAAAACACAAGATTAAGTATCAATTAATTTCAATCAAAATTGAACAGAAATTCAATTTATTAGAAAAGACATCAAATTATATTTAATAGCATTAAATGTTTTACAAAAAAAAAATAATGCACAATTTAAACGTGCATTTATTTTAAAATCTATTTATATTCATTGATTTCGATTGATTTACTTTATAAATAAAATTAATTTATTGTTTTTGTTTAAATGAAAACCCTTTTTCGTAAATGACATAATTAATTAAGTAAACAAATTTATATAAATAAAAGTTAGGTAGGTATAAATAGATTGACAATCTGTTCTTATTTCTCAGCATTCATTCTACTGTAGACTTTATAGTCTATGCCTACTGTATTTATATTAATTATCAAATGACATTCAAAACCACAAATTCAGTAAAAAAAATTTCTTCTGTAAGGTTTCTTGTTGTTGTGTTGCTTCAGTAAAAAAAAAACACAGAAAACAGAAAAACAGAGAGAGAGAGAACGTAAAAGGTAGAATCGACGACAAGGTCATTCTAAATTTACTTTTTTAATGGTTTGAGTTTTTTTTTTATTATGTATAATTTATATTTATGTCAATGTTATAATATGATTGGATTATTTAGAAAATGTAGTATTTAAGATTAACAGTAGGTAAAATAAGTATACTTTACTTTTATTTACTTACTTAATAAATAAAGAAATCTATACAAAATATAAAAGGGAGGACAGTTTGATAATTTATAATGTGGGTATATGTATAAACATGTAAATTTGCATACGTGATATGACAAATTTAAACAAGTTTTTACTTGTAGTTTATAAAGACATTTTACGTGTTCGGGAAATTGTACTTGTATATATATATATATATCCATCTTTTATATACCTACTTATATGTGTCCTATGTAACGTAAGGTATAAAATATAAACCTACACAAATATATAAAAAGGGGAATATTTTATGTTTTTGTTATTGTTAGTACTTAAAATCAGGAAATTAATTTTAGCTAATGATATTTTTCTTCAACATAATAATGATTCCCTTTTATGTATACATACAATAAAAATAATACAACAACAACAACAACAACAACAACATAAAACTGACAATAGAATATTTTAAAAATTTGAATCTAAAATAATTTCATTTAATATACTTATGAAAAAAAATCAAACTAAAATATATCGTCGTCTTGTCAATAGATACGACGATTTTACAGAAATAAAAAAAATCTATAAAGAAGAAAAAAAAAGCAAAAACTTTCCCCTACGGCCTATATCAAGAATAAATTCACAACCTTAAGTCATCGCTAGGATCAAACTAATCCACCTCTTGACAATATAAGTCTTTGCCGCTTCAAGATCCCCTCTCCTCTTCCATACGACATTCAATTTTCGATATTCTTGTATTAAACCAAATAAAAGTTCTTCGTCCTTGTTTTTATTCCAAATTCAATAAAAGAAAAAAGAAACAGAAAAGAGGAAAAAACTCCGAAAAAAGATCTTCATAAAAAGTAGTAAATTATTACACTTAGAATAAAATAAAATATAAAATTATGAAAGAAAAATGAAACTGAATAGCAATATAAGTATATTTCTTGGATATATAAAAATTCATATACTTAAGAAAACAGCATGGCCCACACAACACATAACAACACAACAACAATGATCTTATTGCGAAATTTAAAACACAAAAATATTCAGAAAGTTATAATTTTACACTTCCCAACGTAGTAAGAAGTAACAGTAAATTTTATAGAATTTTGTTGTTGGTATTTTTGATTATTTCTATTTGAGTTTAGCCATCAGAAATAAAATATATTTGATGATGCCGCCCACTAATATTCTGTTAAATCATTATTTTTTGTTGAAGATTTGTCTTCTTCTTGAAGAAGTTGTATTTACATTGCATAAAGGAAGATAATTGAATATCAGATAAATTTAATATACAAATGATAAATAAATTCATTTCAACGTTGCGATTGGAAAAGTCGTTCCTATTTGTGTTTACCCATTTCATAGAATATCCTTATATCATAGCATCCGTTACTTTGCAAACTTATGTTAAATCCTGAACTCATATTTTGAATATATTGTTTCTCCCTTTAAATTTTCATATTTTTTCTGACCAATAATTAATAATCAATTTGCAGAAAAAAAAAATATAATCCATAAATTAATTTTTGTTAATATTTCTTCTTTTATGTGTTCCAATATAAATTACGTACATTTTGCTAATTGGGGGAGAATACAAAAAAAAAAGTATAGCACAAAACCAGCATCAGTAAAATTGAAAAACTTTTTTTTTTCTCTACCGTACGGAAAAACTAAAATCAATGAATCGAATACTAACGTACGATTTTATATTGAAAATATAAAACAAAAAACATCACAACACAACAGCTAAATTGGCGAGGGTTACGAACCGAACCGTTGCCGTAACCCTTAAAACCACAAACAAAAAAAGCGAATTGATTTTTTTTTTCTTTTGTTTCGGGTTAAAAGAAAAATGCTGATATTGAAAAGAAAATTACAAAAAAAAAACATGATTTAAGCACAAATTTTATTTGAATTAATAAAATAAATATATTTAGATTTAATTTGATTTAGTTAACGTATATCTTGGATATGCTGTCAGCATCATTGCAGGATCCCAGTCTAATGTAGTTTCCATGGAAAATGTCAAAACTACTAAATGTTGTTGGAACTTTTTCTGATTTCAATTAGACAGCTTTTTACTGTAACAATTTGTATGGAATGCTATTTCTGAATTTATCAGAATGCATCCATGTAAACATAGAACTTGTACTATAAATAAAAGAACTGATATGGTATGAATTGTATTGAATTTCAACAATCAAATGAACATTTATCTTTAAGAATTCTAAATGAAAATTTAAAGTAAAGAGAAGAAAAAGGTTTAAAATCACTGTTTTGTAAAAAGTAAAAACAATTTTTTTTTTTTTAGTTTTTCCAATTCCCATTCTATATTTTATTTTATGTAATTGCGTTAGTATCCATTAGATCCAATCGATTAACAATTTTTTTAAGTGTTACAAAATCCTATATTCAATCAATTTCGAATCGATTTAAGAGAAAACAAAAACAAAAACAAAAAAAAAAAACAAAAAAATCAAATCAAATAAATTAAGAAAATAAAATGTGTGTGTGTGTGTGCATGTGTTTGTAATTTCTCGTACGTGTGTATAGAGAGTTAAATGTTGAATTGTAGGCGGTTGGGTAGAGACAAACAACATACAATAAATAAAGTTTTATTATTGTTTCTTTTGCTAGATTTTTATGTCTTAAAATAAAAATGGCCCAATCTTTCTCTCTGTCTCTCCGCTATTGTATTCATAAATTGACCAATTATAATAGACTGACATAATTGTGGTCAATATATTGAAAAAGTTTTGATTGCCGCAGTACAAACACACACACACACACTCAGGCGAACACAGACACATCATATAAAATGTAAGATATGTAATGATGAAAAATTTACTAGAAATAAAGTAGGTAGAAATTAATTAATAGACTTTTTTAACGGTATTATATTCTTGTTCTCTTGGGAACTTTTAGAATTTTCTAGACAAGATTTAGAATTATAAATGGTATCATTTTTAACATGAAAATAAAATTCTAACAAAAAAAATTGTACACAACAACATATTTGAATTAATTTTTATTTTTATACCTCAAACCATTTTAATATTTTCTGTACTTCGGTTGGGTGTTACCATCAGAATAAACATTTACGATATGATCTGAATCGTGCCGATCACAAAGAGACTCATAAGTTAAAATAATTAAAAATCTAAACATTTGTACAAAATAATAATAATAATAAATTTGATTAAATAATTCATCCACCCAGACAAAGGCATGAAATTTATAGTAATTTAATGAAAGTGAGAATAAAGATGCGTATTCTGATAGTCCTTATCCAACATCCACATAATTTTACTTTTATTAAATTTATAAAAGTTATCGCGTCCCAGGTCTGATATTTCAATGATTTTATCCCCTAAAGTTTGGTCAATTATTTACCACTAGATACCGCCGCATATGAAAAAAAATAATTCATAACAATTTTTATTACTCCGGTGGGATAATCGGACCTTTAATCATATTCGGTTCACATAGAATAATATAATTTGGTAAATTCCATTAGAATCTGTATCTCGTTTTCAGAACAATGGGGTATACTAAATATGCAAACGTCTGCATTTATTCACTTAATAACACCATTATTAATTTGTTTCAATTTCCACTGACAACATAAAAATTATACGAGGTTCTCCTAGTGAAGTCATTAATTTTAATTTGTCCAAATAAACAAACAAAAATTACTTTAACCAACGCACAATTATTAAATAAATTCGATTAGTGAAAAAAAGAAAAAAACAAAAAAAAAACCACAAAACTATGCAAATGACATCCCAGAATCAATAATAATACAAAAAAAAAAATCCAAAAGAAATACCAAATCATTACATTCATAAAAGTTTTTCCCGTGAATTGAAATAGAATTTTCATTGTATAAAATTTCTGAACCAGAAAATCAAATTTTACTCTTAACAAAAAAAAAAATTTTTCATTATCAGGAGAAGAAGAAAAAGTATAGAAGGAAAAAAATTAGTTCAAAACACGTTTCATTCAACTTTACATCATGCAAGACAAAATAACAAAAAAAAAAAAAAGAAAAAACGAGAGAAAAAAAAAGTAAAGAAAAAGAAAAATAAAGAAAAAAAAGAAAGAAAAGAAACGAAACGAACAAAAAAAACAAAAAAAAAAAACTTCATTGATACACGAAGCATAAAATTACATCATTTCATAAGATTCTTCTCGCATTTCTTACCTATCATGAGCAAAAAAATTCAGTTTGATAATATTGCCAGGTCCGTAATTGGTATTCAATTCCCTTTTTTCTCTCCTCCTTTGATTTAACATTTGATGATACTGTTGGGCTGTTTCTAATATTTTTCTGTCGTATTTGGCTGCCTCCCAATGACGTATATAAGGATTTATTATCACATTCGAGCCAACTGAAATAAAAAGAAAAAGAAAAAAAAAATTAGAAAATTTATTTAAAAACAAAAAAAAATTCATTTCTGCTTTTTTTTTCTAAGTTTTAACTTTTTGCAAGAAAAAAATAAATAAAATAAGTAAAGTAAAGTAAAGTATAAAAATTCTTCTTTTTAACTCTTAACATTTTTTCAAATCAATTTAAAAGCAACAACAAAAACAACAACAACAAAATATTATTTTTCTTAGTATCAATATTTTTAAATCTTGACCTCTTTTTTATTCTCACATAAATAAAAAATAATAATTTATGGGATTATTTATTTTTCTTATTTTTAAAGAAAAATATTTTTCCAAGTTCAACTTTTATTTTTTTTTTCTTTTTTTTTTTTTTTTATTGTTTCTCAAAGTAAAAACAATTTGTGAAAGGTTTAAATTTTCTCTGACGTTATGCGAATTTATTTATTTTTTTATTTTAACTTCTTCTTCTTCTTCTTCTTTCCATTGTCAGAATAAAAAAATTCATAAAATAAACAAAAAAGAAGAAAATGTCAAGGAAAATTCAAAATATTGTTTTAATTCAAATTTAAAGGAAATAAAAGCAAATATTTCTTTTCTCTTAGGTTTTTCCATTTTCATATTTTCTTTTTTCATAAGTTCTAAAATTCGTATTTTTTTATATTATGGATCGAAATACAACGACAAACTATTAAAAATTATGAATAATTTATTTTAAATAAAGTAAACCTTGTCTAATGGACCTCATTTAATTGGGCCACCATGAAGTTCAATTGATTATTACTTTTGCTTAACTAACAGTATCTGTCAGGTAACAACGATGACCACTAACCATTGGAGTAATTTAATTGTATTACATTTCTGGGTAAAATGTATGGTCCGCTTTGACAGAATTTAATTTTGAAAATAACAATAAACATAAAAATTAATAAGATTCTTTTTTGTTGTGAGAGCATTTGACAACATAAGAAAAACTGTTCTTCACCATTCATAACATCATTTCCACATATGTCACCATGAACATTTCATATTCTATAGAATATGAAACAACAAAAAACATCCCTTTTCAGATATACCGGGATTCAACTTAAAATTCAAACAATGGAAGATTAGCACGCTTGCCGTTACACTTTTGAAGCTTTTGCTGTCTGTTAAACAAAGACAAATTAAATTTTCTTATTTTGTCATTGTGAAACTTTTATTAAAAACAAAATTCACCACAAGTGGAACAAATGTAAGGAAAGAGGGAGAATATTTCATTAGTAAAAAAAACAAAAACAAAATGCGGTCTAATTAGTTATTTATTTTTTGGTAAGAATGAGTGAATTGTGAGCAAAGAAATACAACTGTCAATATTAGAAAAATTCAAGTAAGAAAATTTTTGGAGCATAAAATTATTCGTTCATATGAGTGCATGTTTGGGTGTATGTAAATGTGTGTGTAATACAATCGTAAATATTTTTTCAAAAGAATTGTATATTTTTAATTTTGAAAAATTAATGAAAATGGAAGTTATAATATGAAGAATGTTGGATTGACATGATGGGTAAACAAAAATATCTTTCTCTCTTGTCGTAAGACTTTCTTTGCTGTTGTTTCCTTTTTTTTAAAAAATACTTACAGACAATTTAAATGATGCGGGATCTTTGTATAAATTTTTCTTGTGTCTTAAAATTTAAGTAAGTAAGTAAGTGTATGTACTATGTACTTAACACTTATACTTTTACCTAACATTATTTCTAATTTATGAAAATATTATTATTTATTTTAAAGTAAAAATGAATTTCGTGTTACAATTAAAATTTATTATGAAGAAACCAAAAAAAAAATTGCACTAATACAACACAATTGGTAAAACTCATTATTATCGAGAGAGAAAATAATTGAACCTTTCTTTTCTTTTTCAATTAGAAAAAGTGTCGAATATTTTTTACGTAACAACAGCAACAACAACAACTAAAAAAAAAAGTTGTGTTTTCTTCCATTCTCTCTCGCAAATCAAACGTAAAAGAAACAAAAAAAAAGTTTAGAGACTCTCTCGTGAAACAGAAAATACAATTTCTTTTTCTTTATTTTTGTCATTATTAAAACATGTTATTGTCGCAATACGACAAGAAACGCATTCACTTAAATTAATTTTTTTCTTTTCTTCTTCTTCTTCTTATTCGTTTACTTGAGACAAAGACAGAGACAACAAAACAAAAAGCAGAACAAAAAAAAACAGTCAAGTCTAAGAACTTATATAAGCTTTTTTATTATTTATTTTTGTAACTTAAGTAAATCGACTGTTTGGTTTTGTTTGGTTGGTGTGTTGTGTTTCTGTTTTGTTGTATGTGTGTGTGTGGTTCTTTTTTTTTATATTAGACTTTAGAGCTTGAGGTTTTGAGAAACGATTTCATTATTATTATTATTTTATTACAATATTTATACACGTAATTTATACACACGCATTTGGTATAGGTATCGGTTGGTTTATTATAAAAAAAGAAGGAAAAAAAATACGAAAATCTATGCGTGGATCAATTTGTCACGGATCCGTAAACTTTTTCTGTGTATGTGTGAAAATTCATATTAATTCATTGACAAGAAAAATGATTTATGATTTATATTTTTATATGACAAAATATCTAAAGAAAATAAAAGGAAAATATATACAGAATAGAGTATAGTATGTTAAGTTAGGTGTTACCATTTTTTTTATTTTTTATATTTTTCTAACTTCAATGTTTTACTTCCGTAACCAAATTTTTGTTTTTCGTTGAACCTAAAGGGATGGTGAGACGATGCTGATGTGAAATATCATAAGAAACGAAAAGAGAAAAAGAATACGACTTTAACGTTGTTACGGATTGGCTATAAGTGATACGTACGTACCAATTTCAGTAATATAAAATAAACCTCCATAAATTGATCATCAAAATAAACATAAAATATATATACTTACTTAGAATAAATAAATAAATAAATAACTTAAAGGTTATCAGTCAGCAGAGATCATATTTATTTCTATTAAAATGATTTATATGTGAATTGATTTTATAAATTTATCAAATACAAATGGTTGGTCCAGATTTTGAAAGGTATTTTCATCAACAAACTTATTATGTAATTTATTGGTACAATTTTCATATTAGGTCATACACCAAAAACTCGCTAATTTGACCATTGATCTGACAAAGACATTTAGTTCGATTAGATTAGGCAGATGATACAATTGGGGCAATGCACTGACGTTTTCATGCGAAAGTGTAATCACAAATATTTAATTAAATGTTATTTGATATGAAAGGTGGTCCGATTTTACTGAATTTATACTGAAATCAAGATAAGTTTTATATATGCTTTATATAGAAGCTGAACTAATTTACTAAGGACAATTTAACTTATTTAATATTTAATAAGTGATGATAAATTAGTCATTATGGATAAGTAATTGGTCCTTACTTTCTATAATAAGTAAATATGAAAGGAAGTAACTAAGGAACATATTCAACAAGTTCCCTAAAGATAATTACTTGCCTGTCACACCAAGAAATTCTTTTGGTTCATTTACAAACCCGTTAACTTTCGTCTAAGATCTACGAATTAAATTATTGAAGGAATTGATACAAAATATTTTGACTTTAACACAAAAGGTAGAAAAAGTTCTGGAAACAGTCTAACCTAAATTTATTCATTCACCAAATTCACATTGCAACAAAATTAATTGGAAACAAAAAAAAAACAGAAATACTTAGTGTAACAAAACGTGTAATAGTGAACAACAGTGATTGCAAATTGCATTAAATTGGATTAATAACAAAAAAAAGAGAGCATGAATAAAAATTAAATGATTAAAAGAACCCGTGAAAAAATAATTATCGAAACGAAAATTAAATAATTGCTGTTTTTTTTTCTATAAAATATACGAAATTATTTCAATTAAATATATAATTTATAATAAAGTAAGTACTTTTATATGTTGTTGTTGTGGTTTTAGTTAATTAAAATTAATATGATACAGATTACAGAAATAAAAAACATTCTAAAATGACTAATGATGACATTCAATAAAGGTTTCATAATTATGAACTATTGTCATGATTGATATTATTTTAATTGTTTAATCACGGGTTTAGGGACAACATGTGCATCATGTTATATATTTTTAATGGGTAAACTTTAATTCAACGCATGTTAATTAATAATATTATTAATCACTTATTGTTGAATAAAATTTATTTTTACTTTCGTACTTAATTTTATTTTTTTATTTTTGTTCTTGAATGTTGCATTACTTTCATTTGTTCATTTAAGACTAAGAGTATCGTACTCTCTTGCCATGTACTTATTACTTTATTTAGAAAATTAAATAATTTACTGTATGTTGTTGCAATAATTTTGTTAATTATTACACAACACACACAACTGACCACTGTATTTTGATTGAAACTGTGTTATAACGTTTGACTGATTATGTGACGAATGGTTGGTCTTGATTCGGATGTGACGGACAAATGGAATTGTACGTGATAATGAGAATTTAATTAACTAAACGATTTGTGATCTTATTGGCCTGAACTTAAAAAAACAGTTCAAGAATATTTGAAAAGAAATTAATAAGTTAGGTCATCATGCTTTGTTTTAATTGGACAGTCTGATTTCGTCCGTGTCAATTGTGAATGGTTTGTTAAACGATTCTCGTTCTAAATCTATGAATAAAATTCTTAGAAGGTTAACTACCTCAGGAGAAAGTAAAATCTATGAACAAAATTAATATTTTGCATAAAGATTGTTGTACTGTACACGGTATAAAAATTTTCAGATAAATATTCCAAATTTATTTTATTTATTTAGAACAAAAAAAAAAACGAAAAAGGGTGTTCAGATTTTAAGGATGTAAATTTATTTTATAACAAAAGAATGAAAAAAAAAAGTTCACCCAAAAACAAAAAAAAAGAAGAAACTAAATAATTGCAACCGTGGTTAATTTCCGACATAAATAATTAATTACAAATTTTGTAAAGTAAATTTCTTTTTTTGAGTTTTTCTTTTTCTCATCTCCAAAAAAAAAAATAGGAAAATGTTTTGATTTTGACTTTGATCGGTTTTAACTTTTAAAATTATTAAAAAAAAAACAAACGAAAAAGAAAAAGGTCGATAAATTTAATTTGAATTTTACAAATCAAATTGAACAAATTTGAAACTCTTTTTTGCTGGTTGTATTTAAAGTTACATTTTAATTATGTATTCACAATGTTCTTAGCTTTATTGTCTTAGAATCTTTAATTGGAAATACAATTAACTCCTCCCATTCGTAAGTAAATCCGGGGTAAACATTCACTGAAATCATGAACGAACTCAATTAAAATTATTTTTGCAATGATTACTAAGGGCGCAATAAAGGTACTAAATTCTTTAAGAAACCTCCAGATTGAAAGAAAATATTCAGAATGTGGAGAGATTTATAGATAAAATTTGTTAAGATTTAGGTAAGATTATTGTGAACGCAGCATAGATAAATCTCTGTATCTCAGCACTCTCTTTTAGCCCAAATTTCAATATTCAAGAACAAGTTCAGAAAAAGAAAAAAAACACAATCCAATCATGAACGAACTGATTCTGAAATGTAACCGAAAATATTTATGAAATTTGCACGTTTTCACTTTTTTTTATTTCTTGTTCGTTTTTTTTTATAAATGAAAATTGAACCTGATACCCGTTTTGTTTTAAACAGAATATTAAAAAATCAAACGATGAAAAAAAAAAAACGCAAACAATAAAACCCAAATTAGAATAAAAAAAAAGAAATGCCGACGTTTTTATTCTTCAGCTTGGGAAGATTTTCTCGTTTTTTTTTCTCTCTCCATTTCGCTCTGTGGAAATTCTTAAGTATTTAATTTTAACAATTATTTTATATGTTTCACGTATAATTATTGTCAGTGCTATTCTTTTTTTTTTGTACTTATAAAAAAAAGCTATAAAGCTTAATTTTTCCTCATTCATTCATTCATTCACTCACTCATTACTTATTTATTAAGTAATTAATTATAAATCAAAATTTTTGTCTAATTTCTTTTTGTTAATCATTTCCCATTTCCTTTGCTTTTGTAGATTTTCTCTGTGTTTTTATTTTGTTTTGCTTTTTTTTTTTGTTATTATTATTATTTTTGCTTTTCTCTGTAATTCTTTATGAATGAATATAAATAAACTTATTGAATAAGGGAAGTATAAGAATAAGTAAGTATATAAAAAAAGAAAGAAAGAAGAACGCGCAATGTGGAAATGGTAAAAACTCATTTGTCATTCTAGTTGACATTTTGACTTACTTTCCTTTCAGATTATTAAGGATTGTTTTTATACTCCAGTTGTATCTTTATTAGAAAAGGCAAAAAAAAAAAAGAGTTCAAGTTCTTTAACACCGAATTAAATACAGTAAGAGAGAGAGAATATTGATATCATTGTCGTAAAGAAAAAAAAAATCAATAAGAGATACATACTTACACTTCGATCATCTAACAACAAATCAATTTTTTTTTTCTTAAGAAAATTGTCTTTGTTACATTTTAACATTACTTACTTATTTTTATTTATTACGTCTTTTCGAAGAAAAAACAGTTAATGTTTTTCAAAAAAATAAAATAAGAAATAACGCTCGATGTTTGTAAAAAAAAAATGCAATAACTTCAGATTATAATTTATGACATTCGATTCGGTCATTCGATGACTTCATGGAAATAAATACGAAAAATGGGTAAGTCGGAGAATAAATATTATATTAGATGATGAAGAGGTAATGCAGGTAGAAGTGGAGAATAATTAACCTCGAAGAATATTGGAATGGACAAAAATTTCACATTTAATCAACCTTTTCACTTTTTTTTGGTTTATTTAAAAGGGAATGTTAAAAAAGTGAGATAAACAAAACTCTTCAAACTTGTATTTATAATTTTATCAACTGAATCGCATTTCATTGAATATTTGAGTCACAATTGCATGAAAATAGAATTGTTTAATTAGACTATCAGATCAAATTTCATTTGAAAAATTGATGTGTCCAATAAAATTTCATTTGAAAAATTGATGGTCCATTAAAAAGATGTTTTTACATTTTAATGATAAAATAGATGAATTCACTTCAATCTACCTATTTTCTTATTAAGAAAGAATTTTTATATTAGAAGAAAACAAAAATAAAAATTAAATTATTATTAAACGCCATTCAAAATGAAAATTGAATTTCTTAATACTTATTTCTAACTCTTTACAATAAATATTATTCGGGAACAGCACCAAAAATAGCAATAACAACAACAATAACAAAGAGGAAGAAGAACGAATCCTAAAGCGTAATCTAGATGACAGAAACAGAAGAAGAGAGAAAAACGAAAAGAAAATAATAATAATAATAATATATAAGATTAAAAGAAACAAAGGCCTGACATGGGTTAAAACAAAAAAGAAAAAAAAAAGAAGAAGAAGAAGAAGAAATAATAATAAAATATTAGAAAAAAAAGAATAGAGAAGAAGAAGAAAGAAAACAAAGAAAGAAGAAAAAGGAGTTTTGTAATATTAAGATGAATTTTTTTTCCTTCCTCTATAAAAAAATAATAATAATAATAATAAGTAATAATAATAAGATATAAAATATACTCTTATGTATATAAAAAATACATAGTGAGAGAATGGGGGACAAAAAAAAGAAGGGAACTCAACACGCAAGAATATTTTATGGATTATCAGCCCGTCATCTATACAGAAAAAAAAAAAAAAAAAACTCAACTCCAATACTTATTTATTATTATTATTATTTTTTTTTTTGTAGGTATATAGATTACCTACCTTACCCCAACCTACATAATATTGATTTGTTAAAAAGATAGTCAAAAATTTTTCTTCTGATATTTATTTCTTACGTATAAAAAAAAATATAAAAGTATTACAATGAACTATAAAAGAGAGGTAAAAAAAAAAATTCGTTTGGTTTTTTTTTTTGCACAAAAAAAAAATATAAAAATAAACAACAGAAAAAGAGTTTCAAAGAGAAAATAATATAAGGTGGAAGACATCAATAAACAAACGGAATGTTAAGTTCATCAGCTGTTTTCAAATAAGAAAAAAAAAACAACAAACAGTTGATGACTAAACACGTTTTTATAATCAAATTTCGTCTTACTCTTTCTTACTGTCTATTTTGCCATTTCTCCTTAATATTCATTTCTCTTTGTGAACAAGAAAAAAAAAATATATATAAAAAATTTAAATTAATGGATTTTTTTTTGTTATATTATGAATATCGATAGACACACCTCATCTTATATACCAACACAAAAACACACACTTGATACATCCATATTTTGATATACAAGAGACAACAAAATAAAACGGTAATATTTACTTAAAAGCTGAGATATGTTGAACCTGAATAAGTTCAAAATCTATCGTGGCCAGAAAAAAAAATGTATTTGTCCTTTTTCGAACAATTTAGTTAAGTAACATAAAGTTAGAATTTTTAAGTAATAAAAATTTTGCCCTCTTTAGTTACGCATATAGGTATAGGTGTGACTGTTATAAATACGTGTCTTGTATAAAATAAATTTTAGATTAAACATTGGATTGTACCTATCAATATGATTGAAGAGGTGTAAAGGAGGGAGCTATCTTTGTTTATACATAAAATAACGAGAATAACAATAAGTTTTGACAACATTTGAGAAAGCATAAAAAGTTTATTTTTTATATAAAATATGAATAATGTCTTATAACGTGATAAGCTTAACATTAAGGCTTCTTACAAAAAGTTTTAAAGTTTTAAAGTTTTGACTATTTTGATCCGTCAAAAAAGTCAACATCAATTTATTTAAGTTAATATTAGGATAACGAGTATTCAAGTGATGGTAGTAACCACAAACAAAATTCGCGTACCACTGATTACACAGATTACACACAACATTTCCTGGGTTTGCATATAGTGGTTCTGGTACCTTCACCATACAACCAGAGGCAACTAAAATGTTACGTTCTCGATTTGTAACATGATTTTATTACAATATATTTCTAAGAATTAAATTATCCGGCAATTTATTATTTATGATTTACTGAAGAAATTTCAATGGAAACCAAAAACAAACAAGAAATTTAAGAAGACAAACTGACGATTATCAGAGGAAGGTTTATTGAAACAGTTTTGTATAATAAATACAAGGACAAATAAAATAATCAGTTAAGGGGCATGATTGAATTAATCAGTCAGTCAGTCAATCAATCAATCAATCAATAAATCATTCAATCAATGTGTCTAAATTTTAACGACAACAAACACTTCACTTATGATAAATTCCAAAATAAAAAGATTTGAAAATAACAGCAATATCCGCGTGTTGTGAAAAATTCAGACAAATATAAAAGTCTTTAAAATTTTCTTTTCTCCTTAATTTAAAACAATTTTTTATCAACTTTTCTTTTTGCTTTTTCTTTTCAGTTGAAATAATTTAAATTCTTTTTCTGAAAGAAATTTGACTTTTTGTATTTTTTAATAGGATTTTTTCTTATGTTAATTAATTGTCACAATTTTTTTTTCTCTCTCTTAAAAATTACATATTTTATGAAAAGTTGAATTTTCTTTTTAATTAATTCCCTATTTTTTTGTTTAACAAAAAATTTAAATCAAAACTTAAGAAACTCAAAAATTTCCTTTGAAAATTCTTTTATTTTTTGTACTTCCGCGAATAAGTTTTCATAAGAAGAAACTAAAAGTAAGAAAACTTAAGGTAAATTTAAGAGTTTTTCTTTCACTATCTCTTTCTTTTTCTCACTCGTCTTTGTCTCTGTCTTAGAAAGCTTTTTCTCTGTATACTTAATAAAATAATAATAATTAAATAATATTCCATGTTTTATTGTTTTCTCATAATTTTATGAATTTTCCGGAATTTTCACATGAAAATGTTTGTCCTTTCATATAATTTCTATATAATAATAACTATAGAAAAATATGAACAAAGATTCTAATACGTAATTGCTTAAGTAATGTATGCAAGTATTTGTGCGTGTGTAGAGTTATTTATTAAAACGTATGTAATTATAATTAACAATTGTTAAATAAAGACTTTGTTCAATTCAATTTGGTAAAGTTAGTTAGTGAGTTTGTTAGTTCTTGTTTATAATTAATTAAGTAGACTTATTGTTTAATAAAATTTTCATAATTTAACTAAAATTAAAAAAAAAATAGAATTTATTAAATTCACAACATTTGTATGAAAACTTTTCACAATTTGCATACAGAAAAAAAATATGTTAAAATATCGGTTGTGGTCTTTCTATCTGCAGTGCACAGTTCAGAAAAAAAATATTGTTAAAGTTTTTGGGAGAACTTATGAGGAATCTTTACGAATCTTTGTTTAATCTTTTGTAGCGTTCAATCCGCAAGACATAATTGAGTAATTAGCCCCCCTTTTTATACATTTATGTGAATTCAATTTAATTACGTAAATCGATTAATTAACATAAATATTGAAGTTGAACGTTTTTTAATTATCATTT
Source organism: Pedicia rivosa (assembly GCA_963082725.1). Taxonomy (NCBI): domain Eukaryota; kingdom Metazoa; phylum Arthropoda; class Insecta; order Diptera; family Pediciidae; genus Pedicia; species Pedicia rivosa. The sequence continues at coordinate 7,610,400 of OY720153.1, read as the reverse complement.
ATGATGATTATTTAATTATTACAAAAAAAAAAACAACACCAATACACAAAAAGAAAACAAATTAATATATCAGCTGCTTTTAATGTTTTGTTTTTGTATTTTGATGATAAAATAATTATGAAATTTAAACTAATATTGAAATTCATTAAAAAAATATCTTCTTTTTTATATTTTGTGTGGAAAAATATAAAAAGTTAAAACACGTGACATTAATTGAAAATCATTACAATAAAATTATAATTGAATTGCATCGGAAATTGTGCAATAAAAATATTTTTCTATTCGTCTCTCTTACTATTTAATAAATATTAAAAAGAAGAAGGTTATGGGGACTGGATATTAAATAAGAAGAATTGAGTAAGAAAAATAAAAAAGAAACATGTATAGTTAAGTACCCAATACAATAATAATGATGATGATAATGATGATGATTATAATGATAATGATAATGATAATTTAGTCGCGATAATTTAATATTTTGTACTAAATTTCAAAATAATAAATAATTTTGTTGTGTGTGAAATGAAAAATTTAAGTAAGTACCTTACAAAAATTCACAGAGAAAAAAAAAACAATAAACAAAAATCATCTTTTTTTTTCGTACTTATAAAAAAAAAAAATTCGTAAATTCTGTATTTTTCCTTCGATACAATAAAAATGTATCCAGATGTTGCCCAAACTATAGTCTGCGTAACATTTGTGGTAATTCAAACTGTTTCGGTGAAATAAATGCGTCGAACCGCTTGAAACAGATTTTTCCAAATTAATTATTAATTAATAAATTGGAAATTTATTTGCAAGAAAAAAACAATTTTAAAAAATGTGTAGGAGTTTTTGATTGAACGGAGAACTCTCCGTTATTCTTCACTTTCTTTTCCTTTAAAAAAAACGTATTGACGACTTCCGAAATATTTTTACTTCTGTAAGAATTTCACTAATCTTAAGAGTAGCTCCTCGCAATCGTTTTTTTATTCCCAAACCCTTCATCTTCTGAAAAAAATAAATAAATAAACAAAATCGTATAGTGTCAAGAATCTATTTGGAAAATTTCTGTACCTATATACTGATTATGTCAATACAGCAATTTTATTCACTATAAATGTGTTACGTGAATATATTCAGTTATTCAATCTAACAGCAAAGAAAAAATACTCTAAGTGGTACGATGAAGAAATGTTTTGCTGTTTCAAGTTTATTTTGTGATAAAAATAAATTTTTAGAGAATCAGAGCTTCTCTATTATGTCTACGAATACGAATACATTGTTAATTCTTTTACAAAATAAAATTCAATTATATTATCGTTATTTTATGTTTGTTAGATTGACACAATTTTTTCTTTCTCCGTTTTGTTTTTTACTTTTCGTTCCAATTAAACTTTATTTTCAAAGCAAAAAAAAAAAAAAAACAATTTCTACCAAAGTGTAAAAACTTGAACTTTTTAATTGTTTTTTATTTTATTATTGAAAGAAAATAATTGAATTTCAATTGAAAATTGTTTCTCTTTCCGTTTTTTTGTTTTTTTTTTTGTTCATCTAAAATATAACCAAAAATAAAATCAAATCAAATTATGTAAAGGTAGGCACATTTACCTCCTACCAACTTACAATCTAAAAATATTTAACGTAATTTTTTTGCGTTATCAATATATTTAGTATGCTCCTTTTTTATTTGTTAACCAATAAAAATAACAAAAAATCTTTCTAAAAAAGAAATTATTATTAATTATTGTTGTTGTTGTTGGTGTTGCTAGACGTGTTTATTAGACGTAAGTAGGACTACTTGAAGGTGAAATGTGAAAAAATAATTTTCTTTTATAAATTGATGAAAAAAAAAATTTGAGGAAAAATTAACAAAAATCCATTACTTAATTAATAGAATGAAAAGTGTAACAATTAAGACATTTTGTTTTCATATTTTTTATTTTTGGTTTTCCAAAGAAAAACAGAATTGTTCAATGGGAAAATACAGAAAAATTTTTGGGGAAATTTATTGAAACATATTTTTATAAAAAAATTTCATTGGTAATTGGAATTTCCAATTTCCAGTTAATCAAATAATCCTTCCCCATCTCATCATACCATCCATCATCAATAACGAAATGAATTAAATAAAAATCTAACAATTTTATTAATATGAAATTCGATATCACCACTAAAAAATGTATTTGATTCATCTAATTCCCTTTCCAAATCTGTAAAATTATTTGAGATAGAGTAAAAATTATTGAAATAAATGGGATTAAGTTTATTAAATTACACTAGCTAGAATGCACATTATCATAATTTAATTGTGCTTTTTGCTATGAATTTTACATTAATTAATAAAGACTGTAAAAAAATATCATCTCATATTGATTCTTTCACCGTTGAACACAGAGGTTAAACCCTCGTTCAAATTCACAAATAGTGAAACAATGAAAGGAAGAATAAATATAATTGTTAGTCACAATCACTACTTGGTTTTATTTTTTTTTTGTTTTTTTACTTATATTTGTGAACAGAGTTAGACGTAGATAATTATTTCACGATTATGAACAATTCAGGTGCAATCTTAATTAATAATTCTATAGAATGTACTCACATCACTATTTTGAACATCATCAAATGAAGACACATAAAATAATTATTTATACACGGAATTCTTATAAATGACCTTAATACTGGGAAATGGACAGACGAACAGAAAGAAGAAGAAGAATAATAATAAAAAAACAAGACAATAATAATTATTATAAATACAGGATATAAAGTACGTAAAGTAAAAGAAATTACAATTGTATAGACTAAATATACTTATACGTTACGTACATTGGTAGGTAGTAAATTATTGAAATTTTACTGAAGCCACACAGACACACACACACACATATTAATAATAAACGTATGAAAGTATGAAGTATTCTATATGAACAGGTAAGTAAGTAAATGTAGAATATATAAGAAGCCAAAGAATCACCCCACGCACATTCAATTTAATTTCTTACAGAATCCATAAATTTATGTAAATTTTTTTTTTCTTTTTCTTCTCTTCTTCTTCACTTAACTTTTAGATACAACAACCTTATGATTGATATTTTTTTAATAAAATAAAATATATTCGTTGATTCATTTTACTTATAAAAGAAATACATACACACACAAACAACAACAACAATAAAAATAATATTAAATTAATAATATTTTTTTAATACTTACTAAAGAATAAGAATAAGAATACTTATAGAATGGGAATAATTTTCTATCAGGGTCATTGTTCGACGACAGCGCACCTAATCAGAAATAGAGGTAGACAGAGCGAGAGCGAAAGAAGAGAGAGAAAGAAAGAAGCAGTATCAACCTAATAAAGAATGACGTTTGAAATTGTAGGAACTTAATACTTTCTTACTTCACTTGCTTACACTTCATTTACTTACACTTCACTTACTCAAATAATATAAAAAATAGCCGAAGTCTTTTAGAGTGTAGAGAGGAAATTCTATTGTTGTAATAAATTAAACTTTTGTTTTTCTTTAAAAAATATGGAATTTATTTTTCAATTATTTTTTTTTTTAAATTTTATTTATTTATTTGCTTGGTTTGTTTTGTTTAAAAAGAACAAAAAAAAAATTGCGAATAACAATAACAGATACAACAACAACAACAACAAATTAGCAACAACAGAAAATTGACATTTGCATATAAATGTAATGTGTAAAACGCGTAATGGAAAAGTACGAGGATAGATACAAAAAAAAACAACATAAAATATACGTGAGAATTTGTGTGTGACTACACATATGCGGGAGGTAAGAGGAACAGTTCCAGTTTTTCATCAAACCCTCATTGAACTGAACAAACACACAACAACTAATGGGAATTTTTTTTTACAATTTAAGCAAAAATGTGATAATTAAAGAGCCGTTGTTTTACAAAAACAACAAAAATAACGCGAACAAAAAAAGAGAAAAAAAGAATTGCCAATTTTTTATGAAATAAAAAAACAACAACAAAAAACCCCACGCGCAAATTTTTTTTTGTATGTTTCAGTCTTTATATATTTTTTTGCATTATTTACATATTCATTATTATATGCGGCATCAGCGACACATGATTTAAAAAAATAGGTGTTTGATTTGATTTCAAGATTCAAAAAAAGAAAATAATCGACAAAAAGACAAACTGAAAGAACACGTCAAATGTTATACAAGAAAAAAATACTTTTAAACTACGAAATTAGGTGATTTTTATCAAACCCAAAAGATATAAAAATGAACAAAAAAAAAAAACACAAACTTAATTTAGGGCAAAATTTTAATTACTTAAAATATTCTATCATTTAAGTACTATTCCAAAATCTACTCTTTTTCTCTCACTCTCTCTCTTTCTCTCTCTTGGTTGTAGAATCTTTTTTATCTTTTCTGTTCTTTTATAGATATATCTACACGCACGTAATAATAAAGATAGAATTAATTGATAATATTTTTAATCTAGTGCTTCCACTTAAACTTGATGATGACTTTTTTTTTCTTTAAAGTCTAAATTTCATCTTCTTCTTTTTATTTTTATTTTTGTTCACAAATAAAATGCCGGTATAATTAGTTAAAACAAAAAGACATACAAACCGATAATTGTCAAAAAAAAAACGAGTAAGATTTTTATTTTAATTATGAAAAAGAAAAAAAATGTAGATGATAATCTGGAAGAAATTATTAATATTTTATACTTTGCCCAACCCATTGCAACATTTTGCAAAAAGATTGAATATCGTCTCCCCTCACGATCTGAAACATTATGAACAATTTTGCGAGAAGTCATGTGGATTTTATGATTCTGTTACAATCTTTAATCAAAAGAGTTCAGTTATTTCTGGCGAGGCTAACCCCGCAGAAACAATTTATTTCTTGATTGAGTAAAATTTTCATAAGAATTTATACAAAATGTACAAAGATAAAGTTGCATATTCTCAATTGTCCGTGAGCTCTTCTAAAGATTTAAATAAATAGAACAAGTAATCGTTGATATTTAGTCCAATTTACAAGAAATTCAATACGAAACAGATTATTTTTCAACGTTGTGTAATGTTAACTTGCTGATTTCTTTTCTATAGAAAAGAATTTTAAGCCAGCCGGTGCTAGGGGGTTTTTTTCATTCGTTTTTTTTTTACCTTTTAAATTGATATTTTATAAAGATTTGTTCAAAAGTGAAAACTTTTCCTTTTTCTGTCTCTTTTTTTTTTCTCTCATTTTTATTTTCTTTTTTTCTTCTCTTGAAATAAAATCAAATGAAATGAAATAAAGAAGAAGAAGAAGAAGAAATATAAGGAGTAAAGTATAAGTAAAGAATAAAAATAAACTTGAATTTGCAGAAAATAATAAAAATATAATTCGTATATAAATTATTCATAAGGTTCAAAAAATAACAACAACACAAGAAAAAAAAACGTCGATAGGTACTCACACACACGCACGCACAAAAGTGTTCGGATAGAAAAAGAAAAATTCATACACACACACACACATATTCATCCACAGTAGAAAAAAAAAACTTAAGGCATATTAACAGAATTTCCTTCGAATAAGAAGTCAGACAGACAAGAACGACAACAACAACAACAATACAGAATAAAAGAAGGAAAATTTTGAGGAGAATAAAATCAATAAAACTTAAGTAAGTAAAAAAATATCCTATCCTACATTTTTCTTCTGTTCTTTTTTTTTTTTTTGATTATTTTCCTTCTTTTTCTTTTTTTTGATAATATTTTTTTTTCTTTTCTGTTTCCTTGGTTTTGGTGTTTTTTCAGTTTTTCCATTTTGATGTCAGAAACAGTTATTACAAGAGTTAATGGAATTTATTTTTTTTATGGAATTAAATCCAGAGAGTGGATTGTCGTCATTGTATTTGTGTACCAATTGGGTCCAAGCCCTTGACAATGGTGTGTTTTTTTTTTCAAATTTTTTTGAGAAAACGAAGAGAAATTAAATAAGAAGGGTGAGAACAGGTGGTGGTCGTTTTTTCAATTAGAAAAAAAAACAAGAATAAAGAAGAAGAAAAAATAAATTAAGGTTTTTCTTTTTTATTCTTATTCAATAAAATAAATTTTAAAGAAAGTTTTCATTCGCAAAGAATTTTTTCTCTCAACAATATAAGAAGGAACAAAAAAAAAACGTTGAATCTACCTAAATTACCTCTCACCATCACTCCAACATTTAACGAAAATCTTCTCTTATACTCTTTCTTTTTCAAATACACTTTAAAAACTTTAATTAATTTAAAACTAATTTCAATAATACAGAAAAAGTTTCTTTATTTTTATTTTCCTTTTCGCCCCCTTTTTTCCGGTTTTTCTGCCTGTTTTGTTTTATTTTTCATCATTTTCTTCTGTTTTTCTTTTTAAGATTTTATTCATAGAAGATAACAAAAAAAACAGAAGAAAAAGACTGAAGACAATATATTTAGGAAATTTTGTTTTATTTATTTTATTTGCTATTTTTGTTGTTGTTCTATTTTTTTGAAAATAAATTGAAAAGAAATCTTCTTATAAATTTAATCAATAAATTGGATTAACGTTGTTACACTGATTAGTACCCAAAATTCAATATCAATTTTACAATTATACTTCTTCTTCTTCTTCTCTTTGTACTTGATTGTCATCAAGTGTATTTTTTATTGGCTTTTCGGATAACTCCATATAACCATTGGCTAGGGTTTCTTTTAACGTCCAACTTCGACGAGACCTACTATTTTTGGCTCCAAACGCCAGCACGTTGCCATGCATCCACATTGGTCGGTCAATTATACTTTACTTTCTTATATTTAATAGAGGACGTTTTTATTGGTTTCTATTTCTAGTAGAATTGTGAAGAAAAAAAAAACAACAACAAAAAAAAATGAAAAAAAAATTGTTTTTGTAATATTTCCTATACTTATGTTTGTTATTATTTTCTATAAACGAAGAGAGAATAAAAAAAAAAACGAAAATAGAAAATAAATCTTTCACACAAGTCATGGACAATGACATAAGCAAAAAAAAAAAAAAAAGAACAGAAAAACGAAGACGACGAAAAAGTTAATATGAAATGACAATTTGAAGAAGATCTCAGACAATGTCACACTAAATGTAGATACAAATGTGCCTCTACTTATTTAGGTCTTTTGTATTAAATTTTGTTAGAAAAACAGTTTTCAACAATATAACAACCGAAAGAACTAAAAATTGACACCAATTTTTTTTTTTTTGTTTGTTGAAATCTATATTTCTAAACTAACTATACGTGAAGTTATTCTCTCTGTCGGTAGTTTCTTACTGTTGTTGTTGTTGTTAGTGCTGTTGTTATTAAATATTATCTAAATAATGTATTAAGTCATCATGACGACAGTAAATAGTTAGATATGTAACTTAAAATATAATTGCATATTTATATGCTGACTGTAGACGAGAGGAGTCATATTATAGGAGGAAACTTTTAAATGAGTTTTTGCTTGTCAAATACGGAAATAATGTTTTATTTTTGTTTTTTTTTCGGGGGGCTTTAATGAAAAACAAAAATAGAACTGTATTTAATTTCCATTACGACTACTTGAATTTAGAACAACAAACAGGAATAGACCGGAATAGATTTACTTAAGGTTTTGTTTTTTTTTATTTTCTATTGTAAAATGTATATCAACTGTAAACTCAGAAGCTTTTTAATCAATTACCGAACATGAAACACTTAATGAATTTAAAAAGGGAAAACAAAAGATATGACACAGAAAATTATTATGTATTTACTTAGGTTTAGGCAGGTTTTACTGAATTCATAATACATAATTCTGAAGAGGGGTTAACCACAATGTACAATGTATATGTACCTATATATGGGTGGAAGAAACAATGAGCAATCATTGTGCAACCTATATGCAATCGTTGGGGTGACATTTTTTTTAGTAATTTAATTATTTAAACACGAAATCAATACCTCAATTATTCATAATGGAATGTTATATAATAATTAATTCTATATCGGTCGGAATTTGAACTCACAAGGACTGCACTTGTTTGATCTAACATAGGTTTTGTTTGAAATATTTCCAACACACAAACACGCCTCCAGGGATTGAAATGTCTCATTTATTTTCTCAAAAAAAATACATAAAAAAATAGGTAAAAATTCTAAGATAGAATTACGTAGATAGAAAAATCAATAAAATTAAGGAGACATTTTTGAATGTATAAATAGAGGGAATATAAGAAACATACGCCTTGACACACGCACAAAATATAAAAGGAACAGCAGGATAGCAGGAGCCAAATTTCTGTTCAATCAAAATTATGTTAATCTTTAATGAGAAAATGAAATAAATTGTTTATGTTCGGATTGGTTCCCTGTGGTGTATGCAAAATTGTCATTGTTACAGTCTCAATTCTTGTATCTGAAAGGTAAATTATTATATTATATTTGATATTAAGAATAAAAGTTTTCATCTTGAATTAAGAAATATTCTTTAGCGATTTACTTAATTCGATTCCGTGTTTAAAATGAAATGTACAAGGGCAGGTTGATTGAAGGTACAAAATGATGACGTCTTTGGGTAGCAATAAGACATTGAAAATATTAGCCATCTTTATTTTGTAACAAAATTGGGTAAAAATTAAACTTCTAAATTACATTAAAAAACCAAAACAAATGGACGTCATAAAGTTTTAAATAAGTTACTGTCCCGCTTCATGAAAATATTTTTAAACATTTTAATCAAATCACGTTATTTAAGAGATAAGTAGTGAACCTTTTAACATATTTAAGTTAAGTAAAACAAGATTAAAAATAAAGCAATCAAAAATAATTCCATTTATTTCGATTAAATCTACAAACCTAATTGCATCAATTTTTTCTCTTTTATTTTTGTTTTTTTTCTTCATTTTCAAAAACCCTAAACTTTATCATTTTGTTTTATCTCCGAAAATAATATATGTGAAAGAGAGAAAGAGAAAAAAACATAAAACAACTAAAAAATATTATAGCCTATTAACATTGTGACCACTTGTAATAAATTACCATATAAGATATATAAGTATTATCCTACCACCTCCCCTCTCTCCACGTACATCCCCTATAAAATACACTACAAAAACTAAAATTTTCATACTAAAAAAAAGCAGCTACATAATACAGCAACAACAAAAGCGTATAAAGTGACGTGACGTTACTTCTAAATTTGATCCAATTTATTTATTTTGTTTTTGTTTCTTTCTCTACTCCTACTGCATCTTTTTTCTTGGTATTTGTATTTAATGTTCATAATTTTTTTTCTTTTGTTTTTATTTGGTTGGTAATAAAACGTTTATACATTGTTACAAACGTTCACCATTCACTTATCCATATAGATTTTTGACACAAGAATCAACAACAACACCAAAAACAACAACAACAACAAAATCATACATTTAAAAAACACACGCAATGCAAAATCCGCTATATTGATTTATAAATATTTATTTCTTAATGCACACAAACTCTCACATACACACACACACACACACAGCAATGTATGAAGGTAAGAATGTATACCGATAAATAGGATGATGACATGGAATGGATGGGAATAAAACAAAAAAAAAGGAACAAAAAATAAAGAATCATACAAAGTTCTTAAAAGAAAAAAAAAAGACACAAAAAAAATGAACTTACAAGAAGAGTATAAACAGTCATCAACAGCAAATGGAAAGATGAAGAGAAAAAAAAAATAGTAAGAACGTAAAATTCATGCATCGTAAATCGGTAAAAAAAATACTTTATTTCGATATTAAAAAAAAAACAAACAAAAAAAGAAAACAAAAGAAAAAGAAAGAATGAAAAAAAAACTTATTCTCTCCATATTTTTTACATTTTGTTTCTGTGTTGTTGTTTTGTTTTTTTTTTTATTATAACTTACAAATTTTGTTTGTTTCTTTTATATTATATCATACAGTAGAAAAGTGACAGAGAACGAAAGAGGGAATAAAAGAGACAGACTGAAGAAATGAGGTGAATCCGGTGAATCATAAAAATATAAACAAAAAAAAAAAAAAATACAGAAAAAATACAGAAGTAAAAAAAACGAGAAGAAAAGAAGGAAACATATGCTTTGTGATTGTTAGAGATGCGAACTTTTCCCAATGTTTTACTTTACTGAATTGTGAGATGATAAATATACACAAAACAGAATATATTTGTTGTATTTACTTACAAACTTACTTACTTACTTACTTACTTTTTTACACGCACAAAAGTGTAATAAAAATAATGTGTGGATGGAAACACAAAATGTAATAAAAGAAAAAAAAAGAAAAGGTTATTCATTAATAAATCTAACCAAAAATAAAATTACACTTCAATTACATTCTGTAACGAGATTAAAAATAATAAAATACTTACTTAGAATAAAAATAAAATATTTACCTAAGGAAGTAAAATAAGGTACGGTAAGGTTAGGTAAGGTAAGTATAATAAAATGTATCCACTACATACATCTATCTACTTTACTAAATTTAAATTTATTTATTTACTGATACATACCCTACTTTCCTTATTTATCTAGGTACTTGCTTACTTAGACGAATTAGTTTTACAATAATTAATTTCATTTGAAAATGTCACAATTATGAAAATCAATTAATTTAATTTCATTTCAATCATCTGTTATCATAAGTACATAAATCAATTCAAAAATACAGATAAAAAGACAATTTCAGTTTAATCAATGTAGGGTTTCACAATTATTTTAAGTAATACTTAGTGACGAACAACGGAGAGAACATGACATGAAAATATAATGATTTCACAAGATTTACATACTGGTTGCACTTATTTGTTAATATCTCGAGTTAAACACGTAGTTTAGGTAACTAAATTAATTTACGAATTTAATTGTCGCTAATTAAAATCACCCAGATTTTTAGCCTCAAAAATGTTGTTTTGTTTATAGAGAAATTTATTTTTTTTTTATCTAACATTTGAGAGTTTGAGGAATCAATTTATAAATATGAGCGAGCATGATTTATAAATAAACGTTTAAAATTTAACTTTGTTGGTGATCCGAGGAATCTAAGTACAGTAAATAAAAGCCACCTTACTGATTCTAATAGAAATTTTAAATTGATTCAATTAAGTAATAGTAGTTGATTCTGTGCAGAATAATTGAAAAAACAAGTTAAGTATATAACATTTATACAAACATTTATAAGGGCAAGGATAAAATTAGAGTAACATTTTAATGATTAAAATTGATTTCTTTTTCATTATTTATTATTGTTTTCATACAAAAAAAAAATACAATCAATTTATTACACTTCATTTATAAGCGCTTTTGTCAAATTGGGTGCACTGATTCTTATATTTTATATAAATGCGATAGATACTTATGTACATACTCTTTTTTTTATTTTATAGCAGAACCTTGAATAATGTTCAAAATTTAAAGAAAAATGCAAAAAATTTACACCTCTACTGTTTTTTTTTTTACAAGGAACTTTTGTGCATTTTTGGTAACCTAATGATTCATAACTTTACATCTAACAGTCGTCAACAATTGTAAATTTTAATCATTTGAAAAAAAAAAATTATACTCCGCATACTAATTAGTTTCGACTGCTAATAAATTCCTTTCATCAGGACACGACAATATTTTAAATAAAATAAAGTAAAGAAAATTAACCTTTCTAGAGATTTTATATCACATTTTATATCATCTCATAAAACCTTATATATAATTTTAACCCTTTTAACTCTACTGATTATTTTACAAATAATAAATAAATGTTAGAAAGCAAAAATGTTCACACCTGCATTTTACTTGGGTACCTACACTTACTTATATTTTTCAATTATAAATTATGGCAAAAATGTAAAATATTTTGCGGTCATGAAATCAAATTAAAAATATAAAAATAACAAAAAAAAAATCATGTAAATAAATAAAGGAACATAAAAGATGAAGTTATTAATTTATTACTTTACCACGCAACGCAGCTTTTTTTTATTGTTATTCTTTGTTGTTGTTTTTCTTTTTGTTTTTATTTTTATTTTGTGTTTTTTTTTTTTGTTTTTTTTTTTTTTTTGCTAAAATGAAGAAAATTCTTCTTCTGACCAAAAAAAAAAGAGTAAATTAATGGAGAGAATGAAAAACAAAATAAAAAAAAAAAGTTAAATTTGTTACTTAATTTAGTTTAGGTTTTGTGTTTTTTTATTATATTTCTTTTTTTATTATGAAAAATTGAAATTTATGGTTTACAAAAAAAAATACAAACTTGCATCGCATGCATGCAACTCAAGAGTCTTTTTATAAATTAGATATTTTTTTCTCTTCTCGTTGGTTTATTTTTTTGTTTTTTTTTTTTTTTTTCAGGTGGCCAAGAGGAAATTGCGATGGATTTTGTAAAAACAAAATAATTAGGTTGGTACTTACGTATGGTATGGAGACATTTTTTTAAATTTATTTTATATTAATTAACTGCTTTCAGAATTTGGTAAAGAAACAAAGCAAAAAGAACGAAATTGCATTAGTGTCTAGTCACATGCGGTTGAGTTCTTTTAACAAAAAGAAAAAAAAAACAAACTGAAATTTATCAAATGTTCCTACTTTTTATTAAAATTCGTTGATGTGAATTAATAAGACTAATATAATTTTTAACATAGTCGTAAGAGTCTAAGTTTAATTAGAGAAGAATTATATTTGATTTAATGTTTTGATAATACAACTTTAATTTAATGTTCAGTTCTTTCAGCTTCTTCTTATTATTACATAATTAATTTGAAACGGAATTTTTTCGTTCTCTTTATAGTAAGTTAGTTATAACTACGTAAGTAAGTAGTAAGTTCAAAAATATTTTTTCCTAATAATCTTTTAAAAAAAAAAGAAGAAGAATAAAATTGTCAAAAGAAAAAGTTAAATAACGCGTTTAACAAAAAAAAAAATCCATCAGAGAATAATTCAGTTTTAAATTATTTTTTCTCTGCATTGCACAGGTACAAGATTGACTGTTTTTTACTCATAAATTTTATTCCCTGCTGTTATTTGACTACTGTATATGCAAAACGAAAATAAATGTCGTTTTTAAAACAAACATTAGAAAAAAATCCAACAACACCAAGAGACAAATGTATTTGTGATGTGCATGTGAGTAGATTATAAAATAAAGATCAACATTTGAATCAGTTATTTTCTTTGTGTTAGGTTGATGTAGGTAGATTTTCTGTTTCTCAGAAGTCAAATATAATGAACTTCGTGTGAACTTACTTCCAACAGGTTTTATTTGGTCAATACACCAGGAAGGACCAGAAGTTAAATTAATTTTATGTACGAAAGATATAAAGTAATCACTTTAACGTTGATTAATTTTCATCTGTCAGAATTATAATTTACAGTTGTGTTAAAATCTAGAAGCATCTCACCGATATGAATCATACAAGTTTTAGAATAATTCTCATCATGATTAGACGCTTTTATTTGTATGACAGAGAAATTATATTCCGGAGTCCAAAACTAAATTTTCTTTTCTGCATAATTCTTATTTGGTCGTTTGACTCAACAATTTGAATGACTTCAACCAAATTACTTACGTGGGGACAAATTTATACAAAATAAAATTGATCACAAAAGATCAAATTTTTTTACCAAATTGTTAAAAATATTAAATTTAACAGAATTAATTATCCACGAAGCGTTTTCAATTTCTTAGAATTTGTTATTTTTTTAACATTGAAGAGTTTTTTTATTATCAAATAAAAGAAGCGAATATATTTAAAAATTTAGCATTTCAATTGGATACTTGATTATTAAGTAAGTGTGAATTTAATTAAGTAATAAGAAGAAAATGAATGACGCTAAATAGGTAAAACTTTTACGAGTTTAACTTACGTTGAATTTATCATAATTAATTATTTTAGATTTTATATAGTCTCAAGAGCAAATAACAAATATATTTGATGAAATCCAACACCAAACATAACAACATCACTCCAAAACTGCAATCGTTAGTCTAAGTTCATTTGAATTTGTGTGTATACGTTAAAACAATTAATTTATAACTAAAAATTTATTTTTATCCAGAATGTCACAATTGTGATAACGCAACGATATAAACCCGGACTTTAACAGCAAACATGTTCACCTCAACATTGACGTAACGAACTATAAATAATAATATTTAAATGAGAAAAATGGAAATTATCCGGAATTATCATTGAATATTATTCAGCAGAACAAATTTTCGTAATTATCAATTAAACGCATCAAAATAAATAACAACAACAAATTCCAACATCAAGGTTAACTTTTAAGATAAAAACCTAATACTTTATACTTAGTCTCGACTTTTATACAAATGTTCAAAAATATTTCTTTTAATAATATGCGAAACATTTTATTGGAATTTTTATATGCATCCTTCAGTTTATTGTTGTTTCATAGTCATTCGACATCACACACCAAAAAATTATATTTACAAACAAAATGACTCATTTTTATTTTTTTGACTCTAGAAATGTTGATGATGATTTTATATTCTTATCAACAAAAAAAAAATATTTCTTTGTAACCATTTTTCTGATGAAGAAAAGTTATCAAATATTTAAATGGTTTTCTGGTTTGACACAAAAAAAAAATATAAACAAACAAACAAAAAAAAAAAAGAACAGAATTTCAGTAATTTTTTTTTATTTTATCTTTTTTGTTTGATGAAGTCGAGAGAGTAAATTATTTAATGTTAATTTTTATATTTTCACTTTGACTGTTTTTTTGTTAATAAACAGAAGTAAACCACCGAAAACCACAAACAAAAAAAAAACATTTTTTTTATCAAAATAATTAAAATACTTTTTCATTTGTTTTTGTTTATTAAATTTATTAAAAAAATATAATCGCTTTCATTTAAGAAAAATCGGAATCTGTTTATAGTTGTTGTTCTCTATAACTGCAACAGAGACAGATTTTTTCTCTTTCTTTATTCTTCACTTTTTTTTTTGTTGGATCGAAATGAATTTTATTATTCTGTTTTTGGCATTTACTTAATGATGCAATTTAAAATGCAACCAGAAAATTAACTGGATTTAATTCTAAGCTATTTTCTATTCGTAGTTGTTGTTGTTGTAGGTATCTTGTTTTTTTTTTTTTTTTTTAAAACAATAAATAACGTTAGTTAAATTATAGAAAAAGATTAAAGATTAAACCTAACCAGTGAAGACCTTGAGTTTAATTCTTTCTCTATTTCATAAAATGTCGAACATTATTAATTTCTTCTTAATTTATTCTCGAGTTTTGCTCGTTCTAGAATCTAGACTTTTAGAAGTAAAAGTTACGCACTTTCATTTAATTATTGGTGTCAGTTTTACTAAGATATTTTTATTCTTTACCCAAAGCCCCGTTCAGTTTTAAAAATCGATTTAATCTTTTTATGGAAGAAACAGGCTGCGCAGATTGTTCCCTTTTAATTCCCCCTTCAATTATATTCTTTAACTGATTGTAAAAAAAGTTATTTAATAAACAAAACTTTTTGAAATCAATTTTCAACAACAAGTCATTACCTTTTCCATATTTTCTTTTTATAAATCTTTTATAATCGAATTAAAATAAAGGCTTCATATATTATTTGATGAAGTGTTTTACACAATAAAACTTCATAAGAGCTTTAAATATTTATTCTAAGAACGAATTATTTATTAGGACCAAAAAAACTAAAATAAAAATGGAACTAAGTATACCGATAATCAATTAATCTGTTAATAAATTAATTAATAAGTAATCTTCACACACACACAATCGTGTTCAATCCAACTAAACTCATTTGAACTCTTAATCATTAATATTATTTTCTTCTATAAGAAAGAGTGAACGAAACAACAAGAATTGAAGAAAGAGAAAAAAATTCAGCCAGTCTTTCAGGCATAGTTTATTAAAACTATATTTTTCAAAAAAATTTAACAGAGAAATTACAAATAACAACTCAACCTATTCTTATTCCAATACCTAGAGATGGTCAAAAGAACTAACAAACATTGTTTGAATTTTCTTTGAGTTGAATTCGTTGAATCCAATGGTAGATTATTAAGTATATTCTCTTTACTTGCCTTTCCAAAATTTTCTAACTAGAAAAATAAATTCTGTAAATATTATTACCACTAGGTACACATCTACTATAACTTCTAAATACCGAAGTACAAAATTAGAAAATCTGAGAATAAAAATGAAAATATTTTGTTGTTGTTTTAGTCGATTTTAATTAGTAACGTAAGAAACGTAATGGTTCCAAACATCGAAGTTTGAAGAAAATCTCCACACTATTGGCCGGTGCTACAAGACACGTTTACCTATACTTAACACATCAATTTAACTAAATATTAATTAAAATACGACGGAGATATTCAGATAAATAAGTAAGTAATTACAATGGGCAATCCTAGGGAACTCATGGCGATTTTTTTGTGATATGCAATCAGTGATATGCAAAATTTTTGATTGGTTAACCTCTCGCAATAAAATTTTAATTTTAATTGCAAAAATTAAAATTGTAATTTCCAACAATTTCAACCAATAAATAATAATACTAAAACCGAGACTAAAACTATAAAAGTATAATATAAATGTACGTACCGCTTCTATTATAGATTTCCCAGTTTTCAAAATTCCAACCAATCAATATTATTAAATATGAAATAAAAGCAGGAGGAAAGGGAAAGAGATCTTATAATTCGATAAAAACTCAATTTTGTCTAAAATCATAAATATAAAAACCATAAAAAAAAGAACAACAAATAATTTTTATTATGAAATAACTGCTTTGCTAGAAACTATTTTTTAAACCCTCATTCACAATGAAGGTACAACATGTAAAAGATATTTTATGTTCAAAGAGTCAGGGTTTTTAATCGTTCTGTACATCAGAAGGTATTTGTATTTCTCATTTGGTTCGGAAATGGTAGAATTTGTATCCTCATTATACAAACCCTTTGTCTTTTTCTGTTAGAAGAAATGCCTATTTTCCTAACATTTGACGGATTACACAAACAAAGAACTTATAACATTCATTGTGAATGAGTAATTTACCTACACTAAACAAATAGGGAATATCTGTATGTGTATCGTATCTACAAATAACCAATAATTTACAAACTTAGTTTTGCAGGTTGGTTAATTTTCTTTTTTCATTTCTCTTTCCAATCCATACCCTCTTTTCTCATCCTCAATCCGTTCATAACCACCCCACCCCCCCACTTTATTGCAATACAATCTCTATACTATTTTATATACAACATGATTATTCCAGATTTTCTTTTTATGATTATTTTCTTCATTTGCCTTGGATAGCCGCCTTTTTTCTTCTTTTCCTCATTTCTGTTTTTCTTTTTTCATTTTCTTCATTCCTTTTTTCTTTTTATTTTTCTTTCTTGACCTTATTAGTTTATACTAGAAATAATTTTCGTTTTGTATTCAATGAGCGCAACTCTTGCACTAAGAATAAAAAAAAATATTTTCTTTTTCTCGTTACGATAAAAGATAAGAAGAAAAACAGAGAGAGAGAGAGAGATTAGGAGAAACAGAATGAGCGAGGGTAGTGAGAGAGAAAATTATTGTCAACATAGAAAGAAAAAATAAATAAATGGAAGCTAAAGTCAAGGAAAACGGAAAATTGTTTGTTTGTTTGTTTTAATTTGTGTTAATTTATGAGGTCATTTATCATTATCATATTCCATTAAAATATTACAAGATTAGATATCCATGCGTCCATTATTTGTATAAAAAAAAAATAACAAAAAACAAAAGTATAAAAATGGAATCTATTTATAGTAATCAGGGTTAACAACAACAAAAACAACAACACATAATTTATATAAAAGACCATTTATGAAATTGAAAGTTTTTTTTTTTTTGCTTCTAGTGACAGAATAGAGAAAATTAATACGTTTATCAGTTTAAAAGTTTTAGTTAAGTTTTTTTTTTGTTATTGCAAAAAATTATTGTCAAAAGAAAAAAGAAGAAAAAAAAATGACAAATGTTGGTTTACAAAAAAAAAAACAACAAACAAACTTGAATTAATGAAAGATCAGCCTTGTACGTATAACCAAAAAAAAAATTTCTGTTTATGAAATCTATTCTAAGACTTTCTGTGTCTTCTTCTTTTTCTTCTTTATTTAATTTATCTCATAAAGTGAGAAATTTGTTTTTTCTTAGCAGAATTAATTTTCTAATAAATGGAATGGACCATCCAGTTACTTACTTACTCGTATTTTTTTTTTTCTTCAAACCGAAAATAATAATATTTAGTGATGCATCATTAATATAAATTTTATTCTATTGAATTTTTCAAGTAAACCGACGAATTCAAATTGTATTTAGTCCAAAATTATATGGAGCTTTGAAACTTAAAGTTTTTTGATGAATGATTGGGAATTATAAAATACATTAATCTTTTTGTTTAAATTTGACCCAAATTACATTGATGAGTTGAAATATATTTGATATTTTACAAAGTGAAATTTAAAGTGAAGAGAGTTCTATACTGACAATTGCATTAAGCAGAGTCTTCCACTAACGTGGAAATCAATCAGAATTGTTCAAAGTTAACTAGATAAAAATGAATTCAAATACTTCAGTAAAAAGGTAACTAAGTAAGTATAGAACCTACGATTGATTCCACAGGATAAATAATTTGAAACTAACTAAATATGAACGCATATACTTTTCTTCTTCTTCTTTTTGTTATAGTAAAATTAATTATGTATATTCCAATCGTTTTTTATTCTTATTTAATTTCAGAAAAAGAATTTAGAAGAAATACATTTCTACTTACCTATTTTTACTTATAAGTTACTTACAGTCTCGTACTTAGTATGGTTTAGTAGTTTTAATTATATTAAGTATCATATCTTAAGTAAGTATTACGTATTAAAGCTAATATATCTCGATATTTATTATAATGGTCGTGTCTTATAAACATTGACTAATAAAACGGATTATTAATGTAAAAGCAATTAAAAACATTAAAATAATCGTCTCCTTCAAACTTATAGATTACAAAACACAAAATGTATACACAAAATAATAATATTTGGGTCTGCATACACACACAATCACACACACATATACATCCACATATAGAAAGAAAAGATCGTTTTAGCTAAAGAAAGTATCAATCGACCCTAATCCATTCATCCATACAAAGAAGAATAAGAAAAAAGTATCAGTATATTTGTTGTTGTTGTTGTTGTTGTTGAAAGGAAATTCACATTTTGATGTTTAAATGAAAGAAAATTGAGGAAAAATAATTCTTGTAATACCTAAATTATCGTATATTTAAAAAAGGAAATGATAATTTTTATCTTTTTATTTAGGTAGGAAGATTAAATCATAAAAAAAGAAAAACCTTTTGTCTTTTTGTTGTTTTTCGATAATGATTTTTTTTATTGTTCTTTCTTTGAATACGATGCGATGAGTGAATGTGATTTACAAAAAGCTTATTGGAAAAAAATTGAAAGGGTAATGGAACCCAAAATGCTTAGATAAATAATAAAAACATTTAATCGAGGACAAAGAAATATTAATCGTAAGAAGACCCATTTGTCGTTTCATAGGAATGAAATATTGTCAAGACGTTTTAACACGCACACACACATGTAACAAATTTATCAAAGAAAGTACCGGAGTGTATTTTACGCAGGTTGAATTAACATAGTTAATACTTTCAAAAGTTATAACAAATACATCTCATTGATTGCTTAAATTAAGAGAATTTAAAACATTTCAGAATTGCACCATGAATAAAACAATACCAAATTGGACAAATGGCACTATAGTGATGAATTTAGCTTCTAGAAGTAAAAGACAAATTTTTACACATTAAGAATAGCAAAGTTATGCAGCCAATATCAAATATAACGAATTTATCAAAGAAAGTACCGGAGTGTATTTTACGCAGGTTGAATTAACATAGTTAATACTTTCAAAAGTTATAACAAATACATCTCATTGATTGCTTAAATTAAGAGAATTTAAAACATTTCAGAATTGCACCATGAATAAAACAATACCAAATTGGACAAATGGCACTATAGTGATGAATTTAGCTTCTAGAAGTAAAAGACAAATTTTTACACATTAAGAATAGCAAAGTTATGCAGCCAATATCAAATATAAAACAAAAAATATGGAGTAACATTCCCGAGGGTACGACTTATGAAAATTATAAATGAAACCCATTGAAATTAAAATGCAATAAATAAAATTTGCCAAACGGAAGTAATGAGATCAATGTTTTGGTCAGTATATGGTCAGTGGTAACCTCTTGTACCTTCATCATTCGATAACCACACTACCTCCCAAAAGAGATATATTTTGTAAGCTATGAATCAGGTTATGATATTTGTAATGGCACTAAATATGTAGGAATAATTTTGCAATTTTTCATATTAATTGTCCTAAACTTACACCGCCTTATACACATGCTTAATTAAATAAATAATTTAAACTTTGACATGACTTTAATGAATTAAGGAGAACTTAAGTATCGGCTTAAGTACTTACATAAGAGTATGAATATCAGAATTTATTAATCAAAAATTACAACTACGAGAAAAAGACATAGATGACTGAAGGGCCAAATACTTTAAATGTCAAGTTTACTATTAACTAAAAATGTTGTTCTCACATGAAGCAGTTATTTAAAATAATCATTAAATCTGACAATAGACTTGAGACTATTAAAATGTTTCATGATTAAAAAAAAAAGTATAATAGAAAATGTAATAAAAAGAATTTTATTTAAAAAAAACTGTCAGTTGTTTTTTTTTAAATACAAAGAGTGTGTGACTTCCCTTCAATAATAAGTAGGTAACTACATTTGTATTAAAATATACTTACTTCATTTCTATATACATTTTCATCAATTGAGTAACTTTAAGTACTAAATATACACGTAGAAGGTAAGTATCTATAATAATACATCATAATAATACTTGAACTAGATTAGTAATATAATAATTGGTACACTTAATTAGATAGGCACGATTTTATTTTATTAATGGATGCAACTTTTTCAGAAATATATAACTCTTTAAGGCATAAAAATTCAATTCCAACGAGAAAGTGCAATCGTGCGTAACAGTGCAAATTTCTTACAATGGACAATAATTTAAACGAATTTTAGAAAATATTTTCTGATTAATTTTTCTCACTCATTTTTTTGTGCAAACTGTAATATGAAAGGACTTTAGTATACTTTGTTCGTTGGTGTTTCATATGAGTAATGTGTCTCGGTCTACACATACTTAGTTATCATTTATTTTCCTTACATTATTTTCGTGCTTAGTAAAAACAAAAGTAAGAAATAAAATTGCTTTTGTGTTAAACAAATAAAGTTATTAGAAAGAGAAAAAACCGCATAAAAAAAATGTTTCATTTTTTTTTTTGGTGTGAAACGAAAAAATGTAAGAGGGTTGGTAAAACCCGAGGGGTTAACCACTCAAAAATTTTACGCCCCACTGATTGCACATTTCAAAAGATTGCACAAAGATTCACAAAGATTCGCAAAGATTCACAAAGATTCGCAAAGATTCACAAAGATTCGCAAAGATTCACAAAGATTCGCAAAGATTCACAAGATTCACAAAGATTCACAACAAGGATTGAACACATAATAAATCTAATTTAAAAAAATTATTGAAGCTGTAATTTTATAAAATTCTTTTATTGGTGAAAAAAAGTATAAAAATCACATGATGAATTCATTTGGCATTTTTAAATGTAGTCATTATAATTATAATAAATACTATATAATTATATACTATTATTATTATTATTATTCTATACATTATTTTTTTTTTAATTATTTTTTAATTATTACAAGAAATTTAGGAAATTGGATAAACTTTTAAATTTGTATCCCTAAAAATATATTGTCCACGTCTTGTTACAGTTGGCTGCTGTAATAATTCTTTTACATCTTTTCTGTGAACAGTACACACATCTTCAGTTTCTGGAAATTGGAAAAAAGTCCCAATTTTCCTTAAAAATTTAATACAATATGAGTGTTCTTCTTCCGATAAAATAAATCCAACATAATATTTAATTAAATTCTTAAATGGAAATTAAACTAAAACATAATCTCCACAGCTTGGCACGTCTTTAAAAGTTGTTGAATTGTTTTTATTATTTGCTGAAATAAAATTATGCTGGTTATTTAGAAGAAAAAAAACTAAATTTTGTATTTGGAAATTTATCAAATAATTTTTCAATTTCTGTAAATTGTGAAACATACAGAACCATTTTTCCATTCAAGAAAGATGGACTTCACAACGTAAAACACAACAGCACATGTCAAAATATCCGGCGTAATGTAAAAAAAAATAACGGTTTTTAATCACCTGATTTTATATTAAAAAGAACGAAAAATAAAAACGAGAGGAGTATAAAATCAGTATAGAAACTTAGGATTTTCTGTCTCATTCGTTTTACATCCTTTCATTCGTTTTACATTAACGAATGATCCTTTCATTCGTTTTAGATTGGAATGAAAGAGATGCAAGATTTTAGTTTATATAAAGTATACATACTTACATATATTTTTTTTCGATTTTATTTGAATTGTATTCTATTTTTATTTATTTAACTGATGTAGTGAGCCGTCTAAAATGGATTACAATGTGTAACATTTTTTAATTGTATAAAAATTCAAAAGATTCACAAAGATTCACAAAGATTCGCAAAGATTCACAAAGATTCGCAAAGATTCACAAAGATTCACAAAGATTCACAAAGATTCACAAAGATTCGCAAAGATTCACAAAGATTCACAAAGATTCGCAAAGATTGCACAAAGATTCCCCACCAGTTCTCCCAGGATTGCACACAGTGGTTAACCCCTCGGTAAAACCCCAAAAAATAAAAGACCAAATACAATTTTATGAACAAAAAAAAACAGAAAACAGAAAACATGTAATTTAAACTTTCAAAATAATGTAAACATAAGTAAAACTCAATTAGATTGTTTCAAACACCTTCTTCTTTCTATGTCTATACTTCTTTAAATATTCTTTCTTACATAGGTACAAAAAAAATGGTGTATAAGTTTTAAAACAAACTCTTGCCTTAAGAAGAGAGAAAGAAAGAATGAAAACAAAAAACAAGCAGCTAACTTTTTTTTTCAGCGTACTTTCTTTTTTTTTCACGCAAAAAAGAATTTTAACGAAAAACAAAATAATTATAAAAAGGGAAGAACAGAGAACACATCCTTTTAAAGTTAATGATACGAATAATCTCAGTATAACGGGTAATATTATGTGTACCTACTGATAAGCCAATGGCGAGGATGAAACCACTGAAAAAAATGCCACCGTAACGATTGCACATTTTCTACCTTGGTTCTCCCACCGTTTCACACCTCTGAGTACTAACTTATGCAATGGAATATGTTCAAAAATTTGTATAAAATTCAATATCAGTTATTAAGTAATAAGTAAGTAATGATTTAATTAATTCAAACAATCGATTTAAAAAAAAAACAAACAAAAAGAAATGATGTAAATGACTGATTATTCCCACCCCATATTCTAACTACCCTTGAGACAAAATGATAAAAATTGACGAATATTACGTAAGTATTGAACTTCTTTCTTTCAAAATATTTATTTCTTTTACCATTCTTTGTTTTGTGATAAACAAATTTAATGACAAATCCATCGATTTTCATCAAATATAAGAAGTGTCAAGAATTTGCCTTTAGGACATATATTTTTAAAGACGCAACATCAATTTCTATTTTTCAAGAATTCTTCGTTAGAAAGAAAGAAAATAAAGTAAAAAAGGTATTTTTTTTAGCTTAAAAAAAAGAAGAAAACAAAAATTGTGTGTTATAGGATTGGATTAAGTTATATAGACTGAAATAAGATAAAGATAGACAGACTGATATTGAGCAACAAAAACTCAACAAATTTTTTCTAAACAGTTTCAAGTGAAATTGGGCGAATAACGGCAAGTTAAGTCAATACAAATTTATAAGTCGAATTGTCTCCCATTTAAACCGGAAAAAAGCATCTTTTAATTTAGCGAAATGAAATTTTTCCATGATCAGTTAAACTTTCGAGGATTTAGTTCAGTACTCTTTTTTTTCTCTGATCATCCCTGAAAATCGTGATTTGGTTTAGTGGTTAACACTATTATCCATACACAAGGTATGTATGGTTCAATCTCTTTGTTTTGTGAAATACTTATGGCATAACAAAAACTCAGATAAACTGGAAGACTGCAACTAATTAACTAATACATCCATTATTACTTATACCTTTAAAAACTTCACAAAAAAAAATTTCTTATGATTTAGAATTTTTCAAATTCGAAAAAATTTCTAAAATATCATTTTTAATTTTGAACAAAACCAGAAAAATATTTATCGATTGTGAATAATATCCCAAAAAAAAAACTTAGGCAAATGAAAGAAATAATTTTCATTTGAAAAGAAAGATCTTTTTTTTTTACTCGTGTTGTATTTTTTTCTATAATAAGATTGTGCCTAATGTCGTCTTCCAAAGACTTTACCCAAAAAAAAAAAATGGAGTGAGGATTTATTCAACCTTCTTAGTTTTTTTTTTGTCACAAATAACTCCATAAATAAACTTTCCAAATCACCGAAAACGAAAACCAAACCTAATATAAAAAAAAAATTGAATCTTAAATAAAAAATAATTCTTTATCAATGGGAATCATTATATTATCTCTTCTTTATGTCTGTGCTGTTGGTCTGGACTGTTTGTCGTCTCTAAGTCCATTCAATGATAACCATTTATTTGTTTCCAATGTTTTTTTTTTAGGAGGAGGCTCGAATAAACGAGACTTTAAATGACTAAATTTTGCAAAAACAAGAAAAAAAAAAACAACAACAAACATTATTTCTTCGCTCACAGAAGATTTATTTTTATTTATTAAAATGATAAAGAAAATAAATGAACGATGAAGAAATGAACGAAAAGAAAAAGAAAGATCTGAGAATAGAAAAATAATTGGTTCGGGGAAAGTTGGGTGGGGCTTCTGGATATTTCTTCTTTATGTTAATTAATGTGTTTTGGTATATTTTGGACGTTGAACTCAAGTTTAAAATTTCGTTTTGCATTTTTCACACATTGAAGGAAAATGAAGGCATCAATTTGTCATATTAACCGCTATAAAATCGTTTCTCTTCCCTTTAAAAATTAAATTAAATTTTGAAAATTAAAACATTTAAAATCACAGCCCAGACCAAAGAAATTGCACAAACTCCTTGACCCTCAATTAAGTTATTTCGCAATAAAAAATTTTTTTTTGGTTTAATAAGAATTTCAAAATTTTGAAAAAGAAAACACCAATGTGCTAACACAAATGATAAAATACAATACTTCTACTGTACCTACTGTGTGAGCTACAAATTTGTATGCTCAAATTAAGTTCATCCCTGTAAAAATAAGAAGAAATTTTCACGCAAAAAATAAAGAAGACAGTAAAAAGGAGGAAGTGAAAATAACAAAAGAAAATCATTTTCTATTTTTTTTCCGAAGAAGATAGAAAAGGTGATGTAATGGGGGTCAAAGAAGAAGAAGAAGAAGAAAGATGAAGGATGATGATATGATTCTTTAAATCGCCTAATTATTATTCGTCCTTTAAATAAAATAAAAAAAAATGTAATAAGTAGGAAGAAAATTCGTGTCTAATACAAAAGAGGAAACGATGAATAATGAAGAAAATAAGAAGAAGAAAAAAAAACGGAAAAACTTTTAGCAGAAATTAATCTTCATGCATTTAGAGAGAGAATAAAGGATGAATGAGCTTTTTTTTTCGTCTTCTTCTTTTATTTGAAGTTTAAAAGTCAAAGTTCCCGTTTTTTATGTAGAAAAAAACCTTCATTGATCTTTCTCCTCGTTGGGATCTTCTTTTAGAAAAAAGCTGATGGGAGAAGTTATTTTTCTTCTTCTTTTTACTTTATTTTTTTAACTAATTTGTCTTAGAATTTTTCTTCCTGTCTTTCTTTTGTTCTTTTAATAAAAACTTTAAAGAGTCGTGAGGTTAACCCTCTAAATATTTACACAGATAGAGGGGGTTATGTTACTTGTACAAGTTGTGCAACCTATTTGCAATCATAAGGGTTGTCTATTTTTTGCTTAAAAATGAAAGAGAGATTGAGAGCAGTAACACTTGGAAATTAAGAATTTTTTGCTTCCTTTTTAGGATAAATCATTAAATAGGTAAGGTATCACCGAGTATCACATAAGTACTCTTGCAGCCACTAACCGTTAATCTTTTAAATCACAACTTCTCTGAAGATTCTGAAAACATTTCAGAATCGGGGATCATTCATGATTCATCCATTAAAAATTACAATAAAACAAACTACGGATAACAATTTTTTTTTATGAATTTTCTAAAGAACAATAAAGATTTTAAAGAAAAATGTCAAATGTCAAAATTTGACAATAAAGTAAGTAAGTATTTGTGAAATTGCAAAATGAGCACAATTATAAGTATTATTTGCAGACGTAAAAATTTTAAACATATACGTTTATATGACTTAAAAAACAACAACAACGCGATTGTAAACACACTTTACTTCATTAATGTTTGTGTGTTTAGATCCGAAATAGCGCATAATTTTTAAAAAGAATTAAGACAAACAACAACAACAACAACCAATAATCAAGAAATAAAATAAAAATGTTGATTCGGCACTTTTATTTTCAAATAAAAATATTTTTATTGTTGTTGTTAAATCTTATAACCGCCGTCTAATCCTGTTATTCTTCTGCTGCTGTGAATTTGCCTAGCATACCTCACTCTACATTTGTGTGTGTGTGTGTTTGCTATTAAATGACGTGACGTGTCATAGCATGCATGTGTGTATTATTTATTTGTTTATTTTTTATTAAAAAATAATAAAAATATTTAAAAAAATAACAAGAAAAAATAAATTTAAAATCATTTTTTTAAATGTCAAAATCACGGAAGGCATTTGCCTTAAAAAATACAACACAAATACACAGGCATACAAATGTACACGCAAAAAACTATAATATCATAAAAAACACGACACACACTCAGACAAGATTTTTATAAGCAAAAGGTGAGAAGAGAAGATACTCGCAAAAGCGTTTTCTTCCAACAAATCAACATCCAACGTTTTTTTTTTTTCGTCTTTCTTTCTTTCTTGTTGGTTAAATTTTCAACTCAATGGAATATTGTATTCTTTTGTTATTATAACATTTTGTTTGTTATTGTTGTTGGTTTTAAGCTGTTACAGCGAGTGTATGATCATTACGTCTCTATACATATATAAATACATGCGTAAGTAAATATGTATTTAAGTTAAATTATATACAAGAAAAAAAAACAACAAAACTTCTTTTGTGTATTGAATATGTGTGTTGTTGTTGTTATTAGTGGTTTTGTTCCGTTGTTGTTGCCTTGCCTGTGACTCAGCCACAACATAACATAAAACTCATACACATATCCAAACACACACACACACATGCAATAGTGCAATAAAGTTTGTTTTTTTTTTCATTTCATTTCAAACCAAAAAAAAAAACAATATTTTTTTTTATTTTTTTTTTTTTCGTTACTTTCAGGTTTTTATTTATTTATTTGTTGTTGTTGCTTGGATTTTGTTTGACTCACCTTGAGGAAGCGGTGTTGCCGATACATAATAATCCCCAATTAATAATTTGTACCGTGTTTTTTGTTGAGCCAGGATGAAAATCATCCCAAATAATATCCAATTCATTATCGTATGAAAATGACATCACTTTCACACACGAAAAAAATGAAAAACACAAAGAAAATTTTTAAATAAAATAAAACAAAAAAAAAAACACAACAATTTTACAATTTTTTTCTTTTCACACAGAAAAATCTAAATACAGAAGTAAAGACAAACTTCTTAAATTTTCTTTCTTTCCTTTATTTTTTTTTTTTTTTTTGAAAACAAAAACAACAGAAAATTTTATAAAAAATTAATGCGAATTACTAAAATTATTTTTTCTATTTTTTTTGAATTTTTAAACACTGATATTATCTAATCACATTATTACACCAAAAATTATTAACAATAATTTATTGTAAAAAGATGCAACATGTTTATTTTCCATCATTTTATTCAAAACACATTTTTTAATTTGTTGTTGTTGTTGTTGTTTCTTTTCTTCTCATTTAACAACTTTTTTTCTTTTTTTTTTTTTAATTAATAAATAAACAAAAAACAAATATAATTGTTGTTCTTCTTTTATTATTATTTTATTTGTAATTGAAGGGGAAAAAAAAAATAAAAAACACAAAAATTATTATTTATTTGTAAGTTTTGGCTGACTGTGTGAATATATGTGTGTATGTGTGTGCTTTTAGGACGCTTCTTTTTTTAGTTAAATTTTAGAATTAGAATTAGAGAATTGGTGGTATTTCTAGTAATTACACCCGTAAATATTTCTTCGTGATTATATTTTGGTATTTACAAAACAAAACAAAACAAAAACAAAAATAGAATAAAAACTTTTTTTGCAAAAATATTTGATAAGATCTGATTTTTTTTCTCTTTCTTTATTTGATGCTTTTTTTTTTTTTTGTTAAAGAAAAATGAATGAGACAAGAAAAAAGCTCATAAGTTTTTTTTTTTTACTTGTGTTTGTGTTTGTGAAAAAGAAAAAGAAGAAAATGAAGGGAAATATAGAATTTCTACCGTTGTAGAGAAATTCTGCACAAATTGTACACACACAACATTCATACACACACACAGTTGAACATATACAAACACAATATTATGATCACTACTACAATAAACATACACAATCAAAAAACTCACTGTCTCAATAAAATAATAAAATATTTTAGTTTTCTTCCATGAAAAAAGAAGAAGTAAGAAAAAAATACAAAATAATGGATAAGAAAAATTATTGTTAAAAATACACTCGAGAAAATAAAAAACAAAAGAAAACACTGATAAATTGATGTCACCTCATTTTATTTAATTAATTATTTTCATAATTGTTATTATTTTTCGTAAGACTACAAAATAAAATAATATTTAAATACTAAAAAAATCGCGACGAACACGAAAATTATTAACTTTATTCTATGGAATTTCGCCTACAACTAAACAAAACAGAAAACACTTATTTCTGTTGTTATTTTCAGCTGTTTTGGATTTTGTTCAACGTGAAATTTGCCACAATAAGATTCAAAAACACTGAACTATTTTCATTTGCTGTTTATCAGTTCACTGTTTTTTAGTTATTTTGTCGCCAACTTAAAATAAAAAAAATACAGAGAGCGAAAAAAAATTTGAAAACGTAAAAACAGTTTTAACCTGATATTTGCAATTTGCATAAAATTTAATAAAATTCGTATGGTTTTGAACAAAAAACAAGTTGATTTAAATCAATTTAAATTTAAGCTTTTAATATTTCTGCAGTTTTGACAGAATCTTCATTTCGTCTTTCAATTTAATTTAACTTTCTTTCTTTTCTTTTACTTTCTTTCCTTTAATTTTAAAATTAATTTAATAATAATTAATAATTAAATTTTTTACAATTTTTCAACTATAACTTCTTCTTGTTCATTCTGTTAAGAGAATTAATATTTTTCAGAAATAGAGAAATCGCAAACTTTTGAAGTGTTTTCTTACATTTAAGATGTTTTTATGCATTGTTTCGTCGTATAAAAACTGAACATGAAATAATTGGTTTGAGACTTTACTTAAGAACTCTAACAAATAACTAATTTTTTAGTACTGGTTTTGGAATTCAGCTTACATTTTTTTCAGTTCAATGTTTATACTTGACGTTTTGTTTGTTGTTATTGTGATTTTTTATACTACTCGGTGTTATAAATTATTATTATTGGTAAAAACTGTACAAAATACTCTTACAACAATATTAAATTATACTGCTTTAATTCCAGATAAATATAATGGCCACATCTGTGTTGCTGTCATGCTCTTTAAATGATGCAGTTCTCCCCAATTTTATTTTCATTGAAGAAGATTCTGCTGATTCCAGCTTTTTAGTAAATTGTATTCT
Organism: Pedicia rivosa; assembly: GCA_963082725.1. NCBI lineage: Eukaryota > Metazoa > Arthropoda > Insecta > Diptera > Pediciidae > Pedicia > Pedicia rivosa. The sequence continues at coordinate 7,580,386 of OY720153.1, read as the reverse complement.
ACACCAGCGTGTTAAAATGCAGGATACAGGAACTGTGTTAGCTTGTCTTCATCAAACATATGAACATTATCTACAAGCAGGCCTTCGTTTAGGATACAATTTAAATATGTTTAAAGATCGAAAAAGTTTACGCACAATTGAACCATTAAAGGATTTAGCAGAAACTTTCATTGGTTCAGCCTATCTGGATTCATCAGAAATTGTTATTAATTATTTCTTAGAAACAATTATGATAAATATAAAAGAATTATTAACAATGAAAACAAAAATTGTTGTAATTATTGATGATCTAACATTTCTAATTAATTTAGGTGTTGAAGAACGTGCAATTTTTTTATTTTGCCAACGACTTTGTGATTTAACAAAACTCACAAATATATCAATAATTGTGAAATTAAATACAAGTAATTCATATGAAACGTTATGCAATAATATTGATGATATTTCTAATTTAAAAATAAAAATTGAGAAATTAAAATCAGGAAATTTCAAAGAAGTTGATGGAAAAATTACTGTAATAAAAAAAGAAGATGAACAATATGATTTAATTAAGCCGAGAAAAACTGTATTATATAAAGTTGTGGATAAAGCAATTAAAATATTTGCACTTGGTGAAATAGGTGTTAAAATATAATTATTGTTAAAAGTTAATTTAAATAAAACTTTTTTATGATAAAAATTCTTTGTTTTATTAGTTTTGAGATTCGTAAATAAAATACGCCATTCCTTAAAATTACAGACATTTTTAAAAAGAATAAAAGTTATAACTTAAACCAAACTAAATATCGCCATACTTATCTAATATAATGATGTAAAATAATCATTAACATAATAAAAAATTTCCAGTAACATTATAATTATTTTTTATTTATTGTTGATAAGATAATCTCTTCTTCATTCTAAAAAAAAAACAACAAACCAATCTATCCAGTTATGGTGTTTAATTAATTTGCATTAAACGAATTAATTAAATATTGGCAATGATATTTTAATGTCTAAACTTACCCACAAACTTCGTCTCCAGATAAAAAATTTTTAGGAACGAAAGAATATTTTGTGACATGCAATGCTCCAAAGAAAATTTTCCGAGTTCAAATTTATATAATTGTTTTGAGATAAAATTTTTTTGAAATATAAGAAATATTACGTCATAAGGTTTTTGTTCTCTAAATTGTCATTACTATTATTATACTTATTATAAGTAAGTAATTTAAAGCCGTTAACACAATCGGCTTATTTCCCACCGTTTTTTTCATATGAGATTTTTTTCTTATAATTTTTTTTTTTTTTAAATTTTAAAATATTTAAAAATATTAATTTCGTTTAGTTCAAGCGAGATACTCTTCCGGTAATTAAGTTTGTGCTCTCCGGTAATTACTTTTAGTTAATGTGTACCTAATTATAGTTAGTGATCGTTAATTTCAGTTTAATTAAACATTTTTTCAATTAAATAAAAAAAATGAGTGCAATTAGTAAATATTTACATGAAATTATAATTGATCAGAAATGTCAAAATGTTTATCATCCTTGGACAAACAGTTGTACAACAGCCATTCAAAATGTTGCTGCCAACAATTTTATTCAATGTTTGGAATTTCTTTTCCCAATTTATCTTGTAAATCAGAATATTTTTTAAATTATAGTTTTATTATGAATTAATTTATTAATGATTCTCTTATTTTTCTCTTAAAAAAATAAAGGTGTCATACATAATTAATTATAAAACTGATGGTGATATTAAGAAAGCTTTAATTGGTTATTTTAGAATTGCTTTTTCATTCTATGTTGGTAGTATGTCAGGAATAACTTTAGGATGTTTGTTTTAGTAAGTAAAAATCAATTTAAATTTACTAAATTATTTCATTTTAAATTAATGTCCATTTAAATGATTCCTCAACCGTTATGAATTTTTTTCTTGTACTTTATTTTAACAAATAATTATTAAAAATTAATTTCATATGTTCAATAATATCACAACTTCACAAAAAACTAATGTAACACATCTGTTATTTATTTTATTTCTAGTCAAACGATGGGTTTTCAAAGATATACAATTATTTTAATGCCAACATTAGTTGGAGCAATTTTAAGTTTACTTGTTAAGCTTCCAATAAAAGCCATCAATTTTAATGCACAAGCATTATGTAATTTGGTAAATTATTAATGTTGTTGTTGTTTTGTTTTTTATCTTTTTCAAATCATTTAGTACTTAATTATTTTGTTTTTATATTTTATAGTTATTGGAATTATATATTAGAGAAAGGCCAAATGAAATTGTAAAATTTATGAGAAAATCAAAAACAGTTGGAACATTATTTTTTATGTTTTTCAGTGCTGTAATTTTACATTGTCTACGTTTAAATTATACAAGTGGATATTGGTAAAATTATAAAATTATTTTTTCTTAAACTTCGGTAACTTATTATTAATTTATAGAACGAAACATGTTCATTAATTAAAATAAATTCTATACTAATCCATTTCTAATCATATATAATATTTTTTAGAAAATAAATCGGTGAATTTAACGAATTCCTTAAAATAATTGAACACACACAATTCATTAATTTTTAACACTTTTCAACTCTTGTATTCACTTTCAATTGATTAAAATCAAATTTTAGCAATGATAAAAAATGATAATTTTAAATTTTAATCAACAATATTTTGAAGAAAATTTTAATTAATTTGTTTAGGTTCATTCAACCAATTCCATTAATAGACATTAAAAAAGAGAACATTGAGTTGATACCTAGTCCAATAATGGATAAAATTGTAAAAACAAAAAAACAAATTTGTTCACATGAATCGAATTGTGATAAATACATTTTCAAAGTATGTTCGTTCTTTGAGATTTTTGTCAAAATAAAATTATTAATTGATTGAAATATTTTAGGGAATGTTAACATATGCACAATGTGGTTTAGTTTTAGATCTTTTGAAAAGTGTAGTCGCAAATGTTCATCTAATTAAAAAGGGACCGGTTGAATTTTTAACAAAAATTTTAAAAAATACCAATTTTGGTTTTCTAAAATTTTTAATGATTTATGCTGGATTATACAGAGTAAAATAACATTAGTTTTTATATATTTAATTTAGATAAATTTTAGTAATTGTAAATATTTTCTAGGCAACATATTGTTTAATTAATCGTTATCTTCAGAAGGATACAACAGAAGGAAATATAATTTCAGCTTTAATTGGTGGACTATCTTATTATAGTTGTCCAAATTATTATTTCTTTACACTTTCTTTAACAACAGCAATTCAAGTAATTATTAATTATTACATTTAAATTGTATTCAATAATATCACTACATTTCTTACTCCTAAATTCTATCACTAATAATAAATGATGATATAATATTATGGAAGTTCTGCCAATATTTTTTAATAATGGGAGTAAAACTTTTGTATACAGCCAAGAAATATCTAAATTTAACCTAAATATTTTTTATTATACAATTTTAGATGTCATGGTCATCTTATGTTTCTACAAATAATTCATCAAATTTTTTAAAACAAATAAATAAATATCCAATATCTCAAATTATTTATGCAATTAGTAGTGGTACATTGGCACATGTTTGTGTATTTTCTCCCAATAACGTGCCAAAATTTGGTCGAAAGATTTTCAGCAAAATTACTGGAAATTTGTAAGAACAACTTTTTTAACATTTAATTTAATTCGAAGAATCTTTAAATTCTATTCTCAATGTTTTAAAATATTACTGACAAAAGTCATTTAGACTTTTTTACTCTGCCAAATTGTTAATTTAGTAAAAAAAAATATATTAAGTTACCATAATTAAAATTCTTTGAAAAATGCGCTTCTAATTAAGATGAACTTGTTATGTAAAAATGAATTAAAAGCCTTTAATGGCATTACAATAAATAAGCATCATTCGAGTAAGAATATTTGAAACTTTAAATATCCGTACGAGATTCCGATTAGAAATAATTATTATTATTATTATATTTAAATTTAAAGTACATCAACCGTTAAAGGTTATTAATACTAAGTTCAAATAAAATTTTTATTGAATTAAAGGTAATTGATATTTCTCGTTTATATTTGCTTAATTAATCCGGATATCTCTATATAGTTGATTAATTTATCTACTGCAGCAGGTGTATTTTCAAAACACTCTTTGAGATTTTTTGGCATTTTGAGACTATTTCTTTCTTTAGAAATAATTAATTAGAAGCTAAAAGAATTTTTAAAAATGATGCAAACTATTTAATAGAATTAAAAGATTTATATTGTTGTAATAAATATATAATTTATTTCAGATTAGCGGATGTCAGTGGGAGATTAGATAAATTATTTTTGGAGAAAAAATTATGTGGTCAAATTATTGCTTAATTTTAATTAAATAAATTTCAAGATTTGTTTTTAATGAAAGTTTTTTTTAAGATATATTTGAATTAATTTGCATTATTTGTTAGCTGCAATTTTTTTATCAGGTTTTTTCATTAATGAAAAGAAAGTTGTTAAAACGAAACGACTAATTAAATTTATTTGTATTAATCTGAACTCTTCTTTAATTTACATTTTTAATAATTATATAAAGTTTGAATTTATAAGAATTGTCGCAAGGTGAAGGCTCAACAAAATAATATATTTTATTTTTATCTTTTTCAAATATTTTTTTTAAATATTAAATTTTCCACAATAAACGAAATTTTTATCTAAAACAGATTAACTTCTTAATTTATTTACTGACGTGCGCAGGCGTTAAAAAATCCATTTGAACTTTGATCTAAATCGAATTATTCTACAAGTAACGTTAATTCGAATGTAAATTGTTTCTGATAAAGTTTATTTTTCTTTTTATAAATCAAAAGTTACAAAATTTATTTTGATTTAGAGAACGCAAACACTTTATGATTAGATATCGGTACTTTTAAAAATGGACAAATATGATGAAATTCTGTGCTAGATGTTTGGAAAAAATGTTGTAAGGGGTCGTCACCATTGCAGATTTTTCAATACATTTTAATTATTTTAATTTTTATGAAAAGTCGGTACCTTTAAAAATGGACAATATTGATGAAATTCTATGCTACATGGTTTGCAAAATGTTTTCCCCTATTAGAATTTTCAATACATTTTATTTATTTATGTAAGATCGGTAGATTTTTTATGATACAAGAAAACTATGCTAAGCCTACACAAATGTAATTAATTAATTGAATATTGTTGTTTGTTTGCTTGTTTTTTTTTTATCATTCAATAAAGAATGAAAAAAAATATGTATCTTTATATATTTAATTATTTTAAAACATATTAAAAGATTTTAATGAAAAAGTTCCAATCTTTAATAATCTTAAACACCGAAATTTTAAGAGTATTAAAATCAAATGATGCGATGATGATGATGATGATTAGTAAAAACCCAGGAATATCAGAATTTTTTTTTAAAGAATCTTAACGGAATTGCTAGATTTTTGAAATTTAAAATATTTTAACCGGAAGTTCAACTTTTGACTGAGTAAATAATAATCTGACGTCATTGCAGCCAAGAGAGAAAGATACACAGAGAGAGAGAGAGAGTTTATTCGTCTTACATTGGATACTGACTAATATTTATACAAAACAAATTTAATGAAATTAAATTAAATGAAATTCTTTTCATTTTGTCATATTTATTAATTTTCATTTTTTATTTATACAAAATGTTTTTTTTTTTTTCATTTTAATAAAAAATACAAAAAAATGTTAAAAGAAAAAATAAATGTAAAATGTAAATAATAATAAGACAGTAAGAATATTGTGTAAATAAATAAAATACTTCAATAATAAAATGAGTAAAATGAAATAGAAAAAAAAAACAACAACAACGAATATAAATGACCTTTAATTTGAATGAATTCAATTAAATATGTAAATTAATTACTTATATTGTAATGGGGAAAATTTTTATAAATTTTTTTTTTGTACACTTTAATTAATATTTTAAGTTATCAATCCATATAAAAATCACATAGTTTCAATTCAAATTTAAAAATGGTAGCAATAACACACTGATAGCGTGCGTTCCTACTACAATCAATTTTTGTTAATTATAATTATAAAATTAAATAAATTAATTGTTAACTTCAATTAATTGTTAAACGGAAAAATAATTAAAATAAATAAATAAGAACAAAAATTAAAAAAAAATTGTGTTTTTAAAAAAAGTTCAAAATACGGTTAACACAAAAAAAAAAAGTATGGGTGCATTAAGTAAATATTTTACAGAGATAACTGTGGGAAAAAATTGTCACGAGTTAATTCATCCATTTACCAAAGATTGTAATGTTGCATTTCGAATATTTCTTTTACGTATTTTTATCGGAACTATGAAATGTATGTTTCCCCTTTGTTTTGTAAGTTTCTGCATTTGACTTTGTTAAAAAATAAATAAATAAAAGTTTAACGTAATGTAAATTAATTTTCTTTTATTCTTTTAAACAAAAATCAGGTACCACTTGCATTAAATTTAAGAAATGGTAGTAAAGATGATTTTAAAAAATCATTAATTTTATATGTTCGTGTTGTATTCAGTAGTTATCTTTCGGTGTTGGGCGCTGTTTCTACGATGTGCGTGTTTTAGTAAGTTTTACAATTTTAAAATAATTTTTTTAAATTTTAAAACAAACAAAATTTGACCCAGTCATGAATTTCTAAATTTATCATTTCGTTTAAATAAGTCAAATGTTTTTGTTTTAATTAAAGTCGATTGACCTTTCTCATTTATATATATATTTTTTTTTTTTAGTAATTTATTTGGCTTTCATAAATATACATTTTGCCTGATACCTGGATTTATTGGTGGTTTTATTGGTGGATTTCAATTACCAATACCATTGGCCAGAATTCATTCTCATGCATTTTTTAATATGGTAAACAATCTGAATTAAATTTATTAATTATTTTAAATAAAAAACTGATTTATTTTCACTTTCAACACAATTTATTTTCTTACATTTTCACTGTCTCTGATTAACGTATCCATTTCATTGACAAAGAAAGTTGCAAAGAATTTATTTAATCGAATAGTGAATAGACAAAATGAAATATAATTTATGTCTGCTGTGAACACACACAGAAGTTTAATGACTAACAATTAATTAAATAATTTTCTGTGTTTTTAGGGTATTGAAGTATTAATTAGAGGAAGTAAAAATTCAATAATACAATATATGAGAACAAAAAAAATATTTGGCACTTTCTTTTTTATGATAACAAGTTCAATTGTGATGCATATTCTAAGATTAAATCGGGTATCTATGTTTTGGTAAGCATAATAACAACAATTAATTATTATTTTCTTCTGGTGACCATCAATATTATCACTGTATACAAAACATAAAATCAAACTCTTTATCAACTCAAAAAAATAGCAAATATCTTCACATTCTTGAGTACATTTAAAATTTAACATTAAAGATTTAGGATTCAGGAAATCAGTTTATAAAAGAAAGTAACAATTAAAGCTTTTAAAAGTTAACCTTCATACAATCAGAAGAATAATTGTGATAATTTAGAATTCTAAAGGTCCAAAATAATTTCAAGTTGATCATTTTCAAATTTAAAATTCACTTCATACAACCGGACAAATATAATTTTTATAATCTTTTAATTATTTTATTTGTTGTAATTTTCCATTGAAAATAAAGGTTCATTCAACCAATTCCAATATCTAAAATTAAAGAAGATCAAACAGAGATAGCAATTCCAAGTACTTTAATGGATCAAATTGTGACAACGGAAAAACAAATTTGTTCACATAAAAATAGTTGTGATAAATATATAATAAAGGTTTCTCATTTATCTAATAAATTAAACCATCATTTTGATAATTAAGTCAATATCTATTTACAGGGAATTTTAACATATGTAAAATATGGATTTGGATTAGATATAATGAAAAGGATATTCTCAAATTTTCATCTGATTCAAAAGAATCCTCTACTGTTTCTTCAAAATATTTTACAAAATACAAATTATAATTTTTTAAAATTTTTAATGGTTTATGCAGGATTATACAGAGTAATAATTAATTAAATAATTGTTTAATGTTAGCAATAGTATCGTAATAATCTTTCATTTTAGTTTTCTAATTGTATATGTAATCGGTACTTTCAAAAGGACACAGTTAAAGGAAACATAATCTCAAGTTTATTAGGAGGGTTGTCTTACTATTTTTGTCCAAATTATTACTTTTTTACACTTCCATTTGCTACAGCAATTCAGGTAAGAACTCCTTTTTTTTTAGTCAAACGTTGTGACTAAAAAACAAAAGTTTTCACTTTAAACCCCAAAATATCTCTCTATTGTGAATTTAATGTTATTAAAATAATTTTAGGGTGCCTGGTTAAGTTATTTAGAAACGGATAATCCATCAAAAATATGCAAAAGAATAAATGAATTTCCATTAAGTGCATTTTTTTATACTTTCACTGGTGGTGCAATGGTACATGTTGGTATATTTTTTCCCGAAAAAATGCCAAAATTTGCAAGAAGATTAATTAACACAATAACAGCTAATTTGTAAGGAAATTTATATTTGATAAAAAAAAACGACATAATATTTTTGTAATCTTTTGTTTCAGGATGAGTGAGGTCACAAACCGACTAGAAAAAATAATGACTGCAAAAAATATTAAATTTTTAAAACCCAACTGAAGGAAATTAATTGAACTTTTTCTTACGTTTTTAATTTAATTATTGTTAGTGAACCGATTTAATTTATTTCATTCGTAATTTTTTTTGTCAAATATTTAATCTTTATGAATACACTTTTATATTGGTTTCTTATTAATTACATATTCTATAATGCTGTCTTTTGTGTTATCTGAACCTCCTTCTGTAAGTTTGCAACCACCCACCTTTTTTTAGTTTTCTATCTAATGTGGTTGGTTTACAAGAATTACCTTTTATATTGAAGTTTGAAGCTATTTTTCAATACAAGAAATGTGAGAAAACTTACATTAATTGTATATTAATGTAACTGACGTCTTACCCATGATTCTTGGGTTGGCTAAGTTACATTAAACACCTTTAGCAATAAAAGCTCAAATTTATTGTTTTAAATTAAGAATCAAATGTAAAAGTCGATTAGGAATTTATATTGGGTAAATGAAAAAGCTTTATATTGGATTGTGTCGGTATTTAACTTTATCAGTTTTTACGCCGGAAGTATCACCATAAAAACAAATACAATATAATTGACAATAAGCAATAACAAATAAAAATAGCAGCGGGTATTATATTTTTAAATGTAAAATATATAATCCAAAACATAACCTCATTAAACTGGTTGCAAATTGTATGAATATATATTGTACCATTGAACATTCGAAGTGCTGTAGAAATTCAAAAAAATACAATAAATATTATTATGCAATTACCGTATAATATTAAATATATGCAATTAACAAAAGAAGTTGAAATAAACTTTATTAAAAATATTAACTGCTAAACTGAAAATAATAATAAAAAATAATTAATAATAATTAAGACTAGAGAACTTTGTGATTCCAATAAATAAGCCTGTTGTGACAAGTTGAATAATTATATTATATTTTAATTATAATTATATACAAGAGTATAGTTTAAAGACATAAAATTTTGCACAAACAAAAATTGACTGACCTATTTCGTTGGCGCTTTTACTATGCATAAAAAATTAGAAAAACCTAAACAATTAAGTCTGTAAGGTTTTCATTAGAAATTAGAAATGCTAGAAAATTATAATGGAAGAATTTGTGAAAATTTATTGCAGATTTGCTTTCAGATAAAAGAAAAAAAAATGTTGAAAATTTAGCTAATTTACTAATCATTTTCAAAGCGAGTATTTAAAAGCGAAATCAAAACTTCCTGCATTTAAATTTATAACGCAGTAATATACGCGTATATGCATGTTTGTATTAAAAAAACATTTATATTAATTGGAACATTCACGTTATCTATTCTTAATAACAAATTTCAGTATAAAATAATTAATGTAATTCAAACATTTTAAAAACTAATAAACGTTATTAGGTAATTATTATAAACGTTGAAATTACATTTTTGTATAAATTTTTATATAGATGAAAAATCTAAACAATTCTTATTTGTTTCCTCATTTGAATTTAGGTTTTATATCAGTTATAAAACTTGCTCCGAAAAACACGTTAATCCAACTAAACTTAACCAACTAAAATTAAATAAATTCAAAATGAAGTTTATTTTATGTACTTTGTTTTTAATTTGTATTCACAATACGAGTAGCGTAAGTATTTTCATTATAATTACATTTAATAATAAGTATTAAATCTATTTTTGAAGGAACAATTGAAATAAATACAAAGATTGTGCTATACATTCTTATTAATGACTAATGACATATTATTAGTTATGAGAGCATTGATTGAAATAATTTCTGTTATACCGACGAAGGTGGATGCATGGCAACGTGCTTGCGTTTGGAGTTCGAATCTCGACCGAGGCGGGATGGAATTTTTCATTTGGCTAATTATGTACTAAACACACATAAAGTAGTGGGCAATGATTAATAACATCTATGACACTCCGGCCGGTGCAGAATAAGGTTTTAACCGAACGATTCCTCTTAGGAAATCTGCATGTTTCCTAAGAGCTGGTAATGCGCCGAATCGAATTAAAATGCATGTGTAAATGCTAGGTGGTTCAGAACCCACCTCAAAAATAGTAGGTCTCCTAGTTACTAATAACCTTAGTCGTTGATGTACTAGAACTAGGTTAATAAAAAATTGAAATACATTACAATACAATTTCTGTTATGAGATTTATAAAGTGTTTTAAGAAAGTTTTTCAGTCTTCTAAGAAAAGTGATAGGAGAGAAATTAAGGAAATGTTAAATAGTTCGTTAAACTGGAAATTAAATATAATTATCTTACGATCTCAGATTCTTTCCTTCATATGACACAAATATACTAACGATTATAACAGTTTTTATATATTATTATCAGGTAAATTTTGATATGGTTGTGGATAAATTCGAATGTTTACAAACTGAACCACTAATGTGTAAGCAAGTCATTTGTAAAATTCGTGCTCTTAGAAGGAATATAAGGGCAATAACAACAAACTGTAATTTGGAAACTCCATATAATAATATAAAAGTTTGTGTCACACGATTTCATTATTTGAAGTTAATAAGTACAATTTTCAATCCTTATATTTTAGGTACATATAGCCGTCTATTATAAATATACTGTTTATCAAAAATTCTTAATTGATTTAACTGAAGATTTTTGCGGTCATATGAATGGAACGAATAAATCTCCTGTTCTACAAGTTTTCACTCCTCAGTTGAAATCTACGGTCATTAATCATCGGTGTCCTTATAGTGTAAAATATTTTAACAAAATTTTCAATGAACATGTAATATTAATATTTTGAAATCTTAATTTTGTAGGGAAACATAACTGTTGAAGATTTTATCGCTGACACTTCTACATTTCCAAGTGTAATCCCTTCCGGACAATATAGAATCGATTTTAGAATATTTGACACAAAACATAATCAAACGCTTTTATTACCAGTTTTATATTATACAGTGAAATCCATTGGTGCATTCGCTCTTCCTATGGGATAATTTATTTATATCTACTATTTAACAATTACATAAATGAAATTATTTGTGTAATGTAACTATTTTCAGTTGAAAAAATTTGTAAAATATTTAAAACTTTCAATTTTGTCACATTTTTACTGGGTTTATTTTTGGTTCTATAAATAGCATTGAAATAATTTCTTCTATCTTTTATCAAATTATGTAAGTAAATTAAGAGGCAAAGAAATAAAAAAATTTGTATTATGTGTTGATATTTGAAATTATTATTTTTTTCCATAGTTATCATACAAAAAAGGAATACCACTGACGTCTTAACCATGATTCTTGGGTTGGCTAAGTTACATTAAACACCTTTAGCAATAAAAGCACAAATTTATTGTTTTATATCAAATGTAAATAAACACTTTGACTGTGTAAAGAATTACAATATGAAAAGACTTCATATTGTATAAATGAAAAAGTTTTATATTGGTTTGTGTCGGCATTTACCTTTATCAGTGCCAGATATAGCTTTGAAAGTTACTACTTGTGTTTACAGAAAATAGAATAGAATAAAATTACATAGTATGAAATACTTCTGGGGAATATGTGTTGTTGTGCCACCAGAGCTTTTCATTTCACTATCCAAAAATAGATGTAGCTTTTAAACAGTAAAGAAATAATTGTCAAAACTTAATAAAATGATAAAGGATACAATATTTTTCAGGTGAGTAAACTATTATAGGTTTTATAAGGGTTGTGACTTTACTGAGAATTGTTTTTATTTGTTTCATCATTAATCCAGAAATAAATTCTTCATAAAAACATTAAATAATATTATGAAATAATTATCGGGAATAAATAAATTTGAATGCGTAGACATGATTGTCAGTTTAATATTTACCTATATAGCTATATATATAATTTATATATAAAAAATGTTATGTCCATCATGATGACTAAGTATGTACCAACCAACGTTAGGTAATTTATGATTTATATGCAATTAACAAAAGAAGTTGAAATAAACTTTATTAAAAATATTAACTGCTAAACTGAAAATAATAATAAAAAATAATTGATTAAATTGAATTTTAACTAGAAAATTTAGTTAAAATAAATATTTTAAGATAGAAATTAAATTTGAATTCTTGAATTACCAAATCTCTTTTAAGAAAGGGAGCAGTGATATGTGTTTGATATAAAGATTGTATTAATATATTTATAATAATTATATATTTGTAAGGATTTTATAGAATTTGTAATATAAAAATTATAGAGATGGGCGTGGTGGTATATCTAGAATAATAAAAGTAGTTTAAGACTAGAGAAATTTGTGATTCTAATAAATAAGCCTGTTCTGGCAAGTCGAATAAAACTCAATTTAAATTATAATTATGTATACAAGAGTATAGTTTAAAGACATAAAATTTTGCACAAACAAAAATTGACTGACTTATTTCGTTGGCGCTAAAACCAAAACCATTAAGTCTGTAAGGTTTTCATTAGAAAATAGAAATGTTAGAAAATTAGAATGGAAGAATTATTAACAATTTGTGAAAATTTAATGCAGAATTGTAATCAGATAAAAGAAAAAAAAAATGTTGAAAATTTTGCTAATTTACTAATCATTTTCGCTTTGAGTTATAAATTATTTAAAAACGATATCAAAACTTCCTGCGTTTAAATTTATAGCACAGTAATATACGCGTATATGCATGTTTGTATTAAAAAAACATTTATATTAATTGGAACATTCACGTTATCTATTCTTAATAACAAATTTCAGTATAAAATAATTAATGTAATTCAAACATTTTAAAAACTAATAAACGTTATTAGGTAATTATTATAAACGTTGAAATTACATTTTTGTATAAATTTTTATATAGATCAAGAATCTAAACAATTCTATACCTATTTGTTTCCAGATTTGAATTTTGGTTTCATATCAGTTGTAAGACTTGCTCCGAAAAACACATTAATCAGAAACCAACTGAACCAACTTAAATAAATTCAAAATGAAGTTTATTTTATGTACTTTGTTTTTAATTTGTATTCACAATACGAGTAGTGTAAGTATGTTCATTATAATTACATTTAATAATAAGTATTAAAACTATATTTGAAGGAATAATTAAAATAAATAAATACATTGTGTTGTAAATTCTTATTAATGACTAATGACATATTATTAGTTATGAGAGCATTGATTGAAATAATTTCTGTTATGAGATTTATTAAGTGTTTTAAGAAAGTTTTCAGTCTTCTAAGAAAAGTGATTGGAGAGAAATTAAGGAAATTTAAAATTCATGAAACTGGAAATTAAATATAATTATCTTACGATCTCAGATTCTTTCTTTCATATAGTGACAAAAATTTATTAACGATTATAATACTTTTTATATATTATTATCAGCACAAGTATGATATTATTGTGGATAAATTGGAATGTTTACAAACTGAACCAATAATGTGTAAGCAAGTCGTTTGTAAAATTCGTGCTCTTAGAAGGAATATAAGGGCAATAACTTCAAACTGTTATTTGGAAACTCCATGTAGTAATATAAAAGTTTGTCTCACACGATTTCATTATTTATTAACTTAAGTACAATTTTCAATCCATATATTTTAGGTACATGTAGCCCTCTATTATAAATATACTGTTTATCAAAAATTCTTAGTGGACTTAACTGAAGATTTTTGCGGTCATATGAATGGAACGAATAAATCTCCTGTTCTACAAGTTTTCACTCCTCAGTTGAAATCTACGGTCATTAATCATCGGTGTCCTTATAGTGTAAAATATTTTAACAAAATTTTCAATGAACATGTAATATTAATATTTTGAAATCTTAATTTTGTAGGGAAACATAACTGTTGAAGATTTTATCGCTGACACTTCTACATTTCCAAGTGTAATCCCTTCCGGACAATATAGAATCGATTTTAGAATATTTGACTCAAAACATAATCAAACGCTTTTATTACCAGTTATATATTTTACAGTGAAATCCATTGGTGCATTCGCTCTTCCTATGGGATAATTTATTTATATCTACTATTCAACAATTACATAAATAAAATTATTTGTGTAATGTAACTATTTTCAGTTGAAAAATTATGTAAAATATTTGAAACTTTCAATTTTATCACATTTTAGAGGGTTTATTTTTGGTTCTATAAATAGCATTGAAATAATTCCTTCTAACTTTTCTCAAATTATGTAAGTAAATTAAGAGGCACCGAAATAAAAAAAAATTGTATTATGTGTTGATATTTGAAATTATTATTTTTTCCATAATTATCATAAAAAAAAGCAATACCACTGACGTCCTACCCATGATTCTTGGGTTGGCTAAGTTACATTAAACACCTTTAGCAATAAAAGCTCAAATTTATTGTTTTAAATTAAGAATCAAATGTAAAAGTCGATTAGGAATTTATATTGGGTAAATGAAAAAGCTTTATATTGGATTGTGTCGGTATTTAACTTTATCAGTTTTTACGCCGGAAGTATCACCATAAAAACAAATACAATATAATTGACAATAAGCAATAACAAATAAAAATAGCAGCGGGTATTATATTTTTAAATGTAAAATATATAATCCAAAACATTACCTCATTAAACTGGTTGCAAATTGTATGAATATATATTGTACCATTGAACATTCGAAGTGCTGTAGAAATTCAAAAAAATACAATAAATATTATTATGCAATTACCGTATAATATTAAATATATGCAATTAACAAAAGAAGTTGAAATAAACTTTATTAAAAATATTAACTGCTAAACTGAAAATAATAATAAAAAATAATTGATTAATTTGAATTGTAACTAGAAAATTTAGTTAAAATAAATATTTTAAGATAGAAATTAAATTTGAATTCTTGAATTACCAAATCTCTTTTAAGAAAGGGAGCAGTGATATGTGTTTGATATAAAGATTGTATTAATATATTTATAATAATTATATATTTGTAAGGATTTTATAGAATTTGTAATATAAAAATTATAGAGATGGGCGTGGTGGTATATCTAGAATAATAAAAGTAGTTTAAGCTAGAGAAATTTGTGATTCTAATAAATAAGCCTGTTCTGGCAAGTCGAATAAAACTCAATTTTAATTATAATTATGTATACAGGAGTATAGTTTAAAGACATAAAATTTTGCACAAACAAAAATTGACTGACCTATTTCGTTGGCGCTTTTACTATGCATAAAAAATTCGAAAAATCTAAACCAATAAGTCTGTAAGGTTTTCATTAGAAATTAGAAATGCTAGAAAATTATAATGGAAGAATTTGTGAAAATTTATTGCAGATTTGCTTTCAGATAAAAGAAAAAAAAATGTTGAAAATTTAGCTAATTTACTAATCATTTTCAAAGCGATTATTTAAAAGCGAAATCAAAACGCGTATATGCATGTTTGTATTAAAAAAAACATTTATATTAATTGGAACATTCACGTTATCTATTCTTAATAACAAATTTCAGTATAAAATAATTAATGTAATTCAAACATTTTAAAAACTAATAAACGTTATTAGGGTAATTATTATAAACGTTGAAATTATATTTTTGTATAAATTTTTATATGGATGAAAAATCTAAACAATTCTTATTTGTTTCCTCATTTGAATTTAGGTTTTATATCAGTTATAAAACTTGCTCCGAAAAACACGTTAATCATACACGTTAACCAACTAAACCAACTTAAATAAATTCAAAATGAAGTTTATTTTATGTATTTTGTTTTTAATTTGTATTCACAATACGAGTAGTGTAAGTATTTTCATTATAATTACATTTAATAATAAGTATTAAATCTATTTTTAAAGGAACAATTGAAATAAATACAAAGATTGTGCTATACATTCTTATTAATGACTAATGACATATTATTAGTTATGAGAGCATTGATTGAAATAATTTCTGTTATACCGACGAAGGTGGAAGCATGGCAACGTGCTTGCGTTTGGAGTTCGAATCTCGACCGAGGCGGGATGGAATTTTTCATTTGGCTAATTATGTACTAAACACACATAAAGTAGTGGGCAATGATTAATAACATCTATGACACTCCGGCCGGTGCAGAATAAGGTTTTAACCGAACGATTCCTCTTAGGAAATCTGCATGTTTCCTAAGAGCTGGTAATGCGCCGAATCGAATTAAAATGCATGTGTAAATGCTAGGTGGTTCAGAACCCACCTCAAAAATAGTAGGTCTCCTAGTTACTAATAACCTTAGTCGTTGATGTACTAGAACTAGGTTGATAAAAAATTGAAATACATTACAATACAATTTCTGTTATGAGATTTATAAAGTGTTTTAAGAAAGTTTTTCAGTCTTCTAAGAAAAGCGATAGGAGAGAAATTAAGGAAATGTTAAATAGTTCGTTAAACTGGAAATTAAATATAATTATCTTACGATCTCAGATTCTTTCCTTCATATGACACAAATATACTAACGATTATAACAGTTTTTATATATTATTATCAGGTAAATTTTGATATGGTTGTGGATAAATTCGAATGTTTACAAACTGAACCAATAATGTGTAAGCAAGTCGTTTGTAAAATTCGTGCTCTTAGAAGGAATATAAGGGCAATAACAACAAACTGTAATTTGGAAACTCCATATAATAATATAAAAGTTTGTGTCACACGATTTCATTATTTGAAGTTAATAAGTACAATTTTCAATCCTTATATTTTAGGTACATATAGCCCTCTATTATAAATATACTGTTTATCAAAAATTCTTAATTGATTTAACTGAAGATTTTTGCGGTCATATGAATGGAACGACTAAATCTCCTATTCTACAATTTGGCATTCCTCTGTTAAAATCTACGGTCATCAATCATAAGTGTCCTTATAGTGTAAAATATTTTAACAAAATTTTCAATGAACATGTAATATTAATATTTTGAAATCTTAATTTTGTAGGGAAACATAACTGTTGAAGATTTTATCATTGACTTTTCTACATTTCCTAATATTGTACCTGCCGGACAGTATAGAATCGATTTTAGAATATTTGACTCAAAACATAATCAAACGCTTTTATTACCAGTTTTATATTATACAGTGAAATCCATTGGTGCATTCGCTCTTCCTATGGGATAATTTATTTATATCTACTATTTAACAATTACATAAATGAAATTATTTGTGTAATGTAACTATTTTCAGTTGAAAAATTATGTAAAATATTTTTAAAGTTTCAATTTTATCACATTTTTACTGGGTTTATCTTTGGTTCTATAAATAGCATTCTTCTGACTTTTATCAAATTATGTAAGTAAATTAAGAGGCAAAGAAATAAAAAAAATTGTATTATGTGTTGATATTTGAAATTATTATTTTTTCCATAATTATCATAAAAAAAAGCAATACCACTGACGTCCTACCCATGATTCTTGGGTTGGCTAAGTTACATTAAACACCTTTAGCAATAAAAGCACAAATTTATTGTTTTATATTAAGAATCAAATGTAAAAGTCAAACACTTTGAAAGGACTTTATATTGGGTAAATGAAAAAGCTTTATATTGGATTGTGTCGGTATTTACCTTTTTCAATGCTAGATATTGCTTTGAAAGTTACTACTTGCGTTTACAGAAAATAGAATAGAATAAAATTACAAAGAATGAAATACTTCTGGGGAATATGTGTTGTTGTGCCACCAGAGCTTTTCATTTCACTATCCAAAAATAGATGTAGCTTTTAAACAGTAAAGAAATAATTGTCAAAACTTAATAAAATGATAAAGGAAACAATATTTTTTAGGTGAGTAAACTATTATAGGTTTTATAAGGGTTGTGACTTTACTGAGAATTGTTTTTATTTGTTTCATCATTAATCCAGAAATAAATTCTTCATAAAAACATTAAATAATATTATGAAATAATTATCGGGAATAAATAAATTTGAATGCGTAGACATGATTGTCAGTTTAATATTTACCTATATAGGTATATATATAATTTATATATAAAAAATGTTATGTCCATCATGATGACTAAGTATGTACCAACCAACGTTAGGTAATTTATGATTTATACGTCAACCAATATATTAATATTTTAAACTCGTTTATAATCGATTACTGAATTTTAATAATTTTGACGATTTGATTAATTAAAATTTATTACTTAAAAATCACGTATTTATTAAATAATAATAATAATAAATTGTTCATTTTATCACATTATTAAATTCATAGAATGATTTCTCATGTAAAAGTTTCAAGTTGTTTTAGAAAGTTACGTTAAATTGTTTTGTTTGATTAAAAATGCTCTTTTAACATTTTACAAAAAAAAAAAATATACATTTAATTAAAATAACATTTAATTAGAATAATTTCAATTGAAAAAAAATTTAATAGTAAAAATTAATTCTTTTGAACATTTAAAATAATTAAAGACTTTTTGCATATTTCATATTTTATTGGATTTATGATTTTTCAAACCATAAACAGAAAAATAGAAACACCAATGGATTCCAATTATCCTTAGTTTGTTTATTTTTTTTTAAATATTTAAATAAATAATATTTTTGGTTTTATTTAAAATTGACCTACATATTATTATTTATACTGATATTCGATCAATTGATATAACAACAGAACAATTACATTTTTTCGGGTTTATGAATTTTCGATGTCGATGTTGGGCAATTATTCAAAATTTTCCGCATATTAAACAACAATTCAAACACAAAAAAAAAAAACTGTATAAAATCTGTAATAAAAATAATAAAGTTAAAGAATCATAGACCGATTCATAATAGAAAATCATATTGCTTTATCATTGACATTGATCAAACGATTAAGTAAATACTAAAAATGGATTTTTCATTTTTCTTTTATTTTCTATTTGAAGAAGTCTATGATTGGTTTATTGAAAAACTTTTCACCTAAGTGTTGATATAAATGTCAATCAATCTTATTTTTATCTAAGTATACGACAATATTTTTTTTTCTTCTTCTTTCTTCATTCTTTGTCCATGATGTTGTTAGATTTAAAGTTGTTAGAGAAGGAATGTTTAAGTTATATTTTATATTTTTCTTTTAGTCCTTAGAAAATATATTGTATGTAGTTTGCTTTGTTGCGCATTCAATAAATCTTTTTGGTAAATCTGCAGTTGGCAATTGAATAATAGGAAGTTAAAATCTATATGAGGATGAATTTTTTTTTATAGAATTTATAAGAAAAATTCTTATAAAGGGAAGGAACATAAATATTAATTGATCAGACTTTTTTAATGTTCAATTAGTTATTTTATAAAGAATTAATGCTGAGTTCTGGAATTTTCCCTTTTCAGTTTTCACTCTTCAATCTTATCTAAGTTTAATATTTCGACAAACTTTTTAAATTTAAGTTTGGGTGGAGTTTACGTGATTTTTTAACACATTTCAGACTGAGATGAGTGAAATTTAATGAGATTGGTGAAAAATCTAGGATTCTTGGATCAAATATTACCGATATAACATACTCAACATGAGTTGAGTATTTACGTATTGACAGGGTATATCTGCTTATCCAAAAATAACCACTAAATATTTTCATAACTAAAATATAAAAAGAAAAACATCTTTAAGTGTTTTTTTTTATCTTTTTGTTAAAAAAAAAAATACAATCAAAACAAAAAAAAAAAGGAAAAATAAGAAAAGAAACGGACACAGTAATTATCTCTTGTAATACGAGAAAAACGTAACTAAAAATTGATTTCCTATTTGAGGTTCAAACTTTCAAAGTATAAAAGGTGCAAAATAGATTAATGTTTTTTATATCAGGTTGAACGTCTATATTACATAATATAATAGATTGCGTGTAACACGGTTGTTATTCTTTCTTTTTTATGTTCTTTTCTTTTTTGTTCTTTTCTTTTTTTGTGTTCTTATTTTCTTTTCCTTTTGTTATACTTACTGTTTTTGTTTTGTTTTTCATATTTTTCAATTGAAAATAAAATAAAAAAAAAAAAAATAGTAAAAAATAAAAACAAAATAATACGTTGGTTATTCTTATAAAAATTAATGCGGTTTTTGAAATTTGAGTTATTCGTATTGAACACTTTTCAAAAGTGTTTTTGTGTTTTCCCTGTATAAGGATTTTAGAAATTAAAAAAAAAATTTTGAAGCTTTTCCTGAAAACAAAAAAAAGAAAGCCTTGACAAATATTTTACATAATTTTGTCCTCAAATCAAGGAGAAATATCGGAATAATGAACAAACTGAAAACAGCATAATTTTATTATTTGAAAATCGATGACGTCATCGAAACGTCATACTAAATCTGTAAATCAAAATGTATAAGTGATGCACATCAACATCAAATGTCAACATCTATCTTATACCTTTATAATGAATGAATGAATTTCAAGAATCATTTGTTATCCATTTTTATATCTAGACGATCAAAAAACTTTGTTCAACTACATATAATAAGTTGTAACAGTTCATTTCTAGGAAAAATCTTTAATGATGTGTATAACATAATACTTACGTGATTTCATTTAAGAATTCTTTAGAGTTTTTATATAAAAAAAAAAAAGTTTTGTTTCTTTTGCAACATTCTTGCTTGAGTAGATAAATAATCAAGATGAATTTGTCATCTTCATATTTTTCTATGTAGAAGAATATAAGAAATCTTGTTGTACTTTGACAATAATAAATTGAATATTTTTATTTTATTGCTTCATATATTGTCTTTATAATTGAAGTATTGTTATAAATGATGTATCGGAAATTATCTTCACATGATTCTATCAGATTTGAGAATGTTCAGGAAATTAATAAATTTAAATTCTCGTTTTGTTAAATTTCATTATTACAATATGTATTGTTCCGTAAATTATAATTTTGTATTGATTTAAACTTAAACCAAGAATATTCAATATTTGTCCCAATAATCAAACATCAGTCTAATTGTATTCATTATACTTTAGAAACAGTTTTATGTAAACTGGCATTCTGTTTATAATTGCATTACTCTACGTAATGTAATCGAAATCAATTTTAATTTAAAAAATAATCAATGGTTCAATTAGAGAGCCTTTTATGCATTTAAATATTATATTTTCTATATTTTATTGTCCTATTAAAACATTGGTTTGTAAATTATGTATTTTGTATTTTGTGCATGAAATGAACATAAACAAAATATTTATTATTGGGTAAATGTAAACTTTGTTTTAATAATTTAGGAGTTCGTGACAAAAATGATGTATCTCGTTAATTTCTAATGAACTTTTTTTTTATTTCTTAATGCGGTGTGAGTGATCAATTTTTTTTATATAATTTATATTATGAGAAAATATTTTAGTTTTTATATATTTACAAACATAAAATAGAATATTAATTAATACATATATTTTTTTTTACATCAAGTAAATAAATTATAAGAAAATTTATGTTTATGCGGTTAACACAAAAATAATGTAAATTAATATAAAATTTAATTTCGATTATTGTTCTCGATTGCAGTTTGACAAATCTTACCAATTTAGAAATGAATTTAAAAAATTATCTCTATATTATTGGATTTTTTTCTGAAGTTTTGTAAATAATTTCACATGTACGAACAGGTAACAATATTAATCAGATAACAGGTAACAATATTAATCAGATCATTAACATTTTTTATTGGTAATTTTTCAATTAAAGTGTAATTAAGGAAAAATTGATTGACTGAAAAATTTTCTATTCCACAACCGAGACTCGAATCTCTAATAATCCATCTAAATAAAATTGTAAGTTAGATTATTATGTTTATTTTGTTTAATCTATTTATACAAAGCAATAAAAATAAAAAACTTTTAATCTTTCTGTTAAATACAGTTAGTGCTTTTACCTAAAATGTTAAAAATTCTAATGCAATAAAATAATTTTATTTTCAAAATTTTTCACCATTCAACGTGAAACCTTAAATAAAATGTACACATAAATCTATTCCATTTATAATCATAGAGCACATCGTAGAGAATCATTTTTGGATTAAAATTAGAGACTAATCTATCAGTATAGATTTTTTTTTTTTGTATTGCAATTCGTGATCTGAATTATAAATGAAATTCTTATATTATATATAACGATAACGATAGATTAGAAGCAATAATGATAACGTTATTATTGGAATTCATTGTGAAATCTTTATTTTTTGAAATAACATCTTAATTATGTATGCTTATTGGATGAAGATTTTCTATATATAAGAATAAGGGTGATCAATAAAAAGAAAAAAAAAAATTTACAAATTAACGTTGAACATTTAACGTGCTTTAATATAATTCAGTAAAATCTGCTTTGTGTTTTTTTTTCAATAGAAAAACATAAATTAAAATTTACAGAAATTTGCAATGAAATTTATTTGTTTCTTTTTTTTGTATTATTTAAGAAAATTATTTAAATTTTGTATAAAATTTTCGAGTAACAAATTCATAACAATATTTTCCATTTAATTTTCATAATAAAAACAAACATGTTTGTATATTTTGTATTCTATACGTAAATATTTTCCTCTATTTTTCAATATAAATATTTACCATTCAATGTTGAGTCAAATTACTAACGACGTTAAGTGTTAATTTGTGAGATAGTAGAATATACAAAGGTTGTGTTACTGTTAAAGGTATATAACTTAATTAAATCACAAAATTTATAATATTTATACAATGTTGAAATAGAGACTAGGTACAAAATATATTGATTGATGTGTTTAATGTGTCAAATCAATTTGAAACAATATTTAAAATTTTTTTGTTTGTATGCAGACATATGAACTCTGTTTTACACTTTGACTTTATGAATTTGGACAGATTTATAGACAAATTGTTTTGACCATATTTATTAAAATTTGTATTGTCTTAAGAATTTTTTTCTTTATAATCTAAAAATAATATTCTTAATTATTTTATTGTTTATTCATCTCATATACATTTAACGTTATAATATAAAAATAATTGTTATACTGAATATCCACTTTAAGGACGATAAGAAATCAGCTTTTATTTTACGGTACTTGTTTCATTCGTTTCAATTATCCATTCTTTATAATTTTCTTTTTGCTTTCCTCTTTTTTTTCCTATGCATAATTTAACAAATTCGTGATTATTATATATACAGGCTACACAGTCAGAATCAGAGTGTAATGACCTCACCTTTAATTGTATTATGAAAGAAAAAATAAAAGGTATTTTGTCCCTTCTCTAGGTATATTTCCATTTAAATATATTTCCTAAAATATTCGAATTCCAACTGTGCAAAATTGGTATAGTAAATTGGTACAAGTAAAAAGAAAATCATGATGAGAAAATCGATTCTTTTGGTCTGAACAAATTTAACATCCAACATACAACATCCGACATCAAATATTTACAATTAGTTAAAGATTTATGTTAAAGGTGGCACATTTTATACTTAAATCCTTATTCTTTAGTGGCTGGGTTCACATAATATGCTATGAATAATATCCTATAATGATGGATGATGGTAATAATTTGTATATAAGAAAATTTTTATATAAAATAAATTATACTTATAATATTTGATACAACTTTGAATGAATATACACAATATTTTCATTTGTACCCATATAACTTCCACCCGCATAGAAAAATATATAATGAAGAAGAAGATGAAGATAAAAAAAAAAATCGATAAATATAATAATAAAGGTATAATAATGTATATACATAGATTCAAATCATCCACCACCTGTATAATGCGACAAACATCCCAGCATCAACGAGATGAAACATAATAGCTAATCGTTGGGATATTTCTTTCATTTTTATTTTTCTTTTTCATATCCATTAAATGGTCGTTATATAAAAACTAAGTTTTTGTTATCATTTTATGAAAACTATACACTTTATATATTATAATAGTCTATTAACAAAGATAACATGAAAATAAAAGAAAAAAATGGAATAATATCTACACTTATGACCTCAATTGTGTTGTACAGTGGAGTGCTGAGATTTTTTTTTTTTTTTGGATTACATTCCGGAACTGCAATTTTCGCATTTTATTTCAATAAATTTAATTATTTTTCTTTTGAATATTCTGGTTGCATTGTTAACATGTACATGTTGAATGGAATACAAATTGATTGCGTTTGAACGCTTTGATCTATATGAGTTAAAGTTTGATGTGTTAATTGATAGTTTTTATTGTTTTTTTAATAACTAATAATAAAAAGCGTTATCATTTTTTGTACAATACAATTATTTTTCTGATATACAAATCTTCTTTAAATAAAACATTTTGAATGTCCGTCACTGCCTCAGTCTTGATTTTGATCATGTAATTTTTTTTTAATATTGTTTAAATTTCTACAAAAAAAAACCTCAATGGTATCGTTAGATCTTTTGTCTGTTAATCACATATTTGTCGAAATGATGATATTATTATATAAACCGAAAAAATTCAATGTAAACAAAAAAGTCAAATAATTGTATAATTATTTTGGATCGATGTGTGGACAAAAAAAATGTTTAATGTTTGTAGCCTCCTGAGTATACATTATACAGAATAGAACAGGTAATCATTATCATTTATAATGATCATGTTCATGTATGGATACTTTAATAATACAATTCACTTGAAATCTGTATTATATTTTTTTGTTAAAGGTTTTTTTTTTGTATACACAAAAAGAAAAAATTGGCGAAAAAAAAAGGAAAAGTTTGAAAAGTTTGTAGAAAAAGTTAGAATATAATATTGAGAAGAAGAAAGAGGATTTTAGAAGTGGCAACAATAAAACATTTATTTTTCTGTCAACATATGTTCACGACCTGTGATAAATCTTAGCCTTAAATCTCTAAATTTATTTACAGGCCCGTTTTTCATATCGTTTCAGATCTCGTTTATCATAAAAAATTATAAAAAATTGGGGAAGTCTGCAGTTTTACCTATTCCCATATGAGGTATATTTTATTATTCTTTAAAATAAGAAATTAAATTGGTATGTTTGTGTAGGGACCAATACAGATTTTCTAAACGAGAGGAACAAGACGAATTTTAACTGATGATTGCTAAATATTTATTTGTTATAATTTTTATACAACAAACGTTTTCAAGTCCAAACTTATCGAAGCAAAGGGAGTTAGAATGATTTGTCTGTTAATTTGTGATCATATAAATCGATCCATTCAATACAGAAGGAAAAATTTACTTTAATGGAAAATACAAACACAAATGAATTAATTGAAATATAAAAGTCTGTTTTCTTCAATAAAAGTAACAAATTGAATAATTTAACTTAAAGTAAAAAAATGTTAAATGTTTTCCACAATTTTATCCAAATTTTATTACAGTTTTTATATTTTAACGATTTTATGTAAAAAAAATATGGTTATTGAACATTTTTATAGCCAAATAAAATTCAATTGAAATTTATAGATTTTTATGGACAAAATATTTACCTTGACATTTTTTTTTTTATTACAAAATTAGTAATTATTGCGACCTAATTTTATTGTTAATTATTTTATTTACGTAAATTCATACAAATTGTCCATAAGTAAATATTTTTTAATACATTTAAAAAAAAAAACGCAAACGTGTCTTACTATAAATTAGTGACAGTGTATAGAGAATTATATTATATGCTATAAGTCAATTTATTTTATTTTATACTTCCATCTCACCCGTTAGCAGTTTTTCTTTTGAAGTGGAAAATGCAATCTTGTTGTACGTGATCAGAATTTCTTTTTTTCTAATCACTTCTTTATACTGAATTGTATTTTTTTTTCCTCTATATATAAATTATTTACTAACTTGCATGAAATCACAAACGTATACATTTAGATTTTTTTGTTTTTCCTTTTGTTTCGATGACTTAGATTCACGTTTTTCTTTAGAATATTTTTCATTGTGTACAAAATTTTTTATAAAAACATTGTTGCTGTTTGCTGACCTTTTTAAATGATTTATTTCAATCACACTAAAATTTATTAATAAAATCTGTAAAATATTAATTTGTATAAAGAAAACTGCAGTTGAGTTAATAGAAATTTTCCTAACGAATATTTTTTGTTAAAAATAAAAATAAACTAATAAAGTTTAAATAAGAATTAAAAAATCAACTTTCAGCATAAAGTTAGTCTAGAAGAGAAATAAGAAAATTCAAAGAAGCTTAAAGTAACTATACTAACTAATTAAAATCAGTTTTAAAGTTTTAATTACATAATTTTTTTAAACAGCATCAAAACTAAAATATTTAATAGAATTTTAATCAATTGATTCTTCACTTTTAATATATATAAAAAACTTTGTCTGTTAGGAACTTTTTCTTAAGTTACAAAATATTTTTAAATGCAATTTTTATATGAATTTATAACAAGGGAATTATTTAATGTAAATAATTAATTTTAAGTGTAGATATTTTCACTCAAAGTGAACTTACACAAACAAAATGTCATATGACATGAGCGCTTTTTTTTGTGTTGCTTATTATCGTCAAAAGAATCAATATTTCTAACATTAAACTTAATATTGATCAAGTCAACAAAAGTTGATTATTTAATGAGATTATTTTTAGCTTTATGTAATGTAATGAAATTAATTGATGTCATTCTGCATTTATTCTGCAGGTCATTTTAACTTGTAAAAAAAAGGCTAATCATTTAATTATTGCAAATAAATAATTAGTTCAATTTCACAATATTCTATTTTCTGTAGTTAACTTTCTATAAATTAATTTGTTGGTTTTCAATTGAAAAATCAAACAATCAATATTATAAATAGAATTATTCCATCAATGAACTTTATTTCACAGTTGAATTCTTTAAAAAGCTTAAATTGCATTGATATAAAAATAAACACTTTTAAAACACGAATACTAAGAAACATTTCTTTATTGAAGAAAAAAATCTCATTCTTACGATATTTACTTTTGTTGATCTTTTATTCCAATTTTCTGCAAAAGAAGAAAAAAAAAAAAATAGAAATTGAAATAGAAAAAAAAGGAATTTTCTCGGAAAAACTATTTATCTCATCCAGAGTAAACCAATTAATGTTAAAAGTTAGATGCACATTTGTATCTATTTTATTTTATTTAATTTTTTTTTTCTTTTCGTATTTATATTTTTGTATTTTTCAATAAAAAAAATGTACATTTTGTTAAATTGAATCAGAGAAGTATTTTTTCCTATTTTCAAATATCAGTTTACAGTAAACTAAAAGAAATTTTCTTCATTTTATATTATTTTCTTATCAGAAACAAACAAACATTCTTACAAAAGTTTTCAATATTATTTTTTGATTTTAAAAAACAAAAAAAAAAATCTATAAAAATTCACTTAAAAATTGTAAAAAATAAAAGAATTGTTTTTGTATGAAAAAAAAAAAAAAAGAAAAGTACACCAAAGTAACTTCTCTATTGATATTAACATTTCAATATTTCTCTCTCACTCATTCTCTCTATTTCTCTTTCACTCCTCTTTTTCTCTTTCTCTCCATCTTTAATAAATCAGAATATGTATACCAAGATATTGTATATCCGTATTCCGTTTGAATAATCAAAAGCTTTCCGGTTGTTTCCTTTTTTCTATTATTATTTTTTTTTTCTTTGGGTAAATTACATAATTCTAATTATTCTAAAAAGTTTCAATAATGTGAAAGTGAAATAGAATATAGATACATGGTAGTTGTAGATATAAATAAATAATAATCAATAGGTACAAGTTAATTATAATAAAATTAAAGTCACATTTATTAACTATCATATTATGTAATATGTAATTATAATGTTATAATTAATTAGTTATTATAAACATGTTACATAATTAGTCAATATAAGATATCTATTCAAAATGGATATATTGTTATATTATAGACTACTTCTTCTCTCTCTCTCTCTCTCTTTCTCTCTCTCTCTTAATACATATTTTATGTAATTAAACGTAAATATTGTCATCATGTCATGGATTATTATAAAATAAACATATAATAATGACTTGACATGAAAAATTATTGTGTGTGAGGTTCTTTTTTCAGCATAATTGTGTATGTGTGTGTGTATGTGAAAAAACATTTCTGAAACATTTAAATTTTTTTTTGACGAGTTAATTTTAATTAATGTGACATAATACAACAACAACAACAACAACAACAGCAACAAGAAAAAATTAATTGTAGCAAAATATGAATTATGAAACAAGCTAATAAGTTCTATAATGTTTTAATTTATAGAAATTTGTTGAGATTTTAATGGATTTTGATTATTTTTTTTTTTTGTTTTTGTTTTGTAGATTAAAGGGGTGAATTTAATAAACAACAATTTTTCTTTTTGGTATCCTGGTAACATAGAGTAGTACAAAAGATGTAATACGAGAATCATGTAAGAAAGAGACAACAATTTTTAAAATTTTATGAAACTGAATTAATCGGAACATTTACGTAATTCCTTCGCGTTGCAACACTTACCGAGAATCTTAGTAGGAATTATAACATTCGAATGTCATGCCAAATTTTAATGGATATCTAAGAATTATTTTGTTTCTGTAATAATTATTGATTATTGACAAACCTAGAGATTCTTTGATTGTATAAATGTATCCTGCTTACTCTTGATTAGGACAATTTTTACTTTATACAGAAATTGCAAACAAAAATTAGTGACAAATTAATAAAATCGCATTGTCACAATATTTGTCAGATTCGGCAACATGCTAAGATTATCACGTGTCAAAGCGTTACAAATTAACAATAGAAAATATCTGAATAAATTATTAAAAATCAAATAAATTATTTTCAGAATAGAAAATTATTAATTATTTTTATTCTTGTTTTTTTATTGAATCGTTTTTTTTTTTTATTTGTAAAGTAAAATTTTTTTTTTTTACAAATATTAAAAATTAAATCTTAAACTATCTAAATCGACTTAGTTACTTCTTTTTTTTTTTCCTCGACTTTCTTTTCTTTTTTTTTTTACTTTTGTTGTTTCTTCAAGAAAAAATAAAACTTTTTCTCTCACCCCCCCAAAAAAAAAAAAAGAAAAGGAAAAGCTGTTTTTATTGTTGTTGTTCTGTTGGTAAAGTTTTTTTTTTTTTTGTTTGGTTCCTTCTAAAAAAAAAAAAATATTTCTTCCCTTGAAAATATGTAAATTTTTTTTTTTATATTTTACTTTTTTTTTTACTTTTCATTCCTTTATAAAAATTTTCATTTTTCATTTTTTTTTTTCTTCAACGAACTAAAGAAAAAAGAAAAAGAAAAAAAGGAAGAAAAAAAAAAAGTTAAAACACTTGAAGGACGTCAATCATTTTTAAATTTACAGAATGTTAGGTAAAAATGCGTTATTTCCCGTTTTCGTTTTTTTTTTTCCCCACTGAATAATGAACATTTGATAGTCCATAGAAAATGAAATAAAGTTAAGTGGCGCATGATAAGACATCATATATTTTTTTTTTTTATTTTTTTCTTTAAAAGGAGATTAGAAAATTTTCAATTTACTCTTTTTCTAAATCGTTTTATTTATTTATTTTTTTTTTAGTATTTTTGTATTTTTGTATTTCTTAGAATTATTTGTTGTCTCTGTTTGTATTTGTTGTTGTTAGAAAGAAAAAGTAACAATAGAAAATGTTATTTAATTGATGAATATGACTAAAAGGAAAACGAAGATGTTAAGTTAAGGAAAAACAAATTATGGTTAGTTCATCTGTATTCCAGGTGATACCTTAAGAAATAATTTACGTTAATATCTGATATTGACATGATTAATGACGTCACCACGACATTGATACACTTCGATCATTGTCTGTTATTGTCACAACAACAAAACAAACAAAAAAATATAATTATTAATTAACGCATTTTTCTTTTAAAATCACCTCACGAGACTCATTTTATATAATGAAGGAATTTTTAATTATGTTTTTTTTTTTTCAATAAATCACTATAAAAAAAAATAAAACAAATAAAAAAAGTGAAAAGATTTTTATTTGTTTCGTTAATTTTTGTTTGTTTTTTTTTTTTTTTTTGGAATTTGTACATATTTAGTCGGCGTCACACATGGCACTGGAAAGACCTTAAATTTTAACCCACATTTTTGTATAACATATTTCCTATACAATTTCTCTATATTGCTGATGATGGGGTTTTTTTTTTCATCTTTGTTGCTTTTGCTTTTGTTATGTTTGCGTGCGCATCATACCAGGAAAAATGTTACGTCACAAAAAAAAAAAAAGAAGTCAAATGATGGAAAATTTATGTCGGAGAAAATTATTTTCTCCTTTTTTTTTCCTGGAAATAACTATACACACACACACACACATACATACATACATATATTATATAAATTCTAGTCCTTAAACATTTGTACATATAAGTTTTTGTATTATAGGAAAAAATAGACATTATGACGCGTTAACCAAAAATATGAACCAATAAAGGTCTGATATAAATTTATTGTTGTTATATACAGTTGTTGTTTTTGTTGTATTTTTTTTTTGGTTCGGACGATAGTTGGATATTAAATGAAATGCCAATTTTCCAATGGTTATATTAGAATATTTTTAGGGGATATTTTTCTTTCTTGGATTTTTTTTTGTTTCCTTTTACCTCATAATAGTGTTAGTATTTATTAAACTAAACGTTATATCTATACTTATACATAAAATATACATTTATTCCATACACACACACACACACAAACATATACATATACATATATGTAGGGGGACTTGTACAATTCAAATGGTCAACCACATTACTATGTTAATTAGAATATTTTGTGTTGTCCCTTAAAATATTTTCATTAATTTCTACAATATTCTCTACAACTATATTCTATTTTTTTTTTTTTGTTTGAGATTATTGTGGTTTTTTATTTTTCCCATTTAAAACCTTTTTTTTTACATTTATCCCCACTCTATGCCAAACTATATTTTACTTTTAGACAAAATTTAAATTAACCCTCATAAAAAATTATAAAAATTAAATAGAATAAATTTTAATTTCATTTTACTTATTAAGAATGAAAACATTTTTACCAACTAAATAATGGTCAATGGAATGGTCAATGGAATTAATGGAATTAATAACAATAATAATCAAATAGAAAATAATAATAATATCACATATAAAATTAAAACACGGTTCACCGAATCATCATAATATATAAAGTTTTAGTTGTTTGTATTTTTAGAGTTCAGTGTGTGGTTGGGAGGGAAGAGAGAAATTATATGTATATGATTTAGGACATACATTATAATATTTGTGTACTGAGTGTACTCAGTGTACTGACAAAATTAAATGAAATTACAATTTTAGTTAGTTTTCTGTTAACGTTTATATACAATTTTATTGTATTTAATTTTACTTGTATAATATTTGGATTATATTTAGAGTTTACACTAAAATAAAGAAGAAGAAGAAGAAGAAGAATGAAAACAATTTATAAAACTATCACAAAATAATATTTTGGTACATTGGAAGGTTTTTTTTTTTTTATTTGTAATTTATGTACACTTGAAACTGAATTCATTTTTAATTGTATTATTTCGATGATAAAGTTTTTTTAAGGAAACACAATTATATAATTTACAATTTACCAAGTTAATAATAATTTATGGAAAAGTTTTTCCTTTAAATTAACAATAATAGAAATACAAAAAATTAATAATAATAAAAAAAAAGGAAGAGTTTTGACAAGGAGATTTAAGGATATATTTATCGTTAACTTATGAAAAATCAGATTTTGTTCATATACGTTTACTCCTTATCAATCATCTGCTGAGCTTTTAATTATTAGAACTTTGAATTTAAAAGAAAAATTTATTTATTTGAATAAATTAAAGTTTTGTTTGTTTGTTTGTTTTTTTTTTTTTTTGGATTCTATAACAAAGTTGGACATTCTGATTGAAAAGTTTTCTGTTTGTTAAAATTTGTCTCATATTATTTGAATTTATTTGTATGCGTATGTATTTTTGTGATTGTATACATAATCACAAAAATACATATATAGTTGAGTTGATATTCGCGCAATATGCTGCCGAATATGTTGAATTTAATTTTGAAATTCAACATAGAGATAGTACGTGTTTGTTCATCATGTATGATTAGAAATTTAGATTTTTGAAATAGATTAACGATGTATTCAGTTCAGTCTAGTGTGTACATGTAATAAATGTTGTACGTATATGTAAATTGATTTTGAATAAAAAAACATCTAAATATATTCTATAACACTATAATATTCTCTGTATATTCTTCTTTGATCCAAGGGATTACTTTTATAAGCGGGTGAAAATAAGAGAAAATAAATGAAGAAGAAAAATATTCGGGTAGAAACGGAAAAAAAAAATTGTGTATAACAAAAAAAAATATTACACAAAAAAAAAAAAAATAACTGATGCTGTTAGAATTATAATGTCTCAATTAACTCAATAGATAAATTAGAGTTTTACTATGGGTTTGGTACATTTCTTATATATATATATTCTCTATATCTATGCCAAATGCGATCCTAAGACTAAATTTATTATTATTGATCTAGATTAAATGCTAGGGATTTTGGATACTATAATGAAATTTCACAACAATAAATCGATAATCAAGTTCATCTAGAGTCATTTGAAGTTTAATTAAAAATTACTTTTGGACTTAATTAAAGATTAATCGGATTTTTTTTTTTTTTTTTTGGACTATACTCATTTAGTAATTTTCTAGATTATCCGTGTTTCTATTCGATACTTATATCATTTAATAACGGATAATCAGTGTTGAAATGAAATAAATTCAACCAAAAGAAAGAGAGAAAAAAAAAACAAAATAAATAGAAGAAAATTTTCATTCTTATCTAAACAATCGTTACAATCATTATACATTTTTTCTTATATATATATAAAAAAAAAAATGTATAGAGGAAATCGATCGACACGTGAAGCATATAAAAAACAAAAAAAAAAAAAATAAATAAATGAAAGAAGAAACTTTTTTCAGTTGAAACACAATGAAATATATTATGTTAAAAGGAGAAATACAAAATAATCTAATGAAGACAAGGTTAAGCTCACTTGTAAATAATTGAAACAGGAAATCGATTATTCTTCTTAATTATTTGACCTTTTGTCTTTTCCTTTATTAAGTTTAATGTTTATTGTCTTCTTCTTCTTCTACTTCTCCTTTTCTTTTTATCAAGAAAAAAAAATTATATTAAATTTAAAATTGAACGTTTTAATTTAATTATTGAATAATATAAATGAATCACCAAAATAAGAAATTTGTAAAAGTTGTAAATGTCTTTTTATTTTAAAACATCAAAATTATTAACATTAAAACTTTTCTAAATTTTCTCTTCTCATTTTTTTTTTCTATAAGAAAAATGTCAAAAGTAGAAATTTGTTACATGAGTCTAATCAAATTTTTTATTGATAATATTATTGTAATGTTTTGTACACATTAAATTATTATTATTAAATTATTAAAATGAATCAAAAAAAAAAAGAAAAAAAAAAGAAAGGAAAACAGGAAAAATAACAAACAAAGAAAACCATAATTTGTTCATATAATAAAATTTTACTTTATGTCAATTACATTTAATGATGCTGATGGAAATGAAATCAACATTTTGATATGTTTAAAATTGATGACGCGTATAAATATTTAAATTGATTACTTATATTGAATATAAAAGTTACATAAAATGTATTATGATGATGAGTTATTTAGTGAATAAAATTTTAACAAATATTTAGGTTTGAAAATTGCATGAAAATTAAATAATATTTGAATTTAATATAATTTGTTTAATTTCAAAATTGTGTAGAATTTAATTAATTAAATTATTTGGACAATTTTATTTCATCGAATGGTTGAAAATATCTAATGGTGCTTTGTATTGTTACTGAACGATGTGTGTCGAGTCTGACAATGGTTTCAACTATTATTGAAAGGGTCTTGAGTTTAAACCCGAACAATCTAAAATTCTGAAGAAAATATTTAAAGGTTTCTTGTTTAATTAGGGACGATTTGTGTACAAGTGAACATTTCTGTGAAGTATTATTGAAAGAGGCCTGAGTTCAAGTCTCAGCGAACCAAATATCTTTGAATTATATTATAATCTATATACAGTGGGTATCGATTCAATATATTTATAAATAAGTTCACATAATATAGATCTGCGTATTATTTTCTATAGGATCAATGACATATTTGTATATTTTTTTGTATAGAAAATTTTTAATATTACAAAATAATAAATAATGCATAAAAAAAAAGAGAAGAGATTTCATTAATATATACAAAAATGAACTACGAAACTCTCTAAGACATTTTTCTAAATAAAAAAAATAAATAGAAGTCGGCATAAAATTATCTTATATTATAAGAAAATATTTTATAGGCTTCCTTTTGAAATCACATATGGTGATGTAACCTATTCATTTCTGGTACAAGCTATACAAGGAAATATATATTTTTTCTTTCATATTTGATTTTTTTCCAAGAGTAATTTCAAAATATATTTCATAAAAAAAAAAAAAAACAAACAAACAAATACAACAACAATAACAATAACAACAAAAAACTCTGAAATACTTTAAGATAGAAAAAAAATAGAAGAAAATGTGTAATCGGATATGCTGAAACACACTCGGAGCCAAATAAAGACTAGATTTTTCTGTTCTTTTTGTTCTGTTTTTCTTTTTTTTTTCTATATTTTTGATTGTTTTTGATAAGTCAGTGGGAGGACGCGAATACAAAATTCGAACTGTAAAATTCAATGATTTATGTTCTTTAATATCGCATGCTTGCTTGTAGTTTGTTTGTTTCAAGAAGATAAGATACTTTTTTCTTTTTTTTTTTTTTTACATTAAAAATCCGAATTTATTCAGAACAACCCTTCGACATTAAATTGTGTCAATTTCAATATTTTCTTCATTTTATCTAAACATTTTTTTTTTTTTTTTCGTTTCTTCCTTATTTTTTTTTTCCTTGCTGTTGAATTTATTGATTTTCTGTATTTTTTTTTCTTGCTTTTGCTTTCCTTCCATCTAATATAAAAAAATATACTTTTCTAAATATATGTATACAAAATGTTTGGTATCTATACTAACTTCATTTTCTGTGTATTGAACATAACACCCTGTTTATCTCTTATATTTAAAGAATTGATAATCTCTGTTGAACATACTTGTGTTTAGCATCTTTGTTGTTGATTTTTTCTACAACAATTTAAAGGTGAACCTATTCTATGTGTACTGTACTATTTCTCGTGTATATATATATATAATTAAGTACATGTAATTTTAATATAATGTTCATTGATTTGATTGTTCAATCATTTGCACCATTTATTGTATGAGAATAAATTTTAATGATGAACAAAGTAACAATTTATAAATTTAAGATACTTTAATA
Source organism: Pedicia rivosa (assembly GCA_963082725.1). Taxonomy (NCBI): domain Eukaryota; kingdom Metazoa; phylum Arthropoda; class Insecta; order Diptera; family Pediciidae; genus Pedicia; species Pedicia rivosa. The sequence continues at coordinate 7,544,441 of OY720153.1, read as the reverse complement.
TAAGTTTACAAACTAAAAAAAAATTAAATCTTTAAAAAAATGTAGAAAAATAAATTAAAATTAAGCAAAAAAGAAAATTGTTTTGTAATTTTTGGTGGCCTTGAAATTAAAAATTATCTAATTATAATAATACTTTTGTGACGCAAATATTATAAAACTTTTAAAAATATTTTGTAGAGTGACAAGGAAATAAAATTATAATGAAGATGTTATACTTAGTAAGATAAAAAGATAGAAAAATGTGAAGAAAAAAAAAAAAGAAGAAAAATAAAGTTATATAATTTATAATTATGAAACATATTATTCTCTGTGTTAATATGATACAGTTTATCTCTTGTTTTATATTATCATTATTATTATTATTATTATTATTATTATTATTTCTGCATTCATTTATCGTGATTTTAGGTTGACATTTTATCACCCAAAAACTGACAAACAATTCATAAGATAAACATCTTCAAAAGACAAAAATTAGAAACAAAATTTGTGAGTTGTTTTGGAACCTTTTTCACATTATATATACGTCTTACAACAACACTTAATAATATTCTTTGTCAAGTATGTCTTCATTAACCAAACATATATATACATGCATACATACTAGTTATTTTATATATGAACATTTCATATGCATACATACATACATATTTTAATAATTAAACTCAGTGGTAATCTGTGACATGACTAGGGTTGTAATTGACCCTTTTTATAAAATTGACCTTAACCACACCAGTTGTTGTTTTCCATATATATATTATATGTTGTTGTATTGTGATGTGCGATCGTATCAATTGTGGTGTCACTGTCACATAATATTTTCCATGGAACTTAGGGGGGAGTTTTTTTTTTTGGTTTTTATTCTTCTTCTTCTTCTTTTTTTAAGGGATTTGGGATTTGCCTTGCTGATGGAGAAAGATTACAATTTTGATAGGAAAATAATGATGGTTTGAGAATTTCTTAGTTTTTAGACAACAACTAAAAAAAAATAATGATGATGTTCATATTAATGATTAATTTTGATGAGATATGATTTTTTTTTTAACTATTGACAATATCACCCTTTAAAATAAAAATAGAACCAAAAAAAAAGAAAAATAGGGAAAGTTTCTCATCTTTTGACCTTTAACATTTTTCATTCATATACAAAAATAAAAATCATACAAATAAACAGAAATTCAAATAATAAATAAAAATTCATCAAAAATTTATTTCAATTTACAATTGTGTGAAAATATGTGAATTTTGTGGATGTACAATTTAAAATATGAATATAAATGATTTCCTCCTTTTTTTTATAAATGTTTTTTTTTTCCAATCAAAATATCTCAATAACAAATACGTCAACAAATACAAAAAAAATTGCATGAATAAAACGAAGAGGTGTTTTTTTTTTTATTAACAATTTCCTACCACCTTCTTTTTTTTTTTATTATTGTACAATACAACAATACAACTTCTTCTTTTTTTGTTGTTGTTATTGTTGTTGTTGTATTTGTTTATTAAATGACACTATAATACAATATGATGACAAATCAAAGTGATGTTACAGGGTATAGCCTATAGGGTTATACAAAAGTTTTTTTTTTTATGTATATTGTTGTATTGTTGTATTTTATTTTACTTTTATATTATTTTAGTGTACATTGATGTTGTTATTTTATCTCATCGACATTATTTGGTTTATAGTATTGGTATACATCTCATTATATATATACATATATATATATATATTTTTAAATATCTTTTAGGATTGGTATGGCCCATTAATTTTATATCGAATAGAATTGGATGAAAAATTATTAAGCTGGTATAATCCACTATATATAATTTCACAACTTATTATTCCCAAGAAAATTCTAGATAGGAATGAAAGAAAGAAAGAAAAAAAAAAGAAGCAACCACCACCACCCGCCCTCTTAAATTTGCATATACCCAAAAAATCCCGATTATATAAAGAGTTGAGATTTAGAGGAAAATATTTTCTTATGTAGTAGGGAACATCAATATAGAAATCCCTAACGGGGGAAAAAAAAAACCTTTTTTTTTTCTTTTTTTGCCTTCCGTTCAATATTCTGGTTTTGGAGGGTGATAAAGAATGAAGGGGTTAGAAAAAAACATAAAGCCAGATACAAGGTTAACTAAATGATGTTTTTTTTTCTCTTTACTCATTTGATTGTTGTTGTAAAACAAACTTTTTGACAGAAATTAAACTTCCTTATACAATTGTCGCCTTCCTTGTCATCTTACTCTAATAATAGAAACATTTTAAGAAAGACAAATAAATATTTTTTTAGGTACATTGCCTCTTAAGAATTGTTTCAATAAGAAATTTACGGGTAAAAGTGTATTTTATAAACGCTAAAAAAACATTGTTTGTTTTTGGCTTACAACATTGGTCTATACAGTAGTTCATTATTTATCACATTAAATTGAATCTTTACAACCTTTGAGAGTATTTTTCTATTCAATGTTCGCAATCATTCTTATTTTTTTTTTTTATTTTTCAATAAAAAATGATGTAAAACGAGTATTCGCGTTGAGTCAAACAGAAAAATTTTATATTGAAAAAAAAAAAGGCTTTTCAGTTAGTTTTTTGAACTGAAATTAAGTCTCTCTTTACAATAATAAATGAGTTTTAAATCATGTCGTCGCAAACTTTCATATAACAATTCCAATCTAAATCCAAAATCCATTTCCATTTTAATTAAAATCTATTCAGGAATTGATGACGGTCTCATTGTAAAATTGAATGGGTTAAGATTTGTCTAGAATCGAGAGAACGATTTCAATTTATTTTATTGTCATATTTTGTGGGATTTTTATTTATTTTATTTTATTTTATAAATACGAATTTTATACCGCATGCAGTAACCTCCCTATTCTATCCCTATCGTATATACAAGATTATACAATAATAATTATTATAAAACTGGGTTCAATTCCCTTTTAACTCTGGGGGAACCCACAAAACCACATTTTAAGATAATCTTTAGTAATTAATAACTTAGCAAGTTCATATAATAAGATTCTTTAACTAAGACGTGATGATATCTTTAGTGTCTTATACTCACATCACAACTATAAATTGACCTACAAAAAAAAAAATAAAAAAGCAAACGAAGAAAACTTTAAAACTCGATAAAATTCAATTTCCGTTTAAACATCAAAATATTTCATAAGAAGCAAAAAAAAAAAAAATGAAGCATGCCAAAAAATTGATTATTATTTTCGATTGAAAAGTAATCAAAAGATTTTTCTTATATAATAACACTTAGAGAAATATACCTTTAAGTTCCTTTGAATAGAAATAAAACCAATTTTCTGCCTGCCTCTAAAAAAAAAAAAAATCCTTTCCAATAACGAGTATGCCGAGTATATAAAGATTCTTATTTGCTTTTGAATAATTCATAATCTTATTGAACCTTCATTTTCTGCTCATAACTGAAGATATTGCATTTAATATTCATGTTATTTTTATATTATACAAATACATACAAAAAATCTATAACAGAATATAAAAGGATAATTTTATGATGTATGAAAATCATGAATAAAAATTTAATTCATTTACTACTAACAATAAATTATTTGTTTTGTTCTTATTTTCCATTTATTATGAAGAATATTTAGTTGAGTTGAGTCAAATGGTATTTATGATTTTTTCTTTCTTAAGTTTGTTGCTTTTTTTTTTATGATGATGTTGGTGGAATTGTAATTTATTAGATTCGTTATTAGTATGTGGTAAATGATTTCCGGTGTTCTTGAAGTCAATAGAAATTAAATAAAGATTAAATAAAAATTCTTTAAACTTTTAAATATAAAATTGCAAATATTTCGACTAAGAAAAAAGTTATTATCCTTTAATTACAATCACAGTAATAAAAAAATTGTTGAGTATAATCTGTCTTTGTCCTTTTTATTTTTTATTTAGTAAAAATATTTTATACGAGCGACATCAAACAAAATGCACAAATTGATAGTCAGAATTATGTTCGACGTTTAACTTTATTTTTAATTTCTGTATTTTAAGTGAATAGAAATTAAAGTTCAACTATTAATAGATCAATCAAATATAAATTCTAATAAAATAGGGAAAAAGCACTATTTTATGGTATTTGCAACACGCAAAATTTAATTAACATGAATTGAACAGGAAAAGTTATTAGAAAACACATTTTTTTTTCTTCTGTTTTTTTTCTTTTCTTTCTTTTTTGATTAATTTTTTGAAGCATGCAAATCGTGCCTCTTATAAAGGTGTTAATTAAATGACTTAAAACGGATGTCTATCAATCATTTATTTGTTACGTGACGATGAATAAACTTGTACTAACTTACCACGAACTCATTTTTATTTCAATTCACAATTTTATTATATTTTTGTTTCTTTCTTCTTTTATTAGGAAACAATTTAATTTTTTAATTATTTTATGATTGTTGCATAGCGTTTAAGTGAATGGTTTACATTATAAAAGGGGATTAACACGATTTTATATTGACGTAAATTCTTAGAATCTACAGAATTTCCATTCTGACTTTTCTTCAAGAAAAGCGTCATTTAAGAATTGGAAATGGGAAAGTTAGGGACATAACTCTATTCAAAGACATTTTGAATTTCTTCATTGCATCAAAAGTAAAATAGAAAATGGTCTGCCATTTAATCCTTTTTATAAAGAGATTTTATTTTAACAGAAAACTAAAAAATTATTTAATATTAATAAAAAAAATAGAACGAACCATCAAAGTTAATATTTTTTTTTTTTGTTTAAACAAAAAAAAAAACCCAATACAAAATGATGGCGGACACAAATTTTTAATTAATATTTTTTCATCGCAGTTTTTTTATTTTTCTATATTTATCCATATAGCGTATTACAGAATTTAAATTAAATACAAATTCCTCATATTTATTTATTTAAAAAAAAAAAAATACACACACACACACACACACACATACACGTACTGAATTTATTTTACAATTTACAATATTTTTTCTCTCTCTTTGCCACTCCCATATAAAATGTAGTCCAGTAAATATTTATGATTTTTTAATGTTTATTATAAAAAAAATTAAATAACAGAAAAAAAAAGGGAATTATTTATAGAAAAATTGCATATTCCATTTATTTATGTGAATAAAATTCAGTCTACATATTTTGTTGTTGTTGTTGTTGTTGTTGTTGTTTTATTTGTATATTTTTTTTTTTACTCAATGTTATTGCATTGAGATGAAAGAATGTTATTTTTTCTTTATCATCATCATCATCATCATCATCATCTGTTTCTATATACATAATATTTATGTTTAGACTTGAATATGTGAAAAAGATCAAAGATATTTTATTAAATGGTTTCAGGCGTTTTTTTTTTTCTTTCTGGTATTAGAAAATGTTAAGAGATTTTTTGATTGAAACATATTTTTACGCAAAAATGTTGTCACAAGAAATTATACAAATATTTGCGCTTATTCCTTTTTTTTTTTTTTCTGTGCTAGATAAAATAAGGAATTTTAAGATGACATTATATTATTATAGAATTCATTATATGCACAATTTTATCAATGTGTGTAAATATAAACACATAAAACAAAAATAAAAGCTTTATATAAAAGTTCAATGTAAGTCAGTTTTCCAAAGGGGCCAATTATTTATATATTTTGTTGCTTTAAAAAATACAAATTGAAATTCTCTGGTTTAGAAGATGGGAATAACCGGAAGTATATAAACAATTTTTTTTTATATTTAGAATCTAATTCAAAACGTCAAAGTTCAACAAAATTTTGTTGCCGGGTGTTGAATGGAAGATAATACAAAAAAATGGTGTTATTATTATATATTTTGGAATGTTGCGGAAGAGAAACATAAATATTAATTGGTGTGTACTAAATTTGATCATTATTTAGGTACTGATTTTTTTCTTATGATTTATTAATATTTGACTCACATCACACGAGAATGGACGGGAAGGAAAGATTTGTTTTCTGATGAAAAGAAAATAATGCAAATTCATGTTATTCATTGTTGGTTGGTGTATTAACGGATATCTGTTATAGGTAATATTTTTATTAGGTCTTTAACTTTACTAAAATTTAGATTTCTTTTAATGATCGATAAATTTATTTGATTTTACATCAGTTGAAACTCTTAGGTATACTTGTGTTGTCTTGTAATCTAAACTAAAATAATTGACAGAGAAATATTTTTCGATCATATTTTGTAATAATTAATTAATGACGTCATAGACTCGTGTCAGTTGGAAGACTAAGAATTCTTATCAAAAGCAATTTAAGTCAGTCTAACACTTCAACTGAAGATTCGATTTAAAAAAGGGCCCAAATATTTAAATTTATAAGAAAAGTAAAAGTACAGATTTAGAATCTAAAATTAGTATTCTAATAAGAATTAACTAATTAAATAAGTTATCAATTTTCAACTCCTGTTTTGGTCACTTCTTCTTTTCTCTTGTTTTTTTTTTTTTTTTCTTGGAGTTTATCTTTTAATTATAAGAAAATTTCGTTTTCTCTTTAAATATTCCTTTGAACAAAAAATTAAAATTAAATTAAAATTTGGTCAAAGAAATCAAACAAATTTCTTACAATTCGGATTAAAAATTCATGAAAATGAATTGAAACTCCTTTTGTTTAACTTTCAGAAAGAAAAAGAAAAAAAAAAAAAAAAATATATAAGAAAATTATTATAGAAAATGAAGTAAGGAAAAGCGCGCGCGTTCATATTTTTATACACAAGAAAAAAGAAGAAGAAGAACAAGAAAAAAAAAAGAAAAAAATTGTAAAGAAAATTTTCAAACAAGATTATTATTTTCCTAACATTGTTGAAATTTCAAATTAATTATAATAAAACCCAATTAAACAACGCATAGGAAATTACTTTTGGGAAAGAAAACTTTTTCTTTTCCCTTCTCTCTCACTCTCTCTCCCTCTCTCTCTTAGATAAAGGGAGAGAATATTTAAAAAAATGAAAACTTTTTAATCGTTAATGAAACTGAATGCGGGAGGATCATATATCTAAATGTTAAAAGCGGACTGAATATGTCAATGAATTATGAATATTTATTATGAATTTAAAAAAAAATAAAAATAAACATATTCATATTTTATGAGTTAACAAAAATATTAAAGAATAAATTATCTAGTTTTGATCGTCAATAAATGGAAATCTCTCTGTAATTGAAATTGATTTTTTAAAGTAAAGAATAGAATTGATTTTAAGAATGTTATTAATGTTACATAATGTAAAATTGTCAAAATTCACAAATCGAATTTAATTTCAGATTAAAAAATTTATTTACTTCTTTTGGTTTTTTAGTTTTTTGTTTAACGGACAGTTTTATTTGGTAAATTCAATTCTTCAATAAGATTTGTAAGGTTTTTTTTATTTCAAAAATTGATTTAATATAAAATGATCAACGTAAATTGTGTCATTGATAATTTTCACCTTTTTTTTTGGAAAAACTAATTTATTTATTGAAAAAAAAAAAAAATCACACAGTTTAATGATAAAACTTTATCGTTCTGTAAATTATTTCTTCGTACTTTATTTTTTTCTTCCATTTAGTTTTTTTTTTTTTTTTAAATATAAAAAAAGAATCTAATGAGAAAGAAGATAAATTTAATATTTTTGAACGTGACTTAGAATTCAATAAAAATTTCTTGTCGTTTACAATTTTCTTTTCTTTGTGTTGTTTTAAGCTTTGAGAACTAAAATACTTAAAGACATATTTTTTTTTCATGTAATAAAAGCGAAAGGAATAAAATACTGTAAGGATTTTCCTTTGAAAAGGATGAGTTGTTGTTGTTGTTTTTAAAGAATTTAATGTGAATTATAATTATTGGAATTATGGGAATTCGTTGCCAATGGTTGAGTTAAAGAAAATCATTTACATTAAATTTTTTTTCTGTTTTCTGGTTGTTGGCAAATAAATAAAATTTTTTATAATGGACAAAAAATTATCAGTAAACGTGATCAATATTATTGGATTTTTGTATTCTCTTTCTTTAAGAAATAAATTAATCTAATTAATGAAATACATGAATTCATGTCTCTACCATATAATGACAAACATGATATGAGATGAGATGAGATGTAATGCATACGTATACGTTCAAAAATTTGAAATTTTAATAGTTATATAATTATGTTAGAATAATGATGAAATTTATTTCAGAGAAAAAAGAGATAAAGCTTTTACTAAACAGGAGTACATATCAATAAAGGACGTTTACTATTAAACATTATGTAACAGATACAATTGTGTGACGCTTATATGAAGGAAAATTATATTCTTGTTGAAACCTATCAAAAGTATTAATGTTAAAAAAAAATATAAAATCGTTTATTAATCACAATATAATAATTTTATGCATACGTTGAATATTGATAAATAATGTTGTGAATCTTAACAATATTCAATATTCAAAAGATAAAGCGCCTCCACTTAAACTAAATTATAGACAAAATATATAAAACACGCGCAAACATTTGAAAATTGAGCTACATAGTCACAACCTAGTTGGTGCCACTATCGTTCAACGTATTCTAAATTGCAACATCGCTTTTATTAAATCTAATTTAAGAATGTGTTAGTGTCGCATGAACCAATCAATCGCATGTACACAACCGTACCGTAATTTCCACAACATTTTGAATTCACACAACGGAATTTTGAAAAAATAATTTACTTAAATTGTTTTAAAAATTCATATTTATTTAGATGACATGTGGATTTGTGTTTATTGTTTACTTAGCTTCTTAAAGTTTATCTTTTATCAAAGTAAAAAAAAACAGAATAATTTATTAGAATGTAATTTTTCTATTTATTTTGGCACTAAAAATTATTTACGAACAACTGAATCATTCTTATTATTTACGAAATATTCGTTTATGAATCTGAGTTCCTCATATAAGGATTTGTTGAATGTTACTTAAAGGGCTTAATTATTATAGTAAGAGGACATCAGGGGTGTAGGTAATTTTGATTTTAACTTTCTAAATAAAAAAACTGTTAAAATCTCATTCCATATTATTTTATTTCAAATTTAGATTTTCATAATATTGCGAAAGAAGCTTGAACATTAAATAATCATTAGGCTAGTGTAATTTTCCAGTTACAATTATTATTAAATCTACATATATCGGGAGACGTAAATGAAACATGATGATCTTCATATCTTCGTACATATTCCTCTGTGTAGTTCATATACAAATACTCATTATATTTAAGATTTTTGATTCTAAAATATTCGGAGCCCTTGATTGGCTCAAATTGCCATTGTTCTTCATCCAAAACTTGATTATTTCCGTTCCATGTATAGACATGACGTCGGTTAGGAATTGAACCAAATTGAGTTAATCCAGCTGTATATAAATGAGACCTCCATAAACTGTGATATAATTTAAACGCTCCACCGCTGGTAGTTGAACTAATTTTCCATTTAAGTGTGGAATCACGTGTGCAATTTGGAGTTGTAAATGGCGGTGCATCAGACAGATAACTCATAACATAGTTTTGTGTATGAAGTCCCAAATTTAACTTTTGATTAGTGATGTTAGCCAACTCATTCCAAGGAATCTGTTTTAATGATGCAGGCAAACTGTTCTCCAAATCAATTAAATTTTGATTATTTGAATATAATTCTTTGAAGAGAGTTTTTACTTGAAATGCAATAGTCGTTGCCACTGTACTGTATTCGTGACCGTTTTTCTTCATCTCATCATATAGAATTCGATACCCAAGAATTTGATATTCCACGTTAGGATTAAAATTTAAAATTTCAAGCACTTTTCCTGCCAGTAATAAATTCTTATTATAAATTGCGACGATAATTTTGCTCAAGAATAATTCTTCTTTATCAGGATCACTTTGATTTGGTTTACATCCATCTATTGCTTCAGTTAAATTTGATTTCAGCACAGTTACCTCCTGTTTACATTTTTCAAGAGATTTTAAACATTCGTCTTTAATTGTTTCATTCTGCTGACAATTTGTTTGATTGCTATTTTTATTTATTAAGTCTTTTAGGTAATCAAACTTTTCATTCATTGTTTGCGTTAAATAGAAAAACTTTAATTTCCATTCCTCAATAATAGGTTTGGCTTCACTTTGTATCATTTCATTTATTTTTGGTTGAAATTCGGTAATTGCAATTTTAATTCTTTCATCCATTTTTTGTATTAACATTTTCTCCAGAAATGACAATCCCAAATCATGATCAGTCTCGCATTCATTAGCACCAACAAGCACAACACAAAATAATACAAATATTGTTATTATTTGCATGATTTCCTATTTACTATTTGCAAGAACACAATTTAAAATTTCTAATTAAAGTTCAAGTTCACTAACGTTATTGGTTTAATTAATTGTTTCTGGAAGCTTTTATATATAAATTTTTAATTCCCCCACCAGAATAATTATTATCACAAACGTCATTGATATCAAAATTTTCTTGTATGGGAAACAGGAATCATACAATTACAGTCACAATTACCGGTTCAAAAAGAAAAATGAAGATTATTGTATATCACTTAAGCTGAGTCAATAATTATTTACTACACCTATGATTATCAATAAACATAATTCTGTACTGTGTACAAATTATATTTGTGCCTGGTAAACAGTTCGGACGTATTATATTTTTGTAGCCGCTTATATGAGCTAAAATAGAAAATTTGAAATTTGGTTTAAACTTGGATTTATTCAAACGTCGATTTACTATTTAATTTGTGTATTCTGCTTTTGTTTAATTATTTATTAAATTTTACCGCAAAAAATCTTAATGCGTGTAGATTTTATTTTGGATTATAAAAATTTAATGAGTTTTAATTTCTGATTCCCAATTAAAAATTAAATGTTTTTAAATAAAATTTCTATTTAATAACTACAAACATTTTGTTATCAGTTACTGTAATCTTTTTGATATTTACCGCAAAAAAATTAATCAAAGACAAATTATTTCCTCTATCATTAGAATACTAAAATCACCGACAAATTACAACTAAAATTACCGGATATTGATAAATCTGAGATTAAGTTATTCAATAATATAAAAAGGGAGTTTACATTAAGATATTAAAGATATCACAAAAAATAAAAACCGCATTCATTGTTACTCATACTTAGATAATATTTTTTAATGTGAAAAATTTTAACATTACAATTAAACGTTTTATCAAAATAAATGATCTTAGATTTTAATTAATTAAATTTTTGTTTGTTTTTTGCTAGAAAAAAAAACAGAGAATAAAGTAAACTAATATTTTTAAAGTGTTTCTTTTTTACGTTTCATTTATAGACATAGCTGGTAAAATTATCGTTTGAAATTCTAATTATGAATCAACATTTGCTTTTATTTTTCAGAAAATCAAGAGAAATAATTGCGCAGTTTTATTGAATTTAACACAATATTTTTTAGATTTTCACTGATTGATCACTGATCGTAATTGAATGATGAATCTAAAACCTAAATCCTCATCAAAATGTTTTCTGTTATGTTAGTGAATAAAATTTAAGTTAAATAAGTTCAATAAGTTCATAACGTTTGTGGTTCAAAATAAATTGGATTCAGATTTTTTTTATCAAAATTTTAAGTGAAAGAAAAGTTAATATTTTTTTATTACGCAAAATTCTATTTTTTTTTTATTAAAACTCAATAATTATGAAATTATTATTAATTTATTTATAATAATTACTGATAAAAAACTGAAGAATTAAAATAAAGTTCAAACAATAGCAACGTGAATTTAAATATATAAGAAAAACAATTTTGTTTATTAAAAACAGTCTACTTAAATTGATATAAAAATTCATATTTATTTAGCTTACATGTGGATTTGTCATAATTGTTTACTTTAGCTTCTTGAAGTTTATCTTTTATCAAAGTAAAAAAAAAAAACAGAATAATTTATTAGAATATAATTTTTCTATTTACTAAAAATTATTTACAAACAACTGAATCATTCTTATTATTTACGATTGAAAAATTATTGAAACTTTTAAATGTTTACTTTAAACAAAATAGAATTTAAAACAACTTTTCATAAGATGGCAGTTTAACCCGTTAGTAAATTAGGTATTTAGAAATATAACTAAAAACTGAATTAAAGTAGAGTTCCTCATATAAGGATTTGTTGAATGTTACTTAAGGGGCTTAATTATTATAGTAAGAGGAAATCAGGGGTTCTGTAGGTAATTTTGATTTTAATTTTCTAAATAAAAAAACTGTTTTAAAAATTCATTCCATATTATTTTATTTCAAATTTATATTTTCATAATAATGCGAAAGAATCTTGAAAATGAAATAATCATTAGGCGTGTGTAATTTTCCAGTTGCAATTATCATTAAATCTACATATATCGGGAGACGTAAATGAAACATGATGATCTTCATATCTTCGTATATATTCCTCTGTGTAGTTCATATACAAATACTCATTATATTTAAGATTTTTGATTCTAAAATATTGTGAACCCTTGATTGGTTCAAATTGCCATTGCTCTTCATCTATAACTTTATCAGTCTTCCATGTATAGACATGACGACGATTAGGAATTGATTCCATTTGATCTAAACGAGCTGCATATAAATAAGATTTCCATAAATTGTGATATAATATAAACGCCCCACCGCTGGTAGTTGAAGTAATATTCCAATTAAGTGTAGAATCCCGTGTGCAATTTGGGGTTACATAATTTGAAAAACTTGAGAGAAAGTTTTGAGTATGAAACCCCAATTTTAAATTTTGATTAGTGATGTTAGTAAAATCATTCCAAGGAATCTGTTTTAATGATGCAGGCAAACTGTTCTCCAAATCAATTAAATTTTTGTTATTTGGATATAATTTTTTGAAGAAAGTTTTTACTTGAAATGTGATTGTCGTTGCCACTGTACTGTATTCGTGACCATTTTTCTTCATCTCATCATATAGAATTCGATATCCAAGAATTTGATACTCAACGTTAGGATTAACATTTAAAATTTCAAGCACTTTTCCTGCCAGTAATAAATCCTTATTATAAATTGCAATAATAACTTTGCTCAAGAATAATTCTTCTTTATCAGGATCACTTTGATTTGGTTTGCAGCCATCTATTGCTTCAGTTAAATTTGATTTCAGCACAGTTACCTCCTGTTTACATTTTTCAAGAGATATTAAACATTCGTCTATTATTGCTTCATTCTGCTGACAATTTGTTTGGTTATTACTTTTATTTATTAAGTCTTTTAGGTAATCAAACTTTTCATTCATTGTTTGTGTTAAATAGAAAAACTTTAATTTCCATTCATCAATAATATATTTGGCTTCATTTTGTATCATTTCATTTATTTTTGGTTGAGAATCGGTAATTGCGATTTTAATTCTTTCGTCCATTTTTTGTATTAACATTTTCTCCACAAATGACAATCCCAAATCATGATCATTCTCACATTCATTAGCACCAACAATCACAACACAAAATAATACAAATAATGTTATTATTTGCATGATTTTCTATTTAATTTTTGTAGGAACACAATTTAAAATTTTTAAAATTATTAATTAAAGTTCAATAACGTTATTCGTTTGATTAATTGTTTCTGGTAGCTTTTATATAGAAATTTTTGGTTCCCCCACCATTAGAGTAATTATTATCATAAACTTTGTTGATATCTAAATTTTTATATATGGGAAACAGAAATCATAAAACAAAAATAAAAATGAAAATAAAGATTACTGTTTATTAATCAAACTGAGTCAAAAATTACTTAAATAAATGACTGTAGAAAATAGAAATTCAACGAGTTTTAATTTCTGTTTCCCATTTTTAAATTAAATTTTTTTGATCAAATTTCTACTTAATTACTTGTAATTGTAATCTTTTTAAAATTTACAACAAATCTAGAAAAAGATTAAACAATGGCACATGATTTGTTCTAACAAAAATATTAAAATCACCGACCAATAAAACTGTAACTTACCAGCTATTGATTAATCTGGGTTGAGTTATTCAATTAAGGTATTCAAGGTAAACCTTGTGATATTAATGATATCAGAAGAAAAACCGCATGCATTAGTACTTATACCTAGATTAAATTTTTAAACATCAAAATGTTAAGATTACATTTCTAGACCCATGCAAAATAAATTATCTTAGTAAATATTACTTTTCATTTGTAGACAGAATTGGTTATGACATCGCTTGAGTTGAAATGTCGGTTCTGATTTCAATTTGTTATCCATCTGTTATTCTGTAAACTAATTTTTTCTAAACGAACTATTCAAATATGGTTACAAAAAATATTTAAGACGCGTGCCACAAATATGTAATTGTAATTAAAAGACAAAAAAGAATTTATTTTATTCTCAGATAACAAATTTTATTCTTAAGATTATAAAATACATTTTAAAATTTGTTTTTCTATTTATCTATTTTGTTTTTTGAGTACCACTTGATTTTCTTTGTTTACTTTATTTTTTTTTGTTTTTAAATAATAAATCTTCAACGGTCTAAGAATATATTTATTAGATTTTGAACTTGAAATTATATTTCAATTTTATTATTAAAATTTATTTAAATCGTTTATCATCGTTTAAAAAAACGATTTATTTATTTTTTATTAAATTATGAAGAATACAATCGTTTAACCGGGTTTCATTATGATTATTTATTAAGCATTTATGAATTTTCCATTTAAAAATTGAGGTCAGTCTGTATGTATTTTTTCTTATAAAAATCTTAAATATATTAGGTTGTAATGTTTCATTTTAATTTCGTTTTTTTTTTATTTTAATTGAATTAAAATTGTGACTAATTAAAATGAAGTAAGGAAGTAAATAATATTTTTAAAAATTAAATTAAAAGAAAAATTATAACGCAAAATTTATGTATCGAAAGAAAATTCATAACAATTTTCTATTTAATTAAATTTTACATTTATATTAGTAAACTAGGTCACGATATTAGAAGCTGAATAGGTTTTAGTTTATAGACGACTGAAAAATTATAATATTAAAAATATAATTCTAACGCAATAATTGAATTTTAGTGTTATAGTGGAGGCGCCCAATAAGTTTTCAAATACATTCATTTATTATTTTTTTATGAAATGAAAACATATTTTAAATTTTAGTAAAAAATGCATTTAAATATTTTCACATAATTTTCTATTAATTAGTAAAGCAGGTTTTTCCTTTCTTTCTATTGTGTACAATCTTTGATCAATATTTATTTCCGTTTCAACACTTCACAACCAAAACTCTTGTATGACTATATTTATTTTTTATGTTAATTTCCTTCAATTGATATTCCTATCACATCGAAATTGTCTTAATAAAAATAAAAATAAAAAAGGTTAAAAGAGATAATTTCAACAGACTTTGTGACTTTTCTACCATCAGATTCTTTCATAAGCCTTTAGGATTTACCTAAAATGTCACGTCAACAGAACACGCACACAAATAAACAATTCTATGTCGTTGACAGCCAAAGGGTTTTTTTTCTTCTTTCATTTCGTTTTATTTATATATATTTTTTTTTTCCTCTTATTTTTCTTGTTTTCTTTTATTTTCTTTTTCCTTTTTTTTCTTAACTTTAGTTTTTTTGTTTTTCACAGAGAAAAAAAGAACACAAAATATGTATTTTCATATTAAGTGTGTATTATTATTATTATTATAATAAAGTATTATTAGGTATATTGTAAATTTGTCGAAGTTATATCACGAACAATAATTTAATTTTCATTTTCTATTTTCAAACCTTATTTAAATTTATTCAATAAAAAAAAATTATGTAAATTTTAATAAGAAAAAAAAAAAGATTCTGGTGTTTTCCTATGACTCACATAAATATAAAAATTTTCTCACTAAAAAAAAGAAAATCTTTCACTAAATATTATTAATTATAGTTTTTTTTTTTATTGTATGTAATTTTTGTGTTTATATTTTTATTACCATTTTATTAAATTGCTAAAAATCACCCCTTAGAAGAAGAAAAACTAAATTTATGACCGATTTTATTTTAATTTTGGGGTTGGTTTTTTTTTTTTTGCCATTTTTGCTATTTTTTTTTCTATACACGAACAGAAAAAAAAAATGTTCAGTTCAATAAATAAAGCTCAAAATAATAATCTTCTAACATTTTTATGTTACATAACATTACCTATAGGTAATTTTTTGTGTACTGAAAATTCAAGCACAAAATCTAACATGAAAGAAACAAAAAAAAAAAAAAAACAACCGAAATAAATTAATTCAAGTGAACATTTATGTACAATTTAACAGTAACAAGTTCTACAATAATACTGTCAAATAAAACCTTTTAATTTGTTGCAAGCAAAAAAAAAGAACAACTCTTGTTTCACAATTTTAAGTAAATAATTAACAAACTTTTATGTTTGTTTCAATTCTGATAAAGAAACTTAATTACAAACTTATTTCCTGTTCATTTTTGTTGTTTAAAAACAAAAAACAAAAAAAAAAAAGAAAAGAAGAACAACAAAGAATAAGAAATGAGAAAACATTTTATTTATGTTTTGTAGATTTTCTAATTTTCCAACTGTCAAAAAGCTTTCTTTTATAAAAATTATACGATCACGATCCATTTTTATAGGCTGTTTATCTTACAAAACATGAAAAGCATAAACATAAAGGTTGTACAGAGTATGATGAATTAGGAATTACTAAATTTAATCATCTCATAGAATTTCTTTAAAATTATACGTTATGGTGTACAGTCAACTTTTAATGAAAAGATAAAATTTTATAATGTTGTATTAACCGTGCATTCGACCTACATTCTATTGTTAAAGATTCTGTCATTTTTTTTATTATTAGGATTTAAGTAAAGTCTCCGAAATAATTTTAATTATATTTTCCAATGAAGGTTTCCTTTTTTTTTTTTTGAGTTCAAATTCAGTTCAAAAAATGAAAAAATCCATAGAATTTTTCCTTTTTTGTTTTTGTGCCTAAAATTAAGAAACCGAAGCATTATTAATGTTGAACCAAAAAAAAAATGTAATAATCTTATATAAATTTTTTGTTTTCTTTTCTTTTTGGTTTGAAATTAACCATAAACTCTAAACTTTTAACTCTTTTTAAAAAATATATCTACAGCGTATAAAATTGTATATAGCAACAAAAGAAGATCCAATTAAGCAAATTGCAGTAAAAAAAAAATAATTTTTTTAGCTCAGTAACAAGACAAGAAAATTTTGGAAGAGAAGAAAGAATTGGTACAGAAACAGAGAGGTGGATAGAGAGAGGAAAAAAAAACATTAATTAATTTAAAGGGATTGTAAATGTTGTCTGTTGATGTTGTAAATCTTATACTGGTCTAATTGCATTTTAATTATGTGAAATTAAGAGGATGTATAATTGTGCCATTGTGTGGTCGGTTCATCACAAAATTTCTTGCTTTTATTTTTACGATATTAGAATTTTCTTTCTTTTTCTTTTTTCTTTTACAAACATAAGACGTTAGAGATAAAGAGTTGTTATTTAGGTTAAAGTAAAAAAGAAAAAGAAAACACAAACAGAAAATAAAATAGACAGGGAAATTTTTAAACAGAGAAAACCGAATGAGGGAGGTTTATTTATAAATTAAAAAGCGATTTAGTTCTTTTTGTTTTTCTTTTTTTTTTTTGAATCATTTTCAAATTTTACTTATTTTATGAAACCAAAAAAAAAAAAATAATTACATGAAATATATATTTTTTTTTAGAATGACCAACCAAAATGTAGAGAGAAATAATATTGTATTATTATTATAATAATGATTACTAATTATAAGATTACATAATCAGTTTAACAATTAAATTCTATAATAATATTTAAATTAAATCTCTATTTAATTATAAAAGCTTCTTTTCATTTCATTTTATAATATATGTGAAAAAAAGCATATGTATTTGGAACCCCAAATAGAAATAAAAAAAAAAACTCTATGTAACTAAACTGAAAATGTTTGGTCGTATTGAATTTATAAAACTATTGTGTTTTTAATTAAAATAGTCAGATTACATTGTTTTCATTAGAACAATTAAATGAGAGAATTAAAAAATAAATAAATATATATAATCGATGGTTCGATTAATTGACATCAATTTTAATCCCATTATTGTTATAATTATAAATTTTAGCAAATTATTAATAAGTTTAAGCTTCGCTTTGTTAAAATTTGTTGCTATTTTATAATCCGTTAATAATTTGTTAATTCGATTTAAATATTACAAATTATTATTTATTTTTTTTAAATTAGGATTAAAGTTTATTATAAAAATAATATTGAAATTATAAGTTGAAGAATATTTTCAGTAAATATTTTATTTAAAATTTAATTGATACAAGTTTTTGAATTGGTATTGATTAAAATTCTATAAAATTTTTGGTTACAAGAAAAAACAATATGAAGTTTATTTATAAAAAAAAAGTATCAATCTAAAATAAATGATTATTTTCTTCTATTTGTCGTTTTCTATATAAATTTAATTAATTGATTAAAATTTTAACACAAGAATTCTTTTAATTTTTTTTTTTTTGTATAAATATCTCTTGTATAAATCGAACCCTTTTTTTTCTTTTGTTATTGCTTCAACAAACTTGAGTCTGTTAAAATGGTCACAATTATTTATTATTCAAATCATTTACAAAAGATACTTAAAAGTTGAGTTAAAATCCTATATTATAAAAGTATATTTAGTGTGGGAAGGGGATAAATAAGGATAAGGGAAATTAAATTTCCTTTAAGAATTGACAGAAAGATAAAACAAAGAAATATACGTTTATTTTTCTTTCTTTCCTTCTTTTTTCTTTCAAAAGTTTAAGGATTTTCTAATATTTTTATTGGGTTTAGGTAAAGATATTAAAAAATAATAAAAAAACATCAATTCATAAAAATAACAACAAAAAAAAAAAAATTAAGAAATAAAAAGGGTCATAAATCATAACACGAAGACAAACCTTGAGCACCTTTATACAGAAAATCAGTAATTTAATAATCAATAATTTTAAAATTGGTTATAAAATTATGTAATTAGAATTGGAAAAATTTTAACATTGCATTATTAAATGTAGATAATAAAACTTGTGTATAAAATATATGTTTATTTTATATTTCAAAATCTAACCAAAGATATAGAGAAACCAGATTTGATTAACTATTATTTTCAAAATAACACTGTATTAATTATTTCACTGTATAAATAATAATAAAATAATATCGTGTCTAGTTTTATGAAATAAACTGATGAAGAATGTTTATTAAAAAAAAGAAAAGAAAAATGATGAATAAAGTTTTTCACTCATGTCAATGTCATAATATAATGAAATTTAGAGTGTTTATAAACTTCTTGACATTGATTGTAACGTTTACAAGCATTTTATTAAAATTTAGATTAATTTATTGTTTGCACGCAAAAGTGTTTTTGACTATTTCGCGTGGTTAATAATCTGTCATAACCAAAATCAAATTAGTACATTTTTTTCCCCCTTTATTATTATTTATAGTTTTTGTTTTTTTTTTTTATAAAATAGCTTACTAGTGATATAGTTTAGTAAGAATTTCATTCTGATAAAAATTTATTATGAAACTTCTTACGAATGAAATATTTTATAATTTCATTTTGCTTCTCATTTCTGATAAATACGAGCTAAATAATTGCGCAATAAACAAAGAATTTTAATAAAGTTGGAAAAGGTATTTTTGGTATATTATCTAGTATCACACTAGTACGTCTAGTTACTGGGTAAGTTGCTTCAATATATCCAAAATTTATATTTTTCGAAAATTAAATACGAATTGCAAATGCGAGATTTTATGTCGTCAAGCAAACTCCTGACTTGGTAGTTAACTTTAGTTTTAAATGAAAAACTTAGCGAAAGTATTTATAAAGTGAAATTTGATGTGCATACGTTACATTATAATTGTTCTAACAATTGTAAATAAAATTGCAATTATTCTATAGAATTGACAAGAAAGAGTTTATTATTTTGAAATTAAATGCTAATGGTTTATAATTGCAATTGTTACAGTTAAACACGGAAAGAAAATAAATTACAGATTTAAAAGAATTTTTGTTCATTTATTGATTTAACTTTAATATATGAATGTAGTATGGATTGCATGCTCAATAATTTGTAGATTGGATAATTCTATAATGACCTTAACTTTTTGAAGATTTATGCTGAAAACATCTTTTCTGTTCTTAAATTTATAAACGAAATTAGAATTAAATTCTGAATATTTCGTTTTGGTTGTTAAATACAGAATTTTAAATTCAGAGGGTAAATTCTATACACGAGTAAATATAATTTGATGAGGTCAATATCTTTTGACCTTAATTCAGAGTATAATATTTGAGGAAACATGAAATAAGATTTTTTTTTTAATAGGACACAATACCAAAAAAATTCCAAAGCAATAAATGGCATAATGGGATAGACAGTTTAACTTTATAGATTTAACCAGTGTAGTCACTTGCGGAAAGTGATCCTCAATCCTTTATGTAATCCACTAAATTGATTGCCAAGACTATTTTATACCTTGACCAAAAAAATTAAACTGTCCCAAACTCTAAAACAACATCAATTAGTCTGGATGCTTCCAGTAACTACCCCAAACGAAACAAAAAAAATATAAGAAAATAAAAATAATAACAAAAACAAGAACCAAATTCATATTATGATTGCTTCATCCTCAATCAGACAAATGTTTGACTCGTGACACATTAATACGTGTTTTCTAGGCAACCCCAAAATATATAAAAGCAAACAATATATAAGTAGAGTGAGGAGGAATGAGGAGGAAAATAAATATATATATATACATAAGAAGCAAAGGACACGGATATACGAAGCTATGTAATTTTTATTTGGACAAAATCTTTTACCGGTGGTTTTTTTTTTTTTGTATTGCTGTTGTTGTTGTTGTTCTTATTGCTGTTGTTATTCTGTTGGGTCACCAAACGAATATTGTGTGATAATTTTTGGTATGTGACACGAATGACTTCTTTTTTTTTGTTCGTTTCTACTTTTTTTTTTGAGATACGATAAAAAGTATGATGACTTTAAGTTTTATAGGTCCATAAATAATAATGACAATATAAAGGTTAAAGTGAGTTTCAAGGTTAAAATAATTTACTCCTCTTCTATAAATTATTTAATCAATAATAGTACAACAAATATTCTTCTTGAAGTATTCGTAGTGGGAGCATTTCAATGTTTAGAACTCATAATTTTAGAACTTAAAAATTCTTTTAAACGAATCTTTAAAAGTTTGGTTTTAATTTTCAAACTTATTGTTGGGTTTAATTAGTAACATGAATGGTTAATATAAAATCTATAACAGATATTAATGTAAAACAATAGAGGTGGTTTTTTTAATTGTGTTAATGACCAAAATGTACTTCTTACATTTTTAAGCTTACAAAACATAAACATAATTCAACAGGAAAAGCGTGTGTTGAAATGAAAGTTATTAAAGTGCCAAGAAACTAAATTACAGAAATGGTTCTTCTGAAATTTCAAGCTGCCACTTATTTGTTGAATGAGAGAAAGGTGAAGATCTAAAAAATGATGTTACAAATTTTATGACGTTGGAACAGGAAGAAAAATATCAAATAGACCAATAACAAAAAAATGTCCAATAGTATAATTTTTAAAATGTTGATATTATATATTTTTTTGATCCTTTTTTTTTTTTGGGATATAACTTTACGTATAAAAATATAAACTGGGTAGGCTTATAGATAGAGGTAGGTAGGTATATTATATAACTTTATCTTAAAACAAAAATAATCAAATTATACAGATGATTGGACAAAAATTTAATACCTTTACGATGAAATTTACGATGGATAAAAGAAAGGAAAATAAAAAGGAATAACAAAAAAAAAAAAAAAGAACAACAGAAAAGGTAAATATAAACGCAACAAATCGCTCTAATCTCTAGATATTGGATATTATCCTTAGAGTTATAGAGTTAGAATAAATACAAACATGTCCCAAGTGGGAAATATCTGGTTTAGTCTTAAATCAAAATTGATTTCACATTAAATGGAGTAAAACTATTGAATTAGGTTTTGTCTATTCCCATTTCTCGTTCGTTATATTGACTAATATTAATTAAAATCAAAAGTAATTATTCTTTTCAGGTAAATTATTTGATAATTAATTTTTGTGATTGTTTTTCACAACTGTAGAATTATTTTTTATGTTAATATTTTATTTCTGTTCATTCTTCATTCTTCATTTTCAGTAGAAATTAAATTCAAATTATGTATGTCCTACTAAACCTAAAATCAAATGCCTTCAACTCTGCAATATTTTAAGGGTGGTTTACATAAAAAAAAAAAGAATAAAATAAAATCAATGAAAGGCTAAGACAATTAAAAAAGGTATTTTTTTTGTCTCTTTGTAAAAAAAAAAAAAAAATTAAATCTAAAGTTTTAATAAATATTTTATTCAAAAAGAAATTTGTCTTTTTATGAAATTGGCCGAATGCCAGCAGGGGATAAAATTGGAGACGGAAGGAATCACAGTAAGACGTCTGCATTAGTACAATTAAGTCGAATAGAGGAAAATGCAAATTAGGTAAATTTCACAATAAGAACTTTATTTTCTTTTTTCTTTATTTTTATGAATTTATAATTGTCGAATTCCGTTTAGCTCAATTTAGTGTTTGAAATTTAATAACAAGAAAAAAAAAACATGATCTGAAAAGAAGGTTTGGGAGGATGACCCAAAATGATGAAGAACACCCACTAATTCATTCTCTTCTGCTTTTGCTTTTCTTTCTTTTTTTTTTTTATTTTTTCTGTAATTTTCTTCATTAATTTTATACCTTCTTTCTTATATTCTCTTTTGTTAGATGAGTTAAGACTTTTTCTTCTTATCAATTGATTGTCCGTGAAGCTTTTGATCTTTTGCCAGATGTTCGTTTATATTTGATTGATTGCACATAAATATTAGTAGAGCTTTAGATTGTTTATACCTAATATACAATTTTTTTTTTATCTTTTCTTCTTCGTCTCTCCTCTAACCCCGCTTTATAGAGAAAATAAAAATATACGTATACAAGGGAAACAATTTTTGTTGTATTTATTTCTTGGGGAGCACGAAAAAGAAAAAAACGAAAAAAAATGTGAAAAGAATAAACCGTAGAAAATAAGTTGAATTTATTTATTTATTTTGAATGTAAATGAATATTGAATATTTTAATATAAAGTTTTAGTTTGTTGTGTGAAATTATTTTCCTTTTTTTACTTCCCACCCCCCCTTTACTACTTGTTTGCGTTATCGTTCATTTTTAATAGTTTGAATTTTATTTTGTTTCACTTTATATTTTATTTTTATGTTGAAACAAGTTAAAATATATAAATATAAAAGGGGGTTGGGTTGGTGAGGGGTGAGCCCCCTAGTGTATAAATAGTGTATAATTTGATGTGAGTGAGTGAATGATTGAAAATCATGTTATATAGTTATTCACTTCAATAATTTTCATTCATTTGGAAAAAGAAAAAAAAAAATAAAATAATTTTAATTTGAGTAAATTCTTAGAAATTTTTGTTGGTCAGAAAAATTGTAAATATAAACATAAACTTATAACACGACTGTCTTTCTTTTTATTTTTATGGGCCGGAAGGGTGGGAAGGGGGGGTTAAAGTAAATTATGTTTACAGTGTTCATTGAACCACATTATAGTTTTCTTATATCCATATCGTCCATACTCATAAATAGTCTGCCAAAGAGTAAAAAAAAAAAAGAAATAATAAATAAATGCTATCAACAAAATAAACAATTCACATACATACATATATATATTTGTACACTACATACCACACACTCTTGTTCCACTTCTACATATTCTTCCTTTTTATTTTTTTTTTTTTATATCTGGTTTATTCTCTATGAAGAAACTTAAAAAGAAATTTATACGATATAAAAATTTTCGCCTAAACTATAAAGTGAAAACGTGACCAGAATTTTGAGCTGATTGTTTTAGAGGAGAAAAAGAAGAAGACGAAGAAGAAGAAGAGTAACAAAAAATAAAAAATAAAAAGTGTACACATGATTAGATATTTATAAAGTCCATCCAAATTTAAAGTATTATTATTTTTTTTATTATTTGATTTTCTATATGAATGAGGTAAAGTTAACAATTTTTTTTTAAAATAAAAATTGTTTACACAAGAAACAGATTAAGGAAGATAATATTGAATTTAAGTTAAGAAAAAAAAAATCATATAATGATGGACTAAAAGTTTTTGTCTTGCATGCATTTTTTTTTTCGTTGATTCACTTAAGTTAACTTTTTCTGTCTTACATATTTTGTTAGATTTTCTTTTATAGGAAAAGTAATTTTGATGTATTATAATAAAATCTGAATGTTCTTAATGTTAAAGAAGAAAAACACAACGTAAATCTTTCATATAGCGCGTACATCAAAAATAACAACAAAAACAAAAACAGAAAAAAAAAAACAGAAAAGAAGGAACAGAAGAAAAACAAAAAGAACAAACGTCACTGAATCAACTGAAATATGAAAAATGTTTTCATTCACAACATTAAACAGTAAATTTATTTGTATAGTCTGTTTTTCTTCTCTTTCTATGTGTGTGTGTTTGTATGTCTTATTTTTTTGGTTATAATAAAAGAAGAAGAAAACTGAGAAAAACACTGAAAATAGAAGAAGATAAAGAAAAAGAAGAAGAGGCAACAACATCATTGTTGCATTTGAACGAAATATAAATTTTAAACAAACAAACATGAAGTTTCCATTTGACTGAATACGAAAATTTCAAAGTGCTAAAGTTTGTAAGTTGAAGGGAAATACATCAATTGAAGAATTTTAACAATTCTTTATGTATATATGTATATAAGAAAATGAAAAGAAAGAGATAGAAATTTCATAAATTGCAACTTATATTTGAATAATAATAGAAAAACAAAAATATATAAACAACAAATTGAATTGACCTTTAAGCTTTAACATTCCAGTACCGTATAAAACGACAAAATTTATATCATTCATCCAGACTATGTTATGTAATATATGAACATCAAATGACTTAGAACCCTCCCGGAAGATATGTGAGACGAATGACATTAAACCCAAACTTTAAGGATATCCTGAAGGTGAAAAAAAAAGGATCTTTACTATTCAAGACTGTATTGGTCCCTTATTTGTTTTTCAGGATTGCGTGATTGATTTCTATTTTTTTTTATTTTTTTATTTTTGTTCATTCTTTCTTCTCACACACAGGGTGTGTGTTATATGTTAGTGCGTGTGTGTATATTATGTGTTCTACGTATTTAGGTTCTCCGGAAAAATGAACTTATCGTTTTATGATTGTTGAATTCCTAAGAGGATTTTTGAGGTTTCTTATATGTTCGTGAATCTATACAAATATACGATTTTCACATTGGAATTCTAAACACTTTTATATAATCCTGGCGTCTATATTCTATTTTTATACATATAGAGATATAATAAAATTGACATTAAAAATAATAATACGATTAATACAAGAGAATAATAATAATTTTGTTATCCTATAGAAATATTTTGTGCAATCTGTAATTAATTGTTTCAGTGGTTACTCTCTTGAGTACGAAATTAAACAAATATGTAGATTTATCAAGAAATCCAATTAGATTAAATTTGTGGTGCAATTAAATAACGTTCAGTTGTAGGGATCACACCAGTGGTTTTGAAACATATTGATTTTTATTCATTGCATTGCTGTATTTAAACTTTAATATTTTCATAAATTCATCATCAAAATGATGAATTTCTGATGAAATTTAATTAATTTTAAACAAAATCAAATAATATATAAATTTGATTTAGTTCACAAATTTCTGTCCAATGCCAAATGCTATTAGTTCAACTAAATAAATTTTGTAATAACATTCTTTTAAATTTAGTCTTGTAAAATTAATTAAATTAAATTTAATTAAACTAAAGACGCTTTTACATAATTATCTACAACAACTTTGGGCGTCATCAGTACATGCAAATGCAATTGTAACCGACAACAATTGTATGCGACAACAGTTAATGTTTGCTGACAAATTATGCTCATATAATGAGATTTAAAAACCTCCAAGATTAACTACTTGAAATAATATGATTGTATCATTCCCTTTTTTTATGTACATTCCTAAATAATTAATTTAAAATTCGTGGAACAACGTATTAAATGTAGTAAATGATAAATGACTTAATCGAAACGTGACATTATGATTATTGAAAATATAAAACGGAAGAAGACTAGACATATAAGATTAGAAAAATGTATTCTAATTAAAGCCTTATAAAAAATACATAGATAAAAATTTACTATGAAAAAATAAATAATTAGAATTGTGAATTTTTATAAATTGAAATTGAAATTAAGATTTATTTCTATATAATCTATTGAAAGATTAAAATTAAAGGTTGCAGACAGCAACCAAATAAAGTTGCTCTGTAGTGCGTAGTATTTAAGAAAGTCAGTTATAGAAAAAATCATTTTTCTTGTTGATGAAAAATTTGATTTTTCGATGACTTTAAGATGCAATTTGTGATTTAATTTGTTATAAATTAGGAAAAGCTTTTCCTGACTCTTTATTTTGTTATCATTAATGCTGAAAATAGTTTATTCACCAAAAAATAATATTGATTTTCTCATTACTTTATTCTATTTCACTTTTGACTTTATTTAAAAGATTAGAAATGGATTAACTTACAGAGATGAATTGCAAGTTGCATTTATTAGAAAAAAAAAAAGGATTTCAACGTAAAACTAAATCCAGGCTTAAACATGTTAAAGTTTAGCAATAAATCTATTCGTATTTTAAGCCAGTTTTATTCATATATTTACTCTATGTAACGTCTCCATTCTACTTTCTGTTTAAAAGAAAAAAAAATACGAAACACGATACTAAATATTCCAAATAAATGAAAATAAAATTCAGTATCTACCTACAGAATAGAGAATTTTAAAATTTTCACTATTTTCAGTATGTTTTTCTCCGAAGGTAAAGTATTAAGTAAAAGTATTATCGCATACACAGATACACAAATGTACATAAAACATTGAAAAAAAAAACTGAACCTTTAAAAAAACATCAAAGAAATAACAGAATATATTTTTGATTTAGAAAAATGTCAAAAGAAAAAATCAAAGTTTAAGAAAAGTGTAAGAAAATCTCTAAAAGAATCAGATAAGGTCTCTTGGACAGACCAATCTTTTGATCATTCATACAGATTTTTCTCTGTTTTGTTTTTTTTTGTTTCCATTTTTACATTTTCTTCTTTATTTCTTTATGCTCTAAAGATTTATATCTTGTTAAAATACAGAAAAAAAAAAACTAACAGAATAATATAAGATTGATGTGAAAGAATAATACAAATTTTGTAGAAAATGTACAGAAGACTGAGTTTGAGAAGGGGTGGGATAAATGCAAACAAACAAACAGAAAAATAATGTTTTCTTTGTGAAAAAACATTTTCCATATTTAAAATTTTTGCAATTTTTTCTTTCGTTTCTTTTCTGTTTTCCATCCTCACAGAAAAGAAGAACAAAAAAAATATAGGCTGGATGAAAAAAAAAAAAAATGGTAATATCCGGTTTAAATAATTTCTTATAATTCATCCGGCTGAAATAATTTCTGCTTCTTTTTTTTTTTTTTTAATTACAAAATTTCTTAACCCAATTTCCTCTTATTTTTTTTTTTTGTTTTGTTTTCTTTTCTTTTCTTTCTTTTTTTCTGTGCATATTTTTTTAATATAATTATTATTATATTTAAAGATTAAAAATTAATTAACAAGAGTTGAAAAAAAAAACATCGACACTTTTCTCTTCTCAGTTTTTTATTTATTCTGTTCATACAACAGAAAAAATCGATAATCTGTTCACTAGGGAAATTTGATCAATAGACGTTTGCTAATCGTGAAAGAAAATAATTAAAATCTGTTCATAATCATTGCATGAGATTTGTGATTAAATCTGCTAAACATAAGTAAGACTTCTGTGATTGAATCTATTCTCTTTCACGATGAATCTGGGAATGTCTACATTAACGATATTAATTGTTGTATCAAGACTTAAATCTTAAGTTTACATTAAAATCTGGGCATGATTAATTAATCTTAAAACTTGTTTCCTTGTTAGAACAGGATTCATAAGAAAAATTATAATAATTTCATTGCAATTCTTATTTTAGATTTAAAAACTATTCAGTTTAATTCAAAAAATCTTGAATAATTTTTCCCCGTTTATTATTTTTGCGAGTATAAATTCTATGAGAGAAGAAACAAAATTAATTAAACCGATTGTAAGAATTATCAAGAAAAAAAAGAGAGTAGAAAAGAAACAAACAATTCGTCTCAGCTGAATGAAATGACTAATTAAGATTTTTACTCAAAATAAAAACAAAACTTACTTACCACGAAATAATAAATAATATCCTGTTATGAATGTACATAAATTCCAACGATCTAAATAAAACATATTCATTTTTATTAAAACAAAATAAATTATTACAAGTTTTTCTAAGAAGTTTCTTTAATTACAAAACTAAAATATTTTTTTAGTTTTCACCAAAAAAACTATTTATTGTGTTTAATTTATAAGAACTTTTCATATTTAATTCTTATAAATGTAAAGTTATTTAAACTTATTTTTATTGTCGCGTACAAACTAACGTTTTCAAATTTATAAAAGCACAACACATAAAAAAAGACATGCAGCACATACAGACACATCTTATAAAGTTCGCCATTCTGTGTTTTATTTTTTTTTTGCTGTTGTTGACGATGATGAAAGTTTTGTAAATTTTATGCCTTTTTATTTGGGTTAATTTCCATTACGTAAATTAACAACATGTTTCTACTACAGATTGTGGTCCAGTCGAAACGGTTTAGTTTTTAAGGGGGGTTAACTTCTTGTCTCTTTTTTTTTTACATCTAATCTTCGTGGATTTTATGATGAAAAAAAAAAGAAGAAAAGCAAAACAATGAAGGAAGAACGAGAGAAAAAAAGAAAATGAAAAGTTCTCAAAAGTTACAACATTTATAAAAAATAAGAAGTTTGTTTCCTTCTTATTCTCATTAAAATAAGAAAAGTTTTTTTATTGATATGACCAATCCACGTGTCAGGGGTTATATTTTATTATTCTGTTTCTTTTTTTTTGTACTTTAATGTAGAGTGTAGAGTGTGGTAGTACTAACACATTACATCATCATGTTTTAAATCAAATAAAATGATCAATGATTGTAACAATTTTTTCTTTTTCTTTCTATACTTTGTGATTTGTGTATTTTTTTTTTGTATTAAACAAAAATTTTTTTATTAAACCTATATACCTGAATGCAGAATATGTATAAGACATTTTTTTATATTCTTTTACAAAATATATTATAAAAGGTACAAAAGTAAATTACAAATTTATAAAAAATAAAAAGTCAGTATTAAAAAAAAAAATATCTTCCAATCTCTTTGAAATATTAAGGAAAGTATAAGGGTAAAAAAAAAATGTGTGTGTGTGTGTGTATGCTGCTGAAAAAAAAAATTTGATTTAACAAACAGAAAATAAAAAGATGAAGAAGAAAAATGAAATCAAGAAGAAGATAAAATTAGCATAATTTTCCTTCCTCTGAGGATTAAAAAACTTAGGAACGTTCTCTCCCTCTATCTTATTTTTTAACCTTTTATACAGACTATATATTTTTTTTTTTTTTACAATCTTTTAACCTTGTGTTGATAAAACTGAATTTTTTATGAATAAGGTAGTTATTAGATTTTATTCATAATAATCAAAATGAAGACAAGAAAATAATATAAAAATCAATCTAACTCTATCTTTATTTCATCTAAATTTCATTACAGACATTCCGGCATTTACATTACGTATAAATGAAAGTTCTTAATTGTTTGTATGTCTGCTTAGTAAATGATATACGATGAATACGTTAGTCACACATATTTTTTTTATGTAAAATTAATATTATAAGTTTTTTGTTTTGCTGTCTGTGCAATAAGACGGAAAAATGAAAAACAAAACAAAAATAAACGTTTTCATATAAATTTAGCCAGACGTATAGGGTTAAGTGAAACACTATAAAAATTTTGTATAGAAATTCAATTCAATATACTTACAGATTAATTAATCAAAGTATAATATTAATTATACTGTCGTCTGTCTTGACGGCGCCTTTAATAATTATTTAATTGTTGTTCTTTGATTTTTCTTTTATTTTTAATTTTAACTAATAATTTTGTGTATGCGTATAGTAGATTATTGATTTAAGATTGAAAAAATAAGATAAAAAAGTTTTAAGAAAAATATAAAGAAAACTTTACTAAACAGAAAATTGTTGCCCGCATAGTGTTGACGTGCTGTCTCTAAAGTTTTAAATCAAATCATCCAAATGGATGTTGTTGTATTGTTTCTCTCTCACTCTCTCTCTATTTTCCTTCGGTGTGTTTCTTTTTTCTTTTCATTTTATAAAAAATGGCTTAGAGCTGATGGCTTTGATGAAATTTGATAAAAGTCTAATCTACTTTAGAAATTTTCTAGAAAAAAAAAATCATTAAAGTTGATTAAATCATTTTCTAGTCTAATATTGTTGGTTTTTTATACTCTAACAGTAGAGGGGAGAAAGGAAATTTTGTTGGTTTAACTGGAGGTAAAATGTTCATTGATTATAAAAATGTCGTTAAAATTAAATGTAATAAAACCTTAAAAATGTCATCGTTTTTTTTTTCCATTTCCATTAAAAAAAAAAAAATAATAAATAAATAAATGAGAGCATTTTGATGTTCCTGTTAAATTTATGGAAGACAAACAACAACAACGACCAAATTCTCTCATCAAAGTCTATTATAAAAGTAAACGCGCTATGGATAGGATAGAAACCCCGTAAAAGTATATACAAGTTCTGAATGTTGGGTATACTGTCGATGTACTGGTTCATAAAGATTTTAAACATTCTGTGTAGAGCTTTTTTTTTTATCGTTTACAAAATGAAGCTTTTGTTTTTTTTTTCTTGATGATCAATAACCGCCTCCAACAAAATTTTAGTATGGTACAATTCATTTTTTATCGGTTGTAAAATTTAAAACATTAAGCGTGTGATTTTTTCATGTTTTAAGCAAATGATATAATAATTGACCAGGAAAAATAAAATGTACTTTACTGGTATTATTTTTATGAACTAATTTTGAATCCCTTCGAATTCTAAATTAACTAAATATGTTCGAATAATTTATATACGATTTTGAATGAATTTATTTATATTTCAGTAATAAAATATTGTTATTGATGATCTTCAATTATAGCTTACTAAATTCATGGATTCATGGAGTTATCGAATTTTCATCTTTTATTTCGTTATTTTGTTAGTCAAACGGAAATATATTCTTTGTCGTGGTTTTTATTTAAGTTACTGTAATTCAAAGCAATTGATTTTTGAATTCAAAAAATAAAATCTATTTTTTCTTATAAAATATTTATTGGCTCTCTAAAATAAATTTGCAAAAAAAAAAAAAAGAGAACAGTTCATCGATTTATTTAGTCCTATTGAGACAAATAAACTTTTTTTTTTTCAATTCTCTATTGCCTTCTACTAGAATCAATACCAAATGTTTACCTCAGATAGGAACCCAGAGTTCAAGTTCTTGTATTACCAAACAAGCATAATTTATTTATATATTTCAAAGGATGTTCCATATTGGCTTCGTTTCAGTCACAGGTTGAAAGATTTGTTTATTTTTTTATTTCTGGTGGTTTCTCCTATTTTTCTTCGTTGTATATTTTTGTTTTCTGTTTTATGAATTCACAAGGGATAATGTATCACAGTTTAGACTTTAGACTTTATAGAAGTGAAGCGTTATTAAATATTAAAGAATATTTTGTGGTCTCAAATGGCTTATAACATAATATCAAAGGCATCGTATTATTAAAAAAAAATATAGAAGAATTTTATGCATACTTATGCACATTAGGTAAAGTCAATCAGGGTTTATTATTTTTCTAAAAAATTATTTCAATATAAAAATTGTTTATTAATAAATTAAAGAGGATTAATTTACGCAGTGAGGGTATTTGAATCAGAACTTTGTAAAAAGTTTTATTAATTTGAATGCTTGAGAATTACCAAATTACGATTAATTTAACGTTTGTGTGTTAAAATCTATAAAATTCAATTAACGTTTCAATAACGGAATATATTGTACGTGACACAAATCACTTAAAGACGGTATAAGAATAACAATGGCAATAACTATATACACTGAAATTTTCATTCTTATATAAAATATTAAAACATTTTCTTTACTGCAAAATATATAAAATTATGTTAAATTTATTTGTTATTTATTTAAGTATAATTTTTTTTTCTTTTCTGTTTTAAAGAAAAGAAAATTTCTAGGCTTTTACATTTGAAAAGGAAAAAATTCAAATTACTGTAGAACAAGAAAAAATATCTTTATATTTCTGTCATCTGATAACAGACACAAAACATAGTCATTGTAATAAATTTCAGACAGTTTAGGTATACCTGAAATTGGATATTTACACGCATTTTATTGTCGTCCATAAAAAAATATAAATAATGAAAATCTTCGTTTTTTCTTGCAAAAAAAAAAAAAAAAAGAAAAAGAAACAGAAAAAAGAAGAAAATTCAATATAAAAGTGAATGAATAAGGGTGAGATATTTAGGGTGGAAAATATTATATATATACATGAATTTCATTGAATTATTGGTTTGAAGAAATAATAAAAATAAATGAAATGGTATACACACACACACCTATTATCATTACACACACCTTCTGTTCCATTTGATTTTGTTTTGTTTTGTATTGCATTGTATTTCTTTGTTCTTCTTTCTTCTATTTTATTCTTAAGATTTATTCCTTACAATTGTATAGAAAATAAGATGAGAATAGTTATACACACACTCACATATGAATTGAATATCTAGATACAGTAGATTCTTATTTTGATACAAAAATGTTCACTCGAATTTAAGGGAATTTTTAATCTAATTTTATTATGCATTCTATTTTCATCTGATTTATTTTTTATTTAATTTATTGGAATCTTTTTATAATACAAAAGCGCTTTAAGTTCAATCGTCATTCTTTAATATTTCTTTATTTATACTTAAAGTGGAAGAGGAACGTAAAATATTAAATATTAAAATTATCAACATGATGTGATCAGACATTTTTCTTCCTTAATTGGTTATGTCTAAACACCTTTTATAAATGTTACCAGATTGATTTTATTTTTTTGTTCTATTACGGATTTCCTACGCATTACTATTTTCGTAGATTACAATTATTTGTTACCTTTTTGCTATTCTTCAAAAAAAATACAAAGTTTTAAAGTTAAATCGTCTTTCTTGTAAAAAAAAAAACGATTAGTTTAGACATGTTACTAAATTTTAGTTAATTCCATTTTATCACATTTTTATAACGTAAAGTTAACAGGATAGTACGCTAATAGTTTTGTTAAATTTATTTGTAAGAAAAACAACAACAACAACTCCAAAAACATTTATCGTTTCTTCCTAACAATCACAGAAAATTAGATTTAAACGTTTATAGAAATAAATGGAAAACTTTTAAGTATATTGATGAGATGCATTTTGAATGTAAAATAATGATAATATAAATTTATATTGTTTCCTTTAATTCTTAGGATTATAATATTTAGAAAATATAAATACAAAAAAAAAATATACAATCCATCGTTTTCTCTGTTATAAATCATTATAAAGTTTTAATGGAACAAAAATAATAAACAACAACAACAACAGTCTTTTAGTTCTTGAAAATATAATCCTTTAGAAAAATTTAACCCAAACAGAACAATTTTTTTTTTTCAAGTTTTAAAAAAGTATAAATATTAAATCGTCTAGCTTTCTTTTACCCTAACTAAAAAAAAAAAACATAAGCTTCCTGTTGAAATAGAAATTTAAAAACGTGACATATGAAAGAAAGGGGACTAACAAGAACAAATAAGCCAATTAGTCCTTTTCGTTTTTTGACAATAGGGGGAGAGTTAAGGATGAAGAAGAATGAAGGAAAAAAAAAATACATAAAAAAACAACTTCACATCCGCATTATGCTCCACAAAAAAAAACGACCCCTTTTTTTTCTATAAATGTAAAAAAATAAAAATAAAAAGTCTGACAAAACAAAAAATATTTGATGTTTAAATTAAATTATATTTAAAGCTTTTGAAGTTAACTATAATGGTCTTTTCTCTTGTCTCAATCCTTATATTTATACTAAAGGATTATCAAAGGATGGACAGAACATGACATAACACGACAGAACATATTGTAAGAATAAAGAACAAAGAAATTTAGAAAGTTTCGAATTACTGGAATTCAAATAATCAATGAAAAAAAACTGTTGCGTTTCCTGTTTGAATTTTATGGAATAATGTGGAACTATTCTAATTTTCTATGTTCAAATCTACCAGTTAGAGTTTTTTCAATGTTTTCATTAGAAGAGTAGATTTCGTCTTGGTAAATGTGGAAGTCATTTATATGAAACCGAATTATAATTGCATGATTTATTGAACATTTTCAATATTTAATTCAATTTATAAAACATTTATATAGAAATAAAACGTGGAAAGCAAAATGGGTTATAATCAAAGTCCGTTTTTACGTTATTTTATACAAATTGAATTTTAACTTGAACTTTTTTATTTACCCTTTTATGTATGACTTCCTATTTGATTGTCATAAAGTCACAATTTTATCATTTTAAAATTGAATGAACATTTTTGTAAAATTTACTAAATTTTCCTATTTGTCATACATTATTAATTTCGTACAACATAATTTCCATAAAGATGAAATAGTTTTAGAGTGGCAAACACACATAAAAGTCCGCTCTTGCATCCAAGGATCTATTTGGGACCATTGTGCAGCCTCTGCAATAGGTACAACTTCATCTGACCTGGTATTTTTTTTTGGAACAAATATTATTGAATTGAAATTTCGGTTCAGTTCAAGAAAATGTGTAAAATCAATTCAAATTGCGTAATTTCCTTTGAGTTAAGAAATCGATTAAGAAACGATTGATATTTTCATCCAACAAAACACTTTAGAAAAACACAAGAGAATTTCCTTTTTTTTCCTAATTTTGTTTTCGTCAATGTAAAAAAATCTAAATCAAAGTCTTACACAAGTAATATTCTGTAATTGAATAAAAATTATGCCACAGGGAATATCCGTTCCATTTTTTTTTATTTTGTTTTCTTTTATTTTTTATATAAAACAAAAAGAGATTTTACGTGTTTACACATCTTTTTTTTTTGTTTATAATTTTTTGATTTTGCGTTTAAAAATGTACATTTTTTGATTTTCAATTAAATTAATCGATATTTATTTTGGTTGTTGCAACATAATAATTTACATTAAAATTACAGTAATACCCCGCGCACTTACGTACACTTTGGGACCGGAGCGTGTACGTAAAACAAAAATGTACGTAAAATGAATCTACTGCATTTATTGATGAATAATATGTTTGAAACAAACTAAAACAATAAATATATAAATAAAAAGAAAAAGAGGGATATTATGTATGTAGTTTTATACTTTTATTTCATACTTTTTTATACTATATTTAATACTTAACGTGTATTAAAAAAACCAAACAAAAAACAAATTCATATACATACATATTAAACAAAACTTAAAAATAAACATAAACTTCAAAATTCATCAATACATAATTTAAATATAAATAATGTTGTTATTCTAGTACATAATTTTTCTTTCCATAAATTGTAAAACCAGAAAATGTACTTGTACGTAAGTGTGAATCATTGTACGTATAATGGGCAAATGGGGACAAAAATGAGATGTACGTAAGTGCGAGTGTACGTAAAACGAGTGTACGTAACACGGGGTATTACTGTAATTAAAAAATTGATGGGAAAATATTTATATATTATTCTGAAATTCATTCAATTAAATATAAATAATTAAATTAATTATTTTAGTCGTAGAAATAAACAATTCAATTTTAGTTCTTTAAAACAGGAAAACTTCATAGGGGATAATTATTAGAATTCAAAAATAAAATCAATTTTTATTTCCATAAGAATTTTGTATTTTCTCTTTTGGAAAAATCCAAAAGTTTGTAAAAAAAAAAAATGAACTTTTGAGAAAAAGGTAAAATTTATTCATATTGAAACATTGACTCATTTTTCATCAAATTATTATTATTTTACCATAATTGTTGTGACAATAAATGGATTTATTTCACAAATCATATTTATTTGTCTTCTAAGAATTTCTCCCATAATCCATTAAAATGAATTATTTATTATTAAAATTGAAGTGAAGTTCTTACAACTATTCTCCTGATATTTTATTGAATAATAATCATAAAAAAAAAAGAAAAGAAAAAGAAAGATCTTCTATTAATGGTTTCATTCAATTGTATAAATTCCCTCCACATCCATGAAAAATCATGTTACATACATATTCTACCTCTCTAAATTCTTTATAATAAAAAAAAAAAAAAAAAAAGCAGCTCTGAGATTTTTATCAACGAAAAAAAAAAAAAAAAAAGAAAACAGAAAAATAAAAGGAAAAGGAAAAAAAGGGCCAAAAAAAATTATGAAAGATCGTTTATCATGAAATGAAAAATGAAGGCCAAAAAAATTTATCTCTATACGTGACCTTACAGACAGATGTGTGTTTACCAAAAAAAAAAAATAAAAAAATGAAAACAAAACGAAAAAAAAAATGGAAAAATGGAAAAAGGAACAAAAAAGATTTTCTATTTCGATAATACTTTTGGGGAAAAATCGCTATTCGCATATTTAACCGCGTACCGTTTTATAAGTACTGATTTACCAAAATAACAAAAATGAGAACGAACAAAAAAAAAACAAAAACAAAAACAAAAAGCAAGAGAAACAAAAAAAAAGAAAAAAGAGGGAAGAAAAAAGAAAACATCCTCTCTTAAAAAGCTCTAAAATGACACGCAAATTTGCATAGTAACAACAACAACAAAAAAAAAAGGAAAGGAAAAAGAAAAAAGGAATTTTCTTTTTAACCGAGGGGCGAATTCAATTGTATATTTTTTTTGTTATTATTTTTATATAAGAAATTGTCGTCTTTAACCTTCATTATCAGTTACAATATCGTGTAATAAAATATCAATTTTATTTTAATACAAAACAAAACAACAAGAAAACAACAAGAAACAAAACAACAAGAATAAAAAAAAAAAATTGGTTTTGATTATTGGGGGATGAGAGTAAAAATATCCAATTTTATAATCGAATTTTTTTCTTCTTGGTTATCAAAAAAAAATTAACCCCACGAAGAAATTTAATTAAAAATGTAATTAGGGTCAATTTTGTTTTATTTACTGATGATAATATTATTATGTGTTGAGAGAGTGAATTTTTATATATATATATAGGGGCGGAGGGTAGGTGGTAGGTATAGATAAAAATCATGATTTAACAAAATACATAATAAATAAACACGTATAGAAACATAAAATACAACAAGTTATAATATTTAAATAAATAATTTGTTGGTAGAATTAATAAGCAAGAAATTCCAAGTCAAAATTGATTAATTTCAAACAAAAAAATATTTTACGTTGAAAGGAAACAGGAAAAACTAATAATTATTTAAGACTTTGTTGATCATCATATACATTAATTCATTATTTTTGGTCCATACTGAAATGAATATGATGATATACGAAGAACTCACATCATCTGAATTTCAAAATACGATTCCAAGTTTTATTCCAGTTGTTATTATAATTTCTCAATATAATGAAAATCTATAGAAATTCCACCCCCCTATATAGATTTTGATCATTGACCTCAATATTATTGTTACAATATTGAGTTGTGTTACATTTTCAAAGAATGTTATAATATTTTATTGATTTTAAATTGTGTTGAATTGTAGGAAACTTAAAAAATATATATATATATATAACAAGTGACAATATAAAGTAATATTAAGATATTGGGAAGGAAAAACACAACATGATTCTGAGTAGCAACACAAAGAAACATGCTGAGTGTAAAATCACTGTATTATGTAAAATATTTAACAATTTCGGGAAAAGTGTAAGAAGTCTTACAAGCATTAATAAATTTGTAACTACATAATTATGATATTTATTGTCTATTTACTTCAATGTTTTTATTCTTTTCAATTCTTTCATATAATAGACTTGATTGCTGTCCAGTCCAATTTTGTAAACTCTTATAATTTTTTTTTTTTTCAATGACATTCGTGAATAGATAATCTAAATCATCTATACCTTGCTGAGGTTTTAAGCAAGCTAATAATATTCTTAGAAATTTCCAAATGGAAATAATTTTAGTAATGTTAATCGCATTCGTAATTTCAATTTTAATCCGTAATCCATAGAAAAAGTTAAACTGAAATTCATTTTGAACCGACATTATTCTTTCATTGATTGAATTATAATAAATTTATGTTCAATTTTCCTTGATTTTACTAAAAAAAAAACTTTATTGGATTATTTCAGAATAATAAAAAGAAAAGAAAGACGAATGAAATGCAAAGAAATAAGAATTGTGAAAAACAAATAAATGTAAAGATTGTATGGGAAAATCTAAAGAAAACCAATTAAAATCGATTTATTTTATTTTTCATCTTTTTTTTTTTTACATTTTCTTCTAAATGTTACGAACAATTCCTCCTTTTTAAAAATAATTCTTTTCTATCGACTTTAAATAGATGGATACACTTGATATAATTTATAGTTTAAAATTTTCATTTATATTTTTCCTTCAATTTATCGTAAGAGTTTAATAGAAAGAAAACTAAACCTAACATCGTTTCATATATATTTTTCCGAATAATAGTAAATTTCATTTTATTCCATTACAGATCGTATGTTGAGTTTCTTTAGATTTTTTTTCTTTTCTCTCGAGTATTGCTGACATTACAGTAAATTGTTCAATTTCATGTCACTTATTGGTTTGATAATATTTTTTTTTTGTTGTTGTTTGTTTTTTGAAAGAAAAGAAAACAGAAACACATTAGAAATCTTTTAAATTTAAAAAATAATTTTATTCTTAGAAAAAAAAAAAAATACTTTTATTGGATTTACTCAAAATTGTATTTTCATAAGAAAATTTTGTCAATTAATTAAATTTGTTTAATGCTCGCTGATAGATGTTCTAGATGTTTCGTTGTATTTATTTTTTTTTGTTAAAAGACTCAAATTAAAGAATTTATATTTAAAATTAGGATAAAGACGTTAGCTATACAAAGTACAAAGTTTTTCCTTTTTCCATCGTTCCATCTTTCACAGCTTCCGTTGTTAGGTAGTTTTTCATTGCAATATTTTATGTTAGGGGGAGACCTTACGTATATAACTAATGGGATTATCTTTATAAGATTCAAGTCAAGGATTATATTAAATAAAAAATAAAAAGAGAAAAAAGTCATTTGAAGTCATCAAAAGGATTTGATCTTGATTCTGATTGTAAAAAGAAAAAAAAAATGAAACATGAGAAAAGGATTTTATACAGATCCTAAAATTAGACTCTTTCTCTCTATACATGCTAAATGTTTTCCTCTTCTTTCATTTCTTAGATTATCTAATCTTATGAATATCTCATCGTTTTATTAAAATATTATTAGACAATGGTTTCAGATAAACTTTGTGTTTTTAGAACAAAAAAAAAAAAAAGGTGAAATCAAATAATTTTCAAGTTGAACTTATTTGTTTATTCTTTAATTCTAAGAATTGATTCATCCTCTCTCCGCTTCCTTATTTTTAAATTTGAATATAATTTACCTACCTTCACTAAATATACATTTCATAAGTTCATTTCATCTTTTAATAGTCTTACCATGTATACCATCATTCAAAATTATTTTAATTTTTCATTAAAAAATTCATCAAACTTTTACTTTGCAAAAAAAAAAAAAAAAACCAAGAAAAAAATAAAGAGGAAAAAATAAAAATTAAAAAAAGAACAAAAAACAAGAATAAAAAAGTTTCTTTCTGCTGTATATTTTATAGCAACAACAACCTAAAAAAAAAAAAAAATAAATAGAAGAAAAAGTTTTAATTTCACACATACAATGCAAGCGCAAACCATCAACATTTTAATTCAATTAACAAATTTTTTATAATTCATTACATATTTTTGCGTTTATTTCAATTTTTGTTTTAAATGCAACATATACGAATAATAAAGTACAAAACTTTATAAAAAGTTTAACTGATTTGTACACAGTAGACGTACAGTAGACTTTAGAAAAAAAAAAATTGAAACCAAAAAAAAAAAAAATTCAGACAAAACCAAAAAATACTGGTGTCCTAACATTGTTTAAAATTCTCATTAGAAAAGTGATTGACCTCATCATAATCTTGACTTCAGCATGAATTTATCTTTATTAAAATATTTATTTGGAAAAATTACAAAAGATTACACATTTGTCTGTTCAATTTATGATTGTAAACGTGATTGGTAACAAATTTATTTCACAAAATTTATCGTCAATCAATTTATGTGATTTCCTAAATAAATGTGAATTTAATTATTAAAGTCTGACTTCAAATCATCTGCAAAATTCATTGAAACTGAAGAGCAAACAAATTAATAATAATATTATTTCAAAAATTACATTATTTGAACGCTAAAGTTAAATTCTAGAATTTTCAACAAAATGCTATTGGCAGAAAAGTAATGTAATTTAATACTTCAATCAAAACTCATTAATTTAGTCAAATGGTATGATTATTAGTGGGTTACACTTACGTATAATTTCCAGTAACATCCAGTGAAAAAATTTTATTCGTTGTAAACATTCTCAGACAAATTATAAAAGATTTGTAAAATAATCCATACAGTTCAACAATCTGAAAATCAAAATAAAAATTAAACATTATTTTAGTGTTTAAATATTTTATAATATTTAATGTAAACTTTCAGAATGATGAAATTTACTGATCTTCTACACATTGGTACATTTTATATTGTTCTCTATATTTTATAATATTTTATAAATTACCTAAAGCAATATTCCTGTGTTAGATATAACTGATTGTAATTGTAACAATCAATCAAAGTTTTAGATTTGAATAATTATTTATTAAAACAGAATGCCTGAAGGGCAATAAATTTTTTTGTTGATTATTACAATTTTTCGTTAAATTTATTTTAAATATATTTTTCAAATAACAATAATTATTATTGATTAGAATAGTAAATAATATAAGTTACAATTGTATAATTTATTTATTTTGACAAGGTTTAAATAATAATTGTACAATGATTGAATCAGAAACATACAAAAAAAAATTTATTTATCAAAATTTAAATCAGGAAATTAAAAAAATAAATAAAATTTCAAACTTTTCAATATTGAAATGGAGGGGTAGGAGGTGGGTAAAATTTTGTTTAAAATATTTAAAATTTACTCATTCAGTGAGAATGTTTGTTGATAAAAAAAAAAGTTTTATTTAGTTGAAACTTTAATTCTCTTAATAGAGAACCAAAAAAAAAAAAACATGAATTATGAAAAGAAAATTATTGATTTTGTAAAAAGATAAATTTTCAAACATAGAAGTGTCAGTTCCATCATTTATTTTGAAGTGTCATTCATAAATTATTACACCTGAGAAAGGTTTTTCTTCATCCTGTTTTTCCTTCCTGTTTTTTTTTTCTTTGTTCTTTTCTTACTTTCCTTTTCTTTTCTTTTCTTTTCCTTTCCTTTCCTTTTTTTTTTTTTTTAACTTATGGCTAAACTCAACTTTCCATTTTGAATATTTCAAAATTATTTTACTTTGGCTTCGTTTTTTATTCTTCTTTAAAGAAGAATAAAAAAAAAAAGGTAGGAGAGGATATCTTTTACAAGTCAAAACAATAAATTTACTATGATAAAAAAGATTTATGTTCCGTTTTGCGTTTTAATAAACGGCATCATTTTTTTTTTCTTCTTGCGTTTTGTTCTATCTCTCCTAAACTTTGATTTATTTCCTGGACTTTTCTTATATAGTCAAAAAAAAAAAAAGAAAAAAAGAAAAGACATTTTTTTTTTGTTCTGTTGGTTCCAATCTTCTTCTCCCAACCAATTTTCGTTTTTTTTTCTATTTGTGTTTGTAGAGAGAAGCATGAAAAAAGTTTACAGTTTATTTTTTATTTTCTGTCCCTCTCCCACTCTCAAAAGAATAATATTTTTTAACGTTTTTTTAATTGACTCAAAAAAAAAAAAAGACAAAAGACAAAAGAGAAACCTGGTTGTGTTTTGTCTTTTGTAAAAGACTTTTTTAAAAATCGATTCATAATAAGAAGATAACAGTGAAATGGAGACGAAGTAACTTTCACTCTGCAACAATATAATCTGGTGAAGAAGAAAAAAAAAAATGTAAGAAAGACAATTTTTGGTCAAAATCAGTTACAAATAAACTCATTATAAAGAAAATGTAGTTGATTGTATTTATAGAATCGTCGTCATAAAATAACTCATTTTATTTGTTTGTTTTGTTTGCAAACACACAAATAGTAAGTAACTGAAGGTTGTTTTCTTTAGAAAATAATAATAAAAAATACAATGTTGTAAGTGTACAAGTTTCCAATTGTTAAAGTTAAAGTAAAAACAAAAAGAAAAAGTTTTCGACCCGTTTACATTTAATACATTTTGAATACTTTGTATACAAACCCAAAATAATATACCGTCGCGCACCTGTTACTTTCACTTTCACTTTTTTTTTTCTGTTTAAATATAATCTACTTTCCCATTTTCCCTAACATTTTCTCTTAATTCAATAATATGACTATGTGAATATTATACATTTATAAATTAATCTATGTAAGTGTAACCTGTAACGTATTGTTTTGTTTAAAGAAAGTAAATGATAAAAGACAAGTTACATAAAATAAATAATTCATTTTTAAATTAAAGAACAAAAAAAAAGGGAAAAAATTCAACGATAGGCAAGAATAGAATTT
This sequence comes from Pedicia rivosa, assembly GCA_963082725.1. Taxonomy (NCBI): domain Eukaryota; kingdom Metazoa; phylum Arthropoda; class Insecta; order Diptera; family Pediciidae; genus Pedicia; species Pedicia rivosa. The sequence continues at coordinate 7,501,452 of OY720153.1, read as the reverse complement.
AATATAGATTTAGAAACTAGACGTTTTAATGAAGTTACATTGAAGAATAAACATTGTTAATATTTATGAAAACCCAGGAAAATTGAAAATTAATTCTAGTTCATTGGAAAAATACTTAAAAACAATTTAAAATTAAATGGGGGAATTCTACATTCATCTAATTATTAGACTTTAATGAAATTATTTCACTTTATATACGACAATTTTTCAATGTACATTTGAATAATTTCCTTTATTTTTTAATGTAATCCAACAACATTTGGTAGACTTTATTAAAGTTGCTCCTATTTATTACTGAGATTGAATAGAAACCAAATTAAAACTATTTCATATTTACTGACAAAAATAACTAAGTAATTAAGTTTGTTTAATTTATTTTATAAAATCAGTACTACCAAAGTTCTTAAATTCCACAAGAATTTCTATTTTATAATTTTTGTCCCCTTTTTTGAAACAGATTTCCGTCAATAATTATAAATTAAAAATATTGAAAAAGTTTCCATTTCAGTGGAATATCATGATTAAAACGATTGATTAATAACTGTAATAAATTTTAAATTTAATTTAAACAGAAAAAGGTCAAACATAAAAAACAAAATATGAAATATACACAACCGACCCTCTACATAATTTTTCTTTATTTATTTTTTAGTTTGTTTTCTATTTTTTCTGTTTTATTTTTTCTTTTTTTTTTTATTTTGTGTCATTTTTCACTAACCACAGTCAGTTTCCAGTAATATATGTCACCAATTCAATAGTGTAAAATCAATGACATGCTCTACCACTCACCGTACATTATATTATATGTCACAAAATGAGGGTAATTTTTACCAACGAGACCTAAGGGATTAAGCTTTATTTATATATAATAATATGAATTGAACATAAAATTTTGTTGTTGCTATTCTTGTTATTGTTGTTATTTTTTTTTTCTTTGGTTTTTGTTTTTGTTTTATGTTTGGATATGAGTAAAAGGGTAATATACGTTAGTAGTAGGAGTATGGTTGTTATACTTATAGATAATATATTTTGTTATTTTTGTTCTTGTAATGATATTTATACTGACAATGTAAATAGAAGAGGCGGGTAAAGAGAAAAACTTTATATATAGAAAAAAACCAAAAAAAAAAAAAAAACAAAAAATGATGAGTGATGAAAGAAGATCCATTTTGTCGTTTCCTGGTCTCTTTTTCTTCTCTGTTTTTTTTTTCCCTTTTTTTTCTTTTTTTTTTTTGGTTATGAGTGTTTTATGAAAAATGTTCTCTTTTTAAAAGAGATAAATGTTTAAGTATTATAGCACAAGTGTATCGTATGTATTATAATATAGTTTTTCATCTTTCAAAATATTCAATTTTAAAGGTTGGATTTTTATTAAATTTTTATGATTTAGATTCATATTGTTGATACTTAAAATCAGAATTTATAGTTATTAAATTATTACAACATTAATAATCGTATATAATGAATCGTATAAATGATTGAGGTTTATTCCTTATATACAGTTTTATCTTATAGATGCTTTTCTCAACATTTCAAAATTCTTGGGAATATTAAAAATTAAGTGATTAAAATACAAGATATTGAACATTATTGTTTCTTGCATTGAGGTAAGAATTAAGTTAAAGGTGGGTAAACCAGATTATTAAACTTTATTGCTTTACAATTGTATCTAAATCGTTTGCATACAATCATTACAGGCTCACCAAGGCAATAATTTATAATGAATTATTTTTTTCTCTAATTGTCTTGTCGAACTTATTCTTGGCTCAGAGATTTTATTGATCTTATTTCAAAATAGAAGCAGCAATAAATAATTAATAATTATTGAATAACAAAACAAATAACCCACTCATGGAATTTTTGTCTTATAAATGTTTTCATTGTTAATTAAATCGGCTAAGTGTAGAATCTATATTCTTAGTCCAAGTGTCATTTTCTAAATTTTGTTTTTATATCCATTTCAATGATAAGAACAGTCACTATTGTTAAGAACTAATCAAGACAAATTATATGAAATTTTTTATAATAAAATCTAAACTTTCTACATAGACAAAAGTAATAAATTTCTATTTTTTTTTTCTTGCTTTTGGTAAAGAGAAAATGTTTTAAAATGTTGTTAAGTATTAGATGTTGTTAGATCTTAAATGACTTCAATTTTCTTGGTTTTATATTATTATTATAAATATAAGGAGAAGAAAAGAAAATGATAAAATTTAGAGACACCAATTGACTAAAAATACCTAATCCTAAATTCACATTAGTATTAAACTAAAGTCCATTAAAATATTCCCTTTGACAAATTGTTAAACTCAATTTAATTTAAATAAAGAAAATTATATAATCTACCATTAAAACCGGATTTAATTACAATAAAAGGCGTTGTGAATAAAAATAAAAGGTGACGAAATTGTGTCAGGAAGAAATATTATATACGCTTCTACTTTTTGTCTGTATATAAATGTATGTGTTTGTCTGTATGTTTTGTTGTTTTTTTTTTGTTTCCTTCTCTTTTTTTTTTTTTTTTGGCTGCCACCATAAGAACATTGTTACATTAATTTGATATATTATTCATGTCAGGATATAAATCTTGTGATGTTAGACGCAACGCAACAAAAAGAAGAAGCACACAAAAAAAAAAAAACACAGAAAAATTGTATAAACGAGAGTGGTTTGGATTAATTCGAAGCATTTAATAAATTGTTTCTGGTTTTTTCTTTTTCTTTTTCATCTTTCTTTCTTTCTTTCTTTCTTTTTTTTTTATTTTATTTCTTTCTTTCTTTTTCTGTTACAAGTCTGCTACAGGCTCACACAAACATCTATACACAGATGTCATCAGGATCAGAAGTGTCTGTTAGATTCTGACCTAACATTAACATGTATATAGGAACATGTAAAGGAATTAACAAAAATGATGACAAATTTATATTTTATATCAAACCAAATAATTTTCGTCGTATTTTACATACAAACTACAATGATTTTCAATTAGTAACACAATCAATATCAGCATAGAAGGTTTTCCAGTCAATCAATTTTTCCTTAATAAACTTGAATTATAAAAAAATTTGAAGTAAAATATTAATTATTTGATAAATAATTGTAGCCTATTGACAGAAGAAACCAATCCCAAAATATTAAGTTACGATCAAGTTTCAGATCTTTGCATGATTGAAAATAGTATATTCTTTAGTGTTCACTATATTTCTATTATATTTGTCTAGACATTCAAGATGCACTCGAAATTAATATAAAATAAAAAACATTTGAAATTAATAATATTCCTTCGGGGCGAGAATTATTTCCTTTTGTTCCTTTTGTTTTTTTTTTCTATCATTTTTCTCTGACTTTAATTAATGAGTTAGTACGGAAAACGAGACGATATTTTTTAATTACAATTTTAAAAAAAACTCCTTTTTTTCTTTCTTTCATAAAATAAAAAATGTTTGAATTTCTAACTATTCCATTTGGAAAGCTGTTACTGCTTAAAACACAAAATGAAAAGCACTTTTATTGTTTTCCCTTTTTTTCTCTCCTACCCACCCTCTTTTTTTTTCTAGAAATAATAAATTAATAATAAAATAATCAATTTTCATGACTTTGTTAGAATTATTTTGGTAAGAACAAAAATCATCATTATATTGAATGCTTTATTAAAATATTCTCCTTTATACCTTCATAAATTTATTCATTATTATAATATTTGTATTATTGACAATGAACCAAGTGTCTTACGTATTTGTATTTGTTATCATTGAATATTCTAAGAAATTAATTTACTTTTACTTTTATTATATAAAATGCTTAAATTACATTGTCATTTCTACCCCAAATTCTTATAATACAAAAATAAAAATACAGACAGATATATTGAATAAATATTAATAAAATTCATATTATTTTATTTTGAACAAAAAATACAAATTTTATATAAAATATTTTGCTATCTTGATATTAGATATCCATTAATATTTTAAGTAATTGAATTATTTTTATTTATAAATAATTCCTTTCTTTATATTTAAATTATAAAAATAGAATGACAAATGCGTAATAATAATCTAGTACCTAATCGTACTATTGTAAATTATTGTGTTAATAAGATTTAATTATTTCAAATTTATAATTTCTTAGATAATATAAGCTTAGAATATTTTATTTTAATTGTAGCTCAACAACATCAATTAAATAAGTTAATAATTAGTGATATTCAAGATGGATTATTTTTGTATATTTTTAGTAATTATGAATTGAGTTGAGAAGAAATAATACGTTTTCTTTTGACTTAATTAGAAAATAAAATATGTAATTGATGAAAAGTTTTTATACGAAACTAGTGTTAAGATGTACAAATACGAATCAGATTATTTGTATAAACAAAATTAAAAATAAAAATACGATAATCCGTGTACGGATTATTGTATGACAAAAATATTATATCTGCTGTTTGATTAAATGACTAATTATTATTCATATATTTTTGAATGTGGGTCTACACATTTTTTTTGTTTAAGGTTTTATTAAAAATCAAAAGCTTTTAAAACATATTTAAATAAAGTGCTCGTGACAACTGGAAAAGGATAATCCAAGAAAAGCAGAATGTTGATAAAGCTCACAATTTTTTTTTATATCATTTCATTTTCATAAAAACTCAAACCATAAAATCAAAAACATGTCAATCATACAAGAACACCGGAAATAAAAGTAATAACTTCTACGTCAGGAACAATACTGTAAATGTCAAAAAGATTTTTTTTTTTGCCGCCTAAAAAAGAAAAAGAAGACGATGAAGAAATAAAGAAAAAAAAAGAAAAACAACAAACATTTTAACCATCAACATGAAAATATGATCAGCTGTTTTGATTACACCAAAATTTCCCTTTCCAACATTAAATGTGTTTATGTGTAAATTGCGCGAGTTTATGTTTATGCGCTTTTCACTAAAAAAAAAAATGTTGCGCGCGTTTAAATATTGTCTATATAGGAAAATTGTTTCTCCTTTTACTGGAAAAATATCAAGGGGAAAATTATATATAAATAAATTTCTATCTTTATATTTTCTCATTTTTAAAGCTAACAAATTGGATGTGACAAAAGGAAAATATATAAAAATATATATAAAAATAAAACGAATTGAAGACAGACAAATGTTTCTAGATGAGCTGCCATTTAAATATATTTATGCAAGGATATTTGCGTTGAACTTTTAAAATTAGAATATGTGTATAAATTAAGACGGATATAGGACCAATCATCAGTTGATTTCTTTGAATGTTGAAATTATAAAGTTTAATAAAAGTCTTTTAAATTTATAGATATTTATTTAATTCAATTGGAAATAAAATTTATTTTACTACTGATAATGACATTTAGAATTAAAAGACAATTTCAATTTTTTATAAGCTATTAAATAAATTATAAAAACTATAATTTAGTGACGTTTACAGTTGAATATTGAATAGAATAATTATTAAACGAATCCGATAAACTTTACTATTAAATCATTTATGTTTATATTTTTATGAGTTTTGAATTGAAGATTAGAGTTGTCTAGGACGTTTGTTAACCAAAACCTCTGTTTATTTATTTTCAGAATTATTCCTTGAATTCTGATCACATTAATTAATTTCACACATCAATCGGTGGATGGAAAAGAAATATTTTCACAGAATATATAATAATTGGTATCTTTTGGAACAAATAAGATCGCAAAAAAAAAAAATTTCATGGAAAAGAATCGTTTAGATTGGAATTCGTATTTGGTAAAATAAAAACCAAATTTATGCTTAAGGCAATATTTTAACAAAATTTCTTTTGTCGTTAAAAATTATATTAAGTCTGAACTCATGAAGATAAAAAAGAAAATATTCTTGTTTACAGAAATGTTTTCTTAGAATTTTAAAGTAGATTCTCTTTTTTTTTGAGTTTAGAAAATTCACTGAAAATATTTCAATAATAATTAGAATATTTATTTCCTATTGTTATTATTCTTGACTTTATTTCTTTGTTTTTTTTTTTTATGTTATTTTCTTCTCTTTAACTTTGATGTAAAAGGCACAATAATTATATCTTAGACAGAAATAAGATTAAGTTGAAAAACAATTTTTTTTTTCTTTATCATGTTTTTTCTCTCTCTCTTTCTCTCGTTTTTCTTCAATAATAATTAAATATTTTCTCTCATTTTTCTTTTATATAATTTTTTTTTCTTTTTCCTTCTTTTAATTATAATTTTTCTTCTTCTTTTTTTTTCATCATTTTTATTATTTATTTCCTAAATTGTTTACAACTCACTCTAATATATTTTTTTTGTTGTATAATGAAACGAATGAACATCACATTTAACATGAAGAAGAAAATGCTTTTTTTTTCCTTATTTTCTTTTTGATAAAAAAAAATCGCAAAACAAAAATTCCCTTTGATATTTTCTAAATAATAATAATAATGATAATATTTAATAATAATAATCAAAAAGAAGAAGAAGAAGAAGAAGAGAAAGAAGAGGAGGAGGAGGAGTAAGGAGTAGAAGAAGAATAATGTACCTAAATATGTATAGGTAAAGTTGTGACGTCATGTACATCAGCATATTCATATATGCTGGAAATTTTAAAAGTATTTATTTTATAATTTAATTCATTAAATTCAAAAGCTGAAAACAAAATTCTTCTTTAAATTTTTTCTGTACTGTACACTGAAATATTGAAAATGAAAAAAGAAAATTAAAAAAAAGAAAAATAGAGAGAAGAAGAAGAAATGAAAATAAAGCGGAAAATTAATTTTATTAAAAAATTTCAGTTCATAAAGTTTCTTTGTACATGAAAAAAAAAATTTATTATGTTTATGTCACATCATATCTCATACATTAAGATCCTGTTCAACTCTATATAACTGAATTTCTATTCAAAATTACAATTCAAAATTTCTATAAAAAATTAATCAATTTATAAGAAAAATCAAAGTTTCATACATAATTTAGGAGTGGGGTGTGGGTGGAAAAAAGGGAAAGTCGAATAATGATATTTTATATAGACAGTAAATTGAACGATCTAAATTTCTTCATTGATTTTCAATTTTTTTAAATAATAACATAATTTGGTATGTTCAATGAAAAAAAAAAAAAGTAGGTGGATCAATAAACTTTATAAAATAAATACAAAACTGAAATAAGTTTGATCAACTGTAAAATTATGAAGGATAAGATTATTAGAAATATTGAATAATTAATGTGACAATATAAAATAATAAAACTTCAGAGTATTAATTAATTATAATAATTGAGCTTTTTCTTTTATTTGATCTCAAAATTAGAATTAAAGTGTAGAAGTTTAGTTTTATGAACTTTTAAGGATGCTGCATTTTGTTAAGGTAATGTTGTATTGTGAGAATTAGTTTCAATATACCCCTTAAGAATTATTTCAAATTAGTACTTTTAAATAGTGCCAGTATAGAGCTTTTTAATCATTGAGCTTTAATAAAATTACAATTACGGTAAAATTTTCTTGAGTTTTGTATTATGCAACTAGGAACTTTTCGTATGTACTTTTAACAAACAATAATAAACTAACTGAAAATTATTATCTGTGATTAATAATTGAATTCTGAATACGGAAATTAAATAATTGAAAAGGACGATGTTGTAGAATTTAAAAGAAGACATATTTTCACATCGGTTTCATCAAAAACATTAAATATTTTATCGAAAATTTTTGTTTTTTTTTCTTTGAAGAATTTTTATTAAATCAAATTTTCATGTTTGTTTCATTTGCATTTAAATTTTAAGTTAAAACTGAAAATTTGATATTCATTTTCAATCCTTCAATTTCTTTGTTACGTTTAAATTTCGGTATTGAATGATACAAGATTTAATTCCAATTTAAATCTAATACTGGAATTAAATTATTCGTTCAACATTATTATAGAAACCCAACATAAAAGAGAAACATAAATTGAATAAAAAATCATAAAATAAAAAACGTTTTTCAGCTAACAAAATAAAATACAAATACAAAAAAAAAAAAGATGAAAGCTTTGAAACTTATAACGTCACGTAATAGTTGACGTTGTGTAATAATAATTAATAGTTTCAAGTATAAATGTTATGAAATAAAAATGGAAGTTATACATTTTAATTCCAACTTATTGGTACGTTTTTATCATGAACCAGATGTTCCATTTATTTTTTATACAAATGTTACATAAAGTCGCATTTGTTATATTTATAAAATTAAAACACAAAATGCATTATTGACTTAACAGAGAAAAAAATGGAAACTTTTACAGAAAAAGAAGTGGAAATGAACAAATAAATAAAACAAAAATACATTCTATGAAATTAACTGAACCGAATATTATTATTTAAAATGAGTTGAGTTAAATTATCTCTTTTTATAATTAAAATTGATTTTATGAACATAAATTTAAGTGGGTTTCCTTTATATTCCATTTTTCTTTCCTTCTTCTTCTTCTTTTTTTTTTTGTATATTTAAGTCTAAAATAATGAATTTTATTTTATTGCACTGCAAAAGAAAATATTTCGTTTAATTTTTGGCATTCTTGTTTTTAAAACTAGAACACAACTTTTGTTGTTTATTTTTATGACATTTTGTGTGTGCAGAATATTTATATAGTTTTTAAATAAGAATAAAATGTTCTAGTTATTTTATTTGATTTCAGTTATAATCTTATGACAACGTGATAAAGAAAAACTAGTCCAATCCACAATAATATAGAATTGTTTTACAATTTTTATTTTTATTGAAAAAACAAACCAAGAAAGAAATTTTATATTTTTTCGTATTTCTTGTGGCCACAAAATGTTAAATTTAAAACATTTTGATAATAATACAATGATTACAGTTATGATTAGAGAAAACCAAAGGAAATTTTATTTTCTATTACAAAATTTAAGGGATTTTCTTTGAACATAAATAAAAATATTTTCAATTCATTTGAATATTTTAAATATAAAGATGAAAAGCTTCAAAATATTTTGATGAAAATGTAATTTAATTTTATCTGGTTTGTTATGCCATCTTTCTCTCTACATATATATATTTTTTTCCTTTCAAAAAAATATCCTTATATCTAATTATAAACAGAAAAACTTTTAATTATGAATAAAATGTTATGTTTTTAGTTTAATTCTATAAGCTAATATTAAGTAAATACTGTAGGGTTGTGTTGGTAAAATACACTGTGTAATTATTCATACACAAGTCGGTAAAATACATTGAGTATAAATACACATTTTGACAGCCATCCATTTACGAATTTAAATATATTTAGAAGCAAAGCGGATTCGAGTAGTTGAGGGTTACTACTTACACCTGAGCATCATTTATTTATCTGTTAATATAGTGTCAGTCTTATATTGTGCTCGTTATTTCCACTCATTGTTTGAAGACTTGGTAAATATTTTTGTGAAACTCTTTACAGTTACAATAAATACTAAAAATGGAACAGAGTTGACAAGTATTTATTGTAATGTAAAACATTTAATCGTAACTTTTAATCATCCCTTAATTCTATAGAATATATGCGATATAAATAAAGTAATAGAATGTTGAAACCCAAATAAAAAATCATTTCTAAAAAAAAAACTTTCAACATTTTAAATCAAAATATCTAAATTTCAGTATATTACACAACACATACGTACGTATGTATCTATAATTGTTTTTGTAGGCAAAACATAATATTTATAAGGACGATAAAACAAATATTTAAAGTTTACTTTGTGAGTAATGGGATTAAAGGAAAAATTTTAAGTGATTTTATCAACTAAAAAATATTTTCCTTTTGATGAAAAAAGAAAATAAAATCAAAAAATACAAAAAAAAAAAAATATGTAGGCAGAAGATGAAGAAGAAGAAGAGAAGGAGGAAAAACATTCGTTATTTATAGATAATTTTTTTTTCTCTCTCATTAATTTCCTTTATTTCTCACAATACCTAAATTTTAAAATGGTTTATTTAAGTCAACCATATTGAATTTTAAATTAGAAATTTAATTAAACCCATTAGAATATCCAATCAGAACGCTTTAAAGGTGAACTGATTAATTTTAAAGGAAACATTTTCTAACTCAACAACAAAAAGAAAGAAAGACGAAATCATATACAATCCAAAAAAAAAAAAACTTTTCATCATTTTGATTTAAAAATTCTGATATTCTCTTTTATAAATAAAATAATCAAGATAAGAATCATGAATGATTATAAAGATAATTTATAAGCAAAAGTAAAGCTAAATATTATAATTAATTTGAATGATTTGAGAATCACCACAAAACAAAATAATAATAAAAAATCTTCAACTTTCACTTTCTCGTTATCTTTAAATATATTTAAACATCCATTTTCCATCCAGTCTATATAATATTTTTTGTTGTTTTTACTGTTTGTTTTTTTGTACTAATGTCGAATTAATTTATTCACGAAAGAAACGTTTCCTTATAATAAATGTAACATGAAGATCGTGAAAAAACAAAACAGAACAGGGGAAAAAAAATAAAAGGAAAAAAAAACACACACAAGACACAAACAAACACACAAATACACACACATACACAAATAACAACAAATTCAAAAATTCTGTATAAATATTTATTTCAATAAGATAAATGGACAAAAGCTTTTAGTTCCATGGTATATAATTATTTGTAATAAGAATCCAACCACAGGTCTTTTGTAATTTATATATTTAGATCTTGACTCATTATTTCTGTTTTGGACAACAACAATATCAACATCAAGACAACAAGAAAGCAAAGGAAAAATAATAATACCAACAAATTGTAGAATTACAAATAACAATAACAACAACAATAATAAAGTAAAAAAAAAAAAAAAATATGAAAATAGACAAAAATTTACTATATACAATTACAACATATACTAGACTAGAAAATTCTTTGAATAATTGAAATGTAACCTCAAACACCATTCAAAAACCCCCCATTATCATCCCTTCAACCATCTTTAGGGCTCATATACAATTTTATGTATAAATATAGACATTTCACTTTACCATTTGTATTATATTATATAATATTCTAATCTAATATATAGAAAGATAATTTAATATAGAAACAAATACACACACACACACATATCCTCAGAAACACACACATATAGTTAATATGTAACAATATAAAGATGGACAATAATCTAAATAACCAAAGAAAAACTATTTTCCAGTATACAAGAAAACATTAACATTTTGTATTTTGTGTAGATTTTCAGTAAAATAGAAATTCCTTCTTTACCTTCCTTTATTTCTTCGTTATTTAAGGATGGAAAATTCTCCATCTTTAGTATATATTCATACATATAAAGATGCACACACACCCATATATATATATATAAGTGTATAAACACATAAAATACAGATAGATTCACCAAAGGATAGATAAATTTTATATTCTATGCAGTAAAACTCTCGATAGCCCTTCAGATTCTTTGTTGTTGTTTTGTTTCGTTGTTGGCTTTTTTTTTTTCATTCATTTTTGCTATATGGGAAAAGATGAAGTCAATACATAAGGTAATATAGTGAAACGAATCATTGATCCTATTGTCTCAATTATGTTTAAGAACAAAAAAGAAAAACTTGAGAAAATTGACAAGAGTTCAAGGTAATTTACTATGAGTCTTCTGTTACCAGTTATACGAGCGAAATTTTTATTACAAAAGATTTTCTTTTAGATATTTTTTTTAATCATATTTGACAAGAAAAGTATTCTTTCAACAATCATAATAACTGACATTAGGGATTACAGAATTTTATTTAAATGTTGAAAATTAAAAATATAAAAAAATTTCCTAAAGGAATTTAAACAATAGTTCTTTATGGTAGTTCTTTATGGAATTATGGTTGGCTGTCCCTCACGAATTAAATAAATTAAATTAAAAATTCGTTTATCCTTTTATATAATTCCAAAATGCGCGATCCACAAAAATGATTTGAATTGATTATATTTGTCGTATATATTTTCTAAAGTTGAACGAGCTCTTGACCCTAGGTCTATACAGGACAAATATAGAAATAAAATATCGGTACAATGCGTTAAAGTAACAGATTTTATTTGTACATTTTTATTAAACCCATTCTCACGTTATTTTCCAACATCAATTCAAAAGTCGTAAAATATTTGTAACATTTTATTGAAGTTTTTATTTATTAAAAATTGAAATACGTTTAAAAGGAATCGGATCAAATGAAACATTAACATTAGACAAACAAAATATCAATTGGTCACACACACACACATACTTTTCCACTTTCTTTAAAAAAATATATATATATAAAAAAGGAGAAGCCTTAAGTCATAATATTGTTTATCATTTGGCTTTAAAAGGTCATCATATATTGATAAAATATACAGAAAAATTCTCAAGTGGTATATCATTTTATAGGCTCAGCCGACTGGAAAGAAGAATTTTGGCGTCAGAATTATTAGTGTCGAGAGGAAGAAGAAGAAAATAAACAGAATATATTGGAATGAAAGAGAAAAAGAAAACAGAAAAAAATGTGAAAAGAAAAGCAAAAAAAAAAAAAGAAGAAATATTCTTAGATTTGTTTGCACAATATAAAATGGTCATATAAAGAAGGCGCTTTTTATAGAAAAAAATAATATTAGAAAGGAAGTCAATGACTTTCAAAATTTAAGAGTATGAGAAGGTTATAGAGAAAAATAAGAAGAATACGATGAAATGAACACAAAAAATAAAATAAAAAATATGAGAAATACTTCTGTAATAAAATCAGGGATAACAAAAGGGATTTTTCCCCATTTTTCTTTCGTCTTTTCATATTCGTTCATAAATCTAATTGAATGGAAATAATTGTGCATATTGATGTCTGACTATAAAATGACAATATATTATTGATTATTGTGATTATTCAAGATGCGTGCAAAATTTTATATTTTTGTTCCTTGTAACGTCAATGTACCATCTTTTTATATATCTGTGTGTGTGTGTGTATACATCAGCGTTATTGTGTGTGCGTTTTGTTTTCTATTTATTTGACTTTTATATGTAAAATAAGAAAGTAAATTAAAATTCTATTTTCCTCTTTCTTACATAATATTGTTTTAAAGAACAGAATTTAAAATTTGTTCTTTTCTTCTTTGTGTTTGATTGAAGGATGAAAAGCCAAAAAGAAATAGAAAAAAAAACTTGAAATAAAAATAAGAAAAAAAAGGGGAAAGAGAAAAGTGATTGAAGAAATTCTTTTAATCTCAATTCTTTTTAAATAATTTATTATTGGTTTTTCATTTGTTTGAAAATCTTGTTATTGTTGTTGTTGTTGTTTTTTCTTTATTTCGTTTCTATTTGCATTGCAAAGATGGGGAAACCAAAAATTGTTAAAATGTAAAAATTTTCGCTTAGAAAAAAAAAAAAACCAGAGAGAAATAAAAAAAAAACCTTCCATCAAAAAGTACGAGCAAAATAAAAATAGAGAAAAAAACTGGGAAAAGTGTAATAATAAAAAATTCCACACTGATCCCCTTTAAGTCCCTTAATTTTTTTTTTCTCTCTCTCGCTTTTACTTGTTACGATTATCTTCAATCAATTTTGAAGCCACTTAAGTAACTTCAACACATAAATACACACACACACACACACACACACACATACACACATAATTGACTTTAAGTAGTGTCATTAGAAACAATAAATTGGAATGAAATTTCAAAAAAATTCTTTGATTTTTTTTTCTTTTTTTTTTTTTTTTGATTAAAGAAACCAAAAATAGGAAAAATCGGAAGCAGTATAAGATGTGAAAAAAGAAGAAGAAGAAAAAGCTTAAAATCCGTCATGACATTTTTCTTCATTTAAATAATATTAAATTAAGTCAGAAGCAACATGTAAGCACATCTCTGGGTATTATACCTTTTTACTTTAGACGTTGAATAAATTCTCATTTTCATCTTATACGAAGAAAAAAAGAAAAGAAAAAGAGGGAAAAACAAGAAAAAAAAGAAGAAAAAGGAAAATAAAATCGAGATGTGGAAATAAAAATAATAAAATAAAATCAAATATCTTTCAAGATGTTCTTTCGTCTTATGTATGTGTGTATGGGTGTGCGCCTGTATGTATATCGACCATTTTAGATGGAAATACGATACGGGAAGGATACTATCCATATAACAGCAAATCCTTTTAAAGGGTCAGGAATCGATATTGACAAGAAAAATCTGTAAATAAAAAAAAAAATAAAAAAGGGAAAGCAAAAAGAAAAAAAAAAATACTAAAACTTGACATGAGTCAATCCTTTAAAATGTGTATTTACTCATGTTCTTTGAATCGATTTATATTACTTGCTTTCTCCGTTCTATTTTTTTTTTTTTTTTTTTTTCTTATATTAGGATTGGGTATTCCCGTTTATAGTCAGAAGATTATCATTTTTTATTTCCTATGAAATGAGCTTTTATACCATGTTTAAGGGGGTTACCTTCGGATGTATAATAAATAGCAGTCAATATATGAATGACTTTGATAGGGTCTATAAATGTCTCATAATGATCATGGATGGATTATGACTGACTCAAACTTTTTTTCTCTCTTTTATTATTAAATTCATTTAATAAAAAATGTAAAATGTTTTCTTGGATGAATTCTTCAATTGCTTTGACAGAGTAATGGGTACCGTACTAATATTACATTGATTGGTGTTCAGATTCTTGAATCTTGGTGATGGGATGTTTTTTTTTCCTTAATTCAATGCGTTAATTATAGCAAAAATTTACATGCCCTGAGTAACAGCGACCATTCATTCAATGAGTCCTCAGTCATAACCTCATCTTTTTTGGTAACAAAATGTGAATTACCCATAGTGGTTACGACACTTGTGTGGTACTCTAGATTTCATTTTAACTCTTTCATATATATTTAATGAGTTCTACAAGGTGCTCATAACAATTTCTAATTAAAATTTTGGTTTGTTTACAAAAAGAAAAAAATTGACTTCAAAAGATTTTTCTGCCTTTCATTAAATTTATACAAAAACCAATAATTTCTTCTGAGAATATTTTTTCTCTTAAATTATGATTTTTTTTTTTTTTGCTTAACTGAAAATATTCAAAAAGTAACATTTTACTTTTGTCTTTATACTAAAAGAAATTTTTTTTTTGTGAATGAATCAAAGTAAAGAATGTAGTATTGAGATGCTTGAAAGAAATTAATCTTCAAAGATTGTGATTCTTTTTATAAATGAATAAAATCTGAATCTTTTATATCAATGTAGAGAGAGATTTAATTAATTGCAACATAAAATTTGTTAGAAGAATTTTTTTTTTTTTTGGTTATTTCATTTAATTTAATTTAATTTACAAAAAAAAAAAATAAGAACAATAAAATTTTCTTTAACTTTTTATTATTTCTTCCTTATTTTTGTTTATATTTAATACAATTCAACCAGGCGCATCCATAGAATAATCCACTTAAATTCAACGAACAGAATATTATATTTTTTAAAACCATAAGACAAAAAAAAAAAAAAAAAATATATACAAAAAATCTCTCTCTCTCTCTTTTTCTTTCTCTCTTATGAATAAAAAAAAAAGCAAAAAGCAAAAACAAAAATATAACAAACTGAATTACATTTACGGGTCATAAACTTTCAGATTTTTAGCCTATATAAGAACTTTATACTTTCTTTTTGTCTATAGATCTTCAAAAAAAAAGAAAAAAAATAAGAATATAAGAAAAGAATAGAAAAAAATATGATAGAAAATGAGAGAAAGTAGAAAAGAACGAAAAGAAAATCACAGAAAATCTTCTTTTCTTTCTATGATGAAATGTAATTTGATTAAGAGACCAAAATTTATGTTTAAGAAGATGAATAACAATAACAACAGTAACAACAACAGTAACAACAACAACAACAACAATAACAACAACAATAACAACAATAACAACAACAACAAGAACAACAATAACAACAACAACAACAAATTGGTAATGTGGTTTTTCTTTTTGTCATTCTGAACGTCGCAAAAAAAAATAAAATAAAAAATCAAAGGTTCTACTTATCTTCGTTCACTTCTCCCTTTGCACTTCCTACACTTCAATTCCTTTCTTTTTTATTATTTTTATTTTATGATGAAGTTACTTTCAACTAAATACTAAATTATCACAATTTTTATACTCGTGTGGTAATTTTTTATTAAATTCTATTAATTTCATGGTTTATTAAAATATTTTAATAAAAATAATCGGAATACAGAAAAAAAAACGTTAATTTTTTATGTTTTTTTTCTTTTTTGGAAAATTATCTTTAGTAAAGGGAAAATATTTTCACTAAAGAGAAAATTATTGGAATTTTTTGTATGACAGAAAAAAAAAAAAGAAAAAAAAAAAGTAAAACAAACTAAAATTTATTCATGAATTTTTCAAAAAAAAAAGTTATGTAAAGCTTTTCTACGTTTTTTTTTTTGTTCTTCCTGTTGTATGTGTGTGTGTGTGTGTGTTTGCTATAATATTTTTATGAAATATTTACAAGAATAACAATATCCAATCTACACTTAAACACATCATGCAAACATATATGGTGAAAGAGTTACATGTTGTAATATGTAATTGATGTCCTATAATATAATATTAAGCATAAGGATATGTTTAGTATGTTGTAGTTAGTCACTTCATATCTATGATACTTCAGTTGTAGTATAATGTTACGTATTAGATCATAATTTTATTCTGGTATGAGTGTTATTTAAGTGGATTATGTATAATAAAACTCATTGAAATTCATTTTTCAACATAATGTACAAGTTGTTGTAATTAAAAATCTACTTATTCCTTGTATAAATATTTGTGCTCTTTATGAAAATGTAATTAAATATATAGGAACTAGAATTCATTGTGTAACTGTGATAAATGAGCGTATATTATGCACTCCTACTGTGTTTCAGGATATGTTTCTTTCTAACGAAACTAAATGTCAGATAAGTACTACGCATAATTTACTATTTTCACTTTGTTCTATTTTGAATTCAAACCTGAATTTACAACTAACAAAACATTACTTTGCTGACGGGACAATATCGAAGTAGAATATTCTGCTGTAGTGAATTTAAATCAAATGGCTTGAACCATTGACATTTGGCATACTAAATTTATTTTCTATTATAACTGCGAACATTTACAATTTTTAATCGTTACAATGAACTCAAAAAAAAAAAACAGAAGTTTTTATTCAATAACCTCCAGAAGTTGTTTCATATCAATTCAAATGTTTAGATTTGTATAAACTTTAAATATACAGTTAGATTAAAACTAAGAAACTTTAACCTTAATTAATTTACAAAAAAAAAATCTTGTTCTTATATTTGAAACAAAATTTTATTATTATACGATTGATATTTTCTACCAGAAATTTATAACCTTTTAAATAATGATTCTCTATTTTTCTTTTTTTACTTTTTTATTCTTTTTACCTTTTTTGACACAATGAAAATAAAAGAGAAAAATTAGAAATACGAAGGAAACTCGTCTTCTTATATTTCCCTGACAATGTCAGAACTAAATTCCGTTCGGCAAATTCTAAATTGGAATCTAACGTTTTGTTTGTTAGCCTATATAAGAAGCATTTTATACGATATAATACCACATACTGTTTAGTTTCATGTTTGTATCTGACATTTTCTGTTATTTAAGATTTTTATTCCTTCTTCTTTCTCTAACCCCAAATTTTTTTGTGTTTGTTTTTTTTTTTTTTTTGTTTCCGTTGCTCCTTTTATTGCATATGAGTGTGTGTGGGCATACGATTGTTTGTTGTGTGTGTGGGTGTGTGTGTCTTTTCTATGCTATTCAGTTTGTTGGTCCCTGCTGTTCGTTTTGTTTTTTACTTCGTTTTATTTTTTTTGGGTATGAAAATTTTCTTTCATTTTCTTCTTTTTTTTTTTTTGTTCTTCTTTCTCTTTTCTCTCTTTTTTTATTTTTTTTCTTTTTATTTTAGAAATAATAAAAATCATCCCGTTTTTACATATTAAAATATTCTGTATGACGACAGAACATGTGTATGTAATGTAGACATGGATTTAAGATAATTCACATAAATGGAATGTTTGGAATATTAGGTGGTAAAATTATACAAGAATTTGTTTTATTTATAGTTGTTGTTGTTGTTGTTGTATATTTTTTTTGTCTTAGAGAAATTATGCAAACTATAAAATTACTGAAATAAATTCTTTAAAATTCAAAACTATTCATGAGTGAAATTCATAGATTTTTTTTAATTGATCGTGACGTATTTATTGTGAAAATTAGAAAATCTATGAATTGAAAAAGTATTCACATAATTCTAATAATAACCCGGGTAAATTCCGATCCTATAATTCTTTACACCAAAAATTCATTTGTACAAATAAAATTGTCTCCTGAAGAATTTTGTCAATTTATATTAATTTAAATAATGTAATATTTAGAAGGTATTGTGTTGTCATTGTTAATATGTTTAATGGTTCTTGTATTTTTTTTTTGAAAGGTACAATATTTTCTATATTAAAAGATCAAAAGTCAAAGGTTTACTCACCTGAGACAAAAATGTGAAAAAACAAAAAAAAAACAAAAGAGCAAAAAAAAAAAATAAAAATTCTCCACCCTTCAAATAACACAAAATATTTTTACCTTTTCCTTTTCTTCAATTTTACTTTTCTTTAAATCTGTTTTATCGTTTCTTTTTGTGGTTGTGATTCCTTTTCATATTTCTTTTTTATTCTTCTTTTTTTTGTTCTTTTATTTTACCAAAACAGAACAAAAAAAAAAAAAATAACTATTGAGCTTATATTATTTTATTTTTGACATAAAAAAGGACAAAAATTCTTTAAATTTCTTTTAACATTACATTTTTTTTTTATGTTACGCTGTTTTGTTTGCCTTTCGTTCCTTACGTTCCTTTTTATTTTTAATTTATTTGAAGACAACAAACCAACCAACAAAAAAAAATATTGCGTATGCCTGTTATTATTTAAGTTCCCCTAAAAACCCAGAATTCCTTTGAGAGAATTACTAAATATTCAGACGGTTATATATTTCAACATTCAAAAAAAATTTCCATCCACTAAATTTTAATCATAAAGTATTTTTCTTTTCTCTTTTTTCTTTTATTTTTCTTTTCATATTTTATTGTTGTAGTTTGTTAATTTTTGTTTTTTTTTTTGATGCCTTTCTGTATTATGTGTGCGGTTACATTAAAATGTACAACAATTTATAGATTCATAATGTTGTCAGATCCTCATCGCAGGAAAAATATTAAAATATAATTTCTTTGTCACATTATTATTATTTTTTTTTTTGTTGTATAATTTATTTTATTATAAGAAGAAAATATTTCTAAGGAAATGCGATATTTATTAATCAGGTCAAAAGAATTTATACAAAAAAAAAAATATAGGCAAAAAAAAAATATTTTTTTTTTCCTTTTATCTTATTTTTGTCTAGACATAAGGATGTTTTAAAAGTCAGCGATGGCACGTGAATAGAATCAATGAATATTAATAGAGAGAAAAAGAAAAACAAAAAATATGTATAGTAAAGAATACAAGAAGAAAAATTTATAAAACAATGATGGATGAATAATTTATATTTCCGTTTTATTTTAATAAAAAAAAAAAACTTTTATTTCTCATTCTGGGAAAGAAAAAAAACGAAAACTAAAATCTTTTTCTTTACGCCTTTTTTTTCAAAAAGAAAGAAAAAAAAGTTATAGGATGGAAAAAAATTCTATCCCATGAAATATGGACCAAATTTGATATCAAAGAAGCGCAATCATTATCCGGTTTCTGTTAAATTCTTCTAAAAAATACAATAAAATAATGTTTGAAAGAAAAAATCTATAAACTTGTGCATCCTTATGCTAAATGTAGACAATTTCTGAGAACCATTTTTGAACATAAAGACGAATAAACAGTGATCCTCTAACTTCAGTAAATTACTTGAAAAAAATTGACCATTCAAATTACAATCTAATAACGTGAAGTTCTCGGTTCATGATCTTCAATAAACTTAACTAAAACATAGAAATTCATTTTTAATGTGACTTCCCTAATATTTTTTCATCATCTTATAATTAATTTAATACGACCAAATTAATTTAAAAATCATTAAAAATTAATTTACAATTTAAACGACTTATTTCGGATGAAATTCCAGAAAATATTCTTTTTGAAAACGTTCGTTCAAAATTTCTAAGAAATCTTTAAAACCAATTTATTTATTGTGAATTCATAAAATTGCTAATTATAATTATAAACAATATAAATATTTTCTAATTCAAATTTCTAAGAAGTTTTATAATTATAGAAGCAAAATAGGACAATAACATTTAAGTAAAGTCAGAGAATAGGAATTTATTATTCTAAAATAGAGTAAAAAGGAAATAAGACGTTAAATATTAATTATTTATACCATTTTCTTGCATTCTGCATCAGTTGAATAGTAAAAAGGAAATTTAATTAACATATAATAGAAAATTCTCTTCTATTTGAAATTAGACAATTTCACTATACATAAATAAATATCTATCATAATAATTCTACAATAATTTATATATTTCTTAACATATGAACGGAAATTGTTTATTATTATTTTCTTACATACGAAGAATAAGAAACATTTCCTTACTTTTGGTATTAGTAAGTGTACATTTTTATTATCAATCTTTGTTATTTTTAGTGTCTTTTGTATAAATTATTTGAATATTTGAAATTATTTTTTTTTCTCTCTATAAAAAATAATAAATAAAATATAATTTAAAAATAATAATGATAAACTTTAGTTTAATGTGAAAATTGTTGAATAATTTCTGTAACCATCTGTGCTTGAAACTTTTTGAATGCATTTTCAATTAATACAAAAAAAAAAATACAAAAAAAAAACGAAGAAAACTTATCTTGAAACTTAAGAGATATTCTTTGATCGTTTACGTCTAAATCTATTAACAAAATTTATATAAGAAAATAATTTTCTGTTTTCAGATTAATTTATTTTGGTGCTGTTGTTGTTGTTGTTGCACTTTTCTTTCACTTTTGCCTTTTATTATAATTACCTCTATACTTCTTGTTAAATATTCATGATCTATTGTTTATTTTTTCCATGAACACGGTTCGTGAATTATTCATATTTTATTAAAACTGACATAATCCAATATTCTTTACAAAACTGAGTGAAATATTGCATTTAATATTCATACTTTTTTTTTTTTTTTTATTCACAATTTTGTTTCTTTTTTATTCTTATCGTTATTTTACAGAATAAAAAATAAATATTTATTGAATTATGATTATGATTAGAAAAGATAATTCATTTTATTTGATTTTTAATTTACGTGCAATAAAATACAAAAATATAATTAAATTTTTTTACTTACAAGTTTTTTTTTTTGTATTTAATTCTTATAAATGCTCATAAATTTTCTATAATAAGGATTCAAGTAATTATAGAATTTTTCTGTGCTTTGTCTATCTACTTGTCAGTCTGTCCTTTTGTTATTTTGATGTTTTATATTTATTTATCTCATATTACATTTAAAAATATACAGAAAAAAAAATTGCTAATCAGTGAACTTTTATAACGTTAGTTAGTTTTTTATTTCAATAGAATCTAACATATATCAATATTTGATGTATAGTTTTAAATAATCTCAACTTGCATTTATTTAGAGAGAGATTATAATATTTTTTATCTTTTTAACGTCTGTAAAATGTTATATTTATGTTAGATTATAGAATTTTTATGAAGTTATTATGAAGCTTAAATACATCAGAAAGAATTGAATGTTATGTGATATTGCTAATTAGCGTTAACTACAAGAACCATTTGTAAAACCTGTACAATTATAATGAAATTTTATCATTTTACCTTTCATCTCAGTTCTAAGAAACATATGATTCTCTGACCGTATAAAACTTCATAAATTATAGTAAATGAAAACTATTCAATCATAATCCACATAATATATATATATATATAATTGTTGAATAAAGAAAAAGAAACAGAATTCAATACATATTTTTCATGATCAATAATATTTTTTTATTATTTTCGTGATTGTTGCTATTTTGATTGATTGTTGAATATATAAATTTTTTTTTCTATATTAAAATATATTATTGTGTTGTGACTTTCTTAGACATTTATATGTGCTTTGAATAAGATATTATTTTCATTTTGCCCTTGCTTCTTATATTATTTGGTATAAGGTAAAATAACAAAACAAAAAATATAATTTTACATTTCGATATCTTTACTTTTTTGTATTCAGATATAAAAAATATTGTAAATATTCTAAAATTGAAAAATTCTAATAATAAAAGGCAAATTTATAAAAAGAAAAAAAATATGATATATGTAACTAAAAGATTGATTTCATGAGTCTATTGATGTAAATAATAAAAAAGAAGAAATCATCTATAAAAAGAGAGGTAATTCTTTACCCACCCCCTTAAATTTCTTATTTGAATTTCTATTGAAACTTATTGAATATATTTTAGAAAGTAGAGTTATCAAGAAAAGAAAAATGAAATACAATTTCGTATTAATATTATTAGTTGTACGCGATTGATTATTATAAGAAAGGAAAATAAAAAATAAAATCAATTCAGTTTATTATTTTTCACTGTATCGGTTTTTTTTTTCTTTCTTTCTCTACTTTTCTTTTTACACAAAGGTTTTTCTTTACTGGTGTCAACCCTAAAACATGTGGTCATGGATTATATAGAATAAATTTTTGTGGTTAGAAGATTTATTTATACCTAGAGAAATTGGAAATCCTAATAAATTGTTTCACTTTAATCTATAAACTCACAAGATAATCATGACGATGGCAGCCACAAGAATTAAGATCCATGATTAATTATCTTTTGTTCATTTTATACTTGAATAATTATTGATCCATTTAGAAAAAAGAGAAAAACAAAGTAAAATTAGTCTTTATACACAAAAAAAAAGGAACAAAAAATGAAATATTAAAAGCGATTAAAAAACGCATGCCAAAAACATTCATAAAGTTAATACATACAAACAAATAGAGAGAGAGAGAGAGATAGAGATAGAGAAAAATGTATATCAACAATTAGTCATGAAAATAAATAATCGATTACATTTTTTAATATCAAATCAATAAATCAAAGAATCGATTGTATTTTAAGAAAGGATCCATCAAATATTATATATTTTATCCTTTTTCAAACAACCAACCAATCTTTGATTTAACCACTTAACGATAGAAAATATTATATTTATATTATAAAAGAAGAAGAAGGAAAGGAGGAAGAGGATTAGGTGAAAAAAATTCATCTCAATGGAGAATATTTGTTGATCCATCAATCATCATTATATTAATTTTTTTGTTTTTTGTTTTGACGTCAGAATTTAGAAGGTTTTCCGTTGACGATTTCTTTTAAACAGGTTAAATTTCATGTTATTTTCCCTCTATTTATTGTGGGGTTAATTGGTGTCCCTTGAGAAAATGTCAGTATTAGAAGTGGTACACTGTTTATGGATAATAAAATTTATTGGGTAAAAAGGCCGGGAAATAAATACTTGAACCCTTTTCTTTTAGCTTCTTGGAAAGAATTTGACCTACTGACTTTTATAGAGAGTAAACTACAAATCATATCTAGTCTTAAATTTCAGAATAATTGACGTCCTTATAAATTAATAAAACTTTATTCACACGCATGCTTTCAAACAGGAACAAACCAAAGTACAAATCTTTTCATTTAAAATTTCTTTTATGTCATATCATGACATGAATTCAATTGATAATTTTCAAATCAAAAACCAACACATGATCTAACCATCCAATAAAACCACATTTATTTTTGATGGTCAATTTATTGGTTAGTTTTTCATTTCCAATTGATCAAAATAAATTTATTTTTCATAGCAAAATGTATTTTTTGTTTTGTTATAAAAAAAGAAGGATTTCAAAATAATAAAGGAATAAAATATTCGTTATATTTTTATTCTGTTGAATTATGATTGCGTGTTTCGATGAACATTTGATTTGTTTTGTACAGTATAACCAGATATATATGTTTGTGGTTTTTGGTCAAATCAATTTTAATTGACGTGAGAGATTGGAAACAAACTCTTCTGCAAATTGACGGAACATTTATTTGTTGTATTTTTTTCTCCCTTAACAAATATAATTTTATGTTTAGTTTATCTCTGTGATTGAAGTGAAACTTTGTAATAAATTAAAATTGTTTTGTCTCACAATAAACTCATAGTAAATTTTCTTTTTTAAATTATTTTATTTTTATTTATTGAATATAAAAATATAATTAAATAATTGACGGTCTAATGTTTTCTTCATTTATTTATTCATTCATTTAAAATATGGTACAAAATAACAAAAAAACCATTCAACATTCTGATTTCAAAAATTATTAGTCCCTTTATAGTTTTTAATTCTTTCTTACCCATAACAACTTTGTTTCTTTTATTATCAGACTAAGTTACACTCAGGACATACCGCATAAAGAAAATAAAAATAATTTTTTTTTAGAAATTAACGTGATACAATAAATATCAGCATGACTGTTTATTATATAATTGTTCACATATGTCGCATAAAATATATCTACATAATCAATTAATACAAATTAATGTGCTTATGAAAAATAAAACATAAAACGTAAACAAATTGAAATATTTCTTTCATTTTTAATGGAAACCTAAAAATTTGTTCAATAAACATTAAATTATAAAATACATAATTATGAAATAAGAAACATTTTTGTTTATTAATTTATAATGTTGTTTCTTTATTTTTTTTTGTATATATACTTTGGTTACTTGTTACCTTATAATATTACCTTATTTACTACTTATACCTTACTTCATTTCATTTTCTATACATTCATTATAAACCATTATATTAACATGAAGTTAATACACAAAGTATAAATATTTAAGGAAAAATGAAAATTCATTTATTTGGTTTTATTAGAGAGATAGGGAAAATAATTTTCGTTTTTGATTTATTCATTTTATTTACATACATTACAGGTATAGGGTTTGGTTCTGGAGGTAAAATTTATATAATGTACATATTATTATAATTATATGATTATTATTATTTTCAGTAATATATTTTCACTGTATGCTTGTCAATAGAATTTATGTTGCTTTGAAATTGTATGTTATATATACACACACACACACACTTATACATAGTTATCTTATATACTTTAATTATGTCAATATTAGAATAATAAATATTTATATACTTTAAATAAATGCAAAAAGGTATAAAATTTCTGATTCAATTTTCATGAAAATCTTGAATATTTATTCATTTATTAAAACAAAAAGGAATTGATTACTAATTAAGGTTTCATTTGATAATTATATTCATATAATAGAGACGTCTAATTGATTAACTATATAAATACAAAATTTTCTCTTATTATAAATTCTAATAAAATTTTTAATGAAAAAATAAAAAGAAGATTAGTCTTATGATATGAATATTGAATTATAAGACAAGACAATATAATAGTATAGATAGTGTGTCATTCACTAAGGATAAGGACAAATAATTATATGCAAAAATAAAAAAAAAAAGGATGGGAAAATAAAATTCTCTCACTTCAATTTTGTTTAAATTTTTTTTCTTCCTCTTCTTCTTCTTCTTCTTTCAACTTTAATCTTTTCCCTTTTCCCTTTTTTATTTTTTTTTATTTTGTTAAAGGAAAAAAAACACATTTTTTTAACACGAAAAACAATAAATTTTCGATGGTGGTATGGAAAGAGAGAGAGAGAGAGAAAACGAAAGAGAGAAAAAAAAATGATTTATGTTACTTTCAAGAAAAAAAAAAAAATCGAACATGAATTTTTTTTCTTCTTCTTCTTCTTTCTTCATGTTTATACTTTGATTTATTTCTGGATGTTAATCCCACCACCCACCACATCACTCACACCCTTTTAACCATTTCAAACACTTTATATTATATTATAATGTGTATATAGGTGTGACTTTGAACAATTTTCCGTTTTTCTTTCTATTTTCTTTTTTTTGTTTCGTCTTTTAAAAAAATTTTCTTTTTATTTTTTTTCTTATACTTTTTCTATTCATGATCAAAAGTAATCGATCATAACCTTGAATTTACAAAGAATATATAATATTTTGTTAAGGAAATTAAACTTTGTTAAAACCAGCGGCATTGCTTCCGGCATAATAATCAATTGCGTTGGGAAGCGTAAAAAGAAAAGACAGAAAATTCTTTCCACATTTTTCTTTTCTTTTTTTTTTGCCTTGTTCCAACGTTCATTTTTATTAATTAGATTTTCTTTTTTTCGTTACAATTCTTACTGTTGCTATTACTGTTGCTGTTGTTGTTCTTTTTATGTATATTAGAATATTTTTCTTTATATATTTTTGTTAATCAATTTTATACCTATAACAAAAATATTCTGAATAGATAATATACACACACACACACATACACACACACACACACACACACATAGATATTGAATGTGACGACAGATAGTTTTACACTAATAAATATATTACCTATCGATTCATATTGTCATGAACTGATATGACGGGATAAAATAAGGGATTTTTTTTTTATTAATCGTATAAATATTTTGATAGGAGTTTTTTTTGTGTTATTTGATCGTAAAACGAATTTTACTGTGTGTTTAGATTGCAGAAAGTAAACTTACTGTGAATAAGGACCACCAAGATTGAACGAATAATAATAAATATATTTTATTACATTCAATTGAATAGTTTTTTGTTCTTAGAATATTGATCCATTACAAATCATTTGTTTTCCATTCGCTTAAATATTTTTCTATTATTTTCAACGATAGGGTAAATTTTGAACACGGGAAACAATTTATTGTGCCACACCGACATGTGTACAGGAACTTGAGTCAAACGTGTAATCGACTCATAAACGGCGTGACAAAATAATTCACATAAATACAAAACAACAGAATTACAAAATTACATAATGACGTACAAATATATTTAAAATATTTAATGTTAAAGTTCTATTAAATTATTTACAATATTCAATACTTAAAATATCATTCAGAACTTTTCAATTTTAAAACAATTGTATAAAGCTCAAGTATTCTTCAAATAACAATAAACCAATTCAACAATTGTATTCTGGTAAGTTGTAAAATATTCAAGATATTAAAAGCCAATCAATAGAAATGTAAAATATTTAAAGTACAAACACCTTTATGTATATGAGTTTAATTTTAAATTCAATTTATAAATTTAAATGAACAAAGTAAAAATAAAGTTGAGACAAAATTAATAAAAACCCTCAGTCATATCATAACTAATTTCTTGTCTATTTGATGAAGAGAAAAATAGAGAAACAAAATGTGAAAATTAAATAAACAACAAAAATTTCAATAGAAAAAATTCATTTCTTTTAATTTGTGAATAAAAGGAAGAAAAACAATGATGAAAGAAGAGGACGAGGAAGAAAGAGAAATTGAAGAAAATATTCTTATTCTTCTGTTATTTTTTTTTGATATTTAACTTAAAAGAAATTTGTCTTTTAATTTATTATTAAAAATTTTTAATCATCAGTTTTTTTTATTTTTTAGTTTCAGAATGTTCCGTTTTATTCGTTTTTGTTTTTTTCTTTTCTTCTTTTATTTCTTCGTAATGAAAACTTTTTTTTAAAATAAGAAATAAAAAAATACACTTGATGACAATCAAGTACAAAGAGAAGAAGAAGAAGAAATAAGAAATTAATTGTGAATCTTCAAGAGAAATTCTTAAACTGAAAAAAAAAAAAAACTGTAATTTTATAAAGAAATAATTCAACAATGTAACTAATTTTAAGTATTTTCCATTTTGTAAGATGATTCACAATTGCGAATTTTCTGAGAAACTGAAGAGCGAATAAAATCTAAATGATTTTGAAAGTGTTCCAAAGAATAAAATAAAAAATACAAATACCAAAAGAAAAAAGGGAAAACCAAAGAAAATAAACAGAAATTCTTATAAACAAAAAGATAAACGCTTTGCTAGAAATAAACAAAAGAGACAATTTCAAACATATCCCTGTGTTGAATTTTTACCCATATTTGTTTTTTTGTTTATTTGTTGCTTTTCGTATTCTTTTTTTTCCCCCCATTGTGAACTGAGACTTTAGACCCAATTTTGGTACATACAACATGTAGGAATTGGACTGACAATGACGTAACATTCCTTCTATGTATTAAAAGGGAAAAACTTCTTTTCTATCAATTTTATTTATTGTGACAATCGATTACCATAATTTTCATTGTTACAAGTCCATGAAAATTGTGTTAGAGAAAGATTTTTTTATATTTTTCTACAACAAAATCAAATAAATAATTTTCTATAGAGAATAAGAAGAAGAAGAAAACACAAATATAATATTTTTTTTTAAAAGAAGAAGAAGAAAATGAGGATAAATAAAAAAAGGATGAGAAAATATTGTTAGAAAAAAATGGAAAGAAAAATAAAAAAAATAAAAAAGGAGAAAGGAAAAAGTTTCAAGTTTTTCTGTTTTTTTTTTCTATTTTTTTTTTTGGAAACAAATTGGCTTACGAATATAAGATGAAAACTTTTGTTTCTTTCTTTTCTCTCTGTTATTTTTTTTCTTCTTATGTATGAAATGATAAAAAGCGAAAAAGTTGTTTTAAGTTTTTTGATAAAAAAAAAAAAAAAAATATGAAGAAGAAAACAACAACAGCAACATAAAAAAAAAACGTAGAAAAAAGAAAATAAATATAAAATACAATTTAAGGGTTTAAAGGGGTTAAAATGAATTTTTAAATTTTTAGAAAACAAAAAAAAAAAATAAATGTTTAAATCTTATAAATTAAATGAATTGAGTTGGTTTTTATTTTTTCCTATAAAGTTTTATTGTTTCATTCTTATTTATTCACCTCACCCTTTCCATTTAAAAATTTTAAAACTAAACTATGAGTTTGGTTTTTCATTATATAGTTTCCAACTGAATGGAATGATATGAAAAAAAAAAACAAAAGAAAAAGCGAAAATTTGTATGTTAGAAATGAGATAGAAAAAATTATGACCAATGAAATTTTATGCGATCCCATCATAATCTGTCATATGATTTTGAAAATTCTAGACAGCAATTTTTAAATGTAAATTTATTTCACGTAGAGATTTTGATGATGAGTGACATGTCGGTATATTCAGGTGCAGATATTATTGGACAACCTGCTGATTTTATCTGTTATTTAATTTATTCAGTTCACGTTACAAATATATTGACAATTTTTCCATGATGAATTTTTTTTTTATAATCATCCATTATTATTTTTAAGAATTTTTCTTTATTCCCATTGTCACAGTTGCTTTTAGAAAACTGTATATTGACCCTGTTGGTTTGTTTCAAATTCTTTCTATTTAATTTCCTTAAGAAACCATTTTAAGAATTTAGAAAAATTACCAGAGACAAACTTATTAATTTCAAATGGTCATAGTTTGTGTTCCTTAATAAATCGTATTTGTATGGATTTTTTTTTCTGTTAGAATTAATCCATAAAGTATTCTTCTGAATTGACAAGACCAAACATGAACATATATAATACATATTAAGCATAAATATCTTGATTTTGTTTTTTTACTTTCTTCGTTTTTTTTTTTTTTTTTTGATATGCTAAAGATATGTTTGCATAAGTAAACTGAGTACAATGAGCAGAGCTTTAAGATGGAAAAGAAAAAAAAAAAGAAAAAAATACGGGAAAAAAAGAAGAAAAGGAAATATCAGAATGTTACGAAGGGGATTGGAGAGGAAGGAGAAAGAGGTAAAAAAAAAGAAAGGAAAAAAAGGAAAACCTTTCAAAAACAGGTAATCTGAAAACGAATCTTTTTATAAGCTCACATGGCAGATAGAAAGGTAACCTTTATTAGGTACGTCTCTCAATATGTATATATGAGTCTATATATATACATCTGTTGTGTGTTATGTGTATGTATATATATATATATATACTGATGTATATATGTGTGTGTGTATATCCAAATCAATAAGATATTTATCCATAAATGTTGGTACCTATCTTGTGTATACAAACATCATTTTGTACAATGAAATGTAGAATAATCTAAAATGATTTTGGATTGAAAAAGAAGAAAAAAAATATATATAAATACATATAAGAAAAGAAATGTAAAGAAAAGAAATGAGAAGAAAAGAAAGAAGAAGAGAATAAACGATATTCTTTGACAGGGTTTTAACTTGACTTCTATTAACACAATCATCATGATATGTCTTAACAATAAATTCAGAAGAAGAAAATAAAGAAGAAAATGAAGAAAAGGAGAAAGAAATCTTCATCTTGTTTTTACAGTAAGTTATATTAATACATTTAGTTTGTTTTAAAGAACATTTTTGACACTTCACATCGAATGACTTTAATTAGCCTCTTTTTTTTTTTTTTGTCAATTGACAATTAAGATTTAATGAGACACAAAATAAATGTATCTGATGTCGAATTTCACACAATTTTAAGTGACACATTATTGGTTAAGAGTCCAATAGAAAACGAGATAACAAATTACATGTAAGTGGGATAATATTAAAACATTTATTTATAGTTTTGTGGAAATACATTTGTGTGTTTTTATTCTGAATACAAAATTAAAGTAAATAATGGTTTTTAAGATTCTACTTTGGAAATCTTCAACAATCCACTGTCTTTCAAAATATGGTTTACCCTTCTTTATTTAGATTTTTTGGTATTTAATCGATATTCTTCTAAGTACTGATCCTGTACAAAATACAAAAGGATTAATATTAATTATAATGTAAATATTATTTAAAACTGTAAGTGAGAAACAAAATAATTTCTGAGTAAACAGAACACTAGAGACAACTATAAAATTTATAGCAAGACTAAAATAATTATTATTTATTCAAAATATTTCCATAACTTAACATTAAATCTAAAGAATTATATGAACACATAAAACATAGAATAATAGAAGTTAATAATTTCAAATAAATATATGTTCATATCGTGGAGTTCCCTCATAATCTTACAATAACATTATTAAAGAAATTTATAATATCGAATATCATAAAAAGAGGTCTAATAGTGTCAAATGTTCTTCTATTTTTTCAGACGCAGACAAAAAAAAAAATTATTAGATAACTTAATAAACATAATATTCTGTAATAATAATAACAATATAATAATAGAAAATGGTCTAAGATGTTTATAAAGAGATTCTTTATAATATAAAGTGTCCTTTCAAAAAGGATACGTTATGATTGTGCTTGTCCTGATGCTAGAACGTTTTTTTTATATATATTTTTTTTTCTTGTAATAAAGTAATACAAAATCGAATTACTTACAAACCAAACAAGAACAAGAAAAAAAAAATCGAATGGGAATAAAATCAGAGAGCTGAAGAACAAGAAAAGATCTGCAATCACATAATAATAATAAAAATAAAAAATCACGGTATAAACACATCTGGAAAATAACGAAACGAATGAATTGTATTATTTAATATATATATTTTTTTTTTCTTCTTTCGTTCTCTGTAAGATTGGAGACGCATATAAAAGTGAAGCTTCTCAATAGGCAAAGCAAAAAAAAAATGTATATAAAGAACGTGCTTTTAAGAACAAAATCGAAAAAAGTTATTTAAAAAAAAAACAAAAACGAGAAAGAGAAAGAGAAAAAAAAACCATTTCACTGAATAATACAAAGCATTAAAATTTGTGAAAAAAAAAAACAAAACGAAAAGATATTATTAGGAAAGGCAATTTTTGTATCCGATATCCCTTTTAACAAAAAAAAAAAAAAAGAACAAATTGATGGAAGCAAATTTCACTCCCTCACAAATAATATTTCCTAATATTCTTACCGTTTGAAAATTTTCCTTATTTTCTTCAAAATATTTCTTCTTCTTCTTCTTCTTTTTCTACTTCTCCTTCTTATTTATTCTTTTTTTTTTTTCTTCCTCTTAAAACATAAATTTATTTTAATGGTTTTTTGTTGTTGTTGTTGTGTATTGTCTGGCCTTGTCTTGTCTTATATCTTGACATGACTTTGTTTACAGAAAAAGAAAACGATTAAAATTTATTTTCTTCAAATATACATTTTTATCCGATCAAAGGAAATTTTCGTGTATTCAATTTTTCCTTTTTTCTGTTCCTTATTTTTTGTTTTCTTTTTTCTTTTGTTTTGTTTTTTTTTTTTTATTATCTTCTTTATAATATTTAATATTCTTCCTTTTCTTTTCTTTCCTTTTCCTTTCATTTCAACTTTTTTCAATTTATTAGTTTGTTTTATCGATTACAGAAAAATAAAAAATAATTTAACTATTTGTGTGGAAAAACAGTTGAAATATTATTCAGTGTTATATTTTTATATTTTAAAGGAAAAAAAGAAAAACTTAAAACAGGACAAAATAAAGTATAAGGAGTATAAGAATAAAAAGGCGACGACTGGTACCTAGAAACTTTGTGTCTTATAATATTTTCTGTTACTTTTTTTTTTATTTTCCCAGAGGCTTTTTCTTGTCGGCGGAGAAGACGGGGGGAAAAAAGAAATAGGAAAATATCCCACTATATTAGACCGTCGGCTGTTTTGCATGCTATTATAATTACAATCAGAATTTATTGCTCCCTCTTTTTTTTTTTTTTTTACTTAATCTGTGTGGCAGCCATAATATTTTCTTGTGTATACATTTTCTGTTGTATATATTTTTCTGTTCAAAATTATATATATATATATATATATATATATATATATATAGATCCTCAACACTCCCCCTTTCGTCCTTAATAATAATAGACTTTATTTATATATAAATATAATACAACAGTATATACCTACTTAGTGTACAACAAGAAGACATTGTACAAACAGTAAAGTCCAACTTAAGGGTTTTATGAGTTTTTTGAAGAAAGAAACAAATTTGATTTAAAAAGGATATTAGGTACAACAATATAAAAGGAATGAATGCGTATTATATCAAAAGATCAAAGGTCAAAACATTATATAAATTTTCTAATAAAAAAAAATTAAATACCGAAAGAAAGGGAAAGAACCTTGGAAAATTTTTACTTTTAAACATTTCTATAAACAATTAAATTATCGATGTTTATTATGTATTATTTTCGAAAAACGAAGTTAAAGGCAAATAGGTTCAATTAACCCTAAAAAAATTTTATGGAATGGTTTAGAATGAAATTTTTCTTCTATATACGAATGTAACAATAGTTGACCGAACATACTCTAAAAAACATTGTCTATGGTAAATGTAAAATCCCTACGGAGCTTGTCAGATGATATCTAATTTCTTCTACGTCCGGTCTAGGGTCATCCATTATTATTATATTATCCGTGTTCAATAATATCAACAACTACAATATACAATGTAGGTATATATATTGTATGTTCTCTATACAGTACACAAATGGGATCACAGTTCATAATTAAATTTAATCCAATAAATACGCACGCACATAAAAAAAAACTCTTCCCTATATACAATCCTCTTCAGCTTATATAATCTAATACAGGTGCGAAACGTTCTTGTTTTCATCTCATGGGAATAATAAAGAAACACGTCTCTGAACTGAACTGAATAATGGGTAAAGGAATAAGGAGGAGTGTATATAGTGAAAGACAAAATTCGATTACCAACTTATAGATTTCCCTTAATACACGGTGTTATGCTTATAAATGACTCAATATGAATAAATAATACAAAAAGCTATCAGGATTCATTTTAAACTTTTTTTATTTTTTTTTTTTCGAGATTTAATCTTATATAAAATTGTTTAAATTATCAAAAGAAAATAGATTGGGCTGAGGTCGTATACAAGTGTTTTTCTTTTTCATTCTCCTGTTTTTCTTTATTTTCTTTTCTTTTTCTTTTTCCTTTTTTATTTTTTTTTTATTTTCATTTAATGGATTTTAATTGAAGTATACGAAGTTAAGTTATATTAAATACACCAACTAATGAGAAAATATTATGCGGATGTTTAATTTAATTTTAAAATTGATTTTTAGTACATGCCTATTACTTGAGATTTAAGGAAATTAACACGCATTGAGATTGTTAAAAAAAACTCATTATCGCGACATTTAGGAAAATTAACAGCAACAAATACCTAATGGTGAACAAAATTTTCTAAAACAGTTTCAAATATTAATTCTAATTTGATTAAACAAATAGATGTCTTTCTTCATTAACCCCTTTATTAGTGATAAACGATTATTTAGTTCATTATCGACTTTCAATGTAAAAGGAGTATGATGATCTAACATCGAAGATCTTTTTCTCATTTAGTGGATAGCGAATTTTTCACATTTTATTTCACAACATTTCCACCCAGTTTTTACTTTCAAATATTTTACCATTGTCAACACCAACAATTCATGCATTTGTTCAAAGTAAATTTACAATAAAAAAGAAAACAATGTCAATTTATTTTACATTAATGATTTTCATTAAATATTTAATCTGATTTAGAATTTATATGGTTACAATAAATTAGGATTTTCTATATGAATTTTCCAAAATCTACATACATAATAATAATAATTGTACATATAATGTCCATTAAATTTACCAATATTCTCAATCAATTCTATAAATCCTATAAACTTTACCAAGAATAATAATAATAATAATAATAATCTCTAGTGAATAATGCAACTAACTAAATTATAATTGATTTATAGTTATTTTATTTGTTATAATAAAATAAAGTAAAGGAATAACAAATATCTAAACTAACTAAAATTTATCAATATTTGTATACATATTGAACTCATAATAATAGTACAAATCTTAACACTTCTAAAACAATGAAAATTCTAATTCATCTAAACCAGTATTGTTTATTTTAATTTACTTTGAATTGTGTAATTACACACACACACACACACACATATATATATATATATATATAAAGGTACGAGATGGTTAGGTAAATATTTTGACAAACTGAGTAAAATTTTGTACAACGATTCGTTTGTTTTAATAATTTCTACAAAAAAAAAAAAAAGTTTTCTTAAAACCTTTTAATAAAAATATTTACAATCAATTTTCTATGAATTTTTTTTTTCTTTTGGGTATGAAATTAAAATTGTTTCTTGTTCTTTCTAGAAATTAATTATAAATGTTAAAATCAATTTATTCAATCAATAATATGTAAAATATTTTCAATGATTGTCCATAAACCTAATAATTAATTTTAATCATTTTAATTATTTTAATTGAAACGGAAATTACAACAGGAAATACGGTAATTGTTTATTTCCGTATTATCGATTTAATAAATTAAATTTTGAGAAAAAAAATTGAAAAAGGAAAATTTTTGTTTGGATATTGTGTGAAAAATATAAATGTAAGAAAATAACGAATTAGATCAAATTAACGATCTGCTTTTGTTTTATTTATAAATTTTAGATTCTCAATAATATTTTGTTTAATTCGAAGGATTCAAAGGACAGTGATCGTTTAGATGATTATTTTCCTTCTTCTTCTTCTTTTTTTTATTGATTGATAACTTCGCTATTGATATTTTTAAGAATGTGAGCTTTAGTTGAAGCTTTTTAAAAATTTAAATTTTTTTATTTATCTTTGATCAATAATTTAATCGATTACATTTTTTTTTTTAATGAAAATTTCATTGATTGACTGATTTATTATTATATTTTTTTTTTTTTTGTTTTTTTCCTTTTCTTTTTTTTTATTTATTTCTGTTTGTCATTGAAACGCATTTAGAATCAAAATTCTTTATTTAACACAGCCGCATAGAAAATAAAATCGTATTACGATGATTTTTCAGTTTTTCCTTATAAACATAAAATCCAATTAATCAACCCAGCCGATGACACAAAATTTAAATATTATTAAAAAAATAAAAGAGGAAATATATAAATTAAAACGGAGACGGAGAGAGAGAGGAAAAAAAAAATCAAAGGACAAACATAAAAATTCAAACAAAACTCATATTTTTTTTTGTCTTCCTCTTCTTCTTCTTCTTCTTCCTCTATGTATGATATTTTCATGATTAAACATCTGTCTGTTGTAAGGTCACGTAGAAGGATAAATTGAATAGCCTTCAGATGTTTTAGTAAGGGATGATAGATGATCTACCAAAAAATCTACCCTTTAAGACATAAATAACTATATAAAAAATACTGTGTTTGCGTTTTGATGTATTGGATGTTAGTATCCTAATGGAATATTAATAAAGTTAAAGGAAAAAAAATAAAAATGAAAGAAAAGTAAGACGAATAAGGACAAAAACCGTGTGTCGGCGATTTTACAATATCCTTATGCGTATATATATTATATTATTATATATAGATGATATGATCCCCGCCTAGCTTATATTAGTGGCTATTATTCATATTCTGACTTAATATACAAAAGTCAGTTTCTTCTTTTATTATTATTTTTTTTTTTAATATTAAAGTTTGTTTTTTTTTTCCGTGTTTGCCTTTCGACTGAAATTTATTTTTTCATTTTTATTTCTTCTTTTTTTTTTTTGAAACGCGTCTCGTATTTTAATATTATTATTTGACATTTTTCAACTTTTAGCTGTCTCATTTTTTCTTGATTGCAATAAATGATTTGCATCGTATTTATATCGTCTCTCTTCCTCTTCCTCTTTTTCTTTTAAATAAAATGAATCTTTTCTATTCTTCATGTGAGACTGTGAATGATTATATGGACTTCATCATAAAAGAAATGAATTTATTAATCTTTTAAAATGTTGGATAAGAATTTTAATGGAAAATTTTTTCTATAAACCGTTCAAAATATTTTTTAGCTTAACTGTGATTAAATTCTTAACCACAAATCTGTCAATAAATTATATCAATGTTGAAATTCTATCTCAGCTCAATCCATATTATTTGCTTTTACATCAATCCACTTACATTTTATTATATTTTGGTCTTAGATCATAACACCAAAACTGAACGTACCAATAACCTCACAATCGATTTCACGAACATATGCTTCCAATTTGATATCAAAAAAATATCTTTCTTCTTTTCTGTTATATATTTTTGCTTATCAAACAAAAAATATATAAAACAAATCCTAAGCATGTATGTAATCACTATACCAACAAAAAAAAATAAAAGCGTAAGAAGTGAAAGCTGGAAAAAAGGGTTTGCATTTTTGTTGATCGATTTTATGTGTGTTAGATTTTTACCTTCAAGCTTTTAGTACTTTTTTTTTCCTGGGTGCTGGTTTCTTTTTCTTTCTATTTTTCCTTCTTTCATTTTCTTCTTCTTCTTCTTCTTACTTGTTTTTCTTTTCTATACTTTTCTTCTCCTTTATTTTTTTTTTGTGTACACGCCAGAAATTTATTACAGATGAATAAAACATTATTTTTGTTGTGAAACGAAACGAAATAAAAGAAAATACGGAAAAAGAAAAAGGATGAAAAAAAAGGATGAAAAAAGAATAAGAAAGAAGCTACTGTCATAAAATTATATCTGAATAAACATTGAGGATGAATATAGAACTCGCCATGTTTTATGGCTTAACATGATTTACTTGTGATAAGTGCATTTTGTTCATGAATATTTTTGTGCTTATCTGCGGTTTGTTGTCGACACGTTTTTTTTTTCTTTTTTTTTTCTTCTCTTTTTTCACCTCAAGAAAATAACATAAAAATTATTATACAACAAGATACGATAATTCAATATAGGTAAGTGAAAAAAAGTATATAAAGATGAAGAAAGAAAAAAAAATATGCGGATGTCCTTTAGAAGAAGTTTATTGGAATATACATTAAACGATATTATCGTAAAATCGATTTGAAATCTTTCTTCTTTTCTTGTGCTATAAACGAATTTATTTTTATGAACATTTTCTGGAATACATTTTTAACAAAAAAAATTTTCTTTCTTCTCACATGAATAATGTTTTCGTTTAACCGTGTTACTATTTTTATGTTAATATTTTTTTTTTTGTTTAAATAATTTATTCTGTATTTTCAATGATTAACGTTGATAAACATTTGATTGGATTAGTTAAATATAATAATATCGCTGATCTAGCTGATCTAAAGAAAACAGTTTATCTCTTGTTATTTTCTAAAGTAAATTTTAATTTAAATTAGTGTTTATCCCTTTCCATTCAAATGGGAAATCTTTGAATTGTAGAAGGATATGCATTTACTCTTC
Organism: Pedicia rivosa; assembly: GCA_963082725.1. Taxonomy (NCBI): domain Eukaryota; kingdom Metazoa; phylum Arthropoda; class Insecta; order Diptera; family Pediciidae; genus Pedicia; species Pedicia rivosa. Next base: position 7,463,288 of record OY720153.1, on the reverse strand, counting down.
ATCATTCTTTCATTTATATTATTATTTTGTACTTTCGAACAAATTACCTTCTCAGAATTTAATCTTTCACTTTATAATACTACAGATCTTATTGAAAATGTGATAATTAAAGAATAAAGGTAAATTACATTTTCAATCTGTGATTACCATTACTACTTTTAGACGGATGAAGAAGGGTGAGAAAAGAAAAAGAATTATCGTTGGTACATAGCTCTAACTCGTTATATAAAGACTAAAGATTTGATATAAAAGTTAATTCAAACAACAATGATTCTATCATTAATCAATTATATAAGACAAAGGTGACCAATTAATGCTTTTTTCTCTTTTCCTATTTTCTATACACTTCCTATGTTTAGATTTTCATGTACAAATAATAGAATGAATTTTCGGTTATTTTTATATAAATAAATATATTAGTATTCTTCTTCTTCTTCTTCTTCTTATATCCCCTTTCATTCAATCTAAATCGTGCAATCACTTAGTAAATCGACTACTATATAGTATATATTTTAGTTTTTGTCCTTATTGATGTTTTTCCTTCTTTTTTTGTCCTGTGTTTGTTCTATGTGTGTGGGTGTATATATATATGTATTTGATTCAATTAATGAAATGACAATCCTATTAATTATTATTCAACATAACATTATTTTTCTTTTCTTTTTTTGTTTGGTAAATTAATGTGACATTATTTTAGTACCAAAAAATATTGACGTACAGACAACCATTAAATTTATTTTTTATTTAATTTACCCGAAATTATATTTGAAGTAATTTTTTAAAGTGTACAATTTTTTTTATTGTTTAAAATTGGTGTAAAATTTAGCAAGAGAATTTCCTTCATCTGTACAATGTAAAATATTTCTTAATCAATAATTTATTAGATGATGAAATGAATTTTTTTTCTAGGAAAGAGCTTTTCAACAGAAAATTCCATTTATAAAATTGACACAACAATTAATTTTCTATCTATAAAAATCTTATATCAGAATATTATTAAAGTGCATTCTATCCTGTATACTTCATGATAAATTTTTGCAAAATATTCTATATTTTGTATTTACTGGATGCGATACTGCTTATCAACGTGTCTTTAATCAAATACTTAGGGATCTTATTTTATAATGTAATCTAAAAACCATTTATTCTATCACGGAAGGGTTGAATTCATGAACCTTATTAGAATCATAATAAAACACGTTTCAGAATATTATATCAATTTAATTTGATCCTTTACTCAGAATAATTGAGATATTTTTGTAATAAAAAAAAATATAATTTTAGAATTAATAAAAGAATTTGTTTCAAATGAAAAATTATTGGAAAGATATTAAGAATTAGATAAAATTTAATTTTCAACAAATTCTAGAGAGAAATTTAGGATTTTGGAATATTTTCTGACCCAAAAAATAAAATAATTGGACAAATTTAACTAATATGTATTGACATAAGGCCTATGAAATTCATATTAAATATTATTGCGTCAAACATATTTTGAAATTCGTTAAAAAAAAAATTAATAATGAATGAAAAGCAAATGGTAACGTATCGTTTAAAATCATAAACTGAAATTCTAGTCCTTTCTCTGTATATCTGGGTCATGACAAGATTCCCGTAGGGAAAATAAAAAGAAGTGAAAATAGGTTCGTTTTAGGATCGAAACTAATTTACATAAAAAAAATTAATGTTTTGTATTAATTTTCCAGAATGTATTTAAAATATTATGACAAAAAAAAAAAGAAGAAAAATATGAAAGTAGACGGACGAAAGGCGGAAAATAACTCACAATTAATCTCACCCTCATTCACCAGATTTGATGAAACCTCCGCATTTTTTTTTTTTTTGACAATAAACTTCTGATAAATTCTATCTTAAATCGGATGATTACTTTTCGACCCAATAACCCAGTTTCTTTAAAATTTTCATTTATTAGAAAACTACGTCCAAATTCTATTTTATTTTCATTTTATAGACCAACATTATTATTTTCGTCTTTCTTTCTATTCAAAATATAATTTCACCCATTTCAGTTTATTCCTAGATATGAGCAAAAAAAAAAAAATATTACAAAACTCTTTCAAATTTATGCGATTCATTCAAAAGTTCTCTATATTTAAAACGTGTAAACTTTTCATTTTTTTTTCTCTTCTCTCTCAAAAAAAAAGAAAAAAAAAAAAGAAAAAGAAGAAGAGAAAATGAAAATGGCTTTCCATTATAATAAACTTATATACTTTATATACCTGCAAAATTCGATCATCAGTCGTCGTCTTTTTCTATTTTTTTCTTTTTTGAAAATAAAATAAAATGGAAAATCTGCTCTAAATTAAATGATTAAAGCCTATAGATGTATAATATTTTAATGCTGCAACACATTTTTTTGTTGTTGTTGCTGTTGTTCCTTGACATCGACAGTACACCCAGAAAAAGGAAAAGAAAAAACCAAACTTTTTAAATAAATTTTTCCAATGACACTTTTTTTTTTTCGCCTATGAGCATAGAGATATTCTGGTGCAGGAAAAAGCGAAGTGTGATGAGGTACAGAGGAGATGGAAAATGTTTAAAATCAGACACGTTTTTTTTTGTCGCTCTCTGTACGTTCAGTATACTGAATTTTGGTATGAGAAAGAGTAATGACCGATTGAAATGAATAGGCAAATTTTGGTTATCGTATTTTTTATTTTTATTTTTTTTTTTTTTTGAGGTGGATATTCACAAGGGATGAAAAAAAAAATCACCCATCTCGTGCACACCAAAAAGGCAAAAATGTAAAGCAAAAAAAAAAAAACAAAATATTAAATAGAAAAGGATGTTATATTATTGGTTCATGTTTTCTATATGAACTTGTGAACTTTATTTATTTGTTGAGTTTATTTTTGTGTTATACAAAAAAAAAATCAATTTTCAAATTTAATAGAAAAAACGATAACTTAAATATTCCCGAATGTGATCCCTGCTATATATTTTTTTTATATAGAAGAAAATGGTACCAAAATAAAATCGGATACAAAAGAAAAATATAGAAAATTGCTTAAATACTGATTCACTGAAAATCTATTCGAACTCTTAACTCTTTCTTACTTTCCTATTACAGATAAGAATAACTGTATATGTCTTTGTCTCTTTCTTAGTTTCTTTTTTTTTATCCCTCATTTTCCTTTACTTTTCAAAACTATTATTATATAATCTCGATTGTGTTTGGTGTTGACTGACTTTGTATGTCATCAGATCGGATTGAAAATTTTCTCTTCTCTCTACAATACTTTTTAGTAGTGATTCTTATCTGAATTGGACGCTTTAAATCAGTTTACTACTTTAGTAAGACTGCGGTAAAGTTTATTTATACCAGTTTTAGAATTTAGTGGTTCTTTTTTTTTTTTTTTTATTTGGTTTTTTCCCTGTTTGTATTTTACTGTTAAGAGACGATGTCGGATTTAGATTCTTCTCTCATTCGTTTCGTTTTTTTTTTTACTGTTTTCCATGATGACTCTTAAACTTAATCGACTTTTGGTAGTCTGATCTTGATTAAAATGATAAAATAATGTATAAATTATGTTAACCCTTTATCGCATAAACTATTGAACTGCACGAATAATGGATTTTAGACAATCGTTTCATTTTATGTATGGTATTTTGATTAGAAACTCAATTTTCTCTTGTCATAATATTTATCATTATTTAGAAAGGGTTCAGAATTATTAACAAGAGTAACATAAATTATTAAGAAACAGAATATAGGAATTAGCACCAATTAAATGATTGACAATTTTTAAATTAAATTTGACAGAAACAAATAATAAATTAAATCAACTATTTTCACATAAATACAATTTATTTTCCAGTAAAAATATAATTCTTATTAATTCATTTTTACCCCAAAACCGTGCTGTATAAATAAATGTATAAACGTAAGGGGTAAGGGAAAGAATAGCAGCAAAGAGAAAGAGACAATACAGATCATAACACATCTTTATAGGGCCCACAAGTATAATTTATTGTAATAAAAAAAAAAAAAAAAACCTTTAAAAAATAGGAAATAATAAAACAAGTTCATTTTTATATTTATTTTTGTATATTTTATTTTTATTTTTAAAAAATAAAATAAGAAAAAAACAGAAAAAAAAAGTCAATTTCAATTAGTTTGTAATATATTTTTCTTCTATAGGTTCATTCCTTCCCTTTTCATGTAAACATTTTATAGCCTCAAACCATTTCCTTTCATTAAATTTTCATATTATATATCTAAAATGACGTTAGATTAGAAGACGACCCCTAAAGGAATAATTCTTCCGTATACATACATTCTATGTTTGTATGTATGTATATATTACAGACGACTAAACATTCATTGGATACATTATTTTGTAATAATATAAACTGACGATAAAATTAAATAAATTTTCTTATTTTTTCTTCTTTTTCTTCCTCTTCTTCTTATTTCGTTTGATTACCTTTGAGACATTTTTTGTACGAAAAAAAAAAAGAAAGTGCAATGTGTGTGTTGAATATAAAATGTTTAGATTATTTTTGTCATTACCTTTAGTACAGGTATAAGATGGAGTATCCAGTACGTAGACTTCTTTTCGTTGTTGTTGTTGTTGTATCTCCAAGACAGTCATGAGGTATATTATATTGAAATTAACAATGGTACACGAGAGTGTCATTAAAGAATTTTGTTTTGTTGTCTAGTTCATTCCACCCTATATGTTAATGGTAATACTTTCATTTCTTTTTTTTTCTTTTGATTATTATTGAAAGAATATTAATCGTCTGCGTATCGTACACTCATTAAAGTTAAAGTTAAAAGTTTCACACGCAATTCATAAATTTCGTATTCATTTTCTACAAATTATTTTTTTATTTAGAAAAAAATGTTATCATTATTAAAAATGAATACGAAGAGTTCGTCATAACTCAACACCTTTATTTTTACTATTTCTAAAGGTTAGTAAAGTTTCATTGAATTTCTAACACAAAATCTGGAAATAATTTTCTATAAACCATGAAAAGATGTGGAAAATTATAATCTGGTTACATACAAATGTTACTACGATTTTGTTAATTGCAGAACCATCATTGTCATCGTAGTTCCAATTTTAGACATAATTAAAGAAGTCTATCGGAGCGACCCCAGTAAAATCAGTTGATTTGCTTTTATTTGTTTTTCGCTGTAACTTTTCTTTTACGTTTTATACAATATAAATATAACCTTTGATCTCTGTTGGTTGAGAGAGAAAAAAAAAACAATTTTCTTTTTGTGGTCACATTTTCCTTTCTGTTTTTTTTTTTTGCTTTTTTGTATGAAATAAAATTCACAGCAAATTTTCACCATCTCATTAATTAAATGATGTCAGAACGTGTTTTTTCAGTCACTTTACCGAAATCAAGAAAAAAAAAATCCTTTAAACATTTAATTAAAATAAAATAAAATAAAATAAAATAAAAGTAAAATACAAAAAATAAAAAAAAAAAACAGAAAGAAAGTAGAAGTTGATGAAGAAGAAGAAGAAGAAAATCCAGCCGCCCTTTTTCTGTATAAAATAATTAAATTGATCACAAGAGGAAAATCCTTAATTACGGTCATATACTTTTCTTCTCTCTTTCTTTCCGTTTTTCTTTTCTTTTCTTATTTTGATTTACCATTTTCTATTCAAACATTAAAGTATCATTAAATTGGTCGAAAATCATTTGGGCAAAAAAAAACAACAACAACAACAAAATACAAAATAGAAGAAAAAAAAACCCCTTTTTTAAAGTCTTCATTTTATCGTTTGAAATGCAAATATTTGGAAAAACGATTTCTAATTTATTGAAGTTTATTTTTCAAAAAAAAAAAGGAAAGGAAAATTAAGAAGAAAATACAAAAAGAAATGAGAAAAATCACAAACACATTTCCAAATCGTTTTTTATAAATCAAAATCATTGTCTCTAATAGAAAATTATTTCCTCGAATTGAGGATGAATAATAAGGAAAAGGGATGTTAAGGTTTTTGAACCTAATTGAAATTTTTAGATTTAATTTTTGTTTATTTTTATTTTTTCTTTTTTTCGTTAACTTTTTTTTTCGTGTAACTTTTTATAAAAGATTTTAAAATTGATTTGCGATTTTTTTTTTTAATTTCAATCTTTAACTGATTATTTACACTTTACACTGTTCCAGTGTTAATTTCGTTGAAAAATTCGTCACTATTTTAATATTTGTCTAAAATCAGTTGAATTTTGTTGACTTCCCTAAAAGAAACAATGAAATTTAATATTTTAATTTCAATCGAAAAATATAGACGTGACATTACTGATTGGTAAGATTTTATTATTTACATATTTTTATCAATTAAAACAATTTAGCACAAATTTAAAAATGTTACAGTACTGAATTGAGCATAGACGGTACTCAATTATACTGTTACGAAGCACTAAAATGACATCTAATGGCGAACACAAAAGAAACAAAAATGACATCTATTAACAATTCGAAATGAAACAACTTCAAACAGGACACATACTGCCATCTACTTCCGTTTTGGAGAACTAACGCGAAATATGAGTTGGGTTCAGGAATGCTGTGACGACTATAAAAAGGCCGAGAAAGTTGTATTCGATCTCTCAAATCTACCAGCCTTCAAGGAGTAAAGAAGTCCAGTAAAGAAGTCCAGCAGTAGAAGTCCAGTAAAGAAGTCCAGCTGTAGAAGTCCAGCAGAAGAAGTCTTGGAGAAGAAGTCCAGCAGAACCTAATAAGAAGGAAGAGCCCTGGAATCCAGCCTAAAGAGGAAGCTTGTACTGAGGCTTTTGCAAGGCCCGACTCTTATAAACGTACAACCGGTGAGAAGTAGCGAATTGTAAGAAAAACAGAAAAATAAATCTTATAAACGTACAACCGATGAGAAGTAGCGAATTGTAAGAAAAAAACAGAAAAATAAATTACTTTGTTTTGTTGTTAAAAAGTTGTTGTTGTTTTATTAATTCAACGAATTGGAGAATATCCCAAAAGTTGTAACATTGGTGTCAGAAGTGGGATCTCTATAGCGTTGAAGAAAAATAAAATAAATAGCAATTATGTCGCAAACAGACAAAATAATAGAAATGCTGGAAGCAAGTACTCGTACTCACAAGTTGGAGAGAGAAGAAGACCTAAAGTGCCAACAACAACTAAAGGTGGATCTACAGGCTGCGCAAAGGCAACTCATGTATTCAGTTCAAGAAGAAATCAAGAGCGAGGTGAACCTTATGCGGCAAGGCATCGAAGAAACACGTAATCACTTCGAGAGTCGTCTCAACGAAGAAATTGAAGCCTTGAGAAAAGAATTTCAACGTTTTGGGGATTTATCATATCTGGCTAGACAGGAAACTCCAGAAATGATTCTACCAAATCAAACCAACCTGGAGTACGGAACCTTCTCCGGGAACATTGCACCATTGACTAGCAAACAGAAAATGGCATCTACCGTGGATCAGACCACAAATCCTTTTCTGCCTGAAGTGAAAGATGATGAAGTGCTGACACATATAGCAAACATAAGACCAACCCAATCCTTAAATCCTTTCTTAGTCGACAATGAAGGTCTCCCGAAAATAGAAAGCCTGAACAATTCAAATCCTTTCCGCGCAGTTCATTCCACCCAAGTCAACCTTAAAATTAAACCATATCCTTTTGACGGATCTACATCCTGGAAGGAATATCTCACCCAATTTGAAGTAATAGCAACTGCTAACTCGTGGGACGATGGAATCAAGGCATTGCATCTGGCTTCCATGTTAAGGGGACCATCACTTTCTGTATTTCAGAATATGCCAACAGAAACCCGAAGCAACTATGAGAGTTTAATAGCGGCGCTAAATCTGAGGTTTATGGAAGAAAGCCTATACGAACTGAATCACGCCAATCTGCGTTACCGTGTCCAAAAACCTCGAGAGGAACTAAGTACTTTTGCTGCTGACGTAGAAAAATTGGCTCGGGCAGCTTTCAAGGACTGTCCAATAGACGCACAAGATCGGGTTGCAATGATGCAATTTCTAGATGGGATTGAAGATGCCGAACTTCAGTATTTGGTACGCATGGGGCAACCAAGCTCTCTCACAGAAGCGCTAACTAAGGCGATCGAATGTAAAGCTTGCAAACTTGCTACCAGAAGTAATCACCGAGTGATCCGATCTACGGAAGTTTATTTACCAACCGAAGGTGACAACTATGCAACTCCAAGAGATTTTAATCCGAGACGTTCCAGACCTGCTCCTTGGTGGCGCAGACGTAGGGGACTAGTCAAAGAAGCTCCAAGTTTAGACCCACCTAGTGCAACTCAACCTCCAAGTTCGGGAAACGAACCCCGGTCGGATTAGAGGGGCCTAGTCTGACGAAGGTATCTGAAAAAGCCTCCAATATTATCATCAACTCCTGCCAAACTTCATTTAGTGGCTTAGTGCTTCTTGCTCATATAAATAAGACAGGTTGCCGCATCACAATCGACACTGGAGCCAATGCAACCTTAATTAGCAATAAACTATGGAGTAAAATTAAGAAGAATGGCTCTGAGCTCTTCCCAAGTATGATCATTCTAAGATCCGTTACAGGAGAAAAAACCGCCATACTGGGAGAGACGTTCGTCAACCTTCACATAGGAAGACAAAAATTTTGGCATAGGGTTCTTGTAGCTGAGATACCAGACGAATGCATCTTGGGAATGGACTTTTTGTCCCTTCATAAATGTGTCTTGAATCTAGGTGAAACATCCATGCGACTGGCTGATGAACTGATCAAGCTAAAATCCGAGGATCAGCTGAAAGAAGAACAATCCGTGAACGTAGCTGAAGTTATTCCAGACTTAGGATCATTGTTTGATGAGAACGCAGGTTTATTCAAAACCAGATCCATTGGGGAAAAAGAAAGTTGCAAAGATTTCGAGGACGAGCAAGATCTGATGAAATTTCAACAAATATCCATTCCAAACTGTGAAAGATCTGGCAATTCCTTAGCGAGACATTTGAACCAGATTCTTCAAGAGGCAAATGAAAATTTGGAATTGCCTCAAAGAGCTAAGCTAGAGGAACTGTTGATTAATTTTCAAGATGTGTTTTCAAAGGACGGAGAAGATGTTGGAAGAACCATGCTGGTAACGCATCACATTGATATTGGGCAGCATCAACCCTTGCGGCAGGCTCATCGCAGGCTTCCGTTTGCAAGGTTGAGTGAAGTGGAAGAGATTGTAAAACGAATGCAAGATCAAGGTGTTATCAGGCCCTCGCAGAGTCCATGGGCATCTCCAGTGGTACTAGTGAAGAAGAAAGATGGTAGCACCCGATTTTGTGTTGATTATCGCCGACTAAATGAATACACTAGGAAAGACTCATTTCCACTACCCAGGATTGATGACACCCTCGACGCCGTATCTGGATCCAGTTGGTTTTCTACTCTTGATTTACAGAGTGGTTATTGGCAAGTTGAAATGAATCCCAATGACAAAGAGAAGACAGCGTTTACTACTGGTACCGGACTATGGGAATTCAATGTCATGCCATTTGGACTTTGCAACGCTCCGGCTACATTCGAAAGGTTAATGCAGCGAGTCTTGGATGGTTTGTCTGGAAAAACATGTATGGTGTACTTGGATGACACTATCGTATTCGCGAAATCCTTTGAAGAAGAGTTAGAAAATTTGAACGAAGTCTTGCAGCGATTACGGGCAGCCAACCTTAAACTCAACCCCGCTAAATGTCATTTATTCCAGAGACGTGTTAAATATCTGGGGCACATTATTTCGGGCAATGGAGTAGAGACGGACCCTGAGAAAACAAAAGCGATTAAGGAATGGCCTCAACCGAGGGACAAGCACGAACTGAGAAGTTTCCTGGGACTTTGCACATACTATCGGAAATTTGTGAGTTCATTTTCAACGAAGGCAAAGCCACTGCATGAGCTCACCGAAGAAAAGAGACAATTTGTATGGACCGAATCTTGTAGAAATGCCTTTGACCAGCTCAAACAAGCTTTGATGACATCTCCAGTTCTTGCCTATCCTCGCAGTGAAGGAGATTTCATACTTGATACGGATGCCAGCAACGTAGGAATTGGTGCTGTTTTATCCCAAAGCCAGGATGGGTACGATCGTGTGATATCGTACTACAGCAAAACATTGGGGAAAGCTGAAAGGAATTACTGCACTACAAGGAAAGAATTGCTAGCCGTCGTTAAAGCTGTCGAACATTTTCATCCTTACTTATATGGGAGGAAATTTGTTATTCGGACTGATCATGCAGCTTTACACTGGCTGCTGTCGTTTAAAAACCCTGAAGGACAAATAGCGAGATGGTTGGAAAAGCTTCAGCAGTATGACTTGCACATAATACATCGTGCAGGTCGAATTCATGGCAATGCAGATGCATTATCCCGACGTCCTTGTATTGATGATCCATGCCAGCATTGTAGTCAAAAAGAAGCCAAGGAATGTGAAATTCGCCGCCTTCAAGTGACGACCGAGGAATTCAATCTCGACCAGCTTAAAGAACAGCAAGAAACCGATGATGAACTTAAGCTTGTACGACAATGGAGTCAAAATCAGAAGCGGCCAGAATGAGAAGACGTCGCTGCTATGAGCAAAAGGTTAAAGTCCTATTGGGCCATTTGGAAATCACTCACTTTAGAAAATAATGTGCTGTATAGGAAATGGGAAGCTAATGATGGGCGAAATACAAAGCTTCAACCAATCATTCCAAAACGACTTATTAGTGTTATTTTACGAACATTTCATGACTCCCCATTTGGAGGTCATTTTGGCGTAAACAAAACCCTAAACAAAATTAAGGAGAGGTTCTTTTGGATTGGGTGTCGTGAAGATGTCGAAGATTGGTGTCGGCGCTGTGACATTTGCGCTGCAAAGAAAGGTCCTGCTCGAAGAACACAAGGTCAACTAAAACTTTACGTAGTAGGCGAACCGTTCGAAAGAATCGCTATAGACATTCTGGGTCCTCTACCAGCGACTGATAGAGGTAATAAGTACATTTTGGTGGTCAGCGATTATTTCACAAGATGGCCGGAAGCCATTGCTTTACCAGACCAAACAGCAGAGACAGTTGCAGATGCTCTAGTGGAACAGGTCATATCACGGTTTGGTGTACCCAAGGAGTTACATTCCGATCAAGGACGAAATTTTGAGTCAGAGGTTTTCAGCCGATTGATGAAGTTGATGGGCATTCACAAAACAAGAACAACCGCACTCCATCCTCAATCCGATGGGCTTGTGGAGAGACTTAATCGCACAATATTACAATATTTGGCAAAATTTATTGATACCAGTCAAACTAACTGGGATAAAATGCTACCTTTATTTCTAATGGCCTATCGGTCCGCAGTGCAAGAATCCAGTGGGCAAACGCCAGCAGCAATGATGTGTGGGCACGAAATGAGTCTACCCATGGAACTCAAGACTGGACTTGTTCCTGGCACTGAGCTGGATCATAACACTAACGACTATATAACACAACTTAGAAGAAGGATTCAGGTGACTCATGATTTCGCTCGGAAAAATCTAAAGATTGCTGCAGGGCGAATGAAGACAAGGTACGACATTAAAGCCAATAATCCATCTTTAGAGGAAGGGTCCTATGTGTGGTTACATAATCCACAAAGAAGAGTTCGCCGTTCACCCAAACTTCAATCAGATTGGGACGGGCCTTACAAGATAATTACACGCATAACTGATGTCACATACAGAATCCAAAGGACGCCACGAACTAAACCAAAAGTAGTCCACGTCGACCGGCTAACGAAGTATAATGGCAATAACATAGCTGCGTGGGTAGTTAATCGAGACGATCAACTCTAAGAGGGGGATAATGTTACGAAGCACTAAAATGACATCTAATGGCGAACACAAAAGAAACAAAAATGACATCTATTAACAATTCGAAATGAAACAACTTCAAACAGGACACATACTGCCATCTACTTCCGTTTTGGAGAACTAACGCGAAATATGAGTTGGGTTCAGGAATGCTGTGACGACTATAAAAAGGCCGAGAAAGTTGTATTCGATCTCTCAAATCTACCAGCCTTCAAGGAGTAAAGAAGTCCAGCAGTAGAAGTCCAGTAAAGAAGTCCAGCTGTAGAAGTCCAGCAGAAGAAGTCTTGGAGAAGAAGTCCAGCAGAAGAAGTCTTGGAGAAGAAGTCCAGCAGAACCTAATAAGAAGGAAGAGCCCTGGAATCCAGCCTAAAGAGGAAGCTTGTACTGAGGCTTTTGCAAGGCCCGACTCTTATAAACGTACAACCGGTGAGAAGTAGCGAATTGTAAGAAAAACAGAAAAATAAATCTTATAAACGTACAACCGATGAGAAGTAGCGAATTGTAAGAAAAAAACAGAAAAATAAATTACTTTGTTTTGTTGTTAAAAAGTTGTTGTTGTTTTATTAATTCAACGAATTGGAGAATATCCCAAAAGTTGTAACAATACTAAATTGTACTAAAGAAAGAAAAACTTTGTGAATTTAACTGAATATCTAACTGATCTCTAACAAAAAGTTAATTCGTGAAAAAGTCGTGCACTGAAAAAAAAACATTTCCAAAGAAATTTAGTTAAATCACAATAGAAGTATCAAGCTTTGAGCGCTCGTATGTTCCCTCTTGATTAGAACAGGGGTGGCAATGACTGTTAGTGAATATTGAAAAATTCACAACAAAACATCAAATATCAAAAGGCAAAAATTTGATAAAATCATCATTTGTAGAGAATTGAAATCGGATTAATTATTCACAATTCATTAAATGAACGGATTGATAATCATAAATTAAATTGAAATAAATTTTAAATAGGCGAGTATGAAAATTTGATTTCAAATTAATAAAAAATACCTAATGACTTATAAGGTTACATTCTTTCTTTATTTTATAGATGGTCATTGTATAAAATTTTATTATGTTTTGTGATCATTTAAATGGAAGATTTTCTATTTTAATTGAATACAATTAAAATATATTTTTATTTTATTGCCTATCTAATCTAACATACCGTAGTTGAATAAAAGGTTTACTGAATATTTTAATTGTCTTTTATAAAATAATATAATAAATTTAGGAGTATCTGTTTAAAGTGAGGTCAACAAAATTCTAAAGGACACTAAAAAGATGTTATTGTCTCTTTTTTTTTTGTGTTTTATTAATTGTGAATTTTATTGTATAACATTTTGTTGTTGTTGTCATATTTAGATTAAATTTATATTAAAAAATGTTTGTACTTTGAGATTGTTTGGTATGCATACAAAATTTTAATTAGCAGCATCCCACTCCTCAATAGCTGCGATATTATTAAACAGAAGACTGATACCAATTATAGATCACGAAAGAACCATCTCTCTCTCTGGAGAGAATTTGTACAGTAATGCAAAGTTTTCGTTATGATTTTTTTTAACATTAAACAATTTCACATAATTATTTTCTTTTTTCCAATTTCCTTAGATTAAAATCATTTCCATTCTAAAACAAAATTCAATAATATTATCCGTGCTTTTAAAATACAAAGCAATCCCCTCCTCACAACTAACAATTCAAAGGAAGAGTGAGAGAGAGAGAGAGGGAGAAGATACGAATCTAATTAAATTCAAGGTTTAAAAGTATTAAAATTTACAAGTTTCAATTGACGACAAAAATTTTAATCACTCAAAATCACTATATACATTTTTTACAACAACAAACAGAAAAAAAACAGCAACAACAACAACAACAAAAAAAGGGAAAAAAGGAAAAAAAAATGGAGAAAACAGCTGTAACATTGCGTAACCCCTCTGTTCAATTTTTCTTGTCTTCTTTCTCATTTTTCTTCTTCTTCTTCTTCTTCTTTTTCTTCTTTTGCTGTCATTTCTCTATAATTCAAAAAGGATTTTCATAATCCCTTTTCCGCTAGGCATAAAATATTTTTTTTGTCAAAAAAAAAAAAGTAAAAGAAGAAGAAGAAGAAGAAAAAAATAATTTACATAATTTTATTCAAAACAAAACAAAAAAAAAAAAAAAAAGGAAGAAAAAAAAAATACGGAGAGAACTTTGGGTTGTTTTTTTTTTTTGCCCAGTATTCGATAACAATAATTAATTTTAATTTTATTACCAGGAAAAAACTAATTAAAAAATTATCCTTTTATAAGGAAAAAAAAAAGAAGAAGAAGAAGAAAAGAAATAAAAAAAAAAATAATAAATGATAAAAAGAACAGAAAGAAAAAACGAACAACAAAAAAATTGACTACTCTGAATTATCCTGGTTCTTTTTTTTCTCATTTTCCACGCAATTCTTTTTTTTTCTTTTTTGTTGTTGTTGTTGTATTTTTTTTTTTTTTCATTTCATATAATTCTGTCAGTAGATGAGATTAGATTAGAGCGCGAACTGATCAGTTTCATCTTAATAATCATTTTTTTTTTGTCTCCTTTTTCTCCTCCTTTCATATTGTACCCTTTTACTTTTATTTTATTTTTTTTTTAATTCGCTTTTCTTTCCCTACCCGCACACACCCCTTTGGTATGCATAATATATATATTTGTCTTCGGTGTATATATTTGTAGAGAATATCATCAAATAAACCGAAAAGGATTATCCAAAAAAAGGATCCAAAACAAACACAGTATTCAATTAATAAAGGATAAACAAATTATTTATAGATTAAGATTAGAGGGATCTTACCCTCCTGATTATGGAGGATTTTTGCTTTGATGTAAACACTTTTTTTTTTTCGTTTTTCCGTTTTTCTATTTCCTTTTTATTTTCTTTCATTTCATTTTCTGTTGTTATTATTATTGTGTTTATTGAAAATTTTCTTTTCATTTTTCTTCCTTATTTTCTTGTATTTATTTATTTACTTTTTTTTTACCATATAAAAGAAAATATTTATTTTTCTTGATAGATAAGAAAATTTTTTTTCATTCTCAATTAATTTCTCTTTTGTATACAATATTTATTTTTTCCTTCATCTTCCTTCTTCGTTCTTCTACTTAAAACCATTCTCTACACTCTTCTTCACAATCTTCTACATCTTTATTTAGATTATTTATCATCATACACATACACACTCACACACACATACATCAGGTATACCGTTAATCCCACACACACAAATATACACTAACAAACACACAGAGAGAGAGAGAGAGAGAGAGAGATAAAGAGAGAGAGAGACAATTGGTTCTATCATATTGAATTATTTTTATATACCTGAACGAATGAAATTCAAATAAAATGAACATTTTTTGTTTTCTTTTTTGTTGGTTTATTTTCTTCTGTATAAATATAAAAGAGCGAATAAAAGAATCAATTTTAAATTTGATTTTATTTATACGAATGAAAATGTGGAATTGTTGTTTTTTTTTTTGTTTTGTTTTGTTTCATTTTTTGTTTTTACTTTTTTCTCTTTCTTTCTTTTATTTTATTTTTACAATTTTTTTTTTTTTTTAATTTATTTATATTTATTTACATACAGTACAGAGGAGATGCAACAACAACTGTTACAACAATAACAAACAGATAAATAAAAAATAAATAAACAGGATTGAGTGAATATTGCAAGAAAACAACAACAACATGAAAACAATTTTAAATTTTTTTTGCTTATACAAATTTTGTTTATTTTTGTAGGCGAACAAAATGCACCGGTAATTTTTGTTTGCACATCGTAGAATCGCATCATCTCACCTTCATTGTGAAATTTACAAAAATTAAAGGAAGTAAAAAAAAATGTAAAAAGAATTTATTTTAGATTTATTTAGATTGAAGGAACCCTAAAAAAAATGGGCAATTTTTTAAATTTTATGCTAACTTACACAAAACTTCTGGATGGTGACGAAGATAACCTGAAGTTTAGTCCATCTGCAATTATTTGTCTGATGTCTGATCGTACACTTACACTAATTTTCCATAGATTTTCACTTCAGATTTTTCAGAATATCTGAATAGTTATAATTTCACTAATCAAATATTTATTTTCTTCAAACGGAAAGAGTGAAATTAATTTGATTATTAAAAAACACGTTAATTCAATTTTGAATTCTATTGTAATTTTTTTTTTTTAATTCTATTTGATTGAATTTCTAATTTCAAAAATTGTTATAATTTTATATATTCACTTTAATATTTCAATCAAGAAACTCAATCTAAAACACAATCAAATTAGTTTCAATGAAAAGCACAATCTAATCAATGTTGTCCCTTTTCAATATTAAACGCCATCGATTATGATCACCAAAAAAAAAAAATAAAGCACTAAACTAAAAACATGAACAATTCGCTTCTCGTATAAACACTTTTTTTTTATATATAAATTATATTTTTATATTTACCCCGTGGAGTACAAAATAAAATACATTATGTTATTTTTTTGTTTTATATAAGTGAATATGTATAAACACACACACACACATCCATACACATTCCATTATATAAATATCTATATATACAGAAGTGAATAGAATATATAAGTCCAAATTCAACAATTAGTTCAATTAGTCCCAATTGTATAATTTCTAGGGACATCGCGTGAGTGAAATGATAATTATCTTGTCTACTTTTATAGATTCTGTTGCTTTGATAAAAGAAATGAAATAAATAAATAAATAAATAAATAGAGACAAAAAAAAATATTGTAATAAAATAATCATATTGAATTATATTGAAGTTGCCCCTTTTTTTCTCTCTCTCTCTCTTTCTCTATTTTGTTATCCCTGTGCTTCTATTTATGTTTTTTTTTTTTTTTTGAAGTTGAATAAAATTGACGTAATGTAATTATGAGTTTTGTTTGGTAATAACTTTAAGTGGCTTTGTATTTTAGTTGTTTCGTTTTTATTACAGAAATATATTTTGGAAACTTAGCTGAATAATATTTATGTCTAAATAAATTTATCAAGAGAACAAAAAAAAAACGGCACGGTTAATTGATTACATTCTTTTTTGTTTTTTATTCATTTTATTTACAGATAAGAAAAATACCTTTATGGTCATAAGTTTAAGTTTACTTTCAATTGGAATATTCCCATTATTTAGATAGGTTATAGTGATGGAATGTAATCAAGTCTGATAGAATACTTATCTTCTCCAAACGGATTTCTAATCTCTCTGAAAAAAATGTTTTCATTCAATCAGAATCTAATCAGAATTAAATAAACTAAAAGTATTAAAAAAATTTACTAAATAAAAGTATTAATTTTTCCGTTTAATCAAAATGACACTTTAACTTAATTTTTATATATTTATTTTTTTTAAATAAATTAAGTGAAATTCATGTTATATATTTATACGATAATATTTAATGTTTTTATTTGTTAGTTATGTTACTTGAACATTATACAAATTTATTGACATCTCGTCACTTCACTCATGTTATTCCCTGATGGCATGAAAATTCGTAACATATATAATATAGATTTTACGTTAAACTTTTAGGTCCCCTCTTGATCACATAAAACCACAAGATTGATGAGGCTTCTTGTTCCTATATTATTATTATTATTATTATGATTATTATAATATCGCTTTCAAATATGTATATATAAACCTTCATTCTATAACCACCCCTATTTAGTATTTCTCTACCATTATATAAGGAAGTTTTGTTATGAATCCTTTCAAGTGTGACATATTGCGTATAGTTTTCTTATATGTACCTACCTTTTTCTTTCTTAATCAATACCGGTGATTTCCATCAAACCTTAATCCTTAATAAAATGCCTAAAGGAATCCTTGTATATTTATATATTATTTGCCAAACCCCCACCAACTCCCTTCCATTTTATTACTTTTATTATTGGTTTAGGCAAATTTAGCCATTTTATATTTGTAGGTGAAAATGCTAAATATTATACGACAGTATGATGTTTAACTTTTTTCAAAAGACAACAATAAAAAGTAAAAAAAAAAAACGGAACATAAATATTTTGATTCAAATAAAAAAATAAATAATTGTTTTTGTCACGAAATAAGAAAAAGAAAAGTAAAAAAAAAAAAAGAAAAAAAGGGAAATAAAAAAAGGAAAAGATTTTTCTTCCTCATTTTTATGTATAAAAAAAAAAAAAACTTTTTTAATATTCTATTTTTATTTTCTTTATTTTCTTCTTATTATTATTTTTTTTTTCTTATGCCCAAATCGTAAAAGATGAGAAAATAGTTTTATGAAAATCTATTTTGCATAAAATTTTTATAAAAACAAAAAAAAAAAAAAAAAAACGAAGAGAGAAATAAAATGAAATTTTATTTATTTGTGCGGTTTAAAAGTTTTTTTTACCAAAAATGAAAATATTGATCGAATGATTGTCTTAAACTTTAAACTTTTTATATAAGTTTTAAATTGTTCAATAAAGTAAATTCTTTTCTTTTTGTGCACAACAACATTACATAAATTACACAGAAGAAAAAAAAGACTTTAATACAATTTGTTGTAAATTCAAATTTATGTCATCGACAAAAAAATACATTTTGCCAATTACAGAATAGAAAATAAATTAAAATAATCATTAATATGAGTTCGAATCATAGAATCTATAAAATTAATAAACCTAAATCCTCCCTTCATATATTCAATATCAGATATAAGGCCCTTGGGCAGATGTAATAAATTCATATATTCTGGGTAGTAGCATTGGGGCATATTGTGACCAAATGGACAATCCAAGTCATGGAATCGTGTACTGAAATAGTAGATCATGTGATAGCAGATTAAAGACACAGGCTAATTAGATAGATTATATCCGCAGGATATAAACACACATGACTTAAATTATACATCCTTGTTCTCAAATCCAGATCAGATGAGTTGTAATGTTTACGATGGAAAGGATGTCCGTGTTTTATACAACGATTTTAATTAAAAGAAAAATAAGAGGGTACATTTACTAATAGAATTACAAAAACTCGTCATAAGAATATTTTCTAAAGACGAATAAAATCTTTTTGAGACTTTTATAAGTTATGATTTATGAAAGAGGGAATTTCCGTTTTTATTTTCTTGGTCAGTTTTTTTTTTTCTTTATTTGTAGTTGTTGTATATAATTTTCAATTATAAGATTATTTATTGATATTATTACAATATTCTTAATAACAATTATTTTTCCGTATATCAAGATGAAAAATGTTTTTATATTAATGAGAATGACATCTTCTTAATCACAATAATTGAACGTCAAATATAAATAAATAGAATCAATTCTAGTATATTGGAAAAGAAAAAAAAAAAAACGAAGAGCCAAGAGAAGAAAAAAAATGTGTGGGTTTCTGTTCTTTCGATTATTTTGTTTTTTTTTTTTTTGTTTTCTTCCTTTTTATATTTAAGCTCACTAACAACTTCACCAAAAGGTATTACACTCACATAGCAAATTGTCTCAGCTTTGGATTTATGTCGTCTTGAACTAAATTGATGTTTGTTGAATCAAAACACAAACGAAAGGATTTATTTATTTCCCTTTTTTTTTTCACCACTTTTTTTTTTTTCATCTTCCTTCATCTTGTTCTTTTATCTAGAATTATCTGTTTCTATGTATGTATGTATTTGTGTTATCTGTATGTAGATGTATATATAGAAATACATTTAAGTTGACACATAAGATTTGATATCATTAATTATAACGTTTCTTAACAATTGGAAAGTTTTATAACATTGTGAAAAATATTTATTTTATTTTTCTAGAATTTTGCTGAAAAAAAAAAAAAAAAAAAACTTTGATCAAAAGTTCAACACAAAAAGCTTTATTCGTATGATTGTGTAATGTCCCATCAAAAAGAAAAAAAAAAGAAAGTAAAATAAGAAAGAAAGAAAAAAAAAACAAACAAACTCACAGAAACACTAACAACAACAACAACAACAACAACAACAACAACAACACCAACAACAACAACAACAACAACACAAGAAAAATTGAACTTTTTTTTTTATTTGTGTCGTTACAATTTTTGTTGTTTGTTGTTGTGATTTGTTCTTGTTTTCATCTACTTATATAATTCTTAACATTTCCATCATTTTATTGTATTTCATTCTATGCAAAAAAAAAGCTTAAAATCTACCGAAGGACAAAGTAAAAAATGATTAAAAGTATAAAAGTTTAAAAACAATCCCTCAAGCACGTCACTTACCCATCTCAAAATGTTTCCTTATAATTTTATTTGAAAGCGAATAACGTGAAGAATAAAAAAACAAAAAAAAAAAACAAAAAAACAAAAATACAAAAAAACAAAAAAAAAAACTAAACAAGAATAAAAATTGGATAGAACAATAACAACAAGAACAAAAGGGAAGATACCCTTTAAAAGATTACACATATTATACATTCATATAACAAAAAAATTGAGAGAAATATATAAAATCGAAAATTAAACAAAAAAATAACTGAAATTCTTAGTTTCCGATTATTTTGGAATTTCAAATATTCTTATATAATGCTACAAAATGTCTGAAGTTATAAAATGTCAGAGTAGAAAATTAATTCCAGCATAAGGGAGTTATTCCCACTATTCCCTTCTTCACATTTTAAGTTTTTTTTTCTTCTTCTTCTTCTTCTTCTTTCTTTGTTGGTGTAGGTTTATTATTTTTCCTTTTACATATTTTTCTTTCGTACTTATTCCAGTATATTATTTTAGCTATCTGATCAAACAAGTACATAGAGAAAATATAAGAAAAGGGGTACACAAATACAAGATACACCCAACACACATCATACACCAAAAAAAAATAAATATTTTGATATACACGATATACAATTATATGTTGTACATTAATACTGTATTTAACTATTTTTTTTTTTTTCTGTTTAAAAAAGAAAATAAAATAATAGGAGAAGGGAAAAACAGAAAAACAGAAACAAAAAAAAAAAAAAAAATAAAGTAAATATAAAAGTATCCAACAAACAAGAAAAAAAAAGTTAAATGACATTACGAAGTTGAGTTTTCATGTTGTATTTATATATACAGTAAATAAGCACATCGAAAGCTTTACTGTATTTATTTTTATTTTCTCATTTTTTTCCTATTTTTCTTCTTTTTTTTTTACTTTTTATTTTTAAAGTTTTAAAAAAAAAAATCTTCTAGAAATTTGTTATTGTTACTTTTTTTTTTATATTTTAAATTGAATATAGAGAAAATGAATGAAAATCGTTCTTTGTGTCCTGTTTTTTTTTTTTTGTAAAATTTTAAATTGTTGAAATTCAAAGAAAAATATGTTACTGCAATATGATTATATGTTGCTAGATTGTTGTTGTTGTTGTTGTTGCTATTCTGTTTTTCTTTATGTTATTTTTTTTTAATAAATTGTGGATTTATATTTTCTTTTAATAATATAAAACAATGTCGAAAATATTGAACACGCAACCACGGATAAACGAACACAATGAACTTTTTTTTTTGTTTTCTCTCTTTTGTCTAAAGTCCAAAGAAAACTATTTTAGTTAAACGGTTTAAACAAAAATTGAACGAACATACTTTATTATAACAACATAAAGAAAAAAAAGTAGTTCATAAAACACAATCAAAGAGAGAGAGAGAGAGAGAGAAAGAGAGAAAAAAAGGTACAGAATGCATTATTCATATATTCCTTCCTTTTCCTTCTAAAATTTAATCATAATTTATTTTATTATACAATCTCGTTCAATAATGGTCAACCAGACCAGAAGCCCACAAAAAAAAAAAAGAATGAAAGAGAAAAAAAAAATATTGAAGAAGAATCCAAAGTAACAAAAAAAAAAAAAAAAATTCACACAACACATCCCCACAAGGAGTGACACAAACACACACACCAAGCGATATTATTACACACAAAAATCGTCATCGATTTCATATTCAGGATTACCATACCAAATATAATAAAGATTTATGATCTTAAATCATGGATATGGATAAAAAAAAAGAAGAAGAAGAAGAAGAAGTATAGAAAAAAGAAAAAGAATGAGAGAAGAGGAGCAGTGTGAGAAGAGAAGAGAAAAATTATTATTGATCCGCATTATCAAACTATATTTTATTATGAAGTTTGTCATCTCAATTGCCCTTGACGCCTGACCAATATTATTATTATTATATAGAAAGATATAATGCCCATATACACAATGTTTTTATATAAATAAAAACCCCTATATATATATATATAAGGGATAGGATGAGAATCTTTTGCAAACGATAGAGATTGACCTCGTTATCGATAACATAACTTCTGATGAAAGACAATAAATTTTGATATGAAAAAATATTTCAGAGAAATTTATTTATTGAGTTTTTTTTCATTCTCGTCTTTCGTTTTTGGTTTCTTTTTTTTTCGTAGTATATATTTTTTTGGGGTTTGATTTGGTTTTTGGTTAAATTTTATTTATATATGTTCTGTGTAAGAAAATGCGACGATAAACTTCTGGTTGATGGTCAAGGTATTATATTTATTGTGCAAACTCATCGTAAAGAATAAAAAAAAAAAAAAGAAGAAAATGTTCATGTATTCATATTTATGTATTAGTTTGGCACTCTTGTATTTACTTTTGTTTAAATATTATTGAAATAATCATAACTTCAAATCTACTAGAATTTATACTTCTTCGATTTTTTCTTCTACTTTTTTCGTTCATTTTTTTTTTGTTTATTGTAAAAGTTTTTTGTAAAATTTCACCTTGGAAATTCTTTAAAAAAGTTTCGTATTTTTTTTTTTGTACGATTAAAGTCAAATTAACGAACATAAGCTTCAAAAAAATAAATATGAGAGAGAGTGAGAGAGAAAAAAAATGTAGGTACCTAAATTCAAATTTTCCCAAAAGCACATTTTTATTTATTCTTGACAGAATTTCTATATCGATCAATTTTAATAAAAGTTATACACGAACATAAATATACAAACCCATGCAAACACACATCTACACACACACACAAACACACATACACATAAACAATAAAATGCTGCGATAAAACTTCTATATAACTTTCTTTTATAAGAAAAAGAAAAGAAAACAACAACAAAAAAACCAAAAAAAAAACACTAAACAAAAGAAAGCAAAACATAACTTTCCAACTTTATCAATCACAAGAAAAAGAAAAAAAAAAAAAGAATAAACCAAGAAGAAGAAAAACTGCACTTAATCAGTCCATCAATATAGGATACTGTCTTATTGTTTTTTCTTCGTTATAATAATCTTCACATTTCATCAAAACGTAATTAAATTATATCGATATAATTTATTATTGTATGAAAGACAGACAAGAAAGACGTTTGTGATGATGTCAAAGGGGTTAGAAAAATATTGGCACAAAAAGGGGTGAGATTATTTAATTTATATTTAACCATTCTTTATTCTCTCTACTCCATATTTTTTCCATTTTCCTTTATTCAAATTAACTCTACAGAATATCTAATTTTCTATAATTTTATTACATGACAGGATTTCGGAACAACTCAAAAAAAAAAAAAAAAAAATAAAGAAAATAATATTTGAAAGCTTTTTCTTAGAAGGAAATTTATTTTTCCATTTTGTTCATATTTAATGTTGGACATTGACCTTATTTTGAAATATTTAGGATATAATGATAACAGATAATTTACTTAAGGTGGATTTCACAATGAAGCTTTTAGAGCTGACCAAAGCTTAATGGCAATTTTCTTTTATAAATACATTAACGCGCGTATTTCATTCTGGCTATCCCGATTTATTATTTAAGTCTTGATTCAACCGTCTTGACTGACGAAAGACAAGCTTACAGATATGAATAACAATGTCAAAAGCTCTCTCTTGGATTTATGGATTTCAGTTCAAATTAAAAAAAAAAAAACAAATTGTGCGAAACCCTCCATATTGTTACAAATATGGAATTAATTAGTGACAGATTTTTAAATGAATCAAGCAAGAAGCTTCAATAAAATAAAATATATTGTATAAAAACCATAGAATCTAAGATCAAATTAAAGTTTAATAAAAGAAAATTTAATTTTCTTAATAATTTTCTTAATAAATTTTTCTGTATAACAAAAATTTTTTAAGTTAATTTAATTTTATAAAATAATGAGAATATCATTCTATTAAAAATAATTTTACATTGGGAATATTTTTGTGTATGAAGAAACGTAAAGAAATTGAGACGATGGTAAATTAAATGGAAAGATCTAAAGGTGTATAAAGTATAAAGTATAGGGAGACAATGTATAATAAATATATAACGTATTACCTTTGTCACAATTATAAATTAATTAAATTATAATTTATAGAGAAAGTAGACAGAGAAGGGAATTAATTGTCACAAAATTAAATGGATAAGTTGTTCAATATATTAGATTATTTAATAAGATTTGATTTACGTTAATTTTTATATTTTATTTTGATTTTGTTAATTTTTCTTGGACACTTTTTGAAAAGAATTTCATTCAATTAAATTCTTGATTATGTACTTTAAGTTGTTACAAGAACTGAACTGTCTGAACTATTTTGAGATGAATATTTTATCTGTTACGTGAGATATGATCGCATTGTTTGATTAAAGAAAATGTTTTATTAAAGAAAATCTATTTTTAATTCAATATAATACAAAATTTATTTCCATCAACATCAATGAAATGGAAATTTGTGATTAACATTTTCTTTGTCGCTTAAATTTTTAAGTTTGTACTTTTTTCTGATACAAACTCAAAATTAAATTACTCAATTTATAATTAATTTCTATTTGGTTTCATTAAATTATGTACTTGATTGAAGTTTTTGACCCTTTTTGATCTTACATTCAATATTACTCAAGTGTGTTAAATTTCTACATAATAATAATAAATAATCATCGAGTAGGAATTTGTTTAAGGAAAATATACAAAGTCTACAGAAAAACAGGAGAAATTCGGAAAACATTAATGATGAAACGACCTGAAAACTAAAGAAACTTTTAGATTTTTTTTTGAAGTTTTCTTCAGAATTTTTATTCCTAATTTCTCGAGTCAATTGAAGTAGATAGTTTTGTCCTGTTTTTAAGCTTTCCAATGTTTTAAAGTTTCTGAAAATATAGTTTCTTATACACACCGCAAAGGATATAAATATTATATCCCATAGATTCTAAACATTGATTGTTCTGTTCTAAGTTAAGCTGCAAACAAACCACAAATATTACAAAGTCTTAAAGATTTTTGTGTTAATTTTAAATTTATAATAAAATATAAAATTATTAACTTCGTTGTAGCATAAATTTGTCTTTGACTTTTATAGTTGCAGATTTGATAATATTATTTGTGATTAATTTTTATGATGAGAAAAGTTTCATTCAAGCTTTTTATAATTTTTAAGAATAGAAAGTTTATAATTTTTAATAAGGTTTGAAAATAAAAATTAAGAGCTTTTAATGATATTCCGATAATTAATTCGTGTTACTAATTTCATTCTATTAAAAACGAAAGAATTCTAATCAATGTTGAATATTTCGATTGCGCTTATGATTTATTGGTTTCTTTTGTAAAAGAAATTTTAAAAGATTTACTTTTTATAGAAATTATTAAAAAATCTAAATATGAAATCATTTTCTAACCTAATACAATTCTATGAATTGTCCGTTTTTTATGAAAACTTCAAAACAAAGAAACTGTAAAGTAAAAAAAAAGAAACAAAAAAACAACAAAAAGAAAAAAAAAATATTAAATCTTTCAAAATCAAATATTTTATAAAAGATCTTTAATAAAACAGAAAATAAATAAATCTACACACCAAAAAAAAAGAAAAAAACAACAACCATATTTTATTATAAAATAAATAGAATATTTTTTTTTCTTGTTTCTGTTCTATAAAATAAAAAAGGAATAAAAAAAAGGAATAAGGGAAATTTCTATAAAATATTATAAAATGGGTAAATGGAAACATGTTTGTGGAATGGACAGATGTTACTATCATTTCTATATAATAATTATAAAATACAATTTAGTTATATTATATATTAAACTATATACATATTACATAATACATAATACATAAAACATAATACATACAGTTATAACTTTAATGTAGATTTATATAGAATATGTATACACATACTTTGTACTGTTCAGTTTTCAGTTCTGTGTTGAATTATATGGAAATTAATGAAAATAATTTACATCAAAAAAAATTTATGCGTGTGTATATGTGTGTGTGTGTGTGTGTGTGTGTGTGTACTTTGTATATAAGGATAGAAATATAAAATGTACATTCTATATAAAATATATTATATTATTATAAATATATCTACTTGAATATTATAATACATATTTGTATGGGGCGACGAATATTATATTTGTGTGTAAATATTTGTGTATGAGAGAGAAATATTATAAATATAAAATATGTATTTGAGAGAATTGCGTTTTAGGTGAAAAAAGGAGAGAAAAAAAAAAAGAAAAGCTTTTGACATTGATGATAACCTTTAACGATGTTGTTTGATATTATATACATATATACATACAGACATATATACAGATACATACGACTTTATATAATATAAAAGGGATACAAAATAATATTTTTCTTGATTTTCATTTCACTGTGCGTAAGAAAACAAGTTAATTTTACTCTTGTTATCAAATATAAATTTAAATAAAAAGATGTCGATCAACTGGGTGAATAAAGTTTTATAGAGTACACGGTTTATTTAGGTTTAATGGCTGGAAGATAAATTCAATATTATATATAATAATGGACAAATATGTCATATATACTCACTCACTCACTTACTAACTTACTTACTTACTTATTTACTTATTGTTATTCAGGATTATGTACAACGAAGGATGTTTTATATTATAGATTTTGAAAATAATTTATTCACTTTAAATCTTTACATTTGAAAACTTTCTAAAATTAATTCAGAGACAAATTTTTTTTTCCAATACTTACCAACAAGGTTAAGATTATAATTCAGATTCATCGCTTAAGAATTTACAAAGTTAAGGGTTTTTATTACTCTTGGAATTTAAATCATTATTGGATGGATAATAAGAAAATATGTTCTATAAGGGAATATTTTTTAAATTACAAATAACAACAACAATGTAGACCAAAGTTCACTTAAATACTATTGAATGAAGAAGAATTAAATATAAATGATCTTATTTGATCATATCCATTTGAACAGAACAAGATCAAAGTAAAATTAAACAGCCCTTGACACATTTAAAACATATTTCATTTTGGTAATTATGAAAATTATGAATAAGATTCAATATATAAACTAAGATTAACGTACGACAAAGATTTTTCTTTTAATTCAAACTTACTTTCTGTCAGAAACATTAAATATAAGTTTAAAATAAATTAAGACATATCTTACGCTTACCTGGTGTATAGGGGAAGTACAAAAGGGTGGGTTATAACTTAACTGCTTATATATAAACTTCATCACCTATAATCGTATATATTATTGTGAATGGTTGGTAATAATTTTAAAATTTTGAAAAATAAGAGAAAAAAAAAAAATGGTAAAAAGACGTAGAACAAGAAGAAGAAAAAAAAAGAAGCAAAATAAAAATGTAATAAAGAAAGAAAAAATAGGTACCACGAAAACGATGAAAAATGAATGATTGAACATATATAACATAGGTTAGGGGGAGGATGGGAGGATGAATATTATAGGTATATGTCTAAGTACCATTTATTACATATACAATATTTTAATGTTAATGTTTATATATAACCTATGTTATTATTGTGATTGATGTGTTTCATCTACATCCCAATGTAACATAAATATATATCTAACCTATAGTGTATGCCATTTTACATTATTAGGTATCCGCTTTTCTTCTTTTTTTTTTTCTCCGTAATGTAAATATTTATCTATAGAATAGAATATGACATCCAGATGTAAACAAACCTTTATAATATATTTTCTTATATAAAATATTAAATCATATAAAAAATATTTGAAACATTTACATAAATAAAAGAAATGAAAATGAATCAAAATATTGAAATTATTTCAGAGAATTTTTTTTTACATTTCCTTTTATACGTACTTACAAAATTCTCAATAATAACACTCTCAAAAAACGTTAGCAACATCCCATTCCCTTTAAAATTGCATTATATGTAGTTTCAATTACATAACAATAATATATAAAATCTATAAATATATATTTTGAATATTCGTAATACGATATGATCAAAATCAAAATCCTTATTCTCATCTCATATGAGGTACTTATATTGAATTCACCAAAAACAATTTATCTTTAGGAAAATACAAACAAACAAAATTGAAAAGAATTGTTATATGAAACACTGTACTTGACACTGTAAATTGAATTTTATTTTATATAAAAACCTAGGTAGTTTATATTATATTTTATCTACCTGTATAATATTCATTGCGATTAAAATCAAACGCGACAATTTACCAAAAAAAAAAAAAACATTAACTCTCCTATTCGCATACCTATATACATATATTTTAATATATATTTGTCTGTACATACACGTGAGTTTATTGATTTGTAATGTACCTACCTAGGTACAGGAAGAAAAAAAAGAAATTATATACTCGAAAAACCATGGTTAAAATTTTATATAGAAATATTTGCATATCCATAATAGTAATACAATATAATGGTTGTTATATTAAACTGGCTATATTGTTAGGTTACCTCTTTCCCATAATAATCCCTTCCTATAAAATACAATTGTTTTTAGAGATAGAGAACAGTGTAGTGTGTGAGAGAGAGGAAGAGATTTTTTTTTTTTTTTGAAAACGTGAGTTTTCCCATTAAATGCAAATAATGTCACGATGATATCATTTCAAATTCTATGTATAGTGAAGTATATAAAGAGTATTTTATGACGTCAAGTGGTGTGTACATGGTGGATGGATAATGTAAATCAACACAATAATTGTCTGTTAAAATATCATTTAGTTTTTTGTTTTTTTTGTGTTGTCAATTACAGAAGTTATATAAATATAATAAAAATACTTATAGATTTTATTCTATAATGTTCATATTTAATTGTGTCATGTAAAGATTTGAATTCATTTTTAAATACTTCACTTAAGTTGTTCTAATTTTTAATTATTTTCATTCTGGTGCAGAATACTTAAAAAATTCTATTAACAATAAATAATTGTGGTTTAATTAGCATTAATATCTAATTAGAATAATCCGTCTTTAGAATTTCTGTCAGGAATTTTTATTATTCATTGATCAAAATGCATGTTTAACAATTTCATTCATCTTTCAAAAATAAGATAATGGAAATCGAAATTTAAATAAATAAATTTAATTATAAAAAATTCATCCAGAATTTTAAAATCGTAAAAGTACCTTTTGTTTTCTTTCAAACAAAACCTCAACAAATATATTTTTTAAATTTAGAAATAAAACAAAACAGAACACAACAATTAATGAATTTTGATTCCCAAAAAAACAAATAAAAATAAAACGAATTCAATTCGAACAAAATAGAATATCCATCAGAATTTTTTCACTTCATTATTATTAAAATTCATCTTTTATTTTAATCCAGTCTACCCCTATGGGATTAAATGTTTTTATTTTATTTGAAATCCTTTTTTATTGATTGATTTGTTAATAGATTCCAGATTGAATTAAAATAAATAAAAAATTTTTTGGGACTATTGGGATTGATGGGAAAAAGAATTAAAAACATGTAGCCCAAAGTATTTTAAATTTAAAGAATTTCTACATCACAGATTTTTCTGAAAAAAAAATCTTTTATGCTAATCCATAAAATAAACCAAAAAAATATATGACGTTGGTAGTTAAATGTTTTACAAATAAACGACTAGTAATATTCTATTTAATCCTTTCGAATTTTAATAATGAAAATTTTGACTTTCAACTTAAACCTTTTATCCAAAAATTGAAGGATTTAATATTTGAATAAATATTTCTATGTTTTTTTTTTGCGTACCAAATTTTTTAGCATAAATGTACCAACTGAGTGTAGTCGTTTCCCAACTATCAGTATGACTCCATACACACCAATAAATCCATGTTGGTCGCATATATAAAAAAAAAAGTAAATTATTCCAATAATTCCAATTAAATTTCTTTTATAATTTTTTTTTCCAATTTAATTTCTTTTACTACCCCCGCAATAAATTGACCTAATTTAAAATTGGTTATTTCACTGAGAGAAGGAATAAATAATAATAAAAAAAATATATATAATCCGCTTTGGCATGTAAATCAAATAGAATTACTTTGAGTATCGCACATAAAACTAGACATTCAACATTATTTTCTTTACGGTATTCGTTATTGGTTAGAGGTAGGTCTGTCATTATAAAAAATAAAAATGTAAAACGCTTTACTTTTTTCTTTCTTTATTTTATTTTTTTTTCTCTTCGTTTTTCTGGTTACGAATGAGAAAAATGATGGAATAATATTTGGTTGGTGATGGTTGTGGGTGGAAGAAGAGGGATAGTAGGCAAAAAAAAAAAATATTAATCTGTTTTTATGGATAAAACACATAAAAATCTACGTTCATCTGAATCCAAATATCGTAAAGCAAAAGTGGCCCTAATTTACCTCCTTTTCTTTTTGTGTGTTTTCTTTTCGTTTCACTTTTTTTTTTCTTTTCTTGTACTTTATTGTTCGTTGAGGGCGAACACACATATATATATATCCATACTGTGAAAAGAGAAAACACATCTATCTATACATAACCCGCTCTCTATCATCTACCACCCAACTAACCGACCGCAAATGTATTTTAGTAGTAGGACGTGCCAATGCAAAAAAAAAAAAAAAACAGAAAAAAAGGGAAAAATAAAAAGGAAAAAAGAGAAAAAACCATTAAATAAATATGAATGGATTCATAGGAATTTTCTATTGTTGTTGTATTTTGTGGTTTGTTATTAGTCTTGCTACTGCTGAGCTGTTGTTCTTATTTTCTTCTTTCTTTTTTTTTTGGGTGTTGTTGTTGTTGTTGTATTTATTAAAGGATATTATTTATATCATATATTCATTCACGTCCCTATTCATCTCTATGCAAAAGTATAGAATCCCAAAGAAATCATTTTAACTTTGAGAACTAAATTTGTGTTTTGGGAATTATAAATGGACTATTTGATGAAACTACACTCTGATGGTGAAGGGATTGAGTAAAGAATAGGCGTTCCATATATATAATTTACATACAAAAGAAGAAAAAAATGAAAGATGTTATGTTTATTTTATTATATTTCTATTGTAATTTCCATGGTTTTCATATTTTGATGGAAGATTGAAAGAAAGGAAAAAAAAAAGAAGAAAACAAGAGAAAAAGAAAAAGGGTTAACAGAGAAAATCATCAATTATTTTGAAAAGTTTATACAAAAAAAAAAAGAAAAGAAAAGAAATTTGTATTAAATTGAAAATTGTTCAAACAGTTGCAAAATAAAATTATTAATTAAATAAATTACATTCTCTCTCGCCTTAAAAATATAAATCTAAAATCTGTGATCAAATAAAACTCCAATATAATCGTAACGTTCCATCTTAATTAATAGAAGTCAATTCTTAAGAGAATTTAACAAAATTATATATTTTGTGGTGTGTTGTATCTATATAATGTTCGTATGGATGTGCAAAATATTGATTTTTTATCGTGTATGGTCTTAATGTACAAAAAGAAAAACAAACAGAAACCCATGACAAAAAAAAAAAGCACATAAATATGATTGTTGAGAACAGAGAAATTCAATAAGAAGAAAAATTATATAAAAATGACCAAGTCAACATGATTGTCGTTGTGCCTTAAGTATATTTATATCCCTTGAATAATAACACAATTATTCATTTCAGAACATATCTGATTATGGGCTTCAGTATCGTAAAGTTTTTTTCTTTTCTTCTTAAATATTTTTCTCATGGTTTCTTCTCTCCTGTTTTTTATTTTTGAAATTAATTTTAGTGCCAACTTTTTATGTTTTTAATGTTGAGTTACTCAATCATTCCTCAACCCTCCTTTTTTTTCTCTTATTTTATTTTTTTTTTGGCTTTCCGTTTTTTTTTTTTGTTTTTGTTTTGTTTTTTAAGGGATTATAGTGTGTTTTTTTTTTGCTGTTCTTTTTCCCTTGTAAATTTGTTTGGTTAAGTTTAAATTTAAAAGAATCCTTATTTTAAACGAGGAGTTGAAAAAAATAAATAATATGCGTATAAATTGGTCACAATTATATAGCGTCGTTTTTTTTTGTTCTCTTGTTTTTTTTTTTTTGCTTTTCTTATATAAATTTCATGGTTAAAAATTTGTGTTGTACGGTTAACAGATACAATAAATAAATGAATTATCCGGGTAATAATTACGTAAATTTTTTTTTTTTGTGTTTTATTATTTTTATATTTTGTAAATATTTAATAATGGTTAAGACTCTGTGACCATTAAATTTATTTCATTGAATTTACTGTGAATGACAATTATAATTGTCAATACTTGTGACTGGAACGTCACAAACATAAGGATATTGGTTAAAATTCTCTCATTTCACGTTAATATTCACCATTTTTTTTCTTCTGTGATTTCTTACAATTGACACACATATTTATTTATTTTATCAGTGTATTATGAGTATATGTATATGCACCCATTTTTTTTTGTTTTGTTGTAATCATACCTACTCTTATTTAAAAAAAAAAAAAGTCTTCCCATCAAAGAAATCTGTCACGTACGTTTCTCGTACAGTCTTGACTTTTTATATTTATATATTTTCTAATTCCGTCTCTTTCTATCGTTTCATTTTCTTTTCGTTTATTTTTCTTTTTCAAATTTCACATCACTGAATAGAATAAACTGGTTTATTTTTATTGTTTGCCAGTAAAATTGACGTGTAAGCAATCGTGAACAACAAAAAATTTCAACCTCATATAATACTACATATCGAATCGAAATCGTACCATTTAAAATTTTCCAATATTCTCCTACCTACCCCCATACCCTTACTTAACTTTCTTTTATTTTCATTTCTGTTTCTGTTTCGTTTTCTTTTATTATTTGAAAAATATAAAAGAACACAACAATATACACAAAATATACACAACACCAATACCGCAATAGTCAAGTCATATACAAGAATATGCAAAAATTGTCTTTCTGTCATATAAATGTGTACAGATATAAACTGTTGCTTATCGGAAATAAACATATGTATAGGCATGAACATGATACAAGAATGGCAACAGCAGAAAACAAAAAAAAAAAAAAACACGCAGTGGTTGGTATTCTTTTTTTTCTTTTTTTTTGTTCAAAGTAATAAAATTGAAGCACAAGCAAGTAAAAAAAAAAAAACAAAAAAAAACTTTGATGGTACATTAGGATGGTGTATTACATTATACAATCCCTACACACATACGCATCTGCACACACACACACACAATCTCTGGAACAGAAAAAAAAAAGGGCATACAAAGTTTTATTGCTTGTTCGTGATGTATTAAAATGTCTCAATTGTTTTATGTTTGTGTTATATACACAAACCACCCTTTTAATCATGTGAGTGAAGTCAATTCGTTGATCCAAACAGCCGAAGCTAATGTTAAAAATTCAATATTTTTTAAAAGCTTTAAAATAACAGCGGTAACACAACAGCAAAAAAATGAAAAAAAAGACAAGAAATTGTTACAACAACAAAATTAGATGGTGTCTCTCTGTCTTTATTATCCTGATGTCTGTTGATATTTGGCGGCGA
This sequence comes from Pedicia rivosa, assembly GCA_963082725.1. Classification (NCBI taxonomy): domain Eukaryota; kingdom Metazoa; phylum Arthropoda; class Insecta; order Diptera; family Pediciidae; genus Pedicia; species Pedicia rivosa. The sequence continues at coordinate 7,429,706 of OY720153.1, read as the reverse complement.
CCATATACCATCCTCTTATTCTTCTTCATATTTTTTTGTATAAAATTCTCAAGACACAACATATTGGTTCACTAAAAGCACAAAATGATGGCAAATTGTTTTTTTTTATTAAAAATTTTAAATTTAAATTTTTTGTTTTTTTTTCTCTTACGAATCAATATTTTGTTGTTGTTTTTAATGATTATTAAAAGAACGTAATAAGTCGTGAACAAGAAATTGTCCCTTTCGTGAACAAGAAAATATTATTCAATTCTTATTATTTTCTCACAAGAAAAAAAAAAAGATAGAAAATTATTCATCATCTCTAAAAAATTTTATTCCAATTTTAAAAAAATTACATAATTTCAGTTTGATTGTTTTGGACCAAAAAAAAATTGATGTAGGTGGTTTGCAATTATCATTTTTTCCCAAATATAAAAACTTGCCACAAAAAAAAAAACAGCAACAACAACAACAACAACAACGAAGAGAACTTTCTTAATTAACAAAAGATACAATTTTTTTTTTGTGTTTTGTGTGTTTTTTTTTTTCAGTATTAAATGTTGTTGTTGTTGTTGCTGTTGTTGTTGTTGTTGTTGTTGTTGTTGTTGTAAGTAGTAGAATAGAAATAATTTTTTTTTTGGATGATTTACAAGATCATCATGTTTTTATGTCTTATAGAAGATTTATATTTAATTATTATTGGGAATGATTATTGATTTGAGTAGGATCAATAATTGATCGATTATCATGATTTTTATGATAGGTTCATTTCTTCTTCTTCTTTATTTTTATATTGTATATTTTTTTCGTTCTTTCTTTTGGTATGGGGATAAAAAACACAAAAACAAAAACAAAACAAAATAACAACAACAACAACAAGAAAGAAAGAAAGAAAGTATACAAAAAAAAAAAAGGCAATAATCATTTAATGTTTTTCCCATCAACATCAAAATCAACATCAACATCAATATCAGCTTATATTTTTAGTATCTTTTTTTTTTTTTTTCTTCCTTTTCTTCTTCTTCTTCTTCTTCTTTTTCTTCTTCACTTTGGCAAAATACTGTTTAATAACTTTTTAAAGGTCAAAACAGCCTAAAGCATCAGGGGTAGATAAATCCTCTTTCTTTCTTACTTTTCTTCATTTTCTTTCTTACTTTTCATTATTCCCATTCCCCTAATTTACGTTCGTTGTGTCCTTTCTTTTTGTTGTTGTTGTTGTTGTCGTTCATTTTTGTGGTTGTTGTTTGGTTGTTGTTTTTTTTGTTTTTTTTTGAAAAGGAATAAAAACACAAATAAATACAATTTTTTCAGACAATATTCATAGTTTATGTTTTTTATTTATTTTTATTTTCTTTGTTTTGTTTTTTTTTTTTCATTTTTTTTTATTTTTCATTTTTTTTCATTTTTTTTTTTTTTCCTTCAATAACAACAAAAGTACAATAAAATGTTTTCCAATTCAAGGCACCGAAATATCAACAAAAAAATAAAATGAATAAATTTAAGGAAAAAAAAAAAATAAAAGAAAAAATGAATAAAATTTTTTTATTATAAAAAAATTTAAAATTACAGACACAAAAAGAAAAGTCAATAATTAATTTATTTCCCAGAAACAAAAAAAGAAAAAAAAATTTAGGAAAATTGGTTGAATTTTCCAAAAAAAAAAAAACAAACAAACAAACAAACAAAATTGAATAAAAAGTAAAATGTAGAAAACAAAGATTGAATGCAACAACAATAAAGAAAACGGCAAAAAGGAAAAGAAACAAAAAATTTACTAAAAAGAACAAAAAAAAAAAAAAATAATTGAATTAAGAATAATTTTTCTTTTGTTTTTCTGTTTTCTGTTTTCTTATTTTTTTTTTTTTTCTTCCATCTTTAAATTTAATTAATAATAATTAATAATAATAATTATTTACATAAATAATTAATTTATATAAATTTTCCTTCATTTTCCTTCTTGTTTAGTTAACACATTTTTCATTTTATTCCACTTATTTAATAAAACTTTATTTTATTTTTTTTTTTATTTCTCACTCTTTCTCACTCTCTCTCTCTCTCTCTCTCTCTCTTTCTTACTCTTTCATTTTACTCACTCTTTCTGACTATTACTATTCTCATTCTCACACAATCTTTTTTCTTATTCTATTTTCCTTCTATCTTTCACTCTCTCTCTCTTTCTCTCTTTCTCTCTTTCTCTTATACAATTGATCATATTCACTCATTTTCACACATTTCATTTCATTTCATTTCATTTAATTTTGAGCGAACAAGATTACACTTTTTTTTTTTAAAAATTTTCTTCAAATTTCCCTTTTCCTTTCTTTTTATTTTTCATTTTTGTTAAATTAAATTTTTTCTTTTATTTTCTTTTTTTTTTGGTTTAGATTTGAAAAAGTTTTCATTTTGAATTGGGTCCACATTCATATCCGTGTTCGTTGATTATTTTTTTTTTTACATTGATTTGAATTATTTTAAATTTTAAATTGTACTGAAACGTACTTTTTTTTTTTTTATTTTCTTTTTTTTTATTTCCATTTTCTCTCTTTTTGTTTTTTTTTTTCTTTAAATTCTTTAAATTAAATTTTAATTTTATTTAAAACATTTTTATTTAATTTTATTTTTCACAGTTTCTTCTTCTTCTTCTTCTTTTTGTTTTTTTATTTTTAATTAATTTTTTTTTTTTAATTTTCCCGTTTTGTCTTTCTTGTTTTTTTTTATTTTTGTTTTTTTATTTTTGTTTTTTGTTTGAATTAAATTAATTTATTCGTGATATGTTTGTCTCGTATGGTAAAATTTTATTTATTTTTTTTTCTGTCCAACACATTTAACAAACTGAATTTAATTTAATTTACTTTTTTTTTTTTGTTTTATTTTGTTTTATTTTTCTTTTAATTTTAATTTTCTTTTAATTTTTTATATTTAATTTTTTTTTTTTTTTGTTTTTTTTTTTTTTTTATTTATAAATTAAGTTTTTTTTTTTTTTTCATTAATCAGTTTATAAAAATTCTCCTATTAAATGTCACGTTTGTAATGTTCCAATAATGAGTAAAGAAAATACAATCAAATTCCTGTATTCCTCCTGGGTGGCTGATGATGTAATTGCTGATGCAAGATATTCTCCTGTGAATATTTTTTTTTTAAATTGTGTCAATTTAGAAAATTAAACAGATCAAAATAAATTAATTAATGAAATGATTTCTGTTAATAGTAAATATTGTAAAGCCTTCATAAATGGACCACCTTTAAACGATTTATTAACTCTGCGATTATTTTATGGATAAAAATAACGAAATTGGTTTCAAGTTTTTTATTTTTTAGCCATTCACGGAGTTGGTACATGTGAGGATGTTTCTAATTGAATTAATTTGAATTAAATAAAATAAAACAAATGAACTCCAAAGTCAACAAGCAAAGATTCTCGCTTTACATCAAAAACATAGTTATGGGAACTGATTAAGTTTGTTAATTTTTGAAGACTTTACTTGATATTTAAATAAAAAAAATTCTTACCGTTGATGACATGTAAGCTAAATGTGACAGAATCGCTGTTGGATGGACTACATGTGTAATTACCAGCATCTTTCTTTTTCACAGATGTTATTAAAAGGGATCCAATCTTTCATTGTGAGAGACAAAAGAGGAAATATGAAATATTCGATTGATTATGAAACAAATCAATAAAAAAAAAAGAAGTTCTATCCTGTCAAGAGAAAACATAAATTTATTATAAAAATATCTTACCGTGCTATGAGTATCCCCATCAATTCCTGGTAATCCCTTATCTATTTGTGCCCTCCAACCGTCACGATTGTCTGGAAATATTTGGCGCACACCATGAGACCAAAATATGTATGATGGTGCTATTAGTGCACCGCGTACAACACAACGTAATATCACTGTACTTCCTGCTTTCACATATCGTTCAGCTTCACCAACAATTTCCGTTTTTGGTACTTGGACGATTGAAGAGAGATAAGACAAAACGGAAAGAAAGAAGAAAAACAAAGAAATAAAGAAAGAAAATTAGAAAACACAGTTAAAATTATACAAAAAAAAAAAGTCAATAAAACACGGACTCACCAACTACTTTAAGATGCACACGTGCACTTACTTTTGGCTCGGTTGATACTTGGCACTCATACGTTCCCTCATCACGTGCTTGAACATATTTTATTTGTAATGTCCAAATACTATCTGATTCAACAAAATATGATTGAAAACGTTCATCGGCTATAAATGTTACCCTACACAGAAGATAAAAAAAAAATGTTAAAGAAAGAAAAGAAAAGAGAAAATTTAAAAGTGTTTCCTTTGTTTCTTTCTTTTTTTTTTTCATACGTCATCATGAAAGATTAATCGGGAATGTCAAAAGCTGCTGTATTTTGTCGACAAATTGATTTAATAAGCTTTTTTGACTCTTCAAACGAACATAAAAAAAAAAAAAAAACAGAAAGAAAATCGAGGGAAAATTTCGTCCCAGTTTTAGCTAAATGTAAGGGGTTTAGACCGAATCGAAAAAAAAAAACACATTTCTGGAACCAAAAGTAAAATTTCAAAAAGAAAAACAATATTAAATTGTTGTTGGTGGGGTGAGGGGTCACGCACACACACACACAATACAATTGCCTGCGCGTTACATTTCTGTTTTGTCACACATTTATTATTTTTATAATCAATAATTATTTCGTGTGCGTTGTTTTATTTTCCATTTTCTTTGCTAATTTTTCTTCTTTTTTTTTTCTGTATTTATGCATTTTATAATTTTAATTGGTTTTATTTGAATTAAATAAATATAAAATTAAATAGAATTGGTTGAACACATACCTAACTAATTATACGTGTGTATTTAGTCTCTCTTTTTATATAAATTTAAAAATATTATATTCAATAGAATAATCCACAATCAGAATATAAACCAATGTACTGTGAACAATTTATATAATTTTATAATATACTCGTAGATGGGAATCATTATCATTTTATAAACAATTCAGTTTTAAAAATAAATAAAAAAAAAAATGCATTCATATAATTATTATTTGGGAAATTTGGAAAAATCGACGGAATTTACATTATTTTGTTTTTGTTTTTGTTTTTTTTTTTTTTGGATTTTCCGATAAAATACAGAAATTAATTGATTTTCTATTTTGTTTTTTCATTTTTGTTGTTGTTTGCTGCTTGTTATTGTTGTTGTTATTTTATAACAACGTATCCAGACTTTAATTTTAATTAATTAGATTATTAATTAATTAATTAATTAGATTATTTTATAGATTTTCAAAATATATTGACCATAATTTTTATATGGTTCAGTGTGTATTTGATTCTAGTCGGGATTTGGTTCCAGTCAGAATTTCGATCTAGTCGGGATTTGGTTCCAGTCACAGAATTACATAAAAATAACTTTAGTTAAATTTTTTGATTTTTAATGTTTTGTTTCTGTTTAATTTCATTTTAATTAATTCAACGTAATGAAATGATTTGGAAAGAAAATTGTTTTAAAATTTTGTAATCAATCATAAATAGGCAAACGGGAAAAGATTAAATAAATGATGTAAATATTTATGTTTTGTTTTCTTAGTTAAATTTTATTCAATTGGAAAATCGTTGTTAATTTATAAAATAGAAATAACAGAAAGTCAAAAAATTACCTGTCAACACTAAGAATGTGATCATCTCTAACACGAATCCATGAGACTGATTTATTGCCAAGTTGTTTTACCTTAAATAAAAAAGAAGAAACAAAAAAAAAAAAAAACCAGAAATGAAAAGAACAGAAAATAATAATAAGAAAAGAGTAAGAAACAAACAAGTTGTTATTGCGTATTTATCATACTGGACGGGTTTATGTTTTATCAAATATATATAATAAAAGAAACATTCTTATGTTTTTACATCATTCCTGTTTTCTTTCCCTCCCTCCCCCCTTTACCTTTTATCCCATTCTTTAAAGAATAAAAAAAATTCCTTATAATTTCACATCCTTCCTTTTTTTTTTCTCTTAATAAATTCAAAGAATGTTCCTTCTGAAGGATGTGTATAATATGAAGGATGAACACAAATGAAGGATGTTTTTGTTTACTCCATTTTTATTATTATACAAAAAAAAAAAGAAAAAAGTTCTATCTAATTTGTTTTGTTTTTTTTCCCCCAACCTCCCTTTCTTTTATTTTAAGATAAAAATCTGTTTTCCCCCAACCCACCCTTGTCCCAAACACTATAAATAAAAATAATAAAAAACATAAAGAAAAAATTAAAATGAACTTACTCTACATGGTAGAAATGCGTGTGTCCCTATTTGTGTTGTAACATTTGTAAAATCTTGACCATCTAGATAGGGTCCTGTAAATATTACTGATCGTGTTGAACGTTGTACTAAATAGGAAGACGCATTTAAGTCAACTTTTACAGCATCTGGAAAATAAAAAGGAAATAATGAAAAATTTATAAAAACAGAATGAAAAAAAAAAAACAAAACAAAACAAAACAAAAATATGTTGAAGTTTGCAACCGATAATTTTTCTTCCTATTTTTTTTTTTTTTTGTATAATATTTTGACAGGTTTTCAAACCTGTCAATTTATTTGATTGATCGATTATTTTCAATATTATTTCATTCATATTTTTCTTTTAAAGTTTATTATCGTTTCCTTTTATTTATAATAATTCAATCAATCGATTGAATAAAGAAAAGTCAGAAGAGTTGACATAAAATATAATTATGTACATTAATTTAATTTCTATTTGACTTCATTTATAATTTAAATCAATTTACAAAAATGCCGGACATTTTTTTTGTCTATAAAATATACTTTCCACAAAGTTTCTAGAAAAATTCAATAAAAAATATATTTTTCAAAAGAGACGAATTGAAAAAAAAAAAAAGTTTCTTTTTTAACAAACAAACAAAAAAAAAAAAAAATATAAAGGATGTTGGGGGATGTTGGGGTGGATTGTTTACATGACGCTTAAATATATATAAGAGAAAAAAAAAAGAAATGACCAAAACGTCTATATCGGTTCGTTCATCTACAATAAATTATATTTTGAATAGGAAATTTTACAATTAAACTATAACAATATAATATAAAGCTTTCATATAATAATACGAGCTTTTCTTTACATCTGTAATAAAAAAAATAGGAACAAATACATAGAAAGCTTCTTTTAACTGTTACATAAATATAACGAAAGCATAGAAAATACAAATAGAAAAAAATGTGTAGAAATTATGTTCGTGCCGCGTAATATAATAATTTTACTTTTATTACTTTTTCTCATATTTTTCCTTTTCTTTCCTTTTCTTTCTTTTTTTGACTCATTTTTTTATTTTATTGCAAAAATGTCAAAAAATATATATTTTACAAATTGACAATTGAAAGTTGAACTTTCGATTTTTTTGATTATTATTATTTTCTTCTGTGATGCCAGTTTTCTGTATTGTTGATGTAGTAGCAAAAAAACAAACAAACACACACACACACATAAATACACAAAAAATGAAGAAGAAAATTCTTCACCAAAAAGGATGGTTTTATATTTTAAGGCTCTAAAGTTTTTCGTTTTTCGTTTTTCGTTTTTCGTTTTTTTTTTTTTTTGTATTATAAAAAGGGAGAAAAACAAAAATTTATTGCTGAACAATATTTCACAAAATAAATACTTTTTGCTGCTGCTTTTCTTTTTTTACTTCTACTTCTTCTTTTTCTTCTTCTTCATTTTGGTTGTAACATTTTCGTTGTGTATATTTATTTATTTATTTATTTATATATAAATTTTTTTTTTGATCCTGTTAAATGTTTTCCCTTTGATAAAATCGTAACCATAAATTTATGTTGGAAAATAATATCCACTATAAAAAAAAAAAAAAAATAAAGTGAGTAAAAGAGTGTGTAAGCGAGAGTGAGTCAAATAGAGAGGGAGTGAGTGATAGTGAAGAAATTGTATTGAACAACGAAAAAATTTTACCACTTTAATCGTATTTCCATACTAAAATTTATTGTTATAAAAGGAAATTGGTTGATCTTTTGGGTGGGTATTGCGTATTGGTTTTCTTTTTTCTTTTTGTTGGGTTTGGTTTTGTTGGTTGGTTGTAACCATTTTCTGTTTTTTATTCTTTATATAAATTATCTCGTTAAAGTTTTGTAGAAATATGTATATCTTAATAATACGACCATCAATCGAACGTTATTTTCTGTATTTAAGAGGCAGTTAAATGATTGATCACTTTGACTTCTTATTCAATGGGTATTTTTTCCCTTAGTCAAAATATAATTAAGATGTTGGTGGACGCGCGTCATCAATAAAAAAATAATTTGGTTTCTATATTTTGTGTTTGGCTGCCTTTTCCCTTTCTTCTTCTCTTTTATTATCCAAACGATTTTTTTTTGTGATTTTAATGGATTTAGAACATAAAGCAAACGAACATAAAATAAAAAAAGTAAAAAAAAAAAAGGTTAATGTACTCAATGTATTCGTTATAAAAACTTTAAAACTTATTACGTAGACATGCTTCTCTTTTTTTTTTCTTTTTGTTAATGTAACTTCATAAAATACGGACGAAATATAATCATAATAAAATTGTCAGGTCACACAAGCCCTAATATTAACACACCTAAAATCTAACCTATTTGATAAAGTTCAAGCCCTATGGAATCGAACATGAACTGAATTATAACATCATTATTATTTATATGAATTTTTTTTTTGATTCTTATTAGCAATAAACATTTCTTCTTTATAGAAAACAATTAACTACATTTATGGTATAATAATTGTACGTATTACATGTATTACTTATTACTCATTACATTTTTATATGCGCTAACACAATTTCTCTACAAAATTCCTCATATATATTTATTTATTTGGTCAGAAAATAAATTCTATTCAGAAAATTAGAAAAGACACTTAGAAAATATATTAATACTAAAAGCTTATACCTAATAAAATGTCCACTTTAATAAAATGTGATTTTCTTGTATGTAGCTTAAAAGTTCTAGTAGTGATAACGCAAAAATGCAACAAGTCTATTTATTGGATTTGTTTTGTTCATCGAAAAATAGTTTCACTAAATATAGAGTAGAAGTTAAACAACTCTTGAAACTCTAAACTAAATCATCATTTTATTTATTTAGGTGTGGAAATCTATTTGTTTCATCTTGTATTTTCATATACAAACACATAACTATACACATTACCATTTATAGATATTTAAGTCTTCATATACATATACACACACACACATAGACATTTCATAATATAGTTAGTTAGATGGATTTAGAAACGTTAAAAGTCGTATACAGAAAATACAAGAATAAAAGTTTTTGTTTTTATTTTGTGCTTTTCCTTATAGTAAAAAGGGATTATTATTTAATCGGAGACAATTATTGTCCCCTTAAGTTAATAACCATGTGATGGTATTGAATAGATTGACTGTTTTTTGTGTTATATAATATATAACATATAAGATTAAATACCTTTTAACGACATCACTTATGTTTGCTGCATTAAATTCTGTATTTCTTTTTCTTCTTTAAATTTACGTTTTTAACATAAAACATTCTCATTGAGTGTATTGCCTAAAGGTAAAATGTTAACGTATTCAAAATGTTAAAAGAATAATTGTATGTAGGTATGCACTTAAAAGACGTACATACACAGCTCATCTATATTCAGTGAAAAAAAATAAATGTAAAGTACAATTATGTTTGCTTGTTGCTCTTTATTATGTTCATTCTATTTTATTTTATTCATTTTTATTATCCTTTAAAATCAAAATCTTAAGAGTTAAAATAAAGAAAAAAAATATTCCTTACAAATTTTATTGTGAAATATTTTCAACAATATCATTAGAGACGAACAAAATTATGTTGCCCAGATATTTATGGATTTTCTTTTACTCTTTATATTAAACCAACAGCAAAATAATAAAATAATTTATTAAAATATAAACTAAAGATAATCATGCTAATATTAAAAATATATAAATATAATACACACACACACACACACAATAAATCTTCTCTAATACACAAATAATTTGGGTATAGTTTGGTTTGAATAGAATTAATTTGAAATTTATGAGACAAACAAAAAAAAAAACAAAGTTTCATCCCATGTATCCAGGTGTTGTGTATAGTTGAATAATCTAACTAAAAAAACATGTACCAATAAATAAATTATATTCACATCACATACAATAACAACAACAACAACAACAACAAAGAAAAAAAAAACAACAAAAACAAATTGAAAAACAAAAATCTTGTTTCTCTATAAATTATTTTCCAATCAAATTAATATTAACTCAACGTTAATTAAATCAAATATTTTTTTTTTCAGTTTATTATTCACACTTATTATTATTCAATATTTTATCTATAATTTTCATACACACACACACATACATACACACACATACACACATCTACATAAAATATTAATTAGAATATAAATATATTTAGTGGGTTCGTGTCAATACAGATAATATCTGAGAAATTTCTGAATTTTTCTTTTGTTTTAATTGAATTTTTTTTTTAGTTTTTTTTTTTTCCGTTTTTCATTTTCATTTTCATTTTATTTTCATTTGTAAATTAATAATAATTAATTTTATTAATTATTAAATATTATTATTATCCATCCACACCTTTGCATGCCACCAAATGTGAAACAACAACAATGTTTTGTGTTGTGGTTTTTTCCTTTTTTTGTTTGAAACTTTTATCCAAAAATTTTATTGAAATTTTCATAAATTTTATGAAAATTGAAAAACTTTAATTAATGAGTTTTCATTTTTATTATGTGAAGAAAAATAAAAGGAAAGAAGAAAACAAAATAAAAAAAAAAAAGAAAATTGTGTCGAACAAAAATGTTTGGAATTTCTCAATATTTGTTGGCTGCATTTTTTTTTTAATTTTTATCCAAAAAAAATAAAAATAATTTTTAAACTAAAATAGAAATTTTATTGAACGATAATTTATTAGATTATTGTATAAAATTAGTAAGACGTTTATATTTTTTTATGTTTCGTGACATAAGACAATTACGAATATTTTATATTTTCATGAAAATGAAATTAATGTTAAGTTGCTGGGTAGCTAGAAAAGTTAATACAACAAAATTACTCATTCCCAATTGTACTTGAATACTTTAATTTTTATCTTTATTCTAAAATCAATTTTTAATTAGAAATATTTAACGTAAGAAAATGTTAGATTTTCAGACATTTTTATATTTTACAGTCGTACAATTGAATGATTTGTTGTATTTGAATTAAATGTACAAAGAAATCGAATTTTAATTATAGATGAAAAATAAAAGAAAAGGAAAATTTTTTTGTTAGCCTTAATTTATATATTGCAGAATGTATATGGAGAGAGAGAGAGAGAGAGAGAGAGAGAGAGAGAGAGAAAATTGTTTAGTGAACGTAAAGGACTTTTATAATTTTAATTAACAATTTTTATACATAAAAAGTAAATTGTTATCTCTTGGTAATCACATTAATCCATTACGACACGATAAATAAAATAATTTAAGTAATTTTTGACATTATTAAGAGAAATAGAATTAATTATTAATTGAAAGAAAGAAGAAAGGAAAAGAAACAAAAAAAGAAGTTTATTGTCGTCCATTTTATTTTAAATTTAAGAAAATTTTAAAAAAAGAAAAAAGAAAAAGACAAAAAAAAAAAAAATAAAGCGAACATTTTCAATTAATAACTGAAAATTAGAACAAAATAAAATAATTGTTATAGGATGAATTCATTAAGGATCCAATTTATTTTTATATAAAAATAATAATAAGAAAAATATTTTCTCATTGATTTGATTATATCAAAAGATTATTACTTTCAGCTTTTCTTTTCTTTTGTTTTATTTGTAATTCAATTATTCATAATAAAAAAAAAAATTAGAATTATTATTATTTTTCGCTGTTGTGAGCGAGGACAGAGTGTGATGGAATAGATTTTCTTTACAATTGATTTTCAATATTATTGAATTATCAAAAAATATATTATCGATTTGTACATTTTTCTTTTATTTCTATTTTCTATTAGAACAATTTTCATCCATTTTCCATTTGCTTTCTTTCTTTTGTTTTTTTTTTAGAACCAAAATTTAGGTTAGATAAATCCGTATTGAGATAAATTAAATATTAATCTGTGAGTGTTTTTTTTTTCTTCTTCTCAATATTCTAATCGATTTATTTATTATTATTTTATTAAAATCCTAATATTTTATTTTTCATACAGAAATATTTTCTTCTTTTCTTCTTCCTTTATAAATTTCCCATCGGTATAGTATCAGTTAAGTTTTAGACGATCCATATAAATTCCAATCATACTCGAAATACTCAATAAAAATTTAAATAAGTTTCTTATCTCTCTTTCTCTGTCTCTCTCTTTTTCTCTCTCTCTCTGTCTCTTAAATTCAGATAAATATGCATTAAATTCAACGGGAATTATATTATATACGTTATATAAATATATTATAGTATTATGGTACAATATTATGTACGAACGTATATAAAACACACAAATACACACACATTGTTACATTTATACATTACAGTACAGTTGTATACAATATATAGTTCAGATCAGTTCAGTTCAGTACTCATCATAACCCTATTACCTACTTATATTATTGAACTTCTTTTTTTTTTTTGTATTTTTGGATTTATCAAAAAAAAAAAATTGAATTATTGAAATTGAAATATTTTTGAAATTCAAATAATAATAATCTTTCTTCTCTCATTTTTCGCTTATATTATTTTCATATTGAATAAACGAACAAAAATTCTTTTTCTTTGTTGGTGGTTGTTAAGGTGCAAGGTGTTAGGTGTAATGATTAAGGAGTAATGTGTAAGTAGTAAAGTGTAAGTTATAAGGTAAGTTATAAGGTGTAAGTGGAACGCTGTAAGCGGTAAGGTGTTAGGTGTTACGTGTTAGGTGTTAGGTGTTAGGTGTAAGTTGTTTCTTTTTTTTTTAGAATTTAAAATTTTTCTTTATTCTTTCAGAACACTGAAAATTAATTCTTTTATGTAAAGAATACATTTAAATTGAAAAATCAATTCATTAATAAAAATTTCTATACTTTTTTTCTTATTCAAAATTTTAATCAATTAAAAATAATTTTAATTTTTAATTAAAAATTTCGTGTTGTTGTTATTGTTTTTCTTCTGGTTTATAATTTATATATTTTCACCCTTTTCACTTGAATTTTATTGATTGGTATTTTTCACTCAAGAAATTTTCTATTTCAATCTAAATAGCAACTCGAATGAACTTGAAAGTTTTAAATGAATTTTTTTCTCTTTCACATAATTTTTCTCTCTTTCTCCAAAAAAAAAAAAAGCTTTAGAATATTTTTAAGAATTTCTATATAATTCGAATTTCTATATATATATATAAATCATATAGAGCTTCATCTGTTTGTATTATGATACATGATATAATCCAGGATTTTAGATGGATGTTTGTTTCCCAATGTTTAAATCGACAATTTATTCTTTTAAAATCGATTATATTTTTGGGTCAGTATTATAATATCAATGTGAGGAATTGATTTAAAAGAAGAAGAAGAAAAAAAATGTATGTATGTATATTGGTAGAGGGAGGAATAAAACAGTTTAGATTCTGGGAATAAAAAAAAAAAAACCTACATAGATTTTTTTTCAATCAAACTTTCCGTCTTTTTTTTTTCTCCTTGTTTTTTACACCCAAAGAAATCCATAGGTAAAATTGGCTACAATAATTTTGTTAATTATTTTATACGAAAATTTTGTGAAAAATACAAAGGTTTTGTCAGTTTTTACGAATATTTACGAATATTGTCCTTATTTTTGAACTAAAACAACATTCTTTTTGTAAATTAAACAAAAAAATACTGTATAAGTAGATTTTGTTAAATTTTGTAAATTCAAACAAAATTAATGTAAAAAAATTCTTTAACGCAAAGCTTCTTTGTTTAGATTACAAATAATTTGTAAAGTTTAGTTAATTATTTTTGTTAAATTTTGTAAAAGAAACAAAATGAACGTAATTTTTACAAAAACATTCAGTATCAAAACTATTTACAAAGCTTGTTTGTTTACATTACAAATATTTTGTCAGTTTTTATTAGATTTTTTTATGAGTTTAAAAATATTAAAAAATAACCGTCAATGGAAAATAAAATTTCCGTTAATAATAAATTATGTTTTTTTTATCAAAAAAATTAAATTTTTTAATTTAATTCCTCATCAACATCATGTAACAAATAAAGGACATTAACTTAAAAATGTATGAGGATTAAACTTTTTTATGCCTTCTTTAGTATAGAATATCTAACAATTAATGATTCCCAATTACTTGAAATTACACGGAAAAAAATTGAAAAATTAATTTTTTTTTTTGAAGAAAAAAATATCTTAATCAGTATCTTAATAAAATTATTTTCTATAGATGTCACATGTTGGCTTTTCTAATTTATCTGTTCGTTTAAGTTGCGGCATTAAGTTACGGTTTTGTGGAATAAGAAAACAATTCTTAACATTGAACATTTCTGAAATTCTTATCCACGCAGGAGTATCTATAGATTTGAGTTTTAATTTAGTAAAAATTGATTCCTGTTTACCTAGCTCTAAAAAATGCATGTTTAGCTGGTTCTGAAATCATATATTTTATTTACTCGAATCATAAGATTTGACCGTTAAAAACTTTCAATATTTTTTCATGAAAAATCATGTGCATTTATTTCACGAACGTTTTATTTTTCTTTAACAAAATTTTGTTTTATTTCACAAAATATTGTATAAATTTTACAAAACTTTGTATTATTTCACAAAATATTGTATTTTTTTTACAAAACTTTGTATTATTTCACAAAATATTGTATTTTTTTACAAAATATTGTATTATTTCACAAAATATTGTATTATTTCACAAAACTTTGTATTATTTCACAAAATATTGTATTATTTCACAAAATATTGTATTATTTCACAAAACTTTGTATTATTTCACAAAATATTGTATTATTTCACAAAACTTTGTATTATTTCACAAAATATTGTATAAATTTTACAAAATTTTGTATTTCTTTCACAAAATCTTGTATTATATCACAAAATGTTGTATTAATTTTACAAAATTTTGTATTTATTTCACAAAATCTTGTAAAGGTTCTATAAGAAAATTTCGCATTTTTTTAAAGCGGTAATCAGTTCAATTGAAATGTTCGAGGTAACAAGTGCTATGAAAAATAAAAGCGGAAAAATAATAAAAAAGAAAAATATTAAAAAATTTATTAAAGGTTTGAGCCTCGATAAGGTTACTCGTGTGT
Source organism: Pedicia rivosa (assembly GCA_963082725.1). Lineage (NCBI taxonomy): Eukaryota > Metazoa > Arthropoda > Insecta > Diptera > Pediciidae > Pedicia > Pedicia rivosa. The sequence goes on along the minus strand of OY720153.1, from coordinate 7,414,402 downwards.
TTGTTATAAAAAAGTGTTTGGGTGAATATAAATTTAAGTTCGATTTAAATTTTTATGTAATAACATGTAATATTCTTTAATTAGATTCTAATATTAGCGTAAAGCAGTTAAAAACGTGTGATTTAGGTGTTCTTTGTAAATCCATAGTGCCAGATAAGGATCTGGCATATAGAGTACGTTTGGAATTTGCGCTGCACAACTACTGCCATAAAAAATTAGTAAGTATTTATTAATTTAGTGATGCTTGTTCATAATTATATTTCAAATATCAAAGTAATAAAACCAAATTTTTTTAGAGCACTCCAAACTCTGTAAATTGTCTATATTGTTTATCGGAACTCGATAGAGATACAAAGTCTGTAAGTTCTTCATTTGTGGAGGCTCTTGATAAGTATTGCAAAATACACGACGAATTTTAAGTACAAATTAAAAAATTTATTTTGGGTAATGTTCAATTGTTTTGTTTGCGATAAATTATATTGTCATTTAAGTGATTTGTTTCATCATTTTAAAGCATTCCATGGACTTAATTCTCATAGTATTTATAAGTGCACGGGTTTTAATTGTTCCCAGATTTTTCAAAATGTTTACGCGTTTAAAAAACATATCAAAAAACAACACAGAAATATTATATTATATTATATTTTGTAAATACAATAAAATTATTTTCATTAGAAACTCTTAATCAAAGAAAACAAGAATTCAGTTGTGGTGAGACTGAAATGGGAAATTTATCGCCTCCAATAAAGATGGAAAATTTAAAGCGAAATTCGTTAAAAATGTCTGCCCGAGAGATGTGGTCTTTTGTGCACTTATTTCCACTCATTATTGGTGATTTAATACCAAAAGAAAATGAAGTTTGGCTTTTTTTTTTGACGTTTCTTAAATTAATTGATATGCTACTTTTATCTCAATTCGACAAAAATGCGATTAAATATCTTACATTATTGATAAAAAAACATAATACGGACTTCGTAAGACTTTTTAAAGAAATACTGAAACCTAAATATCATTTGTTGCTTCATTATCCTTTTATTATTGAGCAATCTGGGCCAGTGAAAGGTTTATGGTGCTTCCGATTTGAAGCAAAACACCGATATATCAAAGTTTATGCACACAGTATAACTTCGCGAAGAAATATTCTTTTATCAATAGCCAAAAAATATCAAATATATTTTTGTGACATTCTAATGTCATCTGTAAATCTAAATCATGATACCATAATAATTAAAGATATTCATCAAGTTCAAACAAAATTTTCGATTTTGCTAAATATTATTAATAATCCTTATAATTCTTATAAGCAATTATTTTTTAAATCTGCATTGTACAAAACCGGCTTCTATTTAACAAAATTTGATGAAAACATTTGTTTGTATAAAATTTTAGAAATTATTCAAGTAATTGAATCTAAAAAAATCTATTTTGTTTGCGATAAAATTGAACTTGATGGATATCATGAACATTATGAGTCATACATTGTTTCTCAAAACGAGAAAGTGATCGGTACTGCCGTGTTTCGTGTTGATGAATTTGATGGTCCTCCAGTACATATTTATTTACTGAAAAACGGTTTAAAAGCTATCCGACTTAAAGATTATTATTAAGATAATAATATTTATTTTATTGTACATAAATATATATATAAAACTTTAAAATCCTGAATAACTTCAATTAATTAAAACGTTTAAATTTTTGCCTATATGCAGACAAATATATAACAAACACATCAACACATTCTCAGTAGATGGCTGCACTTTCACAAAGAGGATTAAAATATGTCAATATCTTTTAAATTTGATTTGACAGTTTCTTTAAATTTCATAATAAATAGAATCAAAAAAAATTTTACTGAATTCAAACTCAATTAAATCATAACTTGAAATTTTTAATAATTATTTTTTTTTATTTTTTGTGTAGCTTTATTAACTTAATTATTAATTAAAATGTCTCAAAAAAATAACATTAATTTTGATGAAATGAATTCCTATGAATATTTTAATATGAGTATTACCAATTCCGTGAATAATATAAATCCTACCGAATTAAATGATACAACAAATCACAATATAAATGATAATTTATCTTCGACTTATCACGAACTTTTACCTACAAACTCGCAATCTGAAAATCCCAATCCTCAGAACTCAGAACTTTTTAAATTCATTAAAATGCTTGTGCCAATGCACATGGATTATAAATACGTTTGTGAGAGATGCATTGGTAAGTAAAGTAGGGTTGTCATATATAAAAGGATTTTTTATTAAAAATTTTGATTTTAGAAATGAAAATAGATAAATCTGATTTAATATTGCTTAATAATAATCATTGGAGCACATTAATCCCAGATGATCATTTTGTAGTTCGTGTTAGATTTGAGTCAGCAATCAATATATGGAAAAGTGTTAGTAAAAAAACAAATTATGTTAATAAGCAAGTAAACGTTAGCTTTTTTATAATTACAGAAAGAACTTCCCACCGAAAAAGTAATTGGCTGGCTTGACCGTGTTGATATTCAACCAATGACTACACCAACTGTGAATTTATTTGTATGCTATTAGTATAACAAAAGATGAATATTAAAATTAATGTTATATTAAATATAATTTCAGAGTGTAGAAGATATTCTAAAATCATCGCCCACTGGCGAAAGTGTACTACAGCAATATGAGACTTTTGGCAATTTAGGAGAGCAGAAGAGAAAGATTTTAATCCACACCATTGTCGACTATTTTATGACAAACGAAAAGACATTAACATCAGATTTGTGTGATAAAATAAGTGACGACATAGTTGCATTGTTTCCCAAAGAACAGAAGGTTGTAATAAGAAATTGTATTATTATTATTATTATTGTTTATAAATTTTATTTTTGTTAAATAGGAAACATACTATCTTTGGAGGATTAAAAAAGCTCCCTTAGGCCAGTTGTGGGATCGCTTTCAAAATCAGAACCGTAAAAAAAGGATATCAAAGCGTGCTTCTACCAATTCCAAAACTGAAACGTTTACATCATTAAATACGACTATAGATAAACCAGAACTCAGTCTCGAAGGAAAATAATATTATTAAATTAAATGTTTAATTGTAATTAATTAATTTCTTAACTTATATAGATTTGGAAAAAGATTGTGCATGGTTAAAAAATCACAGCGAGCCTTGGTCGGAGGTCATAAGTAAATGGGAAAGGACAATGATATACAGACGTGATAATATTTAAAAAAATTAGGATGCCAATACGGTTGGAATTTTGTTTAAATGGCCTATTTATAATCATAGTCTTGGACATTCATTGGTAATAAAAAAACAAGAATACTTACATATTAATTATTATAATTATAATAATTTATCGTATTTTTACAATTCTAGATTGACATCGACTACAAATTAATTGGCATCGCTGACTGTGACATCCTTATCAATTGGGCTCATTTCCAGAGTAAGGTACAATTAGTATTTAATCGTATTAAGGATCCTGTTCATCGTACGATGTTACAAAAATGTCAAAGTGATCCCATGAATGGTAAATATGATTTTATGCGTTTCAATTTAGGCATAAATATTTGTTTAATTTACTTTTCTTTGTTATAGATTATACAAATTACTTGATAATACAATTGTTGCACGTTTTTCTTCCCCCAACAATCTCAGCAAAAAAGACCAAAAAATACACAGCAAAGGATTCACAAGATTCTTTTGTGATGTTAGTGAGCGACTCTTCGGAAATTTCATCAAAAATTGCTGCATTAAAAGAAGAATGCTTCAAAAATAATTCAACGTCTCAGCCAATTATTATAGTAGTTGGAGATTTAGACTCCCATACAATTTCTGAGTTTTATGTTAATTTTGATAAAATAACTTATAAGTTATTTACTTTATTGAAAGCAATAGACACTTGCTTTAAACTATACCAAGTTTTTAATTTAAAATACCCTACGCAATCAGAAATTGTATGGGAGTTTATTCAAAAATATTTTTACCAATTAAAAACAAAATTTGATAAAAATACTTCAAAAATTTCAAGCTTAATTTCTGATTTGAAATGAATAAAAATGGAACTTATATTATTTGAATTTATCTTACTTATATATAAACTAAGAATTAACATTATATAATAAAATAAGAAAGTTTTTTTAATTTTTTTTTGTCAAATGAATTAACCAGTATGTATATTTAGTTTAAGTTTTTATTTCAATAATGAAATATAATAATTCAATAAATGTAATTAAAATTAAAATATTGATTTTTATATTATACAAATATTCCTTAAAAAAGTGACAAAAATATCGTAAAATAAGTTAACAAAAATATCGTAAGGTAAGTACAATAATTTTGTATATTTCTAATTAAATACGATTATTTTGTAATTTTTTACAATTATGTTTTTTTTTTTTACAATAATATTGTAAAAATAAAACAAAATATTGTAGTTTAGTCCGTACCCAACTACACATTATTTGTATTTTTTTCACAGTATTTTGTAATTTTATTACATAATATTGTATAAATACTACAACTATTTTGTTTATTTAATCATAAGATCTACGAAATAATTTTGTAGTTTTTTACCCTACTATTCGTATATTAAACAACAGTTTTGTTAATTTTTATTTTACAAAATTTTTTTACAAAATCTCACAAAACCTAACAAAATCTCAATTTGGATGAAATCCACGAATATTTTGTGAGATTTTACCCACAAAAACTCACAAATCTACCTATGGATTTCTTTGGGTGTAGGTCAACAAGGATTTAAAGCTTTAAGCTCATGTAAACCTTTTCAAAAAGAAAAATGTAACATACTGAGAAAACTCATCATCGAACATTTTGTTCTTCTTCTTATTCTTATTCTAATTTTACTTTTTATTTTTCTTTCATTTTTGTTCTTCATTAATTTAAATTATTATAATTTTTTTTTTTTTTTTGTAAATAAAAAGACGGGAAAAAAATATTACTTTGAAACAAATTCGACAATCAACGATTTGCCAAAAGTGAGAAAGAAAAAAATAAAAACCCAAAAAACAATCCCAATTCAAATTTAAGAAATCAAAAATTAAATTAATAATAATTTGTTGAAATCATTTTCTACTCACTTTAATCGTTTTTCTTTCTCATTATTTTCTTCTCTTTCAATTTTCTTCTCTTTTTTTTTGGTAATAAGAAACATTCCAACGGAAGGAAATATATAAAAAAACAACAACAACAACAATATTAGAACAGTTTGTAAATTGTACGAATAAAACATATTTTTGAATATTTTTTTCTTTTTATTGACTTTTTCCACTTCTTCTACTTCTACTTTTTTTCTATTGTTTTTTATTTTGTCTTCTTGTTAAACATTGAACTTTCATATCCTTATATGAAAATACCAAGAGTAAAATCTATAAAATAAAATGCGTACAAAGAGAATGAAAAAGAAAATAAATGATCCTTTTCGATTTTCATTTTGTTTCGTTTTAGATTTTTTTTTTTATATAAGAAATTGACTTTCTTTCTTTCTTTCTTTCTTTTTTTTTGTATCCTTATTTTCCTTAAATATACAAAAAAATACGCACACATACACACACGGATGCACACACACAGATTCAAGTACATTTCGAGATAGTCACGAATATAGACAGAAAAGAAAAAAATGTCGATAAAATAAGAAAATTTGCCTATCATCTGCTCGTAATTTGATTTTGAATAAAATCAAAAAAAAAAAAAAAAAACAAAAAGTAAAAAGAAAAAGGAAGAACGGAATAAACGGAATAAAGAAATAAAGAGAATGGAAAATAAATAGAGAAAAGTGAAAAGCATATAATGCAGCCATGTTTGAATAATTTCTTTTACTTGTGTTTCTTTCTTCTTTTTATTTTGTATTTTTTGTCTTTTTGTTTTTTTATTTTTTGTTTTGATAAAAAGGACGACATTATTTTTCCTTTTGAATTTTTTTTTTGTCCTTAACAATTTGTTGTCTAAGTTTTAATTAAAATTGAGTCGTTTTTATGTTGATATAAATGAGAATAATATTTTTGTGTTGGCTTCTTAATTTTTTTTTCTTTTCTCTTTTTATCCCCAACCTTTTATTTTTCCTTATTCCTTATTCCTTATTCCTCATTCCTTATTCCTTATTCCTTATTCCTCATTTTTTTTCATCACATTGTATATAAACACGATGGATATGTTCTAGAAATATTTATTTTACGTTCTTTCCACTTGAATGATCAGTCATTAAAAATTATATAGAATGTTTTCTTGTTTTTCTTCCTCTTCATCCTATTTTTCCTTTTCTTTTTCTTTTGGTAACTCTTAGAAATTTATGAACTTTGAAGAACAACATTGAAAAAAAAAATTCATTTGTTTAAAATTTCCTAATTGATATGAACAATAAGGAACAGAATAAAGTGAACGTTTAGAGTAACAAAAAAAAAACAATTACATGGATTGTCATCAAATAATCTCAGGTTAAAAATTTAACATAAAATGTAGACAAAAGGATGCACAATGGGAACAAATGGAGGCCTGAATGCAAGGTCGCATAGCTGTGCGTGCACCACCTTATAATTAGACAAGAGTCAAACTAAAAGTCTAATTAATTTAAGAGTCATTTAAATTCTAATCGTTAATTGTAATGATGACGAATTTACTTTACGTTTTTAAATAAATCAGATAAAATTAATTTTCTATTTTTTTATTAAAAGGAATTTTAACAAAAATATAAATAAAAAAAAATAGCAAGAAGGAAAAAAGGAGAAGAAATGACAAACATAAAGTAAAAGTTATAGTACAAAATTAATTCTTGTGTCGAAATGATAGAAGCACGATTGTGACAAGAAAATTATAATGTTTTATGTTGTTTTTCCCTAATTACGTTAATTTTTTTTTTCTCTCTCTACTTCGTCTTCTTCTTCCCCATCCTCTTCTTTAGTTATTTTTTCATTTCTTTCTTTTCTATTTCACATCACTTACAGTGTATATATATATTTTTTATGGTTTCACTCTCAGGATCTCAGGATCTATATATATATATAGACAGACAGAGAGACAGACAGATAGACAGAGGGATTGTATATAAATGTGTTACAATTTGCATAAAATATATAATTAAAATCGTTAAGATAATACAATTTTATATTTTATAAAATGTATGTGTGTGTGTGTATGTGTATTTGTGTATTGCTGTGTCTGTGTGTGTGTGTGTGTATGTCAGTAATAAAATTAATTGTATTTCATGAATTATGTTAATTTTACACGTCTGTCGGTTTGTGTTTCTATGAGATGTGAAAGTTTTATTAATTTGAGTTGTTTGATTAGTTGAATTCTTTCTTATATTTTTTTTCTTTCTTTTCTTTTTTTTTGCCTTTCCTTCTTCTAGTTTTTGTTTTATTTTTATTTTGTATTTTCTTCTTCTTCTTCTTTTTCCTTTTCCTTTTTCTTTTTTGTTTTAGTCAAAAAAAAAAGAAAACAAGATAATAATATTATTGTGTATATAGAAACAGCAGTACATACATACACAATTTATATATAAATATAGAGAAGAAAAAGAAGAAGAAGCAAAAAAAAAAAATAAAAATAAAAATAAAAGACGAAGCTGTCTTTAAGTTGTTGTAAGAGAGTTTTATAAAATACTTAAGTTACTTTTTATATCGTTTACATTAGGTGTGTCATATCAGTATTCTTGTCATGTTGTATAATACAATATACTTATAGGTATATACTTACTACATTAAATTGATGATGTTTACAAGTAATTTTAGGTTTAAGTACTTATTGTGAATCTGAGTATATATAGGAATATCATAAAAAAAAAATACATACACACACACACACTCTGAGTACAAATTTAAAGTGTGTTGTGAAATTTTATAAAAGCGATACCAAACTTTATACCTTCAATATCGGTATAGGGTAAGCCACCTACAATCACCCACGCAGTTATATCTTTATAGTTACACTAATAAAATATCATCATAATCTATTTTTATTCATTTTTGTAATTTTCTTTTGAGAAAATTCAATTAAAAAGAAACGAAAAAAATATCTTTATTTTTATTTATTTTTTGTTTTTAAATTGAAAATATTTGGTGAAAATTGAAAGTACAAACTTTAATACTTTTTTTTAATACGAGAGATATTTTCGCGCACATTATACAGCACACATCCAATATATTTATTAAAAAAAATTTCCAAATATTATTGATTTTCAAAATGTGATGACGTCCATAAGTAGAAAATCAAAAATCTTTTCTTTTTTTTTTTTGTGTTAAAATTAAAATGTAAACAAAATAATAATTATTTTCTATTCTAAATATTTTCACACAATTTAGTAGACAGTTATAGAGGTAGGCACTAATTAAAATTATGTAATTGATTTTATAAATATTAATTATTAATGAAATAACAATTAACCCATTTGGGATATCGGCCTAAAAGTGGGACGTTAAAGAAAAGTTCACTTGATGAGACTCAAGTACACAATTTAAAAAAAATAATAATATAAATAACAAATAAAGGATTAACATCCCGAATATTGTCCGTATTTTTTTATTTTATTTTTATCTTTTACAACGAAATCAATTCGATTTATTTTGAAAATTTAATTATAAAAAAAAAAAAAATCACTCAAAAATATTCTATTATTTTTGTTTGAACGGAAATCTAATTAATGCAACTCTAATTAATTTACAATTTAATAAATGTTATACGAAAATATTGAACATTTTTATTTTTATCTTTATATAAATTGAATTCAATCAGATTCAATCAGATAGACATTTTGTAATAATAAACTGCTACTGAACAGCATTTAACTCAAATAGTTATATTCTATAAAACAGTAAAATATAATAGATTATTGATACAACAACAACAACAACAACAAAAATCAATTTTCTTGATATCCTTTCAACACAATAATAATCCTTAAAATAAAATATCTTTATAAAATATTCTTTCATATATATTGTGTGAAAAAGTTGGTAAAAGTAAAACAAAAATATAGAAACACAATAACAAAGACGTACACACACACACACATACACACACACACATAGCAAACAGAAAATAAGAAAAAAAAGTTTTTGTCTTTGACTTAATATGTAATTGAAATTGATCAAACAATATCCTTGAGATATAAGTAGATAGTAGAATAATATTGAAAGAAATATAAGTAGAGAGAAATAAGAAATTTCTTTATCCTTGAAATGTAACTAAATTCTGTTTTTTTTTTTTGTTTTTTGTTTCTTTTCTTGTTTCTTATAATTTTTTTTTCCTTGATTAAATCCACATCAACAGAGAAACTTCAATGTTACAAGTACACATCATAACATGAGTGACCACTTTTGTTTCTTTAAAATAATCATATGAGAATATTATTTAAGATCCTTTTATTTTTCCTTTTTCATTATTTGTATTAATATACTTATAGATATAAACTCTTTGTTCAATTCATACATGCACTTGTGTATTCTCAACCCATTGTAAACAAATTGTTTGCATCACTGTATTCCATTAGATCTCACAAAAAATTAATCGGACCATACTCGACCCATCAGTGTTAATCAAATTAACTTTTTATTATTTATTTTCGAACCAAAATTAATTCTTATTTCTTGTACCATCAGATAATTAGTTGATTCGAATAAATTTTAAATCTCACCTTTTTTAGATTTTTATTAAATAATAAATTTTCAAAGTATTTATCTCAAAGATGTGACATATTTCGGAAAAGTGAATAAATTTGAAAAAGTAAAGGTCATAGGTTGCTTTCGTGGTGTTTGTGAATTTTTACGCAAATAAATTATTTCTTCTAAAAAAAATGTAATTTTCCTAGAGAAGAGTAAAAAGCTAATTTCTAAAAAAAAAGAAAAAAAACGAATAGAAAAACTTATTGCTAAACATTTGGTTGTTTGACCCAGGTAAAATTTATATTAACATTATGTAGAAATTTACTGTACCATAGATTACAATTAGGTCAGGATGTGGTCCGGAATATAACAAAATAGATAACAAACAGATTTTATTATGTTTACCCTATAAACAATTTTCAACTTTTCCCAGTTCAAATAATTTTACTGAATTTCCTTTATTAATAAATAAAATAATATACAGAAAATGAATTCTAAAATTTATACAAAAATTAAAAATTAATACACTGAATTTTTTTTTTCACAGTGTTACTTTGTAATATGGGTATAACCAGTTGTCTCACTTTACCATTAGATAGTAAAATATATTGCGTGACAAACTTACTTTAAGATGGTTAGTTTCAATAACAAAATTGGTTTTTTTTTTTTTGTTCTTTTGTTTTTAATAAATAAAATAATTTCTTTTAAACACATTTTTTTTTTGTTTCATTGTTATTGTTGTTGTTGTTGTTGTTGTTGTTGTTGTTATTGTATTATCTAAAGGTTTTATTTATAGATTGACCTTATGGCATAGATGTTGTGTTATAGTATTTAGTTGTCTCTAATGTATATTTATTTATACAACAAAAAAAAAAAAATTTAAGGGTGAGAAATAGTAAATTTAATGGGGCATATTAAACAGGGGTTCAAGAATTTCTAAATAAAGTTTATTTTAGTTAAAGAGAGAGAGAGAGAGACAGAGATAGAAAAAAATAAATAAATTGTTATTGTTGATGTTGGTTAGGCTACAAAATAATTACATTGTATTACAATGCTTGACCAAATTTTAAACAACAGCAACAACAACAACAAAAAAAACAAGCAAACAAACAGAAAACTTTAACAAAAATAGAAACTTTAAATTTTTACAGAAAGAAAACAAAAAAAGTATACGAAACCTAAATCGATAATAATAAGGGTGGATTTTTGCGTCAATTAAAAATAATGTTGAGGTAATGAGTAGAAATAAAAGGAAATCCAGGAAATGAAAATACACATTTTCTTTAACTGCATATCTTATCTGATTTTATAAACAGAAATGTTTTACTAACGTTCATTGTAAAATCATAACGACAATAGATATTGAGTTTTTAGTATAATAAAGGAATTGGACGATAGAAAATTACAAGAACAGGAAATTACAAAAGTAAATATTAAAGGTGGTCAGACAGGATTAGATACTGTGTCATGTTTATGTAAATCATATCTTATATCATCAAACATTGATATTTATACATAATTTATGAATATTAAATAACAAGCATGAAATGAAAGTTTTCCACTTTTGTCAGAATTCAAAAATACATTACAAGAAAGTTATAAATAGATTCAACTTTACAAATTGCCTTTAGCATTGTAACATGTTCGTGACTTAATGTCTACAAATTTGAATCAGTTGAGTGCACTAACACCTCTGGTCATTTATTAAGACAAAGGATATAGTTGGCGATTAATCGTTTTAAATATGTTTTAATGACTAAACAAGACCAATCTACTGTCTTTTCAATTTATTCAATTTAATTAGATGTTAAATAGTTTAAAATATCTTATCTTGGTTATCCAATGAATTGGGTCCAATTACTGCAATCTACAATAATATTGCATGATCAAAAAATTGTGCATCTAAAATATATAAGTAACAATGATGTCATAGCCACAATAAATTTATTACTTCCAAAAAAATCAGGAATGAAATAATAACAAAATTATTTGAAATTCTACGAAGCGTGTTAATTCATTATTTATAATATTTTTTTATTGTTTTTATGCCAAAAATGTTACAAGTCACAAGTTAATTACCATACTTTTTACAATTTAATTTTAATTGTCGACTAAATTTACTGTCTGAAATAATCACTTCCTTCTATATTTTTCTATTCTTAAATTACTGCCAAGCATTAAAAAAAAAACACACACACACACACCCAAAAGAAAAAAAGAAGAAAAAAAAAAAGAAGGAAATGACCGCATTTGAAGAAATACAAATTAATCGCACTGTCAAAATAAATAATCACCAAAAAGAAAGAAAAAAAAGAATCCCATCTGACAAGATAAGACAAAAAAAAAAAGTATATAATCACCGATTAAAACATCCAAAACTCAAATAAATCTCAAGTTCCCAACACCATCCTGAATCCTGTATATTATTTTATATAAATACTTATAAAAGCTTCCTACGTATATTATATAATCCAAAAAAAAATATCATCTCTCCGCCTTTTTCATGTTAAATAATATAAAATAGAGTTTTATGTTTTATTATGACCAAAAGTTTTATGCTTTACGTTTTCTATGCTTTCCTTTTTTTTTTTTTCTTCATTTCTTCATTTTTTGTTTTTCATTTTTTCTTGGCACTTTACTTTTTTTTTTTGTATCAACGAACTTCATTCATCGTACGTTTAACTCAACCAAAACGGTTAAATGAGAAATTTGTTTGTTGTTTTTATTTTAAAATAAGACACATGAATAAATAAATGCCTGTGAACTGTAATGTGACGGAGTGATGGGAGACGAATGGATAAAGAACGAAAAAAAAATTAATGACTTCTTATAGAGAATATTTTTATAGTAATCAATTGTTTAAGTAATTAAAAATGGGAACAAGAAGTTGAGGGGACATGAACAAAAATAAATAAAAATATTATCGTCTTTTCGTGTTGATTTTATATTATCTTTTTGAATGTCAATAAAATTATTGTTTCACCCAACATATCACCCTTTTTCACTCAACAAAAGAAATTGATCAGAAATTATTCCTTTTCATTCTTTATTATATTTTTCGTTTGTTTATTCGATCGTTCGTTTGTTTTTTGTTTGTTTGTTTGTTTGTTCGTTGGTTTCTTTGTTTGTTTGTTTCGCTTTTCTTTTATTTTCTTTTCTTTTCAGTATTGTGTTGTTGTTGTTGTTTTTTTTTTTGTTCTTTTTTTTTATGTTCGTTTATAACATTTGAACCGTCATCTGACTATAAACTCACCCACTCTTTCCGCAACAACCGAAAAAAAAAAAAAAAAAAAAGTTACATATTTTTTTATGATGGCAATTTGGATTTACCTCGTAAATTATTTCGTTGTTTTATTATATCGTAAAAACTAATAGATTTTTTTCTTGAGTTGTTTATTATTCTGTATTTTATATATATATATTTTTTTTTTCCTTCTCTAAAGTAAATATAGAAAGAAAAGATTGTATATAAGTTACATTCGCGTATATTATATTTATAAAAGAGTCACCAAAAAATATTAAAAGTTCTCCTTCTGCACGTTTTCTATACGCGTCATAATCCTCCTTAGAGAGGAGTATACAACCAAAAGAAGAAGAAGAAGAAAAAGAAAACTATGTATTTTGACACGATTTAACACAAGAATGATAACAAAAACAACAACACCAACAAAAAAGAAAAACAGAAGAAGAAAAAAGAAAATGAAAAGGATGAAAAGGAAGGAAGAAAAGAAATGACAAAAATAAATATAAAATTAAATCTTTTCATGTTTGTTTTGTTACTTCTTATTTTTTTTTTTATTCTTCTTTTTCTTTTTTCTTTTTGGTTTTGGTTTTTTCTTCCTTTCAAATAGTTTTTATTTTATATGATTTTTCTTTTTTCTTTTTTGTTTTCACGACAAAAAAAAAACAAAACTTTTTATAAACAAAAAAAAAAAAAAGCTTCAGCACAAAAAAATATCATTCGAGGTCGATTGATGAGGGAATAATGTTTTGTGTGTTTGAATCAAAAGGAGAACAAAAAAAGGGAAAAGGAAAAGCGAAAAACAAAAAAATAAACTAAAGTATGAGAATAAAAAAAAAAAACAAAAGAGTTAGAAGAACAAACACTTCCAGGAACCTTTCCAGAAAGTAAGAAACAGTAAAAACATAAAAACAAGTGAAGTAAAAGGAAGAAGAAGAAATTCGAAGAAAAAAAAAAAGGAAGAAGACAGAATGACTGGGAGTTAACACAAGCATGTGTAGGTTCCAACGTTAAATAGCAATAAAAAACTTTTCTGATTAAATGCGAGAGGAATTTTTTTCTCTTTTTCCTCTCACTCACTCTTTTCACTTCTTTCTCTCTCCCACATTTTTTCATGTTTTTTTTTTTGTTTTTTAAAAACATTTTTTGTTGTTCCATAGTTGTTGTGTTTTTCGTTAAATAAAAGCAACTTTGTAAAATTCACTTCATTATTCAAGTATTTTCTTCTTTGCTTTTTTTTCATCTTCTTCTTCTTCTTGAAAACCATGTAGAAATGAGAGGGGACGACACAAAAATAGTAGCAAAATATTATACAAAGTTTGTTATATGAATAAGTAAACAGTTTTAAAAGATTTCCTCCTTTCTTTCTTTCTTTCTTTCATTCTTTATTTTTATTTTTTACCACCTTTTACCTCAACATTTACCCCCTTCTTCATCATCCCTTTTATTTCTATATGTTTTCGTAGTTGTTGTTTGTTTTTTTTTTTCAAAGACAGAAAGAAGTTTTGTATTAGAGAGAATAGAATTTTTGTTCCGTTTTCGCTTTTCGTTTCTCTTGATGGTTTTCATATTTATACAGTTTTTCTTTTTTTTTATTAAATTTGACATTTAAAAAAAAAAAACAAAAGTAACAACAAGAAAAACGTTAGAAGAAGAAGAAGAAGAAGAAAAAGAAAATGGTACAACAACAACAATAACAACAACAAAAATTGTGTAAATAAATAGAAAAAGTTTAACATAAAAATTGGTTTTTTGTTTAAGTTGTTGATAGTCTTCGCTTATCTTCTTCTTCATCTTCATCTTCTTCATCTTCTTCATCTTCTTCTTCTTTTTTTTTTATTTTTTGTTGTTTTCTGTATTGTGGCTGCGATAGGGGATTTTACATATGCTTGATGTACTTTAGACGTACTTTTGACAATTCCTTCTTTGACATTTTTTCCTTTATTAAATAATTTTGTTTTTCGTTTATACTTTTTTTTTTTTGATCTGTTTTTATTAAAAAAAAATAATTTTATGATTTTACAATTTTTTTATGAAACAGAGAGGAAAATAGTTTAGTTGAAGATAATTTTAACTTATTAAACTTTTCCTTAATATTTTCATAAGTTTTTTTCTTCTTCAAAAAAAAAAAAGAAGAATTTTGTAATCTTCTAAGATCGGATAAAATTTAATAGTTTTTTTATTTTAACATTATTTTGAACTTGTGCTTTTCTCGTTCTTGATTCTTTATCTTTATAATTTTTAATTTTAAAAAGGGGATAATTTAATGAAGCAGTTTTTAAATAGAATGAACTTTTTTCTTTACTTTAAACAGAAAAGAAAAAAAAAGACAAATTGTTCTTCTATATAGTTTTATAATTACTTTTGTTCAATTAGATGTTCTGTTAGAAAAAAAATTTTCTTCTCTTTACCAAAGATAAAAAAAAAAAAAAAGAAGAAGAATTTTTTTTTTTAAAATTAGAAAAATATTTTCTCTAATAAATTAAAATAAATTTCTATATCCAATTCTACAACAATTCTAGGGTAATCTAATCGTTACAGCCGGTAACTATTCTGTTTTAGAATTGAAAGAATAATATAATAGTGGAAATTGAAAATATTATTACGTTACTTTAGATATTCAATTGTTTCACAGTTAATAATTTTCATTCATTTTATAATAATTTTGTATAGATATGAAGAACATGAACATTTCAGCTTTATCTTGTATAATTTAACTAAAGAATAGAAAGTCAGGTAATTCTTATAATAATAAATATATAAAATGCATTCTCCTTTGTTGGTATATCTAAATTTTTTTGTAGAATAATCGTTGTTCCATATTTTTCTATTGTACGTTCTCGTTCATGTTCTTTCTTTGAAATTAATCTTATTTAATTTTGTTACAAAACAGAAATGGTTTGTTAAAATTCTATTTAATTTAATACAGTTTATTTTTAAAATCAACATTTGAATGTATACAAAGTGGAATTAAGTAGACTTTAATAAAATGATTGAGAAACAAAAAAAAAAAAAAGTTAGAATACAAAATATTTTTATATAAGAAAAAATTTATGATGAAACTAAATTTGGACACCTTTGAACAAGGACAGATTAAACTTTTCATAAAAACATCAAGATATCCGTGTACAAATATATTTTATGTTTTTTTCTTCTTCTTCTTCTTCTTCTTCTTCTTCTTCTTTTTTGTGTATTTTTTTTTGTTTGTTTTTTATTGGCGGAATGGTGGCCATGTATATAGTTCACATAAAATAATTGTATATGTATTTGCGTTTATTTGTATATGTACGTGCAAGTATATGTGTGTGTGTGTACGTATAAAGCACAACTTAAAATATAATACTGTGTCTCGTACCCTAATTGTTAGATACTTAGAGTAATCCTTAGACCTTTTTTCTTGAATATAGAAAGCAATTTGTTTTTACAAGAAACATTAATGTACTTGGGAAAATATTGTTAATAAAACATTATATATACATTTAATCCTTGTTAGGTACCCAACTAGAAAATTCCTTTTCTTATACTTTTGCTGCTTTTACTTTTTCTTTTTATATTTTTGTCCTTTCGTAAAAAGAGAAAAAAAAAAAATTAAAATAAAAAAAAAAAAAAAATACTGATTCCTAAATCAAGTTTTATCAAATTTAATGAGAAAAAAAAAAACGAAGAAAAACCAACTTAATTTATTATTTTTCTTTTGCTTTTTTCTAACAGAGAATGGGGGGGTAGGGTAGGGTAAAAAGGGGATTAATTTTTTGTCATTTGAAATTTTTCCTATGTAATCTTTAGTGTTAGACTGAATAATTAATCTTTTTAGTTTTAATAGAAATTTTTTCATGTGTTATAAGAATAATTTTTAAACCTCTTATCTGTGATGCTATTTAGAAATAAAAAGACTAACGACAAAAATAATAATAATAATAATAACAACAACAAGAAAATTTTTTAGTAATTAAAACAAAGTGTAAATTTTTATTTCTCAGACAGTATTAAATTACATATAGTAAAAGATTATCACAAATTAGGGAATAAAAAGGAACCCAAAGAAAGATCATCGGGGAATAAAAAACATTAAAAAATCACTAACAAACAATATTATTGCTTTCCTTTCTTCCTTCTTGAATTGAAAAAAAAATGTTTGTAAATAAACTTTAGATTTAATTCTGAACAATTGAGAAAATTCTATTGGAATTGTTGTAAGAAAACAATGTTATTGTAAGTAGAATGTTAAATGTTTCCCAGTGGGCATTCCAGAATAAAATAATACCAACCTTGATTAGTTCCATATTATTTTACAAGGATTTCTTTAAACGAAAAAAAAAAAGGTACGAATATTAAATTTATTTTCTTTTCCATACGAAACACAGAATGAGAGAAAAAGAAGAAAAAAGTAAAGATCAGATCATAAAAATTCAGTATTTATATGAAAATAAAGTAAAAGAGAAACAGAAAAAAAAATTTACCACTTCACCACTTTCTTGTCTCAAAATAATAATCTTGATGTGGAAAATATGAAATGACGTTTCATCAGAAATACTCAAGCAAAAGAGAGTTAATAGAGTTTTCTTTTTTCCTTCATAAAAATATAAATAAGAAGATATAAAAAAAATATATATATATAAATGTATAAATACAGTCAAGAAGAGCCATAAACAATTTTGTGTTATATACATCAAAAGTCCAGTATCGAAATAAGGATTTAGTCGCTTCAGTTTTTAAATTCAACCAATGAGAAATTTTTATAATTGACGTAGAAAACGTTTCTAGTGGTCACATCTTCAGGCTTAAATATTGTACATTTTAATTATGTAGACTATTTCCTATGATCACCAAAAAAGTCAATAAATAATATTCACTTATAGCTTACTGAATTCAGCAACAGTCATGAAAGATGGTAAGTTTTATAATTATTTACGCTATGATTAGAAAAGAAACAAACAACAATTTATTTCTTTATGGTGATTTATGTATTTTATAGTAAAAATGTAAATCCTTTGGAAAAACCCAAATAAGCTGGTAAAATTTGTTTATTTTATCAATTTAAACTTTTTGTTTAGCATTTTTTTTTTGTATCAAAATGACGGAAAAGCTAAATGTAAAAGTTGTACAAAATTTTAATCTAAGGATTTTTTTCAAAAAAAATTGCGAGTAAGCTTACTGGCAAATGACAACAAAACAACAACAACAAAAAAAAAAGAAGAACTTTATAATAATTTTCTTATTATCAGTAAGCTAAATAAAACTATGATAAAAAAAGATCAAAAGTTGAATTTATATGAAAACGGCACTGATCTTATACATAACATAAAGTACCTACAAACAAAAGTGTCTTTATGTTCTTCTGACAAAAAAAAAAAAGAAAAGAAAAAGAAGGAAGAAAAATGAAAAACAGAAAAGTAGAACAAAACAAAAAAAAAAGTAAATCGCAGTATACCTAAGAAGATGAACAGACGAAAGAAAAAAAAAACTAATTTCCCTTTACAACGCTCAAGATTTGAACACTCATATTCTCTTACGTTGTAATCTACTAATTCCAATTTTTTTTTTTCTGTTTTTCTTTTTTTTTTTTCTTTTCCTTTTTCTTTCTTGTTACTCCCCCTCTTCATGTTTCGTGGATCATCACATAAAATAGAGATTCAGTTAATATAATCCTTAACTCCCTTGAGATCAATGCATAGTCGAATTAGGTTTCCGCATCATAAAGTTTTAAGGATTAGCAACACCTCAGGGGGATGCAAGAACAGAGAGAAAAAAAGGAATAAGAAGAAGAAAAAGTAAAACTAACGTAGAAAGAGGTGGATGAGTGTAAAAATCCTTGTTAATAAGAGAACATCTTTTTTATTTCTGTTTTTGGATATGTATGTGTGTGTGTGTGTGTGTCTTATATGTGCGTGTTTTATAGAAGAGTGTGAGAAAAAAATAGGCGAGCTGAAGTAATAGAGGTTTAATTTCTCAACATGAATATATATTTTTCTTACTTTCTGTCTTTCCTTTTTCTTTTCTTTCCTTTCCTTTCCTTTCCTTTTTTTTTTTTATTTTATTTTATTTTATTTTATTTTTCATCGTCCTTATATTTATATTTCGTAATCCCTGCTAAGACATTTTAGTGAAACCAAAGGGGGCAGATAAAATCTATACCAAAAATATAATTAAAATAATAACATGGACAGCCAATTTTATATATATATAAAGAGATAGATAGATAGAGACAAAATAAAATAATTACAGTTAGTACATTTAAAACATTTAAATACATTTAATAAAAAATTTACTTTAAAAAAATATTATAAAAGACAAGAGAAAAATTAAAGCTTTAATTATTTTGTTATATACACACAGACACACATACACACACAAATACATACATACATAATAAAAAATGTCCTACACATCACCTTTACTGAATTATTGTAATAAAATAAAAAAAAAAAAGTATCTGAAATTTGAACAGACAACCATGAGAGCTTTTTTTTTTCTTCCTTGTGTTATTGTTGTTGTTGTTTATTTTAAGCTTTTTTGTTTTTTTTTTATTATATATAATACATTTTTATGAGATTTTTGGAACATAATTTTGATGGTTACTAACCGTGGTGCAAACAAAAAAGAAAAGAAAAAAACTCAACCACAATTTTTGTAACATTTTGTCCAGTTTTTATGAGTTTTGTGTTAATAGGTTTTCACATTTTAATTAACTTCATACACGTATGTAGATATAGTTTTTTTTTTTTACATTATACATACATGTACTTTGTTAATAGTGTTAAATTTAATAGTGTTAATATACTTTCAGAAACATTTTAATAAATTGGATAATAACAAGTCTAAACTTTTGTAGATAGAAGATTAATCGGTAAATTTATATTATGCACTACGACTTCTGTTGTAAATTTTTTTTTTTTTTTTTTACTTTTTCTACATTGTGTAAAATTAGTTTAAAAAGTTTTACCATCAACAAAAAATATAATTGTAATTTTTAAAAAATTTATCGTTTCAAAAGTTAAATGAATTGAATTAATCGCAATAAATTGTTAGAAATTTAATTGCAGTCCTATTTATTACTGTCTAAATTGTCCTGACTTAAATTTCTATAATTTCGAGATGTAAGCCGGGTTTCACAGTAATTTTAAGTTGTTCTTTAATTATCCTTCCTTTATGTTATCTCTTTTGCTTTTGATTAAGCATCAAAGCCCTACCATTTTAGAAAAAGCATTTCCAAATAGAAAATCAATTATCTTGCATCACTAATCTTCAAAAACCCGAAATCAAAGAGAAAATAATTGAAACATCATAAAGTGCACCACAAAAGTTAAACTAAAATAATGTCTAATTAATATTATTTAAATACAAAACATGTACACAAAACGTTTAATTCATTTAACTATATTATGTAAATATTATAATGTTCTAAATACCAAAAATTGATAAATCAAATTTTCTATAATGATTTTACCAAAAGACAATAAAGCACACATGATGCTAGAATTTAACAAAGCGCAATCATTAAATTTTATTATGTATATATATAAAAGGAAAAGTTGTAAGGAAATACGAGTAGGTAAATTTATATATTTATACCTTTAATTATTTTCTCCTATTTTTTGGTAATAAAATAAATGAAATAATAAGATTAACGTACACGGATAAACGAATATATATGGATTAACGTATAAAATTCTACTTCTCATTTATACAATCACATAACATAAATTCAAAGAAACTTAACACCCTCTAATATATTTGAAATTCACCCAACCCTATCATGAAAAAAAAAAACTGTATATTATATGTTTGGAAAATGTCCAGGGTAACTTCTACGTTATACGTGCTTATCGGTTTATTTACATTGTCACATGGTTTTGGTCTAAACACAACCAACCCCCTAGGGCAGTTTACCAACATTTTACTGCAAAAGTTATAACATAGGGGTTAAAAAACAGAAAAACGAAAAAAAAAAGAAGAGACTTTTGGTTTGAGGGTCCAGTCTTATGTATACATATTTTATATAGGCACACAAATTTTAATTGTTTAAACTTTGGAAAATTGCAATATTTTAAAGCTTGACGTTTGAAAAGGTATATAAAAATATTAAAAAAAAATAAATATAAAGTATATATGGTTAAAAATGTCAACCCCTTTTCTTTCTCCTGTGTTTTTTTGTTTTTTTTTTTTTTGTTTTTGTTATATTTATATTTGATATTTGTAAAGGTAATAAAAACCTTCGAAGCCTTCAGGGATCTTTACTTTAATTTTTAAGTGTTTTAATGTTAAACTAAATTAATTGGGTCTCCTTTATATTATATATTATATGTTATATGCCTACTTGTACTTATAATAACTTACAACTTTAATTACATTTTAGTTATAAACTTAGACGCTTATCAACAAAAAAAAAAATTATTGTAGAAAATATTATATTATAATGGCATACATATAATTATGAAAGTATCATATTATATGTCCGTATGTGGAATATGAGTTAATGTTAATGTATAGAATAAAGATAGTGAGGTGAATGGAATAAAGTGAGTGGCTTCTTAATATTGCAAAGATTGATTTATAAAGAAAAAACTAACAATAATCTTATAATCTCATAATTAAATCTCAATCTGCCTAATAAATTCACTGGGGTACAAAGTCTTAATGTGTCACCATACTATAGTGAAATATTTTAGAAATCTTAGTAGTTTTTAGGGTACAATCACCGATGTTTGTTTGCCATTAAATTTGACTTACTTAACTCCCCTTTGAAGCAGTGAAAAAAAAAATCACTTCAAGTTGAATAATAATTGAAATGTAACACCCCTCTATAGAGGTACTTTATAGAGAATCCTTATATATAAAATATGATGAAAAGAATATAATAATTGAATACTTTATTATTCTACCTGAGACATCGAAACACAAACTAAATACACCTCATATAAAAGCACTTATTACTCACTCGCTATGCATTTTTTTTTTGTCTTTTTTAAAACAGTGTTATATGAGCATTGTTCTCCTTTTATCATATAAGATATACTCTATTATGTCTGATTTACAAGAAGCACTTCACCAATCTCTTTTCTACAATAATTTTGTATTATTCCTTTTATTTTTTGTTCCATTCTTTATTTCATTCTTCTATCTTCTTTCTTTCAGCTTTTTATTTTCATTTTTGTATGAGTGTTTTTTTTTTTATTCAACTAAAGAAAATTTTCTTTTATTCTATTCTTTTCATTTTCATTTTCATTTTCATTTTCATTTTCATTTTCTTCTTCGTTTTCTTTTTTTTTTTTTTTGTTATCTTGAAGAAAAAGCGAAGTAAAAGTCTTTTTAAAGAATCAATTGTGCGTGGTCAATGGTCGCTAAATTTCAAATAAATTTATATTGGATAAAGAGAATGATGGGGATAAATACATTTAGATTCCCCCATTTTAATGTTTAAAAATATTTTCGTTAAAGATTCTTGTATGGAATTATAAATTTAAATGGTGGATAAGTATTGTATAAAAAATACTGGGTATAATCTTATGGCTGTTCATCCTTAAGTAATTGGTTAAATTCAAGGAAATAACTTGCCTGATCAAAAGCTCTTTTATAAATATAGAATTTAATCATTATATCTACACAGTTCAGTTACAATATTTGAACTTGCACACGACCTCTGTAAAGATTAAAAGCCCAAAAATACTTTTAATCCACTCAACAACCGGTGAACAGAGACAAAGACCAAACATGTATAATAATCTTATTTTATTTTGATGCACAGAAAAGATTTTCATTAATAATCCAAACAAAATATAAAAAAAAAATAATAATATATAATTCTATATAAGATTATTATCTGACTAATTGGATCGTGATATCAGACACACATCTTATTTATTTATTTTTTTTTTTTTACTTTCTTTTCAACTTATATACAAATATGTAAACACTGGAGGAGAAGAGAAGAGAAAAAAAAATTGTGAACTCCAATGAAAATTTATGATGAGCAACTTAGAAAATTATCTTGAATAATAATCATTAGGTTACAATGATCTCTTGGATGATAACACAACACAACCAAACGTAAAAAATGAAGAGAAAAAATAAAAGTGAAAATAATATCCTGTTATGGGTATCTAATTGTATATACCGAATAATATACCTACTTGAAAGCTTTTGTTGGAACCCACGTTTATTATGCAAATTAAAAAAAAAAAAATTGATTTTATACCAAAAAAAAAAAATAAGAAGAAGAAAAAAAAATTAAGAATATTTCATACCTCATTCCAATTTCTTTCCTTTCATTCATTTTAGCATTATTTTCTTTCAAGTCCATTCAAAATGAGTTTATTTTTTAAATAAAAAAAAAGAAAAAAAAATAAGATCATCACTTTGGTCTCGTCTCGTTTGGAATTTTTTCTTTCGTTTCATTTTCTTCTTCTTGTATTCATTCTTTTTAAACCTATACCGTTCTCTTTGCCGACTATCACCACCCCTCACTGAAACATCACGTTTCACTGTTATAACAAAATACCATTTCAGTGAGGTTTCTACTTTATTCATAAGATTGAGGTTATTTAGGGATTGAATAACTTTTTTTTTTTCTTGGTTCACGACATTGTCTTTTTTCTTCTTCTTCTTCTTCCTCTTCTTATTCTTGTGTGTGTTGTTGTTTTTTTTTTCTTTTGACTAAAGGTTTGATGACGTCCCATCGGACCATTAGGATACGATGAAACCCAATGGGGAGGGAAGAAAAACATAATCATCAATATCAAAATAAAAGAGACAAAATGAAAACCAATCTCGGATGATTTTTGGTAATGTTAATCTAAAAACGAAAAGGAAAAGATACAAAAACAAAAACAACAATAAAATACAAGAAAGAAAGAACGAACAAAAAATAAATTTCAATCGCAAGGATGAAGAAGAAGAAGAAGAAGAAAGAATGGAAGAAAAATGTGAAAAATATGTAATTATTTATTTGAAATTCTAAATAGGAATTTATTGGTAAATTAACTGCGGTAAAATTCGTTTGATCTTTTTTTTTTTAATTTATTTATTGTAAATTTATTATAAAAACGATTTATATTTTTTTAAAACGCAACATTTAATATTTTATTATTTTTCTTGATTAATCGATTTTATAGCTAACAGAAATATTCGATTAATCGAAATTCTTCGTTTAAAAGTTTATTTTTTTTTTTTGGTTAATCTACAAAAAATCAATAAAAAAAAAACCCAATTTTTTTCCATCTTCTGCTTACAAATTTTTCTACTTCTTTTTCTTTATCTTCGAAAATGTGTAATTTTGTCAT
The DNA here is from genome assembly GCA_963082725.1 of Pedicia rivosa. Classification (NCBI taxonomy): domain Eukaryota; kingdom Metazoa; phylum Arthropoda; class Insecta; order Diptera; family Pediciidae; genus Pedicia; species Pedicia rivosa. The sequence continues at coordinate 7,390,274 of OY720153.1, read as the reverse complement.
TTTCCTTTCTATTATTTTCTGTTTTTTTTTTTCTTTCTTCTTCTTTTCTTTTTTTGTACGTGTACGTGAAATATTTTCCCAATTTTTCCTATTTGTTCGGCAATTTCATATATTGTGAAAATTTCGTTTCGTATATTTTTTTTTTTTATCCATTTTTCTTCTTTTCTTTTTCCTTTTCTCTTCTTTATTTTATTCATCCTTTATCCTTTTCTTGCACGTATATGAATATGTGTAAAAAAAAAGAAAAGGAACGAAAAGGGAACTAAACCAACTACCCAACACCCTTTTATGTTGTTGATTTTGTTTTATTGTTGTTGTATTTCGCAGCAATACTTTTTTTTCCTTTCTTCCTGTCTTTTTTTTTTATTCTTCACAACTTTACGTAATATAAAGCTCCTCAGAGTCTGGCCCACCCGTTATTTTATATGTTCACTTTTTTCTTCTACCTCTTCTTCTTCTTCTTCTTCTTCCTCGTGTATGGTGAACATGAGTTAGATTGTAAAATGCGTGTGTGTATGCGTGGGTGTGTGTTTGTACGTAAGTATGAATGTGTGTGTGTGTAATACGATGTGAGTGAAACAGTAGATATTATAATACAGAAAATTTGTTATGTCAAGTTTACAATTTTGTGCTCTTCCTAAACTGTGTGTGTTATTATGTGAAATAGCTAAGCATGGTGAATTCTCTCTTCATTCCCTTCTTTCCCCTTTTTTGTTTCTCATTTTTTTTTTTCCTGTTTCCATTTTTGTCTTTTTCTTCTTTTTTTGTTGTTGTTGTTGTTGTTCTTCATTGTTGAATTGATGAAATCGTTAAAGAATGCCGCGCGCGTTCAATTTTATTGAGGAAATATTATTGAAAAATTATTGATGAAATATCCTTAAAAATAGACACGCAAACATATCAACAATAACAAATGTTTTTGTTTATTTTCTGTTTTTTTCTTCTTTTGTTTTTTTTTTTTTTTTATTAAATTTCAATTGAAATGTTTTCCATGAAAATTACGTAAAAAAAAATAAAAATTATTGATTTCCTATTAAATGTAACAATGCAATTTTATTACAAAAAGTATTCATGATCAATTTATACAAACACAACGGCATATTTTTTTTTTTTTTGATTAAAAATTAAAGTTAAACCCGTCCCCTACCAGCAGTTCGATTGGAATGAAATAAAAAAATTTTACGATTTTTCCCACAACACAGAAACAAGGAAATAAGTTAATTTTCATTTATATTTTTATATTTTCAACATTTTTGTGTTTCTGGTATTTTTGTGACAATTTTTTTTTTTTTGCTTTCTTTTTAAAAAACGGAAATTTAATAAAAGTTAGAAAATTTATAATTTTTACCACAAATGAACTTCTGAGAAATATTTTTTATCTTAAATAATATTTTATTGGTTTCAAATAAAAAATGTCAAAGATCTGTTTACAGAATTCAATAAAAACGAAAGAAACAAATTAAAAAAATTTAATAAATTAATTGATTTATTTTGGAAAAACGTCAAAGACTAAAAAAGTCTAGAATTTCTCAATCAAATCGTATAAATAAATATTCACCCCTTTTTTTGTTCAACGCACTTATTCTTATGTTGTTGTTGTTGTTGTTGTTGTTGTTGTTGTTGTTGTTATATATATATATATATATATTTTTGTGTTATCACAAACAAACACACGCAATTCTCATAAGCGCTTAAGAACTTTTCACATTTTAGAAGAAAACGAAGAAGAAGAAGAATTAGAAAGGAGAGAAAAAATATAACGTAGATATAACCGTGAACTTTTCTTTATAGGCACCGAACAACACTTTTTTTTTTTCGCGAGAAATATTTCAACCCCTATTTACAACACACATTTGAATGGATTTTTTTTGTTTCCCCATACAGATATTTTTGTATAATGGAAAAGTGTCTAAGAAGAAGAAGAAGAGGAAGAAAAAAAGAACACACTTTTTGAAGAATCAACTTTTTTTTTTCTCTCTCACTGTACGCATTTTATTTTGTAATAATTTACAAATATATTTTCGTAATAATAAAAATCAGTTGAAATTATATTTATTTTTTTCTGTTCTCTCCATAAAATGATTTCTTTTTTTTTTCCTTCTATATATAAAAGTATAAAGTTAGATAATATTATGAACTTACCATTTCCAAGTAGAAGTATTCCAAACAGTAAAAATCTTAATTGTGTCATTTTTGCAAATATATTTTGATCAGATCTGTAAATAAAAAAAAAAAGAAAGATAATAAGAAAAGAAAAGAAAACAAATGACAAACAGTAAGGTATAAAAATAATGTGTTATTATTGTTATTATTTAAGAATAAAGAAAAAAAATAAAAATAAAACAGAAAAGATAAAAAATCTTTTTAAATGTAATAACTTAATACAAATGAGAAAAATGTAAAAATTATATACGAATGGACCAAAAGGTAAACGTAAAAAATGTGTATATAGAATAAATTATGTAGTATATATTTCTGGTAATATAATGACCATTTGAAATGACTGTCTTAACCACAAGTCCATTTAAATGATTTAATATAGTAAAAATCTGTCACAATAATAATCGCTTGGGACCAATAAAAAATATCTTTTTTTTTTCTGTTATATTACACAATTTATTTTCTTTTAAGTGATCTCTTATGAAAACTTTTGTGGAAACTTTATATGATAAATATTCTACATACATTTATACAGATATATTTTTATATAAGATAAATATTATAAGAAAATATATAAATAAAATGTTTTATATAATAAAACATTGAATTTCTTTATTGTACAACAAATGTTTATTTACTTTTCTTCTTTATTATATTTTTTTTTGAGGTTGTTGTTGTTGTTGTTTTTGTTGTTCCGGGTAATTTAAAGAAGAATAAACACAACATTTGTATGGATGGTGAAATACTAAAATAAAATAATTAAATGAGCTTCTTTTTTTTTTACTTTTACGTTTTTATTTATTACACAAGATTATTGTTTTGAGAATCAATTTATTTGCTGTAAAATTGTCTAAATAAAATTGTGTATAATTGGACCATCGTGATACAATCTTCAGCAACTACAATCTGCCTAATCGAATTGGATTACTTTGTAAAATAATTTGACCCATTAAATCCAACGATCAAAATTCTTTTAAAACATTAAAAATTTTTCCTACATTTGAAATAAATAATTTTTGGTATTTCTTACGCATGGAATACAAAATCGTTTGGTTAACAAAATACATATTCTGTTGTTGTTTTTTTGGAATGAAAAAGAAGAAGGAAGTAATATTCTAATGCTGAAATATTTATCCATTTATCAAATTGAACACAGAAAAAAAAAACAAGAAATTTAGTTAAATTCGATATTTTTATTCATTCATTTTAATAAAATTCGCATAATAAAATAAACAAATCACAAACAAAACTGTGAATCTATTGGTGGAAGTTTATTTTTGATTTTCTCTTTTTATTCTTCTTTATTTTTGTTTTTTTTTTTTTTACTTTACTTTACTTTTCTTTCATAGATTTCCAATTTACCAAAACCAAATCAAAGAAAATCAAAGAAAATAAAATGTTACGTATCACGTACCTTATATCGCGTGTTAGTAAATAAAAACAAAATTGAACCAAGACCATTTTATATATAAATTTTCTCTTTTCATTTTCATTTCCTATTTTTTTTTCATTCTATTTTTTTCCTATTTTATTATTACAAATTATAAATAATATAAATAAACAACTTAAATCAAAAATGACAAAATGGATAAAATGACAAAAAAACAACAAAAGAAAAAGTTTAACAAATAATAATATAAAATGAAAAACAAATCATCATCATCATCATCATCATCATCATCATCATCATCATCATCATCATCATCATCATCATCATCATCATCATCATCATCATCATCATCATCATCATCATCATCCTAAGAGACACTTTTTTTATTTGCTCTGTATTATTGGAAGGAAAAATACAATATAGAACAATTTATCTTTATTTATTGAATCGTATAATAAATGTTATTTTTTTTTTCTTTTAGAAAGAAGAATTGAATCCCATAATAATAATAATATAGTTTTTTTGTTTTCTTTTAGTATTTAAATTGAACTTTTTGTATTTTATTAAAGAAGAAGAAGAATGAGAAGAAGAAGAGGATGAAGAAAAAAAAATGGAAAATGAAGAAGACGAAGAAGAATAAATCCTAAATCCGCATATGTATCTTTTTATATATTCAACGATTGTAACAAAACTTTTCATCTATATATAAACTTTTTCTCTCTCTCTCTCTCTCTCCTTCTTTCTCTTTCTCTCTGTTTTATTTTTTATTTGCATTTTGATAAAAAAAAAGAAGAAGAAGAAAAAAAAAAAACTTGCTATAATCCGTAAGAAAACTAGAATCGATTTGTTTCAATAAGAAACGAATACATTTTCAAATTACACTAAGACAGATTCTATGTTTTCTTTTGCTTTCTGTAATTTTTTTTTTCTTTTCTTTTCTTTCTTCGTTTCCATTTAAACTCAAGAAATAATACTGTCAGAATATTTATCTCATTTCTTCTTCTTGTACTTCTTCTTCATCTTCATCTTCTTCGTCATCTTCTCACTAGTTTTTCTTCTTCTTGTTTTTTTTTTCTTTGCTTTTTCTTCTTCTTCAATTTAAGTCTCATCCATAAATTTTCTTATACTAAAACGGATATCTTGACAGCTTTTGCACGACTGACCCCAATTCTCTTTCTTAAGATTAATTCAAAACTCAAGTATACGATTGAAATATTTATTGATGTAACACTTTTATGTATAAATATACATACATCCATATTCACCCACATATTGTGCACACACACACACAAACATACAGTTAGAGAAACATAAATATACATAAATATAAAAAAAAACGGATATATGAGATTTCTTCCTTTAAAAGAAAATTTATTGAGATATTTCGGTACGTCTGTATGTTTGATAGAGGGAAAGACGAGGAAGAATAAGAATATATTTTTAAAGATTTTAGTCTGATTGGAAATAACAAAATAAAGTCAATTGATCAGGATAATTGTCTCATGATTTGTAAAGCTTTAGATATATTTTTTTTTTGTTTTATTTTTGTGATCGTAAAGAAAGAAAAATAAAACTATTCGCTTACAATGAAAACACGGTTAACTGAACACAATTATTTATTTCTATAAACAATTTAAATTGGTAGAGATTTTATTATCACTGTTCCATAACATAAAAAAAAAAAAAATAGAATATGTAACGTCGTAACTACCATACTCATTCACTAATTTATGAATGAGTTTAGTTAAGTAACAGTTGAACATTGTAATTTTAATAATTAATTTAATTATATTCTATTCTTTTTTTCTTTCTTCTATGTAATTAAAATGATTGAAATATTTTTCTAGGCATCTACAGTATTACATAATTTGGTGATGGTGATGTTATACTCTAATGAAAAACTCTAAAGTCTACATAAATTTAATAATTTAGTTTGCTAATGATTTATTGTATAAGAACATAATTCCGATATGAATAAATTATGATATGAAAATCCTTTTACGTCTACTATAAAAAAAATAATAATAACAACAACAGCGAATGTTGCGTAATATAAAGTTTAAGCAACACACTAGAAAATGGGGTAAAAGAACACAGAATTTATATGGAAGTTTTTTCACCAGAGCTTTTAAAATATTTAATCAGTTTCCCCATACACAAAATAATATGAGAATTTTAAATTAAGAAAAAATTGGGCATATTCATCAAAGAAATTAATAAACAAAAAATATTTGAAAATTAAATTTTATTTATGGAAATAAAATCAATTAGTTTCGTTAAAAGAATTTTCCAACAGAATAATATTGAATTCATAATTTTTTTAATGTGAGTCGTACGTATAACCAACTTCAGAATAAACAATTAGTAAAATTATAAAATATATGACGACAACATCTTCGAATTCTTTTTCTTCTTCTTCTGTTTGAATAATTTTTAAAACGGAAACTTTATTAACATTAACATTCATCAGTCCAGAAAATACCAGACAACACCAGACAGTGCAATGTTCATTATTGTACAAAAGTATTTTTTGTTGTTGCTGTATTTTACATTTCCGGATGAACTGATAGAGTTAGAGTCATTTTTTTTTGTATTTTCATTTTTTTCTTTCCTCTTTCAATTTTCTATTTTCCTTTATTTTTTATTTTTTGTTGTTGTTGTTATTGTTGTTGTTACCGAACGAATCCAGTAACGTTCTCAATGTTTTGTGTTTATTTTTTCTTTTTTTTGTTCCTGCTATTTTTTCTTTTTTTTTATATTCGTTAAAAGGTACACAAAAATAAATGAGAACAGTAAACGGAAATGCAGATAAAATGATTGTAAATTTTATAAAATTTTAAATTTTAATGACTTGAATTGTCTGTTGTTGTTTTTTATTTTCTTCTTCTGTTTGTTACAATTCAAACATAACAAAAGAAGAAAAGACAAAAAAAAGAAAATATATTTGCAACATAGAGAAAAACTGTGAAAAAAAAAACTTGACAAGACAAGATGAGACAACAGACAAGAGTTTTTTTTACTTTTGTTTGTTGTTATAATACCTACGAACAAATTATTGTTATTATTATTATAAATACAGAGTAAAAGTAACAAAGTAATACAAGCTTTTTTTTATTTCTGTTCAATTCAAGAATATTTCTATTTTAATTATTGAAATTAAAGGGTTTGTGTTTAAATCATCTGTGTATTTATTATTATTATTATTATTATTTCTAAGGGAGCAACATTAATTTAATTGAAAAAGACAAAAATAATAGAAGAACATTTTAATTATTTATGTTTAATTATATATTACAGTATCGTTTCGTTAGACTTAAAAAACTTTGAATATTATTTTGTTAGAATTTAATTGTAAAGAATTTTTAAAATACTTTATTAAGATCGACATGAAATCTTTTATTTATTAATGAAACTAGATGGTTAGCCCTTTATTTTGTTCATTTTCTGTTATTTGTATTTCTCATTTTATAATTTTTAATAAATTAAATTAACAATTACATAAAATTTTATATTTTTCGGTTTGGGTCATTGAACTAACGAATAAATAGAGTCAGAGCAGATGTCTTATTTATTCATGTAGATAATTTCAATCAGATAATTGCTTCGTTTTTTTTTGTTGTATCATCCAGTGGATGAAAATCTTATTTCTACACTTTTTTGACAAACCCCAATAACATGATGAAGTTTCTTGTTATTTTCATTTAAATTTTATTTTGAATAAATTAAAGAAAAATTAGATGAAGAGGAGAAGGTGGGCATTTTTCCTTAAGAAAAAAAAAAACACTTTAAACTTATTTTCTCTCTCACATTTTTTCACGTTTATTCTCATTTTACTATTTTTCTATTTTTATCAAAACTAAAAACTTTTTTCATATCTTATTGAAATTGCAATGATAACTACATCTTTCTACTGTCTTTCTCATTTTTATTCTAACTATTTTATTCGACTGTTACACCAATAAAAATAACATAGATGAAGTGACACATAAATTGGCTTTCACAAAACGTATAAAACCCATTTCAAAAGCTAAAACCATAAATGATGTTATCTGAAACACAATTCCAGAGATATATGAAAGACACTTTTTGATTTGTTTTTCGTAACTTTATTGAATTTGATAATCTTCTTTCTTTCTTTCTATCTTTCTTTTGTTTTTCTTCTTCTTCTTCTTCATATATATTTTTTTGTTTCCTTTCACATTTTTTTTTTCTCTCTTCTGTTCTGATTTATTTCTGTAAATATATTCTCAACTGTACTAACGGATTTTTTCGTATTCACTTTTCTTTTTCTGTTTTCTCTCTTTTGGGCCACAAACAAAAAATCTTAAACAGAAAAGTAAGTTAAGAAAAAAAAACAGAAATTGTATAAAGTGAAAAACCCAAAAAAAAAAAATAGAAAAACGGAAAATAAGAAAAATAAATTCAATGCAAAAAATATGAATAATTTTAGCATTCAATAAATTATTAGTTTGGGAAGAAGAATAAAAAAAAAACATATTTTCTTCACCTTAAAATACTGAACAACAACAACAACAATAACAACAAAAAAAAAGCCAACGAAACGAATAAGAAGAAATGACGTCTCTCCTCTGAATGTCTATTTTTTTACGATGGCAAAAAATATGATAAAAATTTTGCATCAAAGTGAATAACGAAGAAAAAAAAATTGAACAAGTTTTCGTGTATTTTTTGTTTTCTTTCTTTTTTTTTTTCTTCAACAACAGAATATGCTAATTTTCTATCAACTTCAACTGCTTTGGCTTCTGCTTATATTCTTTCTTCTACTTTTACTTCTTCTTCAACTACTTTCTATTGAAAATTCAATTGAAATCTTTAAAACTTCTTACAAATATTAAGTAAAGTGAGAAAGAGACAACCGATACACAAATAACAAAAAAAAAGTTGTATTATTTAAGATAAATAAGAAGAAGAAGAAGAAGAAGAAGAAAAAAAATGAACGAATGAACAAACAACAACAAACAGAAAGTATTTTATCTGATATTCTGATTTTTTGATTTTTCTTTTTTTTTCTTTAGAACATTTTTTTTTTTATTATTGAAAGTTTTGCGAAACAAAAAAAACAAAAGAAAGCAAAAATAACAACAATGAAAAATGTACAGAGGAGAGAGGAGTAAAAATCAGAAAACACTTTAAAGTTTTACCTTTTAAAAAAAAAATATAATATACAAAAGTAAGGAGTAAGAAGGATCTAGGTGGAAGGAGTAAGTTTTAACAAATAAATAAAAATGTTAAAATTCTTTTTTACTTTAAATATCAACAAACAAATCTTCAATGTTTTGTAGCGTTTTCACTATTTAAAGTAAAAATATGGGAAAAATGTATAACAACAACAACAACAACAGCAACAGCAACAGCAACAGCAACAATAAAGTATAAAATATATATTATTTTTTTTAATATAAAGACAAAAAGATGTAAAAACGTAAATATTTCTTCTATAAACAGACAGAAAGTATTTTCTATTTTCTTTATATTAGGAAAATTATTTAATATTAATTTAATGTTAGAAAATATTTAATGAATTTTATAATAAACTTTTTTCTTCTTCTTCTTCTTGTTTTTTTTTGTTTCTTTTTAAACCTTTTGTTAGAAAAATTAAAATTAAAAGAAAAATAACTTTGAAAAAAAAATATTCATCTTTTTCTGTTTGTATTTTTTTGTTTTATCAAAAGTTCTTTAGAATAGAGAAATATTTCAGTATAAAATATTTATAAATTTAGTGAAAGAATGAAAGAAAAAAATAAAAGAAAGAAAGAATCAAATAAAATATGTAGAAAAAGAAAAAGAAGAAGAAGAAGAAAAGTAAACTAATCAAGCGTTATATCGTTGCATTCCAACTGGAATTTATATTCAATGTAAATAAATTTAGTTGTGAACATTCAACATTCAACATTATCCTTAAAATTTATTTAGAAAATTTCTAAATATGAATAAACACAACATAAATGCGCTTTATTTTTGTTTTGGTACAAAGAAATTAAAAACAATTAATTAATTTCATTCGTCAAAGTTTATTTTTCTGTATTTTTCTCTATTGAAAATTTTATAAATTTTCCAGTACGTCAATATGACGTCATATATCTAATATTTCCGGCCATATTTGAAATTTTACCCAATTCACGCATTAAATGAAATATTTCAAAAGAACATCTATATACAAGTATGGATACACTTACACAGTATAACTACTCACACACACACACACACACATACACACACCACCCACAGCCTTACACATATATTATAAATTATATCTTCTGTTTAACATTTTCTAATTAACTTGTGTTATATTATGTAATGTCAAAACCTACGTCAGATATTTCCAAAAAAAAACAACAACAACAACAGTAACAACAGAAAAAAGAAAGCAAAAAAAAAAGAGAGAGAAAAAATAAAGGAAGTATAGAGAAAAGAGAACCTTCATCTTTTGTGGCCTGGTATTATCCATATATACAGGCAGGCATACATACATACACACACACGCACACACTCAAATACAGACATAATCACAACCACAAACGAAATTAAATAAATTCTTGTCCCGCACCGAAAATAAAAATAAAGAAAAATATATAAAAGGAAAATAGAATGGAAAGAAAAATGAAAAGAAAAAAAAAAGAAAAAAAGGAAAAAAAAAAAAATATTAGGAAAAAAGGTCTTCGTTCTGAGATTCACCATAAATATATAAGCGACAATCATTATATAGGGATGTATAAAATTCTACAACCACCTATTATAACCAAAACCAAAACCTCATACTATTCACATTCACTCACAATAATGCCACCCTATTTATCTATATACGATGGTCCATTTTCTTTTCTCTTCTTCATGGAAAAATAAAAGTTATCTAATTTTGATGTGATTTACCTCAAAGTTTTTACCCAACAAACAAAAAAGAGGAAGAGTAAGAAAAGTAGGAAAAATATTGAACGGACATATAAGGATCGACACATTTTCTTCCCTTTTTATTTTTTTTTTTTGGTTGGTTTTCTTAAAAGGGTACAACGTAACGTTAACACCAAATCAGTCACGTCGTACAGTCATTTAATTCGTAGTCAAGTCAACTGACATGTCCATCTTTTTTTTTTCTTCAACTATACTACTTTTACATAGACTACTAACATCGGCTACTACAACTACTTCTTCTGTATTCTTTTATTTTATTTTTATATATATATATATTTTTTTTTTTCTTAGTCCAAATTGGAAGATTATTTTCTATATGGTTTTGTTGCCATCAATTTATACTGATTAGAACAAGATAAAGGTGTGAGAAATCTCTGACTTAAATGATTATTATTTGTCGTTATATAGAATATAGTATGAGAGAGATAGTGAGTAAATATAGAAGTGAAAGAAAGAGAAAGAAAAATTATATAATAAAAAATCGGTTTGGGTTGAAATGTTGAATAAAAGGTGCTGACAATGTACAATCAGAAATATAGGTGTATGGATTTTTCTGTTCTACTTTCTACAATTTTCTATACATTTATTTATATTCTTTGATAAATCGAATAAAGGACATACAAAAATGGAAAACAAAAATAGAAAGAAAAAGGAACAAAAGAAAAATAGTTTGTAATGGAAAAAGGTGACCAAACTAATTTATGAACAACCTACAAAATAATTATTTTGACAATTTTTTATGATAAGAAAAACTAAAACAATCATTCCTTTCAAAATACAATTTTGAGGTACTTCATCTAACTCAAACCACCAATGGATATAATTCTAATTAGTAAATTATAAAATGAAAATCTAACAATAATATTCTCTAATTAATTGTAAATAAAGCATTATTATGTTTTAACTGATTTTCACGAAAACTAAATCACTGATTTACGAATTTTGCTGTAAGCAAAATAAAATGAAAAGTGCAACTGAAAAGCAAACGTCGTCTATACAAATATGATCACACAATTATTGTTTTATAGTTTTTGAATTAGCTGATTGAAATTTCGATTCCCTGATATTACTCAGATGTCAATTAAAAATACAACTTTTGCCAATAAATGAAAAGCTGTACATTTTATTTATCAGAAAAATATCCTTTAGTTCAGACTGAATTTACACACGAACAATAAACTTTTAATCAATTCTAAATGTACAGAGTGTTTTGTTTTTGTTAAAATCTGCTCATATGAATTCTGCTGTTACTAAATACTTTATTAAAAAAGCTACAAAATATGGTAGCATTAAAAAAATATTAATTTTATATCAAAAATTTTAACAGTGAAATACCAAATCTTTTGATGTTTATTTTACGAAAATCTACCAAAATTCTTTCATCTAATATTTTGTATCAAAAAAAAAAATTCTCTAAAGCGAAATTCAATCTCTGTGTATTCAACACTATTTTGTTTTTGATGTTCATAATTTATAACACGACTATAACTAAACTGCTGATGAACGAGGCGAAAAAAATTCTGTAAATATTGCAAAAAAAAACAAAAAAACAAAAAACTATGAAAGGTAAAAATTTATGAGAATTTTATTTATTAAATCAACAATAATTTTTAAGTTTACAAAGAGAATTTTCCACTTGGCACTTTTGTTCATTTTTTTGTTTTTTTTTTATATTTCCATTGCAATTTAAGAATAAACGAATCGTTGTATATTTTTTTTTTGTTCCTTATTAAAAAATTTAAACTTTTAATAAAACATAAAATGTTGTCGTTTGTTAAACCGTAGGATCAATTAAATTAGAATTGTAATTTCCATTAATGAAATTATTTTTGTTTACAAAATAAAATTTACAACAGCTTTATTCTAATTCAATATAAATAAGCTTTAGCGAACGGTCCACTGTTGACCACCAACTTTTAAGCTTTTCTAATTAAAAAAATATTAAATTATCAAAATCCGGAATTGTGGGGAAAACAAAAAAAAAAAAACAAAAAATAAATATTGTGGAATGAACTTCCTTTTTTTTGTGTTTGAATAAATTAATTGTGCAACTTTTATTGCACAATACGATGGGAAAAAAATGAAAATATTTTAATAAAAAAGAGAAAATTGAAAACCGAAAAAAAGAAGAAATAATTTCACAGTAAAAAAAATAATGTTATAATTTTATTATAAACTGTCATAAAAATAATAATAATTTCTGTGGCATCATGCTTCGTGCGCATAAAAATTTTCATCTTTTCTTTTCTTTTCTTTTTTTATTTTTTATTTAAATCAAAAGCATCTTATAAATTAATTATGATTTTTATAAAAAACAAAAAATTATTAAGAGAATTATTCAAAGATTATTTTTTCATAATATTTATGTGACATTCTTAGAATATTTATTTTTTTTATAGTTAAACGTTAGAATTTGATTATAAATTCATATTTTAGGATATAAAAAAAAACACACAAATATTTTCATGACTTTACCGTATACATTCCTCATTGTTTTTTTTTTAACTTTTCGTGTGACAAGAGTAGAAAGAGGAAATTTATAATTTTAAAAATTACTTTAAAGACAATTTCGAAAGTTATCACTATGCATGCTTCAAACAGTGTTTTGAATAGAAGTTTCGTCCGATGGTTTGAGAATTTAAAATCAATGAATTATGATTCTTCTGACAACTCTTATAGGAAGCTTTTAGAAATTTCTTAAATAAACTCAGCTGCTAATAAGAATTCTTATGAGAAACATTCCCCAAGGTAAAACTGTCAATTTGACTTTCACTGACACACATTTAATTTCAACATGTTCGGCTACACAAAACTTCAAATAGCATAAATTTTTAATAAAGCACAACCGATTAAGTTTCTTAGAATTACAAAAATCATTCAGTCTAGATAATATTTCGTTGATTCCAATAAAAATAGGAACATCTAAAGGATACAAAAAAAAAATCGTAATAAGAAATTAATTACGTTTTAAATGTAACTGAATAAAATGTCAATAATGAAAAAAAAACAGGGGAAATTTATGTTGAATTCAGTTGATTAACCGGGTCAATCAAATATAAAATTCAAAATGTTCAAATCAATCATTGTAAAATTTTGTGTAGATTAATTTTTCATTTCTATTTATAAATAAAATTTCTACGAATAGAAAATATTTTTCTTATTTTATGTAAATGTAAATGTAAATGTAAATGTAACAGATAGATAAATATTATATGGGCGAAAGGATTTAATTTAAAATTTATCTTCACTTAAGAGAAGAAAAGTTTATATTATTTTAGTTTTTGGTTGAATAAGATTTTATAGAATTGATAACATCAAACATGACATAGGGGCGGAACTTTGTCATTGTTCATGACATGTTTTCTAGAACTTAATCAAAGTTTACTTAAAAGAAAAAAAAAAGACAAAATAAAAAACTTTTCGTATATTATAGAGTCCAAATAAACATCCTTTAACAACTTCTATCTAAAACTTTTACACTTCTTTCTCTGTCTTTCATTCTTACTCTCTTTGTTACTCTTTATAGAGTCAGTCTTTTATTTACGCTTTTCCTAACATCATTATTATTATTATTACAAAATATACAGAAGTTTTTAGATTTTCATGAAAAAATAATAAGAATATTATTCTCTCTCTCTCTTCTCTCTCTCTGTTTCTCTTGTCTGTTTGTTTATCTTTTTCAACATATAATTTTCCTTATAAGAAAAATACAATTAATTAATGTAATAATTTTTTTTTATTATTACAAAATATAAGAGAAGAAGAAAAAAAAAACTGTGTATGCGAATGTTTTGTGTCCTCCACAAAATTTGTTCACAATTCAAAACAAAATTAAAATTCTGATGGAAAAGAAACATGAGAATAACGTGATCGTATATTGCTCTAATTTTAAGTGATGAAGTTTTTTTTTTTTTTCACTGTTTCTTCTTCTTCTTCATCATCTTCTTCTTTTTTTTTTTATTCTAAGCTTAAAAAACATAAAAAATGTATATAAAAGAAACGACTCAGATAAAAAAGAAAAAAAAATCGAACGAACGAACAAAAAAAGAAAAAAGTAAAAAAAAAAAAAATGGAAAATGGAAAATGGAAAATTTCTCGTTCACTTTAAGATTGTTTTGGTAAGACGAAATTTTTTTTTTGTTCTCAATTTTTTTTATCCAGTTTAATCTACGGTCAATTTAATTTAAAAAAAAAAAATTCTACTTTGTCTAGAAAATTGTGATGAGAAAAAAAAGAAAAAAACTTTTTCGTTAGCGCTCTCTCTGGTTTTTATATTTGTGTACGTATGTGTGTGTATGTGTGTGTATGTATTTGTATGAGTATTAAATTATTAAGGAAATTGAGTTCTGAATATCTAATTTTTGTGAAGTAATTATTTTTTGCCGGAAGATATTAGTTACACGTTTGAACACCGGATATTACTTTTTTTTCTTCTTTCTTTTTTTTTTGTCTTGTTGTTATTGCTGTTGTTGCTTTTCTACTTTTGTTGTCATTTTTCAAATTGGTATTTAAAAGCGCCAGTGACGTTATAATACAAAACAGAACTAAGCTACACGAACACACGCGCACACAAATCTGCCTTTGTACATATTTTAAATTTAAAACAATTCCAACAATCTTAATAAAATAATTATAATTCATCGAAGATTGTGGCAGAATAAAAAAAAAACTTTTACATGAAAAGCAGTAGAAGTGAACTTTGCTTTAACACAAATCCTACAATAAACTTAAAATAACTTCAATAAAAATTATTTAAGGTTAAAAAAATCAAATCAAATTTCTCTTATTTATGCTATTCCCATTATTACCATCGATTACCACTATTACCACTATTACCACTATTACCACTATTAGTCACAATGTTTACACCAATACGAGTTATTATGTTTGTAATACGATATTTAATTTTATGTAGTAGCAATAAGTGTGAATAATGCGTACACACATAGTGGGTCAAGTACTAGTTCAATTCATTTCATTGTTGCAAACAAATAATTCCATTACAATATTTTTTTCGTAAAATCTGATCACAATAAATCATTCAACAACAACTACAACTAACTGAAGCAGTATTTTCTTGCAAATCAGAATGTTTCGTTCAATAATATTCTGATTGTAATCTATAATGTAAATTTTAAATGTCTTTTTAATTTCTTCTACAATTATTCAGTAATGCTTTAAGATCGACACAGACAGACAATTTTCCAACAGAAAATACAAAACAAACCACTAGAAAAAATTGTAGCAAGAATCGCATTAAATACAGATAAATTAATTTTTAAACGATTTTTTGAAAAACTTCAAATTTGAACAATTAAGTCTAAGAAAATAGTGAAATTCTTTTCACTCAGAATCAACCAAATACAATCAAAAGCAGAAATTGAAATGAGAAACTAAATTACTAACATAAACAGAACATTTTTCTGAAGCTTTCAATTATCTTTTAAAATCAAATAATCTTTGCAAAAAAATACGAAGAAAAATATTATGATTAAAAAAAAAACTGAAAATGAAAAAAGAAAATATTGGTTTTTAGAGAATTTTTAGTGAAAATTCTTTGAAATCTTTTGAAAATAAAAATTTAATCCATAGTTTATGATTTTCGTTTGAAGTTTTCTTTCATTTCATTTCATTTTCTTTTTCGTTTTTTTTTTTTAACTATTGTACAAGTTATAAAGTTTTCTATTTTACTTCTTTCACTCTTTAATAATTTTTTTTTATCCCATTCCCGCCTTCTTCATTTTATGTTTTTTAAGAACCTACATAAACCCAGATTATTATTGAGTTTTTCCTCAAAAAAAAAATTGAATTCTTAAAAAAGAAAATAATACCAATAATAATAATAATAAGCGAAAAAAGGAGAATATGAAGAAGAAGAATAAAAAAAAAGGTTTTCGCCAATGTGAACAACGTGAAATTTTACGTCCCATTTTCTATTGATATTTATAGCCCCATTTTTTGTCATCTTAAATGTTTGTGACTGTTTTTTTTTTTTTTTTATACCATCTCACTTTTATTCATTCTTTTCTCTTTCTTCCTTTCTGCTTACATTTTGTGTGTTTGTGTGTGTGTGTATGTTATAAAGTGGTAACACTTTTTTTCCATCATTTTTCTTCGGTTTTCCTTGTTCTTTTTCTAAAAAATATTTTTTTTTTCCTCAACAAAAGTGTGACAATTTTTCATGCTTTATTATTTTCCAACAACAAAAAATAAATATAAAAAGGAACAACAACAGAAACAAACAAACAAACAGAATATAAAAAAAATTATTTTATTGGAAGGAGAGAGCAAGATAACAGAGATGTCTCTCTCTCTCTCTCTGTGTCTCTTACTCTGTACGAACGCACAAATAACACGGATAAATGAATAACACACAAGAAGAAGAAGAAGAAGAAGAGAAAGAAAAACAGAAAAAAAAAATATTGAAAGAAAAAGGAAAAATAAAAAATGTTTGCCGATAATAATATTGTTTCGGTTGGCACCACCCGCAAAAAAGAAAAGACAGAACACAAAAAAAAAACTGAAAAGGGAATCGATTTTTCTTCGTTTTTTTCTTTCTTACTTATTTTCTTTCTTTCTTCGTTTCTTCTTTTTCTTCATTTCTTGCGCCCTTAGAAAGATTGTCATATCAAGAAGTGTCGTAAAAAAAAAAATATAAGAAAGAAAAAAACAAACTTATATTTATGTTCCAGAAATTCATTGGGCGTGTTCCAAAGTCACTAAAAAAATTATATTATTTTTCTAAAGAACCTTGAAAGAGAAAAAAAAAACCTCGAAAGGACAATAAGAAAATGAAAGAGCGAGTGACAGAGAATGTGTGAGACTGTGTAAGAGAGAAAGCAGGAAAAAAAAACAAATGAGAACCCACAAATATTTTTCTTTCCCATGGTTGATACAGATTTTCTTTTAATTATTTCAAAACGTGCGAAGGAAAAACAACAATAACACAGAAAAAAAAACAACAACGAAACAACAAAAACAACAACAAGAAATTACTGAGAGAAAAAAAAAAACAATATGAAAGAATGGTTTGTGTAGGATGATGTGGGTGGGTCTGATGTGGTGGAATGATGGGTGAGGTGGGAGAGTTGAAATATAACATTCAATGGTTTCTTTATTCGATAATTATTATTGATTAATTAAGGGTATGTATTTTTTTCATTCTACTCTTTATTGTTGTTGCTGTTGTTATGCGTATACAACAGTAAAAAAACAAGAATAATAATAACAACAACAACAACAACAACAAATGAACACAATCAAATTGAATAATGAAAATCTAAGAAAAAATAATAACAATAATAATAAGGAATGGAGAAAACAAAAAGGAAAAAAATATTCAATTTTATTTATGAATTTTCCCTTTTCTCCTTTTTCTTCTTTCGTTTTAATCATTATATTGACGCTAATTATTAAAATTTTATTCTACGAAAATAATAAGCTTTTAATTACTGAGTTATTTTATATTTTAATTTGTCTGTATTCGTCAAGCGTTTAGATTTGACAATTTCCTTACAAGAACCTAAAATGTAAATTATTGTCAGTACATTGATTTCTGTAATTTATTCGGGGTAAAAGGATTAAGAAATGACACACATGTGTCCAGTATACGTTAAAGGGTTAAGTACTAAAACATTTAGTGTATTTTAAGTTAGACCCAATATTAATAATATCCATCTGTAATTGACAGTTACATCGTATTGAATTTCAAACTTTTTCTTTAATTATTTTACTCACAATCGTATAAATTATAAGTTGTGTATTAGAAGGAAAATTAAAGGGGGAAGAAGGAAATATTACTAATAATTAAAAAAATTTATAATTAATATGATAAACGTAATTTTATTGTTTAATTAAACTTGTAATTTTCAACAATTAGATAATTATAGAGGTGAAGTGAAATTCTAATTGAATATTTTATTGTTGGTTAATTCATAAAGAATTCAAAATTAACGAGACATGTGAATAACTTGGATATATGCTCTTGAATTAATAATTTTAGTTGATCAGTTCAAGTTATTTTAATTCAAACAATATTGTGGGGTTCAGAGAAGAACGCCATCAGGTCATCAACCTAAATTTTGCAAAAAGTAATTTCTTAGAGAATTACAACCTAATTTTTTCTTTGGAAAATAAAAAAAAAACAGGATTTCAGTTCATGACCTTTTCACTTCACGTACGAACATATTAATTTATTACAAAAAGAAAAATAGGTTGTGATTAATTTTTTAGAAAGAGATTTTTTAAGAACCGAAAATCAAATTAAATTCTATTTATTTGATTTTCTTCTTTTGTTCAAATATTATATTTTTATAGATACTTTATTTATTTCTGCTTTTGTTCATTTATATAATTCAAAAATATGTACAATATTCTCTCATATATACATAATAATTGTGTGTGTGTGTGTGTGTGTATATATATATTTTTATGGAATATTGAGACGCATAGCTTCAAAAGCATGAAAGAAGACAATAAATTTATATTTATATTTATACAAGAAAAGAAATATCAAAAAAAAAAAAAAAAGAAATGTACGCATTTTATAAAGCTCAAAGTACTTTCACTCATACACAGAAATACACATATCACACATACACATATCCATATGAATACGTCACGATTATAATAAACGCGTATATAGGTATAAAAGTCTTTCTCTGCGTTTGAGTTGTTTTCTTTCTTTCTTTTTTTGGATACAAATTATTATATACCGAATATAAATGTACATAAAGAAATATGTTTCCCTTTAACATTTTAATACAAATATTTACAAAAGAGTCAAATTATTCTAAAAAAGTGAGAAGAAGTTTTATTTTCTTGTTTAACTTATAAGAAACTAAGAAGTGTTCCGGTTGAGACATATTTAATTATTCATGCATATTATACAGAAAATATAATACAATATTATTAATATTATACACATACATATATACACGTACACACATACATATATACATACGCACACTTAAACGTAAATATTATTATTATTATTGTGTGTAGAATGTATTAAGTTTCTAATTAATTGCTTGATGATGCCATAAATTATAAGAATATTATATCATCACATCAAAACTAATCTACGTAAGATTATAATTTATAATAGAAAACTAATATTCAAGTATTATTATTTAAAATAAATTATTCATTTTAAACTTCTAAAAGTTTCTGTATAAATTTTATTTATTTAAAACTTCTAACATAAAAAAGAAAAAATCTTCAATCACAACAAAACATAATAATAAATTCTAACAAATCAAAAAACGTATTAAAATTATTTCTCTATAAATGAAATTTAATTTATATAATACAACTTACTTTACCATTACTGTTCACCCTACCACCCCTCATAAACAAATCAAATCAAATTATATTTTATTCATAATAAAATTATAACTATTCAAAATGTCACATGAGATTTGTAGAGAGAAAAAAATCTTTTCATGTTTGATAATGCAAAAGAAAGCTCACATTTCATTACGGTAATTATTTTCTTTAACTCATAGTAAGAATTATATTGTAAGATTTAAACTAAGAAATCGATTTTTTTTTATTAATTCTGAACTACAATAAATTATGCCCTCCTATATGTGTATTTTATATTTCTATTTATGTACTGTAACATTGTAACTTTGCAGTACAAATCAACTTCATTGAAGACACTCATAATTGTAAAAATTTCACTACTTTTCCATTTTCCAGCAAGTGTTGTTATTTTCATTTTTCTACAAATTGACTGTTACGTCCACTTTAGATTCTTTAATATTATCATCAGTCATTCAACCATACAAAAAAATACAAAGTAATCTATACTCCGTGTATATTTTCAATGTTAAATTAGTTAGTCTACTGTCTGGTCTAATATTCGTGTCCAAATTAAAAATCAAACAAATTATATTCGTGTATTTTTCCAACAATTATTTCACGTAAAAATATAAACGGTAAACTGATTATTTTAATCGTAAGGAAATTATTTGTATTTAATTAAGAATATATAATTTCAATGTGAAAATTAAAGCAAATTAAAATGATACGAGAGTTGGTTTACCGTATGAAAAGGATAATACAAATAGAAAGATTATTACGACATTAATGAGGACAATTATAATGATAATTACAAAAGTATATTTATTTTAATTCTAATTGAAAAACGTTAAACATTTTTCATCTGTATTTGATTTCTATAATTTCAATTGTTTTATAAGAATTTTTGCGTATATTTTTAGAATATTTTACAAAATTCGTTCATAAACACAAAACACAAAACACAAGAAATAAAACACCAAAACACCAAAATATAATTAAAATTTTGTTCAATTCAATTAAAAAAAAATCAACACAATATTCTTTAAATTTAAGACAACGAATAACATAACGTAAATATTTATGTAATTTATGTAAAGAGCAACAAATAATTGTTTAATTTATCAACAATAAACAATAAAATATAAATTTGTACTTTGAAATTAAATCAAAGACAAAATTATATATTTTCATAAAAAACTTTAATTCAACTTTGATATTTTTTATTCAACAGAAAATAACTGCATCAAAAATTCTATTCACGAAAAGTTTTCTTTACCCACCACAAATCATAATTTATTTGCAGAAAGACAAAATGTTAGGAGTACACTTCCCAATAATTTATAAATAATTCATAAAAAAAAAGTATTCGGAAAATTTGTAAAGCAATAAAGCAAAAAAAAAAGAAAAGTAAAATTGGTAACCGCACATAAAAAAAATAAAATGATTTGTATTGAATTTTCTTCATTTTCCATTTTCCATTTTTCTTCCTTTCCTTTTATTAATCATTTAAATTAAAGTCTTTCAACTTTAGCCTACAAAATATACCGATCGACAAATTCTAGGTTTTTTTTTACAATTTTTTTTCTTTTTCTTTCATTTATTTTTTATTTGGTCGGCATCGACAGGAAAAATTTGTGAAAAGTCATCGTCATAGTCATAGAATATATTATTGAGTTTTTTTTTTCTTTTTTTTGTTTGGGAAAATTTTTTCCTTTATTCTTTTATTACTTTTTTTTTTTTTTTTTTGAGGAATGAAAATGAAGAAAATAAAACGAAATAAAGAGGAAAAATTTTCTGTTCATTTTTTTTTTTTCTTTTTTTACTTTGATGAAAAAAATTAACAATAAAAGTTTTTCAAAAAGAAAATGAAGAAGAAAAAAAAGAAGAAGAAGAAATTAAATTAAATAAATTTGTTTATTTTATTTTTTTTTCTGGAAAATTCCATTTTTTAGAATTGAAGAAAAAATCGGGGAAAAAATGGAAAATTAGTGAAAATATTATTTATGATTTTCATATTTGTGTCATTTCGATTATTATTAAAGATTCTTTTAGAATTCGTTGGTAATTGATGTTTGTCTTTTTGTGACACGAAAACCATAAAAAATAAAAATTATTAAGGAAAAAGAAGAAGAAGACGAAGAAGAAGAGAGGAAGAAAAGAAGAGGTAAAAAGAAAAACTTTGGGTGAAATGAATTATCATCATTCTGTTTCTTCTTCTTCTTCTTCTTCTTTAATTCACCTTCGGTATTAAAAATAATTTTCTTTCAATCATTTTTATGGACGAAAGAAGAAAAACAACAATTTTCATTTGATATTGGGAGAAATAAAAAGAAGAGATGAAGAAGAAGAAGAAGTAGAAAATATTAAGAAAATTTAAAAATTAAACCTTACAAAATTTACATGAAAAAAACAGAATAAAAAACGAAAAGGGAAGAAAGAAGAAATTGGGAAGAATTGAACGTAAAAAAAATCCGAGCTTTAGGACTTTACTAAAATTATTTATTGTATTTTAAGGTCTGTGGGGGATTCCTGAATTTTTCCCTTTTGTTGTACAAGAAAGAAAAAAATCTTTTTTAAATCCTTTGAAATTCTTAAGGATATTAAATAAAAATAAATAAAAATATTCAGCGAATCAACAGAATTCAGGAAATCAGTGAATTGAAATTTTATTTATTAGAAAAACGAATAGAAAATATTTGTTTGTTTTGTTTTTTAACATTTAATGGAAATTCAATTTTTTGTTTTGTTGCCGGTTTTTGGGTTTTCACAAATAATATGTTGTTAGATGATAAGAAAAGGAAAATGGTGAATAACGTAAATTTATTGACTTTACATTAAAAATGAATATCCAATAAATATTTGATTATTTATTTATTTATTTATTTTTTTTTTTTTGTATAAAAACAATAGAAACATATTTGTATTTATAGCCAATTAAATGTAAATCCTATTATTTATTAAATAAGACAAAATAAGCTTCTCTTCAAATTTTTGTTTTTGTTATTATTGTTGTTATTGTTGTTGTATTATTTTTATTGACAGGAAACAGAGTATCCTAAAACTAATTGGTATTATCAAAAGCATGACTAATTCTGTTGTTAAGGATACTAATTAAGGCCAATAATATAGATTTGGTAACATTTTTATTTTTAACTGGTCATTGACTGTGAAATGAAACGAATCGTAAAATGTATTAAAAAGAACCAATATAAATTAGGTTATTAGTTTTGATAGAAAATGTTCAATATATAGAAAAAAATCGACGTTCATTTAATAGAAAATTGTAAATGGCCATACGCTTATAATTAATATTCTTTTAATTCTATAAATAATTATAAGTCACAAACGCGACTATTACATTTTAATCAATTGATGGAAACCGAACGATTCTTAATAGAAAATCTGCATGGTTTCCAAAGAGCAGGCAATACAAAAACCCATATGCAGATGCGAGATGATTCAGAACCTAGTACCTAATGATCATAGCAGTTGATGTGTTATGTTAAAATAACAATAAAAAATCAAATTAAATTATTGTATGCCTAAATCTAGGCACAACATTAATGAAGATTTTAACTCACGCTTAAATTTTATAATTAATTAATTAAAATCTAATTAGATTTTGGCCTTTGATTAAATAATATTTTACGTCATAATTAGCGTGGAACGGGTTGTAATGTAGCCTTCATTCTAATTGGCTATATTATTAGTGTATTTACATTCTTAAAGTTCAATACTATTTTCGTTAAACTTTGACCCCATTCAAGCATTGAATGTACCAATTATTCATAAACAAATAACACATTCTATAAACACAAAAGTTTTATTCTATGAAACACATTGTACAATTAAAATGAACCATTCTGTAACACTAAGTAATTGATAATACTAAACTCAATACAGTATTTTCATATTTTATTCATGGAATATCAACAAAACAATTTTATAAATTAAATTCTATCCAAACTGAATGAAAACAAAAATCTCCCTAAAACAGAATTTTATTTTTTAAATAATTTTAAATCCAAATTGAGTTTTCCTTTTATTTTTCCTTTTATTTTTTTTTTGAAACGAGAAAATATACAATTTAATGAAAAAAAATCTGTTCTCACAGAGATTGTCAAAAATCGGGAACAACAAAAAAGAAGAAAAAGTAGAAATTATTTTGGGAAAATTTGAAATTTTATTTTGTAAAAAAAAAAACAAAAAAAAAAAAAACAACAACAACAATAAAAGGATTCTGTAGAGGAAAAAAACCCTGAGGAAAATTATACTAAAACATATACATGCGTATAAAATAATATGTCAGGATCGGTCAGGATATTCTATTATATGCGGCTACTCACAAATATTTTAATCAGATTATTATGTTCGGAATTCAGATACATTTCTATACAGAATATTTGTTGTTGTTGTTGTTGTTGTTGTTGTGGTTACTATTTATTTATGTTGTTGTTGCTTTTGTTTATATTGTTGTTGTTGTAACCATTTTCATCTTGTACTTATTTTTTGTTTTTATTTCTCTCCATTTGGCTTTATTCCAAAAAAAAAAAAAAAAAAACAGAAAGAAAAAAAAATTAAAAAGGGGAATAAGAAGAAAATGCTTTTTCGAAAAGTTCATACATGATTTCCGTTTTTTTCATATAACTTATTTTGGTTTGCTGGTGGTTGTTGTTCGTTTTTTTTTTTTGGTTTTTTTGGGCTTTAAGTTAAAAAGAAAATAGAATACAAAAAAAATTGGGACATGAATGTTTTTGACGGGATTCGTATTCAGTTAATTTTTTTCTCTTTTCTTTCTTTCTTTCTTTGTTTTTTTTTGTGTTTTTTAGAGAAAAATAATAATGGAGAAGAGAGAGAGAGAAAGAGAGAGAAAGAGAAAGAAGAGAGAAAAAGAATAAAATATAATTTAACAAATTTGTGTGTTTGCATTTGGTTTTGAATTTTGATTTAAAAGATAAAATGCCTAAAAGCTTTATATGAACAAAAAATGAATATGAATTTAATTAAAATTTAAACGCTTTTCCTGTTTTTTCTCCTTCTCTTCTTCTTTTCCTTTTTCACTGTTTCTTTTTTTTTTTATATTATTGCTGTCAATTTTCCTTTTCTTTTCTTTTCTTTTCTTTTTTTTTACTTTTTTTTTTGTGTGTTTTCAACTTTAAATGTTGTAGCCAATGAACAGATCGACAAACCAATTGAAATTTATACCTTCAATTATTTTCTTACTGTC
Organism: Pedicia rivosa; assembly: GCA_963082725.1. NCBI lineage: Eukaryota > Metazoa > Arthropoda > Insecta > Diptera > Pediciidae > Pedicia > Pedicia rivosa. Next base: position 7,365,261 of record OY720153.1, on the reverse strand, counting down.
GCTTGTTGTATATAATCAAGATTGATTTTTTTTTTCAAGAAATAAAATAAACACTTGAGATATTTAGAGACTAAGAAAAAAAAAAAATGTTTAAAGTAGAAATGTTAGAAAATATGTCTATAGGGTTTTCTTTTGTTTTCTCTTCAGTATGTTCTCTATGTTGGTTGTATGTGCGTATAAATTTTTATGTACTGTTTATTGTATAAATTACAACATCATACTTTTCCTTTACTTTAGATTTTGATCGACAAACCTATCAATCATTCTTGAACTTTATTTAAGTAATTTCCGGTTCCTTATGTTTGGTTTTCACAGATAAACTATATTTTCTGTCCAGAACAGAAATATGAAAAATATTCTTAATACAAATATAAAGAGACAAACAGAAATAATAATAAATAGAGAGAGAATGGGAGTGAGACAAATGTAGATAGACTAAAACAATTGAATAAATAATTCATTTGTTAAAACCAAATTATCGTTATTATTTCTGACAATAAAGTTACAATTATTTTAGTTAGTTATCATCATTATCACCATCATAATTATTATCATTACAATGATTATAATCATCATCAACAAATAGAATTTTCCTAACGTAAGAGAGAGAGAAATGGAATAAAACCAAAAAGAAAAATTAAGAAAAAGTTGACGGGAGGAAGGTTTTCTAAGAAAAGAAAAAAAAAACACACGAATCACCCAAATCATTCCATTTTTCTTATTTTAAACGGAAGAAGTAAAAAATATAAATTTTTTATTAAAATAAATTTTTCTTCAGAAAAAAAAAGAAGAAGAAGAAGAAGGAAAAATATAAGAAAATTCTTTCATTTTAATTTTCTGTCAACTTTTATTTACATTTTGTTATTATTAAAATAAGTGAAAGCGAAATAAAGAAACAAGAGAGAGAGAGAGAGAGATAGAAAGTAACAGTGTGTGGAAGAAGAAGAATAAGAAAAGAAAAAAAATAAAAGTTGCTCGCAGTGACTGACTTTAGGGAATTCCTAAATTAAATTTTAATATTCAAAAAAAAAAAAAAAATAAAACGTAACAGAAAAAGAAGAAGAAGAAGAAAGTAAAAGAAAAGTAAAAGGAAAAAAAAAAAAAGAAGAAGAAAGAAAAAAAAAAAGTTAAGACCTTTTTCGCCCTCAAACGTTTTATATCCCACTTCAGATTTTTTCCTCTATAAATTTTTTTACATTTTTACATTTTTGTTTTACGTTTTTCGTTCATTTGTTTCAGTTTTATTTCATTAATATTAAATTTACCTGGTAACCGCAAATCCAATCTTATATATGATTACACATTTATGTAAAACGGTATCCTATTACGTTAACATCACAACCAATTTAGATCGCATTCTTTTATAATAATATTTTTATTTATTTTTTTAACTTTCTTTCTTTCTTTCTTTCTCCCCCTATTTGTTGTTCTTCCTTTTCTTCTTCTTCTTCTTCTTCTTTTTACTACTACTACTACTATTGTTGTTGTTGTTCCTTTTTCTTTTTATTTTACTTTGTTACTTTTTTTTGTTTTTTTTTGTTTTTCTATTTTTTTAAAATATTCCTAAGATAATAAAACGGAGAAAGAAAAAAAAAAAAATATTTGGCGAAAATCAAAATGTCCTTTCACTATTTTTGGTTTTTCTTTTGTTTTGTTTTTTTTTTTTTTTTTTTATCTTGTGTTGTTTTTAATTTCACTTCTTTATTTTTCCTTGTGAATTTTTTGTTTTAAATACAGAACAAAATTTATCAGAATTTCCAATTTTGGAATTTTTTGTAAAATTAAATTAAGAAAAAAAATAAAAAAAAAAAAATTACACAGAAATCAAATTGAATTGAATTTTTTCTTTTTCACAAAAAAATAACAAATAACTGAAAAATAAAAGCACTAAATTGATAATGAAAAGGAAAAACAACTGAAAAGCTCTTCTTCTTCTTCTACTTCTGCCTTTCTTCTTTTTTTTTTTTTTTTATTGAATTATTTTTCTTATAAATATTTTTTTTTTTTAAATTTTCTTTAGAAAGCACGAGACACAAGGATAATAATTAATTATTATTACACAGGGGCACGATTAACACATACACACACACGCACACAAATTTATATTTATATATATATATATATATATATACATCCACACACACACTTTTGTCACTTTTTGTTTTTCTTTTGTAATTTTTGTTGTTGTTGTTGTTCTTTATTATTAATAATTTTAATTATGAAAATTAATTTTTGTGATATTCTTTGTTTGCATCCAACAATTGAAAATTGCATTTAAAAGATTTTATTTATGAGTTGTGAGAAACCCAAAAAAAAAACAAAAAAAAAAAGAAGCACACACACGGACTTATTTGAACATAAAAAAAAAACACCTTTATAACATGTGTGATCACATCAACGACCAAAGCTCAACTAGAAAAGTCTGGAGGGTTTTTTTTTTCATTCGTTAACTGGTGTTGTTATCTTACCCATCCGTACAAAAGCTCTCAATAATACTCTCTGTCATTCTATCTCTCTTACACAATTTCACACGTTCTCTCTTTCTCTCTCACTCACATAAAATACAACATGTTCATTTTAGTTTTCTCCATTTATTTATCATTTCACATTCATTCTCTCTCTCTAACCAATTGAAAAGTTTATACTGGGAACTATGTAAAAATAAATGCGCGCGCACTTAATTTTAAGGATGCGTCACAGTGTGTAAATGTGTGTTAGATTTTTTTTTGTCCTTTTTCCTTCTTTTTTTGTTGTTTTTTTGTTTTATATACAATTTTTTTTTTCTTCTCTTTTCCAATATTGTATATCTTTTGATGAAGTTGGAATATTGTATTTTTGGATTGGAACAAATCCTTCTATTCCTCTTTCCCAAAAACCTAAAAACCAACAAACAAAAAAAAAAAACCAGTAGAATTCTTTTTTGTTTTGTTATTTTTCGTTTTTCGTTGTTTATTTTTATATTTTTCTTTTATTTTCTTTTCATTTTTATTTTTCCCCTCATTAGGAATATTGCTATAACATGGACTATAAGTAACGGAGTCAAGAAAAACGCAATAAAAGCAAAAACTTGATCGTTTTTATGATTCTTATTTAAAAGGGGAAAATTTAGGTCATTTATATAAAATACATTTGTTATTTGTTGTTATTTTTTGAATGGCAAAAATTTTCTTTTTTACCCCTTTATTATTTTTTTTTTTTGTGTGCCAATTTTATTTTGATAAATGATTATCCATGCACGGATATAATAATTCAAGTAATTTCAATCAAAATAAATTTTTGTTTTTAATTTTATCTTTAGGGAAATGTGTAATTTTTTTGTGTATGTTTCAGATAATTACGCATCTGGGTATATTATTTTCTGTTTTATTTAAAAGTTCGATTGTGGTCAGAAAGGGGAAAAAATTCTGTTTATCAAATAAAAATCTAGATGAAAAATTATTTCTGTCTTTGTTTTGTGTTGTAACATCTTTTATAAATAAACTTTATAAATAAAAAAAAAAGGAGAAAATTCTTTCGATACTCTTACTTAGAATCATTCAAGTGTGTGTGTGTGTGTGTATGTGTGTGTGTACTGTTTGTATGTGAATGTTTCGGTGTGCGTATGTGTATATACCCCATTATAATCTATATTGTATATCTCCTTCAGAAACAGAAGACAAATTCATAAACTATACTAAATATATATAAATTGCTTCGTACAAAACTCAATAAAACATCAAAACCATGAATACTCTCCTCAATGTCAATTTCCGTTTCTTCTATATTTCATTAAATGGATCCGATCGATCTCCTCAAAAAGACGTAAAACATATAAAAGCAACAACAACTAACCAAAAAAAGAAGAAGGAATATAGAAGACTAAGAAACAGTCAAATAAAAGATATGAGATTTATATCTATTTTTTTTTATATATAAAAAAAAATATTGGACCAAAACTAAAATGTACGTCTTAGAAAATCAACCAAAATAAATAATAATAAATATAAAAAGCTCATTAATTAATTTTCTGACAGTTCTTCTTTTTTATTTTTTTTACATTTTAAAAATTATTTTCAACGCATGAAAATCCTTTAATTCTCTTCTTTTTTTTTGTGTCTATTGTTTTAAAAGGTCCTACCTATTTCACATACATAATTATAAATGTGAGCCAAAAAAAAAAAGAAAAAAAATATTTATAAATGAATTTCAGTAAAAATGTTGTTAAAAAAAAAATGAAAGCAAAAAAAAATCTAAAGAAAAAAAAAACAGCAACAAACAAACAATGAAATAATGAAGGCGGAAAATTCTAGAAAATATTATAGAAAAGAGGGAAAAAAATATCAATTTCTGTCTATTGTTAAAGACACAAATACAAAAAAAAAAAGAAATAGATGAATAAGAGGCGGTGGAGGAGGGGGGGAAAAGACCAAATTAAACCATCCCAATTCATATTTCCTTTCAGTAACTATGCCCTCAGGATATCCTAATCATTTTATTATTTTTCTTCATTTTATTCCTTTTTTTTTCTCTTTCTTATAGAATTTCTTACACCCCCCTTCCCCTCTACATAGTGTCATTCGTCTAACTATTATCCTGTTTTTATACACACATTTTGATAACTTGGACATAACCCGGAAGATATTTTGTCTGTCAAAAAAAAAAAGTGTTGTTCGGTCGTGGTTTTTGGGATGGGACATGGTAGCTATAAAAAAAACAGAGAAAGAGAAAGAGTGAGTGAGAGAGAGAGAGAGAGGGGATGACATAAAAAAAAAGTAAAAAGTAAAAAGTTAAAAAAAAAACGTTTGTTGTGTGTGGAAAACATTGGATTTCTTCGTTGATATGCCAGTTTGTTTTTAAACATATATTTTCATGTCACGACAGAGAAAAAGGGAGAAAGAGCGAGAAAGACAAAAAATAGAAATAAATAAAAACAAAAAAAAAACACGAAAAAAATTGGAGTAAACTTCACATTTGTCAACTTTCTTTATACTAAAGAGTGACGAAGTGATGAAAAGGTCAGCCATAAAATATATAAGGCAAATAATATTATTTTTTCCCCCCTTCAACCCAATTTCATTCTTTTCACCAAAAAAAAAAAATATAAAAAAAATTACAACAACAGAAAAAAAAAATACACACACAATTCTATTTAATTCTTTCTTTTGATTTGATTTTTATGTTTCGTTCTTTTTGGTGGCAGTATGTAATAATTTTGATGAGGGAAAAATTGCGATTGAAGCACACACACACACACACACACACACACACACACACACACAAACACAAACACAAATCAAACACAAACTAAAGAAGAAAACCGAAACAGAGAGAATGAGATATAGTGAGAGAGAGATAGACAGTGAGAGAGAGAGAGAGTAATAGCAGATAAAAAAAGACAAGACACGCAACAATATATGAATTGTGGAAGGACTGATTTTAGATTATATTTAAATGTGAAAAGGCGGTGAAAAATTATTATACATAAATATAAAAAAGTCCCCCCTAGTTTTTTTTTTAAGGGATACATTTTTTACTGCTCTAGATTTTTATTTTTAAATTGTTTTGACTGATTCAAAGTTTTTTTTTTTTTTTTTGGTTCTTTTCCTTTAACGTTAACCGCACGCAAAAAGGAGGGAAGTGAAAGGTTAAAGGTAATATACTCAATGATTACGTACTTTTCATATTTATGTGAGAATATTTCAATTCATATTAAATTTGCTTTCTTTCGTTTCTATTTTCATTTTTTTCTACACCCTAAATGAATAAAATAAAAAGGACTAAACACGGACAAAAAAAAAACTGTACATGCAATTCAATCATGAAAATAATTTCTTTTAATTTTAAAATGTTTTTCTTTTTTTTTTTTGTATATTTTCTTCATTTGAATTTTTCCTGTTTTTTTAATTATTCTTATTTCCCAGCACAACAGAAACTTCCTATTATTATTGTTCACTTGAAAAGTGTCCAAAGAAATATTTTCACTTAATGGGAATTTATGAATTAATTTTCTTTGTGCACCACGATCCGCATATGGACTTTAGGCTAAAACCGAAAACCATCACAAAATTTTTGTATTTGTCCATTTATTAAATTCCTTACCAAAACATTATAATTTATTTCACTTTCACTTAGCCTGTTGAATATTTAGGAAGAATAATAATGTGAACACACGTAACGAATTGTCAATTGTAACAAAAACATTAAAGAAATTAAAGAATTGAATAAAATATAATGAATTGACAATAATAAAAATCAATTCAACTTCACGCATTCCCCAAAGGAATTGAATGAGGAAAAAAATTAATTATAGTAAAATATATAAAAAGCGTCTTTATATATTTCAAAAGCTCTGATAAAACTTCAATTATTATAAATAAAAAAATTGTTATCAAATCAATCAATCATCCATAGTGACGGAATTTATTCAAATAAATTCAATATGGATTATTTTCTAATTGATTCCCAATGAAGTTCTTTTTTTTTTATAGTTTTCGGAATTATCCTTAATTTTTCTGTATTCCATCTTTTTGTTGTTGTTTATATTTTTATATACATAAATATAATTAAAATGCAATTAACCTATTAGCATTTTTGCCACTAACCTCAACACTATAAAAATAAAATGAACAGAAGAAAATGAAATAATGTGTTTTCCTTTTATTCCTTTTTTCTTTCTATTCTACTTACTCTTTTGTGTTTATTACTATTATTGTTTGTTGTTGTTGTTTTTATTATTTTCTTCCATTCTTTTTTTTTTATTTGTGAAAAAAAAAAAACATTTCTTCCCGTGAACGTAGAATATAATTTTTCTGCAAAAAAAAAAACAAAAAAAGAAACAAGGAAAATTTAGTTTATTTTTTCTTGTTAACAAAACTGTTTCACTTTAGAGTTATTATTTTTCTTTCACTTTTCGTATAAGGATAATTAAATATGAAGTCAATACGTTCAACTAACTGTCTATACCAATGATTATTATTAATTACCAATTTACAGAGGTAATCATGATATTGTAAATGGATATCGATTAATCGAATGTAAACAGTCTACCAATGAATTTTCCATTAAACCATTTTCTGTTAATTTTCGATAAATTTCAATTCAGAATTAATAATTTCAAATTTATATTTAGAAATAAATCATCAAATTGTGAATTAATAAAACCACATTTACAATATTTATCGTATTTGATTGTCCCGTGTGGGTTAATTAGTTTTGATTATTTTCTGGGACGATTAAATTAAATTGCTAAAATTTAGTTTTCTTCATCAATAATATTCTTCATCATGAATATCATTCGGTCTCACATCATCTAAATATCCAGGTACTGGTACGAGAACTAAATGTCCATTGTCATGGACCGTATTCTATAAAAACTCTGTCCCGTGTTGTATTTTTATTTTAAACAAAAATTGATGCTGACCATTTCCCATACTTTGATAAATAAATTAATGAATTGCAAAATAATTTCTATAAAAATGTTAATTTAATGTAATTAACAAAAAATATTTAATGAAGTACATTATTAATTTATAAACAGCAACAATATTTTAATGTTAAATTTTTCGAATTTCAATAAAAATAATAATAGAAAATTGTCAATAATATTGTTTCTGTGGTTATGTTATTTACAACAAAATAATTTCAAATGATTAATTATGTTTAATGTCACCATAACATGAAAAATTATTTATAATTATTTGTGTGGTTAATCATTAAACTAATGATCAATTTTTAATTATTGAATATCTATTCATCATTGTTGGTATTTAATTCTAATGACAGTTAAAATTTGAATAAAAAAAAATATACTCGATGTAATAAAAGAAGTAAAATTGAATTAAATGTTCTGGTAAATTCATCTTATGGTTCTTTTCAATAAATCCGAATACAAAATCAAATGTTTCAGTTGCATTAAAATTTGTATAGAATTTTTAATAGTTAATTGAATTAATAAAATTTTTCAATTGTTTATTTTCCATGCACCTACAACTTGTCAGTGTTAACTAGTTAAGGTGGCCAATTTTCTATTTTTTCATCTCAAACATAATTAAATCGTTCTTTGTCTTCTTTTCATTAGTTCAAATTGAAGTATAAGAAAAAGTTACTGCAGTAAATTTTCACAACTTTAATTGAAGCTTAAAAACAATCGTACTTTCGTTAAGTTGAAAAATTTGACGACTTTTGAATGAAAAGTTTGAAACAAAACTATTATTTCAAGAATATGACGCTAGATTTGGGAATTGTTACTTTTAATTGAAATATTCTAACCTTAAACTTCAACACTTTATGTAGTTGGAAAAAATGTCTGTGTCATTTTTATTACTGATTCTGCTAACGCAAATCATTGGTTCATGTTGATAACCAAAAATATAATAAAGGAAATAATAATAAAAATATTAACAATTTTGATTTAACGTATGGAACAATTTTTTTTTTTTTTGATGATTCAAACAAATTACACAAATTATACAAATTACACAAATTACACGCGTAGAATAATTTTTAAGTTAAATTTATGTTTATAATTCAGAATTAAAATAAATATACAAATAATAATTTATCAATAATTATTAAATTATTCATTGATTTTGAATTTTCATTTTTATCGATTTTCAATTTTATGTGTTTGGTGTTTTTTTTTTTTTTTGCTTTTTTTTTTTTCTAAAATCATAAATTTATTTGTGAGATTTTTCTTTATTTTCATATAAAATTTTCTTTCATAATAAAATTTATTTTCAAAGTTTTTTAACCAAATAATATTTACCATTTTAATAATTTAATCAGTTTTGTCATCTGAGAAAATATGTGGGTGGCTTAAATGAATTAAATTTGTACCACTGCATTGCAGATATTTTTTACTCACTTTATAACATTAACTGAATATAATCTAAAATATTTTTTTTAACGATCCATAATTTTGTATTAACGAGAATGAAATAAACAACAAAATATCGTTTGATTCTCACAAAAGTCAATTAAGTAAAAAATTTAAATGGAATATTGAAGGATTTTGTTACGAAATGTTTGAAATTCTCGTAGGTTTGTGGCATTAACGACATTTGCATTTCTTTAAATCTATTTCGAAAAAAAAACATAGGATAAGCCAGGATAATTGTGGGATAATTCGATTAAATTTTTTCTTAATTCCTCATAGCAAAAAAAAAAAAAAAAATACAGACAATAATTCCCACGATAACTCTGCTAAGTAAATTTCTATAAAATCGTATAAAGATTCTTCTTCACTTTTATTTAATTGTTTTTGAATTTCAACAAAAATATATTTAAATATTTTAATGATAAAAAATCAATTCAATTTTTCCATTCTATTTAAATAAATCATAAACATACTTATTGTCTTTAAAAAAACGTCTAAAGGGACTTAAAAAAAAAAAACATATTGTCAACTTAAATAAAAATTTCTATTTTTAAAAGAATGAAAGAAAGAATGAAAAATAATAATAATAATAATAATAATAATTTAAATCTTCCGTAGTGAATGGAAAGAATTTTAGAGACAGCACCCTCTCAATAACTTAAATATTAAAACAAAAACAAAAAAGAAAAAACGTAAAATATAAAAAGTCTAAAAATATATTATTAGGTAAGAGGAATCAAAAAAAAAAAAAAAACAACAGAAAACGTAAAAGAGAAAGAGAAAGAGAGAAAAAAAAATTAAAAACTTTTCCTATTTTTCTTATATTAAAAGGAAAAGGAAAAAAAATCCGACATCTAAAGTAGCCCCAGACGTCAAAAGTCATCATGATTTTGATTTTCGAATTTTCTTTTCAACTTTTTCTTCTTTTCTTTTTCAAAATAATATTTCTAGCTTCACACACACTTATACACAGGCCTACACATACACATTTTAGATATATTATGACTTTTGATTGTATAGAATCAACAACAACAACAATAAAAAGAAAGAAGGAAAAAGACAGGAGAAATCATTAAAGTGAAAAAGCTCGACTGATTTTTCTTCATACATATTGGATGGACTGACAGACAATCAGACCGAATTTTCTAGAAAATCCAACTGATGGCAGAGGAAGAAAAAAAAAATATAATAGATTGATTTCAAAATGTCACAGATTTTTCTTCCTTATAATTTTTACTCTCTTCCTTCATCTATTTATAACCCCGCCCATCACCCCTTATTTCTATATCTTTGAAGGTTATTTTTTCTTTGCACTCCGTCTGCCGTCTCTATTCAAGACTAAATACACAAAAACTCAAAGGATTTTATTATTAGTAATTGATTGTTATTGTCAAGGGTAACGCTGTAAGGATAAGAAAAAAATCTCAAAATCACAATAATAAAATTTACAGGATTTTAATAAATTATTTTATTTTAAATTTCAAATTATTATCAGTGATATAATTTTTCTCGTAGTTATTCTTTCTGCACCCTCCACTTTTTTTAAGCTAATTAAATTTTTTTAGAAAAATGCAATTTTTTGTTTTGTTTTTCATTTTTTTTTTCATAAATTTCTCAAAGAAAATGTCCAAATGTCACATTATCATCTGCTTGATGAATGGAAATTTTGCTTTCTCTTCATAAATAGAACAGTCTCTATGAATAAGTCACTACATGAAAATTCTTTGATTTGAGAAAAAAAAAAGTATTTTTAATTCAAATTCTCAAATGTAACGCATTTGTTGTTGTTGTTATTATTATTATTGTTGTCATTGTTGTCTTATATGTGTTTGTTGTTATTGTTTGCTATTGTTCTTTCTTGTTCAATTTTGAATAATAATTTCTAAATATGAAAATTATATATAAAAATATAAAATTCAAAATCTTAATTAAATTTGATTAAATTCTAATTAGAGAAAAGAGAGAGAAACAACTGAATGAATTTTTAAAAACAAATTTGATGTAATTAGGAGATTTTTTGTTTTTCCCTTTATTCTTATTTGTATTTTATTATCTAAAGATTTTTTTCCTCATTTTCTTTGTTTTCGACGTTTTCTTCGTTTGTTGTTGTTGTAATTTTTAAATGATGAGAAAATACAAATATTTTTTATTATATAAAATTATAAATAAAATGATGGCAACAACAAATATATCAACAAGAAAAATTTTGTATAAAAAGTTTAATAAAACGAGAACAAAAACAACAACCAAAAAAAAAAGAAAAATCTTAAAACAATAAATTTCCCTTGACTCATAATCCTTTTATCCTTTTTCTTTATTTCATTTTTTTTTTTCTTCTTAGTCTTCTTCTTCTTCTTGTTCGTTCTTTGCTTAAATTCAATAATCATGAATGAAAAATTGTATGAACATTTTTTTTTCATGCAAAAAAAAAAAAAAGAAACAGAAAAAGATGAAAAATATGAGACAAAAGAATTTTCTTATTTTTATATTATTCTATAAGGTGACAGGATGAATATGAGATTCCTTATTTTTCTTATGCTCAACTCCTTCTTCTTCTTCTTCTTCTTCTTCTTCTTCTTCTTCTTTTTCTTCTATTACTTTCTTATTCCCTTATATTATATTTTTCATTTAAGGTTCGTTTCCAACCTACACTTGACGTATGAGAAGTGTGTGTGTGTGTAAAAAAAAATCTAATATTATAGAATGAATTTTCTTTTTCTGTTCTGTTTTTTTTTATTTTTGGATACATTTGGAGAGGTGATATATGATCTATGAATTTTCTCTATTGTACATCTTCTTCTTCCCTTTCTTCTTCTTCTATTTTTTTTGTTCTCCTTTCTACATTTTCTCATTTTCCCAAATTTTGTCTTTTTTTCATATAGATATATTTTTTTTTGTTTGTTAAAAGAAAGAAGAACGTGAATGACACAAAAATATTGTTGGATTTGGTCGTATAATGCAGGATTGAAATCAATAAATGAAACAGACACTGCGTAAATATTTTCCGTTTTTTTTTTTCGTTTTTCTTTATTTTGTGTGTGTGTGTGTGTGTGCGTTAAAAATTGAAAAACAAAAGAATGGAAAAGAGGTGAAAATAAAAATAAAAACAGAAGAAAAATAGAAACGTGCAAATTTTTGAAGACAAAATAAAAATGAGGGTTTTTTTCCCTTTATTTTGTTATTGTTGGCATAAACTTGGCAACATGAATTCCTATGGAATGAGTAAAAGCAGAATGTTTATTGAATTGTCAGGGTTATCCTCCATCTCCTCCATATTTTTTTTTGTTTGATTTTGCATTTGGACAAAACAAACAAACCAAACATAGTGTATCATATTTTTATTTTGCCAGTTGCATTTGTTGAATAGAATCAAAGGATCTATTGAATTATTATTTTTAGATTAAATATTTTCGTTTCGTGTTTTTTTTAAAGTTATTTCTGTGATCATACTTTTCCATTAAAAATAATTAAATTTTGCCTTTTTGGTCAGACAAAATATTTAATAGAAACACAATTCGATTCACATTGTCACCTTTAGTCTGGGAAGCCAACAATTATTTGTGAATTTTAAAAATATTAATTTTGGTAGAAAAATCGACAGAATTATTCATAGATTATTTTCATTATTTTGTTGTGATAAAACAAAAAAAATGTTTGGTACAAAAAAAAAAACAATATGACGTTTCTATTGATATTCTCTTTATTAGATTTCAATTTCAATTTCATTTGATCAATTATAAAAACAATAATTAAATCAGTGTCACCGTAAATTATCAAATGATCAAATAAAAATTAGAATAGCTTATAACAATTATTACATTCGACATGGTGTACACCATTATTTCTATGAAATGATTTTATTTCATTAAATTTCATTCTATTTGTTTTTCTTTTTTGTTTATAAAAATTTTATACGTCATCATTCGTGTTAAATTCTGAAATTCTGTAATGAATTACTTTTGTGTTCGTTTGTTGAAAATTATTTGAAGCACAAAAAAAAAAGCGTCCCCAGTCGAAATATACTGAAAAAAAGAGAGAGAGAGAGAGAGAGAGAGACAAAGAGAACAAAAAAGAAAGAAAAAAAAAGAAAACAATTAAACAACAAATAAAATCAATAAATTGTTCTTTGACATCTGAAGCATTAAGTGGTAGGATTTTAAGTGTTATGAAAGGAAGAATTTTGTCAAATTGTATTTAACAAACTAACCCAAATAAAATTTTCTGTCTGAACTTTAAAAGTTTCTTTTCAATCAGATACTAATTGGTAAAAGATTGATTTTTTTATAAAAGTAAAAAAAAATGATTCAAAATGATTGCACGGATAAAAGAAAAACTTTCTTTGTTGTTTTTTTTTTTGCGTTTCCCTTCGAACCCAGCCCCACCAACGTCCTTTATAATAAATAACAATCTTCTAATTAATTATTACCTATTACATATTTTTTTATAATTTGATTAAAGATGAAGACAGAGAGAGAGAGAGAGAGACAAAAAAAATGTGTATAAGAAATACGACTTCAGAGGGTCAAAGTACATCAGTGACATATAATCTATTGATTTTGACCATGTGTATTGGCAAACAGAATGAATTGTTTTCCGTTATTGTTGTTGTTGTTTTTACTATGAAAAAAGAGAAAAATTTCTTAGAGAATCATTCAACCATTTTATACATCCCCTCAAGGTTTGATGTGTATGATTGATTGTAATTAAAACCATTTTCTTTTGTAAATTTTCTTTCTGCACACATACACACACAATGGACCATAAAAGAAAAATTTCTTCCAATTCTATGGATTTAATTATCATTTATTTATTTTCTTTTCTAATTTTTTTTCTTTCTCTTTTTTTTTTTTTTGTTGCTTGTTTGTTTGTTTGTTTGTTTTTTTTTCCTTTCTGGTTGTTGTTGTTGTTGTTGTTGTACGTTGTACGTTGTTGGTTGCCTTCAGTCAAACAATTGAAGAAAATAATCTTATTTCTTGTGTATCTTCTTATATAAATTTTTTCTTCTTCTCTTACCGCTTATATATTTTTTTTTCTCTCACTCCGCCCACATTTAGGAATACAATGAGTTTTCATTCGGTTTTTTTTTCCTATTATTTCCAACATTTTTCCTTTCCTCATTTCTTGTGTTTTTTTTCTGTATTATTTTTATTTTTTTTTTCCGTTGTTTTTCTTCTTTGTTTATTTTTTTTTTGTTTCTTTCTGTTTTTTTTTTCTTATGTATATACAAAAATATATATAGGACCATCATTCCCGCAAAAATATACACGAAGAACACAAACACCAGACAAAAAAAAAAAAAAAGAAAACGAAAACGAAAACGAAAACGAAAAAGAAGAAAAACAGAAAATAATAAATATATCCCATCTGAATTGGTATAACACCTTGGTATTAAGAGTGTTGTGATATTCAGTGAGGTGGAAATTTGATATTGGGGTATAATATATTTGTCCGAATGTAATATTACAACAACTAATACACACAATATATACATACACTATATACACATAGTCTTATATATTACATCCTTATATTATACGAATGAAGAAGAATGAAAAAAAAAATATATAAAGAATAAACAACAACAATATAAACAGTCATTGTAAAAATCTTGTACCTATCTTCTCAATACTATACGTCAGTACAGGATTTAGGATTGTTTCTTTTTTTTTCTTTTCTTTTTGCTTTTATATTTTTCTATATACTAAAATAACAACAACAACAATAAACAACAACAATAAACAACAACAACAACAACAACAAAAATGTAAACAAAAAATAAAGGACATATAAATAAATTAGTTGTTTAATGTTTTGGATAAAACATTTTTCAACAAAATAATAAGTAATAGATTTTTTTTTTCCTCCTTTCATTTTGTTTCAACGCATTGGATTATATTTATTTCTTTAGAAGATGATAAAAATCATAGACTTACTTTAATTCCTATAACCGTCAGACGAACAAAAAAAAAAAAAGTACACAACAAAAATAAATAAGGAAGTAATAAAATGTTTTATTGCATTTTCACTTTGTCTTTGAGGACGATTTCCCGAACTTTGTTTTTCTGTCTGTGTGTGTGTGTGTGTATATTTTTATGATTATTCTAAGATTAATTTAAGATTTATGAACAAATAAAGACAATATCATTTTCTTAGAATTAAAATTGATTGTTCAAAATTTTAAATGTAAATTATTAATGACAACAATTTTCTTTCATATTTTATTTTTTTTCTCAATAAAATTGATCCCTAAAATTATTCAAAGTATAAATTCTTGAGATATATTGTTAAATTATTACAAAACATGAATTTATTATTGACTATTGGAAATTCTTATAATTTATTCTAAAAGTCTTTAAAGCTCAATTGTTGAAAGAATTGTTTTCAAAGGTTAATAGGAATTATTTTTTGTAATTAAAAATACAAAAAAAAAAACAAACAAAAATTGCTGTTATAATTCTCCAATCAAAATAAAAGCTTTAAAGTTTGTTTCATTGATTGTTGCATACCAATTTTTTTTTTTTTTTTCATAAAATATGCTTATCGATTAAACTAACATTGAAGTTTAATTATATAATCGATCAAGTAATAATATAATTGTATTAAAATATTTGAATGCATCACTGACTCCATGAAAAGCAGAAAAAATAAATTTCTATCACTCTAATATTTTTTTTTTGTAGCCAATTCAATCAACTCTCAAAATTAATATAAATCCACAAACATAAAAACATCTGACATTTGACGTGTGCAATTTATTTATGTTGTATTTGTTTTTTTTTTTTGCGTATAGTAAGCTCGTATTTATATCCCAAAACCATTTCCTCATCTACCACTTTAACATATAATCTAAACACAACCTTTAAAAAAAAAATATTGTAGGTTTGTATATGTTTGAATCAAATATTCTACAATGACTGCAACCTCTATCATTCAAAAATATTTAATTCAACATTTCTAACCCAAAACAAAAAAAAAAAAAAAACGAAGAAGGAGAAAAAGATGAAAAAGGAGTTGAAGAAATAGAAGCAGAAGTAAAAAAAAAAAGTATATCATTTGTCTTTATCATCGTACCTCGTATATATCGTAAATTGTCTCACTTGTATAATGATACCAACTCATGAGCCACTAAATCTAAAGTCTGTACGTTAGTATATATATATTATGGTAGATATTGTATGGATGAGTTTCACAGTTGGAAGACAGTTTGCACCAAAATTCAATTAACCTCAAAACAATCAGTGAACGATTCAACTCACGTATTGACTTCGTATACATAACTATATTCCAGTAGGTATATGTATTTACATGACTTAAATATTTTGCCAGAAGGATTTTTGTCTCTGCATATGTGTATATATGTTATTTGTATATATATATTGACTGTATGTTTGTAAATCCATTTGTACCCATCATAATAATATAGAACTGTTAGAATTAGAATTGCAACTAACTATATTAATTATTATATAATATTATGAAAAGGGTCATACATTTAATTGACTAGACACTTGAAGGCATAAATTTAACCCATAGTCCAATAATAATAATAATAATTATAATAAGTAAAAACTTAAACTCGCATGTCAATAGATTATAGGGAAAAGTAAGTATAAACATGAAAGCTCTTTTCTATTATCTCATATATAGAAAATACATTCAAATTTCATCTTACAATTAAAAGTTTAATTTAAAATGTTTTACATTAGAGCTTTTGGATTTTCATTGCATTTAGATTTTCAGTTATATTATTTCATTAGTTTATTTGTTGTTATGGAAATATTATGCATACATTTAAGTGCATACAATTTACATGATTAATTTAATCTTAAGACGAATGCACAATATTCACAATAATAATGGATGTCTCAAATATATAAATTCATGTCATTTATGGAATGGAAAGACGATTGTATTTTTAATAAATTTAAAGAAATATTAAAAAATAGTTTTCTAATTTATTTTGTTGTCATTGCTTAATGATTAAAAGAAAATTTCCACATATTTGCATAATATTTTAATCATATAAAAGTATTATTGTGACGTCATCTTATTTATTTTGCAGACATGGACAAAAACATATGAACAATCTTATTTATTTATATTCTTGTTAAATTTCAAAAATGGATTTAAAAAAATTATATCTGACTAAACTTAAGTATTATTTAAAATTATAAATCATACAAACGGATGATTATCATGACAAATTTAAATCTTATATTAAGATTTTTTAATATTTAAGAATATTGATTTTATTAAATTGTATAACATATTATGTATTTGGTAAAACAGCAAAATAAGAACACAATAACGGTGTGTTATTCCACGTCCATAAATAGAAATTTTCGTAATAATAAATATTACCATGCAATGTTCATTCTTTGTTTTATTAAAAAAAGTAAAGTAAGTGGGGAGAAATGTAACATTTTGTAAAGAGTCTAAGTTCAGAGAATTCTCTTTTTTTTTTTTTAAAAACAAAAATTCTTCCTAATAAATATATTTTGTCTCGTTCCAATGAAACAATATTTTGATTAAAAAAAAAAATAGGCAATATCAGAGTTTTTATTTATTTTTTTTGTATTTTGTTTGAAGATCACAGGTCGTTGGAAAATGTAAAAAGTTCTTTTAGCTGAGAAAATAAACACAAGATAGAGACAGAGAAACAGACATAGAGAGAGTGAGTGAGTGGGAGAGTATTTTCGAATAAAATTGGTTGGAATATTGAAAATTAATTGAAAATTCTCAAAATTTGTATTTTATTTTGTTGTGGTTATCATTTTCATTCTTGATAAAATTTAATTCGAGTTCATAAAATTGACCAATAATTTTCTTCAATATTGAAACAGAATTTTAATTGAATAATTTTTTGTTTCTAACAAATTATTTCACATTTATTTTTACAAATTTTTAACAAAGAATTTTCTCTTCATGAAAAATAATTGAAATTTTAATAAAATAATATTCGAGAATATTTCTCTTTTCTCATTCTATTTTTTTCTAACATTCTCAAATGAATATTTCAGTCATATCATTTATAATTTATCAATAAATTCAATGCATGTTTTTCGTATATGTTTTCTTTGAGAAATTCAAAGAAATTCAATTACAATAATTTTTATTGTTGTTGTTATAAGAAATGAATCCAGGTCATAATCATCAGATATATACGATGTCTATGAGTATTAAATATTTCATTTATATTTACAACACAAAACATGTTTAAAATATAATTAATTTTAACGAAATCTATTTCAAATTGTACATGAATTCTATATTTTGTATATGGTGGCCCAATTTCTAAAATATTTCTTTATTTCAACTCAAAAGGAAACAGAATCTCTATATAAAATTAGCCAGACTCGGTTCCAGTCGCTACAACAAATCTGTTGATAAGGAAATGGATTTTTTTTTTTTGCTTGGGACATAAATATTTTGAATTGTATTTTAATTAGACACAATTTAGTATTAAATATTTGGTTGTGATCCCAAATCTATGACAGAGTTGAATCACGCCTGATTCTTATCAATAGAGTCATAGGTTTAAACGTGGTACAAAATAATGGCCATATATGCGACCTTAACTTTAATCAAATTTACAAAATCTTTGATTAAATCTATAGTTAAGTTGCACAAATTGAAAATAGGAGACACATGTTTCTAAATCTCAGGTACTATTTGAAAAAACAACAGATTTAATCAACTTCCAAACATATTCTATTTTTCCTTTTTTTTGTTGTTGTAAATTTTAACATAATAATTTTTATTTATTGAACAATGGCGCCTCCACTGAATGATAAATCAGGCAATTTTATTCAGATATTGGAAATTGTTTTTTTTTCTTCTTTCTTTTTAGCGAAAATAATGTATTCCATTTATTTATAAATATTTTTTTTAACAAAAAAAAAAATGAGGAAGAAAAAAATAAAAAAAGATTTATGGAAAATCCTTTTTAAAAGAAAACAAAAAAAAAAACAAAAAATGAAAAACGAAAAAAACTTTTTCTTTCTTTCGATATTTTTCATGAATATTATAAATTCGATTTGATCGAACAATGAAAGGACGATAACTTTTATAGAAAAATGATGACCAAACTCAATTGTATATTTTTACAAATAAATCCCTTCTTATCGGCCAATGTTGTTGTGTTGTTAGTCTTCTCTTCCATATAATAATATTCGAAGTAAAAGAAATAAAGAAGTGAAAGAAGAAGAAGAAGAAGAAGAAAAAGAAGATGAACAAGTTGAAAGAAGAAGAAAATTTTATAAGGGAAATCTAATTTACCTTTTTTATTAACTTTTTTTTTTCTTTCTTTCTTTCTTTTTTCTTCTTCTTTTAGAAATTTATAAAAAAAAAAAAAAAAGGAATATAAAAGAAATTTTTAGTGAGAGACTAGATTTGGCTTCAGGTTTACTTTGTATTATCATGATTGTAATATGAACATGAATTGATGTCAAAAACAAATTTGAATATTACATACGTGTATGTATGTATGTATGTATAGAGTATGTAAAAAATCTTATATTAAAACGTATGTGTGTGTGTATTTGTGTGTCTAGAGAATAGAAGGGACATTCGTGATTGAATGAAGAAGCCCTTCTCTCTATATGTGTATGGCGTAATTAAATTTAGTGTTTGATTTTTTGGTTTTTTTTTTTTTTCTTCGCCCTTTCATTCTTTCTGTTTTTTTCTTGATGCATAATAAGAAAAAGTTCTCTTCATAAGAAAAGGCAATTTTCTTTTCTTAAAATTGAAAAGAGAAAAAATTTAATAGAAAATAAAAATATAAAAAAAAAACTGTTATCAGACAATTTTAGTGCTTGACCATTTTTCATTTGTTTATTGTCTATATTCAAAGTCTGTGTTTACAGTGGACAGGCTAAAGTTAATCGTATTTCGGTGTACTAATGAAATATTTCATATATTTTCTAATTTTCTCTCGTCGTGAGTTTGAAACATTTTTTTTTTCTTTTTGGTTTGATTTTCGTTCCAACAGGAGAAGAGAAAATAAAAAGTGGAATTTTTTTTTTTTTTGTATTTTGTTAAAAATATTTTAGATTCATATCTTTTAATGAAAAACCTTAAAACAAAATCACATCTCGTGTCATAAGTCTTTCTCTCTCACACTCTTTGTCTGATATTTTACGTCTGTTTTTTATAGCAAAAAAAAACAAAAATCGTTCAATGCCAATTTTAGATTCTATAGAAAAATGAAATATACGATTTTTAAAAATTCTTATGCTTGGAAACCATTGGAAATTTTGTACACAATTTTAAATTAGTTTGACTTAGATTCCAATTGATCAATAATGATTTATATTATGTACCACAAAATTATTATTTTTGATTTTGATGAAGTTTTAAAAGGGATTAGGAATTTTTTATACACTGCCTTACATTGTTTTTAGGGCTTAGACTTTAGACGAAACGTGAAACACGTCAATAGGTGTTACTGTATGAAGGATACTAATAATAATTAATCCTTGTAAAATTTCAATTTTAATTAAAAAAAATTATAATTGAATTAAATTATAAACGTAAATTCTTATTCCATCTTTGTATAATTTTGTAAATATAAAGATCAGTCCATCAATGTAAGAAAAAAAAAGCTAGACCCTGTATCATTAAATATTCTGCAAACACTTTTAAAGAAAAATTTCTAAGACATTGAAAAATTCCAACGTGATTAAAGTTTAAAGGCATAAAAAAAATAAAAAAACAAACTAGTCGAATGTATGCAAGCAAAGGAAAAAAAACATTGTCTCCTTCATCAATCAAATTTTGTTAATATTGTCTGTCGTTACCATATGACAAACAATTCCAATAAAAAAATATTGTTTGTTCTTTCTTTTTTACGTTTTTCTTGTAATATTTAAACAACTGAATTTTAAATTGAAATTTATGGACGCTCATATAACTTATTGAATTTTTTACTTTCTGCAAAATATCAAAAAAAATTCCTATTTGTTTTTTTTTCTTGTAGAGTGAAACAAAGAACTTAACAGATTATTAGAATTGATCAGAAATGACAGAACAGAAAAAAAAAACTGGATATTTTTTAAGAAAAAAAAAACAGTTGAGGTTCAGTACACTCATGTTTTACTGTTGACTTAAAATTGAATTTCTTTATATCAATATTCATTTGTTTGTTAAATTGTGGTACGATCTATTTGAATCAGAATTTGATTTTGGCATAAGTCCATGAGAACCAAACAGAACTAAATTGGCCAGACCTCCGAATGAATAAATCATTCATTTTCAAAAATAACTTTTTTTATTTGAATAAAAATTTTTTTTGGATTTTGTCCAATCAATTAATAATTAAATGAATGAAAAATATTGATTATTATTGATTTATGTTTAATTGAAATTTTTATTGAGAGAGAAATTTAAAAGACATGAAATAGAAATCAATGTTGGTACATTTGAGGAGGAGATCAATATAAAAGAAATCAATAAACAAAAGTAGAGAAAAAAAATATTATGAAAATCTTTTGGGAATCTTTGTTAGAAATAAGAAACAGTTCTGATTCTTATAAAGCTTATAAAAATAAAAGTAACAAATAAAAAATAGAAATAAAAGTTAAGAATTGTCCATTTTATATATATTTATTTTATATGTCCAATGAATCTCTCTCTTTAAATACAGCATCCCATTGGGAATTAATAAGACGGATATAACAAAACATTAATATATTTTTTTTTTATATTTTTAGTTGTTATTGTTGTTGTTGATTTGTGTCTTTGTTATATTTTGTCTGTAGATATTTTTCATTTCTTTTTATTTCTTTTAAAAAATAAAATAAAATAAAATAAAAATCTTTATTGATTCAATGGATGGAAAATTTATTACAAGGAGGAAGAAAAAAAAAGCATATGCAGACTTCCGATCAGAGTTCTTCTCTTCACCGTTAAAGATAGACAGAGAAAGATGACGAAAAATGTAGAATATCTTTGTGTATTCTTCTTCTTCTTTTTTTTATATTTTTTCTGCATCAAAATCCCATCAAATCGTTAATCTTAGTATGTGAATCTAACATTTTCTTACCCAAATCTACTTTTAACATTATGTTACATTAAAGATGAACTTTGCAATTTGTTGACAACATTTGAAAACACTTACACCGTGCCACCAGCATCCAAGAGATTTGTGTATATAAAAATGATTCTGATTTAGATTCATGTCATGATTGTTGAAGATGTTAGAATGAAAAGAGTACTTCTTTTATTTTTCTTTTTCTCTTCTATATAAACTTAAGAATATTGTTTTTTTTTCCATTCTTTTATTTCAGCTTTTCACCCCTTTATTTTCTTGTTTTTGTTCAAATCTGTTATTCAAAAGTTTTGTGTTCGGGTTGTTTTTTTTTCTTTCTTTCTGCTGGTCCATTTTTTAAAAGGAAATTATCATAAAAATAGTTTTTTTGAATTCTTAACTTTTTTTTTCTTCATAGATTCCACAAAATATACAAATAATGATTGTTTAACGTAGAAAGAATATTGGAAAAAGAAAATCGGTTGAATTTTATGGAACACAAAAGAAATTAATTTGTATTCAAATTTATTCATGAATCTTATAATGTAGAATTATTGGAAATGAAAAACGTAAATGAGCTGATTAAAATATTTGTGAAAATAATTAATAAAATTATGAATAAATTAATTGCCTTAGTACGTTCATAATTCTTAATTTTTAAGTCTGATAAATACTTTATAAATTTATCAGGTGTCAAGGTAAAGTGCTTTATTCAGATAAGATTCAGGCTATACTAATAAAAAGTAGGACAAAATGTTTCAACAATTTTAACCAGAAGCTAAATCTTTAATGATTTTAACTTGTTGCAATTTAACTGAAAAATAAAGAAACATTTACGATCTTTTATATAATATTGAATTGTGATCCACAATCTTCAAGACGTCCATCTATATTTTGTTGAGAAAATTTATATGAGTTAACCAGATTAAAACTTTATAATAAGAGTAAAATAAACTGGTCATCCAATTTAAATTTCATTTTGTTGTCGTCTACACCACAATTTAACTGTAGAAGAAATCAAAAGTAAAATCTGATATTATTCTTTAAATTTGAAAAATAGATTTTCTTTTCATTTAAAATAAAAATAATGATTATTAAAATGAAAAAAAAAAAAAAAAAACTTCCGACAAGAAAGAAAAAAAAAATATAACAAAAAAATAAAATACAAAATTCAAGAGGATGACGTCATCATTTATAATTATTCCATCACAGTAGGAAAAAAAAAATATTTATAGAAGAAAATTGACAGCGCAGAGAGAGAGAGAGAGAGAGAAAAAAAAAAGGCAAAAAAAAAGGAAGAAAATTGTGATATTGCTGCAAATGATAAATGAACGTAATCAAAATCAATGCCTTGACTATAGATGTCATCAATATATATTTTTTACTGATAAATTTTATCGTATTTATTATAGAGGGATATTGAATTGTGAAAAGTGAAATATATATCTACATATCTGCTATCTGTATAAAATCATATTATTTTTTTTTTGTCTAGTAAAAACATCAACAACAACAACAACAACAATAGCCAATAACAACAAAAACATCACATAAATCGTATGGAAATTGCATGCAAACAACAAAACAACAACAATAACAAAAAGAACAACAATAAAATCATAAGGCAATAATAATTTCAATAAAAAAAAATATGAAATAAACAAAATATCTTCATTTTGTGAATTTCATTTCAATTTTTTCATTGTGAAATCTTTTATTTTCTTCATCATTTAAAAAATGCGTCTGGTTAAAAGGCGTGATAATATTATTCTTCTTTTGGAGTTTTCTTCTTTTTTTTTTAAATGTACAAGAAAACTCTTTATTTTTGTTTAAAAAAGAAAACATGAAAAAAAAATTTTTTTTTGAGAAATTCAATAAAAAAAAGAAAATTCTGCAATCTGTTCAATGAACGTAAAATAATATAGAACTTCAATTTTGTAATTCTTACATTTACTTTAATGGGGTAAATATGTGTTTTTGCTATTGGTTCTTAAATACAGAATCTACCACCATATTCGAAGTGCTGTAAATTACTGAATATTTTCCCATTATTGATAGCAAATACTTTTTGTGGAAGAATTGATTCTCCTAATATTTAAATATTAATTTATATCACGTTCACTTCGCAATTAACAAACATTGGATTTAGATAGAATGGAATAAATATTCCTAAATAATAATTATGATGGCACAATTCGTCTATTCATCTGACGTTATTAATTTTGCACTGCTATTGATCTTAATTTTAATTCCGATACAGGATGTAATAAAATGTGAATCTTCTGAATAGTAATAAAATCACAATCTTTAATTTGACTAATCTACTAATGTCCTTCTGATATTATTTAGAATTTACTTTACTTAAGAATATTCCATTTCAAGATAAATTGAATTTCGTTGAATAAAATGTAAGCTTGAAATGGAAATTTTTCTATCATTTTCTTTTGATTGTTCCTAATTAGAACAATCACATTACAATCTTTTAACCAAAAAATATGTAGTTTAATCAAAAGGCACAGAAAAAATAATAAAAACAAAATAATTAAATATTCTAATAAACTTTCGTTTAATTGTTCCTTTGAGATGAAGATATAAAGAAACAAGAGGAACAAAAGGTGCAGAGGGATAGAGAGAGAGTAGAGTAGACAGAGTTCAACAAAAAAAAAAAGACAGAGATATAAAGACAAATATAATAATTTAAAAAATGAAATTATTTACATGCCTAATATGACATTTATTAGTCCTAAAATAAAAAAAAAAAAACCAGGAAAAAAAGAAGAAGAAGAAGAAAAAAATTAACATATTAGAGTCACTTGATTATATAATTTTGTGGGATGACTGGGTTGGTTATAATATACATAGACATACATACATTACATACATACCTACATATATATATATTTGAAAGGTGGAAGGGGTTGGTAAGCTTATTAGGTTACCGCAATGCCTATGCTAAAAAATATTTGCATAATAATATTATAAGCGAGAGGAATTCTTTTTCGTTTTTTTTTTGTTTTTGTTTTTGTTGTACGAAAAAACAAGAAGAAGAAGAAGAAGAAGAAGAAGAAGAAAATTATAACATTTGTAAAATAATATTCACATAATTGGAGTTACTTTTTTCTACTTTGTCTTTTCTTCTTATTTTTCGTTATGAATTTATATTTTCTTTTCTCTCTACTTCTTCGCCTTCTTTTTTTCTTATTCACGTTTGGACTACTTGAAAAGCACAATAAGATTAAAAAAAAAAAAGAAAAAGTATCAGGATAAGTTTGTTAAATTTTAATGAGATCAAACTTTTTTTTTTTTTTATACAAGATTAGAAAAAAGGAAAAAGAAGAAAAACGTGAAAAAACAAAAAAGTTAGAGATGAATGACACAAAAATTGAAATAATAAGAAGAAGAACAAATAATTTAACTCTGAGATGAGTTTTTTTTCTTCCTTTCTTCTTCTTCT
Source organism: Pedicia rivosa (assembly GCA_963082725.1). Lineage (NCBI taxonomy): Eukaryota > Metazoa > Arthropoda > Insecta > Diptera > Pediciidae > Pedicia > Pedicia rivosa. The sequence continues at coordinate 7,339,926 of OY720153.1, read as the reverse complement.
TCTTCTGCGAATTACCAAAAACAAAAAAAAGATGTTTGTAAAAAATGGATAATCTGTGAACTTTAACCTCAATACCATAATTATTATTAGCAACAAATAAATTTTTGTATAAATTAAAGAAACATAAAAATAAAGACAAAAAAAAAGGTTTTATTAATTTATTAATTAATTAAATTGGAATTTAAATAAATATTGATAAAAATTTATGTTTCTCATTAAATGTTTATTTCACATTTTGTATAAATTTTTGCAATCTGTTAAAATCATAAACTTTTTATTTTAATGTTTTTGGAAATTTCTTTCATTTTCAGTTTTACATTCGCAAAAATATTTTCAATTTAATTTTTGGAGAAGAACAAAAAAAAAAAAAAGAAGACGAAGCATTTTTGTACAGAAATTGTGTAAATTTATTAAATGAAAATAATAAAATATTTATATTATGTTTGTTTTACAGATTTTCTAAATGTTTCTTTCTCTCTCTCTTTCTCTCACTTGTCACAATAATTTGTTTGTTTATATTTCTTATTTGTATTTTGTATATTTTCGAAGAAAATTTAGAATTAAAAGTAAAAACTATTAAACGGAATATGTCCTTTTTTTCTTTTGTTTATCTGTATATTTAATGAACAGAAATAATTTCTGTATAATTTATTTTGCATATACAAAGGACAAATAAAAATAAATTGAATTATGACAAAGAAAATAATATAATTTTTTACGGAATTAAAACGGAAACAATACACAAAAAGTTTAAATAAGAATATTATTGATCGGTTAACCGTACTCACCGCAACGCAACCACTTATAATCATTACCAGAAGAAGAAGAAAAAGAAAACCCCTTAATATTATTATCATTATTTTCATTATTTTCTTCATCATCTTACATTATTTTTTTTTCTTCTTCTTCTTATTTTTTTTTCCAGAATAAACCCTTAAATTTCCTCCCTGTTTTTCTTCTTTTTTTTTTTTTTTATTATTATATAACTAAAATTTCATAAAACTTAACGCCTCATTTAGCGAATGAATCGCAAAGTATTATTTTTCTTTTCTTCTGCTTCTTCCTCCTCTTTTCTTCTTCTGTTCTTTCTTCTTCTTCTTTTTTTTTTTGTGAAAATAATATAAGAGGATTGCCGAAAAATAAAATTCATTTCTATATTACTAAAAATGGTTAAGAAGACACACAAGTCTACAGAAGACACATACACATTTATAAATAGAATTGTATTTAGTAAAGGAAACAAATTGGCAAATTATTATCATTAAATTTTAGTTAAACTGTATTTTAGCGAATTAATGTTTATTACACCAAAAAGAAAGTGGTAATCATTTCTAACGAATAAATAACAAATAAATTTTTCTTTATTAGAACAGAGTCAAAATAATAATTAATAATAGAAATTTTTTATTCTTTTATTTCTAGAGGATTTATAATCACTTTTAATTTATGAAGGACAACCGATAAGACAAATGTGGATTCAGGTGGTAATAATGTACCAATACATGTGAAGATATTATGTGAATTGTTGCAAAAGAAATAAAAAAAATACGAAGTCCAATTTTGAAAATAGTTCAATTGAAACTGATTAAATCCGATCCTGTCAGAAGACATTATATGCCTCCATCGTACAAAAATAGAATCATTGTGGAAAATTGTTTTAATTGCACTTTAAAAAATTTTTGTTATAAAATAATTTATTCCATAAATTGCGAAATATATAAACGTAACACATGAGTGTTTTGATTCATAAAAATTGAAATGGAATTTACATAATATTATTTTTGCTTGTTAGAAACTTGACGTAAGGACACAAATAATTAGGAACTTATGAATTTCAGTAGATTTGATTGTTCAGTGGTGTTTGTACTCATACCTATGTCCGCGTTCAAATTCTTGGTTGCTTTTAATTAATAAGCGACACATTAAAAAGACGTAGATTGATGGTGGTGCACAGCCCTAGAAAACTGATCCTAGAAAAATATATACAATGATAAAAAATGGCAATCATTGAATTCATTGTGGATTTATGAATTCTGAAGTGATATGAAATATCCACTGTTTCTTGTTTTTTCAGTTATAAGCATCTTAACAAAAGCAACATGAAATTTTGTGTACGGATTTAAATCGGAGTAATTTTTCTTACATATTATTTTTGATTTCCAATTTCTATGATCAATGGCCACAATGGTGTACGTTAATATTCATAATGTTAAATTATTTTATATTCATTCAGAATTTATAAATTATTCTATTTAGTTGCTAAATAATTATTTGATTAATTAAAAAAATATTTTTATAGTGCCCATGCTGATAATTATTAGTTTATGGTTTTACCATCAAAAAGGAAAACATTGTAGTACTAGTAAAGAATTAGGATTTAACAAAGGGCCTTTCTATTCACCTGATTTACTGATATCATATCGGTTCTACAATTTAGCAAAATATCACATTTTTTTGTCTAAATATCAGTTCAGCCATTGTGATTTAAGCAATTACTGTTCTATTGGCAAGTGAAGTGATATGTTATTTTGACGTTTATATTAATTTAACATTTATATTTGTGAAAAGAAAATAAAATATTATTTGAAAAGGATTTTGAAAATTATTTTAAAATTAAATAACAAAGATTTTCCCTAAAAAATTAAAAATTAATATAATTTTAAAAAGTATGTGGTTATATGCAACTGATCATATAGTTTTTTTATATCAGTAAATCGGTTCCACAGTTGCTCAAATTTCAGTTCAGTGTCAACTGATATTACCAATAGAACAGTATTTATCACTTCAACATATCAGTTAAAGTGATAAATATCAGTAAATCAGGTCAATAGAAAGGCCCTCAAATAATTGCTTATAAAACGGGTAACCAGATTCCATATTCATACAATTGTTTGATTTAAAATTTTAAATTCAAGAGGGAAAAAAAACGAATACTTTAAAGGATTTTTATACAAAACAAAATTTATCCATTTAATATTTAATGAAATTTTCCTCATTCCTAAAAAATGTAAAATAATTAAAAGACAAAAAAAAAAAAAAAAACACAAAATATAAAAGTGAATAACGTAATAATATTTAATGAAATGGAAATTAAAAAAAAAAAAAGAAAAAATGGAACAAAATATAGATAAAGAAATTAGTTTGACGTTCGTTAAACATAATAAACACGAGTGTTATATATTTAAACACACACACACATTCATACATACATATATGTAAACACATACACACACATACGCATGTTCGTGTATACACGCATTATATAACTTAACACTAATTAATCTTTTTGAAAATGTATAATTGAAATCGAAAATCATCATTAGGTAATTACTAACCGACCTTTTGATAAATATAATATTATAAAATATAAATGATTCAACAGAAAATCTTTATGTTTATATGCTTCTCGTGTAGATATAGAAAATAAATCTAACATTGTAACTTTTAATTTAATTAATGCAATGAAATTCTAATTGAGTAAAAAAAGTATTTTATGTATGAGATTAATGTGAAGAAAAGATCAAGACAATTAATTATAAAACTGATTTCTTGTGTGTTACCTTTTTTTTTTTTGGTTTATTTCTTTTTCAGTAAATTTTTATAACTATGAAAGGAAACGAAAAAACAAACACTAGAAGATTGAATTGAAATTTTTAATGTATTATAGAATTTTAATAAAACAAATAAAATGTACAAATATAATTTTCACGAACGTGAACTTAGTTTTGAACTTAACAATATTGAATCTATCATAATAAATTTCTCAGAGTTCACAACTTTTGATTGTCATTGATAGAACTTTTCCAAAAAGTAAAAAAAATTATCAATTTTCTAAAAATAAAAATATGCAAAATAGGAAAATTAATTATTTCCATGATGCAGATGCAGAGTCTAATAGGATAATATATAAACATTAAGTGAAAATTTAATTCAAAATTTTTTTAGTCTGACAAATGTTGTCGTCCCCCTTGTAGAATTTTCAGAATATTTTTCTATATGAAGAATCTGTAGTTTTAAATATGCAAAAACACGATGAAATTTTATGCTAAATGGGTTGCATACAAATCATATGTGAGAATATTGTTTTGAACAATAATTTTGGACTAGAGAATTTTCAAAATCCACAAAAAATATTATAATAATCTAATTGGTGTACATAAATTGGTAAATTTTTATAAAATCTTTTCAACATTAGTTACTTAATTTTTGAACAAATTTTATCCGTTCATATATAAAGTCTAGGAAAAATAATATAATCAAATTAAACGAATAATGTTTCCATTGGGAAAGTACGTGACAGATTTAACAGGAAAAACAAACTATAGAAAATTTTCTATTCTAATATTCCAAAAATTTCAGATTAGTTTCATTTAGTAAAATGTTGGATTTAGAACTAATATCGATTGTGAACGAGTACCGTGCATCGTTTTCTGTTCAATTTATATAGAAACAAGAAATCTATACGGCAAAACAGTTTCACTATTATTTGATCTTTTCACATTTATTCAATTGAATAAAAAAAATTTCACAATTTCATAATTTCCATCATTTAAAGAATCACTTTGATATTTTCTAATTAGCGCATTGCTAAAAAAAACTTGTACTCATTACACATACGTAGGTGTATTCAAATTAAAAATGTGTATAATTATTATATGAAATTTAATTGGGTCTACAAACTTAGGAAGGCGATTATAAAAAAATATTAAAAATAAAAAAAACTGTAATTATAAAAAAATAAACACCCAACCCTTTGAAATTTTCACAAAAGTCAAACACATTATTTTCTTTCAACATTTTATCATTTCTAAATTATATTTATTTACTTTTTTTTTTCTCTTGTAATTTATTTTGTTTTTACTTAATTTAAAATTCCAACCATTTTTACTTCTTCTTCTTTTTTTTCTGTAAGAAAGTCTTATTCATTTATTTTTTTTGTAATTATGAAAAAGCTCTTCATATCACATATTTATTTATATATTCTTAAAATGATTCAAAAAACTCAACTCTGGTTCTATCAAACGTTTAATATTTTAATTAAAACGCTAAAACATTAAAGAAAATATAAATATTATAAAATTATATAAAAGAAAGAAAAAAGACAGAAAATGAATGAAAGAAAAGGAAAGGAGAATAAAATAAAATAAAACGTTAAACTCAAATTGAATTTGAGTACCAAAAAAAATTTTAAAACAAAAAACTTTTCTTCTTCTTCTTCTTTATTTTTTTTTTTGTAAACTTTTTAGTAGAATATATTTGTGTTGAATATCAAAACATTTTCTATATTATTATCATACTTTTTGTATGTATGTAGATTTATATATATATATATATATATATATATATATTCTGACATCTGATAAAGAAGCTAAATTTCAATTAGTTTAACTGGCAACTGAATATTATATCTAATACGTAAATTGCATAGTGAAGACAGGAAAATATAATACGTATACACACACACATCCATAAATATATATATATATATATATATAAAATTATTTACTTATAAAGATACCTCTAAGATATTGTAGTTTAAATTGGTTAAAATTCATAGTCGTATTAAAATTTTATTGTATAATTTTAGAAAAGTTCTTCATTAAATTGTATTATTTTAATTTATTTAATAGAATGGGGTATATGGTTGGGTGGGGGTGTAGAAGGTTTTTGGGTGAAAATAGTATTGCACATTAGTTTTTTTTCTAGAATATTTAAAATGTGAGTAAATGTGAAGGAAAATTAAAGGAAAAAAAAAAACACAAATGAAGAACAAATTTAAATAGTTTTCTTACGTCATTTAAATTTTATAGAGAATAAAATGTTGATTTTTTATTCTTGTCAATTATCACAAATTATTTCTAATTTAATAAAATATTATTTTTTCAAAATATAAATTACTTTTAATTATAAATTAATTGAATTTATTCAAAAATACCGATTTTAAAATTTAACTCAATTTTATTTTGATAAATTTCAGGAAAATTGAATATAAATTTATTTGTTAAATTCTTCAGGTTCAATATAAATATTTATTTAAGACTATAGAGTAAAAGTGTATAACACTTTGGTCAATTAGAGAGTCTTATGGTCAATTTATCATGCTGTTGAAATTTAAGAGAAATTTAAAAATTCTTTTGTTGTAGTTTTCAATAGAAAATTTACAGAAAAATTTCTTATTTACAGAAAATGAACAAACATTTGTATTTTTGTATGAGTTTCTTGTTAAATTATTTAAAACGGAAATATTTACCAAGAGAGAAATCAAAATATAAGCTTACAGAATTAAATTGGATCCAATTATTGTTATATTTTTTTTAACGAGGAATGACATTCTTGATAATAAAGGGATGTAATCCAAAAATGTAAAAAAAAAATCTAATAAGATTCTGATATTTTTCATACAGAAAAGTAACTTCACTTATTTAGTTTTCCTTTGCAGTTTATAACAAATTTTCTTCTTTTTTTTTATCAAAGGAAATATTCTCGGAAATATTTGATTTATTTCATTGAATTTGAAATTATTATAAATATTCTATAATAAATAATATTCTATCATTTTACATTGTTAGAAATGAAAATTTTTCCATACAGAATATTCTTCAATTTTTACTTTAACTCCTTTTTTTGATATTTTTGTTGGTGGTTTTTTTTTATCGAAAAACCGACTAGACGACGACGCCTTTTGCCTTTTATACCAAAAAAAAAAAAAATAAAAAAATTGTATAGTGGATATTATTGTGAGAATCAAATAAAGGAATAGAACGAAAAACTAAATATTGCGGATTTGAAAATTTTACAAGAAAATAGAAAAAAAAAAAAAAAAGAAAAGAATCAAGTAGATTATTCTCTATAATATAATATTGTGACCATAAATTTATAGAACGAAAATTTTGACATTACATACTAAAGATATAAAACATATTGTTATGGAAATTTTTTTACTTATTTTCTATTTTCTAGTTTTTCAATAAATTTTCTTCAATTTCTGTTCCATTTTTTCTTTCTTTAGTTTTTGGATTTTGTTGCAAAAACTTTTTTTTTTTCTAAGAACAGAATAACACAATATTTATTTTAAAGAAAGAATAAATGGATAATTCAATGAGATTTCTAGAAGAAGAAAAAAAAAACTCTTTCAAAATAGAAAATACAGAAATGAAAGAAAAATAAAGAATCTTAGTTTATGATGCATCTATCTAACGTTGAGGTAAATACATCCGAATGTGTACGGTGGTTTGAAATGGAAAATAAATAATCATAAATAATAACAAAAATACATTTGTGTTGTTGTTAATATTAATCAGCTTTACTTCGTTTTGATAACCTTTCAAAGATTTGCATTCAGTTTTTTTCTATGATTTTCTTTATTGAAGAAAAAAATAATTTCATTTTGTTCGATTGAATTTTTGAATTTTATATTATCACAACTGATTATTTTGTCAGATTTTATAAATTGTTTTGTCTATTTTTTATTGCTTTAAATTTTTTTTACTGTTTCATTTTCTATTAAAACGATTCTGTTGAAAAATCGGTTAACTTTACTTATTTTTGAAATTCATGAAGATTTATTTCATTTGTTTTATGCAAATCGAATAATCCTCATATGGACGACAATTCTCTTGTTTTTAATGAAAATCTGAATTTACATTTTTCTTTTGATTTGTTTATCTGTTTTTGAACAGGAGAGGCAAGTTATAATGAATTTTAAAATCAAAGTCCGATTTAGAAAGAATACAAATAAATAGACTTATTATTAGCTCATCCCCTTAAATCAACTTATATTCGTACCTTCAATAATATTCAACCATGAATTAAACTGAAGGACCAAAAGAAAGAAAAAACAAAAGGATGGGCGGGATGAAAAAATACCGGGGAATGAAGCAAAAAAGATTAATTTATTTCTATCAATAATTTTGAATATTCGATGATTTTTCCCTCTGTTTTTTTTATCATTTCTTCGTGTTTTTTCCCCCCTTCTTCTCTTATTTTTTCCTTATTTTTTATTTTATATTTTATTTTATTTTATATTTTTCTACTATCATAAGCTGTTCTAAAAATGTTCAAGAGATAAATCATAATACACCCAAAGAAGAAAAAGAAGAAGGGAAGAAAAAAAAAAAATACAGAAAGAAAGGAAGAAAATTCATCCCATTTTTAACGCAACCCAATAAACCCTTGCCAATATTTCCTCAACCGGCTATATAATTTTATTTTTTTTTATTTTTGCTTTATTCAACTACATGCCAAAAAGTATGAATTCGGTTCGTTTTCGTTCTCCTTATTCTATTTATATAGACTGCTGCCTCTTCTTCATATTCGTCTTCTTTTATTTTTTAACATTCGCACAACATATTATATATTTATATTTTATTGTGTATTTCTGTGTATGTGTGTATGTGTCTGTATGTGTGTGTATGTTTATAAAAAAAAAAAAGAAGAAAACTTTACGATCCAGATTTAACCATTAATATTCTAGGATGCCTTAAACGTATATAAAAATAAATTCCTGATTTTTCTTCACTCTTACGTTTTTCATTTTTTTTTTCTTTTCTTTTCTTTTCTCTTGTCTTTTTTTTTTGAAATAAAATAAGGAGCTTACTTTATTCCTCTTTTCTGTTTTTTTGTTGTTGTATTTTTCATAAAAAAAAAATTGGATTTTATTTGATTTAAAAATAACAAACGAAAAAAAAGTTTGCTTATTGTGTACTTTCGTGTTATTTGTTTCTTAAAAAAAAAAGAAAAGCGCTGGAATCTGTCTAATTTTAATTTTGATTTGCTTAAAGAAAAATCACAAGAATAATTTATTTTCTTCGTTTTTAACGTTTTTATGATTACAAACTGTTGTTTAATTTGAAGTTGTACCAACTCTAATGACAGCAGCTTTACTCAAAGCTTTTATTAACAATAAAGCGTAAAATTGATTGAAAGTCAAACAAAATATATTTAGTCGGTTAAGAATAGTAATGACCTCCATCGATTGGGACAACACCAAATATATGTTTAAAAAGGGGGATATAGCTCAGTGGTAGAGCGTTCGATTTGCATTCGAAAGGCCCCGGGTTCGATACCCGGTATCTCCAATATATTTTTTATTATTACTGAATTTATTTTGGTTGAAGAATAGAAAAACAACAGCAAATAAATAGGTAGAAACGATGAAATGGAGAATCTTCCCATTTATTTATTTTAAGTCACGTTTATATTGTTAGAATTCAATTTTCAATAATGAGTTTATGAAATTCAGATTAAAATCTGAAAGAAAATTCAATCCTTTAATTATTTGAGTTTAGTTCTTGTGAAATTAGTAACAAATATTTTTGTAATAATCTACTGACCTATAAAACTAAAAACAATTTGCCAGTGAGGATTAAGTTTATAATTGCATTTATAATTATTATAAAAAAAATTCTTTAATTGGAAAAGTTTTTAGTAAATGATTTGTTTATTTTCTTCCACTACTTTGCCTAATTTTTAATTGTTGTTCCTTTTTTTCTGGAACCTTGAAAATTCATGAATTCATGAAAGCAGATTTTGAAGAACGATAATTTTTATTGTTCATTTTTTTTCAATTTAATTAGTGTCATCCACGTAAAAATCAAACAAAATGCTTCAACAAAAATAATCTTACTAATTTATAAACAAAACCTACACTTTTTCCGTTGATCCTTTTTTGTTTTTATACTCAAATCATGGGAACCATTGAGATTTATAACTAGATCCAATTTCGCCTACTGAAACGTTGATCAAATCCATCTTCCAAAAATATTGTAAAGAAATTCGTTTATTCATCTAACAGATATTTGAGATTTCAACATCATGATCTCATCATTAGCTTTGAATTCTAAAGGAAAGATTTTTACTACTCGTAACACAGCATACAACTAATTCCAATTGACCAATGAAAATTTGTATTTAAACCATTTTCTCACACTTCTTTTATTTACACAAGAATTTAATAAAATCAAATTAAAAAGAAAAAACAAAAATCTTTAATTTAGTTTTAAAACTAAAAATAAAAGGGTTAATTTTAACATAAATTTTAGAGGGGTTAAAAAACATTTGACATTTCCATCAGACCGTCAGCTATACACTCTACTATTTTATTCTATTAAAATAAATCATTTGTTTTATATTACATATTCGAATATATAAAATATATATTGTGAAGAAATAAAATTAATGATGTTGGTTATCCAAGAGACGACAAAGAATGAACGGTCCAAGATTTTCTATTAAAAAAAAAAATAAAAAAAATCTATCTAGAACGCATATTTTCACATAAATAATTTTTTTCGTTTGCTCAAAATACAAATATTACATGAAAAGATATGGGCAATTATTTTCTCAATTAAAATAAATTTTGTGGTTATTTGTTAAATTATATTTATTTTATATTAGAAAATAAATGTGGTGAAAATTCAATTAACAAAAATAAAAAAAAAACACAGAAAAAAAAACTTTATTTTCTAGAGAATCTAAAGAATGAAAATTGATGATGGTACAACATAACTTAAAAAAAATAAAATAAAGTGAATATAAATTTTAATGAATGTTTTTATTTGTACGTTAAACTTAAAATGACCATTAGACATTTATTTTTTAAAGATCTAGTTATTATTGTTGTTGTAGAAAATATAACAAAGTTTCTTGTTAAGAAATAAACTTTATGTTTTATTTTTAGTAAAAATATGGCTACATTTTATTTGTTTTATTGTAGACTGTGACCCGATCATCAAATTAATTTTATATAACATTAATAAAAACATTTAAAACAATTAAATTTACTAGACGAGGGATAGAAATTTGTTGTTATTCTTACCTGTAATAAAAATGATCTAATTTCGTTTCTCAATAAGAAATAATTAATTGAAAATGTTTTTCATGTTGCATTGATAATCGTTCGTTTTTCATTACTCTGTCATTAAAGAAATTGTTGAATGTTTTATTAGTTTCAAAATTATTCATAAATGAATTTTAAGACGACAGAGAGAATCAATTTAGTACGAATAAAAAAATATCCCACTTAAATCCCTACAAAAGTATAATGAATAATAAAATTAAATCAAAAATCAGCAATAAAAAGTCAATAAATATTATTTGAATTCAAGTCAAATAAAATATTAAAATAAAAGCAAACTCATCCAAAATATTCTTCAATATAATAAAATATGAAAAAATATTAATAAATCACATAGAGAAATTATGTAGAAAATTTAATCATATCCATTAACTAAATAAATCTTATTTAATATAAATTCTTAAATCTATTTAATTAATTATAAATGGGTAAATATGGATAAGAAAGTTATATTAAAATTTAATCAATTAATTAAAATATTATATATTTGTTTTTATATATTTATATTTTTTTTTTTTATATTTAATTATTTATTATTGAACCTAAGAGGACTCACTCTTTGGTCAGAAAACCTTAATACAATATATTTTAGATTTTTGTTTATGTATTTATTTTTTTTTAATTCTTAATTATAATTTTATTTCACATTTCTTGATATGTTTCACCAATTTCTTAGTCATTTCACTAGTTGGGTCATAAATAATATTTTTAACACTTACTGGCATTGTTGTATATTTGGTTAGCTTTTTAATAAGCATATTAATGTTATTTTCATATTTTTTACACTGAAATAATATATGATCCAAAGAACCAATATTTCCGCATTCACATTTATTGTCTTTCACTATTTTAATTTTTTTTAAATGTTGAGGAGTTTTACAGTGTGTTGTTCTTAATCTTATTCTCGTTACGATGTCCCATCTGTTTGTGATGTCCTTGAACCAGATCTTATTCATCGGTGTTACTTGAATTTCTCTATAGTCCCTTCCCTTCGTCAGACTTACATCTTGATATTTTATATACCAATCTCTTTTATTTGTCTGTAGAATCTCATCAAAACACTCTTCATACGGTACTACTGTATATGTCTGTACCTCTTCCCGTATGGCTTCTTTGGCACCAATGTCCGCCATTTCGTTCCCTTTTGTTTTTATAAAAGTGAAGAATAATTTAAAAGTGTTTAAAAATTATAATCATTATTTAAAAAAAAAAAAATTTCTCAATGTTTACAACATAAGATTGAAAGTTTGTAGATTTTCTTTTAGTTTTTCTGCTAGTTTTTCTTGTTAAATAAACAAAATATTATAAAACTATATGATTATGTAATATTTACTATACAAAAATTCATTATAAAATCATATTATTATACCTTTAATGAACCTTAATAATTTATATACGTTTTATATTATCTTTTATATTCTAATGAAAGCTCACATAATATGCCACACATTATACACCTACTAAAACCAACTACTTTCTATATATTTTATACGTTAGTATATACATGTTTAACTATATAGTTGTAGTTATGTAGTTATATATACATCAACATAATATAACTAAATGTTGTACATTATTTAACTTAAGTTAATATACACATATAAGAAATTTTACTTAAAGTTCTTTTACACTAATATAAAGTAAATACTTTTAAGAAAAGTTTCAACTGCATCTATACACATAAATATAATTAAACTTGATCTTTTAATTTTGTCTTGAAACTACAGATTTTATGTACAAATTATGATGTTAATTAATGTTAAGCACAGTAACAATCTTATAAATTAAAGTAAAATAAAAATAGACGAAATTGATTGACAAATGATAAACGTCAGTTTTATAATTTTCTTTTCATAATAATTTGAGAGTGGAAAATATTTCAGAATTAAATGATAAATCTCAATTATTATTTCAATTAAACGCGAGAAAAAAAATATGTTGAATCCAGATTATTGAACTGCACTGAAATAAAAATATAGAATTTTTATTTTATTTGAAATTTTATTAATTGTGTTCAATTTGTTTCGTTAAATTGAAGACTCAATATTTTTATGAAACGTATAAAATTTTGATGTTTTACTGCAACATTTTTTAATGAATTAAAGAAAAATAAACAATAAATTTATTTCAATAGCTCCCGATTATAGGATAAATGTGAAATGAAGCGATTTTGTTTCGTATGAAAATTTAAAAGCAAAAAAAAAAAATAAATAAACAGTTTTTGAGTTTTTAATGAATTTTTTCCAATTGATTTTTTTTTATTATGGTCAATTGGTCTTACTAAATACGGAATTGATGAAATATTCAAAGCTTTTCATAACAGAAGCATCTACTTAAAAAGTACTTGAATAATTTAACAAATTATAATGTAAATATTTTTGTAAATTAAATTTTTTTTTTCTGAAAACTTCACTAAATTCGTTGAAATTCATTTCAGAAATCTTATTAATTAAAATAACTTTTCCAATTATCGTTTTAACTGTTTAAAGAAAAAAAAAAAACAGGAAAACATCTGCATTTGATTTAAAACAAAAATGAAATCAAATTCTATGATATTTAATTAGGAATGTGCAATTGTTAATAAAATTTACATAATTTCAAGTAAAAAAAAAAAAAAGAAAGGGAACACAAATTTCTTTGAAAAGTTTAAAGTCAAATAAATATTTAGAAAGTTTGTATGCACTCGTTTGTTTCAATTTGTATATTTCTGAAATCTCTAGAAATTTTTATTTTATAATTCAGTATGATCGTAACAAGACTGACTAAATAAAAGTCGATTATCTCAATTCAATAATGTCTGTTTGATCGTTTTCAATTGAGAATTTATTTTTTTTTTCCTACTTCTTCTTCTTCTTCTTCTTACTTTTTTACTTTATTTTTGGCATTGCATTATTTAAATTGAATATATCTATTATGGAAATTGAAGACAAGTTTTATTATAAAATGAATCTATGTACAATATATGCATAGGACATCTGCATGTGTGTGTGTGGGTTTGTGTATTATGTACGTACATGAACACATAGGACGACTATATATATGTGTGGGTGTATTATGGTACAAATAATGTAGTGAAATGGATTACTTAAAAATTGTGAAATGGTAAAAGCTTTATGCACATATTGAAAGAGTAAACTTTTTTGTTTTTGTACTGAAAGAGAGAGAGATAGAGAGTGAGAGAGTGGAGGGAAAAAAAATAATATGCACTTTTGAAATGTGTTGAAATTTTTATTCTTTTTAACTTTATTCCTTTATGTTATTTTTTCATTATGCAAATAATATAAAAAAAATATTTTAAACATACAAATATGAAATTTATATACAATTCTGATGGTACGATAACATAAAATTTACATTAAAACAGAAGCTGACTTCTTTTTTTTTTAATTTCTGAATCTGAATTTTTCAAAACACTTTTCACTACAATTAAATGTGAGTCAGTTTATTTTCAGAATATAAAATTATTCAGTCACAAATACCCTCAGGATTATTTGATTTGGATGTTTTTAAATCAATTTGACCAGAATTTATAAAAAATTACATAAAAGACGTTTGATATTGAACAAAATTATTCTCAATTTCAAATCGTTTTAGTGAACTAAAAATTGATCTTTAGTTATTGTACCAATACTTGAAAGAATCTTATGTTTTCTTTTTGTAATAAAATCTATTTGAATCAGACAATTTTATTGTATTAAAAAATTACCTTAATAAATTCTCTTTCTCCCAAACCCCGCATGTTACACAACAACAAAAAATTATATAATGTTTATTTGTGTTTGTTTAATATTCAAATATAAATTCTAGATAATATGAAGGGAACCACGATAAACAGACACCAAATATAAATTCAATTAAAATATAATAATAATTAGCTAAATTCTTCGTCTTTTTCTTCCTGCTTTCTTTCTTCCTATCTTTTTTTTTCCTTTGAATTCTGTTAATTTCAATCCTAATGGTTCAATCTAATTAAAATCTAAAAAAAAAAAAAATCCTTTCCAATATAATTAAAAATAAAACCGGACAAAATAAAATACAAAAAAAAAATGAGAGGAAAAACAAAAAAAAAAAAGAAAAAAAACGAAAAGAAGAACAAAACAGTGAAACCTAAAAAAGAAAAATCGATCAATTTAATTTGAACTTCACCATTCTTCGCCAAGTCAAAATAATTCCTCTTCATGTACCCATACCAATCCATTTACAAATCGCAAATTAGTGTTGGTTGTTATAGAGAAATTTAGATATTATTATAGACAATTAATGCTTTTATGGTAGAACAAAAGTGGTATAGAAAAAAAAGAAGAAGAAATTCTTAAAGGTCCACCCACGTGTCTCACCTCCCACAATAACAACAATAATAACAACAGGGAAATTCTCAAATTTCTATGCTTTGTATGTTTTCATTATTAAATGGTGTTAATGTAAACACTTTGCTCGATGTGCTTTTCTTCGTACACAAATATTCTATAAATTGAGAAAGACGTTTCTAGTTTGTTTATATTGGTTTTGTCATTTTTGGTATAAAATAACAAAAATTCTTCCTTTATTTTAAATGTATTGGAAAAATTTTAAATCATTTTTTTTTTTTAGTTTTCAATGAAATTTTATTCGATTGAAAATAAAAAAAAAATTGATATTTTGTAAATTTCAAAAGAGTCAATATTTGTAAATTTAACATTCTGTTTAATACACAGATATCTTATACGTTTCCTTCACTTATTTATTGATGAATTTTATTTATTGAATAAATTAAATAATAAATTCATGGAATAAAATTTGAAACTTTCTATTTTTTATGTTTAAAATTTTAACAGAAGTTAAAATTTAACCAGAATCAATTGAGTCTGTTCTAAATTTTGTGATATATGATACAACTAGTTACAACTATTAGTTATTTTGATTAGAATTTATTCTAGGAAATGATAAAGTTAGTAATGATATAGAGAATCTGATATACTCGTAAAAGGCTAACATCTGTCAATGACATATATTTATCAGTTCATATTGATAAACAAAATAGTTTCTTATCTGCTTAACCAAAACTAAACAAAACAAACTTAACCTAATAAAAGTTCTTTGTTTTTTGTTTGTAAATAACGTTGATTGTAGATAAAAGTTCATTAAGTGTTAATAAATATTGTCTTTCTATATAGATGAGATCAATCAGCAGAATCTTATAAACTTTACAAAGTGGCAATTTAATTCTTGTTGTAATTAAATAATTTGAAAAAGGAAAATCCGATCAAAATTTAAAATAACATGAATGGACTTCACTTTGAAAATATTCTTTTTAAATAAATTTGTTAGAAATTACAAGAAAAGAAAAGCAATAAATACCATTGGCCATAAATGGGTTAATTATTTTTGTTTAGAAAAAATTCATTAGCAAATTTATTTTCTTATTCTTTAAAATTCCTCAAACAAACATTTTCTAAATTGATCCAATTACAAGGAATGCAACAGTGAATATTTTTTTTCCACAAAAAAATTGTCCTGTTATTTTAAATTGAAAGTTAAAAGTTAACAATTTCACTAATTGGAAATAAAATGTAAAGTGATTGTGATTTCTTGTGGTTTAAAAATATAACAATAAAATCACATAAAAAAAATTCTATTAAAACAACGAAAAAAAATTATACAATTAGAATTGTACTAAAAGGATTTGGTTGCAGAGCTTTATTGTTTAACAATATCCAATTTTCTGTTATTGTTTGAAAATGAATAGAAAAAAAAAAGAATAAAAATAAATAATAGTTTGACTTGATTATGTAATTAATTTCGGGAAAATTGTTTCAATTTTTTATGCTAAAAATTTGGTGAAAAAAATTTTTTAAATCCCTTTTGAAATTTTTCTTATTGGTAAAAAAATGCAGAATGAAATTTTACAAATAAGGATAACTAAAAATGTATGTTGCATAATTGAGAATAAGATAAATTACTATTATTGATGGAGGCGCCTGATACATTCTTGCAGTAGTTTGTCATTTCGTTCAAGAAGATGGAGACGCCTGGTATTTTCTTAATATTTTTCTAGATTTTATATGAAAATTACAGTTTTAAAAGACTGAATATTTCTGTAATCCCATTCAATTTTAAATGATAAATTTCATAAAAATATATCCTTTCAGTTGTGAACATGAAAACATACAAAAAAACATTCATTTTCATTTTCAAATCATGTGAAAGGTTTATAATCTGTTTTATTTTCATTTTTACCTTTTATCTCCAATACCACGTATTATCTATATTATCACAATAATAATTTTCAAACATATAGTTTCTATAAGGGAAAATCTCGTATTTTGTTTTTTTATTCTGTTTATTGTATAATATAAAAAATCTAAACAAGACAGAACCCTTAGATGACCAAACCTCAAATATTGTTGTTGTTTTTCATTTCTACTTATAATAAAAATGTTCATATATGAAAAAAATTTGTCACGAATCAAACATTTGGTCAAAACACGAACATAATAATATTTGTCCATTGGGGATGAGTGATAAGTGAGTGTTATTTTGGGTTTGGTATTTTCTTATCTAAAATATTAAATTTCATGTTATGATTTTTTAGTAAAAAAAAAAAAATCTATAAAATAAAATAGAAAAGGAAAGGACTTAGGGAAAAATAAAATTAAAATTATTATTACTTTTTTTTTATATCTCTACAAATGAATGTACATTTATAGAGATCTGTAGATTGTTACACGTTCAACTATTTTCATTTAATCAAATTGTCACAAAATAATCTAATAAAGCCATAGTCCAATATGGTGAAAAATATTGCAAATGAAACTTTTAAAATGTTTTAAACGAATCAAGAGAACGAGAAAGAGAGAGAGAGAGAGAGAAAGAGAAAAAAAATATGGTCTTATAAGAAAAACGAAATCCATATAATTCATAAGATGTTACAAATCCCAAATGAATTCTAGAAAATGAAAATGGAAAAATAGAAGATGAAGAAAAGAAAAAATAGACCAGACAATGATTATTATCATCGTTAGAAAATCTTTAAACCTTTTGTAATATTTTAGTAACATTAAACTACTACTTTATGTATAGAGAATGTACAAAAATATACGCATAGAATAGTTTTACTTTTGATAACCACTGGATGCTATAGAAACTATACATAATAAAAAATTGAAAGACAATGTGAAAGATCGAGAGAGTAAATAAGAAAGAGAAACAGATATTGTTGGTCCTGTATAGATAGATATAGAGAGAACCTAGGACTGGGTCTACTGAAGTATGAAAATAATTGGGTTGGGATTATATATAAATACACATGAGAATTGACCGATAACAACCCCTTTTGTTTATATATAATAATACATAGATTTTTTTTCTAAATTAAAGGGGTGATGGTGGTAAATACTGGACTTGACATAAAAATAAGATGTCTCTAATAAAGCTTAAATATTTTCGTTTTATACGTGTTTCCCCCAATTTTTTATTATTGTTTATTTTGCTGAATTCCAAGAAATTTAATTTTCTTTTATTTTTTTTTTCTCTGTTTGTTTTTAACCTTTTTTTCTTCTTGCTTTGTTCTTAACTTCTGAAAATTGTTTTATTCTTGAGTTATTTTGTGAATTTTAAAAGATATTTGAAAATGTCCAAATAATGTTTAGATTGGAAAATAAATTAGACAAAATTAAATGCATATATCGTCCTTCAATAAATAATGTTCACACTAATCATGTCTTAACTAATTACAGTCGGTCACAGTTAAAACAAATCCCTATACGTATAAAAATTGTTAGTGACACGGAAATTATTTTCTTTTAGTGTGATTCACTTTATAATTTATTCTATGCAAACCGAAATGAATATCAAGGGATGCAAGTTAATAATATAAAATTAAGTTCATAAGGATCCAGTTACTTAAGATCATCATTAATGTAACTCGTCATTCAGAAAAATCTTTAAGTTATATTGTAAATATGAATGCACAACATAACTTCAGTTACTTAATTCCTTCACAATACATAAAATCTAACAGTTGACAATATTAAATAATATACTTCCATATATTACAATTGTCCCAGTGTCATGTTGACTGATATATACACAAATTTAATTGCATTTTAATTGCTCAAGTAGTTTTCACCTCACAACAGTAAATTTACACATTTAAAATAATCGTTTTTGTGTTCTCTTCATTTTATTGTATGAAACTTATTCGACAATTTTCAAATAAAAATAATTAAAATTTGGAATTATTTGAAATTCTTTGAAAAAAAAAAACGAATTCAATTTTCTTCACAAAATATTGAAATATTTGATGAAAGTAAAATTTTCTTTTTCATTCATTGAAATTTTTCCATTCAAATATTGCTGAAATATAAAATTTTATTTGATTTTTTATTTTATTCTTTACTAAAAACCAATTTAATAAATTTTCTCAATTGTTTCAATATATTGATTTTATCTATTCACAAGTGAATAGTTATGTACTAAACACACATAAAGTAGTTGGCAATGATTAATAACATCTATGACCCTCCGGCCGGTGTGCAGGATAAGGTTTTAACCGAACGATTCCTCTTAGGAAATCTGCATGTTTCCTAAGAGCTGGTAATGCACCGAATCGAATTAAAATGCATGTGCAAATGCTAGATGGTTCAGAACCCACCTTAAAAATAGTAGGTCTCCTAGTTACTAATAACCTTAGTCGTTGATGTACTAGAACTAGATTAATTAATCAATTTATGAAAATATTTTATTAAAGATTTTTTTTCGATTTTTTACTAAACTAAATTTATACTAATAAACACACACCTTCCCTTCTCTCTTCAAACAAACCCTTCTCTATTCAAATGAATTTACATTGAACTATTAAATTCAGTACTTTTTTTTTTTTTTATTATTCTTACTAAAACTTTTTTATTGTTATTTTTGTTGTTATTGTTTTTTTTTATTGTTGTTGTTGTTGTTGTAATAATATTAATCGAATCATCCAATTCAACACTTCTCTCGGTCAAATATGAGGGGGGAAAAAAGAAAAAATAAGTTCTGGGAATGAGAGAAACATTTCATTTTATGACTTTACGGACGTTTGAATGATAATACCCATTGGATAATCCAATTAATTACACATAAATGAGTAAAACATTGTTTTATTTTTCTTTATCTTTTTTTTTATTCTTGTTGTTGTTTTTTTATTTTTGTTTTTGTTGTTGTTTTTTTATTTTTTTTTGTTTTTGTTTTGTTATTTAATCTCGTAATAATCAATTTTTGTGTTGTTTTTATATAAAACGTAAATTTCTTCTTAACAAAAATTAAACAAAACAAAAGAGAAGAAGAAGAAGAAGACAAAACAAACAAAAATTTATTTACCTTTTCAATTTATGCCTTTTTATTTTAAGATTTTTTCGATTTTTTATTTTATACAAAATAAATACACAATTTAAATATAACAAAAAAAAAAATTGTTTAACTATTGTTGTTGTTGTTGTTGTTGTAATTATTTTCCACTTATTCTGAAATTTATATATAAGAAAAAAAAAAACAACAACAACAAAAGAAAACAACAGAACAAAAACAAAACATAAAAAATAAACTCTGCGTTAACATCAACAAGGCAAACAACAACAAAAATAACAACAAGATAAATAACAACAAGATAAATACAACAACAAAACTAATAACATCATTTTTTTTTTTTTGGTCCATATTAAAATAAAAAATGTTCAGTCTATCAATTATACATTTATGCATCAACAAAATTATAAACAGATTTTTTTTTTTTTTGTCTATTTATAGGCTAAAATTTGTATTATTTAAATTCTCAACAGACAGCACACACACACACACACACACACACACACACACACACACACACACACACACACCACACACGTTTATAGAAACGCATACACATATATATGACACACACACACAAACATTTTAACAGGAATTCATTCATTTTAAATGAATTTATTGTTTAAAAAAAAAAAAAAAACAAACAAATAAAACTGAAATTTAACAATTTGATTTTTTTAATAAAAATTAATTACGATATTTGTCCACTTTAAAGGTTAGATAATGCAATAAATCGTGTACGTACATTCGAAATGAATAAATTATTTGTACTTATAAAAATGTATTTTTTATGAAATGTGATTAAAAGTACGATAGTTAATAAAAGAAACAAATTTTGTATGTTTTGTATTATTATATTCTGTTTAATATATTTTTTCATAGGACATGATTAGGTAGAGAGAGATCCTCCAAAACGTCATCTTGTAAATCATAAAAAAAAAAAAAACAATAAATGGTTATTATTTTTTTAACTATATTTTTGTTTTTAATTAAAAATTAATTAGTTCTATCATCCGAATTTGTGGAAAAAAAAATTCCATTCTTTTTCCATAACAAATCACAAAGTAAAATCAAATAAAGGACTAAGTTTGATAATTGTAAGTAGGATAGTTGTGAATAATTTTTTTATTCCTTACCTTTGTAGACTTTTAGATTATTTAATTGATTAATCAAAAATATTGAAACGAATTTCAATTTAAAAGATAAATTTCGACAAAATAATTTGGTGGAATGAAAATTCTTGTAAATAATTTTGAAAATAATAATAATACGATATAATTAGAGAAGAATTCATTGGAATTAATTAATTTTGTATTCTTTTCCAAATTATTAATTAAAAATAACACAAATATTTATAAAAATTGACGAAAGTTCGTTAAATTTTTACTAGGAAAAATCAATTAAAGGTATAAGAACAATATTCTAGTTATAGAATATATTTGTCTGAACAAAAACGTTTCCTTGAGTTTGTCTTTAAATTGAACATAATTTCGAATAACGAGAAATAATCTAAAGGCTAATTCAAGTCTGTTTTCTTAGAATGTTCTAGTATGAGACAATTCATTAGTCCACAATGGATGTTGAAGTCAGTCAATTACTTAGAAATCAACATTTCGAATCCGAAACTTAATCGAATCCGAAACTTAATAAAGTTGTTTTATTTGAATATAGAATCATAAGGGTGGTTCTGAAAGAAGTTGTTCTTAACTTTATGTACTTGAATAACTAAATTTCGATAATAAATTGAAATCCAATTAAGTAAACAACGAACTGATCCACTATTTTTAACTGTGGTCTAAAAATTCTCTGTATTTTGAAATTTCTTCTACAGACAAAATATAAAAAAAGCTGATTCCGAAATTACACTGATAGATTCATTCGACTCATATACTAACATACGTAACGTTCTTACGAAATAGGTCATTTATGATTGTACCATAAAATAATAACTGACAATTACCATAATTTGACTGCGGATGCGTTTCTGATGTTGATCAATCATTAAAAAGAAAATTTTATTAATGATCTTTATTAGAATCTATGAACTTTTTAAGTCTCCCATTGTGATAAAATAATTAAATTTATACCTTCGAAAAGGCATAATTGTTTGCAGGTGACAAGTTGAATAATATAAAAATTTGCAGAAAAATTTTAAGAAAGAAGTTTGTTTATAAAAAAAAAGATTAATTCAATTTTGTGATTAGAAATTGTAATTAGAGACAATGAATTTTTTTTTTTTTTACGTTTTCATTTATTATAATAAAATAATATTAACGTAAATCAGCGTACAATTGAATCAGAACCATAATTCACTTCAGAAAATACAAATCTGTCATCCGCAAATAGATTTAAATTGTATTGAATATTTTACACAACTGAAGCGTCCTCTAATTCGTTACATTTCTTTTCTTTTCTTTTCTTTTCTTTGTTTTTTTTTTTTTTGCTTTCTTTCTGTTATGTTATGTTTCCTTTTTTGTTTTACGCTTTCTTTTTACTTTCATCTTTCTTTTATTGATTTATCGTTCATTTATTGAAGTGAGAAAAAACGAAAATGTTCTCAACGTAATTTTCAAGCTTTTTCACCATATGAAATTCTACATTGTTAAAAAATGGATTCATCCATATTTTTTCCTGTGTTTTATTAATTACCAATTGAAAATGATTCAACTTAAATTTTTTTTTTAGATAAATTACAATTAAAGACATTTATGAAAATAAGAAATCTGTCAGATTCTCATTCAAATTCCTAGAACTTTAAACACAAAAAAAAAAAAACAAATTGGAAACACAAAATAAAATTCAGGTTGAAAAAACAAAACTCAGAACCAAAAATCAGATTTTCAACTAAATCATTTTTAAAAGTGTAAAAATAAATCAGAAAATGTGAAAGATAAAATAATTGTATTTTTATTTCATAAAATTTTTCTTGGTTGAAAACAAAAATTGTCCCAA
This sequence comes from Pedicia rivosa, assembly GCA_963082725.1. Classification (NCBI taxonomy): domain Eukaryota; kingdom Metazoa; phylum Arthropoda; class Insecta; order Diptera; family Pediciidae; genus Pedicia; species Pedicia rivosa. The sequence continues at coordinate 7,316,798 of OY720153.1, read as the reverse complement.
GTGAATAAACTTAGGTATTATCTTCAAAAGACAAGGACAGTGCACCCCTCTTATTGTTATGTGCGTAGGTATGAATTTTTCTTCTTTCCCTTTTTTTTTGTTTTTTTTCATCAAAATTTTTTATTAATTTCACAAATAAACTTTTATTTAGCACTTTTTTTTTTTTTTTTGTCTTTTTAACTTATTTTCTTATTAAATTTTCTAAACAGATCCTGATGAGCAGCTAAATTCCATTGGTAAAATATTTATGTTATTTTATTGTTGGCACTTTGATGATCAAAATGATCAACTAGAGGAAACAACACAAAAATCTTTTTAATAATTTGAAACAAAAAATAAAGTACAAAGAAAAAGGAAACGAAATAAGTTTGTTTGGCATAAAAAAAATCTATTTTTAGGAATTAACTTTTGGACAAATATATTTTTCATATTCTTGTTGGTTTTTTTTTTTGTCGTTATAAAGTAAATTTGATTTTATTTTAACATTTACATATAAATACTGAATTTAGTGAAAATGAAGTTAATGTTTTTTTTTTTTTGTTCCTCTTCTTCTTCTTCCTCTTCTCCTTCCTCAGAATATAAAGATTTTTTCTTATCCACTTCTTCTTCCCTATTATAGTTGTTGTTGTTGTTTTTTTTTTCCTTTCTCCACTTATTTGAAGTTCTAAAAAAAGAGAGAGATAAAAAATATAGGTACCTAAGAAAAAATAATATTATACGAATGTACGGACCAACCAACCAACCAGCAAACAAAAAAAAATACATAATACCAATTTGGTTATATTTTGTTTTTTGGATGTAAAAATTGTATTATGATGATGAGTATAAAAGTTAAAGAGAATTACGGAAGTGAAGATTATATTCTTCCTTTTTTTCTTTTCTTTTCCCATACCCAATTTTCTATTTTATTTTTATTTTTTTTCTGTTTGTTTTTTTTTTGTCGTAGTCAAGTACAATAAGTGGATGGATGGTCGAACTATATATGTAAGTGTATATGTGTTGATGGTGGGTCGTTTTTTGATTGATGATGATTTATATAATAATATTATAAAACAACAACAACAACAATAATAATAACAGTAACAATAATAACAACAACAACAAAATAACAATAACAATGAGAATAACAACAGCGCTTAGATTTAGATAGTTACAATAAAAAAAAAAAAAAGAAGGAAACTACATAGAATGTCTTTTCATCAGAAACTTTTATTTCCACACAAAAAAAAAAAACAACAAACAAACAAAAAAAAAAACAACAAACGGAACAACAACAAAAAAGAATAAACAACCAAAAAAAAAAAAATGGAAAAAAAAACAACAAGAAGAAGAAACATAAAAAAACCAACAGTAAGATACAACAACAATAAAAAAAAAACATTATTCTAGTGTTTATATAAGAAGAAGAAGAAGATGAAGAAGAAAGTGTTGAGTGTATACCATTTTGGTGTAAAATATATTTATTTATTTTATGTCTGTGTCTGTGTGTGTGTGTGTGTGTGTACCTTCATCAAACGATGACCAGGTAAAAGAAACAGTTTATCAAATTCATTCGTTCGTTTATTTTCTTTTCCATTTCTTTTTTCTTTTTTTTTTTTACATTGCAAAAGATATAAAAGTTTGTGTTGTGTTTTGTTTCTTTTTTTCAGTTTGTCTTGGTCGTTGTTCAAGTTTTTCTTTTTCGGTTTTTTTCTTCTTGTATTTTTTTTTTTGAGTACCTTTTGTACCAGGCAAAAGAAAACACACCACATTAAAAAAAAAAAAAACACAGGAAAGAAAAAGAAAGAATGTTGTCAATATTCTGGACACAAGAACATAATGATTAATAAATGAAAAATAAATAAAGTTAAAGATTTTAAACTTTTTTTTTTTTATTTGATTGATTGTTTTTTTTTTTTTTTATATAAATTATTGGAGAGATTATTAATACTTTATTTATGTCAGCCCATTGATGATGATGATTGATCCAAAATCTCTTCATGAGAATAATTCTATTCAACTTATCTTTTTGATGTTGTTAGAAAAAATAAAAGTGATCGTCACGTCTTTTCTATTTATTTTTTTTTTTTTTAAATATAAATTTTGTCGACTGAATTTTTTTTGTAAAACACTTTTTTAATTAATCGTTTTTTTTTTCTTTAGAAAATAAAATAATTTTACCTTTTATACTAAATGCAGACCGTATATAATGTTCCTGATCCTTATAACTATTAACTGAGATTCAACTTCTAAATATCCCAAGTTCTTTAGATTATTTTCTAGTTAAACCACTAGATGCGCCAACTAGATACGTTCACTAGAAATCTAAGAGTTCGGATCTAGTTGGAATCTGAAAAAAAAAAAACAACGTGTATAAAATCTCATGTAAATAAATATTAAAATGATTTTAATTCAAATTTGCATTACAAATTTTAAAATTAAAATTAAAAATTAACAAAAAAAAAGAACGAGAACTTTTTGGGACAAAAAAGTAAGTTTTAAAATATAAAGTGAGAAAAAATAAATAAAAGGAACAAAATTTAACGCGAATGGAAAGTGATTGGTAGAGAAGAAAATGGGAGCGACAAATTTTATTCCCGAATGTGCATTAGGAAGCCTTAATCCATACACAAATTATGTAATTTTTTCGCATAGTTAATATAATACGGTTGAATTCAAACATATCTATATACAAACACACACACACACACACACACACACATACACTAAAGAGAAGAGAGAGAGAGAGATAAAGAGAGAGTATACATTGTTTATATAATTCATAAATTAATTACAAACAGGATATGTCGTTCCTTTTTATATAAAATATGCAAAACATTTCATAATTAAAATATAAAGAGATTTTTCCCCTCTTTTTACTGAAGCATCCGTATCCTTTATACTATATATCCCATCGCACCCCACTATCCGCCTTTCCGCTAATAATATATTCGCACCTGTTTTGTATTATAATAAATTCATAAATTAATTACTTTCAAACTGACATTTTCAATTCGTTCATCTTTTTGTCCTTCTCATTTATCATCTTTATATCCTTTTCTTCTCAATAGTAGAAAATTTTATCCTTATAATATTCCTTTCAAGTATATGAACTTAATCTTATATTATGTATAATAATATATTTGTATTATCAGAGTTGGTTGGTTTAAATTTTCTGGGCACCATACCTTAGTTGCTAATTCCTTATTCTTTAAAAATAAAAAAAAATAAAAAAACATCAGAAAAATCGAATTTTCCAGGTGCAAACATAAGAATAACGTCTTACAAGAATATCCTCGTTGAATTTTTTCTTAGATTGGATTCAGAATGCATAGAATAATGAATTTCATCAATTGATAATTCCACGTAATTTTGTTCCCATTTTTTAAAAAAAAAGAAGCTCTTTCATGTATGGCACCTTGGCCTATGTAGAATGTTGTCTCTAAAAGGAATCTGCCACTGTTTATTATATAAAATATATAAATACAAGAATATTATAAAAATAAGATGAAAAAGACGAAAAAAGAAGAAGTAGAAGTGAAAGAAGAAGAAGAAGAAGAACTTTGAATACATTATTATTATGTATGTTTATATATTAAATTGTAGTTTTCTTATACCATGCTTATTATATAGGTAACAGAAAGGTAAAAGGTTATTTTAAGGTATGTGTATATCCAGCTATTTAATGAATTTATTCAATCAAAATATTACATAATAAAATTAAAATATTTGTATGTATATATATGTATATATGTGCCTGTGTGTGTGTGCTTGGTTATGTAAATATGTATGTATAAGGTTTTAAAATAAATCCCTTTTTCCTAATATCAATCGTCAATAAATTTCTCTTTACAACACAAAAAAAAAAAAACCAACAAAAAGTAGCTCAGTTTAAAACTTTAAACTTTAAACATTATTTAGGATAATTTTATATAATTACTAAATAAAGATTCAGGTGTATATAGAAATTGAAAGGGTTAACTGAAACGATTAAAGTTCAATTTAATTAGATTAGAATAGAGAGACAAATTGAAAACACCAAACTAAACCAGAAAGAAAAAAAAAAAACAAGAAAATGTAAAGTAAAAAAGAAAAAGATGACTTAATTTTGAGATGACACCTTTGAATTGATACCGACAAAATTACTTGATTTGTAACACTTCATCCCTTATTTTTCATCCTTATAAAAGTGTTAAATAAAATTATCTATAAACAGGAAACTTATGATTCTTAGTAAGAGAAAATTTAAAAAAAAAAAAAGAAAAAATAAAGAATGAATAAAGAAAAGAAAATGATGACAAAGCTATAAATATGAAGAGGAAGATTGGGTAAAGTAAGAACAAAAAATGTCATCTAAACGAGAACATCCATTACTCATTTTCTGTTTTCTATTTCTATTTTTTATTTTTCACAAAATACACATAATAATAATATTTCCGACAGTCAGACAGACAGATAGACAAACATAAGACATATTCACATAAATATTTCTCTATAAATGAAAGAGAAACAAATAAATAAAAAAAAAAAAAAAAACACATACAGAATATTTTTATTCTGTGTTTTTCCCTTCAATTTTCTTTTCTTCTTCCCTACGTTCATTTTTTTTTTTGTGACAGCTGAAAAAATATAATAATAAGAACAAAAAGATTGTCGTTATAATGTTAGACATGACCATCCAAAGGAATTCAATTGAATTCGATGAAAAATAAAATACATTTTTTTTAAGCTTTTTACTTTTGTCTTCTTCCTCTTCTTCTTCTTCTTCTTTTTTTCGTGTTCTTCTTCTTTTGACATTTTAGCTGAATATGAATGTCAAAAAAAAAGTAGTTTTGTTTTATTTATGATGCAACAAAAGTTTTTTCAATTTTCAATAGAGTGCATTGTGTGTATTAGAAAATTTATTATTACATTTTAAAGTTAACAACTGCAGAATTTTTATATGATTGTGATTTTTCTATATTTTGTTTTTTTATTTCATTCTTCCTTTATTTGAATTTTATTTTCTGTTGTCTTCTGTTCATTTCCTTTCCAGCTGTTGTTAACAGACTCACTTTATATTGTGTGTTTTAAATCATAAAAATAGTTTTTTGTTTTTTTAATTTGTAATTATAAATCCTTTCAAGCTTCAGATTTCTAACAATTTTTTTATTTTTGCTATTTTCCTTCATTTTTTTAAACAAAATTTACAATATTTATAAAGAACAAAAAAACCGCACACATGCACAACCACACACACAAAATACAGGATAATTAAATTATAAAATAATAATATTCCGCCAGTCAGTATATAAAATTAAAAATTTTCTAATTAAAATTTTTCTCACACTCTTGTATCTCTCGTATGTGTATAAACCGAGGTATAAACGCAGATACAAAGATTTTAATAACAAAACTTATTAAAACTTATACTAAAATTTGTTACAATCATTTTTACTAGAATATTTTTTATAGACTAGACTTTCTTAATTCATCATTATAATTATTTAATTAAATCGTTCTTATATATTTTTTTTAATGTTAAATTGTGCAATTGAAGTTTTAATATTCCAATTGATGAAGTAATTTACATCAAGAGAATTATTATCTAATTAATCTACTTACAATATTATTAGTTATAAATATTTGTATATATTGTCTACTTTAATTAATCGATTTAAAGATTCAATTAATTAACAGTAATTTATATTTTATAGAATTCAAAATCAAATGTTTTAAAAAAAAAATTAATTACTAATTGGAATAATATTTATTGATGCATTAAAAATATATAAATCGATTATCAATTAGATACACATAAATTAATGTATACTAACCTATACAATTCATTATGTATGTTCATTATAAATTCTATTTTTATTCAATTATTTAGATTCATTATTTAATTGTATTATGCAAATGTTCATTTAATTTAGAAAAAATGCAAAAGTTAATACCAGAACCTGCATTGTACTTTGCATAAATTATTTTCAGTTACATCAATACGAATTCTTTAACAATAAGTTTCAGTTATACGAAGGTAACTTTGTGATATCAATTTTATTTATTCGTGTAAAAATTCTTCAAAATATTAAAACCCATTACGAAACCCAACCAAACTGATTGTAAATTGATTAAACTGATTCTAAACATATTTTCAACTTCATTCTTTATTGAATCGATTAGAGATAAAAGGAGTAGCTTTTACACTTAATTCACAGACATTTATTGTTCTTTCTAAAAGAGAAAAATTTATAACAGAATAAAAACGAAACAATGCAACAAGAAGACAAACTAAAAAATTACATAGTTCTTATTATTCTACGATATCACTAGTTTAGATTATAAAACATCCATTATTGATAAAAATTCTCGTCCTTGATGTACACAATAAATTTGATTATCTTGCCGTATTATAAAGTATTATACTTTACAACAATTTATATGAAAAATGTTCTAACAAAAATAATAAAATGAAAATAAAGAAAAGAATGAAAGAATGAACAGATATTGTCATTTTGATAAAAGGACTTTTTATGCGTTTTTATGTTTCTCTTTTGTTATTCTTTGGTTGTTTATTTTCTCTTACTAAACACAAGTTTTCAATTTAATATTTATTTTTTCTTCTTCTTAAATCCTTACATCGTCTATAAATACATTACAAAAAAAAAACGAAAAGAATTAAATGGATTTTTAATGTTTTATCCTTTTCTAAAAAAAAAATAAACAAAAAAACAAAAAATTGGAAATCATAAATAATAATCGTTTTTAGTTTCATTTTTTACTTTTCCTAAAGAAAAAACTAAAAATACAGAAGAAAGAAAGAAAGGGATAATTCACCAAGATTTTTAATGTTCTAATAAAAATATATTTTAATACTTTATTATTATTATTATTATTATGACGAAATAAAATACGACATAAAATATTTATTATTTGTTGAGTAATTTCGGTACATTCTTCTTCTTTTTTTTTATTTGATTATTATTTGTTATGAAATCTAATAAAAAAGAAAAATGAACTTGCATCTTGTTTATTTATAGCATTATAGATTTGAAATTTTATATTATATGGGCATTGGTGATTTTTGATGGTCTATTGGTTTATATTTGTATTTATTTTTGTTTGTATTATTTGTATAGGGGGTGAAAAAAATACGCTTATACTTACATACAGGCAGACGTACAATGTGTTTTTTTTTTTATTGATGGGATACAATAAAATAAAAAAGTATTTTGTTGTGTAGACGGTAACAACAAAATGAATGAACCAAAAAAAAAAAGAAAAAGAAAGGCCCATATATAAATAGCACAATACATTATATATTAAACACTTTCATTTATCCGGGTATATAATTTTTTTTTCTATATTAAGATTTTACAAGATTTTTAAGCTTTCTTGTAGAATAGAATTTAAGTAATTTGTTTCTTCTTATATTCAGGATTAAAGTCTTATTTTAACTTGTGTTAATCTTAATATTATGTAATATATATGAGTGTTTTGTTAAATTTGTTAAAGACTTTATTAAAGATGGAAAATTACAACAATAACAATAATTATTTAAAACGTTTATAGTGAGTCTTTATTTTACTTTGTAATATTTTATATTTACCTTAGTCAAATCACAGTAGATGGTTGGAATTTGTTTATTAAAAACTATGATGATACAGTGAATGTGTTAGTACAATATTTATAAAGTTTAATATGCTTCGATTATATATTTTGTCTTCAGATTTTGTTTCGATACCTAAGTACCTAAGTGTAAATGTACGTGTGAGTATAAGTAAATGCGTAACTGCAAGTGTAAGTTCAAGAGTAGGTACCTCTCTTCAAAGGTATGCAGAACGGTTATATTTTATTTAAAATTAAAAATTATACGATGTAAACAAAACATATTCATTTTTTGTTTATCTTAACTTTCAATAAATTAAGTCAAAGACAATAAAACTAATTTTAAATTACTTGAAACTCAAACAGTAAAATGTAAACATTAAACATTAAAACGATGTAAAAACAAATAAAGCAATAACCCCATACTGAATATATCAGTGTCGTCAGAAATAAAAACACAACAAAATAAAACACGAATATTTATAGAAAATTAAAAAACTTTAAATTAAAATGAAATTACAAATTGTTTTCCAATTTTCTCTCTCAGTTGTTATAAATTATATATGCATATGCACATTTTATATGTATACACTTATTTTTTTTTTTATTTCTGTTGCGAGAAAATACGAGAATATTCAAATATATTCATTTCAGGAAAGCAATAAAAACAAACACAACAAAACAAAACTTCCCTTGTGAATTTTTTTGTTTCGTTATTTTTTTTTTCCTGTTGGATTTAAATTTACTTCCATTTGATTCTTCAACACTCGATTCTCGATTTTAGAAACAAAAATAAAAAACGGAGGAAAAAAAAAAGAAAGGAAAAAGCTCGAAAATTTATTGTATTTAGTCTATAAATTTATTCGGTTAGAAAACAAACATAAATCGAGAATCATTACTCAGAGTTTATATTTTTATACATATATTGATACTCAGTAAATTTTAGATTATATTTTTCTTGTTGTTTCATTCGATTTTTTATTTTATTTTATTTTTTTTTATTTGAAAGTCGCGTATATCTCTATAAATAAATATTTCCTGATTTTCCTCTGCACCACACCACTACAGATTTATTTTTGTTAGATAGAAAATATTTGAATTAAAGAAAAATATTTTTTGTATTTTGTTCTGTTTTGTTTATATATATATTTTTTTTTAATCTGGACTTTGTTAAACCATTTTAATACTACGTGATCACGAATAAAAATTCTTTCCCTCCGTACGATTTATATTCTATGAATTGTATCAGTGGAAGAAAGAAGAAAAAAAAACGTAGACAACGTCACAAGAGTAACCAAACATGTCTTTCCTTTATCGGTGTAAGAACCATGACATGATGACATCTTGTTGTATTATATAAAAACCAAAGCAAAAGAAAAGCCAAAAAAAAAAAAATAACTTCACTAGAAAATAGAAAATAAATAAATGGAAAATAATATTGAGAATTGCCTGTTTATTGTCTGAGATCTGGATACAAGAATATAGTTAAATATTTTTGGTTTTAGGTATATAAATGGATATTCTGTTGCGTGTTTGTTATTTTGGGAATAGTTAACTTGTGTTATGTGTCTTTGTCATATTATATTATTATTCTAATATTATATGAATAGAATTTCTGGAAAGAAGGACTTACCATTTATATATTTCATCTGTATGTATTTGTATTTGTTTTTGTGTTTGGTGTTTGTGTTTATTTTAGATTATACATGAGAAATTATTCTGAATATAATAATAATAATTAACAAATATAAACTATATATTAATATAGTGAACTAACATTGGACTAAAGTACATGGCACACCAGACTGTAACATATATACAAAATGTTCATATAAATGTACTTTAGACAGGAAATTGACATTAATATTATTCTGGAATTTTATTTGATTTCTAGTTTTAACATTACGTAGTTCTGTTGTACATAAATGAAAGGATTATGTTTTTGCCAAAAAATTTAAATGGATAATGGTATATTAATTATTTATTAATACTGGAGTCAAAGTGCCAGAAACCTTGACCACAAACGTTGTTCTTAATTCCCTTTTTACTGAGAAAAATAATGAAATTTTAACAAATTTATTCTGATTGTCATTTTATGAAATAAGCATCAAAAGTGGGATTACAACGAACTTAACTCGATCAAATGGTTGCTATTTTTTACGTATTTTTGAAGGTGTATTCGTAGAATTCTCTCAAAATTTGTTCAGTTGAGTACATTGTAATCCTACCCTAACACCCAATTTATGTGGTTTTTCATTTATTTGAAGGATTAAATACATTATTTTATTTTATTTAATTAAGCAAAAATTGTATAAATGAATATTTGAAAGAATACGTAATTTCAACAAAATAACAAAATGAATTAAAAGATTTATTGTCGATTCAAAGCATAATTAACAATAATCGCAAGTTAACAATTAAAAGAAAAAAATTATTCTATGTTTCTGTTGTTAAAATAAATTCTCAGTTAACCGTGTTTCATATATAACGTCTACCAATTTTGACTTTTTATCTTTGAGTATAACAGACATAGAACAATTAATAAATTAATTATAATAAAATTTATAAAACCACGAAAAAGATCTAATTTAGTAATGAGAAACCTGTATGAATTCCCTGTTCAAATTCCCCTTTCACCTCCTGAACTGAAACACATTTTTCTATTTTTCTTTTTATTTCGTTTCTTTTCCCACTTCTTTTTCTTTCTTATGTTTTTTTTCCTTGTTTATTTTCTTTTTACTGTCTAAAGTTTTCAATAACAAATTCACAAGTTCTTTACATTTAGATTAAATTTAACTAAAATAGAGTTCACTGGGAAATAAATATAAAATGAAAATTATTTAAATATGTATGTGTGTGTTATTTGTATGGATATGTGACTGTGTATGTGAGTCAGTGTGTGTATATCTAGAGATTGAACAAGACTTAATTGAAAATGACATCCCAAGATTAATTAATAAATTTATCGTCTTGTATAGAGAAGCGCAGGTGGTTCCTGTTGGATTTAAAGGATACTTTTATAAAAAGATAAAAAAATGTTCGTTCTTATTATTCGTTCTGTTAATTTTTTTTTTCCTGTTTTTTGTTGCTTAAGATGCTTCTGTTGTTTGTATATTTGTATGCAATATTTATTTATGTATCTCTGTATGTATGTCTGTATATATTCATGTTTGTTTTTATAGATGAATGAAAAATTGTTATTGATGATACTAACTAGTTACATCATTTATTTTAAATACGTCAAAATTTATTTATTTAAAAATTAAATTTAATAAAATTAATTTATAAAAGAAAATAAAGAAAAACAAAAACAAAAATTGTATTAAAATAAATAAAAATTAAAAAGAAAAATGATTTTCAAAAAAAAAAAACAAAACAAAGCAAAAAAAAGTGTATTCTTACTTTGAATATTTATTTATAACATTTTATTATTGGATTAAATTCTTCTAGATTTTTTTTTATGAATCTATATTACTCTTCTTCTACTATGTAATTTATATAAGAATTAATTTAAGCACATAAGAACAAAAAAAGAAATGGAAGATGAAAAAGAAAAAGAAAAAAATAATATATAACATTAATATAACGCTATTTTTACGTCTTCCTTCAGAATTGCTCCCACTTGTACGATATCTTAAGTAAGTGTGAAAGTTGTGCTTTTGGGAGATTTTAGATGTCACGTCTTTTTAAATTGTGAAATAAGACAAACAAGTGATCACATAATACCTAATTTTTTATATAAAAAAAAAAATGAAACGACTTCAGGAATGAGACAATATTTTAAGGTTAAGAGATCTACTTTTTGTTAATGAAACAAAAAAAAAAGTGTATTTTGTTTGATGCCATTATCACGTTAATAAAATCTGAAAGGTGTAAATTTTACCTGTAACTTTTTAAAGGCATTTTCGTGCCATTTTTAATATGATATAATTAATTTATGCCCAACCTAAATAATATGAAATTACTAAAGTGATTTTTATAATGTTGACACGACATGGAACCAACACAAAAGCAAGAAAAAAAAAAAAGAGAACAAAACAAATCCTAAAAATGTTCAAAAGAAAAAAAAAAATCTCTTCCACTAATACAAATATGAGTGTGTGTGTGTGTGTGTGTACATTTTTTTTCCTAAAATTTAATCCAAAAATGTGAACCCAACGTCATCAAGAATATTGTGACATGGAGTCATTTACTGTTGGTGGATATAAAATACCCATCATCAGTACCTACAAGTCCTTCATGAGAATTTTCACAAAACAGAAAGTTAAATTTTGTTAAGACACAAACGTAAAATATGAAAATGTGTAAATATAAATGTGTATAAAAAAAAAAAAAAAGAAAGAGAGGAAAAATAAGAGGAAAAACGTGAAAGTGATTTATTTAAGTGAAATAAAACTTTATTTACCTTTTTTTTACACACCCCTTTACAAACCCCTTTTACATTATATTTTATTTTATAGAATTATATGTTTTTTTTTTTTTTGTTTTACGATGATCTATTCCATTCCATTCCATTCCATTCCGTATATATGATGAAACATACATTTAGGTAAATATTTCGAAGTGTTACTAAAATATAAAGCCATCTGTTGACATGGTAATGAGCATCATTACACAAACAATAAAAACAATAAATTCAAATTAAATACAAACCAAAAATTAATGGGATTTAATTTTGATGAAAAACAAGATAATAAACATATGAAAATAAATCAAAGAGACTGTTATTTTGTCATCTTAAATTATATAGAATTTTATCTAAATAATATTTTATCTTAGTATTTTTGTCTTAGATTTTTATCTGTATTGGTATAGGTAGAATGTATAATAATTAACATTTTAAAAATTATTAGACAAATTAAAAGAAGTTTGTTGAAAAGGGAAAAATTACATATAAAATTAATTTAATTAAAAATGAAAGGGAGAATTAATTAATGTTTGCATAATTATGAGTTTAATGAAAAAAATTAACATATCTATTTAGATTTAATTGTTTCAGTAGTTTCTTCCATTTTTATAAATAATTCGATTCAACTTAAAGTGTTAGCTCAATTTTAATTACCTTGGGAATTCTACATTAATTTATTTATTTTGGATAATTTCATTTGTTGTACAACGGACGTCATCAAAAATATAATATTTTCAGAAAACAAAAATAAGCCCCAATAATTTCACATTCGAATGAAGTTATTTGATATCTTCCAATTAAGATAAAAAGGTTAAATTTCAAATTGATTCTACAAATAATGAACACGTTATTTATTTGGAAGCTGTATCTTGACTTATAAATCTATATGAATTCTTATACCAATCAAAAATACTGATAATATATTGTGAACATATAATTTTGGGCATTTATTCAAACTCCTAAACTCAAAAACTATTCACCAACAATAATGAACAATTAACACAATTTAGTCTTTAAAGATGATTGGATCACTGACATTCATTGAATTTGAATAAATAAATTTGAGAATCGCTTATCTCTAAATCATGTGTCTGATTTCAGTTAAATGTTTTTTAGAAATTATGTCACAAAAAATTATGCCCGAATATCAAAATGTTGTCTATATAAATAAAGTCCATCACTACCAATTAAAATGAATTTCATTCGGTTTTGTTCGTTTGAACCTTTTTTTTTTTTGTGAGAATAGTTTTTTAATATAAATTCCAGTGGGTGTTTTCCAAGGGTGTCAAAAAAAGCGACTGTAAGTAAAAAAGAGATGAAAATAGAAAGAAAGAGAGAGAGAGAAAAAATGAGAACTTTCGTGGTTGATTATAAAAAACGAAAAAAAAATCACACCCAAGATTTTTCTTTTAACATTGTTGTTGGCAGGCACATTGTGTGGTTTTTGACCTAGGGTAGTTGTATTGTGTTTGTGACAGGTAGAAGAAGGTCAGGTTATGTATGACTTCTGTCAGAGACGTGCTAGGGTTACTTACTATTTTAAAAAAGGAAAGGGGAAACAAACTAGGATGGGACCAGCAATTTTGTAAAATAATTGATTTTTTTTTTAACCTAATGACGTCAGAATTTTCTTATTCCTTGAGTGTAACTATAAATTTCTGAATACTAAGAAATTATTATATTTGAATTTTTACATATAGAAACTGAATAATAACATTATCAAGGATACAAAAAAACAAAACCAATTGATAATTTTATATTTTTGGAGTGAAACGTTTTTGTTTTGTTTCGGTTTTCTACTAAGAAAAAAAATACTGATTTCATTTCAAAGTTATTCTTTTAACATTCTCTTTGAAGTAAACTCTTGATTAAATGATTAAATTTAACCGCATATACATAAGGTTGACTTTATTATTTGGGTTATTTTAATTGTATGTATGTATAGGAATGTTTTGATGCAAACACAATTATTTTTATTATAAAAATTCATAATTATGAAATATTTAATTGGTCTCAATATTTAATTAGCATTCTCATTATAAATAAAACATGATTTTTTTCTAATCTTTTGGATGACATTAAAATTTTAACAGCTTAGATTCACATTTATTAATATTCGTTAATTTTATATTTATCTTTTATTTTTTGATAAACAAAGAAAGCAAAGTCACAAAGACCTTGGTTTATTATTGATATTGAATTAATTAATTAAATTGTTCAAATACGTTAATAATTAAATGAACAGAAGAATTTTTATTAATTTCAATTCATAATTTAATGTGAAAATTAACGCGATAAAATTGAAATCAAATCAATTTCTGTATAAAATATTATGTAAAAGAGAACAGTTGATTATTTTTTGTGTTCAATTTTTATAAAAATCCTTTTGACAATTACACTTTACTAAATACAATAAAGATTATTTAAAATTCACACTAATTCATACTGAATTTCCATATTTGAATGTCTCTTTTAAATAATTCTTCACATGTGTGTGTATGTAAGTATTATTTAGTGTAAATATATTTTATTCACAACACGTACGACCGTATGTACTATGCTTATGCATTACATAAAATATGTTTAAAACATTACAAATAGTTAAAACCAAAATTTAAATTTAAATATCAACTAACGAACACACCTCATAAACATGGAACTTCTTCCTTTTTTTTGTTTTTTGTTTTGTCCTCATTGTTTTACACTAACTACACGATCATTAGGTAGATGACAATGTATTCACTATTGTTACCTACATGCATGTTGCTACTTTTATTTATTACAAAATTCTTATAACAAAAGTAAAATATTGTTCCTAATATCTTTTACACTCCAATTACTGTTGACGGAAAAACAATAAAATAATGAATGACTAATTTTTCACATTTACATGAAAAAAATATGAAAATATATTGTCAGTACTACAATCTACCACCCCCACCCCCCTTTATTTACGCTTCAAAATATCCATAATAGACAATGTTAACAATACATGATTTTAAAAGAATAAAAGAAAAAAAATCATAATACATTTTGCTGGGCACAATAATACTCACATATCTCACCTCATTCTTTACTTTACTTTCTAATAAAAAGCTTCGTTTAGTTTTGTTTTTTTTTTCCTTCTCTCTATTATTCCTTTTTTTTTTCTTCTTCCTTTTTTCCATTTTTTGTTTTTGTTTCCTTTTTCGCCCCCTTCAATAATAAAAGAAAATTTCAAGTTTGAAAGCACTAAAACACAAGTTTTCCTACAATTCACAACGAAAATATTCTATAAAAATAGAGTTTGTCACATAAAAAAAAACACAGAAGAAAGTAGAAAACGAGAAAAAATTTGGAGTAAATAAGAAGAGAGAAGTAAAAAAAAAGGAAAAGAAAAAATAAAAAAAAAAACAAGGAAACAAACAAATAAATGAATATAAAAGAGTTTTCTTTTTCCCTTCTTATAAAGCTTTTGTACATTGGCTTATATTTACGACAGTGGTATTCTTTTTTTCTTCTGTTGTTGTCTTCTTCTTCTTCTTCTTATATGAAAATTTTATACTTTTGAGCAATAAAATGCATCCGGAATATTAGATATTTTAGAATGAAAATAAAGGAAAATAAAGAAAAAGAAACAGTAACATATTCGCACCAGACAAACAAATATAAAATAATATCTTTCTTTATGTTTTCATATTTCTTGATTACAGTCCTCTCTTCTTTTTTTCTTATCAACATTTTTTTTTTCTTTCTTTCTTTATTATCTTTTTAAATGTTTCACCCTAAAGGTTTTTTTTTTCCAATATTTTTGATTATAGATTCTCAATAGTTTTGATTAAACTTTTTCATTCTTTGTCAAATGCAAAACAATTTATTTTGATTTCATTCTTTAGTACTATTTTTTTTTTTCATTAAATTTAAGTTTGAGATTTTATTCAAGCGACATCTGCGACTAAAGATACAGATTATAATTTTTGACTTCTTTATTCAATTTGAAAATTTGTTATTTTTTAATTATTAAATGAAAATTAAGAATATTAATTTGTTTTTTTATTTTCCACACAATTCCAATTTAAATAATATATTTTCAATAATATTGAGAATTGGGTCATATAACTCTAACCAGTTTTAATGAAACTCTGCATCAAAGATCATTAAGTATTTCTCCAGAGATTAAAGTGAGTACATTATATTTATACTTATCAATGTAGACATTTTACAAGTATCTTTACATATTATTCTATTGTTAAATTATAATACAAAAAAAGCTTAACGTAAGATCAAAGCTTATTTTAGAAAACACAGCTGCAGCTATATGTATTGTGTTGCTAAAATTATGAGAAAGATTAATGAAGCAAATAATTATATTTTGCCTTATGAATAAATAATTTTTCAAGACATTTTATAAAATATATTGCATAAGTTATAAATTTTCTTTTTTTGCATTTAGAATTCTGCACTAATAACTCAAATGAAGCTCTTATTAAATTCTTCATTTTCTGTTTTCATTAATTTTATGAATTTTTATTAAATTTAAAAATTAAATTCTTATCATAAAATCTGTTGTGTTTAACACAATTGGCAATGGAAAACATATTCAAATATTTCACTAAGTTAATAAAATTTACTGTAATTGAAAGCATTTTCTATATTAGAATATGGGAATATTTATAAACATGACAGCTACATCCCCCAATATACATTAACACATTTGTTATAGACAGTTAGATAGATAAAACAAGGACATCATAAAAAAAAACTAGTGTAAATCTATATAAATCCTCTTGTGAATATTATTTTATATAAACTTTAGTTTCAGTTTATTTCAGTCTATTATAAAAATCATACGACGACACACGATGAGATGAAAATTTAACAAATATTGTTGTTATTTTTCAAAGAATCTCTTCTTTTCATTGGAATAATGTAGGTACTAAATTTTGTTTTTGGTTTTAATTAAAGAATTAATTAATTAACCATGGATAAAAAAAAACTACATGGTCGATAATATTATACGATATATTTATTTACTTAAACAAAGCCCAGTTTGATCTGTGGATTTAAATGAAAATTTACGTTCTACAATTTCTGACTATATTTTAATTTTATAATCATTATTTCACTGAATATTTATAAGGTTTTCCTTGAAATTAATACAATAGACTAAAGTTATTCTAACAAAGACATTAACTCTATTATTTGGTAATGATGAAATCAAAAAAGATTTCAATTGAACATTTTTACAAATAAAAACAAATAAATAAATTTTAAATAAATGTAATAAAATTTATTGTGTATTTTTAGTATTTTTATATTCTATTTTGTTCCATCTTGTTTCATTGAATTACAACGCACCAAACTAACAACTGGAACAACAAACATAGGCAATAAAAATAATATAAAAACATAAATAAAATTTCGCCTTTGGGCGATTTTAGTTTATTTAGTTTGTAGTTATGAGAACCGACCAAGTAAATTGCTTTATATTTTTATAGAATTCGTACCCCTTCATTTTTTTTTTATTTTAATCTACAATTTTTAACTTATTTTATTTAAGTCAAATCGGCAATTCTAAAATTTTGTTTGTTATGTCCATAAGAGTTGGACATAATGTGAAGATGAGTTGGTTTCGTAATGCGAAGTGATTGAAAAAAAAGGATCAGATTTTTTTTAGAATAAATAATAAATGGCCCTTTATTGGAATTAATTTATTTGAGTGTTAAAATTAATACCAAAAAATACAAAATCTTATTCGCGCTAACTGACCAGTGACTTTATTTATATGGAGATAAATTTATAATTCTCCACGAAACTATTATTCATTAATTTAATTTATGATTCGATGTGATGCTGTCATTTTAAATTTGTTATAAACAGATTTTTTTTGCTATATAAAAAAAGAAAGAAAACAAAATTATTCTCAAACGTACCTGGTTCAACCACTGTCCGATATAAAATTTTACATTTGTGTATTTTTTTTTTTTAAATACAACAAAAATATTCAGAATTTTTAACGATTATTTACATATGTAATATTATTTTGTGTTATTCCTTTTAATATACTCATATCCTGTATCCTGTATATATACAATATACATACATTTAATGGTTAGGTGCTCTCAATAACAACCGATTTATATTTTTATTTTTTTTTGCTCCTCTCCTTCCTCTCATTTTTATTTGTTGTTCTGTTTTTTTTTTTTTTTTTTTGTGTTTTTTACGTTTTTTTATGCAAAAATCAGCATAATAAAACAAAAAAAAAAAGCAAAAAAGTTTATATCCTAAAATAATGTTGTGTCATCAGAAAACAATAAATTTATATTTATATGATCGTTTCGTCTTGTTTTTATTTTTTTTTTTACTTTTTACTTTTTGTCTTTTTATACAAAATATTGATTTTGTTTTGTTAAGAAAAGAGAGAATAACAAAATCAAAATAAACATAAAAAAAAGGAAAGAAAATTCTCTAAAAAGATTAAAAGCTGTTTCAGTTTTTTTATTGTATCCTTCTTTATTTTTTATTAAGAGTCCTTAATGGCGGACTTGTGTTAAGAGACTTTTTTTTTATTATTTTTCCCTTGTTGGTTGATTGATTTTCTAATTTATAATTATTTTATACATTTAAATTTATTTTTGGTAAAAAATTATGGACTAAACGTAAATGTTTACCCCTTTTAAGTACTCCGTTTTGTCCCTTCCTTAATCCCTTTTATTACAATTTTTATCTGGAACTGTTCTTATATAAATTATTAAAATTTCAATTTAACTAAAGAACAATAAACAATTTCTTTGTAGTGGTTGTTATATTTAAAAAACAGGAACGATAACTTTGACCATTTGTCACCACAAATAATATTAAAATAATATAGAAAATTTATTAACTTATTTTCTTAGTTTTTTAATAAGTTCAATTTATTTTATGCGGTCATGAACTTTCATTTTGTATCCAGTTTCTATATATTTATTGTAAAAGTTAAAATTATATCATATGAGTTGAGTTGGAGTCTATTTGATTTGTGATATAACAAAAAAGTTACAAAACAGTTTATAGAAAAATTCAACAATTTAAATTATGTATTTGTAAAAGTTTTCTATAAAATAAAATAAAGTTAAATTACCACAAATCCGATTGGTTCTTTATAGAAGGTTAATTGACAGTTTCTTCTTATTTGTTTTTTTGTCTATAATATAAAATTATACATTCTTTTTTAAGGTTCAATAACCTTTGACACAATGGAATAATTGTGTTCTGGATAAACAATTTCATAATTAATTTAAAAGGATATTTTTGTGGTTTTTTGTAAATATTTCAAAATTAATAAAAACTCATAAAATCAGCCCCTAAATAAATTTAAGTTTGTGAAAATAGAAAAATAAAAATTTGTATAAATCGAAAGGTGTAAAAAAATTCAAAAGGAAAATCTTCATACTGAATTTTTTTTTTTGTTTCTTCTTCCTGGAAGAGAAGTTTAAGAAATCGTACCTTCATATAAAATTCGTCGTCGTATCCGAGCGAAATTGATATTAAAAATTAACACGACAAACAAAAAAATGAACATTGAAGAACTGAAAGGAAAAAAAAATGTTTCAAAAGCTTCAGAAAGTTCAAATTGGGAACGATAAATTTTATCATGACATTTTTTTTTGTTGGTAATTTTATCTTTAAAAATTTTCTAAATTTATTGAATCGTGAAATCTGTTAAAAATATTTTGAATTGATTCAAAATAATGACTTTAACAGAAAACATAAAAAAAATATGATTTACTTAAAAGCTCTTATTAAGCTTATTTGTGGTTTTTACAAAAATAAATTGATAGATGGCTCAATGTAAGAATCAACAAAACTTCAAGTTATTACCAAATTATTTATTTAAGGAAATTACAAATATCTTCATTAATTTACCGTTTTCAAATGTTCTTGAAAAATTTAATAAATTTAATTTTTGGTTTAATAAAAATTTCCAAAAATTAAATGAACTCATTAGCAGATGAACTTTACAACTTTTTTTGGGTTTGACTTGATGTGAAGTATTTGAGCCAAAAAGTCACAAACACAAAAAAAAAAAAGTGGTGAAAACTGAATTGCATTTGACTTAAGTCACAGAGAAATTATTCAATTAAAATTCAATGTAAATAATTTAAATAATTATAAATTAATTTCCGTAATAATATTCTGACAAATATTCATAATTTTATTACGACAATATAATTATTTACTGATTTTCCACAACTTTTACGAAGTAAAAAAAAAAACCATAAAATAACCATTATTATCGTGTTGTATGGTGTCTGTGTGTGGTGTCTGTGTGTGGTGTCTGTGTCTGTGTGTGTGTGTGTGTCTGTGTATGTGTCTGTGTGTGTGTGTGTGTGTGTGTGTGTGTGTGTGTGTGTGTGTGTGTGTGTGTGTGTGTGTGTGTGTGTGTGTGTGTGTGTGTGTGTGTGTTAACAAAAAAAAAAAAAATAACAATAATAACTTCACACTTGAACAGAATATTTATTCGTTGTTTTAAAACAAAAAAAAAAAAATGTGAAGGAAGAGAAAGAAAAAAATGTTTGCGCGTTTATAGAATCGATTCTGGATAAATATCATTTATTTATTATTGAGGAAAAGAAAAATATATACTTGAGAGCTTTTCTTTTTTTTTATGACAAAATAAAAGTACAGAAAACTACAGGTGTATGTATGTGTGTACCTTTTTTTTTTTTTTTTTGACATAAAATATAAGCGCACACACACACAAATATTTTATATAAAAAGCTATCAAACACTTTGCTTGCTTTCGTTGCTGATTTTTTTTTTGTTTTTGTTGTTGTTGTTGTTGTTTTTTTTTATTACAAAATGTTCACTTTAAATGGTGTTGTTATATATATTACTATATAAAAGAAAAACGGACGAATATTGTTTTTATATGCATTTAAAAAGAAGAAGAAGAAGAAGAAGATGATGAAAAGGAAGAAAAGGAAGAGGGGGAAAAAAAAGGGCTGAGAGAACAAGGTGAAAGAAAAAAATAAATATATAAGTTTCTCTTTTATTAAACATTAGAAATGAAAGCTCACACATATAGTAATATATTATAACGTAAAAACAACGTAAACGTATAAACATATATAACATATTACACAACATGTTTTAGTGTTTTCGATTTATTATATTGCAAAACAAAAAAAAAAAAAAACACAAACAAAAAGGTGAAGAAAAAATTGTAAGTAACTTTTTTTTCTTCTTCTTCTTCTTCTTCTTCTTCTTGTTTCTATTTTATTTTATTTATTTTTTGTTGTTGTTCTTGCTTGTTTCTATTTGGTTATTTGATTGCTTATGGTACAATGTAATAACACTCGATATATATTTCATTTTAAATTTCAGTTAGATTTTCTAATATATTTTTAATCATTTCCGTTTCGTATAGTTTTTCCTTTAATAAATTAAAAACATTCTCATTAAAGTTTTCAATATAAATAATTGGAAGTAATTTAATTACTGAATTTTATATTTGTTTCTATTCCCAAATGTATCGTATATTGCGGACAACATAACAACAACAGCAACAATAATAAAATGTGATTTTTCAAAAGAAACTAAAGTGTACTGTTGGCTGATTCTAAAAGTGGGAAATTCCTTAATTGAGAACAATTACATAAATATTTTCATTGAAGCTTTTTTTTACATTTATTTCACTTCATTTATTATTTAATTGATTTATTCACCATAACTTACTGACTTTTAGTTTTGTAATTAATTCTTAAATACAATTTTATAATAATCGCACATATTCAGCATAACTTACTGACTTTTAGTTTTGTAATTAATTCCATATAAATTTCACAGAAAAAAAAAATATACACAAATTATAACTGAAGAAAAATAAAATCATCGATTAATAAAATTGAAATAATAGAAAATATTTGAATTGTTTCATTCATTTGATTCCATTAATTTGCTCTATATAGATGCAATTTTATAGTAAACCCATAACTGATGGACTACATAAATTTGTTTCCATTAAAATCAAGAACTTTGAATGAAGAACTTTTAAACTGTCGGTAAATTAATGCATTTAAAAAAAATATAGAATTTACATTTTGTATAAAATAAATAATTTGAAGGAACGTACAAAAAGGTGTTGGTTGGTATAAATATTAACTATTTTCCTTCAAGCAACAAAATGTAAACTTTTTATAAATGACTTAAATTTTCGGTATGATATTTTATAATAGAAAGAAAAACTGAAATATCAGAATAATGAAATTTTATAATATTTTACTTTTAGTACCAACAGTAAAAACTTTTCTCTATCATAATCGTTATTTTCCCAAAAAGGAATAACTGAATCACATAATAAAGAAATTCCACTAAGCAAACAAATGCACTGAGAAATTATTCGATACAAAATTTTTATATATTCTAAACCAACAATATTTAGTTGTTACTTTTACACAATTTGTTTCATTTTGATTCTTAAATACTGATTATATTTGCCAAGCCTGTTTTGTTTTGTATACGATTTATAAGTTTTGATAATTGTCCTTCATATTTTACATAATTTGGCCAATCATTAATTTCCCTCTTAATTATGGTAATTTTTTTATAATGAAATACAATGTTTGTGAAATGTAATTATTTCTCAGTGGAATCAATACGTTATATAGCAACATATATTATATTAAGGTAAACGTATAGAATGTATATTATATTTAAGTTTAACTGTCACATTGATTTATGTTCACGTAAATAATTGGATGCATGACATTGCAAGAAAAAAAAAGATTTACCATTTTTACTTTTTTTAGGATGGACAATTCTTGTATAAAAAAAAAAACAAACACAAAAATTCTTGGGCTAAATTCTTTCGCTTACGTTTATTACGAAAAATAATAAAAAAAAAAACGAAAAAAACAAAAAAACTTTAACATACCAACACACAGATAAAATTACCACATATATAAACCCTCAA
Source organism: Pedicia rivosa (assembly GCA_963082725.1). Lineage (NCBI taxonomy): Eukaryota > Metazoa > Arthropoda > Insecta > Diptera > Pediciidae > Pedicia > Pedicia rivosa. The sequence continues at coordinate 7,293,888 of OY720153.1, read as the reverse complement.
GTTCAAGTTAAGATAAAATTCAATATTTTATGAAGAACAAAAAGAAAACGAAAAAAAAGATCATTTGACTTTTTTTCGCTGTGAAGTTTTAATTCAATTGGCAGCATTTCCCGCTCTATTGGAGATTATGCAGATTTGCTAAGAAGAATCGGTCATAGATGCATTATTGCACACTACTTATATATGTTTAGTACATAATTAACCGAATGAAAAAATTCCATCCCGCCTCGGGTACAAAATTTGAACATAGTAACTTTTCCCCTTCAAACGCCGTCATGATGTCATATGCTGCCACTTTGGTTGGGTACTTTAAATTTCTTTCACAAAATATTGATTTTCATATTTTGGTGGTAGAAAAAATGTAAACCAAATAAAATGAAAAATCCAATTTTTTTGTATTGTCTCAATGGAATAAACTTCGGTTGTATCGAAAATGATTAAATATTTTGACATATTTTTTTTGGAATCCCAATTTTTTTTTTTTGGATTTTCCTTTCATTTTATTTTCTCAATTTTTTGTTTTTTGTTTTTTGTTTTTTGTGGTTTTTATTTGGTTAAAAAATATTTTATTAGCGTATCGTGATGGGAATAATGTCAAAGCAATATATAATCGATCCACAGAGAAATGCAATTCTTTTAGGCTATTTTTTTTTTTTTTTTGATTATTTTGATGTTTACATTTTTTTTTTTGTTTATATTTGGTTTTTCTTTATGAAATTGTCATTTTTATTGTATTTTTTTTTATTGACTAGAGATTTTTTTGTATGTGCTGCTTTTAATCTCCATTTTAATATAAATAGTTTGAAATAACATTTTTTTTTAGTTGGTTTTCAATTCACAGAATATTTTAAATGACTCAACTTGTTAGTGGCATTTCAGATTTCTATTCTAAATGGAATCCAATTCATTATTGCTACCACGATGAGCTTTGAACCAGATACTGTATTGGATGAGAATCCCGCGTGATCTGACTCCAACAAACAATAATAAGAATATAATTAATCAGTGTAAAAATATTCAAGTAAAAATCTGTTATGTATTTTTTTTTTATATCGATTTAATGTTTAACAATAAAATTTATAGCAGGAAGAAAATAAATTCAAATTTGATCCTGTTTATTATCATTTTCTCGTTACGTCATTTTCATTTTAGTTTTTGTATTTTTCCTTAGATTATTGTTTTATTTCTATGTGATAAGCATTTATGTAATAAAAAAGAAAGGAAAATAGAATGAAAGAAAGAGAGAGAGAGAGAGAGAGAGAGAGAGAAAAACATTAAATCAATTATTTTATGGATTTATCGGGAATTTTTGGGTCATTTCTTACATAATAATTTGTTTATACGCGAAATAGCGAACTTAATATCATTTTTATGACTTTCGATTGTGATTCGGTTGAAAGAACAAAATTAAAGCTTTCATTTGTGTAATGTTAAAGCTTGTAAGTAAATCGAATAAATTTTTATCAAAATTACTGTTTCATTTTATCAAAAATCTTTGATCTTTTATTTTTTATTTGTGATAATTATTTAAAGGTCAAAGATATAAAATCAACAGAAAATCTATCACTTGTATCAGTATCAATTTAATAAATAATTTAGAAGCTAAAAAAAAAAAGGGAAAGTCATAATGTAAACAAAGTGACGATGAACAAAAGAGAAATATTATTTCAATTTAATACACCGGAATTGCATGTAACACTTGGAATTGTTATAATACCATCAAGACTAAATAATATAACCAACGATGGGTTGCGTGCAGAAAATTAAATGTTCGTAACACGGTTTAATGTGACACTCTTGTTGAAATTGCTTTATTTTTTCCACACCAAATACAAATACACATACACACACACATTTAATATTTAGAAAAATTCCATATATACAAACATTTATACATATTCACAGATACATTTGACATTTTATTTTAGAATGAAACATCAAAATAAAATGTGGTTAGGTTTTTGGTTGAAAGATAATAAATAACGATGACAGAAAAATGAAAGATATTAATGATACATGGTCGATCTTTTTTTATTTTATTTATATTATACATTTTACTTTTTTTTTGGTTTTGTTTGGTTTGTTATTGGTTACCGACGCAAACATACAACAACAACAACAACAACAACAACAAAACAAGAAGAAAATATGGGAAAATTTAAAAGAAGAATTCAACAAAAAAAAAAAATCAAATAAAAAGAAGAAGAAAGAAAAATTGTTAAATTTAAATTTTTCTACACAAAAATATTTTTGTAGAAAGTTTATCTGTGAAATTTTTAAAAGAAAAAAAAAATAGTAGAGAAATTCTAATAAAAATTTTGCGGTCACGACAGCATGAAATAAAATTATTAATGGAACACAAAAATATAAACATTGCACGACTAAGTCTTGCTAATATAGAAAATTGTATTTTGTTTAGATAAGAATTGATGGAAAATGTAGAAGACGATATACCAAAGATTTAATTTACAATGTATTCTTTTACATTTTGTTGTATTTGTTAATAACAATAAAATACTTTCAATTATTTAATCTTAACATTGCCAATCGATTGTACAGTCATCTACAATAATCTAACGTAAAAATTTTAGATACAATTTCATTGTGAATTCTTAATTTTAAAACAATAATAAAGTAAAATTAAAAGATAAAACTTTTTTTGAAAAGCTTTTTTCTTACGATTGCTATAAAGTCATTTTAAGTTCACCTACAGAATTTTGGTTGGTCCAGGTAAGATAATATAATTTTGAGGTATGATTAAAATAGGGGCAAAATTGGATTTCATGTAATTCAAATGGATTGTCTTAATGAAATATAAACAGCAAATAGCAACAAACGATTTTATGTAATTTTTTCTTTGAGTTTCCTGTGATAATATTTGGTTACACGTTGCACCTAGAATAAGTAATTGTTCGTTAATGTAACAAAAATATCAATCATTTTCAGAATTTAAAATTATTTCCACTAAATAAATATTTATTTTCGTTATAAAAGGAGGAAAGAAAAAACACTAAAAACTTTATTCTTGAATAAATAAATAACAGGATTTTGTGTTTCTTTTTTTTAAATACAAAAATAATTCAACAAAAATTTTATGTATTTATAAATGTATACGAATCGTAACTTCTTCATAAGCCAAAACTCAAAATCAAAATAAATATAAAAATAAAGAAACAGAAACGGAAAAAAAAACACCCGCACTGCACCAATTTCCTTTTATAGTTTATATCCTAAAAGTATTTTTGAACAACAACAATAGTACTTATATACAGATCTCATCTCATGATGTCTGCATTAAAAAGTTGACTAATACATATGCACACACACACACACATACATATACATACAAAAACACATACACATAAAATTCACAGTGTTTTGGGACCGCATTGCAATGCGAATTGTAATTCAATGTAATGCAATATAATACACAAAAAAAAAACGAATTGGAATTCTTTATACTTTCAGTTGGTTAAAATGACGACGAAGCTGAAAAAGAAGAAGAAGTATAAAGGAGTGTATATATATTTATATTTATATTTAAAGTAAAGAGAATGGAAGGAAGTTTTAAATTTCAAATAAACAAGAATTGTAGATTTTTCATGTTGGTCTTATATTTCAATATATCGTGATGTAACTCTCATGTTTAATCGATGAGATGAATTTTTGTAAATAAATCTTTATCAAAACAAATCCTTTCTATTTTCTATTTATATATCAAGTGAGACAGAAAGATAGAGAAAGATAAAACTAAAAAGTAAAAGAGACAGAAAAATATAAAAGCACTTTATGTGTACATTTTATAATAAATCTTTGTAATTCTTTTATGGTTTCTTTTTATTTATTTTTCTTAATATTATATAGATAGAAAATAGTTTCTTCCTTTTAGAAATATTTTTCATTCTGAATAAAGTGACAAGTCTTAATAAACTAATGTCATCAAAAATAAACAAAAAAATCTTTCACAATTTATTTTCTCTAAAAGAAATATTTATTAATTGACCAAATTTTTATTATGAAATTTCCACGAATAATAATTTTTTAAGGTTATTTTTTTGTACGTTCAATAATTTACTGAGCGCATTTGATTATAAAATATTGAGATAAAGAAAAATGTTAAACATTTCTAACATAAATAATTACAATAGACGTCCCACAAGATTTCTCCTCCCCTTTCATGTAAATGATCATTGAAACTACTCGTTACCTATTTCATTTCTCTCTTTCTATTGAACTTAACTTAAAAGAATTTTTCGTTTAAAAATTTTATTTCCTTAACAAATAAAAAAAATAGTTCTTCTTCTTCTTCTTCCTCTTTTCAATATTTATTTTTAGTTATCAAAATAACATTAAAAGAAGAATTATCATAATCAATTCCTCCTACAAGATTCATTCTGTTTAGCAAAATAAGAAGAAGAGAATGAAGTAAAATAAAAAATAAGAATAGGAAGAAAATAGTCAATACAACAACAAATTTTTTGGCGTCTAAATCCTTTTTAAAGAAAATTTTCTTCATTGATTTTTGTCATTTCTATACAAAGTGTTGTTGTTATTGTTGTTGTTGTTGTTGTTGTTGGATAACACAAGGACAACAATTTTCTTGAAGTCAGTGATTTGTAGAATTTGAACGTGATTGAGATTAGGCATTCAATCAGAACATTGAAGGAATAAAATTGATTGTAGATTTTTTTTTTTTCCTTTTCTTGCTTTTTTTTTTTATTTTTCTTTCCTTCAACAAAATTGAATTGATATCCAGATACAAATATATTTAAATTCTTGTATCTACCTACGCATACATTTACACACGCACTCACATCCACACATACACATATTCATATGTCACAACATTTTTTTTTTTTCTTTACTTAAAGATTAGCATATTGAATTTGTTGTTGTTTATTATTCAACATGATTTTTGACTTATTCATTATTTATTTATTTATTCAAAATATTTTGGCCATTAAAATACTTCTTTGTTTTTTTACTTTCAATGAATACCGTTTACAAGAATATAATATCCTATAAATTATTGTTCATTCAATATAAAGGTATTTTCCAGTCTGTGTTTTATTTAATTCACTGAATATTCTACAAAATGTTTATTTTTAGGACAAATTTCTCAAAAAAGAATAAATGTAAAATTTTGTCTCGTTGAACCACATTTTTCCAAAATGTTTTTATTTGTTTTACCCCTTTTTCTTTTTAACAAAATCAAAAATATTTTCGTAAACAATTTGACTAAGAATAAACATTGAATGGGTCAGACACATTTTCTATTATTTGTATATTTGTAAATATTTGTCTTTGTGTGTATTTGTGTTACGTCATTGAGCCATATTTTTTGTTTTTGTTGTTTTCATTTAAAAAAGAAAATATAGAAAAATTGGGGAAACATCATTATTTAGAGAGCGCATATTCTTTGAATTGTTGCGCATGTCATTTACCGAACAATTTCGTTTTTGTTTGATTCTTGGGAAAACAAACATATGAAGAAAGAGAGAGAAAAACTTTTGGGTGCGATAGGGTTAAAATTCACTCAAACCAATATATTTTTGAAATTTTTACAACGAAAAGTAAAATGAAGATAAAGTAAAAAAAGGAAACAAAAACGTATTGAAGAACAATAATAAACATTTTTAATTTTAATTTTCTCTTAAAATATTATCAGATGCGATTCTTGTTACTTAGATTTTTATTTTATTCCTGTTTTTCTTCCCCCCGCCCCCTTCTTTTTTTTTGTTAAATTTAAAAACAAGTTAAGAAAAAAATTATGAATTTTACAAAAAAAAAAACAACTCTGTTGTTGTTCTGTTTGCTATTGTCGCTGTATGTTGATGGAGGCGCCTAGTATTTTGTAGTTTATTTCCCAGAATTTTATAAACATTAACACAAATATAAATATTTTTTTATTTTAAGCTTCATCAGACAACCACCTTATATATAGATAGACGACTGTCAACAACATACAAGACAGAAACAACAACCAAAAAATAATAATAATAAAATGGAAAAAAAAGGAAGAAAATTCAAAATGGAGATAAATGTGTGACAAAAGACGTTGGTTTAACAAGAAGAAGAATATGAAGCAGAGAATAAGAGAAAGAAAAAAAAAAGTAAGACAAACACAGAAATTGGATTGATGATGAGAATAAGAAAACTATTCTTGATATTGTTTTGTTTGTTTTCTGAAAATGTTTTTTTTTTCTTTCCTGTTCTTTCTTAAAGGTTTCAAAGTTTTTTTTTTTTTCTTCTTTCTTTTCTTCTTATTATTGTTGTTGTCATTCACAATTTATTTTGTTATTAATTTTCATATTCTATTGTCTTTTTTTCCTCTTTGTTTATTTTGATGACAAAAGTAAAGAAAATAAAATAAAAGAATAAATCATGAACGTAAATAGTTTGTACGGCTTTGATTGCAAAAAAAAAAAATATTGTATTGCAATTTTTCCAGCAGGAAGGAATCATTTAATTTTTTTTTTCTATTTAAATTCTAGACAAACTTTCTTTTCATTTTCTTTTCTTTTTCAACTTTAGAAAATATATTCTGTACTTTGGAAAAAACTTAAATTTTCATCCATATGAACAAAAATAATTTCGTCTAAATTCAATTTTCAAATTTAATAAAAATATTTATTATAAATGTCATTGACTTTATCACTCCAATCTAACGTTAGTAGATGTCCTTATTTTAAGTATAATTGCCATATGTGCAAATTTCATAATATCAATCCAACAATAAAATACAAACTTCTACAAAGAATAAAATATTTAAATTGTGATAAAATATATTCAGCTGAATTAAATCTTCTTACAAAATTATATTGAATTTTTATACACGACTAACGTTCATCACACAATTATAATTTAATAATAGAAATATAATTTAAAAATACGTTCAATGTGTTTCACAATAAATGAATAATAATAATAAAAAAAAAAACAAAGTGGTGGAAAAACAAAAAATGAGAAGTGAAGAAAAAGAAAAGAAAAACAAAATACCAACAACAACAATATTATCTATAAATACAGAGAGAGAAAGAAAAATATAATAAAAACCTTCCCCAATGCTAAATACTTTGTAAAAGCTGCTGGTAAATAATTGCTGATTATATAGAAAAAAAAAGTGTCAATAGAAAAGAAAAAGTTGAAAAGAGGAAAAACAATTTCTATATAAATTTTTATTTATTTCAAATTTAATTTGACGTTGTAAAGAGGACGTACAGACAAACAAACAAACAAAAACAAAAAAATGTAAAAAATTCTAATTTTTCTTATTGGCAGGTCAACCATTTATATTGATTATTTCCGCATAATTCACATAAATATATTTTTTTTTATTGAAATTTAAAGATTTCTTTTTCTTCGATTTAATTTTTTTTTGTTTTTTGTTTTCATTTTATAAATTTAAATGGATTAGTTTTGTATTCTATTTGTGGGAAATAAAAAAAAAACAACATAAATACATAATATGGATAATTATTCCATTTTGATCACCAAAAGTACCACTTTTACCAATTTATTTTATTATACAATTTTATCTATTTTTGTCTTTCTCTCTTTCTCTCTCTCTCTCTCTCTCTCTCTCTGTCATAATTATCCTGTTTCACCATATATATTTATATGCCAGTTGTAATTTAATTAATATAATTTTATTATCATAATTATGATTATAGAATATTATAAAGTATTATTTAGAGAGTATTCGTAGTTGTTTTGGTTACAAAATCTATACAAAATATAAATAAAATATATGAATTAACATTGGCTTATCTATATATGCGTGTTATTCAAATTTTATTCATGTTAAACAGACTGTCACAATTATTGTTTCCCATATAATTTGTAGGTACCACCAGCTGTATGATTTTACACGATCACAATTATTATTTATTATTTATAATTTTCTATAAATTATTTTATAAAATAAAAAAAAAAAATAAAACAAAAAAAAAATACAAAATAAAAAATGGCATTCGTACAATTACAACGATAATTTTGTGTAGAGTTATGTTCTTTGAAAATTCTCTATAAATATTATACAGAAACAATAAAAATTGGTTGAGTTTTTAGTTGAGTTAAGTTAGTATGTAATACCACAGTTGAACAGAGTGGGTGGTGAAAGTGAAGTGAGGTATAGTGAGGTGAGATATATTTCCATTATAATAAAATTATTTTGTATGGTATAATAAACGTACACAGATATACATATTAAATCTATATACAAATATATATGTTCAGTCATTAAATTTAATCAATTCAAATTGAGAATCTAACAAAATTTCTATAATAATTTACGCATACAAACTCATACTTTAAAAGTAAATTCGTAGGCATATAAAATACACACATACACACGCACACATCCTTAAAGACATTAGAGCAGACAAACAGACAGATATTATAGAAATAAAACACAAAACTTTCAACTAGAAAATAAATTCAAATTAAACAAAAAAAAAAAAAAAGCGACAAAAAAGGGAACTTTTACTGTTCTCATTTTTTTTTATTTTGTTTTGTTTTTGACTTTAATTTATTATTTTTTAAATAAAATCCGAAAGCTTTCAAAAAAAATATATATATAAAAATAAATAAATGTATTTCATTTGTAAACGTGACACCAACATTCCATTAATCCCCTTTAAAAAAAAAAAAAACAAAAAAAAAAAAGAATCCAACTACCCCAAAACAATAACAAATGATCATTTTCAATTTGGTACATCATTAATTGAATTGTCTTTATGAAAATGTTATTTACTCTTTGTCTCTTTCTCTCTCTCTCTCTCTCTTTCTTTCCACTTTTTTTATTATTTTGTCCCTTTTTGCTCAACGGTCTGTCACGAAACTTAAATTAACCCTAAAATTATGCAATTTAATGTGTGTATTGTGTAGTTATTCTTCTTAGTATTCTTATGAAAGTGTGGGGTTGGTCGGTTATGTATTCCTTTTTTCTTTTTTTTTTTCTTTCCCTTAAAATGTTGAAGCTGTTATAATGGAGAGAAAAGAAACTGAACATTATCTCACCACTCAACTGAATAAATTAATGTTTTGTACGTTTTCTTTTGGTATTTCCTTTCGATCGTTAGTTTCTTATTTTTTCCCATTTTTTTTTTTTTCTTTACTTATTTTCCTTCTACGTGAACCGATACAAGTAATATTTTAAGGATATTAATGAGTGTGCATATTAAGATATAATCTAGGAAAGAAAAATTTAAATTATTCATGAGAATCGAGGATAAACAGAATTCATGAAAAATTTGAGAGAATAGATAAAATTGTCCATTACAATTTTTATTTAGTTTACTTTAAGTCTTTTCTATTATTGATATTTTGAACGCAGAAAGATTGAACTGACGTAATTTTACCATAGAAATTTGATGATTTTTTTTACTTTACTTTACTTTACTTTACTTTACTTTACTTTACTTTACTTTAATTACACTTGTCAAAGGAATGAAAAACAACAATAAGAAGAAACAGAAAGGAACATTGTTAAAATATCTATAAATAATAAAATGAAACGTTGTTCTGAATAATGAAATTCTTTTGGGTGTTTTTTTTTTCTTTCTTCTTTCTTTTGCTTGTGGTTTCTCTTCTTGTATATTTTTTTCTTTCATTTTTGCATTTATTTACTTTACTTTCTTGTTTCTCTTTCAAGAATGAAAATTTTTATGATTATTTTTTTCCGCAAAGTTGATGAATATTTAGAAAGAACAAAAAAAAAAATATGAAATGAAAACAAAACAAAAAAAAAAAAATATGAACAAATAAACGACTTGAAACTATTCTCTGGAAAGAAAATTAACAAGAAAAAAAAAACAAATAAAAGAAAAGAAAAGAAAGAAAGAAAGAAAATACAAAAATATTTTAAATAAATTACTTTTTCATGAGAAAATTTTTTTCCTGTAAAATGTTTCATAATTAAAATATTGTTTATACATTTTAAGAAAATTTCAATATAGAAATATAAACACATTACGTATGTACCGACCTCAACATGAATTAAATAAATTGTTTTCAACAGAAATACAAGAATTTTCAATTAAAGTCATCCATCGGGTTAGTAATCCGTCAGGTTAGATATAAAATATTTTTTAACAGAGACAATAATTATAACTTTATCACAACAGATTATTTCTTAGATTTGTGTAAATTTCTCTTAGATTATTCGATTACCATACACTCTTGTTAGTGGTAACATAATAGTTATGTTCTCACATAATGTGAATAAAATTAGTGTTTGGTCGAAGTGACACAACATGCAATTGTAAAAATATGGAGAGACTAACTGAATACCTGAATGCCGTAAAATAGAGAATGTCAAAAATATATAAAAAAAAAAAAATAATGATTATTGATCAATAAATATTTGTTATTAAATTGAATGATCAGGAAATTTAATGTAATTGTATTGTTCGTTTTTATTTAATAAAAATAAATATTCTGTATTGGTACTTTATATACAAATAGAAATAATATTATGTGTATTGAATTTTTGGTGTCCTTAATTTCTGTATTCAACAAAATTAAATCAAGCATAGCAAACAACAAAAATTATCCAATTACTTAACACCTTAAAAAAAAATATATAACAACGAAATACAAAAAAAAAAAAAAAGGAAAAAATACACCCATCTAAACACCAACCCATCATCCAATTCTGGACGTTTCCTTAACACTTTATATTTTATTACATTTTCATTGAATTGACCATTCCTCTATAAATATAAAGGTTTCTTCTTTTTTTTTATTTTCTTTTTCCTTAAACAATCGATCCATTTTCACTTATTGTCCCCCCCCCCACCCCCCCTTCCCCCGAATTCCCTTTAAACGACACACAAATACAAATAAATAGAAACACATCGACATCCAAACTATACTCCCTGCTATTTTATTGATGGAAACAAAATACTGCAATCAAACATGTAACAAAAGGAAATGGACAAACAATAAACTGATTGTGTTATTCAATATTGATTGTTAGAAAGGAAAGAAAGAAATGAAAGAAAATTTATTTAGAAAAAAAAAAAACAAAAATATATGAGATTTTAACCAGTTCAGTCTTTTCACATTGGTTGTCTTTTCTCTATTCAATTAAATCAAAAGAATAAATTACGTTAAATCATTTTTTTTTTTTCTTTACAATTTAAATTGCATAAAAAAATATATTACAAAATGAAATAAAATAAAAGTCTAAAGACAAACAGAACAAAAAAAAAAAATGTATGTGTCTACTTTTAACTTTAGAACTCTTATAAGAATTTTCCTTTTATCTCATTCTAAAACAGACTCTTAGTGTCTAAACCCACATAAAACAGATTTTCTAAATGTATACAAAAAAAAACAAAAAAAAAAATGAAAGAAATTTAAACAATTTTTTATTCTTATCTAAAGTTTACCTTTTTAAAGACAATTTCTTGGACAAATTGTTGATCCGACAAAAAAACATAGAACAAGAAGAAAAAAAAAGCAACAATAACAATAAACTTTGTAACCAAAAAATAACAACAACAATAATATAATAAAAAAAAAAACATCTTAACGATTCAAGAACCAAAATACCAGAATCTACTCTGTTCTCTATGGCAGCAGCAAAAAAAAAAAAAAAAGAGTAGAAGTAAAAGAAGAAAGAAAAAAATAACAAACAAAAAGGTCGAATTCAGGATCAAAATTTTCAGCAGGGAAAACAAACAAAAAAATATAGAAAAGAAGAGAAAAAAAAAAACTGAGAAGAGAAATGAAACAAAAAAATAAACGAAGAAACTCTTTCTTTTAATCATACAAATCCTTTCATCTCATCGTATTAACATTTACAAAAGATTATCCCTTTAAGAAAAAAAAAAAAGAAAAAGAAGGAAAGCGAAAAGACCTTTAAAATTTTCATTTCCCCATTGGAAAATAGGAAAGAAAAGAAAGCACAGAAAACAAAACGAAAGCACAAAAAAAAAGGGAAAACACAAGAAATAGGAAAACCCGTAGAAATAAACTTTCCACCAATACACCATCCCTTCATCTAAAAGGACAACGTCCTTTTATCAAAAAAATTTCTTAGAACAAAGATTATTGTTTTTCTTAAAATCATAAGATTATGGTTTTTCTACTGGTTAAAGGTAAACCTAAAATATTATATAAATTATAATGGAAATTCCTTTGATAACAAAAAATCTTTATAATAATATTTTTCTAAGATTATAATCCTCTAACCGATCCTCTTCCTTTTTGGGTGAATGTAAATGGAAATTTATTATAAGAAAGTATTAATAAAAATATTTTTCCAATGAAATGAACGAAAAAAAAAAGAAAAAGAAGAAGCGAAATAATAATAAGAAGAAAATGAAAATGAAAATGAAAAAAAAAAAGGAAAAGGAAAAGAAAAAAAATGTGAGAGAGAAAGTTCTCCAAACAAAAATTTTTAATCAATTTTCTTTTATATTAAGTGCAAATATATAAAAGTAAAAGTATTAAAATGGAAAATCCTCTTGAAAAGTGACGGAGAAAAGAGAAAATTGTTATTATTATTTTTTATTTCCTTTACAAAAAAAAAAAAAAGAGAAAAGAGAAAAGAGAAAAGAGAAAAGTGGAAGAAAATACGCGCGTGTGACTCATTTATCAATCAATCAAATTCAAAATGAAACGAATTCCATAAGCAAAAAATATTTTAAAAACATATTTTTTCTTCTTTTCTCTTCTTGTAATTAAGAAATCCGATCTTTAAAATCTTTTCATTGATCAAAGACAGAACATCAAATATTTCTAAATGTCGAGTATTACAAGAATCTTAAGTGACGTTTAATTAAGATCAACGAAAATGACAAGATCAGTGAATATAATGTTAATTTAACGTCAACTTGAAATTGTTACAAAAACCAACACAATGAATTTAAACACACAAATGGAACGAACTCTCAAATCCTATAAATATACTTTTTATTTCAAAGAAATAAATAAAATCCATGCTTCTAATTGTTCTAACCAAAATAAGCTTACCTAAACTTTCACCTATATTCATCTATCTCTATCTCTCTTTGTTCTCTATTTTCAAACAAAAAAACAACGTAGATAACAATGAAAAGAGGACGACGAGATAAATTTACCCTTACAGTATTGTATTGTACCACAAAATCCATTGGTCACTTTTATTGTCTGAAACAGTTTTCCCTTTAATTTTTTTTTCTCTCTCCTGTTTTATCATTCAAGGGAACAAAATAAGAAAGAAGAAAAAAAAAACAATAGATGATGGTAGGTACAACCACCAACACACTAATAACAACTTTTATTTTACTTCAACTTCATTTTACAGTAAAAGTTTTTTTTTTTTATTTTTAATGAGGAAGAAAATGACAATTAAGAAGAAAAACTTTTTATTGTACATATTTTTATCTCATTCTATCACTTTTTATTTTTGTCTTTCTGTCTCTGTCTCTTTATATATTTATTTTATAAAATGTAACAAAGCACGTAAAAAAGTATGCTAATCTCTTGTGTAAGTAAAACGCGGTAAATACTTAAGTGAGTCAAAGATAGAGAGAGAGAGAAAGAGAGAGAGTAAGTTAGAGTGAGAGCGATGGCGAGTGACAAAAAAAATTACACAAAACTGGGGAATTGACTTTGTAATTGGGCACGGACTTTTTTTTTTCCTTACTTTTGGTCAAAAAAACAAAAAAAGAAAAAGTTTTCTAATTTTTGTTTTTTATAAAAAAAAAAGGAAAAAAAAAATAAAGAAGAAAAATTAAAGAATAAATTAATTTTATTGAAAAGTGACGAAAAGTATTTAATTTTTGGGGAAAGATCATTTATGGAGGGTAAAAAAAAATCCTTTATTGTTAAATGGAAATGGGTAATCGATAAAGAAAACTTCAGTTGTTTTTAGTCTGAGCTGCCTTAGGTGGAAAAAGTTTTAAGCTATTTTGTATTTTCCCATTTTTTTGTTTTGTATTATTTTTTTTTTTTTGTTTTGTGAGAAAATTTAAAGAAACAATTTAACTGGTTAAGAGAATATAGTGAAATCTTATCAAACAATGTCGTTTTATAAAGTTAAAATTAATTATTATAATACTTTTTCTTAGTTAACTATTGAGTTAAAGTCTCTTGTTGCTTTTAAATTTGAAGATAAAAAAAAATAAATTGCAAAAATAGAAAATTATGTTGGAGTAAAATGAAGTAGAAAAAAAATCGTCAGTTTGTTGAATTTAATGAAATTAAAACTGAAAATTATAAAATCCAATTATAAGCTTTTATGTACAATGCATGTAAGAATTATGGTTAATTACAATGTTTTATTTCTGATACGTTTTTGTATTGAAGAAAAAAATAAAATTCTAAATATAACAACAACGATAAATAATCTTCGTTAGGCATATTGATTAAAATTTGCTATAAGAGAAGATTACATTTATTCATGTGGGTCTAAATAGACATACTAAGCGTTTCTACAAAAACTCAGATATTTTCAAAAATACTTCAATGAACTTTACTTCATTATTATATTTTTATTGCAAATTACTGAATAGTTATTTAAGTGAAAAAATAGTTCTGTAATTTCTGCTGATCAATTTTCATTAATTTCATTTTATTAAATTTTATTTAAAACAAAAAATATTTTTGCAAATAATTTTGTTATTTTCTTAACTTTTTATATAAATTTTTATATTTTCCTTTTAAAAATTTTTATTTAACTTATGGATAATCCAGCATCCGAAGAGATAATATTTACAAACGAGCCTAGACTCTATAAGAAAAGTGGTAAACATAAACAATGTTTAATAATCTATTTTGGTCCATAATCCAAAAACATAAGAACCGTGTTCATTTAATAAGTCCTTTAACAAACAAACGCATTACCTCTTACTGTGCTTTCTCTACTCTACCACTGTTGTTATTTTTCTTGTTGATTGTTCTTTGTTGTTATATTATTTTTGTTTATTTTGTTTATATTATGTGTGTGTGTGTGTGTAAGTGTTTTTTTTTGTTCTTGTTTTGTTTGTCCTTTCGTAAAAGTTAAAAGTCAGTTAATATTTTAGTTAACCGAATATATAAACAAGTGTCTTGAAATATTTATTAAAAATCAATAAAATAAAAAGAGAGAAATCTTTTCGTTTTTAATAAAACTTTATTATAATTTTCAAACAAATTTTATGATGAAAAAATTGTAAATTTAATTTCAGAAATTAAAGAAAACTAAAATTTCAGCCCACAAAACAATGTTGATTTTCAGGAATGTCTTCATATTATTCAGAATTTTCTTAGAAATAAAACTGACGATAGTTGTACGTTTAATTTTAATTCATGGTGGCTGAAGGTGGTTGCTGGGGTTGCTGTTAGTGCTGAAGATGCTGGGGGTGTTAACTTTATGTGTAAGTGAAGGTTTACGTAAGTATCTTTATCAACGGATAAAGATACTTACGAAAACCTGTAAAACGTAATTACGAGTAATTTAATGAGTTTTTTTTAATGAGTCGTTAAAATCAGAATATTGCAACAAATAGATGTGGAAGAACTTATAGAAAATAGAAATAAAAATACGTGTACAGGAGTAAAAATTGAAAAATCGAATAAAACATTCTATATTTAAATGCGCTCGTTTAATCAACCAAAAAATATGATCGATTTTCTTTTTTCCTTTTTCCAATTAATAGTTTTGTTCTAAATTAAAAATTCTTTATGGAAAATAAAAATATTATTCTACATATTCTGTTTTCATTCAAATCGAGGATAAAATACTTAAACACGTTTTCTTTTCTCCGCATATAAACGTATAAAAACATCCATCACAACTAAATAATATTTTAAGGAAAAAGAACAGAGAAATGAAAGTATGTCTTACATGTAACTTTATGTATACAATAAGAAATGAAATCTGGTGGTAATGTACGTTAGTACGTTGCATTAAAGGTGAAAATTGTTGACAACAACCCATTGAAAAATACTTCTTATATAATAATATAATAATCTATGAATATATTCATATAAGGATAAAGTGACGAGATTTTTTATCTTTATCTTTTTATTTTTCTTTCCTTTTTCCTTTTTCCCTTTTTTTTTTTTTTTTTGTCTGTGTAAAATAAGTTCTGAATTTTTCTTTTTATTCTTCATTTTTGTAGTCGTTCTTTTTTTCTTCCTTTTCTTATTCTTCTGATATATTTAAGATCTATTTATTATTCAATTCACATATTCTTAAAAGAACTAAAGAAAATAACGTATAAAATAAAATGAGAAAGAGAAAAAGAAATCAGCTTCATCCTTTTCATTCATGTTCCGATAATAATAATAATTTTTTTTTTTTTTCGTTAAAAATAAATTGAGTGGATTAAATAAACAGAATTTAATCTTAAAAAATATCTTTGTGTATTTTTCTTCCATTCAAATAATATTATTTAGGTACTTTTAGATATCTTGTTATCCGTGTACGTAATTACGGATAAAGGATAATATTATTGTATTCAATTTATTTTCTTCTACTTTTTGTTGTCACATTTTTATTTAGTTTTATTTTGTTTTTACCAACTACAAAAAATGTATAATTAACCAATTTTATATAAATAAAACTATAATTAATCTATGAAAAATCAAATTAATCAAAATTAAATGATAAAATTACAAAACATAAATTTAAGTCACCTGTTATCACAGCAATGTTTACACACATTTAATTTTTGGGGTTAGTAAATTATGTATAAAATGTTAACATCTATATATTTTTTGTCCATAAAACTCACTATAAAACTATTTGTAATTAATATCTAAATTTATATAAATCAATATTATTTCATACATCAATTATAATCACTTCAATTTTCTATTTTATTAAATTATTAAATAATTATATAAAATTATAATTAGAAAAGTGAATGATGAACTTTTATTGATTTGTTGTAATCTATAAAAATTTGTATTGAGTAAATTATTTTAATTTTTTTAATTGTTTTTAGCTGTTTAACTGGATAATGTGTTAATAATTTCCTGTTTACACGCAAAGTAACAAAGTTTGTTGAATTTTATTAAACTGTAACTATTTTCCTTGTGTTTATAATATTTTATGAAATGAAAATTTTCATAATAGAGAAATCAATTTTTATATAATCGCATGTAAATATTTCACACTAAATGTCATGCATTGTGAAAAATATTATAGTAAAAGTTTACCATAAGTATGGAAATTATGAAAATAATGAGAATATAGAAAAAAAAACACGGTTAATTAATATTAATTCTATTTTTATATTTAAATTATCTGTAATTTATGTAACTGTAAGAAATGATTACTAATTTTTAGTCAGAATGTAATTTAATTAATTAAATTTTTTGTAAGAAAAACAAAACATTTAATTATTTTTTTTTTTCAATTAAACGAGAGAATAATAAACGAGTTGACTTTAGTTTATTTAAATTTTTAAATGTTTATTTTGTTTTTCGTTGGTTTTTTTAAGACATTGGAAATTTTTTTTTTTTTTGGTTGGGTCCGGATCCGGATAAGAGCCTAGTTAAAGATTAAAACTTTACGAATTTAGGTTAAAATAATTCAGTATTTTTTGAATAAATTTATAATAAGATTAGAATTAAGATTGATTTGAAACAAGTTTTCGATCATGAAAATCTAATAAAACAATATCCAACAGGCATTATTTAACATGTTTCTTTTGCTTTAACGAAAATACAAAAACAAAATAAATTCGAGACAATTTCAAAACAAAGCACAAAGTTTGTATATATTTTTTTTTCTCTTTTTTACTTAAACTTTCTTGCATTTTATTGAATCATTTTCTGATCAATAAAAGTACATCTGACACATAGACTTACAACACAAACGAATAGGAAAATCTTTTTTATTTTTCCGGTATTTTTTATTCTTACATTTTTTATTTTTTACTTTTAACTTACAAAAAAAAAACACATTCTTTTAAATACAACAATTCAAATAACAAAATAAATAAACATCAACAAAAGGGACAAGTCAGACAATTTATTTACGACGCCAACAATTTGAATTGTCCTTTTTGATGACGTCATTGGCCTAGAAATTCATTTGTTCAACTATTTTTGTTAATTCTAACTGTTGTTGTTGTTTTCTTTTATTATTGTCGAAATTGTCGAATATTTATTCAAATTTGCCTTAAATAATTCTGTCTTCAATCCTTCTTTGTTTTTTATTTTGTTTGTTTGTTTTTTGTTGCTTTTTTTGCTTTTGCGGATTGCCTTAATTTTAGTTATGTTTATGTAGTTTTTTCTCTTGTAAAGTTGCTACTAACCAGAGTCATATTTAAGTTTAAGCACAAAAAAAAAATAAACAAATGCAATAGAAGATTATAATTTACTTGTGTCAAGATTTTAAAGTGCCGCATCTTAGATTGTACTTTTTCTTGATTTATAGTTTTTTTTTTTTTGTTTTCTTTTTTTAGACACAAAATAAAAAAAGAACAAAAAAGTTGAACTTTAAAGTTTTAATAAGTGAAGAATGTAAACTTTTTTTTTCATTATGTTTCTCTCTCATTCTTTCTTGCATTGACTTTCTCTCGTTCTCTCTCTCTCTCATATAAATTTGTTGCTTTAATTTTCATATGGTTTTTATCACTTTAAAACCATTACATCACTGACGTATGTACAAAAATGTTGAGCAGTTATTTTGCCGAGTTTATATGACATGTATAAGTATGTGTGTTGAAGTGAGTGTGTGTGTATGTGTGAATGTTTTATATATATATAGAAATATATTTTATAATATAACATAACCAAAGAAAATTCTTCAAAATATGTTTTGTTAGTCTGGCTTGTTTGTTGGCTTGTCTAAGTTTAAATGATTTATGTTTTAACATGTTCAAGAAACTCTTGGATAATAATTCACTTTTTTCGGTTTATTTTTTGCCTTTTTTCTACTTCTACTTTCTTCTTCTTCTTATTTTCTTACTTCTTCTTTTACTCCTTCTTGATATGTTTGGTACACGTAAAATGTTGTCTTAGCAGAATTATTACATGTGTACTAATTTATTCATACAGCTACTTACGAAGTAATTAATTTTTGTTGTATAACTCTGTATGTGTATATATATATTTCTGTTGGTGTGTGTGTGTGTGTGCGTATGTATTTGTATAGATATGCTTTTCGATTTAAGATTTAATAAGAAGGAAACGGATGTGTTTGCGTTTAGGAGTTTTTGGAAATTGATAATTTTTATTTTTAAAGGAAATTGAAAGAACTGGTCGGATATGAAAATTTAAGTTCAGGTAATATTTTCTTGTCAATTATTAATTAACAAAATTTTGTTTATTTTTCAAAATTTTTAATTAAATTTAACGTCATTCTCATCTTACTCGTATATAAATATTAATAACTTAAAGGCTTTTATAAATATTCAATTTAACAGAATCTAAAGATTGTTGAACTGTTGTTGAATCAGAGATGATTGATCTTTTTTATACAGATTTTTTTATAATAGAAAAGTGTTTAATATAAATCAAAGGTATTTTAAGTACATGAACAAATATTTTTAAACTTTATTGAATAACACAAACATTTTCAGTCTCTTAAACATTTGCCAATATTTATTTGATTTAGAAAGATTTGTTGTGTTGAAGATTTTCTATTGAAAAGTAAAATGTATAATTTCTTAATTAAATTTTTTATTATCAAATAACATAAATTTGTACCTACTCATTGAAATTTGTGAATCATTTGAAAAAATCTGTAGATTACTCAACATATCGTAATTATCTATTTTTGATTTGTTTTTTATTTTTTTTGGTTGCGTTCTCACAAAATTTTCCATTTCATATTTATAATTTTTATTGAAATATTTCATTTGCTTATGGAACATATTTTGTTTCAATTCCATGTAAAATTAATGAATAGAAAAAAAAATCATTAATTAGTTGTTGTTTTTTAACAAAAACGAAAAAATTCTGATTCTGTTTTTTTTTTATAAATTTTTTTTTGTTTCATTTTTTGCTACTGAAAAATAATTCAAAATTTTTTTTATTTACTTTTATATAATTTTCTTTTCATATTATTATTATTATGAGCATCCATATAATTTCTCTCTTTCTCTCTCTCTCTCTTTTATTCTCTGTTTTTATTTTCAAAAGAGAGAAAAAAAAAATTGCATACACAAAATGTAAAATGTAAAGCAAACTAACCATATAACAACATATGCGGATATACAAACATACACACATAAAACTACATTATAGCCCCACCCCGCCCCCCACTTACCCACGTTTAACCACTTATCCATTCATTCAACCATTCCAACTCAAACAGACAATAAAACAAAAACAAAAACAAAAAAAAAATACAAGAAGAAGAAGAAAAACAACAAGAGAATATTATGCAATTTTCATATTTTTCTTTAAATAAAATTTTGTATGTTTTTTTTGTTTCTTTTGTTTCTTTTGTTTCTTTTTTTCTTGGGTGTATTTATTTTTTTTTTTTATTATTTTTCCTCCTGATATTTTTCTGTTCAAGAGAACATAAAAACATAACACATTAAAACAATCGTGAAAAATTTTCCATTTAAATAAATTTATTCGTGTCAATATTTTTTTGTTGTCAGTTCAACAAGAGGGAAAAGTAATAAATTATCAAGATTGTCATTATTCATATACATTGAAGCGTTTCAAAGATCAAAAAAAAAAAAAACAAAAATGAAAGAAACCGAAAGAGACAAAGAGACAAAAAAAAAAAAAAAAAAGGAGAGAAAAATAAAAAAAGAAAAAAAAAAAGGAGAGAAAAATCAAAAAAAAAAAAAATATAAAAATAAAAATAAAAGAAGAAGAAGGAGAAGGAGAAATAAAAAGAAGAGAGAAAAGAGAAAAAAAATCTTTCCTTTTTTTTTTTTTTTAAACATTCTTCTTAAAAAATTTAATATTGATAAAACTCAACAAATCAATTCATAAATATGGGAATTATATGACAGGAAATAAATAATAAAATGTGTTTCGTTTCCATTTTCTTCCCATTTTTTTTTCTTCTTCTTCTTCTTCTTCTTTTTCATCTTATTTTATTTTTATTCTTCTTCTTCTACTTTGATGGTGTTAAAAAATATATTCTAACATAAGAATAAAAAAAAAAAAAATATATAAAAATAAAAAATGGTAAAAAAGATGAAGAAGAAGAAGAAGAGAAACGGGAAAGAATAAAATCAATAAAAAAAAAAAGTATAAAAAAAAAACGTTTCTCGTATTATAATATTATTTTGTGCGTCAATTTTTTATATTCTATATTTTTTTCGATCAGAGATTTTCTTCCTTCGTTTTCTTCTGCTTCACCTTTTTTTTTTTTTTTCTATTCAAGATTATAAAGTCCATCCGTGTTTGATAACGTTAGCAATTATTCAGTATTTGGGTATAACCTTCAAATATATTATTTTATTCTACTTCGTCTTATATATTTTATATATATTTATTTTTTTTCTCTCTATCAGATTCAGGATGTTTTATGATGTATAATGTTATAATATAAAGAAAAAAAAAAACAAACCACTTTATGGTAGAAAATTCTAATATATTAAGTGGATTAACACGCACGAACTCTTAATCTTATTGGATTGAACTTCGAAATCACGGTTAAGATTCCTTATTATAGAATAATATCAGTCTTAGGAATAACATTTTTAAATCATTTGAATTTATTTCACTAATCATATTGTCGAATTTAATAACCAACGTCACAATTTATTTTAGCAATTATCATAATAATAGCAACAGGGAATAAATCGGAGGATAGTACTGAATTTAGAAATTCAGTAATTCAATTGAAACGAAGGAGAATAAAATTATTCTAAATTGTTCTTACTTGAAGATTATTAGAAATTAAATTAAACTATTGTGAAATGAAATTAATTTAGCATAAAAATTTAACCATTTTTTTATCACCCAAACATAATATCCACCAAAGTGAAATTGGAACGTAATTGCCACAACGGAATTCCCACATAGGAATTTTCACAATGGAATTACCACAACGGAATGCCCACAAGGCATATAAAGATTTTAGGTAATTCGGAACCCACCAAAAAAATACTAGATCTCCTAGTTACTAATAAACTTAGTAGTTGATGTACAAAGTTAAATAAAAATTTAAAATACAAATTCAAATGCATTATAAAATATTGCGAGGTTATACTTTCCTTGGGTGATATTCCCTGTGGGTGATATTATCTTTAGTTGATGAAACATTGGATGATATTAGCTGGCACCTATGGTTCAATAGATAAATAGAAATATCTTGACAGTTTTGTATTCATTGTGAATTTTATAACTAAAAAAACTTAATAAAAAAATAATTTAAGAACAACTTAAGGTGAAATTCTTAAACTCATGAATAAATAAACCAATTTAATAATAATGTTTGTACTTATTTATAAAGAATTGCTTGAATTGTTTGGAACGAATTATGGTTACTTTATATTTTTCAATATAATTCCATTTTATTGAAAGATTTTATAAGATGCCCAATAATTTCAAGAATATTAGTAAAAAAGAAGAATAAACTACAAATAGTAAAGGTTGGTTAGAAGAAGTTATTCATTTTATTCTTCTTGTTGTTTTTTTTTTTCTTTTATGTTATTTCCCCTTTGTTACCTCAACGATAAGCTTCTTTTCACGTCAAAAATAATTTTACTTTAACTGTAAAGAGAATAAAAAAAAAAAAGAAGTAAAACTTTATAGACAGAAATTACTTCGACTTTTTATAACATAAAACCTGCATTTTCACATTCATATACGTTCATTTTCTTTTATATTTTTTTGCTCATAGTTTCCACTCATTTCGTATTCCTTTAGTTTTTTTTTTTTTTATGTTTTTATAAAAAAAATAAAAAATCCTTGAAAAGGACTTTTAAAAAGTAGACAGCTTTATAGTAGAGTAAAAGTATAAGCTACACACACACACAGAATAATAAAGAAAAAATGTAATTCCGTATTATGTGAAGTTAGCTACAATGGATTTAAAAAATTTCAATTGTTAAGTTTTCATTTATTGTTGCTATTATTGTTTTGATATCGAAACAAATGTTAAGCATAAAATAAAACTTTCTTTTCAAAATATATTTAAAGTTTTACAGTTTTGGTTTAAGTATAAGTCTGCAATTGAAATTAAAAGTAAAAAGTATTTGTACGATTTTGTATTTTCTTATTAAAAAAAAATTATTCTAAAATATTTGACCAGACAGTTTTAAATTTTTAAAGACATATTTTTAGTAGGTGTTACTTAAAGAATTGTGAATCATTCTAAACCTAAAACTATTCATAATATTTTATTTAATTATTGTTGCAATTTAATTTAAATTAAGTTTTATTAAATTCTACTAAGTTCCTTAAAGTTTCTTAGGGTTGTGTCTGAAAAAAAAGTTAAAGAAAAATCGATGCCTAAAACAAAACTGTCTTTTTAGGTTTCATTATCTTTAAATTTTTTCTAAGTAATTTTTCTATTAATAATTATTTCTTATTTCTTAATTTATGATGATTAAATAAATGAGAGTGCAGAGTGGGATGTTTTGAATTTTATATCGCCTACACAATGTACAACAACACAATTTTTTTTCTTTAGATATTTATTTATCCGAATTTATGTTTCTTCCTTATTTTTTCGTATTCAGAAATTTAAGAGGATTCTATTTAATCTAATGTACTGTCATTTATATAAATATTTCAAACAGATTTTTATTTTTTATTTTTGTCTATTTTTAAAAACAGAAAAATAGGAAAATGTCAATGATTTAAAATTTTCCATGTTATTTATTTAAATACTTTTAAAGCATATTTCCTGGTGAATATGTAATAAACATTTATTTTTTATAACCAAAAATAAATAAAGATAAAAATTAAAAATGTCGAAATGATTTCAAATCCAGAATAAAATATATTAATAATTTCAAGAATGAAAATTTAACTTGAAAATGAAACGAGGTTTTTGTGGTAGTTTTTGCCCAATATTTGTTTGTTTGTATTTGTTTGTGTTATTTGTGGTAGATGGCTAATTTTTGGTTAGAATTACATTATATAATTGTGGTGCAATGATATTCATTAGAATTTATATAATATCTCTAATATATTTTAACAATTTAAATCATACATAATTATATTGTTATAATTTAATTATTAAGATAAATTGATTGACTGACCTTTATGTAACGTAAAAACGTACACAAAGTGAATTTCTTGTTGATACTTGAAAAATACACAAACACGTGACGAAACTTCGATATTTAAATTATTTTTATCTAAGTTTATGTAAGACATGTGATTGGAATTTGCCATTATATTCATTGGAATGTAAACCATTATTTCTACAACGCTGAGGATACCGAGAATTGAATTATATTTAGATATTTTAATTATAGAACACAGGTAATATTTGAAGAATCCATTATATTCAATATAATCTATAAATAAAAATTTAACAATTTATTCATAATTTAAATCAAAAACAAAACTTACGTATATGGATTTTATGTATCTAATAATAAAATATTTTCGGAAATCATTTAATCAGAATTTCCAAAGGAACAAACATTGTGTCACATATGAAATTTTACAAAGCTTACCATTAAAATTCTAATTATTTATTTAGAAAGAAAAATTTATTTATAATTAATAATAAAATAATTGTTTAGAAATTTAAGAAAAAAAAAATCAATGAATTCCAACAAGTAATTATTGAAATTGAAGAAATTTCTGATTTTCAGTCTGAGTAATTAATATGACAGTAGAAGAGTTACAGAAAGTTAGTAAAAGGTTCATTATTGAATTTAGGTTGGCCAAGCCTGATCTACATAAACAAATATTTTATGAAATAAAAAATAAACATTAACGACGTAGATTAATTAGTTTTGTCATTATAAATAAAATTCTTTATTTTCAATTTATTTATATAAAAAAAAAAAAAAAGAAGAAAATTCTTTATACAAAAGAAAGGTAAAATCTATTTATCCAAATATAAATGTATGTATATATTCCATAGAAAATGTATCTTATATATGATAATCTTATATTCAACAAAATAATAATAAAAAGAGAAGAAAAGAGAAAGAAAGAAAAGAAGAAGAAAAGAAGAAGAAAATTTCAATCTTTCTTAACACTCACTTTTTTTTTTTTTTGCTTTTTTCGTCACTACATTTTCACGACTCTCGTTTTGTGTCTTTTATATAATATTATTTTCCTTTATAAATATAATAATAAATCAATGCAAGACACATTTTTATTTTTTTTTTTTATTCAAGATGAATAAAATAAATAAATAAAAACACTTTTAGGGGATAAAGATTAGAATTGTTTGTTTCTTTTCCATATTTTTTTTTTCTTTTCTTTTTCTTCCTTTCTCCTTTCTCTACTTTCTACTTATTTCGTTCATATATTTTTTTTTTTTTTTGTCTTTTTCTTTTTCGATTCATTTAATAATATTTGAAGAAAAATGAAAGGAATACACACATACACACACACACATCTACTTACACACAATAACAAAATAAAAGTGAGAATAAAAAAATGGGAAAATTTCTGAAAGAAAAGAACAAAAAAAAAAAGCGGTTTTTCTTTCTAAATATAATTTTCTTTATTTTCTATTTGTACGTCTTTTATTTCATAAGAATAAGAATTAGTTTACGCTCAAATTCACTACACACAATATGATAAATATAACAACAACAACAACAACAACAAAATTTAATGTGAAAAAAATAAAATAAGAAAAATTGACAATAATTATCACGAACAAATTAAAATAAAAAAGTGTTAAATTGTATAATTTGACATCTACTATAAAAGATCTTCTCTCACCTCTTTAAATTGTCTGATTTTTCTTTTATATTCGAATGATTTTCCCTGTACTCCGGATATCTATTAATGAAAATTAATTAATAATTTCTACAAATATTGTCAATATTTCTTTGTGCCATACATTTAGGTAGACAATTCCTGATGGTTTCACTGTAGAAAAAAAAAAAAAGAATAATTTTTTTAATTAAAAATTCTAATAAAATGTATTGCAGCAAAAATATTTGAAACAACAATTTTCATTTCAATAAAATATCAAAGATAATTTCTATAGAAATGTCTCTTTTTTTTTTTTTTCTTTCTTTCTTTCATTTATGAAAAGAAAATTCTGTATATTATTTTATTATGTATTTATTTATTTTATTTTTTATTATTTTTTTTACTGTTGTTGTTCTTGTCTAATATTCTTATATTATGAATTTTCATTTTGCCTATCTCTGTTATATCCTCTCTATGTCTCTATATACACCAGCGTATATATATACTGTACTGGTTATACCGTAACATCCATAAGAGAAAAGAAAAAAATATATATATACAATCTACAATAATCTGCAATTTACTATACGATTGTTCTGTGCGAGAAAATAAAAACTTATTTTCATCTAACCAAACAAAAGAACAGAAAAACACTTACTCGTTTTGCTTCTTTTTTTTTTTCCGTTTCATTTTTTTGCTTTTGTTTTTGTTATTGTTCTTTGGTATTGTATAATGTCTAAAAATATTCGTTGTGATAAACATTGTGAATGCGGAACTTCTTTCTTTCTTTTTTCTTACAGATAAATTTATATGTACGACACATGGAAAAGATTGTCGCCAACGATTATATTTAATCAGACATTTAAATTCATCATCAGTTACTGATTACTATACTAACTTCCATTTTGGTCTGATTCTTTGTATTTTATCAATTTTACATGACTTACTAAAATGTGTATCGAAATGGTTATGAATCCAATAATTAAAAAATTAGTGAAAGTTTTCATAACGTCTCATTTGAAAATATTTAAAATGCCTAAATTTTCAAAGAATTACAGATTAGAATTCTCAAGGTTTTACTCTGCACAAATGTTCAAATTCTTTCTAAAAATCAAAATAAAGAAAACTCAAACCGAAACTGATATTGAACTTACTATGACAAACAGTGATATTAAAAATATAAATAATTATTTATTGGGATTTAATTAACAACATTTAATAATCATTACAAATAATGAATCTTTTAACTGTATTTTCAAAATCAAACAAAAATAAAAATAAACATGCAATATTTAGATTGTGAAATTCAGTAGAAATTTATCCAATAACATTTTGAAAATTATTAAACTAATAAACAAATATGTTATAATATTGGATGGTATATTGCTAGAGGATGTAATATTCTCTTGTGCTGACCAAAGTTTTATATATTTTA
The DNA here is from genome assembly GCA_963082725.1 of Pedicia rivosa. Classification (NCBI taxonomy): domain Eukaryota; kingdom Metazoa; phylum Arthropoda; class Insecta; order Diptera; family Pediciidae; genus Pedicia; species Pedicia rivosa. The sequence goes on along the minus strand of OY720153.1, from coordinate 7,266,713 downwards.
ATCAAACATAATCATTTTCAATTCATATAAAATCATTAAATTATATTTCTAAATATAATATGAAATATTTATTATCTCATTAAATGTACAAATTTTGTAATTTTAGAGATAAACTTTAAAACATCTTTCAATAATAAATTATTCTTTTCCAATTATCGACAAATAGAAAAATGAATGCAATTTACAAATGTGATTTAAAAATCTATAAAACATCATATCTAATCAAAATCAAAATTAAATCAGAATATGTATAATCCAGAGGGAATAAATTATAGATAAAATAAAAAGAAGTAAAGCGAAAAAAAAAGGTTTGAAATCTCATCTTTATTTTAAGTTATAAACGACGGATACATCCCCAGTACAATCATAGTGTTTTTGCTTCAGGGACTGCACCAATTTATCATCATGTATTGTAATTACGTGAATGTTAGACGCCCTTAGAGGTATGTCGTATATAAATATACATTCATATAGATATATATATATATATATATATATATATGTACACACACACACACGAACATACACATATGTATTTAACCATTCAAATGTACATAAACATTTGTATATTTCGAAATGAAAATGTCTGAACTTCAACTTCAGTATTACAGACTTTGTGAACACACAAATTTTTCTTGTTTAACAGTTGTTGTTCTTATTTGTTGTTATTTTTATGTGATGTGTTTTCTTATATATAAGATTGTTTTTATTTATATATTGTTATAGAGTTAAAATTATGGACCTTGTGCTTTTCTACAAATACCAGACGTTTCTATTATTGGTATACATATATACCTATACCTTCACTGTTTATAGACAAAACAACATTTTGATTTAACAGCTTTCAGACTATAACTTCATCTGAAATTATAAAAATAAAATAATACAAACAGAATTTAAAGAAGAATATTTTTGTAGAATCATTTTATTAATAAAAGAGAAAATTTTAATGGCGGATTTCCCCAACACATTTAAATGAAACTTAAATAATTTTTACATTAATTCTTTTATCATGATTTTTTTTAATGATTTCAGCACACATAAATAAAAACATTGCTTCCAGCGCATAAGTAAAATCGTATCCTCCATTAACATTAATAAAAAACATTTAAATTCAATTTAGTTATGAAATTTTTGTAGTAATTTTTAATTTATTACAACAAAATATTCAATCAAATATAAAACTAAACATAAATTCTAATAATATTTATTTCCTTGAAATTGAATCTAATATTTGAAAATTCTATTAGGAACAAGAATTTATCCCAACCAAAAAAATAAAACAAAGAAAAAGAATTTATAATAATCGAAAAACGAATCAAATGTCTTGGAATTCATCTGTTCAATTGTCTGTGATGTACTTATCTTGAATAACACTACAGTAAAGGTTCACTGACCATAAGAGGCCTTGATATAGATTTTGTTCTTTAATTCTATTAAAAATTTTCATATTATTTTTTTTTATATATCTTATAGCAAAGAATGAACCAAAAACAAAATACAGTCCTTGAACCTTTTTTTCTTATCTAAAGATTTTTTTACATGATTTGAAATTCAAATATTCTGAAAAAAAAAAAAGAATCGTTAAAGAAAAAAAAATTAACAAATAAGCCCAACAATTATTAACATTATATTGTAATAAGAATAATATTTTATTTCTAAAATGTTTATAAAATAAACAAATCTTTTAATTTGTTCTCCTTACAACATTTTGCAATCCATCAAAAAACTTCATCAAAATTGTACATTTTTAAATTCGGGAGTTTTTAAAGTGTCCCCATATTTGGGAAGAAAGTTCTAACTCAAGCGTCATGCGCCCGAAATGGTCGTACACTTTTTTTATATTTATGATTGGTAGTATAAAGAAGACTAAAATGTATTTCAACAAGAAAGAACACTTTAAAATCGATAATGAAAAGTTGAAGTTGCGTAAGGGAAAAAAAATTGCTACATTATACATTATAACGAATATAATATCAACATTGTAAATTATATTACTTTGTGTCACAATTGTCTTGTACCTGATATTGAATTTTATATTTAAATTTGTGAATGTAATAATCTTACAATTTGAGAACACAGTGAAATTCTCATTTCTATACGTGTTGATTTTTAATAAAAAATTTATTTCATTTTAAGAAAAGGTGAACGAAAACTTTATTCTTTTAAACAAGAAAAATAATATCAAATTGTCACAATTACTACAAAATATACACGATGAATTATGAACTTGAAATTTTTATTTTTTATTTTCCAATTAAACAACAACAATAGTTCAATTTTTATTAACAAATTCAACATCAGAACTTGTATTTAGGAGCAACAACAAACAAAGTGTTTTTTAAAGATTATTGAAAACTACATTATTTTCATTGTTCAAATGAAATTAATCTGAAATTAGGCTAAAAATTAATTGTTCAATATTTAGAGATAGTTTACAAACACCAAGCGTAACAATATTTAAACTGAAGAATATTATCTGACTTTGATTGGCTTCATTTATATTTTCTCATAGTAGTGATTGATGTTTTCAAACTAATTTTACTTTTACTTCAAATTGATTGTATGTATCAAACATATTACATTTTTCACACTCCTTGTAAATGCTTGATCATTATTTTGTTGCTTAAATTGACAATAAATTTATTATTTAAATAAAAACCCTTAAGTTTTATTCACATGAACATTAAATTGAAATTCTAGTGGTCCCTTTTTATGTTCTTAGATATCAAACTTTTATCTCCTTATATTCACTTACAATTTTTCTTTAGATATTAAATTACATTACTGTATGAACATATAATAAATATACAATTGTTAGATTTGTCAAGAATGTAAAATTGTGTAATCAATTCAGAACATAACCAGCATATAATTGTTGTTGTCTTTTAGGTAATGTTATTATATAAAAGATTATAATGCCAAATCGATATATATTTAGTACTTCAATTATTATGGTAGTTTATAATAGAATTTGAAAATTGTAAACTAATAATATACGTATACCAAGTTCACAAAATAAATTTGAAACAGTTTCATCAGAACTCGTATATTTAAACTCCACATTAACATCTGTTCCTGTTTATAAGAACTTCTGTATAAATAAAAAATGAATGATGCAACAAATTCATTTAATCGAAGTTGTTGTTCAGGAGTCTATTAGGCATATTCATACTAATAACAAATATAGTCAGACACACTAAATTAAATATAGATTATTGTAGTTAACTAATTAATTTTAAAACCGTAATCAATTATAATAATCAAATTGAAAAATATTGTATTATTTTTACAAATGAACAAAAATTAAAGTTCATAAATAATGTGTATTTAATTTTTGTCACAAGGCAAACATATTTTTAATTATCATACCCTCAAATATAAATAATTTAAATTAAAAACTGATTTTTACGATGCCTATACACACAATACTTTTTTTCGATTAATATATTTTTATAGTACCCTCAGGTTATTTACACTAAATTCAGGGTTGTTGTTAAATTTGAAATTTTTGATATAAAAAAAAAAACATTTTTTTGATTATATTTAGGTATTAGGTCCTTATCCTATACTCAAACTCATATAAATAATAATTCGTATAACGCGTCCCCATTGACACACAAATTTTGCCCCTATATATTATATTATATAATAGAAACCTTCGCACCTCAAGTACCAATTTAACCAAATTAATTAAATCGTTTCTCATATATTCATCCCACATATACACACAAACATATAGAGATACACATTTAACAACAACCCCATCACCCATTTACGATCGTTTGAGAATGGATTCTAAAACCTTCAACTTTTTTTTTTTCTTTCTTATTCATTTCTTACTTCTTTCTTTTTTTTTTCTTCTCTTCTTTATTATAATTTACAAGATATTGTATTTCACAGCATCCTTTTATTTCCTTCTCATGGAAGAGAAGAAAAAAAAATATAATAATAATAATAATAATAATAATAATAAAAATAATAATAATAATAATAAAAATAATAATAATAATAATAATAATAATAATAATAAAATAAAAGGGAAAGAATATTCTTGGCCAAAGTGAACGCATCATATAAGGTAAACAAAAGTAAAAGGGAAAAAGAATGAATTATATTTTTTTTTTACTCTTCTGTTTGTGGGTTGAAGATGTGACACAGGCACTTTACCAAACATATTCACATATAAACATACAACATACAACATATATATATCCACAATATAAAATCTCTGTTTGTTCAGCTTTTCAAATATTCTCTAGAATTAGAATTGCCTTAATAAATTATTGTATTTTTTTTTTCTATACTTTCCTCTTTTATTCAGATTAATAGCATCCTTCGCGCCTATTACCTATATAGAATACATTTTATTTGTATTCCAGAAAAAAAAAAAGACAATGTACCCAAAAAAAAAAATCCCCAATAGCCCAGGTGCAGATAAGATATTCTAAAATTTCACAAAAAAAAAAAAAAAACAATTCACAATCGCACATAATAATTTTTATTTAAAACATTTTATTTTTTGTGTTTTTGTTTCAAATATTTTACATTCTTTTGGTTGGGCTTAATGATATTCTGTATAGGTGTAACGTCTTCAGAACCTTCAGTATTATTGTTTATAATATGACACTGTATGGAAATTCTTGTACTCGTATACACAAAAAATTTGAAATAAAATATAAGAGAGGTGGTGTAATTATTTAAACGTGTTACAATGATATAAATAAAGTCAAACTAAATATTGTCAGAATCATCTAAATCCACGTTAAATATTGCATATGAATAATCGATTAATTAACTTCATCAAGTTAAAAGTTAGTTGAAAAACTTCAATAAATTTATCTCTTTGATGTTATGGATTTTTAAATTGTAATCTTGTTTTATTTTTCCATTTAGAAAAAAACCATTTCGTAGAAAAGATTCCACACAATAAATACTCACTAATATAAAATATAATATATATAATACTCCTAACATCTTTGTAAAATAAAGTTTAATGAAAGAGACAATTCCAAGAAACTCAGAGTTTTCAAGAAAAAAAAAACAACGTTAATTGATGAAACGTGAAAACATATTTAGAAAAAATTTTATTGAAATTTATGGTAAAATTTGATATGAAGTGAAACGGAAGTTAATTGATTTGAAATGAATTGTTGTTTAAATATTGATTGTAAGTAAATATTTTTTAAATACACTTTATCTGTACTCTGTTACACTTATCTATGTTTATATTTACAGTCATCAATTCAAATATACATTTCTATTATCAACATTTGATATACGATAATCTTTAAACAATTTCAATTAAATCATCACTTTAAATTTTAATTTCCTTAGTGAAGTACTGTGATACGACAATTGATTTGCAGGCCAAAATTTTAAGTCAAAATTAAATGCATTTGAAATTTTATCTACAAAGAAAAAAATTGAATATTTAAAGCAACGTTTTTCTTAGTTATTAAATTTGACGTTGTTATTTTTCCTTCTCAAATTCAAATTTAATCCTTCGTTTAACATTTTTTTTTTTATTCCACTTTATATTTTTACTTGAATCTTCTCTGATATTTCTTTTCCCTGTTCTCAATCCCCCCTTACACTCTTTCACCAATGTGCTACTTTTTCTTTTTTTTTTGTCGTTTTCATTCATATTTTTTTTTCTGTACATATATTTTCTAGAAAATTGAATTCAATTTCATAAGAAAAGTTAAACAATATTGAAGTTTTCATTTTTAACTTATATTTTGTATGTATGTCTATGTATGTCTGTAGGTATATTTATATAATAAAATAATATCATGGAAAAACTTTATCTTGTAATAAATTTTTGAATAGCGTGTAATTTTCCACTGAAGTGTGTTTAATTCCTAGTTTTTTAAGCGATTCAATTCATAGCAAAAAAAAAAAAAGCAGCAGAAAATAATAAAAAAAAAAATGTAAACTTATGAAAATAAAAAATAAAGGAAGAAAAATTCAAAAGCAAAAAGAAAATAAATAAAAAAAAGAAGAAGAGGAAGACGAAGACGATGATGATGATAAAAAAAAAAGCAGAAAAAAGTTATTTTTTAAACTTCAATGAATAAATTTATCATTTTATAAAGCAGAAAAAATGTGAGATATTTTTTTTTTCTTTTAATTCGATTTTTTTTTTTTGTTCTTTTAATTTTTAATTTCCATATTTTTGTTTAAAGTTTTCTTAGAATTATTTTTAGTATTATTTTTATGATTTTTCTTTCTTTTCCTTTTCAATTAAAATTAAGTATTTGTAAATGATGTTTGAATTTTGTTAAATTTTCCACACCTTTCCTCAATTATAATTTTTTTTAATTATTTTTTTTTTTTTTAAGAAAAAAAAATTCATCTCAAACTTCTGCATAACTTTACCAATCACTAAAATACTTTTTAATTAGTTCTTTGTATCATCTAAATTGAAACCTAAAAAAAACTTTATAATATTTGTAAAATGTATCCGGTGTAAAATAATTACGAACAAAATTTAATAATAAAATTTCAATTCAACAAATATTTTATTGAAATTTTCCAAAAGTCATTTCAGTAGTTTTCATTTTTTCTATAGGTTGGACTGAATTATCTTGACTTTAAAAGTATATAAAGGACCTAATTTAACTTATAATCAATTTAATTCCAACCCAACAGTTCTATAGAACCTGAAATAAAATCAAAGTAAATTATCATTTGAAACACGATAAAATAAGTGAAATTAAAGCGAAATCTTCAACGATATTTCTCCCTTAATTTTATTTGTATTCCTATGAATAATTTTCATGGACAAAATAGAAAATTACATAACCAATAAATATTATCATCTCACGCTTTATTTTTTAATCTACGATCAAAAAACAAAAATTCTAAGAAAGCAAAAAAAAAGTGGAAGCCATCATAAGCCGTACGTTTATGTGTTCTAAGATCTGTGGGAAAAAAATCTTAATTATTTTACTAGACGGAATTTTAAAATGTTCTCTACTTTTTGTTGTTGTTGTTGTTGTTGTTGTTGTAGTAGTGAATAAACTTTTTTCTTTTCTCCCTATAAACTTTTATTTTTATTATTAAAAAGATAAAAAATGATGTGAGACAAAAAGTGAAAAAGAGAGAGGAATAGAGAGTTTATCAACGGAAAAACTTAAGAAGAAAAATAAAGTGAAATCATTAAAAAAAATAGATTTAATTTTTCATTTCTTTAGGATTCATAAAAATTTCTATAATCACCACTATAAAATATGTAAATCATGATAACCCTTTAGTAAACCTTATATAGAAAAAAAAAAAAAAACAACCAACTACTACTTTAACCCTGTCTACCTCTATCCAACAACCGACGTCTATCGTTTTTTTTTTTTCCTTCTTTTCCTTTTACTTCATTTTCATTCTTTTTTTATTTTATTTCATAAAAAAAAAAAAATTTATGGACGAGGATTGTTAGTATCCCGAATCTAAATCGGATATCCGGGACATGAACTTATTGTTTACATTCAGTTGATCCATCTTAAAAGGGTTTATTTTTTTTCTCTTTCTCTCTCTTCCAGTTTTTTTTTTTTCACGTTTCTTTTTACTGTACATACATTTTTTTCTTGCTTTTTCTTCTTCATTTTTTTTTTTTTTACCATAAAATATTTTCACAGACACAAAAATATTTTCATTTTAGAAAAAAAAAGCATTAAAAAAAACAAAAAGTTTTCTTTTGTTTGCTTCATTTTTTCTTTTTTTTTCTTAAAAAAAAAATTCTTTCTTGTTTTTCTTTTTATGGATACGAATTTTTATTTTGTTGTAGTTGTTTGGAGTTTATTTTTGTGTGGCTCTGTGTGTGTGTGCCTGTCTATAACTTGCACCACCTACCGCCTTATTCACCCATCTCTTATCCATTATCTATTCATTTCTCATCTTGTAATATTTTTTTTTTGTGAATTCAAATTCAAATTCAAACGTTACCTACCGACGAATAATTTTTTATCCTGTCTTTTTCTGTATTTTCTCCTATATTTGTGTGTGTGTGTGTGTGTATTGTGTGCAGAGGAAAATGTTGATATTTATGGATAATTGAAAGAGATGATTGGTTTTGTGTTTTAAAATAATCTATAGAGTTGAAATGCACATACATACTGTATTAGAAATTACATTGAAGTATGAGTAACACGTAACGTAAACGTATCGTAAAAAAAAATTTAAAAGAATCCATTACAGAATTCATATATAATGAAAATATATATTTGTGTCACATAACAATGTAGTCTGTATATATTCTCAATGTTCAATCAAATCAATATAATTATTTTTAGAAACACGTGATTATTTAAAAATAAAAACGTTTACGATTAAAAAACATAAAAATTGTCATATGTATCTATTTTAGGATTGGCCACATTTTTTTAATATATTTTTAACATTTTAGTGAATTCAACGTGATTGAAAATTTTTACAAAAAAAAAAAACTTAAAAATGTTTTACCAAAAATACACAAAGTTGATACCAAAATGTTTTCACAAAGAAAAATAGAATTATGAACTTTATATGCATGTGACTTTGTAATTTAAAATCCACATCTGTTGACTCTACAGAATAGTGAAGAGTGGGTATTTAACGTACTTGAAAATCTTATGTTATTCATAAATATTTCTAAAACGGGAAAAAAATTATTTGAACACGTTTTCTTAAATTAAATATCTTGAAATTTGAAGAGTACAAAAAACAACAACCATATGTTGTAGGTCTATATAATATACTGTAGTAAATGTCTCTTAGTTATATTGGTTGATTTTCTTAGAAAAACTTATAGGATTTTCCTTCGAATTCATAAAAAAAAAATGTTTCTTTTATAAAATTGAATGACCAAAATATCATACAAAAGTTTCTCATTCTTTGTCTTTATTATTTCTATTTATAATTATATAAATCTGTGTCGTATGTATGTCTATATGAGTGATGTGTGTGTTGGTGTGTGTGTAAGCATAGATAAATTCCACTCATTACACAAAAAGTATATATATATATATGATATTGTTCCACGTCATAATCTATATTTAGATTAGATAGAAAATATAGATAAATATGGATAAAATAAACAAAAGAACTTTTCTTATCAAAAGGTCAAAGAGTTCATATCTTTTAATATTATGATGTTAGTAAATGTATGTATGCATGTATGTATGTATGTATGTATGTATGTATGTATGTATGTATGTATGTATGTATGCGTTTTACTTAAACAATAGAATCCTTTTAATCCTTTTTTAACCAAAGGTCATTTTCTGATAATATTATGTCTTTTGTCTAAAATAAATCATTTATACAAATCTTATTATTATGTAAGAGTAATAATGTAGTGATTTATCTGATTGAAATAATTTATACATTTCTAATAAATTATTGTTTTTTGCATTGAAATAACTTGTAACAAATTTCCTCCCTATTCTTTAACTCTTGTTTAAAAATTTATTCAAAGGAAACAATCATTTTAAGAAGGAAAAATTTTTATCTTTTAAATGACCACAACATTTTTTTTTTGTCTCAAGATTATAATCCTTGAATTATTATAAAATAAAAAAGTTTATTCCTTCATTTTTACACGAAAGGAATAAATGATAATTGGTTGGAAAAATTAATAATCCGTGTTAGAGTTTAAAGACAGATCATAAAAAATAATCTAAATTGATTTATTCGAATTCAATTTTCTTTGAATTAAAATCATACTGGAATTGATCAGAAAAAAATATGAAAAAAGAAGAAAATAGAAAAGGATTTTATTTTTTAATCGTTTTCATTAATTTTATCTTAAGAGATTTCATAATGGCTGATCATTTTATTTCTTTTTCAAAGTAAAAAAAAAAAGAAGAATTGTAAAGAATTAAAAAAAAAAAAATTTACAAAACGTAAAACAGAAAAAATTTACAAAAATATTTAATTAATTTTGAATATAATTTTAATGATGAAAATAATAATTCTATCTCCGGAGTCTGTCCGGATTAGTTATGGCTTCTTTTAATATGAAAAAAAAAATTCTTTTTTTAATAACATTTTATTATTTAATTCTACATATAAAACCCTATAAATTTAAACCCTTTAGTCAGTGGAAATCTCAAGAGTATTAAAGTAGACAATAATCTGATGGGGTATTAAAAAAAAAAAGAAAAGTTTATATACCCAAAATTAAATTTTTCTTTATATAAATATATTTAATTTATATATGGCGTCATTAATTGGTTTGGTGGGTCTTATATTACCCTTTTGATATAAAATGGGAGAGTGGGTTTATATTTGATTTGAAAATTTATAATTAATGAATGAGATCAATTCGTTATAATATATTATGATGAACCTGTTTATACGCATCCATAACATCATACATCAGACATAATTATTTGTACATAAATATTTAAATTAAAATTATTTGAAAGGATTTTAATAACAAATAATCCATCTATTTAATTGCAACAATTTAATAAATTAATTAAACAAAACTAATAAATTTATTAAAAATTCTGATTAGATATCCGCCTCTAATTAGGTATACAGAAATTTATGCATTGTTACAATTTTAGTAGACATATAATTTAATTGTAGTGTTGATTGCAATTTAAAAGCTTTCACTATATGTCATGTTAATGTAACAGTGATATTGATATTTTGTACGTAAAATTTAATATTGTAAAATATTTTTCCATTTGACAACATAAATTTTGTATAGTCAATTTATATAGACTTTATTAATGTAATGAAATCTGATGCTGACCCATATTCATGTCATGTCATTTCTAGTGGAGAGACCAAAAGCTTCAACCTTTTAATAATATTAAAAAAAATGCATCATTACTAAAATAAAATTATTACAATGTTGTAAATGTAAACAAATTCTAAGTTTTCTTGTTTTCATTGTATTGTTGAAATCCTATATTAGATGACCAACCGATTTCTAATTTTTCTCCATTTACTCCATGCATTAAAAATTGATTGGATAATAATTGATTTTAGCAAACCGTTGAATTTTGCATATTCTAATTGAACTTTTTAGAATTTTGAATCGTTGATAGGATTTAAATTTTAAATAAATTAACTATCATATAAAGAGGAAGAATTCCTAGGTTTGGGTTACGTTGTTGTGTTTATTTTTCTATTAGTATTAATTTTCTTAGAATTCAATTCATCCACATAAATATTTTATATAAAATTCTTGTTCAATTTTGATGTAATATTTTCATTATAAAAAGTAAATGATGGTATTTTCTTCGAAATATTTTACTCGTTAAATAAAAAGTCATATTATCTTTTCTGTTAACGAGCACCGGAATTTATTGAATTCTGTTTCTAGAATACAACTTCTTGTCTTTGTACGTAACTCTTCTCTCGTTTGATGTCTGTTTCATAGAAAATGAATCATTTTTTTTAAAGATATCAAAATACATTTTGATGCATTTTCTTCCTTTCTTCAATAATCATTTTTCATTTAGTAAAACAAGACAAAGGAATATTATTTTATCCCATTAAAATAAATTTTTTTCTTATCATTTAAAAGTTATTATTAGAAAATTATTTCTTCTCATTCTCATAATGAGTGGCTTTCATTGATAACAATATTTTGTTAATGTCAATTTTAGATAAACTAAACTAAGAAATGAAAATGTCATCATCAACATTATTGTTGGTCTTTGACTTTATGTGGTTTGGTAATTAATTGTCTTTACCCATACCCATAAACAAACAAAAAACAAAAATAAATAAAGAAATGACAACAACTATAGTCACTTGTCGTTGTTATCCTAACCTAAAGCAATATAAAAACTTAATGTTTCATTTTGTTAAAATGTTGAAAATCTTGAAAATTAAATAATTTAACAAATAAATAAAACTAAGTTTTGACTTTATTCTTTTGCAGTTTCCAAAACTTTAAATTGTGTTGTAAGTCTTTTAAATAAGAAATTCTAATCCTTTTATTAAATTGAATTTACATAATTTTTTCAATAAATTTTCATAATTTCCACTAATTAACTATTGAAGAAAATTATTTGGTATTTTAGTAAACGTGTCTCTTTCTCTCTCTTATTTGTGTTTCTATGAAAAGGATCATTGTAATTTAGTTAGTCATGGAGAAACTTTCCATAGCAACAGAATTCACCTTCAGGGTTTTGAATTCATGACTGGGATTAGGAATTGATTTAGAAATATCGGCATGTGTTGTCGTAACTAAAATATTCAATAATGAACCTTGAGTTAAATTTCTTAAACAAACATAAAAGATATGGATTATTATTATTATTATTTAATCAATAAAAATTGATTTATTTATAGTTAGCGAATGTTTATTGAATTTTATATTGTCAATATTATTATCAACAAATACGAATTATTTGCGTGACTAAACGTAAAGATCAAATTTTATTACTTTCAAGCAGACGCACATTATTATTGATCTGACTAAATGACTGGCTGACTATCTGTCTCTTGGTTTCTTCTATTTGTAAGTGTATTGAGTTTAATAAAAACTAGCAGTAAAAAAAAAACAACAACAACAAATAAAAAATTGAATCCTATATTTGATTATAAAACAAAAGTCTAATAATTTATATTTGAAATAGAAAAAACGCTCAAAAATAACATTGAACCAAACTGCGTTTAGCTCAATAAGCTATAAAGTCAGCAGACAGCAGACAATACCTAAATGACAATTTTCTTATCCCTTTTTTATTTTTATATTTTTCTAAATCAAACTTTTCTTCATTTTTTCTATTTCTATGTACGCGCATTTCTATAGACGCACCACTCTCTACGTACACGATATTTTGAGTGTATAGTGAGTATTACCACCCACCAGTTAACCACCCTTTTATAAACAACATTTTTGTTTTCTTAAGAAAAAGAAAGAAAGAAAAAAAGAATATATGGGTGGAAAATAGAAAAGCAAGGAATAAAAAGAATAAAATTATCGTCAACATTCCCTAACGTTTTTCAAAATTGATCTTTCGTTCTTTCTGTATATTTTTTTTTTGTGTGTTCGTCTTCTATCTCTATAGAGAGTTCAGTTCAGTTTAGGAAATAAGACAAGTAAATAAAGGGTCGGTGACAACTATACAAGATTGATATCATCTCTTGGGTATACAAAATCATGAATGTGAACAAGAAAACTGATTAGAACAAGATTGGAGATGAATTTTGAATAATTTCAATTTAATTGATGAATTTTTATTTTTCGATTATTCGTTTTTCTCATTTTCAATTTTATAAAAATAAAAGTAAAAAGGAAGTAAAGAAAAAGAAAACTTTAGTAAAGTATTCGTTTCTTATTTGTTTCTCTCATCTATTCTACATGAATAAATTTTTGTATAATTTTCTGTTCAATTTGATCAAGGCAAATAAATTCAATAATTCATTATAAAATATTGAGAAATTTTCTAGGAAATTTAGATTCTCTTCCTTAGTTCCATAATTGTCTCATTGAAATAATTTGCCACAAATTACACAATATTTGTAAACGTTTGCTACCCAAAAAACTGATGTCCTAATTTCTTTTTAGTTCAAATGAACAAAAAAATAAATAAAAATATAAAAATGTTAAAATATAAACATAATTTTTATTTCAATTTTAAAGTTTCTGTAAAATTATAAACATAAAAAAGCACATCCTTTTAGTATGGATAAAATAAAAATTAAGAATTGTTTTATGCAAAAATAAAAAACAAACAAAAAAATGTAAAGTAAAGAAGAAAAAAAAAATAGAAGAGAGAAAAGAAAAAAACTTTCTTCATCTTTTGTAATAAAAATAACAACATATTATTATAAGAACCTACTGGCAATACAAATCTAATATGTTCGCCTTATATATACCATTACATCTATTTCTAACAATTTAAAGTTACATTGCCTTCCACAAAATTTCCCGCTTTACCACTCATCATATATATACCTGCTATAATGTACGACAAAATACAGGTGGATTTATGGGAACAAGCGACATATTATAAAAGAAAAAAAAAAGTTTAATGTGTGTATGTGTGTATGTGTGTGTGTGTGTGTATTTGACAAATATACTTAGGTTTTTTACCAGTCTCATATTTAGGTGTATAATTATATGTGCGTGTGCTTCTAAAAGAAAAGGCCCCTACAATTCATGTAAAGGTTTATATTTACTTGAGTCCTTGATAAATTTACAAAAATAATCTCTCGAATATTTGACAGAACTATAAAATTCTTATATTATAAATATATGGCTTACATATAACGAACTGAATTGTAAAATACAATAAGTTTTAGTGGTTTGCAATATTTATTTAATAGAAACGTCTCTGACTCTGTTAATTCTATATCTATAATTTTCTCTCTGTCTTTTATGTTTGTTGCGTTTATTATATCTACTATATTTATATATAGGGATAATTGTTACACGTTACATACCATTGCGTCACCATTCACTGAGACATATATATTGCCGGGAAATTAACATAATAGATGTCTATGTACCAGGATTTAAATAGGAGCATACATACCTTACAAAAAAAAACCCTTTATACCCTTTCTTATTCTTATGTACACAACAAACCACCCTTTATATACATATACCCTCATCTATCTCTCATTCGCGAAATAATAACGTTATATTATATAAAACATGGATATATATATAGCCAGATTCATAGGAGTATATATCTATGTTATGTACAGTGAATATAATATAAGATTGAGACAGTTTTTCACAAAACTTGATGCTAATGCAGATGTTTTACGACGGAAATGAGAAATTTTATATGGGAGTGTATATGTGTGTATGTGTAGGGTGTAATGGGTTATTGATTACGGTCCAATGGTTGAGGATATTTAGTTTTTTTTTCTTTCTTTCTTTTTTTTTTTCTTCTTGTTTTTTTTTTTTTTTTGTTTAGTTAAAGTTGCAAAGACATTTTTGGGTCAGGGTTATCCGTTTGGATTAAATATCTTTTGCTTTCTTTTTTTTTTTTTATTTTCTTTCCTTCTTTCTTTTTTTACCCCAGAAACAATCGGAAATAGGAGAATATATATATACGCATAGACATACAAATAAGAATCTATTCTATATCTATAAATAACAGTAGCAATAACTAATAATATCCAATATAAAGACATTTATAATATTAAGTTGTTTTTGTTATTGTTATTCTTGCTTTATTTATTTTTTTTTTGTTTTTGTTTATGTTTTTGTTGTTCTTGTTGTCTGTTTATACTCCGATTTGATTTGATATGATTAAATGCATTTATTATTATTTATAAAAGAAAATGAAAGCATTTATTTTTATATCTAAAAATTTCAGTGGTGTTGTTTATAAACAAAAAATTTATTGAAGGTACAAATTATTATTTTCAATGTAAATGTCAGGTTAGTGGCAACAGGCAACATATAAATTCCTAATTTTTTGAAACAAACTATGGACACTGAGCTTCAATTCAAGCTTGCCTTGTGATAGAGATAACGGATCAGACTAATTTCTTGTGGAATAATGAAAATCATCGTTGATCAATTAAATTCAAATATAAATCAATCATTTATTTCCTAACTAATTCACATTTCTATAAAGCAAATGATAAACTCCTTAAGAAACAATGAACCCCATAATAATCTTCTTACGCCACTGATATGGTATCAGTCAGTAATATGATTCCATGCTTCTTCTTTTTTTTTTTTTTCTTGTATTAATGGAATAATATTTTGTTTCTATTTTATCATGAAATTGATTAAATAATAATAATGAGACAAAAATTGAGATTTTTTATATTTTTCATGATTATATTTTCTTTTCCTCCATTTCCACATTTCCACATTTTCATCTAGAAAATAATTTGTAATTTATTGAAATTTTTAAAAAACGATCAATCGATTGATAAAAGAAAAATAATTAAATTTCTATAACAAATCAAGTCTGATGTGCAATGAACTCATTTTTTTGTTTTATTTTATTTAAATTTATTGCAGGCAGATCAACAATTTATAGTTATTAAGACAGTAGATGAGATTATTATTTGTAACAACAGTTTTAATCTTATTTCCCTTCATTGCCTCTTTATTTAATCTTTATCATTTTTATCGTTTTGAATTGCAAAGACATTTAAGGATCATTTAATTTTAGACAAAGTTTTTAGAGTTATTAATAATTTAACGTCCAGTAAAACGTGAAACGTTCAACAATTCAATAAGAAAATGTTTTATCTTGAATTTTAGCAGACTGCTGAAATTATCATGGTAGATACTCGTTATGATCATAATTATACATGTGTCAATTATTCCATGGATTTGTATGAATTTTAATATTCTTCCTATTGTCCTTCCGCTACATTTCTCAAACAAACATTCTAATAAAATTTCTATAATAATTAATATTCTACTTAAATTTAATAATACAAAATTAACGTTAATTAATTATAATAAAAAAAATACACAACATTTTATTTTACTTCAATGTGTAACATTAATTTATTTATAAACAAACCAAACAAAAAACTATTTACCGACAAAAAAATATTGAATGGATAAACATTTATTTAAATCAATTTTTTTAGAATAAAATTAAACTACTTGATGTGATGTGATGTGATGTGATGTGATGTGATGTTGATATTATATGTAGTAACATTAATTCCAAAATAAAGCTTCAATGATGTAAATTCATTAAAATTGCATTAACATTATTATTACAATTATTATGTTTCTGCTTGTTCTTCTTCCCATTTTTTAGTTAAACAAAAAATTTTCCATAAACTAAATGGGAATTTTTTTAGCATATTTGATGATATAATTTTGTTAAAATTTATAAACTAAAATAGGAAATTTTATGTTCTATACAATAATGTTTAAATGTGAATTAATATTTTTCCATTAACATATGCCTGTGTGTGTATGTGTGTATGTGTATATGTGTATGTATTTTATATAAATTCTAATTGTCATTTCAGTATATTCTCAATCAATATAAATAATTGGATTGAATTATGACTGCGGTAGTGATGTCGTGTTTTTTTTTTTTTGTTTTGTGTATAAAACATTATTACGTTCATATACCAAACTATAAATTTGAAGGTGTTGAATGTACATTTTTTATTGATTGTAATTTTGGTAAATAATGAAAATAATGAAAATTATAATAATTTCTATATTTTATTTATCAAAATTCTATGTTTATATTTTTTAATAATTCCAAATAATACACATGAGCATTTAATGTTAATTTTTCCATTTTATTTTATTATTTTGAATATTTTGTTAAACACTTTTGTTGGTTATGTGTGAAAAATGAAATAAAATTGATTTCCTAATTAAAAATATTTTATTATAATTTTACTAAAAATTGTTGTGAAATGAATAAATAATTAAAATCAATTTTACTTCAATTCATCACATACAGGAGGCAGATACACAAATTCACATAAATGTTTTTATTTCAATACTTCCCATACAGAAATATTTTCACTTATCAAAATAAATATAATTTTGTTTGTTAATTAAATTAATTCAAATTAAAAATTAAACAAAAACTATTTCATATTAATTGTATTAAATCAAATTGATTTTATTTTAGAGAAATTATGCAATTCGATATTTAATTATTTATGAACAAAGAAAATATTTTTGTTTTCAATTAAAATTTTGGAAAAAAAAACAAAAATTAATCATTATTAAATAAATGTGAATTGATTTTTGTTATGGAAAAATTGAATTTTAGAAAATAATAACCAATTATTAGAGATGAAAATCCAATGAAAATTTATAAATTTTAATTAATGAAATTTCTGTAAATTTTTATTGTGTTGGATTTTATTTTTTTTCTGTTTTTGTGTAACATTTTATTTTTGTTAAGTTCTAACTTTGCAGATCTGATAATGATTACAAACTAAAAATGCATTAAAATATGTTTCAAGTGGAAATGGTCAAAGCAATGAAAATCTATTGGATTATTAAACACATTTATAGACTCTTGAAACTTTTCTACAGATTATTCTTAAAATAAGCTCAATAATCATAAAAGCTTTACACAACTTCAACTTTTGAACGAAAATCATTTTTATGTCAATTTTTTCTACTGTTTTTTTTTTTTTTGTTTATTTTTTTTTGTATTTGTTTGTTTCTGTTTTACCTTGAACTGAAATTTAAAATATTTTTGTTTTCTCTGTTATCATTTTTTAAATTTCCATAGACATTTGAATAATTAATTTAAAATAATAATTATTATAAATGAATTAAACTCACACAATAATGTAAATTTCAGTAAAATAATAACACAGGGAAAATAATAAAAAACAATAAAACAAAACAAAAATTTAAAAAATAATTGACAGTCAAAGCATAAAGTACCACGCCAACCGATAATAATTGTGTTTGATGTAACCAGCAATATAAAATAACAGATAAAATCAAATTAATTTTAATTTTAAATAATGAATAATTGATTTAATTGTCGTAAAATTGTAAATTATTGGAAAGAATCATCAATTTTTTATTTATTTTTTATATAACCCTCACTGTGCATGTAAATTTTGAGAGCATGTGTGTGCATGTGTGTGTCTGCGTGTCTATATGTGTGGGTGTGGTTAAAAAAAAAGTGTCACTTCCGCAATGCAACGACATTGATATTGCTTTCATTTCTGTAATTTTGTATTTATTTTTGTTTGTTGATAATTATGATTTGAATAATTGTTAAACATAATTTTATTAATTTTATTTGGGTAAAGTGACTGCAAGTATATGGCCAAATAGGATCATCATTTTCCTTTAACAATAGTTTCTAACAAGAGTTGTCAGATTACAAAGTGATTAAAAAATTTAAATTATGATTAAAATCAATTAATAAGAGAAATCTTATAAATGAAAATATCGTATCGACACTTTTATTAATTTTTTGTGTAAACTTTATAAACTAATGCGGTTGACAATAAGTTGCAGTTATCAATCTCTATATTCAAGAATTTCTGTTCATATTTTATCAAAAGCATAACAGAAGCCAAACTAAAAACATAATTCATTAAAAATTAGATCATCATCATCATACATTATTTTCTATCCGTGCAAATATAATAAATTATAAGTAAAATTAGTATGGAACTATATTATAAACCAATTATCAAGTTCACTGACGCATTCAGAACTAAAAATTGTTTGCTGGCTGTTTAAGAACAAAGAAAATTAAAATAAATTCAATTTTTTTTTTTATTTTTCACTGACAAAATATTTTATGATAGAAATTTATTCAGACTACTACTAAAAAAAAAAACAGTGTTTAAGTTGTTTTGTTATCTGATTAAAAAAGTGTGAGTCAAAAGTTAAAAAGTTAAATTATGTTTAACATCTTTTATAAACTATGACACAACTTTTCTAACTCAAAATTTAATACACGAACAATAAACGATTAAATTTATTTTATTTTTTTTTTTTATTTTTCATTTAAATTTCAAATTGCGTGTTAATTTTTTACATAACATAAAATTATCTTTCTATGTTTAATGTGATCGTGAACTTAACGAAAAAAAAATAATAGTCTTAATTCTATTAGGCAAGTGATCTAATTGGTCAACGCAATTTTCTATTCACATAAATTTAATTTGATGGTAATGGTGGAGTTGATTTTGGTAGGATTATTGGTGCATTAATTAAATTAATTTTCTGTAGTAACAATTCACCTCTTGAGACGAACACCAGAACAAATAAAGACAACTCAGAAAATCCTTTTCTGTTTCTTTCATTTCACAATACTTTTACTTTTCATACAATTTTCTCAAAGATTTATACATTTAAAGATGAAGAAAATACAAATTCAAATTTAATTTTATGAAATTATGAAAAGTTAAGGATTTAGTTTTTTTTTCATTGAAGAAAAATTCTAAACTCCATAATTTTATTCAGAATAATAATTTATCCTTTATCCTAATTTTCATTAAACTCAACAACAACAACAACAACAACCACAAAAAAAGCAAACAAACGACAATATTGAAAAATCCAGAATATAAATTATTTTGAATAATTATTGGCGAATAAATATTAAAATATGATTATTTTTAATTTCTGGTCTGAGTTTGAGTTTGAGTTTCGTTCGTTTTTTTTGTTTTTTTGCTGTTGTAAATAAATGTAATCGGTAAATTTGTTATGATTATCATCAGTGACCATTTATGTATTAAATGTTTTATGTTTAGTAAATATCTCCACACACACACACATACACATACACACATCTACAGAGAATAATGAACGACAAAATAAATTCACATTTACACAAAAAAACAATAAAAAAAAAACGAACATACAAAAAACAAAAAATTGATTGAACTAATGACCCCTTGACCCCCATCATTTATTTTAAAATTATTTTCACATAAATATTATCTCGTAAATTGTTTATCAAAATGATAAATTGAACAAAGTGTAAATTATTTTCCAATTTATATTTTTATTTTTGTTTTTGCTTTTTGTATTTTTTTTTTTTGTTTTTTGTTTTTTTTTTCCCCAATTTTTATTTAATTTTTTTTCTTTTTGATGGTATGGAAACACAGGAAGAACAGAGAGACAAAAAAAACAAAAAATATACAAAAATATTCATACAAGAATTAATTACAAAATAATAAATAAATTTATAGAGAAATGAAAGTACATATTTTTGTATAATGTCTCCTGGATAATAAATGGGATAAATATAATATAAAATAAAGTATAGGGTTTCTACCTATATATATATATATACTTACCTACCCTTACCTACCCTTACCTACCCTTACCTACTTATACATATAAATATATAAATTTAACCTTATTTATTAAAGCAACAAAATCTAGAATTTCGTTTTGGTTGAAGAAAAAAAAAAGAAAAAATAAACAAACAAACAAACAACAATAACAACAACAACAACAACAACAAACAAAAAATATGAAGAAGACGAAAAAGTGTATTTTTGTTCATTTCCATTATTCATATTTTAAGCTGTGGAAATTTTTCAATTATTAATGGATTGAACAATGTTTTTTTTTTCTTTCTCTGCTGCTACGCTCGTTTCTTTTTTTTTTTCTTTTTCTTTTTCTTTTTCTTCTTCTTCTTCTTCTTCTTCGTTTTCATCTTTTTCTTTTCTTTTCTTCTTCTTCGTTTTTTATTTAACAATAATTCTTAATTACCCCGCGAGACATGAATCTGAGTGACGTATTTTTGTATTATGTGTCTGTCAGAATATTAAAATATAAAATATACAATTTGGTTTGTCTTTTTTCGAATTATTTTTTTCGTCTTCTTCTTTTTCTTTTTCTTCTTCTTCTTCTTCTTATATAAATGACATAAAATACAATAATATTATATAAGAAAAGGGAGTCTGAGTGAGTGGGTGGTTTAAGGGGGGGTGGAATAGATTATTAAATATATGGAGGTCTTGGCAAAATATATATTATAACTTTTTTATTTTGTTTTAATGTGAATCCTATTTTTAAAAAATAAGGATAGAATTATGACTGGGTTATAGAAATAATACAATTGAATAATAAATCCTAGACAGTCTATTTTAAATTGTTAAGACACTTATTGTTATTTTTTTTGTTATTTAAAAATTTATTGTCTACCTTGAGATTGATGTAAACTTCAACCTTCAAACTTCAACACACTTGAATTTAAAAATGAACTGATGCTTGTTTTTTATTGCCCTTAATTTTTTTTTTTCAGTTTATTTGTTAGTTTGTTTTTTTTTTATATTTGTTGACGGTTTCTAAAGAAAAAATAAAATATTGAAATGTTTTAACTTTGTAAACAGATGGGACATCGTAACGAGAATAAGATTAAGAACAACACACTGTAAAACTCCTCAACATTTAAAAAAAATTAAAATAGTGAAAGACAATAAATGTGAATGCGGAAATATTGGTTCTTTGGATCATATATTATTTCAGTGTAAAAAATATGAAAATAACATTAATATGCTTATTAAAAAGCTAAGCAAATATACAACAATGCCAGTAAGTGTTAAAAATATTATTTATGACCCAACTAGTGAAATGACTAAGAAATTGGTGAAACATATCAAGAAATGTGAAATAAAATTATAATTAAGAATTAAAAAAAAATAAATACATAAACAAAAATCTAAAATATATTGTATTAAGGTTTTCTGACCAAAGAGTGAGTCCTCTTAGGTTCAATAATAAATAATTAAATATAAAAAAAAAAAAATTTAACTTTGTGTTTTTACACAAAGTTACGTCAAGGCAAAGAAATAAAAATTTATAATGCAATTGTTTGATTTCAACTCTTCTCTATAAATATTGTTTTGTGTTGATGAATCTTCAACTTTAATTTATAAGTAATATGACAGACTCACACAACTAACTAATGGCATTCGTATAAAGTTTATATCCTTGAACTAAGTGAAAAGTCCCATCTTAGAATTGAAAAACCAAATGAAACTCATTTCCATACTCCTTAATAAACCCAAAGAAAACGAAAACTTTATTGATTGTAATTCAACAAGAAAAAAAAGGTTTAATGCTTTTAAAAAAAATTTTTGTTTTATAATTAATTAATATTGAATTAAAATATCTTCAACAGATTTACGACCAATATCAGGGACTTTGCAATCATCTGCAGCGTATCCAACTGGAATTAATACAAGAAGTTTTTCATTTACAGGACGATTTAATAAAGTTCTTAAAGCTGGTCCACAATTTAATGGTGTTGTTATTAATGAATTAAGTCCAGCACTTTGTAATGCACAAAGAAATATTCCAGTTGATATTGATACAGAAATTTCATTATAATAATGTTGTTTCTTTTTACCATCATTTCGCATTCCTATAAAATATATTGAATTTTTTTTTTATGGTTAAAAACATCCAAGTCAATCATAATTTATAAAAGTTCAAATTTACCATAAGTTTGTTTAAATATAAGAACAAGATAAGGAGCATCTGTTAAATATTCCTTTATAAAATTTGTTTTGAATGGTTTTAAATCTGTAATCCATTGACGCGACATACGTTTTGTATAATTTTCAAGTTCTTCTGCTTCAACAATTTCACGTATTTTTGCTTTAATATCAAGACTACTGATTACACAATAAGTCCATGGTTCTGTATGTGCACCACTTGGTGATGTACCTTAAAATAATAATTTAAGTTCAAAAATAAAATATAAACTAAATGAAAAAACACTTTTATAAGAGTAAAAATATTTACCAGCTGCATGAACACATTTTTTAATTATTTCAATGTCCATTTTTTTCTTACTAAATTGTCTTACACTACGACGATTATCACACATTTCATAAAATTGTTGAATACCACCAGGTAATTTAACTGTTGCACCATTATATGGTACATGATTACATTCATCTAGTGATGGTGATAAATCATCATTCTCATATTCTGGCTGATATTCTGTTAAAATAAATATTTATGTAAAAAATTTACTTTTTTGAAATTAAAAACTCGAAATTTTTCTATGAAAAATAAATATACTTCTGTCTGTTTTTGTTTTTTGTTTTTTTTTGCTTTCATAGAGAAAAAAAAAAGAACCAATGAGATTTTCCATGGATTTTTTTTTTCTGTCCAATCTTTATAAAGAACCATATTCTTTTACATAATTTTCATTCTAAATTAATATTTTTATTTTAAGTTTTAAATTTTTCTCACAGAAACAGAACAGAAAAGGAAGAAAAAAACTTATTTAAATTATTCTTTTTTTTTTTTTTTTGCTCAAAGTAAAAACTTTCAAGTTTTTAAACAAAATAAATATTGTAAGAAAAACTTTCAGTAAGTATAAAAAAAAAAGGCAATAAAATATGTTCAATTAAATTGTTGTTAGAATTTTTTTTATAAGAATAAATTTAAATAGATTTTAAAATTTGAAGATAAAATATGAATAAAAAATAGAAAATTTTAATTCACCTCCAATATATTCCTCTTCTGATAATTTAACATTTTTTTTATTTACATTTTTCTTAAAGAAAAATAAAACACTAATTACACCTAATAAAACAATTATTGTTATATTCCAATTTTCTATTAAAATTGATCGTGATGAAAAAATATAATCCATTTTGCATCAAACAAATTTTGATCAACTAAACTTTTTATTTTATTTGAATAAAATTATTTTATTTAGAGAAATATGATAAGTGGGAATATTTTTTCAATTTTATTTATGTGCTTCGTGTTTGATAAGATTTTTTTTTTGTAAGTCAAGGTTAGACTGTAAGTAGCCCATATCTCATGTTTATTTTTTATAGAACGAATATAAAACTGTAAATAAATAAAAAAATTCATTCAAAGTTAATTTCATTCGTGATAAAAATATAAAATATTTTTAACGTAAGAGAGAAAGAAAAATGTTAACATTGTATGTGTATAAGAATAAATTTGTCCTTAATCTTACAATGCAAAATGCAAGAAATATATCGATTTGTTATTAAAGGAATATTGACAAGTGATCAATATATTTCTTTATTAAAAAAACTTTTACATTTCGTAAAAGTTTCAAAGTCACA
This sequence comes from Pedicia rivosa, assembly GCA_963082725.1. Classification (NCBI taxonomy): domain Eukaryota; kingdom Metazoa; phylum Arthropoda; class Insecta; order Diptera; family Pediciidae; genus Pedicia; species Pedicia rivosa. The sequence goes on along the minus strand of OY720153.1, from coordinate 7,242,245 downwards.
ACAAAATCGTCGTCACTTTTTCCTTGAAAATTTGCACAACAATATTTGATATATTTACTCGAAATAATTGAAACCAGAAATTAAAAGTGTACAATTCTTATCATTGCACGTCCAAAATTGTAGCTAGTAAATTCATTTTAAATTGGTTTGTAAAGTCATTTTTATTTCTCTTATCTTACAATTAAACAGAGATTAATTTAACTGCAACGTTATACGTATAAAAAAAATGAATGATAATTTAATCATTTATTTACGAGGCATTTTTTTTCTTGTAGAAATTACCTCTACAGATTTTATAAAATGCAACAATTAGATATCGATGCAAAGGATACCATATTTTTCTACAAAGTATAACTTCTGGTAGAGATAACAACATAACATTTTTAAAATCAGCATAGACAAGATACAGACGTGTTATGGGCATCGACATATTTAATTACTTAATTATTATTATGAATAATTAATGTATTTTAAAAGAATTTAAAGAAGAAAATGAAAATTGGGAAAAAACTTTGTTAGTTAAAATAATGCCCTCATAAAATGATTGATCCTTAAAACCCAACTGATTTTATTTTTCAAGCTTTTTTCGTATATAAAGCATTAACACATCTCTTAATGATTCTTCTGTTTAAATATGATTGTACTGTTATCACGAAAAACCCATTCTTATATAATAGTTTCGAGGGACAGTAGAAAATTAGAACCCATTAAAATCATAACATATTTTCAGTTTATTCTCTCCCTTCACAATATTCTTCATTTTATAAAATTCTATACGTACGTAATACGTAACGTAATACTTCCTTATATTCCTTTAAATATTATAATTTATACTAAAGTTATGGCTATTAAAATAAAATACTGTCATCATCACTAGTGGCAATTAAAAGATTTAAAACTAAAAAGAGGATTGTCACAGTATTTCTACTGTCTTTTACCATAATAGTGAAAAATATAAAATCTGAATATATGATGTGGTTGAAGTGAAGACTTTTTTTTTCTTTTGTAAAAATAGAAAAATCTCTATTCTCGTCCTTTTTTAAATATTATCTAATAAATTTTATTATATAAAGAATTAAATAAAAAAACAGAGTATACGATTTAGAAACACACACACACACACCAACATATTCAAAATATTTATAATATTTTCTTGAAAACAATAAAAATAAAAGTTACAAGAACCGTGATGATCACCTAAGATAGAAATCAATATTTCGAAAAATGTTTAAATTTTACCAATGAAATAATAATTTAGTCAATCCATTCGTTTCTTTTAAAATCATTATAAATGGATGATAAACTTAAATAATCTATAAAGACCACAAAATAAATTTCTACCAATTAATAGTTTCTGTTAAAACTTTTAAAAGAAATTTTCCCATAAATTTTTTGACAATTTTATTTTATTATAATTTTCAAATGAATAAGAATTTTACTTCTGTTATCAAATTAAGAAAATTTTATGCACGTGACGTTCTGTTAATTAGGCAATTATTCACTTGAGGGAACAAAAATTTTATATTATAGAGAAAAGTTAAACGGAAAATTGTATTTATGCAAGAGAAAATATTCGGTAGATTTAAAATGTTATGACTTCAAAGTGATTATAGTTATATTATAGAATACACACACACACATACAATAGTTAGTGTGTGTGTGTGTGTTTTTTTTTCTTGATTGAATTAAAAAAAAAGAAAGCAGATTTTATTTATAGCAGATTTTCTATAAGCCAGAAAATGTTAATTAAATATTATTTCACGTTCTAACAAAACAATTTTAAATTAAGTCAAGAAATGAAAATTGTTCGTTTATGATAATAATGAACAATTTATTTGTATTTTTTCTTTTCCCCTTTTTTGTTTTTGTTTTTTTTTTTTTTTTTTTTATTTCATTTTTCATTAAACTTTCTCTATGGTTCTTCCTTTTAAAATGTTAAAAAGCGATTAATGTTTGTTCTATTATATAAAATTTAAGAAAAGCGTTTCTATTGTCCTATTCATAAAATTATAAATCGAACTCTAGAGATTTTCTGACAAGAAAAATAATTATGATGGGTACAATTATTTCTATGCTGTTTAAAAATCAAAATCATCCCTTTTTCTTAAGATTATAATCTTATAATTATATGAAATTCTAAAACACACACACACACACACATTTATTTATTATATTCTCATAATAATAAGAACTATGTACATCATTTAAATTTACGTTAAATAATACACCAAAAAGTTAAAAGAATAATTACATTAACTATTCACAATAATTAGACAATCTTTGTAACTGAGAGAGGACCGAGAACCGAGAACTTAAAGTTATTAATGGATCACTATTCTTGTTTTTTCTATTCTTTGTGAAATAACCTTAAAAATTATATAGAAAATATTTTGAATTTAAATCGTACAAAATGTTTGCATTTATAAAAAAATATGACAGTTTAATTTTTCAACGTTCATATTCGAATATTTTTGATAAAATATATTTTCTGACATTTCACATAATGTAAAAGAGACACCAAAAAAAAAAATGTTCATTTGATTCTTTTATTCCATATAGAATTCAAATTTTATATATTTTTGAATTTCAAAAAAACAAAATTAAATTTTGAATGACTTGTTTTCGGTATAAAATAAAGAAAAAACTTTAATTACATAACTGACAGGAATTGGGTCAAGTGTTGTCTGCCATATATAGAAAATTCCAATGTTAGAAAATTCTATATGGCATTCAGTTGTTCTGTTATATTCTTGTATGTACATTATCTAAAAAAAATATTCTATATATTCACTTGACAGTACAGTGAACGTGCACAATTTTAAAGAAAATAAAATTGCATTTTATTTATTGATATAAAATGAAATTGTTAAAATGTAACAATGTTGAAATACAGTACAGATTATATAGTGTATTGAAGGTGAAATCGTGTATAAGATTGTTAATCTTTTGAATTTCTTTTGACTGTCGAAAATAACTTCAAATTGGGATATCTTTTAGTTTAATGTCTGAATTATTATAATAAAACTAAATGGAAACGTTTTTTTATCTTTGAATACGAAAAATAAAAGAACTTTTTATTTTTTGTTAAATAATCCTTGTAAAAGTAAATTGGACAAATTATTTATTTAAGCTGAACAATTTTCATTAAACAATAAAAATATTATTCACAAATTTCTCTACGTTCAACTTTAATTAATTATTGAAATTAATTCTATACAAATCCTATAAATCTAACATTTAATTAATTATTTATTCAACCGATATTATTTTTGTGCAATAATTGTAACGATTATAAATATGAATAAATAATTTGCCATTAAAATTAAATTCAATAAATTCATTAATGGAAAAAAAAAGAAAATATGATTCGATCAGGAAAATTATTTGAATTATTTATTTACATATAACCAATTTCATATAAGAGATTTCTCAAGTAGGTAAACATTCAAGTGTTAAAATTAATATAATAATAAACAATTCAATTGTATGATTATGTTCTCTTGATTATTGTTTTAGTGAAAATCATTACATGATTATTCAGGGCATTATATTTTGAATATCTATTGAACCAATCAACTTAAAATAATAATAGGAAAGATATTGGAATTATTAATCTTTTGATCTACATCTAAAGTAACAATATCAAGCAGACGTTTAAATTAAATGACTAATCAATCGTGTACATAGAGACATTGTATTAGATATAGGATTAAGATTGATTGATTAATTAAGGTATTTAACGTGCGCTTGTTTATATTAACTGTGTTGAAAAAGGATTTTAAAACAACGTACACCATCATCGTTCATAAAAATAATCAAATAATTTTACCATCTGTAGAATTTAAACATTGCCAATAAACGTTGATTAATTATACAAACATTAATCCACTATAGTTTAGCTTAAGGCTTTTGTTTTCTGTAATTTTAGTCAAGCTTTTTGTTCCTTCAATCAATAAAATGAAATTCTTTTAATTGAAATACAGAAAATGTCTTTAGTTATATTTACTATTATCTAACATTGTACAATTAAAAAAATAACTTTTTAATGTAAATCGACTGAAAAGTTTTAACAAAATAAAATTTTAATTTGTAGTTAGTAGTAGACAATATTATTTACGAATACATTTTGATGATACATTATAATATGCAAGCAACTAATGTACAAAAATTACAAACAGAAAAAAAAACTAATTAAATCCTGATGATTACCATTTGAATGAAAAGAAGAGAAAAAATAAATAAAGTCAAGAAAATGCTAATTAACTTTTTATTTTTCCTTATTTTTTTTTTTTTATGATTTTTTTATGAAGAAGAAGACGAAAAACTTTTTTTTCCATTCTTCCCTCTTTTTCTGTTCCCTTTTTTTCATTTTTATTTTTTTTTTTTTTAAATAATTAGGATTATGTTTTCGCCGATGAAGCCAAGGAGTTTGAAAAATGAAGTCCTTAATTAGTTGTGGCATATACTTGAATAAATAGCAAAAAAAAAAAAAAAATACAACAAAACCTCCTCAACATCAATGATGAACATGTACACACCATATACACACACACCCATATTTCTTTTATAGACTTGAAAGTTTGCAGTAAAATTAAAGAACATTTTTCTTTTAATCAAAACATTAAATAACATAAGGATATTCAACGGAAATTTAAAGTACAGGAATTTTATATATTTCCCCCATTTCTTTAAAGAACCCTTATTTTTTTTTTGATTTGTTTTTCATGTTTATAACTCCTTCCACCACCCCCTTCATATTTAATAAAATAAAATTTATCTTGTAATGAGATAATTCAGAGATGAAGTTAAAAGTAAAAAATGCATACAAATTTTTTTTTACTTGAAATTCTAAAAGTTACAACACAAAAAAAGAAAAGTATTTTTGATCTCTACCGTTCGTTAACTTGCATAAAGTTAAAGTAGAAGAATAGTTTGTCAATTGAAAAAAATACTTAACAGAATGGTTTTTTTTTTTGAAACGTTCCTCCAGAGATAACTTCACAGTTTTCATTAGACATTAAATTCGAATTAAGTGTAAAATTTTGGTGATTTATAAAGAGACTTACAAAACAGGACACTACCCAATGTTTCATTATTTTTATGACTTTAAATAATTGAAATTCGAACAAATGCAATTAATAATAAAACATCTGACATACTTTTCAATAAAGAATTAGGGTTTAAATATTGACATACAGAACTCCATCTGTCACCTATATTCAATTTAAAGTTATTGAAATTATTAATTAAATTCAAAATTTAAAAAATAATTTACCATCATTAATTGTTTTGCACTCTGATTATATACTTTCTTACACCAATTTTGAAAAATAATTTTAACCATACCCCACAAACGTCAAAGACTCAAGGAAATTTATAATAAATAAATAAATAAATAAATAGGATTAAAATGTAAACATATTTAAGAAAACTTGTGTACTGTCACATACAAAATACTAACAAAATATTATTACTTTTTTGATAAAAGATCAACTACTGTATGTACATAAAGAAATTTATTCATCTTATAGAAAACTTCCTTAAAAACTTATTTCTATATTACTTAAAAATTTATCGTCCATACACTAATTTGTTTCTATACTTTAAAATAATTGGTTCATTATTAAAACATTTTATTCTAATATTATTTCGCATCATTTCTAAATAAAATAGTCAGAATAAAAGTGAAAATAAGAATACGTTTTTTTTGTATAACAAGAATGATAATAATGATAGTAATAATATGAAGAAGTATAAGAAAAAGTATCTATTCAAGCATAGAGCCATACCATTAAATATTAAAATTATCTTTATAAATCCAATAAACATATTTTGTCAGTTTTATGTGTTTTAGGTGATGATTTTTTTTTATGAGTAAAAATTTAGATTTAATTTAGAAAATATTAAGGAATCGTAATTATAATAATTGTGGAACATTTGTGAATATTAAGTTTCATCAAACAAATAAAACTTAACTTTATTATTTTATCAGTGCAGAGAAAATAATTATTTTTTACTTCAACTATTTTGGATAATGAAAAATCGACGAACATAAATTTTCTTTCTTTAATATTTTTAATAGAAAAATTTCCATTTTGTCTTTAACATTGAAATGGAAAGTTCATCATAAATGTAACATAAATTTTCAATGTTAAATCATTTTAGAAAAAGATTAATTAAATTTGATCAGAACAAAAATATTAATTTAGTTTCAAAAATCAGTTGATTAAAGTCAATATCATTTAAAATTTTAACTCAAATCACATGCAGTATGACATCAACCATACTCCACTCATCTGTTAATTTGTGTACACAATTATTTACAGATTAAGGGAAAGGAGTCAAAGACATTAACAAAATTTTAAAATTTTCATTCCATAGTGAAAAATGTTAATTCAGTATTTTCTTTTTTATATTTCATCTTTTATTAAATTCAATATCAGCTTTAGGCTTATTATGATAAATAAAAGTAAAGTGAAAATATTATATGAAAAGAAAAGTTATTATACGTACAGTAAATAATCCTTTCTATTTTATGATATTATTCTTCTTTTTTTTTGTGTGTGTTTGCCGCTTTATAATGTATAACTAAAGCCCACACTGAAAAACTCATAACCTTTTTTTTTTTTTTAAACAAAATATAAAGTCCAAAGTCAAAATGATTTAAATGTACAATTTCCACAAAACATAAAAATAAACTGAATCTTATATATTTTAAGAGTAGCCTTTAGCTTACCAACAACAAAAAAAAAACAAAAAAAACAAGAAGTAAAAAGAAATATTTCTCTTTTACTCTTTAGAAAAATGATACAGAAAAAGAAAAAGAAAAAAAAAAAGCCCATCTTAAATATTTCATATATAATAATACCTAACTCAAGAATAACAAGAAGAACAACAACTACAACACAGTAGGAAACAACAACAGTAAAAAGAAAACGTGCATTAGTCAAATTGTTATCTCTTTTAACCTCATTTCAAATAAATCTAATGCAATAAATTTTATATCAAAAGCACTTTCTCTCTATATTATATACACGGATAATCGGGTTGCAAAATAAAAAAAAAAAAAAGGGGGGGCGCTAAAGAAAATGTATCTCTATATCATTCACTTGTGTGGTAAGTATATGAAGTCTATATGGGATCACTATTATATTTTTCACAAACGGGAAATGTTTATAAAATAAAACCAGTGAATAAATACGATATAAGTGAGTATAATATATAGATGCATATATACAAAAGTACCAACCATCTCTTAAGCTACAGTAGTGTCTATTGTAACATACAGGCCAAATTCTCTTTTTTCTATATTTGAAATAATTTACTTATTTTTTATCCAAATCATTGATTTAAGCAATAAAATAAATTGAATTGTTAAAAAAACAATAAACTTTTATTTTCATTAGAAAAATTAAAGTGAGTTTGTTCACAAATATTGTTTGATTTCTGTTTCTGTAGTAAGTCAATATTGGTCAATATTTTTTTCTAGAAAGTTAAATGCTTCTATAAGTGAATTGTTTACATTTGTCTTTTGATTTCTACTCTACTCAACTTGTAAAAAAAGTGTGTACAAAAAACAATTCAATAAAAATAGTTTTTATTCTATAAATAAATTCAGAGGAACAAATATAAGTTCCTCTGAATTTATTTATAGACGTCCAACTTTCAATCGTAATGCCATGAGCTCCGAATATTTCAATAGAATTCTAAAATATTTTTGTGTCAGGTGAAGCAATTCGGCCTGTACTAACTGTGATACCCACCTTTACCAATAACTCTTCAAAATATTCAGAGCAACTCACACACACACACACATTCAGAAATCCCCAAACACACTGATGGAGACAAACGGAAGAGGTTAAAAAAAAAATGGAAAAAAGGTAAAATGTTAGCCGGATATCCGCAGGGTTGATACAAATTGTGTGTATGAAGAAAAAAAAATAAATAAATAAAACAAAACCAAAAACAAAAAATTAAATAGAAGCGATGAATGCAAAAATTGTGTTGCCGCGCGCGCGTTCACCGAATAAGGAAAAAAAGAAACAACAACAACGAAAACAAAACAAAAAAAAAAAAGGAATAAAGAAAAAAAAAAGTTGTTTAATTTATTTATGAGTGACCGCACTTCTTTTTTTGCTCAATGGGGTTGAGTTTAAAAGGGTATGGTTAAATCTGGCACTCTTATATTTTATTTCTTTTTTTTTTGTTTGTTTGTTTGTTTGTCCTTCTTCAATGAAAGATGACAAAACATTTTAAAGTTGATTCTTTCTTTCCTTTTATTATATTTATTTTTTTTTTTTGTCTTTGTGTATTTATAATTTTAAAAATGGAATTTAAATTTATTATGTTGTGCTGCTTGACGTTTTTGTTAAAAGGAACCTTTAAAATGTAGTATGCCCATAAATGCAAACAAGAATAATTTTAAACAAATTTAAATTTTATTTTCTGTTTTCTTCTTTTTTTTTGTTTTTTGTTCCACTTTTGGTTTTTGGCTTTTGGTCATAAAAAGACTGGTCCATTATAAGGAATTGAAATAAATCTTTAAATAAGTTTAGTCAGATTTTTCCACAGAACCAAAATTCCAATTTAAATACCAATTTTCTGATTTAGTGATTTCATTGGAAATTTTCTGTGAAAACTGAGAGAAATTATCTGTTTTTGGCAAATGAAGAAAAAAAAAAAAAGCTTCTCTATCCTAACGTCTATGTTTCTTGTCTCACAATTTTCAAAAGAAATCGGATAAACAAAGCAGAGCCCAATTATTGGTCTGAATGTAAACCAGTTTAAATGAAAATTAAAATATTTGATTGTAGTTAAGTAAAGAAGAAAATTTTGTGTAGATGATTATAAAATATATTTCCACCACATTTACATTAAAACCATAATAATATATCGTCATAGAATCTAAACCAATTATGTATAATTCCGTCTTTCAATAATTTACATATTAACAAAAATGTACATCAGTTTTTGATTTGTGGTCTCCTTGTCTTACATATATCTGTCTGTCTGTCTGTCTATCTGTCTGTCTGTCTATTTACTAAAGTAACTGTCTTTCTGTCTGTCTTTTGTTTATATATATTTATGTATATCGATATATACGGGTATTTTGTCTCTTCTTATAATATTTTTGTCTCTCTTATACATTTTATCTATTTTCTAAGCTAAAGGATATAAATATAAATACACACATGTATGTATGTATATATTTATGTATGTATGTTATGTACATATATATACAAAAAAAAGTATTAAATATTTATAAATGAGTGTATGTGTGTGTATGTGAATGTTCGGCGCGTGGATTATAAAATATTGATATTTTATTCTGAAAATTAATTAATGTAAATTATGAATAATTAAAAAGTTTAATTATTATTTTATCAAACAAATTATAATTATATTTTTTTTTTCTTTCTATTTAAAAATGCGTGAAAATTTTCTATAAAAGTTTACATTGAAAAGCCAACATTTTTTTTTGGTTCTTCTTCTTTGTTTTTGTTTCCATATTTTTTACGCTTTGAAATATAATTTTTTTTTGTTCTTTGTGATTTTTCCATTTTTTAAAAAAAAGTGAATAAAATAAATTCAACAGAGAAAACTAATTAAAAACAGCCAGAATAATATTAACTAAATCGTTAAATCAAAACAGAATCAAATATTAGAGACATATCCAATTTTCTAAATATTAAAATTCCTAAATAATTTTAACAATAAAATCCACTTATATGTCATAAGAATCATCAATTCATCAATCAATATTTTCTTGATGGAATGCAGAAGAAAAAAAAGAAAAAAAGAAAAGGATAAAATATTTAGTTATAAATAAATTGAAACATCAAAAACTGTGGTGGGTATTGATATTTTCTCTCTCTCTCTCTCTCTCTCTCAAACACACACACACGCTCCTTCATAGACAAGAAAACCAAAGGAAATAAGAAGAAGAAGATGAAGAAAAGTAAAAAGAAAATTCGTAAAGATAATCTCATGAGATTTTTGACAACAAAAGAAAGACATACAATAACCTCATTTCTTATAATCCAACCCAATGCTATTTAATACTTTCTTCTATAAATATATATATATACGATATACGTTGTGTGTGTGTGTGTGTACCTATGTTTGTGTGTGTATATATTTTTTTTTTCCTCAATTTTCTTTATTTATTTTTATTTTATTTTATTTTATTTTTAAAGGTAACAAAACAGATGAGAGTTGAATTTGCCTGTCTAAGACAGGTGAAGTGGGAATATTGTGATTATTACCCCTCATTCCAATTATTATCTTATATAAAAGGTAAAGGTATATATAAGCACAGAGCACAATCTATCTTATTGTTCAGTACTATTATTTTTTTTTTTTTAGAAGAAAATAAAAGACAAAAAAAAAAAAAAAAAAGAAAAAAATATTCAACCCATTTCATCCCCAAAAGCCTTCTAGTATCTTGACATGTGAACGACGATTCAATTTGTTTTGCTCTAGGGATTCCACAAAAATGTCTTAGATGATACATTTTGTTCTATGTCTCCTTGATTCTACTCTATTCTATATTTGTACCTAAATATAGAAAAGTAATCTCTATATGTACATTTTCACGGTGTGCGTTGTATGTGTGTACATGTAGATAATTGTAAAAATATACAAATAATAATAGTAACAATTAAACAATTAAAATTAAATTGTTTCATCATTAAGTTTTTTTTTTTTGTTTTTAATCAAAATCATAAAATAATTAAGGAGGAAGAAAAATGTAAAAATAACAAATTTTACAATTTTATTCAGAAAAAGAAACAATTTTAAAAGTTGTAAATAAATATATAATAATTTAATCTCAACATAAAAACTTAGAAATCACTTTAAAATATGAAAGCAACAGAAACAATTGTAATTTTGAAGAAAATTGAATGAGAAATTAACAAATATCAAATATGAATTTGAAGGCATTTGAAGGCATTTGAAGGCATTTGAAGGCATTTGAAGACATTTGAAGGCATTTGAAGGCATTTAAAATTATTTAAAGGTATTGTATGAAATTCAAAATGTGAAAATGATTTCAAATGAAAAAAACCAGTTTCAGTGTCAAAATATATAAAAGCAAATTCTACAACAAAGTCTCTTTTAACAACAACATGAAAAAAAAAAATGAAAAATAATTGTGATTCCAAGAATTTAAAATTCATTATTTTCTTTATAAATTTCTAATATCAAAATCTTAACCAGCAAGAAAAATCTCTACTGAAAATCAGAAACATTTTCAAAAATCATTGAAACGACATTTTGGGGAAAGGAAGAAAAAAAAAAATAAGCAAAAATGAAAAAAAAAAACAGAAACAAAAGAAAAATAAAAGGAACCAAAATAAAAAAGGTAAATTTTGTGAAAATTTGAACTCCATCAGCAGAATTTTAACCCATCAGTTATAAATTATTTACAGCTTAGGATGAAAGGAGTACAAGCATATAATAACTTTAAACTTTTGGTCACGTAAATTGTTTTAACTGAAATTAGTCGTTTCATATATAAAAGTCATTCAAATACTTCTCATTCCCTTATTCATATATACAATCCCTTTAATTCTTCTTCTTCTTCTTCTTCTTCTTCTTATTTATACTCTCACCCAAACAATGTTCCTTTTTTTTTTTTTTCATCATCTTTTTCTGTTAATAATGAAGACAAACTGTAAATAAATGCGTTTATATATGTAGAGTTTTGCATACACAAGAACCAAAAAAAAACAAAAACAAACAAAAACAAACAAACAAAAAATATAACACCAAAAAATAAAAAAAAAAAGAACCATCATCACTTTAATATACAGCAACGTCAATTATTCCGGCATAAATAAGACACACACACACACACACTCACACATTTCTATATAGATATCTTCACGTACTCAGCTTCACATATATACTGGTGGAGGAAAAAAAAATAACAACAACAACAACAACACGAGGAAAAAAAAACAAACCCCTTTCTAATAATTGAAAATCACATAAAACAGTGAAACCCTTCTTTGATCCCCATTTTAATTTTATATTTATATATATTTAGACGTCGTGAGTAAAACCTTTTCAAACACAATTACCGCCGACATATATACACATAAATACACACGTACATGTAACATACTACCATCACCATCCCAATACCCCCACTCTTACACTACATCCTACCATATACAAAATTTTATGTGACTAATTTTCAAACAATTTATTTTGATTTTTGTTCCTGGTGACCAACAACAACATACACCAATAATAATAACAACAAAACAACAACAACCACGATAACGATAACAACAAAAAGTCATGCAGGAAAGAGTAAAATATGAAACCGATTGTGTTTTAGCTTTGAGGAAAAAATTCAAATTTCTAAATTTTTTGTTTATTAAAAAAAAAATGTTTTATTAAAATTTAGAAAAATTAAAACTTCAAACGATTAAATTCAAAAATAATATTGAAATGAAAATCCTGAACATATGATTATTATCTGAAAATAACTTTGCCGTTTCCCGAACAAATATATTAATTTAATTATCTTAACTTATCTCAACATTGGAATTCAATACTATTGAAAAATTAGAAACTCAATAAATATATTATTGACCAATATTATAACATTATTTCCGTTAAAGAAAATAAAATGAAAATTAAATGAAAATCAAATGAAAATGGTTTAGAACAATGATTTGTTTACGCATTATGCTATCTGTTGAAGATTGTATTGAAATACATTTATTTTAGTGAAGACAAATATTATTTTCTAGTTCAGAAATGTAATGTAAGATGGAATCAATTCAGCAAATGTTCAGTTCAGTGTCTCTTATTTAAATTTCGTTTTTTGTTTTCGTACAATAAAACAAATAATTAATTATTTAATTATTTCTCCTCTCCAACATCAAAACTCACTTTAGATTTATTTGTTGTAAAAGGAATTCCTTCTTTATACATATCATTATTATTAAAAATTCTTTTATTTCTTGCCATTTTTTTTGTTCGAAAATATTGGATGAAAAATCAAAAAAATAAAGTTGGATAAACTTTATTAAGGTCAATTTAAAAGCTTCTACTAAAATACAGATTTTCGGTTTCTCTAATAAATTCAAGCACGGTACAAAAGAAAATCTCTAAAAAAAATTTTTAATATTCAATTTAATTTAAATTTTGTTTATTTCCGACAGTTCTTCACAACAAAACCGTTTAATCTTATTTGACGAAAAAGAAAAAATTTACAAAAATGTTTAAATTAAAAATTTACATTCAATTTTGATCTGTTTGTTAATTGATTGAATATTTTTTTGCCAACACTTAATTAGAATAATAAAAAAAAATATTTACGTTTTACAAAAATTTGATATAAATCTTTATCTCTCTCTTTCTCTCTCTCTCTCTTTGTATTCCTCACTATACACTTTAAATTTTTCACAGCTGATGCCATTTAGATTTTTATGAAAAATTATTTATAAAAAATTTAGTTAAAAATAATCTTTAGTTGTTTTAGTATAGGAAAATAAAATAAAACAAAATGACTGAATTATTTTTAAAAAATTTTCATCATTGTTGTTGTATTGAAAAGATTTATTTTGAAAACAAGAAAAAAAGGAAAACAAAAGTAAAATGTTTAAAATTCAGAATAAAATATGTAGAAAATATAAAATCAATTTGACCCGATCCAAAATCTTTTACTTTATTGATCATCTGTTACATCTGAGACACATCTGATGAATTCTATACATACAAAATTTAATTACATTTTTTTTTTTAAATGAAAATTTCCTTAGGAATTGTTTCAAATTAGAATCTAAAAAAAACAAAATCCATACATAAATATTTTAAAAGTCAATAAAAATCAATTAAATGATAATCTCTGTTCAAATGTATAAAATCTATATTCACATCAATATACAACGATATAAAAAGAGGACTACATCTACAACAACAGTTACAGTACTAAATACATTTACATTTACAGTTACATTTACTAACTAATAAAAATTGATTAAAGTTTAGATGAGACATTAATATGAAGGTGAAACATTATTTATTTGTAGGTACAAAACCATTACAAACAATCATTATTCAAATAGTTCATCAAATATTCAAAAATAACTTTGAATTTATTCTATTTTCAGTTTTATATAAAAAAAAAAATATCAACAACAATAACAACAACAGCAACAACAATAACAACAACAGCAATAAACTTAATTAAAAACCTAATTGAAATAATATTATTAGAATATGAATTTCAATTTAATATTTTGTTATAATTTTAGTAATGTTAACCTTTAGCTCTTCTCCCCTTTCATCATGACTTCACCCACAAAGAAAAAAAAAAATGAGAAATACAACAACAACAACAACAACAACAAAACCTACTTCAATTAAATTAAGCAAAAAAAAAAAAAGAAAAAAACTTCTCATCTTAATTCTTATGAATATTTATTGTTATTAAATTATATTTACTTAAAAAGATACGACAAAATCAAGACAAGAGAGGAGATAAAAATAAATAAATAAAATAAAATAAAAATGAAAATGAAAATGAAGAAAAAAAATAAAGCAAATGAAATGAAAATAAAAGTCATATGATTATATAACCTCTGAATTATGGAAGAACACAAAAACAAAAACAAAAACAAAAACAAAAAGTAGAAGAAGAAGAAAAAGAATAAAAATGTAAGAATAGATTTGGTGCTAGTCACTCAACTCACATTATCCAAAATTAAAAACAAAAAACAAAAAAACAAAAAATAAAAACAAAACATAAATAATAATTTGTTCATTTTTTTTTTCTTCATTTGTTTCATTTTTTTTATTTATTAAGACAAAAACACAAGAAATTAATCTTAATTCTATTTTATATTTAAAATGAAAAGGAAGAAAAAAAAAATGAAGAAGAATTTATTAGATTTGAAATGAGTAAAAAATTGTATAAATTTTTGATTGTATTAAAATAATCGCGGCATTTTTTTATTTAACTTTTTACATTTTATAGAAACATAATAAAGCAACAAAATAAAAAAATTTAAGCCATAAGAAAAATAAAAAACTGAATCGTTTCATTTTTAGATAAAGAATAAATTCTAAAAATTTATTTGTTTTTTTTTTGTTTGGACACGAAATTTTGCTGATTCTAATTTTCATGCCTTAATTCATGCCTTATAATTATTGCAAGCATTATGTGTGATAATCTGTGATTGTTGTTACTCTGTTTACTAATTTCATTTTAGTTGATTAAATTTATTAGCGTAGTATGTAACTAACATGGTTATTTAAGGCACGGGACCAACTATTTAAATGGAAGCCAAAACAATTTTTCCACGACAAGACCTGAAACCCATCAAAGACTCGGACATGTTTTTATTCGGTGTGTGTTAAGGTAGATTTTATTTTATGTATACAAGGACCATTGGCAGAAGTAGACTCCTTGTTTACGCGAATTAATACAAACATCATCCATCCATCCATTCATCCATTCTTAAAGAAAATATTTAATTAAAATTTAACAATTCACACAGAAATCATTAAAAAAAATAAGATTAAGAAAATCAATTGAATTTATTTCGTTGTTTTCTAAACAACAATCTGATACTTCGATACTTTGAAGTTTCCGAATTATCACGACATCTTTTTATACGCTACAATATATATACCATACACATATACAGTTGTAGTTGTGTTAGTATTTGCATATGCAAACTTTCATAAACAAATAAATAACATTTATGACGAAATATATTTTTTCATTTCGGGTTTTTTGTTACAATCTACAAATATATCCATATACATACACATACATCACACACACACACACATTGCACACATCACACACACATTATAAAATTAGTTTTATAAAAAGATTAGAAGTATTTGTTAAGTACAATGTCCTCATACGAAGATGAAAAAATGCCGGTAAAATAAAATAGAAAAAATAAAATGTAATTTCAGATTATAAACAAGAAAAGTAAATTTACATAAACAATTTTTTTTTTCCCCCGCTGAACCTGTCTAACATGGAAAATGTTGGTCATGAGAAAATTCAAGAAGTTTTGGCCACTTATTATATTTTTGTCCGCTGTATTTTTTGTTTATAAATTTTTATGAAAAGAATTAAATTAAATGTAAATGTAAATAAACAAAAACAAAATAACGAAATAACCAAACAAATCCCATTCCACCATTAATAATTTCACCAAACAACAAAAAAAATTGTTCACCTCCATGGTAAATTTGCTGAAAAGTAAAACGCATTTTCTATTTATCCTTGAATATAAATATTTCTATGTATTGTGTAGTCATGCGTTGTGTGCGTGTATATGTGTTAAAATTTTATCCTTCTCAACATTATTATTTCTATATACATGAACATAGCAATATTTTAATAATAAATATGATAGGAGGAAGAAGAAGAAGAAGAAGAGGTAAATAGGAAACAGAGAAAATCCTAAAAGAACCAGAGGATGAGAATGATGAAGGACTTGCGCATCAGAAAAAATAATAAAAAAAAAATTATTACAATTTCAAACAAACAAAAAAAACAAACAAATAAAGCAACAAACAAACAAACATGCAAACAAAGCAACAAACAAACAAACATGCAAACAAATAAACAAACAAATGAAGAAACAAATAAATAAACAAATGATGAAACAAACAAATAAATAAATTTGCTAGTAAAAATTGAAAAATAAACGGAAACCCAAAATTGAGCCAACCAATCATCAACATCAACATCATCATCATCATCATCATCATTAATCATCATCATCGTTTTATATAAAATAAAAAAATAATTCTCTGTTCACTTTTTCATTTCGACAAAACCGACGCATATTTAGTTCTTCCTAGTCCTCAGTTCTCAGTTATCAAACTGTTGTCAGTGAAACAAGTTGATTTTTCCAACAAATAAAAAACAAATAAAAAATAAAAATTTAAGAAAAACAAAAGCAACAACCAAAAAATAAATTTCAAAAAAAAAAAATTCATCGAACCAAAAAAACAAAAAAAAAAGTGTTTCAATTTTTAATTCAAAGAAATTTATTCAAGATTACAAATTTCAAAAACGTTTCTTTAAAAACGTTAGAAAATTTTCTCAAGTAAATAAAAGAAAAGAAAAGACAAGAAAAACAAAAACACAATGGCTAAAGGAAAGGGATCTTCATCAGCTTCAAATGTTACAACAGCAGCTGCAACTGAGGTAAATTTAATTTTTAATTTTTTTTTTTCTTACATAATTTTTAATTTGTGTGCAAAATTTTTTTTTTTTTTTATTTAATCGATAAAAAAAAATATTTTATTTTTTCTCTTTTATACAAAAAAAAAAGGTAAAAAAAAAAAAGCACACACAAAAACTTAACAAACAAACAAACAATTAAATTGTTTTTCATTTTTTTTTTTTTGTGTTTGTTCGGGGAAAAAAAAATTCTTACCTTGAAATCGTATTTTTCTAACTTTCAATTTTTATTCTGTTTTTTTTTTTTTTTTTTTCTGTTGATCGATAAATTTTTGTTTTTTCTTTTTTTTTTCATATGAAAAAATTGTGAGCGTAAAAGAGAAAGTATGATATTTTTCGTTTTTTTTTTGTTAAGAGGGTGAAAGGGGAAAAAAGATGGAAAACATCCAGATAGTTCTTTTTGAGTAAAATGCGACGTTGAAATAGAAATTTTTTATATAATGTATGTATGCTTGGGTGTGTTTGTATATATGTATGCATGTATGTATATATAAATGTATAGATGTGGGTTGAATGGGTTGACTATATAGGTGATGAGGTAAACTGAAGCTGGATGTTATACTTTGTGGGTATATTAAAGGAGGAAAAAAAAAAGTTTATACGGAAACAATAATTGATTATTATGAAATAAAAGTAAAAGTGTTTTTTTTTTCTTCTTTTCTTCTTTTTAACCTTTCATCCCCAACCCCAAACTAACAACTTACAAGTCTACAAACACACAAATTTTTTCTTTACTTTCACTCTTTTTTCCAAATTGTTCTTCTCCTACTTTTTGTTTTTTGTTTTGGGACTTTTTTTTAGGTTTTTCTTTCCTCTATTTCTATTAATATTGTTTTGTAGTTTTAAGTGATAAAAAAATAAATGGTAAAAAAAAAAACACAAACAAACAAACAAACAAACAGACTATGCAACAATATGAGTATTTTTTATATATACGCTATGCGTATTATGAGTGTGTGTGTGTGTGTGTGTGTATGATGTATGCATGCATACTTTATTTGTATGGTATGTTTTTGTTTTGACCTTGGATGTTAGAGCTTCAATAACAAAAATTCAATACTTTATATTTTTATTTTTTTATTTTTTGGTTGCTACTTTTTTTTTCTTCTTCTTCTTCTTTTTCTATTAGAAAATGTATTTTTAGGTGCATACACACACACACACACACACACACGCATACGTATAAACATAATATATAAGTTAGAGAGAATTTAAGGCATTATGATGATTGAAAGAAACATATTATTGTATGTAAGAGTTTTATGATGATGATGATGATGATGATGATGATATAATAACGAAGGGGAGGTCAATATCCCAAAACAACTACGCGTTTTGTTTTTATCTTCTATACATTTATTTATTTTGAAATTTTTCCTTTAAATCGACCATTTTGAAAAACAAAAAAAAATCTCTTCTGTTTGGTTTTTTTCGTTTTTATTATTTTTGGCAGTCACACAGATAATAATCTGATTTAAACTGAATTTTTATTTAAATTTAATAATTTGAATTTTTTTTTTTCTTCTTGTTTATTTTTTCATGTCGAATTTTTTGCGATTTTTTTTGTTTTTTCAAAGAAGAATAAAAAAAAAAAAAACGCCGATCGTAAATATTTATACTTTCGTTATAGAATTTCACATTTATTTATAAAATGTGATTCATCATCCAGATAAAAATATGAGAGAACAGGCCATAAATCTTATCATTCAAAAATTGTCTTCCTGCATTTTTATATTACACCATGATAGTCCGAATTGAATTTTGTTAATTCAATAAAAAAAAAAATTGATAATCCGAATTTTTTGTTTTTTTTTTATTTCTTAAAACGAAATTCCGTATAAATTCCAATAATATTTATCTTAAAAAGTTTCTTATGTGTGACAGATTGAATTTCCATTAGAATTTTTCACAGAATTAATTGAATTTAAATTAAATTAGTAAATTCGGTTTAACGCAAGTAACAAGAATTTTTATTTTCTCTAGAAATTTTGCGTCGTAATATTTTCTTTCAAGTTAAAATTTCCCTTAACATTTCATAAATGAATTTCTAGAATAATTAAATTTTGGTGATAAATGACTGGCATTACATAAGGTTTTTTTTCTCTCTCTTTCTAATTTATTTTATGTTTTTTTTCTTTCTTTTTTTTATTTAATTTAAAAAACGAAAAAAATTAAAGAAATAAAATAAATGAAGACGCGAATATAGAGGTGACCGTAATAATGTATTTTTATAACAATATCAAGGATTTTTTTTTTGTGTGTCTTCAACACAGAGCGTCACCCTTTTTCAACATTCACTCCCCACCACCCCACCACCCCTCTACTCTATCTATCTCATCACAAATATATTCGTACTAATAATAAAAATAAAAATTTATTTTTCTCTATTTTCATTTTTTTTTTTGTTTTACAATTTTCATTTTAAAATGAAATGATTTTTGCTTTTCTTTAGTTTGTCACATTAATTAGTTATGATTTAAAGTAATTTTCGTGTTCCTTTATTTTCTAATTTTGTTTTTCTTTTCCCTTTTTCTCTCAACGTAATAAAAAAAGTAAAAGTTTATTCCAAATTTTTTTGTTTGTAAAAGTGCAAAAAAGAAAAAAAAGTTGTGTAATAAAGTTTATATTTTGTTTGTTTTGTTTGTTATTGAAACAAGAGAAGAAAAAAAAAAAAAGAAAGAGAAAAAAATCAAAATAAAAAGAAGAAAAAAAAAGTTAATGGCGGCTGGAACCGGAAGTTTAGTTAAATTCTCTTTATCAATTGCGTCGTCATTTCATTCAATTCTTCTTTATATAATTTCTTTACCAGTACAAAGGTAAATTCATGACATTTAAAATCATAGAATAAATTCTTTAAATTTGTAAATTATTTCAAGCAAGAGAAAGAAAAAAAAAAATTCAGAAATTTCTACAATTTTTTATTACGTTTTAAAATAAATCTAAAAGGGGAAAAATATCGGAAATTGATTTGATAATCAGAATTTAGAATATTCAATGTTAGAATTTTGACTTTGAATCTATAACAGAAAAGTAACAACAGAAAAGTAACAACAACAAATGAAAAGTTTCTGCGTAGTTTATCAAATTGTATTAAGAGAAAGGTACATTTGTTATATACAACCCCCCACCTCTAAATAATAATGTGAAAGGCCATCAGATTTTGCCTTATAAAATTAACTCAACCCTACGAATCGAACCAAAAATCAATGAATTATGAATAATTACAAAAGTGACTATCTATGTATGTTCATGTGTGTGTGTATGTATGTGTATGTGTGTATGTAGGGTCTAATATATCTGTTTGAAAATTATCTTATTAAATATTTAACCCTTCAATATTTTATGTTCATTTATATTTTTTTCTGTAATCAATTCATACCAGGCGTCTCCACTTACATGAATTTCTTTCTTTTTTTTTTTTTTTGGTCTTTTCTTTTTTCAATTTGTAATGAAAGTAAATTTTGGTATGACGCCATTTTGATGAATAAAAAAGTAGTAGCAACAATAACAACAACAATAACAATAACAATAGCAACAAATCAAAATAACAAACAAAATAACCTTGGAATATAAAAATTATTGGAAGATTATGTAAATTTTTTTATGTTTAGACAACTAGAAAAAAAAAAAACACACAGATAAAAAGAAGATGGGTAGGAAAGAAAGAAAGAAAGAAAGAGAGAAAAAGAAGATGCGGGTTATAGAAACACAAGAAAAAAAATCCATATTTACTCAAAGGATAATATTCTAGAAGAAAACAGAAATTTCACTTTTACATAATTTTTTTTTTTTATGATTTATGAAAATATGAAAATGGATGAATAATTTCCCAATATCTTTTTTTTCTTTTTTTTTTTTTTTTTTGGTAATTGGTTGACCAATTTTATAAAAAATAAATTTGATTTATGAAAATAAAAATTGAAAAGGGATTCATAATTTTGAACCAAATTTTGTTTAATTTTTTTTTTGTTTTGTGGCAATGACATTTTTTTTTTTTTGTGTTTAAGTTTACAAGATTCAGCAATCGAGTTCTAAGTCATTGTCAATAATTGGATCTTTAATTTTAAGTTAGTGATTGTACCGTTTGAGGGGGGGGGGGGGGGGTTCTTGTTTTCGGTTAATATTTTCATAATGACGTTTGCATTAACCGAAACCATAATTTATTTTTATTTATGGTTTTTTTTTTGTCGTACATTAAATTACTGATTATTTTTTATTTGATTTATTTCTTTTTCTAAGGAGTCTCAAATAAATTGCATTATCACCCTACATTTTATTTAGAAATAAAATTTATTTCTTTTTACTTTTTATTTAGTCAGAATTTATATAAAACGAACAAAAATAAAAGTTGGAATCGTTTTATTTTCATTTTTATTAATTTTGTGTCATTTAGCACAAAAACTAACAAAAATTTATTATTTCTTTCAATAAAAGACAATTTATATTTTGTCATTGTCAATAATTGTCAGGTCAAAGAGTCAAACTATTTTTGTTTTGTTTATTTCTTAAATGTTCGTGTTTGAGAAAGAATATTTTTCTAAGCGATATCACAAGTCACGTACAAATTTAGTGTTTGTTTGCGTGTCATTTTATATGTCATATCATATACATTGATAGTATTACCAGATTGAATTCTTTCCTATTGTTTGAAATCGTCATAAATTTCTTTAAAAAAAAAAAAATATAATAACAAATGAAGGTAAATAAAAGCTAAATAAATAACTTTTATTTATATTTGTAACAGAAAAAAGGTGGTAGTGGAGCCACAGCCGATGCAGCAAAACCCGCAGCAGTTGACGCAAAGCCTGCTGGAAAAGGAGGAAAAGGAGGCAAGAAAGGTAAAAATAAATGAAAAACAAATGAAAAATATTAAATTTTAGGAAAATTTAAAATAAATTTTTGAATTACTTTAATTTCTTTTTTTGTCTTTCTCTCTTCACAGGTGGTAAAAAGTAGTGATGAATTTTATGCTCATCTTACAGCCATACAATAAAATTCTACTTATAAAATTAATATTAAATTAAAAAAAAAAAAAAAATATATAAAAAAAAAAAAAAAGTAAAAATAAAATTCAAATCAAATCAAATTAAATAAAAAATGACAAGAAAAAGCTCTAATTTTTTTCCATAAAAAAAAAAAGAAAAAGAAAAGTTCTTAAAAATAAAAATCTCTTCAACCAACAACAACAACAACAACAACAACAAATTGAAGGAGAAACAACCAACAAAAAAATAAATGTTTAAAAAAGAAAAAACAAAAATAAAAGGCTACAAAAAAAAAAAACAAAAAAAAAACAAAACAAAACCAAAAATAAAAAACAAACAAAAAAAAAAAACTTAACCGAATTTAAAATTTGAAACAAGAAAAAGAAACATATTTTTTGACTTTTGAGCTTTCTCTTTTTTATATTGTATAAGAAAAATCTTTTTATTAATTAATTAATTAATTTTCTTAAAGAAAAAAAAAAAAACTAAAATTAAAATTATGAATTATGAATTAATAATTAATTTTTCTCAATTTTTTTTTTCTTTTTTCGTTTTTGTTTTTGTTTTTTGAACCAACAGAAAAAAAAAAAAAACATTCAATTCTCAAAATCCAATCAAAACAAACAAAAAAAAAAAGAAAATTAAAAATTTTAATGTGAATGAAAATAATTAAAGAAAATGTTTAAGGACATACAATAGAATTTTCTTGATAAATTTTAATTAATTATTTTAATCAATAATAAATGAAAAGAAAAAAAGAAAAAAAAAAAAAAAGGAGTAAAAATAATTATAAATTTGTAATTTTATAATTTTTCTTTTGTTTTTTTTTTCTTGATTTGTTTAAATAAGTTTTTTTTTTTTTTGTAACTTTTTAAGAAATTAATTTAAAATTTTCTATATAAATTTTTCTATTTCAAAACACGTTTTCCTGTTTTTTTTCTATATTACATTTTTTTTTTATTCTTCCAATTTTTTTTGTCATTTTTCTTTCTTTTTTTTCACGTTTTCTAATTTCCTCTTTTGTATTTTTTTTGTTTTTTTTATTTAACTTAAATAGTTTTTATTAATTTAAGGATATTTATGTAAATATAAGAATGGAAAATATATTATGGAAATTAAACTATGATATAAATAAATTACGTTTGTTTTCCTTTTCATTTTCATTTTCATTTTTTCATTTTCCTTTTCATTCTCCACTATTTGACCAACATTTTTTTTTGTTTTTAATAATTCCCAGTATGAAACAAAAAAAATTCACGCAACAGTTTGGCTTTTTAATTAACGTTTGACATTTCAAAATTTTGTGCTTGACGGGATTAAAGTGTATTGTGAGTGTTAATTGAATCACTTAAAAACAAATACAACATTGGTGCTGTACTATACGTAAGTAAGAATTAGGTAAGTAATAATAATCTACAAATACTAATTAACGTGATAATTACGATAATTTATCTGTACTTGTAATCAATGAATAGACTAATCACCTCGTAAACGATCATATTTTTAAATTGTATCTTAGACTAAGTAAGACAATCAATAATTAATGATTAAATATCGGAATTGCAAGTCTTACATGTTGATAAATGTTTGATGAATGGCAAGGAAGAAAATCAATAATTGATGTTTACAAATTTTTAAATTGGTTTAAATAGTTAAAGGTTCGTATGATGACTGACTGACTATTCTACATAATTTTTTGTAATTCATTTCATTCTTTACATTCCTAATTATTTCACTATTCATTATTTAATCGAACAAGTAAATTAATTTCGTAAACAGCATGCATCAATTCTAATTATGTAAGTTTTAGTATTTAACAATTTAACAAATGGTGAAAGAAAAAAAACCCACAAATAAAATATTTATGTGATTTAATTTTAGTAATGTTATAATGGAATTTAATTCTACACTTTTTTATATTATGGTGTTTTAAGTGATTTTGTTTCATTATTTTATTATGATTATCAATCTAAATTCTAAACTAAATTCACCACAAAAAACAAAAAAAACAAAACAAAACAAAACAAACATGATTAATTGTGTTGAATAATAATTAAATTTACCTTTTTTTTTTCTTCAAATTTCATTTTTTTCAATCATAATAAAAATTTAAAAATTAAAATTAAATTTATTAATGGCAACTTTTATTACAAATTTTTTTCTTCCTAACGTTAAACATTCATACAGGTGATAATAATAAAATTACAAACAAAAGGAAAGGCAACAACAAAAAAAAAACAAACGGAGAGAATAAATTGGGAGTCATTATTGAATATTTCAATTTGGGGATTTTATAAAATGAAAATATAAAAACGAATATTTTTTTTAGTTTCATTTAATCAGAATACAATTTTTAATAATACAATTTACAAATAACATAATTATTAAAGAATTAAACAAAGTAAGAACAGAAATAACAGAATAATAGAATAATATTTTAATTAAATTTAAATCATTCTTGGGATAAATTTCTTCTTTTTTTTTTTGTAAAAACATTTTTTTTTCCATTACTGAACAAAATAATAAAAATCAATTTATGACAAAAAATTAAACAATTAACTTTATGGTGAATGGAACTTTTCTTCTTATAAATAATTAATGTAAATAAAATAAATTATTAATTAAAATTAAAATATTTAAGCATAAAATTTGTACCAGATTTTACATTGTGTGCATAATTTTGTGTTGCTGATGATGATGATGTGGATGCCTGTTGTGGTACCAATTTTTTTTCAGTTGACTTTTTAGATTTCATTGGCTGATACGACAAACATAAAACAGAAAATTAGATTCAATTAATTTTAATTGTTTTCAAATTAACCTAAAAAAAATAAAAATAAAATCATAAACACGCCCAAATTTGTAGTCAGATTAATTCATTCTATAAAGTTAGATTTCTATTTTTGTCAATCAATTTATTAACACAAAAAAAAAAAACAGAACAATAAAAAAAGCAGAAAGAAAATAGTTTATGAATTAAGAAAGTTTGTAGTACTTTTACAATCATCAACACTAGAATTCAATGGTGATTGTTTAAATCAAAGTTTCATAAAAGTTTTAGCTTTATTGTTGTTGAGAGAACAAAATAACAATTATTTGAAGAAAAAAAAAACAAAAGCGATCACAATACACTTATTTTATTATCGTCTCATTCCACTAATAACAATTTCTTGCCTGAGTTAAGTTAATTTTACTTTGATGTTTTGAGTGAAACAACCAAAATAATAAAGAAATTTATTAGCAGAATAACAATTGTTAAGAACACTACTTTTAATAATCGGTAAATTAACCAATAAAAAGAATTTAGTTGAAGTGGTTTAGACAAATGAATTTGAACGATGATTTATAGTCACGATAATTTGAACTGAATAAAATCAAGGCAATTTAAATTACCAAAACGTTCAACCAATCTACAAAAGTATACTGACTACGTTTTTGACCATTGGATTATTAACGTGTTTTGTGTCTTGTATCAACAACTCTATTAATAAGAATCGTTCCTGTTCTTGAATCAGTAAAGTACTACAGTTCTATTGAATTTAATTGGAATTGTGAAATTTTAATGTTTGGAATGATTGCATGGGCATTAGTGATTTTGTACAATAATTAAGAGACATTAACACCAAACACACAAACACACACACAAAAGTCTTACGGCTTATTTTGATGTAATTCATTTATTGTGCTACTAAAAAATATGGGAGCCAAAGAAAAATATAATAAAATAATAAAGTAAAATTCTAGATTTTAAGTAAATTCTCCTTACCTTATCTAAATCAGCGTCTGTAATTTTATTTGGATAACCAGATGTTGTTGAACCAGCTGTAACAATTGGTAACAATGGAAACCAAACAGTTGTTGTTGCATTTGAACTAAGTGATAAAATATTTGGTTCACGTTCTTGTGATGTTGTTGTTTGTACACCCAAAATTGCCGTTAATTGTTCATTATTTGAAATAATGCAACCAAGTTGATGCTAAAAAAAATGGAACACAAAGAAAGACTGTCATCATAAATTCGTCTTAAATGAATAGAAATAAAAAAAATAGAAACTTACTTGCATTCTTTGTCCTGACTTTTTAACATTTAAATTTAAATATTTAAAAAATAATTCAAAATCAAATGGATCAACAAATGATTTAAATATATTTGATAATGTTTGAATAGATTCAGCTAATTGTTTATTTTCTCTTGATACCAGTACTAAACTTATAAATTTAACATCAAAATAATATTGTAATGATGTATTTTGATTTGTTTTCACAAATTGATTATCAGATAAATTTTTATAATATGAATAAAGTTCATTTATTATTTTATCATCAAGTAAAATTGTAACTGATTTTGGTAATGTATGTGATACAATTTTATTCAATTCACGACAAATTGAATGTAAATATTCTTGTAAAAAGAAACTTGGTTGCGATGGTACACGTATTGATGATTGAACTGAATTTTCTTGTTCATCTTTTTCTTCAATATTTATTACTTCCCAATTCTGTAAAAAATAAAAGCAAAACAAAAGATAAATTAAAGATTATTTGAATTATTTTACGTCAGAAAAAATTTAAATTTCTAATTTTAATAATTTAATACATTCAGAACAACTTTTGGCTCCAAATAACAAACGTGATGCTTAAAGAATATGTAAGATAAGTTAAGAAACTGTGCAAAGCATTTCAAAACTTTCAAGAACATTCAACCAATTAGATTTTGAATTTTAAAAATCAAATTTGAAATGACTGACCGAAATTTTATATAAGTCGTCAATTTTGATTTAAAATAATTAAATAAATAAATTACCGGAAATTCCTGAAGTAACATATTCAAATCAACATCATCGTAGAAAACTGAATCAACATTAAATTCAGTAACCCAAAGTTTCCAAAATCTTAAACTTTCATCTTCTAATAATTTTGAAATATTATCCCAATATTCTGATTGTTTTTGTTGTTGGCCATAATTCCATGTTGACGATAACATATTTTGTGATAAACACAATTTAAGATTTGGACATAATTCAGAAATTGCATGTAAAAGACGTGCAAGTAAAATGTAATTAAATGAATTTTCCTTAAATTTAATTGATTTAATTTTTGTGATTAGTCTAAAAATAGAATAAATTAAAGTAAAAAGCAGATTAATAAATGAATAAATAGAATAACTAACTCAGTAACACTTTCACGACTTGTTCCCCTAAAAAATTCAACCATTACTGTTTTCTCTTGAATTTCATTTTCATTTTTCTTTGTTAACGAATCATTTTCATTATTTAAATATAAATTAAAATCAGTATATAATATTTCTAAACGTTTATCTAATGAATCACATAGAAAAACAATTGACGGTATATAACCCTTTGTTTTCATTAATAATTTATGTGATTGTTTACAAGGACTTAGTGCTTCCTTCAAACTTCTTGGATTGTCACTTTGTTCTTCAGACCAAATGTAATTTTTAAAATCTGGAAAAAATTAACACAAACATTTCTTAAATTAAATAAAAAACAAAAGAAAAGAAAAATTATTGTTACCTTTTGTTTTTTTCTCATTTGCTAAAAGATTCTCAACATCAGTATTTGTTTGTTCCAGTGATGTTTGCCATGAATTTTTAACAATATTTTTAACACATTGAACGACCAATGGCTGATAACAGAATTGATACAAATCTAAATTAATTGGCAAAAATAATTTCTCACAAATTATTGACCAATTCTCTGGTTTCTCTGTAAAGTTTTGTAAGAAAATTAATTTTTAAAATCGTTTTTATTATTAAACGTAACTACCTGACTGTTTTGCTTGCAGTCGAATATCTTGAATTGTTTTAACTGAAGTAATTAAATCAATTAAAAGTTTTAATTGATTTTTTGCAACAACTTCAATATAGTTAAGCCATGAATTAACTGTTGATTTTATAATCTCTGATTTTAATGGTATAACACTGACTGACGGCCTAAAACAAACAAAGAAATATAGGAAATTAATTAGTAAGCATTGCATATTCTAATCATTCAAACAATATAATTAATCATTTATAAATTTTGATAAACCTAATTTACTGAAAATTTTGGTAAATTGTGTTTTAAACTAAATTGAAAGTCACAAATCTATTCTATTTTATTTTACACTCTAAACAAATAAACGGAACGATAAATCAAATAGTTCATAATGAATTGAAGTTCATTGACACAAACTCATTTACAGTACTTTGCCTTCTATTTATTTTTAAAATAACAAAAATATATTTAGTAAAATTGAGATGCAGCCAAATTTTAATATTTATTTTCTGTTATTAATATACATAATAATAACATAATGTGGCCGAGTGAATAACACAATTAGCATTAAATTCGAAACTACTAAAGAGTTATAATCTGCCAAATAAGTTTCATTATTCAAAATACAGTATAACAAATAATTAGACTATGCTCAAAAAGAAATTCATTAAAAAACGTATTTGTTGATTGGTCTACCGAAATGGTTAATCAAATACGGTTAATACTTACTTAAATTTTGATATAATATCTGGTAATATTCCAATCATAACAGAGTCCATTTCTGATTCTAAAAATGAAATAGTTGACTTTGAATTATCATTTGTTAATAGTTTCAACTCTGTCATTAATTGTCCTTCACCCGTTCCATTGTCAATAAAATTTTCATACAATAAACAAACAGTTTGATTTAATATTCTAAGACTTGAAAGTATTTTATCTTTAACTTTAATATGCTCTGTTTCACTTTCACCCAAACTATTCATAAATGCTTTACCACGAAGTTGAACTAATGTTGATAAAACTTTTTCCATTTGACATTGTTCTAAAAGCATTAAACTGGCTAAACATTTAGATGATGTCTGAAATTAAAGATAGAAAATAATATTAACTTTAAATTAAATTCGTCAAATCGAATATCTTACCTCCGTAGATAAATCTTCACGTTCTAATGTTTCAAGACAAGCCTGTTTTATTGTGAAAAAGAATGAACTTAAAATATCCCATTGTTTTTTTGCAACTGGCAATTTTCTAATAACAATATTGTTTGAATCCAATTGTAAACCTAAAAACAATGAAATTATCAAATTGTGAATTAAAAGAATTTTCATCTTAGAATAATCAATTGGCAAGATGAATTTTTTGTTCGAAATTTGCATAATAAGAATTAATGTGTAAAGTTAAATTTACCTGTACTGATGTGTCTTGAAAATATAAACAATTGTGTAGCAACAAAGAAGTCTTCATCATCAATACAAGTCCAAATTAACTCTGGCAAAATTGTTAGCAGTTTAACTTGTACTACAGTACTATAAAATTTATTATTAGCGGTTCTGTTTAATTTATCTTTATGGTCTAGCTCTGTATTAAAACCAATTAATTGTTGATCATTCAAACTAATGCAAGATTCTGTAATATTTTGTATTTGATTTACAATAGATGCAGACGTCTGTTTCATTGTTGCAATTGTGTCTGCTGCCATTATCAAATCACGATAACGTTCACTATAATTAAAAAAGCAATTGTATTGCTGCTTACGAAATATTTTCATAAATAAAAGAAATATAGACAGAGTTTACTCACCCAACCATCGTTCGTAAATCTTCTTTTTTCTTTTCAATTTCATCTTGAAGAATTTTATGAATTTCCAAAATTTTGGGAACACTATACTGTTCAAAAATTGCATCTGGTTTATCTTCAATATTAAAAGACATTATTCACTGCAGTCCAAAAAATGTTAAACAACTAAATAAAGAATTACAGAAGAGTACATAAATTGAATAATAACTAATATAGTTCGGTTTTATTTTTTTGGAAATAATAATATTCAGAAAATTATAATAAATTGAATGTTCATAAATGATCAAATAAACTTTTAACTTTAATCATAATTAAGTAGTGTAAAATGAAAAAAGAATTAAAAAAAATTACTTTTTTTGTTTTGATGACGTTTATGGTTCTTTATACATTGAACTGAAAAACAAAAACATTGCTAATTTTTGACAGACTGAAAAATGATTAAACTTTTGGTCGTTGTAAGTCAATTTGGCGTGTTTGTTTTGAGTTACATCATGAACACAGAAATTGAAGTATTATAAATAGCTAAGACTCATACCCCATTTTGTCAGCAAACAGCAATAATTTTGTTCAATTATATAAATTAATTAATTAAATTAAGTAGAAATTGCAAAATGAACCTTTGGAAATTTAATATAAATAAATACTTCTAAATTATTGAATCATTTTATTGAATAAAATATAAAAAATATCAATTTCACCCTTCTATTTGATTTTGTATTTTAATATTGAATGGACCATAGAATATTATTATGGTCAAACAATATTATTATAAATGAATTTAATTTTGGTCAGAAAATGGACAAAACAATTAAACAAAAAAAAATGAGCATAAAACAAAAAATGTTATTAAATTCGAATCAATTGAATATTTTGAATACGTTCGATTATATTGTTTGAAATAAAAGACAAAAGCTTAATAAATGGATAACATTAAAAAATTATTGATTTGATTTTGAAGTTATAAGTTTTCTTTTTTCAATTAAAAGGAAATAAAATTTTTCTTTCAATTTTCATCATAGAAATAGAAATCCATATTTAAATCCTTTGAACAAAAAATTTGATTTAAAGGTTTCGAACAAATACCGACCTAACCCTTTCGTGGTCGGTAAATTTAAAAAAAAATGTCTATAATCTCCTTTTAACAATAACACAATTTTGTCTCGTTTATTTCCATAAAAAAAGAAACATCGGAGACAATTTTTAAAATTTTCAAATTAAATATTTTCTTCTTTAACTTTCATTTTATGATTTTCCTTTGAAAATTATTTTATTTTGTCTGTCATGTACACACACTTACAGAATATACATTACACACATATAAACGTACACATATATACACACACACACACACATATGTTGATGATACAGAAATAATATTTAAAATATTTATCAACTGAAAAAATATAAAATTCCGATAACCTTTCGCTATTCAATTTTTAACCCCCTTTTGAAATTTCGATAAGCGCAACAATATTTTTATTTTTCTTCTTTTTCTTTTTCTTCTTCTTTTTTTTTTTACTTTTCTAGAAATAAATTATTATATTAAAAATATTAAAATATATTTGAAAAATAAAAGAAGAAGAAGAAGAAAAGATGAAGAAAGACGAAATAAAAGATGGAATTTATTATCAAAGTTTTCTTATTTTTTCTTCAGTTTTTTTTTTGGTTTGTTTTTTTTTTTGTTTGAAAAGAATTTTAATTTTTTGTTTAACAAAATTACAGAAATTTGTTTCTTTATCGTTCTGGATTTTTTTTTTTTTTTTTTGTTCAAAACAAGACGATTTGTTTGTTTTGTTTTTTAATTAACAAAAAAAAAAAAACTATGTCTGATTATGTCGGTCACAAATTTTATTTTTAATTTTAATTCTTAGAATAAAATAATAATGAATTAATTAGAATTAGAATGGAATCTGTAATTAGTTAATTTTTATTCTCAATAAAATGTTTTAAACAAATCCGTATAAAAAACAGCAAAGGAAAATGTAAACATATTTCCTTTGTACATTATTTTGCAAACAAGATGAATTTTCATTCAATTTCATAAAATATTTTTTATTATTGGGCAATCGTTTAGGAACTTAAAATAAATTGCCATGAGTTTTTTTTTTTTGATAAAGAACTTTAATGTAAGTGATGGAATTTGTATCTTATTGATTTTTTTATTTCTTAAATATTAAATTAGAAAAAAATCACTTTATTTCGGGTAGACTTACGTGAAGTTAGCTGAAGATAGATGGTTGACTTATATTCTTGTTTCTTGCAGTTTTTCAACAATATTAAACGTTCGATTCATTCTAGAAATATTTATGTCAAGTTTCACAAAAGTCTATTAAAGAAGAGTGAAAGAGAAAATAATTTAAGAAAGAGACAAATGTTTACTTAGTTTACTTCAAAATGTTTTGTGAAACTGGACATTAAAACTTTTTACTTTTATTAATTTTCTTTATTCAAATGTTCGAGAAAATCGTGTTGGAATTCTAATATTTAAAGGTGCGTTTGTTTGTGTTGTTTTTTTTGTTGTTGTTGTTCTTTATCGACTGTATAGATTAGAGTAGAGTTTTTATTTTTAACCTGGGAAACAATAACAAATTTTCCACACCCAAAAGTTCATATGAAAGCTTTCAGAAGAATACAACCAAAATGTAAAATGTTAATCATTACAAATTTTCTTTAATCGCTTTTGATTGTGAACAATTTTAATCAATCCAACTTTTTTTATATTTGGTTAAATTAATAGAAGCTGCAGCAATTTTTATCCTAGAATAAACAATACAATTGAAATACGTTTCTGCCAGGGATAAAACTTACGTTTGATTAGGTCAACTTTTGTTCCAATTAAATTCAAATTTCTATCACAAAAGAAAAAATATTTATTTGTTTATGCAAAACAAAAAATTCCATTTATTAAAAGTGTGTTCTGGTTCACAGGAAAATAAAGACGAAACAAAAAAAAAATAAATATTGCACAATCTTGTTGTTGTTCTTGTTTGATTGTTTGTTTGTAGAAAAATAAAATAATAATAATTTACAATACTGATTGGTGTGTAAGCTGTAATGTACCAAAAACTTTAAAAAGTAACAGAGAAAAAGATCATCAATAAAAAAATATAATTGAACAAACAAAATAAACAATTTATACAAAAAAAAAAAAAAAAGAAGAAGAAGAAAAAGAAGAAGAAGAAGAAGAAGAAGATGTAGAAAAACGTACACACAAGTAAAGTATAAGAAAAGAAAAAAAAAATTGTATCTCGTCATAACAATGATTATTATTATTAATAAATGTACAAAAGTCAATTTATATTCATTCACACTTTATTCTTTAACTAGCACTTAATCAATATATTCACCCATTATTCTAAGTCTAAAACCTTCTTTCTATATATTATAAGAAAACATCCAAACAAAACCAACAAAAACAAAAAAAAAAAACAGAAACAGCAAAATAGCAACAACAAACAAAATCTAAGAGAAGAAAAAGAAAACATCAACTATTCGACTTGTTCCTTTTTTTTTTTTCTTCTTATTTTTTATTAATAAATATGAACACACACATAAGTCACACACACACACACACACACATACACACAAACAGCACAAACAACAAATATGTCCAGTAATCATAACTTTTTTTTTATTTTTTTTGGTTACTTCTATTTTTCATTTGTTTTTGATTAATGTTCCTTGGCATAGTTGTAACAATAAACCAAACACGTCTGAAGCGTGATGAAGTTTGGTGGTCCATTCTAGAGAAAAAAAATATATAAAATAATAATAATAACAACAACAACAACAACAACAACAACAACAACAACAACAACGAACAGAAGTAACAACAACAAAATTATGTATTTAAAAGAAAAGATAAAAAAAAAAAAAGAATCTGTGTAAAAATTTACAAAAGTACAGGAAAAAAAAACTGTACTGAACAATCATTATTTGTTATTCTTCATATTCTTCGTCAAAATCATAATCATCATCACCATCATCATCATCATCATCATCATCCACATAATCAATATCATCATCAACAAGATATACACAAAACATCATCTGGTAACTCCCAAATATTTTACAATTGTCTTCTTATGGTTTGAAAATAACTTTAGTTAATGGAGAGTAAGGTCTGGATTGTTAGCTTGGAAAAACGTCCAAAACATGACTTTGTAAGAAATTATTAATTTTTTTTATTTTTTTCTATTAAAATATGTTCAATCAAAAAGATAACAAAAACAAAAATCTACACACAAAAAGAGAAAGAGAGAAAGAGAGAGAGAGAGAGAGAAAGAGAAAAGTTTATTTGTTTTTCTTTACATGATTATAATATTTTTTTTCTGAACCATCCAAGTTGGATGAACCAACTGAATCTATTCTTGAAATTCAGCTGACACTCTTCAAAGGTGTGGTTCCTTTTATAGATTTTTGTTTTGGTTTTTTCTTATGTTAAATTTTTGTTCTTTTATCTTGTTTCATTTCTTCTTTCTTACTTTTTTGTTGTTGTAAAAGGAAAGTGAAACGAAATCAATTAATTATTATTGTTTGTGATTTAGGAAGATTAAATGGAATGAACAGGAAATGCAAATTATTCATTCATTCAATTTTTTTTTTTCATATAAAGTTTACTATTTTTGAAAAGTCAAAGTTCTCACAGTGACTCCTATAATAGACTTTTTTTTTCTAGAAACAAAGAAACTTTTTTTTTGTTCAAATTCCCTAGAAGAAGAAGTTAATAAATAATAACAAAGAAGATAAGATTTCTAATCACTTTCAAATTTACTTCAATAACAACTCTGGAAATAAATATAAAAAAGTTGTTGATGGATTCTCCAATGTTTTCAAAAATAAATCACAAAAATGGAAATTCTGATAACGTTATCTGGGGATTTTCTACAAATAAATTTTTATTTTTTTTAATGTAAATTTATTTATAATTATTTTCCATAATTATTTTCTACAAATAAATTTTTATTTTTTTTAATGTAAATTTATTTATAATTATTTTCCATAATTGTCATAATTATCAACATTTGTCGTCGTCATTGGACTCTTTATGATTGTCAGTTTGAAAACATCAAATAATTTGGGTGACATTTAATTCAAAATTAAAACAAATGTTCAAAGTTTAATTAAGGATGAACCATAATTACCTTCTTTATAGAATTTTTCCTAACTGGTCCGTAGATCCGTATAACGAATGCATTGATTTAAGACAATTCACAATTGGTATTCCCATTTAAAAAAAAAAGAAATATAGACAACAGAACAACAACAAATATAAAAATGAACACGATAAACTTCCAATAAAACATTTTAAAAAATCCGAATAAAATTCCACAGTTATATAAGAATAAAATTAAACTTCAATATATGAGTTGCATTTGATTTATAAAACACAAAATAAATGTAAATAAAATTTTAAGGAATTTATAGGAATGGGAAATACCCAAAGAATACTAAAGAATACAACAACAAAAAAACACAACGTCAATTGTTACAATCAAACTAATAAAAATCAAAATCAATCAATTAATCAAGAAATTTATCAAAAACATCTTCTTACCTTTATTATGTTTATTTTATTTCTATATAAAATTTATACAAAATAATTTAAGATTTTTATTCTGTTTGCATTTTCATTCATAATAATGTTACCATTATAACCAACAATGTTTGCTGTAACATCATTAATTTGAGGCTCCCTTCTTTAGAAATCGTCTTTCTCCTTTTTCAATCCTATTTAATATTCTCTAGTCAGCCAGTCAAATTACTAATCTCTCTCTTGTATTATAAGATTTTATTTCTTTTATAGAAAATCTAATGTAACCTTTTTTATTCCCCAATAAATGTAACAAGAATATTTACACAAACATTAAATGTCCATCTTATAACCGTATAATAATAACTAAAGTTCAACAATTTATCTAACTAAATGAGAACAATTTGTGTGACTTGAAAAACATTTATTATAAATTTTTCATTTCTTCTTTTATTCGTTGTTTATTAATGATCCTTTCTATTTTTATTTTGCTAATCGTTTCCTATTTCATATAGATTTAATCGATTAATTTGTGTGACAATTTTTTTCATTGTTGTTGTTGTTTTTGTTGTTATTTATATTTGAACAAAATTAAAATTCTCACGATTTTTAAAATTGAAAGGGAACAAAAAAAAATTCACAACTCATTCATTGAAACCAATCAGTCTTAAATGTTGATTGTAAATTTTGTAGTGTTTTTGGATTTGCATGTGAATGTCAAAAATTATTCTTACACATGGCATGTGTTTTATCGTCTTAAATGGCATCTTCATTATTGATAAGCGTCACAAGAAATTCTCACAAGGAATTATTCCTAACATTTCAACTTGATTCAAATAAAATGTAAAAATAACAAAAATTTTAAATGAAAGTGAATGTTAAAAATTAAAAATTAAATTTAACAAAAAATTACCAAATAATATTTAGAAATTTAGAAAATGTGCCCCATTCACAAACAAACATTATTTTTTTGTTTTTTATAGTGGCAAGTGTCAATTTGCCCCGATACGAAAGAAAAAGAAAAAAATAGTAAAAAGCTTTTATAGATTTTACCAATCATCAGCCATCACATTTTTCACAATCACATTTTGTAAATGGGGAAATGTTTTTTTTTTTTTTATGTATTTGTCTGTAGTTCTTTTTTTATATACAATCAAAGTCAAGGATGTACAATTTTTATTTTATTTATGAAAAAGGGATTTACAAAGACTGGAGCTCTGATCTTAAATTTAATTCCTTCAAGAAATTAGTTTTCTCTACAACTAGAAATTAATTTCATTTGTTAAAATTCACAAAATCAACAAGAAAGATATTTAAGTAAATACAACTAAAATTCTTCCTTCCAACAACCCCCTTCTGCTAAACATTCTTCTAAATTCAGTACGCCCTTTGTAAGTACATTTTGTCTATTTGATTTGAAAATCAAATTGAATTTATTGCTGTAACCAAGTAAGATTTATTAAATGAAAGATATTTTTAGTTGCAATATGTTCAAACTGTATATAAACTTTGTTTGTTATTATTTGTTGTTGTCTTTATATTATGCATATTTATATATATGTTTAGTTGTGTAATACGATCTATACACAAATATCATCAAACAGAATGATATAAATTAATTGTTTTTTTCTTTTTGTGTCATAATCATTTATAATCGTCTGAAATATTATGCATACGCAGAAATATAAAACCATAATTTATAATAAAAGTTTATCATTCATATAAAAATAATAGAAAAACGGACAATTTTACCTGACTTTTCTTTCTTTTTTTTTTTTTATTATAAACTATCACATCCCTTCGTTTGTTTTCTTTTGTTAAAAAAAAAGACACAACAGTTACAATGTAGACAGAGAGACCCGTTGGTCATTTATAGATAACATTTACATTATTATTGTAAGAAGCTAATTTTTTTTAATTC
This sequence comes from Pedicia rivosa, assembly GCA_963082725.1. Taxonomy (NCBI): domain Eukaryota; kingdom Metazoa; phylum Arthropoda; class Insecta; order Diptera; family Pediciidae; genus Pedicia; species Pedicia rivosa. Next base: position 7,204,997 of record OY720153.1, on the reverse strand, counting down.
TGTGAGAAAAATAACAAAATTATGTTCAACCCTAAATTTTACAATTTTCCTAATCGATTTAATGTAAAATTTATTCAATAATTCAAATAATACTTTCTCCGTTTTTGACATTTTTTCTTTCTTTCTTTCTTTAAAACATAAAAGTGCATATGAATAAATAAAGAAATCCTTTTGTTCAAATTTTTCATTTAACATTTAACAGCAACAGCAACAACAACTACAATAACAACATGAACAACAAGAACAACAAAAATGTTTAAAAACCAATTTTTATATTTATGAAAGAATAAAAAGAAAAAAAAAAATCCATTTTCAATTTTTAATAAAAATCTGTCAAAAAGAAAGAAAAATACAAAAATCGATTAGGATTTTGATTAATCGATTCTTTACATTTTTTTTTTTATTTCTATTTTTGACGTGTTTGTTGAGAGAGAGAGAGAAAGAGATTTCTTTTCTGACACATTTCTAATTTCATTTGGATAAAAGTTTAAGTAAAAAGTGGGAAAATACAAAAAAAAAAAATGTATAAAAACATTAAACAACCCCTACAAACATTGAATTGGTATGAAACGGTGTGGGATTCTGTTGCTTGTTGGTCAAATTTGTTATATTTTATGTATTTTTAAGGGAAATTGACAGGGATCATTTAAAACAGTTGCACATAAGATTGACTTCTGTAATGGATTTACAAATTAATTATTTTACTTCCTTCTAGACGTTTTATTATTTCAGATGCTTCAAATTGTTTTGCAAATAATTAAAGGATCTTCTCTTTGTATTTAATAAATTCGTGGAAATGAATACACATTATACCCTTGGTAGATGCAGTATCGATTCAATTAACAAAAATAATGAATAAATAATAAAAATGTGCAGTAGATGAAATTTGTTTGGACTTTAGAAGAGAGATTAAAGTTTTATAGCTTGTCCCATTTGGTTAATTAGGGCGAAAGGCTCATCAGTTTATAAAAACAAAAAAAAATTAATTCAAACTTAACACAAAAGAACAAAAAGAAGAAGAAGAAGAAGAAGAAGTTGAATGTATTTTTAAACTCCTCAACTCATCAAAATTTAATTTTTTTTTCCACAACCAAACATCTGTGGCAAAACAAATTCACTTTATGGTACCTTTTATATAAGAACTTATAAAGGAAGTCTATATTTTCCATTAATTTATACGACGATATGCCATCGCTTTTTAACAAATTAATTATTAACTTTGTGCTGATGAAAATAATGATTATAATGATGATGATTATGATGATCAACATGATGATGTTATTAAGACCAAAAAGATTGAAAGAAAAAGAAAAGCATTTTGAGTTTTTGAATTATTAGGGTGATGATGAGCCGCGTTGGATGGGGATGAATTTGGGTCGAAAACATCAAATTTATTATTGTTTTTCTTTCTTTCTTTTTTGTTTTGTTTTATTTTCTTACTAATAATGTGAAAGATTATAAATTTAAATTCTGTTCATAAAATACCAAAATTTTATACTTATATAATTACACGTACACACACACACACACACATCAAATCCACACTTAAACATACACTTTAAATCTACTTTTTGAAGTTCATTATTTCTGAGTGGTAAGATACACCTGATGTACATGATATGAATTATACTTGATGTCTTAATAATTTAATAAAATTAAAAACAAAAAGAAATTATATTTGATGGTATTATGATGGAAGAAGAAGGCGAGAATTTTGTTATGGAAAATATTCATTAAAATTAAAACGAAAACTATAAAATATTAAGCAAATGTTAGATAGAAGAATTTTTTTAATAATTAAAAAACTCTACAAAATTATTTAGAAAAAAAATTGCAGTACTTTAAAATTAAATTCATGCTTAAATTATTCGAAAAGTTTTAGTTAATTTCTATTCGTGTTGAGAATTTTCTATAAATAAATACAATCAAATATTGTTTCGCAATCCCTAATATTATTCTCAATTTTATCCTTATCCTAATTTTATAAATGTATTTAAGTGCGGATAGGTAATTTAGGTAACTTATTAATGTGTCTTGTCTCGTGTAAGACACCATTATTTTTATCACGCTGAGGTTTGATCGCGGGACTCTGATGAGATTCAAACGTGTTTCCACTTTATATCACAATCACAGCGTGACACATCCTTAGGTTGAATGAAATATTTTTCTACATAATTTCTATTAATTTTTAATTGAATTATTTCAATAATTAAGTCGTCCTTACACATACGTGTTTGTAATAATTTTTAATTGTGCCATTACGTGTTATTGTTTAATGTTTACTGATAATCCATGTAAAATTATTATTCAGTTTATGGAGGTTACAGAATTATAAATTATAAAACACAAAATTATGGCATTAGCATTTTTCCTCTAAATAAATTAATATTTAAAATAATTACAAACATAAAGAATTAATGAATTTAGTTAGTTCAATTGATTATTTCTAGTAAGCTTACAAAAAAAAAAACCTAAAGTTAAATTCATTAAATAAAATTAACTTTAAACTCTTCAATCATTTTAAATCATATTTCTTTGACAGGAACAAAATTCAATATAATATTTTTCTTTCTATTTTTATTCTTTTTATTATTTTCCTTCGTTTTAATTAAAAATAAATTCATATAAGAAATAAACAATTGCATAAGAAAATGAAGAGGAAGAAGAAGAAGAATTAGAATAAGATGTAGTAGAAAAAAAAAGGGTTCAAAAAAATTAAGTTAATTCATCAGCTTAATAATTTTAGTATTTCAAGTGTCATAATTCTTAATTTATAAAAAAAAAAAAATATTGTCATTTCAAGTATCCGCATAAAAAAAAAGAAAAACAGAAAACAAAAAAAATATATAAATCAACAGAAATATTATATTCTTGTTAATTTCATTCGTAAAAATTTCTTAATTCATAATCATGTAACAGATTAACTTATGAGTTAGTCGCAGTGTGGGGGCCAAATGCAAAACCACATGCAATACAAGAAAAAGAAGAAAAAGAAAAGTAAAAAGAAAAAAAAATGTTAAACGAAGAAATTTCATTAATAATATTGCAATAATTGCGATGAAATGATTGAAGATATTTCCATATATATGAATTCATTAAATAAATGCAAACAATGTACAAGAATTAATTTTATTAAACTTCAACTCGGTTAAAAATATTCTACAAAGAAAATGAACCGCTTTCAATTATTTTTAATAAAAAACAAAAGAAAAGAAAAGAAAATGAAAAATTGTAGGACAAATATTCTTAGAATCATAAAATCCAGGAAATGATTTTATAAAGTTTACATCTGCTATTTAGATTCTTTTATTAGAAATGATATTTAAATGATAATTGTCCAATTCTAATTTTAGATTTAAATCCAAAATATTCAAGAGACTCAATAAATTTAAGTCTGTTTGACATTTACTCTAATTCTTTAAAAAGTCAATCAATAGAAAGTTTCAGAAATTAATTAATTTATGATGACAAGATTATTTTGCAGCCACATTACGCGAATATTTGGAATGCAAAAAAGAAAAAGAAAAATCAGATATTACGATACTTAAATTGTTTTTCCCTTCAATAAATATAATTTATTAGGAATTGTACGTCCATATTCTTATTTTTAATATAATAAATTATGTTCAATCAGCACAAGAAATATAATAATGTTTGGCACATCATAAAAATATCCCTTAAAGGCAAACACATGCCTGTTTTTTTTTTGTTTTTGTTTTTGTGATTATATCGCGATAAATTCTATATTATTTTCAAGTTATCTAAGAAACAATGGCAACAATTTAAAGAGCTGAAAAAAAATTTGTATTGAACAACGACGAACTGATCAGAATTGGAGCAGAACAGGTATTTTTTGTGTTATTTTATTGAAGTCACTTTTTAGTAATATCAAAATTCTATTAAAGAATATTTTGTTATTCAACATTTATGACTTTTATAACTTTCAGTTAATTTATTTTCTGGTAGAATTTCCCACTTGTAATTCTTGTCCAGATTAACGTCAGACATTATGAAAATTATGAAAATCTTACACTCAAAATAAAGACTCTCAAAATATTATGATCCTCACAGAACAAAAATACGAATAAAAATCAGTTTGAATTTTCGTATTATGGATGCAAGTGGATCTCTCTTTATGTTTACCTTACACTTTCGACCCTGGTTTTATTTTATAAAAACAAGAAAAAAAAAGAACCATAATATTTCCTTATCGTAGTTCGAATAATTCAAATTTCAATAAATATAATAATATGCAAAAGAAAAGAAAAAAAAAAATTATAGCCACAGCAGGACAATAAAGCACACTAAAAGTCGTGTAAAAAAAAAATCTTGTATACATTCAGTATTGTACCAATATAACCTCCTCTATAAAAGACAAGACAGATACAGAAAAGATCACAATTAATTTATGATTCGTTAAAAAAAAATATAAAGGTGCAACACAAGACAAATTCATATTCAATTTTATTATTATTAAATTTAAACTTTTTATAATGATCAATTGATTTCCAATGAACAAATTCGTGCAAAATATGGCGGTTTTTCCTTTTATATCAGATGTTTTTTATTAAACATTTTTTTTTTTTACTGTTTAATGAATTTTTATGTTTTCTTGTTTCACTTTATAAAAATAACAATAAAATTATTAATTTCACAAAATATAGAAAAATTAGTCTGTAAGTGTTACCAGAATTTTTCAATCTATTTATTCTGTGTATTTGTAGTGAAAGTGTGGGAAACCAAATTAGGTATACATGATTATTGTGTTCTTTCTCTCTTTAATATGGATACGATTTGGGTGGTAAATTTATATTTTTATGTGAATGGACATGCGCCATGTTAAAATGTTATCGTGAATTTTTTGGAAAGTTTTATTTTATTTTGTATAATTTTAACCAACCAAATATCGTCTTGTAGTGAACTTTAAATAATTACATCGTTAAATAATTGTCACCTTTTTTTCTCTAATTGCATGAAGCCTGATTACAAATTCTTGATCCTAATATATTGAGTTTTAGATGAAATTTGATTGGTTTGATGACTTACCACATTCTAATTTAAAGCAAATAATTTAAAGCAAAAAAGTTCATTCCAATCAATCCTATTATTTCTCATTTGTAATGTAATGATAAATTTTCTGATCAACTTTGTTATATTTTTTATTTGTCAAATATAAATTGAATCTATTCTGTAATCTACTCGCATCAATTGTCTAAAAAGTAATATTTATATAGATTTACTTTAGTTATGATGTACTGGTCACTACCAAAAAAAATCATGATTACAGAAAATCATTGTATAAAATTTTATCATAAAATGCAATCAAATATAAATCGATAAATTTTCATGTTTCTAAACGTCTAAATAATTTTAGATGACAAAGTCACAAAAAAAAATATAAATAGCCACACAAACACACACACACACACACACACATATATATAAAAGGTCGATGACTCTGTTGTCTTGTCTTGTCTTGTCTTCATAATAACAATAATAATAATAATAAACAAACGATTAAAATCTATAAAGTAAAGTGAAAAAATAAATAAATAAATAAATAAATATTAAATATTAAAACTCATAAACACATTCATCAATTAATAAATCAAGAAAGATAAACGTAACAAAAGGACAGATTCCAAATTTCAAATAAATAAAAATAATTTAATAAATAATTCGTTAACTTTTATAACAAGGCTCAAAATTTATTAGCGTATCCAATCAGGATTATCTGGTCGGTGATATTGAGAGAGAGAGAGAGAGAGAGAAAAAAAAAATAAATAATACAAAAGCAGTAATGTAGAGAATTAAAGAAAATCACTTGACATATTCTTCTTCATGCATACAATTTCTTAAGATTTTTATTATTGTTGTTGTTGCTCTCTTTTTTTTTTTGGTTTGCATTTTTTTTTTTTTGTTCTTTTTTCTGTTTATTTTTATACTTTTTTTTTTTTTGCTTTTCATTTTGAGTAATTGCAATTGTGAATTATTGAGGTACATTAATTTTTTTTTTTTTTATTGTTACAATCCTGAAGTTATTGGAGTTTTTTTTTCTTTCTCCCACTTCTTCTTCTTCTTCTTCTTCTTCTTCTTCTTCTTCGCTTTAAATAATATTTTGTTCACGTTTATAAATTTAATAAAAATTTTATAATTTTACAAAAGAAAAAGAAAAAAAAAATCATCTGTCAAAATATTTTCATATTAAGTGATTGTGACTAAATTATTTGGGTTGGGTGTTTTGAAATGAATATTTCACACCAATATAAAATCAACTACAAATAAATTTTCGATGGTAAGATTTTTTTCAAATGTCTTGTAATTGTGAAGATTCAAAAATGAAGATTTGTTGAAATTATTGGTAACCAATGATTGTGAAATTATCAATTAAACGCACGAAGTAAATGACGAATTGTTACAGAATCTTTTTTAAATGACAAAAAATAACAGAGTGTACAAGATGTAATTATAACTCCTTACATTCTTGTCACAAAGATTCACTACTAACTTCTAAACAATGCATGAGGACGAATGAAAAGAATTGATTTCATATACTGAATAAATTTTGAATCTGTTTTAAAAAAAAATTTCATAAATGTAAATAATTTGTCTATTTAAAAAATGAACTTCATTTAAATAATCCCACTGATTAATTGTAATTATTGTGTGACTTCAATAATAAAAAATCAATCCAACAAACAATAAATTATATCATCAAGAACAATTGTCATCTTTATAAAATCGAGATAAATAAAATAATAACAACAACAAGAATAATATAAAAAAAAAAACAACAACAACTCTACAAATATTTAATTCAAATGAATTAATTAAAGGCAAAACATATTTTCTTAATTAAACTGATCCAAAACTATAATTTCTTCGATACAATTTCCTTTTTTAGATTTGTATAAATTATATTATGAAAATTTTACAATTGTGTCTGTTGTTTTCACAATTCACTTTGACAGAAAAACAAAAGAAGAACAAAAAAATTTCAAAAAATCATTTTTCTTAAAAGTACAACAACAACAACAACAACAACAACAACAACAACAACAACAAGAGAAATAAACAAATTAAAAGATTGGCTTTTTTTTTTCTTTAACTAGAAATGATTGATATAAAATATAAAATATGTGACGTCATTTTTTTAAACAACGACAACGACAATAAATTTGAATCAATTGATACGATTAGAGAATTTTTTGTATTCTTTTATTATTTTTTGTTTTTTTAATAAAATAAAAAAAAAATCATTTTCAATTGAATGAAGAATTTTTGTTCTTATAATTGTTATTGTTGTTGTTATTATTAAAGTTGACTGTTTTGTTCTTGAAGTTTTGTTTGATTTAAATAATTTAAAAATTTCAGAGAAATTTTTTTTTCTCTTTCCTTTTTTTTTTTTAGTTTTGCAAAAAATTAAGAAAGTATTTGCATGTGTGCCTGTATGTGCCTGTGTGTGTGTCTATGTGTTTGTAAGGATGTATTTGGTTGGAATCTCAACAATATCCTGAAATTAATCATCGTTAATTTTTTTTTTATTATTATTTCACTTTCTGCTCCTCAAGTGCAAATGAATTGATGAATTAGTCTGCATTTTTTAGTTAAATTTTTTTTTCATTTTTTCTTTTCTGTTTCTGGAAAAAAAATTTTTACTGGAATAAAATAAAATAACGTTTTTCTTTTTGTTCTAATTTCTTTATTTGTGTCTTGGATAAATATAGAATTTTAATAAATGTTTGAATTGATTTATGGATTCCCTTTTAGTTTCTACTGTTGAACTTAAGTGGATAAATGTTGTTATTATTAATTTGGAATTTAGTAAATAATTCTGATAGGAATTAATTCTAATAACAAAGAGCTTTAATAATTAATCACGTAACTGTAACTGTACTACTTTAGTCTGTGTAACTATAACTGTAATCTAATTGATTGTAACTGTATTGAATAACTGAACGTATGATTTGTAAATGGGATATGTAACTGTAACTGCAAGTATTATCTGTGACTTGTACCTTGTAACAGAAAATTAATACTATAACTGTTATTGTACTTGTAAGTTACTGTAACTATAATCTGTAACATAAACTTGGTACTGGTGATCTGATCACTTGAATCCTATAATGCTAAAAGAACAAGGAAAAACTCAAAAAGTGTGAAAGGTCCTCCGTAATAGCAGAATAAATTCAAAGAATCTAAAATCAAAATAAATCGGTGGGAAAAAAAAAGTCAATTGGAGGTTAAGGAGGTTAAGGTGTAAGTAAAATCAAACAAAGATTAAATTTTTTATATAATTAAAGAAATCTTTATTTTCTTTTATATTAATTTTTTTTTTTTTTGTTTTTATGTTTTTTGCTTCTTTTTTTTTTTTTTATACAATTTTTTTCTTTCATTTATTTTATATTTATTCTGGGGGTTGGTTTTCTTTCTTTCTCTTGTTTTTTTTTTTTTTGTTTGTTTGTTTCACTCATACACAATTTCTCTTCAAATTTAATAATATGTAATTTCTCTCCTTCCCACTAACCGTTTCATCTTTCATTCGCGCATATTTTTTTTTTTTTTCTGTTTCTGTTTCCATTTTCTTTTGTTTCTGTTTCAGTTTTCTGTTTTCTCATTTTCTCATAATTCGCTAATATATATATATTTTTTTTTCTTTCTTCCTACAATTCCACTTTTTATTAATCTCTTCATCTCTTTCCTTCTTTCAAAACTACTACACACAAAAGTCAACTACAAAATGTAAATGTTTTTTTTTCTCTCCAACTGATTCACTCTTCCTATTCCCACCTCCGCCTCTTCCTATTCCCACCTCCGCCTAATCAATCGACTTTCATCGTTTTGGTTGGATTTAAGGAGATTTGATTTTATTTTGTGTTTTTTATCAAATTGTGTTTTTTTTTTGCGTTTTTGTTTTTCCAGTTTTGGTTTATCATTTTCTTCTCTTTATACTTTTCCTTATTTATTTATTTAATTTTAATTATTTTTTATAAATTAACATTTTACAATTTTTTTTTTTGCTTTTATTTATTTTTTCTTTCTTCCTATTCCACTTTCATCTTCTTCTTTTTTTCTACTTCTTCTTCTTCTTCTTCTTCTTTTTATATTTATAATATTTATATTTATTTATTTATTCATTTATTTATATTTTATTTATATTTAATATACGAGTTTTTTTTTTTGTTTTTTTTTTTTTATGAAAATTTTTTATTGATTTTTTTATCATTTTTGCTTTTTTTTTTTTGTTTTTTTTTTGTTTTTTATTTTTGTTAATAATTTTTCTTTCTCTTTCTCTCTCTCTCTCTCTCTGTCTTCCCATTGATTTTCAGTAATAATTTAATGTATAGAATAAAAATCAAAAATCAAAAAAAAGGATTAAGAAACGGACAAATATTTACAAACACAAACATGAACAACAACAACGAAAAAAAAAAACAAAAGAAAATTGGTAATTTAAGAGAAATGAAAATAAGAGAAATTCCATTTGTTTTTCAATTGTTTTTCTTTCTTTCCTCCTCCTTTTTTTTCTTTTTTTGAATTTTTCTCTATTACAATAATTAAATTAATTTCTATTTTTATTATTTGTTTTTCTTTTGTTTTTCTTTTGTTTTTTCTTTTGATATAAAAATGTTTTTTTTTTTGCTTAATTAATTGAAAACAACAAAAAGAAAGAATCCAATCATAAAAAAATTGTTTACAAAATTTCTTTTTGTTTTAGTTAATATTTTCAACTGTTGTGTGTTGGATTTAAAGTTTTGCTGGTTGTGGAAATTCAAAGAGGGAAAAAGGGATAAAACTTTTTCTTCTTCTTCTTCTTTATTTCTATTTTTTTAGAGGAATTGAAAAATGTTTGTGTCACCCATTATTAATTAATTTACACGTCGTCTTTACATTAAACTGAATATTTGATATGAAAGGATTTTTTCTTTTGTTTTTATTTCAGTAAAATTAATAAAAAAAAAAAAGTTCAAACAATTTTTTTTTGCTCTTTTAAAAAATTTTTTGACTTCATTTAATAAAAAGATTTTCACTCCAAAGATTTTATTGTAAATAACAAAAACAACAAAAACAACAACATTAACAACAACAACAACAACAACAACAACAACAACAACAACAACAACAATATTTACAATTTTTTTGCTAAAATGTTGATAATTATTTCACACGATTAATCGTTCGTTACTTTGAACTGGAAAATATTTTATTGATTCTTTCAAATTTTGTCTTAATTTCATCAATTGTTTCTAAGGAAATTTCACCATCTTCTGAACTCTAAACATCAAAATTAAAAGAGGACAGAAAGACAATTCATAACTTATTCTGATATTGGAATTCTAAATTTTCAGATAATTTGATTTTTTTTTTCTTTCGTATTGAAAGGAAGAAAACTCAAGAAAACTCAACTGATATTATTGTGTGAAATAAATTCAACAGAATTATTTTTCTTTTAGAATAAAAAAAAAGGTTCAAAAACCTTCCATTTATTATTTTTCTTAAATAAAACAAAAAAAAAAAAATATTGTCAATTCATTTAATTAATTTTTCTTTCTTTATTCTGTTTAACTTTTTATTTTCTTTATTTTCTTCTTATTCTTCTTCTTCTTCTTGTTTTTTACCAATTTAATTAAAATTAATTCTTAACAGAAATTCATAAATGAAATTTTTTAATTAAGAAAAAAAAACAAAAAAAACAAAAAAAAAAGTGTAGAAGAAAATTAAAATAAAATTATTGCTTAGAGTGCCGCAAAAGTTCATCATTAATTAATTAATTAACTAATAATTATTATTATTCTAAATTATAATTGAGAGAGAAATAGAAAGAGAGAGAGAGAGATAAGATGCACATGAAGGATAATAATAAATAATAGATACAAAAAAAAAAAAGGATCAACAAAAATATATTATTTTGATTAAATTTTTACAATTATTCTTTGTAATTAAATAATTACGTTTCATCTTTCTTTCCCTTTCTTTATTTTTTCCTCTTTCCTCTTTAATGAAAATATAATTTTTAAATTTTAACCAAAATCAAATTTTCTTAACTTTTTAAATAATAAAAAATTTTTCCTTAAAATTTTAATTTTATTGCTTGTCAGAGATTCGGATGGTTTTGAACCAAACATTTTCTCTTGATATTCTTAAAAAAAAAATTCTTCTTTCCTAAATACAATCTTTTAAATGGCACCTTATTGGTTTTTTTTTTTTTTATAGTAAAGAAAATTAAATTATAGAAAGAGAGAAAGAGAAATAGAGAGACAAATTAAAGAAATTTGTGAAAAGTACAAGAATTTCATTAAAAACTCAATAGACAAAAAAATCGATTTATCGATTAATCGAAAATTAAAACATTTTATTTTTCATTTTTTTAATATCAAGTCCGACTATTTTGTTTCTAAGATTCTTTCATCACTTTTGTTCAATAAATATTTTTTTTTTTTTTGGTTTTATAAAAAAGAATTTCGCGCACACTTTTGACATTTTGAACTTCTAATTTATTTAAAGCAACAAAAAGTAATCAAAAAGAATCTTTGATAGTTTTTTTTAATGGTTCTTCTTCTTCTTCTTCTTCTTCTTCTACTTATTGAACAATTTTATTATCTTTTTTTTGTTTTTTTTTTTCTTGTAAAATCAATGAATGAATCTAACAATTTTTTCTCTTTCTATAAGACTCAGTTATTTCTTACTAAAATCTAAACGTTTTTATAATTTTAAAATTAAAAAATAAAATAAACAAAAAAAAAAAATGATTCAAATCTTTGTCCTTTAATTATTTACAGAATCAAATACAAAAAGAAAAAGATTAAAATAAGAAAAGAATCGGTAAGTATTTAGAGCCTGTGGAAGTAATTTTGTTTTTGTTTATTCATTTTTTCTTCTTTCATTTTTATAAGAGAAAATTATTTACAATAAAATCGATTATCCTTCTATAATTTAATTAATTGTCATTTTCTGTTAATCCAAAAGTCTTTTTTAAACAAGAGAATTTCAAAGAAATGAATGAAACCAACGAAAAATAATCGTCGCACGTAAAAACAAAAAATAAACAAAATATTTTTTTAATTTTTGGATCACTTTTATCATTTAATAAGGAACATGTGTGATTATATGGGTGTGTTATGTGTGTATGTGTAATATGTGTGTGTGTGTGTGTTTAATAATTAATAGAAGAAAAAAAAATTAAGTGAAAATAAAAAACGCGATGAATATTCATTGCAAAAAGACTTTTGGATTGAACTTTTTGTTTTCTTTCGTTTTTATATTTTTTTGTTTTTGTGTTTTGTTTTTGTTTTTGTTTTTTTTTATTGCTTTTGTTTTCATTTTATTCGCACTTTACAAAAATATTATTTTTAGAACAAGAAAAAAAATATGTAAATTGATTTTAAACGAAAAAGACATTTTTAGCACCCAATAATAATTGTTGGTTGGTTGGTTGGTTAGTTAGTTTGCTTTTTTTTTTGTTGCTGTCGTCGTTGTTTAAGAAAAGAAAAAAAAAAAAAGAAAAGATGTTTATTTGATGATGATTTATACAATATCCAGTTTAATTGTGTCAATTTTGATTCTAGTAGTTTTAATTAATCAAGTTGTTGTTAATTGACGCCACATTGTGTGTCACATTGATGTTAAATATGGCCAAGAAAAACTATTTCCTGATAATAACATATCTCTGATAAGTGTTTCTATTGGTGTTTTACCAACTAAACGGACGAAAAATAATTGTTCTATAACCTGAATAATGAAAGAATAAAAGAAAAAAAAAACGATGTTTAAAAAATTTATGAGTGTATTTGTTGATGATTACTTGACATTAACGAAGTTTTGATTAAATTTTATAATGGAAATTACTTGTGATGATCTTTGATAGAAAATTAAATATCAGAAAAGAATTATAAGCTTCGATAATTTTTACGACTTTACGTTAAGTTCACGTTGTCCAATTTCATGAATTTAAACACATTTTAAGAAATGAACAAAACTTAACTAACGAGACACATTTTTATTATTTCTAAATATTTACAAATTTCTTATAACAAATTTCCTCTGATAAGAACTTTTAAAATGACAAAATATTGGTTTCGACAAAATTATTTAAGCTGACCAAAGAAATTTAATCAATATACTTCGTTAGTGTGGCGTAATTTTTTTTTTTTAGACAATCTTACCTGAGATGAAACTGTACGTAATGATGGAAGCCTCAATAATAATTTACCAAAACGTGTTGGTTGTGTTGGATATTGTGTTCTACAATACTCTTCAAGTGCGCACTGTGACTGTTCTTGAAGTTTCTCAATTTGTTGGACATCAGACAATCCGCATGCGTCTTAAGAAAAGATAAAAAAAAAAAGAAATTCAAATTAATTTTAATTTTTCCCCAATTTTAAATTAATTAAAAAATATTTCGACCACCTTTAATAATTATTTGTCTTTGACTGACTCTGAAGATGATTTTTGTGTTTTTTTTTTTTGGATGAGCATGAATGTGTATTTGTGTGTGTGTGTGTGTGTATGTGTGTATGTGCTTTATTAGTATTGATGCATTTCTGAATTCAACTAATTTAATTAGTTCTGTAAGATTTTAAAATGTTAAAATGTTTTTTTTTTGTGTTGGGTCAAACAATTAGCCCGTCACCCCCTTTTTTTGTTATTTACTAATTTATTTATTTTGTAATCCGAATGTGGACTTTTGTACCCTTTTTTTTGTTCATTGTTAATTTTTCTAAATGCGGTTAATTTTTCAATTATGAAAGAATTAAATTTCTGTGGGTTAGAAATACATAAATTGATACAAAAAATAAAAATACAAACATCCGTCATTCCAAAATTCAGAAAGCTAATTTTTAATTTTCTAAAATGCTAATCGTGAACAACGATAGCAAAACTATTTCTCGGTTCAAAGTGTAGAATAAAATATAAAACAAGGATTTGCTAAAGAACAAATTATGCAAATTTCAAGAAATTTCTAATTGCGTGTAAAATTTATTCTGACCAAATCAAGAGCAACCAGAAGCTGGTAAACATAAAACAAATTAAATTAAAAAACTGATTGGGGAAAGGGGAAAAACTTATTCGGACAATTATTTGTAATAAATCTAAATAAAATCTTATATATTGAAAAAATAACGAAGACCTGACGCTCGTATGTGAAGCTAATACGAAATTGATATTCTTTAATTCATTTCAATTTAATCAGAAGAACAAAAAAGACAAAAAAAGACAACAAAGACAAAATATCACAATTAAACGTAAATTTAAAAGCAAACACATTAGAATCGAATCACATAAACAAAAAAAGTAAATAATAATTTTATAAAATGTGCGAGACGATAAAATAAATTAATGACAAAACAACAAAAAAAAAACCGAATTCATTAAATTTTAATGAAACAAAAAGAAAATTTAAATTACAAATTAAACAATTATTTTCCATGGACTTTTTTTTTTTTTTGTTCAAAGAAAAAGATTCCTTTTTGTTGTTGTTGTTGTTGTTGTTCTTTTATTATTTATTTTTTCTTTGCTATGATTGTGAAGTCATTTTTATTTACAAAAAGACAATTGATTTTTGTGTTTGCGCCTTTTGTTTTTATTTTATTTTGTTTGAATTGAAAAGTTAAACAAAAAAAAAAAAGTTGTGAATTTATAATTTTTTTTTTCTATCAGAAAAATATCGTTTCTTTGTCCGTTCTTTTTTTCTACGTAAATTTAATTCATTTAATTAATTATTTTTTAAATTTAAATTGAAAAAAAAAAAATAATCATTGCAGCCAAACCAAAAAAAAAAAGAAAAGAAAAGAAACAAAGAATGTACACTTGGAATTCAGAGAATTTTTTAAAAAATGTTCGTATATGAATATTTCTTTAATTTAATTTAATTAAAGACAAAAGATCCTTAGTTTCTATTTTCAAACATTTGATTTATAGAAAAGGAAACAAAAAATAAACAAAAGTGTCTGAGACAAAGAAAAATTTGTCTAAATTCGTTTGAAGGGAATTTGTTTTTTGGTCAATTTCAAAGTTTAAATATTAAATTAATTGATTTTTCACCGATTGGCATTCTTCACATGTAAACAAAATTCTATTATTAAATTATTTATTATGAAAATAAGGTGACGTTAATAAATGTCACAAAGTTTTGTGTCTTTCAGACAACAAAAAATGGTTGGAACGCAAATCTTGGGATTTTTTCTTTAACCCTTTCAGTGATTTTTAACATGCAAGCCACAACGATAACAGGCACAAACCGACAATTTTCAATTTGAAGAAGGATAGTGGAACTCTTCATTGTCTTTGTCGTATTTTATAAATTAATAATTTTACGTATAAAATATTTGTTTTATGGAAATTGTGGAATTATTAAAATACGGTTAAAAATTTTTATTCATAAACTGACCTAAAATCATTATTATGATTTTGACCATAAGGAATAATAGAATATAAAAGAATAATAATAAACAAAATTATTGTTATTCTTATTATTGAAAGAAGAAAAAGAAAGAAAAAATCAATTTAATTAATTTCGATCAATTTATTTGGTTCAATAAAATCAATTGTCGCCCAAAGTAAATAAATAACTAAATTGAATCTTCATTTTATTAAAAGAATGAATAAAGATGATGATCATGATGATGAAGAAGAATGAGAAGAGAATTTGTCACCATCAACATCAACACCATCATCATCATCATCATCATCATCATCATCATCATCATCATCATCATCGTCAACATCATCATAATGTTAAAATGAAGAAAAGAAACACATGAAATGAAAAATATTCAACTTACTGTAATTGAATATAATTAAATGTCGCAACATTTTCTATACTGTTTGCCTTATTTTTATTGTAGTTGTGTGTGTGTGTGTACGTATATTTATATGTTTTGTTTTTGTAGTTCATATATGAAGCACCCATAACAAAATATTTGTCTCAATTCACGTTAATTTTTATCAATGAATCAAATAATATTATTTCTTTTCTTTTAATAAATTCATCTTAAGATTCTCTTTTGTGTTTTGTGCTTTGTGTTTTGTGTTGCCTTTATTTTTTTTTTTTGCATTTTCTAAAAACTAAAATGGCTGAATTTGCTAATGAGTAGACACATTTTATTCTTTTATTTTTTTTTCTTATTTTACATAATTTACGTCTTAACTGAACATTGTTTTTTCTTTTTGATGAATTTAATTCTGATGAAAGAATCACAATAGACACTTATTAAGTTACTCAAACTTACTTAAATGAAACAAATATTCTCTATGTTATTGTTCCGTTAATATGTAGTAATTAATAGTGTAATTAGTCTAATTATATTCTCTTATAATTTTTAATGTTCATTTCGTTTAAATAAAAAAAAAAAAAATGGTTCATTCTTTTCTATTTTAGCGCGTCTTCTATTCAATTGAGAAAGAAGTTGAAGTTGATAAATAGCACACAAACTTAGTCATTTTATTTATTCTTATTTTTGTTAATTTTAAGCGCCCATATGTGAAGTTAAAACTATGTTTTCCTAGAAAACTTTTATTCTTATTAATGGAACGTAGTTAGTGATTTATTTATTTATTTGTCTGATGTTTAGGGATAGGGACTGAACTGTTTAGATGCATAGATTTAAAATGATTGGCACACTAAAGGATGAACAAATAACTGTGGCTTAAATAGTTTATAGGTTCATACTTTGTAGATTTATAAATCAGTAAATAATGATTCAGACTTGGATTTCTTAGACTTTTAAAATTCTTCATAAAGACAACTTCAATCGTGAAGCTTTTATAAGTAAAAGCCTAGAAATTAATCAATAATATTTTTGTAAATTACTTTTCTAATGCATCACTGTTCTAAATTGAAAATATTTCCTTCTTCTCACTTAATTGTATAGTCTTTACTCTAAATCGAGTTCTAAATAAACTTAAATGATTAAATTTATAAAAATTTTTTGTAAATTCTATTTATATTTTTGATCTTCTTCTTCTTCTTCTTCATCATCTTATAATTGTACCACAATTAATTGTTGGCTTGTTGTCACATATGTTATAAAGACAATTGAAGATAATTTATTTATTTTTGTCTTTTAAAAACTGATGTTTATTTTTTTTATACATACGTGTGTATCTGTATATTAGCTATATGTATAAATACATCTGTCAATGGTTACGTGTATGTGTGTTTGTGTGTGATAATATTTTGTTTTCTTCTTTAGATTTTTTTTTTTTTTACTTCTTAAACAGAATTGCGCATGGCTTAAGTCTTAAGCCGTCGTGTGTATATGTTTAAATGTTGTATTACGAACATTAAATTAGATTAATGTCACTTGTTCACTTTTTTTTTTTGTTTCTTGTGTTTTTTAAATAAAAATTTCACATCATAAATGAGAATTTGAAATTGTTTGTTATGTTTTATAATTAACGATTGCATAATTATAATAAAAATAGGTAAACCTGCTTTAAAAACGTTTAAAATTATTGCTCGTTAAATTAAGGTGACATAAAGAAAAACAGAAAAGACCCAAAGCTAAAATTATTATATTTTTTCGTTGGAAAGTTAAACCCTAAAATATAAAAAGCAAAACGTGGGAATTGTAATTTTTTTTTTAGGAAAAATTATTAAAATCATAATTTCTGTAAGATTGTTTTCAACAAAATTTTTCTTTGTAGAATTTTTAAGTTTATAAAACGAAAGGGTTCATTGTGCTCATCCAGCATCTACACAAATCAATATAAACACGCGGGCTCAATTTTATTGTTTCATTTATATAAAATTCTTATATAAAACGAAACGACATACAAACACACACACACACACAAATATGCACTCAACGACAGACGTACAAATGCACAAACAATAACAAGAAAATAAGAAACAAACAAACAATTGAACTGGACCAATTAATTAAAATTTTGTTACAAATTACAATCAACTCCTTCATATATGCGGAACAAAATATATTCCAACATTATTTCGGTATTTTTTCTTACTTGGCTTGTTGTTTTTATTTTTATAAGAATGAATTAACTTTATTCTTTTTATAAAGATAATTTTTTTTATAGGAATTTATGTGAACATTTATGTGAGTCGCGTAATATTGACTAAAAATAGTTTCATCTTACTGTTGTTATTGTTGTTGTTGTTTATCTTTCTTTATTATTATCAATTTTTAGTTTTGTCATTACGCGCACGCGACAAACATAAAAAAAAAATAAACAAGAAACTTCTCTATTTTATATTTTCTAAATTTGAAAATTTAATTCTTTATCTTCGCCTTATTTTGTTGTTGTTGTTGTTGTTGTTATTCTGTCTAATTCTAAAATTTGTTCTCATAATTATGATCCGTTTTTTTTTTCTGTTATTTCTCAATTCATATTTTGAAATGCAGTTAATTGGTGATAATTAACAGATGATGAAGACACTAAAGATTAACTTCATAACTCATCTAGAAATATAGTTTCTGTTGTTTTATTTTATAAAAAGATTTTCATCTAAAAATATAATAATGACAATTTTTTTTTTGTTCAAAACAAAATGTCTTTAAAACGCGATTTAAGAAAAGAAAAGAAAAAAGAAAGAACTGAGCCCATAAAAAATATTCAAAAATTTAAGGAAAAAAATGGTTTATTTTTAGATTTTATACAGAAGACGCTTTATTTTTGTTTTTGATAAATTTTTTGTTGTAGATTAAAAGATGATTGTCAAGTGTTTAAGAAAATAGGAGATAAAAATGTGCCGAAAATGTGTGTTCAGAGTGGTGGAGTGATGCGTACAACATCAGGCAAAATGTTTTCGGTTTTTTTTTTTTAAGTGTTGATTCATCGACCAGCTGGCACAATCAAAAAGATTAAATGAACATTTTTTAAATATTTATTAAAATGACATGAATTATGTGTGTCTTTGCAAGACGGAATATTGTTGTGGTTAAAATCAAACTGTTATGAATGATTTAATTCAAAGGAAATTCCGTCTGTGACAGGTTCTAGAAATTCAGTAAATCAACGTTGATTGTAGCAAAAAAAAAACAAAAGCTTTTGCAGTCAGATACATTTTTTTCTTTTACTATTCTGTAAATTATTCATAGAAGATTAAAAATAGTAAGTAACAAAATAATTAATAACTAATTAAAAATCGATCAAATTTTAATCACAAATATAAAATATCCCACCCAAAATAAAAGTTCAAACCCATAAAATTCTAATTGTCTCTTCTCAACAAAATAATAATAATAAATATTAGGAATACGCACATTAAAGAAATTAAATCACCAGAGATCATACTAATGTATAACGATAATAAATAATAAAACAAAACCTAAAGATGAAGCAGAATTGAATAAAGAAAAAAAAAATTTGTTGTTTTTCATCAAACAAATGGACAGAAAAATTAAGAAAACTGGGCTGAAACCCGAATTAATTGATGCAACACAAACACAACATATTATAATATAGAAAAATCACATCAATCTTAATCACATACATACATACACACACGGGCACACAAAAACAAACACACTGAAAGACAAAAACAAAAAATACGGGACACAAGCGTCCAATCTTATAATGTTTTTTTTTTTTGATCTCGTGTTTTGTTTTTGTTGTTGTACTGATGGAACAGAAACAAAAATGCGAAGACAAGAAGGAAAAAAAAAAGTTAAATTGAAAAATTCATGAAAAACAAATGATATGACATTTTTGTTGTTGTTGTTCTTCTAACAAAACTTTTCTTCTTTTTCTGAGAGAAAATTAACAGAAAAAAAAAAAAAAGCATGAAGAAAAATTAAAAGTTTAAAAAATCATAATAATTTCTTTGGTATATGTGCGTGAATTTGTATATGGTATATTTCTAAAGAATTATGTATGGATTGTTTTTGAATTATTTACACACACATACACACACACACACATTTGTACATAATGTAATGCATGTGTTACTTACAATAAATTATATATTTTGATTAATATTAATTGTCATATTAAAAAAAAAAATAATAAAAATTTTATATAAGAAAAAAATATGATTAAAAAATGAAAGAAAACGAAGGAAAGACAGAAAAATAAAAATAACAAAAACAACAATAACAACAACAATAAATGAAGGCGAACAAAAATGTGTCATTTAAATTAGTTTGGTTCTTTCGTAATTTATTGTTTATTTTTGTGTGATTGTGCGTTTGTAATTTTTTTTTTGTTGTTGTTGTTGTTGCTGTTGTTGTGATGTCCTGACCTTTAAGTGCTTGTTAAAATTTTGAACTTTTTGAACTAATATGATTTTTATTATTTATAACAATGCAGTTGAGTTTTTTTTTTTTTGTTTCTTTTGTCTTGTATTTGTGTTTTTTTATGATCATAACAAAATAAAAAAACTTTTATTACCTGACTTGACTCTTGAAGAATAGACTTTTTTTTTTTGTCAATTAAAATTTAGGGATTGAACAATATTTATAGGATATTTTTGAAAAAATTTATTGATTTCGATTGTGATTTATCAAGAGATGTGTAAAGTGATGGGAAAAAATGAAACCCTCTTAAAATACAACGGGAATAATATTCCCCACCACACCACTCTTTTATTTCTTTTATAAAAGTATAACCTAATTTTGAAACAATCTTGCCCTTAAAAAAAAATGTGCCTAATTTCTTTTGTTTCCATTCCTTTTTCTTTTTTTTTTTTGCTGTGATATAAAGACACAATTTCCATACCATTAAGGTAAATAAAAAATACATTTTCACCCTTTCTATTTTTTTTTTTGTTTTTTGTTTTCTTTCTTTACTTTCTTCACTTTCTTCCTTTCGTTAAAAAAAAAAAAAAGATACAAAATTATTGTAATCATTTGTGTTAAAAGGGTTGACGACGATTTGTTGTTTTTTATTCTTTATTTATTTCATAAGACTGTGTTTGTTGCTGATGGGTTTGTTGATTTCTTTTTTATTGAATTAAATTGTTTTTTATTTCAATTTGGGTTGAGTTTTTTTTTTTTTTTTTTTGTTATTCACTTTTGGTCTTTTGTTTTTTGTTTATAATAAAAAACGAGATAAAAGGGAGAAAATGGAAATCTGATTATGGTTTTTATGGAATATGATAGCTACAATATAATTATGGGAATTCTTAAATAACAATAAATTAATCGATTTGAATACACAGAACAGAAATTGTCGAAAGAAATTTGCGTTATATTTAGCACTCATAATCGATTAATCGATTATTTTTGGGTGAGCTTTTTTTTATTATTTTTATTCCAAATAATTATTTTCTTTTTTTATTATCTCGTCATAACAGTGAAACGGCTAAAATATACCTATACACGCACACACACACACAAATGTACGAAAAGACAGTCGTAAAGGTGCAAGTTAATTATAAATCTCATAAGAATTAAGACAGCAGTAAAAAAAAACCAAAAAAAAACAAAAAAACAACAACAACAAAATATAAAAATATAAAACATGAACTCAACTACATAATTTAATTACCATTTCTTAATTACTTTATCCATGAAATAAAATGAACATAAGTCACTATAAAAAAAACAAAACACACACACACAGAAGAATGAAAGAATGAAAGAAAACACAAAAAAAAAAATCCCAAAAAACGAAACCAAATGAAGTTATCTAAAAAATGAACGACGGTGTTTGATGGTAGCTGGTGAGGGAATAAAAGGGAGGGGAATTTCAGTTGTTTTTTTTTCTCGTTCAGTCATATTTTCTCACAACAACAACAACAACAACAACCACACCAAAAAATGTTATCATTAGATCGCGCTCATATAAAAAGACCACGGTTTTATTTTATTATCTTATGTAACCCAGAAGAAGAATTTTTTAAAAGAAAAAGAAGAAGTTCTTCTCTTTTGCTTTTATTTTTGTTTTTATTTTCTTATTATTTTTTGAAGAAGTAATAAAAATAATTAAAACAATTCTTCATATTTTTCCCCAGTTGTTGTTTTTTTTTTTTTTGTTTCTCGTTTTTTTTTTTTTAATTTCTATAAAGAACAACAACAACAACAACAAGAAATGAATAGAAAGAGCAAAAGATAGTCACATCTTTAAATGACATAGAAGTATGTGAGGCTGTTTCTGTAATACATAAGTTTTAATAATAAAATAACGAACCATCGTGTAATAATCTTTCTAACCATAATTATGTTTCTTCGTGGTTTTTTTTTTCTTTCACATTAATTTAATAAAATAGAAAATAAAAATAACGCGAGCGACAAGACAAGAAAAGTAACAGAACAAAAAAAAAAAAAAAAAAGATAGAAAAGATGTCCAGGGGTTGAAAAAGGCAATTAGGTTGAGAAAGGGCACATTATTTAAAGTTTTCTTTCATTAAAATTGGATATGACATAATTTTTTTTTTTTTGTAGGATTCAAAGTGGTTTGACTAAAGAAAATAATGTCAATTATGAAAGGAAAATATTATAAGAGATGAAACAATCCTTTAAGAAACTTTTAAATGGATACATTCTAAAAAGTCAACAATAATTTATTGAGCTTTCAATGTCTCCCCACCTTCAGGGTGTTTTATAATGAAAAAGACGCCTTTTTATATTCGATATAATAAAACCATAATTAATTGATAATAATCATAAAATAATATTTATAATAAAGAGAAATACTTATTTTTTTTGTCTTATTCCATTTTCCAGTGAAGTCTTTTATACATAAAAAAAATCTTAAAGAATTTCAACAGAGTTTAACTTCAGTTATTGTTGAGAATATTCCTGTTAATTTAATCCCCTGTTATCGAAACTCATCCAATACATGGAAAGTCCCATTTGAATTTGATTATCAAAGATAAAAGTTAATCAGAAGATTCACTGTAATTTATCCGCCGCCACTGTTTTCTTTTTACATTAAACAAAACCTCGTTAATACTCGAGGCCATTCTTTTTATATATAGAATAAAATATTATGACGATATTTTATACATTTATATTCAATTATTAAATTATACGAAATGTAATTTTACAATTAACAATTACGCATGCAAATTCGATGGGCAGTTACAAAAATGTCACAATCATATATTTAGACTTTCAAGTCCAATCATGACCGTTGAAGATATGGTTTTATTTCATTTACCCTCAAGGTTTGTGCAGAATCTTTTTTCTTTTGTTTTTTTTTTTTTTTTAGTTTAATAAATCAATAAATGAAATTTTTGGTCTAGCCATTGCCCATTGCCACCATTATTATTACGATAAACTATATCCACCATTAATAAATCTCTTTCCTTTTTCTATATTTGTCTATATATTTTTTTTATATATTTTATGAAAGAGTATTAAGTAAAAAACGGATAAAATACCAAATCGAAGTCAAAGCTAAGTAAGTGAAAATAAGTGGATTTATCTTCTATTTTTTTTTCTCTCTTATGTGCTTGAAGAGAAGGAGGAAAGGACGGTGCATAACATATACGTATGTGTACACCCCACATCAATGGCTCATATTATATGCACCCTTTAAAGAGTGTAACCTTTAGTACACCGAGTGCTTGGCTTTTTTATGCCCCTTTGTATATTGTGATTTATTATACCAATTTTTTTTTTTTGTTCCTTTAGTTTTTTTTTTGTTTTTCTTATTTTGTTTTATTTATCGGTTCTTACATTATCAGGAAATTTTATTTGAAACAACGCAGAGAAAAATAAGAAAATATATAAACAAAAAAATGAAATCGAAATCGAAATTCTTATCGGTCAAACAATGATTTTATCTTAAGTTGGTACGTCAACGAGTGACCAAAAAATAGAAAGACACAACAACAATCATTTCTTTTTGTGTCTCTTTTTATTATAAAAAAAAAGCAAAAGTATTATTTTTGGTGTCTTTTATAAAACTCAGAAATTTTAAGTTGTCTTTAGAGAAAATCTCGAAAGGAATTTAGAATTCTAGTTTTGGGTGTAACCCAGTTTGGTATTTGAACATGACCAGGGAGGTTTATAAATGTACAAAGAGGAGGCGTAACATTGATATATATGAAAGATTTAGTATTTTCCATCGTTCGAATATTTATATATATATGAGATGAGAATTGACATCACATATAATACATAAACGCAAATAACTAATAGTTAAAACCCTTTTAATTTATTAACGATCGTTAATGTGTTCTAAAAAGTGAATAAATATAATTTTGTTCAAACAAAATTATTAAATAAATTTGATATTTCAACTAATAAACTCTTTCCATAATTCTAATAAATAATTTAAAATCCATTTGGTAATATTCAACCTTCTTTATAATATACAAATTTTTCATACCTCTCTAAATTTCATCAAAAGATCAATAATCTCAAACCACAGGTCAAAACTGATTTTTTTTTTCTCAAAAGATTTTAATCAGAAAATATGGATAAGATGTAAATACAACTTTCTATCAAAAGGTAGATGATATTGATACTTTCTTATTAAACTTTTGTAAAATTCCATCATTAAAGATTTTCCTTATTATTATAATTAAGATACAATCCTTAATGTCAAAATTTTAGTCCCAATTATATTTTGTGTGTCCATATATGAACATGAATACGTCTGTCTATTATCTAATATTTAAATATGTAATATCCATTTTAATGAAATTAAAATCAGTTAGTAAAAGGACTATTCCACATAGATATAAATATAATTCAATTATTATATATCCGCATTACTCTTCACCTCATGCATCAACCCAATTTAAACACCACAAAAACATCATACCCTTTGACTCCAATTTATTCTCTTTAATCTTGTTTCAATTTTTGCCTTTTGTTTAAAAAATATCATCATCTTTTTCAGTCATCAACATCATCATCATCATTGTCTACATCATCATCAACATAATATACAGACCATATTTTGTAATGTCACGTTATACGTTGGTAATTTGATCTTCTTCTTTTTATAAAATCCCTTCGTTAGTGACAAAGATTTCTTTTTTTTTTTTTGCTTAGACTATGCAAAAAAAAAATTGTTGTAACTTAGCTTTTGTCATATAGCCTTATATTTCTGTTAGATGATTGAAGAACATTATTATCCTATTTAAGGGGATACTGGTAATCAATAGGATAAGAGATCATCACAAAAAGACAAAAACAGAATTATAGATTTTTGATATTGAATTGAACGATTTGATTTTAAAATTTTACTGAATCAAAAATGATTCAAATATAAAAAAAAAGAACCTGAAATTAATTTCACACTTTTTAACTTCAAACAAACGAAATGACAGCATAAAAAAAAATTGGGTCGATTAAAGGAGGAAGAGGAGAGACCGACACAACCTTGTGGTTTTTTACATGACTTTTTTGGCATCCGTTTATGTTATCTCAATTTTTATAATTTTCTTTTCTTTTATATTTTCGGTTAGTTTTTTTTTTTGACATTGAAAGCGTGAAATGGAACAACGAGGGTTAAAACAAGGGATGATCGGGCAAAAGAGGATATAGAAAATTTTTTTGGCAACACTTTGCAAAAAAAGAAACAAAGAAGAAGAAAATATAAGAAAAAATGTTTTAATATATTTGGGCAAATTAATTGAATGTTGTTGTTTCACTTTTAACACAACTCTAAAAAAAAAGAAAAAAGAATGAAAGAAAAAAAATACAACGAAAATCATTTTTTATCAATTCCCCATTCCACTCAACCTGTCAACCCCTCTTAATTTATATAAACAGTTATCACCCCAAAACAATGTATTTTCTATATAAATTTCACAACCCCAAAATGTGAAAACATGTGACCGCAATATACTCCGATGACTTAAATTGCATTATCAAAAAAAAAAAAAAAGCTCCCACCCTCTCTTTGGAACCCCCCTCTTAAAACTTCTACCACATATACAATTGTACAGTGTGGCAAAACCAAGAATTTGTGGTTGTGGTTGAAAAAAAAGGGGAAAATAGTCCCTATGATTCAAATAAAAAGGACAAATCTGAATAAATATTCAAATAAACAAATCGACAGACAAAACGATAACGACACCACAGTCGACATGTACACACACACACATATATACACAAGTTATACTCGCTCTTTCCAGCATCCAGTAAATTCGTGGGTGTTTTTATTTTTTTTAGGTTATTTGTTGTACTCCATTCGAGTGTGATTGTTTGAGATACCAAAAATGTAAATATGCAAAATAATAATTTCAGTTATCACATTTTTATTCTATTTTTTCGTTTATTTGGTCGATCTGTTTGTCTGTATCTTTTTCTTCTCACTTGTATATTATTATAATAAAATAATGTTGTGTTGAGTCAATGAAAGAAATTGAAAAGAATTACAAAGAATATATAAGAAGAAGAAGATGATGAAAAAGACAAACATATTACGTACAGTCAACATTCCCCTTTCTTCCTTGTCATTTTTTACCATTTTATTTTGCTTTGTTTTCTTTAACAAAAGAAAAGTTTTTCAAGTGCGAATATCACCTTTTTGGTGTTACCAAGAAATCATGAACTTCCGTGTTAAACCATGTGTATGACCCCTTATACATTTCTTCTCTGTATCATTATCGTAAATGCATTCAACTTTCTCTATATATTGAAGGAAAAACTTTGAACAATTTTAAGGCAAATGTTCTTCTTACGTTATTTTTTTGTTTTTTTGTTTTTATTGTTTGACCGAAGAAAACTTGACTTTTTCAGACTTCTCTGTAAAATGTTTCCTTTATCAATGAATTTCAATCTGACATTTAAATCATATTTCGACAACCCTTCGGTCTTATATATATGTTGGGCTTTGTATGTCAGTTACAAAAGTAAACTATGTTATGTTATTAGATCCATAATTCAGATGGAACAATTTTCTATGTGTGTGTGTGAGTCTATATGTGTACCGTCATGATACATCAAAAATATCCGTTTCCTGTTTCTGAAAATCAGTAAATAATTTTATAGAAAATCTGTAAATTATTTTAAATTTTAGAAAAAAAATTTCAACTTTCCACCGTTGCACACTTCACACAATAAATATATTGAATGGATAAGAAAAAATGATAAATAGATGGATAGATGAATGGATGGACATTAAAAGGACAAAATAATAACCATTGTTAAATATTAGAAGAAATGTGAAAGGATATAAACTTACTGATTTTGATACGGTTTTCAATTTATCCTTTTCGATTTTTTATTTTGTTTTTCATTTATTTGGACTAGAAACAACCCCTTTAAGGAAGTACAAAAATAAGGGGTGTTTATTATGACATTTGGCTTTGACATTTAACGGTGAAATAAAAGAATTCTCTTTCCATTTAACAATCTTTGACATTTTATATTATTTGATTTAAGTACAAGTGAAGGTGTTAGAATAGGGAAAGAGAAAGGACACATTCATCTGACAATTGTGTCACGAAAAACAATTATTAAAAGGTTAGAGATTTTTTTTTAAATTCGCGTGAAACCCCAAATTGCAGAAAGTAACTTCTTCTTTTTTTTTGCAAATTTAACCATCGTCAACTAAAGAATAAAATCAAATCACATGTTACAAATCCTGAATGACAATTCCACCCCTTATAAAATGATTCCTTATGTTACAACTTACAATTCAAATGTTACAATGTCATGTCAAGTGAGACAACCTCTCCCTTTTTCCTTTTTATATTTTTTTTATTCTCTGTATCTGTTTTTTTTTGTGCGGTCTTATAAAATATTATAAAATTTAATGAATTAAAATGAACTTTTAAGGCAAATTTATAAATGAAGGAAAAAAATATTAAAACAAGAAAACGATTTCATATTATCCTTTCTTTGTCCTACTTTCTTTTCGAGAACACATTTATAAGAATAATATCCGGAATCTACGAATAAGGATAATAATCTGAGTATAAGAATTATTTGTATGTGTATGTGTATGTGTGTATAGAAGGGGGGTTTATTTAAAAAAAAAAAAAAAAACAAAAAGACACACATCTTTTGTTTATTCTGTGTATATGTAGGTATCTGCCCTTATGCAAATTGATTAAAATTTACAGGGTTACGAATGTTTTATCGTTTTACAGAGTGAATGAGAGACTTTAAAGTTTACAAAAAGGAACACAAATAATATAATATATACGACATAGAGAAACAGTGACTAAGAATTTATTTATGTCAGAGGATCATGTTAGATGTCACATGTTGGTTTGTTATGTTATATGTGATTTATGTGAATATTTTAAGAATATTGTCTATTAAATGAATTTCATTTTAGTTAACAAATTTTTGTTCAACCCTTTTTTATATATTCTTTTCTTACTTAAACTTAAACGTAACAGTTTGTCAAGTGTTAAATTATATAATCTCATTTATATTTTACACACATGTACACGTACACACACACACACAACTACACATAAGTTAATTTTCTTTATATTCATTGATCCTTGAAAAAGATAAGTGATAGGTCGTGTACCAATATATGCAGAATCAACCCTTCATATAGGCCACTTTTATGTTAGCAGGCACTTAACTTGAAATTTTACTGAACATAAGAAGCGAAAATTATTTTTATACTCTACTGTAAATTGTTTTTAGTTATTGACTTTCAATAAAAGTAAAGGAAAGTTCTTTATGAATAATTTTCATCATTTTAAAAAGACAGTCAATACTTAAATTAAAATTAAATCTTTCTCTAACCACAGAAATAAAATAGAAGAAATTATGGAAGCAAAATTTCCCCCATTCAACTTATTATTTCTCATTGCATCAAATGAAAAAAAATAATTATTTTTATATGCTTGCTGTTATTTTTGAGTCATAAAAAAAAATTTCTATATAAAAGATAAAATATAATAAACTAACGGTAAATAATTTTCTATAATGTGACGCAAATAAAGCAATAATTTATTCTTATAATATACATCGATGGAATTCAATTAAATCGGACACTACCATGACCAAATGTGCTTCTAAGAGGTCACAGGTCAAAACTGCACCTTGGTGTTTTATGGGCATTGTCTTCAATATACAATCATAATAATGTACATTATAATATACATTTACACAGTCAGACAGACATTTACAATAATTCTTTTTTTTTTTTTTTTTTTTGCTACAATAATAATACAACAATATGAATTTATATTCATCAAATATAAAAGGGAAACAAAATTATTATTATCCATCTTGTATGTTTGGTAAATGGTTCTTAATCTATGGGTTGTACTTTGTGTACATATTTTACTTTATCTGTCACAGATGATCTGTGTATTTTATAGAATTTGATTGAATTTCAGGAATTACAGAAAAATTTGAGTGAAATTAGTAATCGAAGTATGAGTAAAAAGTCACTGATTAGATTACAAATATTTTGTCAATATTCGGTAATGTTTTAATTGAATTTTATATACAAAATGTTAAATATGAGAACATAATTAATTACATTTCTCCATTCATAATTCAAAATAAACTCTGAAATTGGGTTTAATTATAACAATTGCATAATTATATAGAATGGGTTGAGTATACTAATTATAGAAGAACATATAGTAAGATTAACAAACAAACAGAGCATTATTCTTAGAAAATATTTCATTTTATCTATTTTTTTTTTCTAATCACATTAAACTTAATTTGTATAAAAGTTGAAGAACCTTTGAATTAAATATAATATGTGACTTATGGATCTCAATAATATTCGGTAGGCGCAGATATTCGATGCTGATGAAATTAGTATCATAATATAACCATACATTGAACTATGATGTTCTGTTTAATATAAAAGCTGTCTTTTTTTCATAACAACAAAAAAAAAAGGACAAAAATGTTAAAAAAAAAGGGACAAAATATATACGCCAATAATGTATAAATATAAATTTTATGAAGGGAGAGAACAGCAAAAAGGAAAAAAAAAATGGAAAAGAATGGAAAAAAATAGGAGGAAGGCAATTTGCATGATGGATGTTCTAATATCGTTTGGAATATTTTCTATTTAACGATCAAGTTATGACGCATTCCGCTGTTACATAGATTTATTAAAACTAAATTGGTTTGTGACTTTGAACTGGATAAATATTAGAAATAATTTTTAATTTAATACAAACAATCGATTAACCGTGCATCATAAAAATCATTCTTTTTCCTTGAAAATTCACTTAAATCCACTTTAAACTTTTATATAGAAAATTAAAACGTTTAATTAATTACAAATTCAATTCTATAAAATATATTCTATAAATATTTGTAAATAGGTCAAAATATATAGACAACCATTTTGAAAAGCGTGAAGTTTAATGTCCAGTTTGGAATTCTTTTTGTTATTTAATTGTTTAGAAGATGAATTTAGACAGTTAAAATTGTCTTTATGTCCAATTATGTTACTCATAACAATTAATGTCAATAATAATAACAAAGAAATCTATTTTGTTAGTTTTGCCAAAAAAATTTACAAATAACACAAACTAACAGATAATAAATATAAAAGAATAATCACACCCTCACATTCTGATTATTAAAACTAGAATTTTAAACAAACGAGTCATCTGTTAAAAAATTTGATCAAATAAATTGAATATAAAGAAAACAGAAAATCTCCAGATGTCTTTTACTCTTAATTTGTTTCATTGTACCTCATCAATGTAAATTTGTGGCCTCTTGAGAGAAAAATATCAACAACAACCAATAAAGAGCAAAGAAAAAAAAAGGAAATAAATAAATAACCCATAAACTAAAATCTTAAGATAAAATTGACTTTTTGAACCTCTCAACTCCTGCTGTGACACTCAAGTGGACAAAACGCATTCAAACATAAACACAACACATATCACACACACACACACCTATACAGAGAAAAAATATACTATTCTGTTTTTACTTTCATTTGATTTTCTTGTTGGTTTGTTGTAACAACATAAATAAATTCTTCTTTTTTTTTTTCTTAAACAATGTTAAAATTTGTAATATATCTTTTTACTCTACGTTTTTAGATTGGGAAATGAAATAAATGTTTTCTTTTGACAGCTTTTAAAATCAGTATTATTTTTTTTTTGTCTTTTTTCTTTTTAGTCTTTTTTTTTTTTTGTTTTGTTTTGTAAATAAATCATTTTCTTATATATTCCTCTTCCTCGATATACTTCATACCTTTTACAATTCATTTCATTACTTTTGCGTCATTAAATTTTTGAATGAATATTTTGTTATTTTTTTTCTTCTTCTTTTTTTTCTGTTTTATTAACTTTATGAAAATGGAAAATAAAAATTGTTTTGGAGGTTGGTCTTTAGGAACTCTATAAATATTCTATACCTACTAACTGGATAAGAGACAACAAATACATCATATAAGTCCAGTGACTGTTTATATATTTTTCCTTCTTACAACAAATATGCAAAAGGGGGCACAACGTCTGAATACATTATTTAAAATCATAGATTGGGATTCAATGATTCTTATATTAAACCGCAACAGATGCAATTTCTATTTCTTGTTTGTCAAACTTTACAAATAAGAATTAATTTTATAAGACGATTTTGCATCTTTAAAAATTAAAAATATTTTATACAATCGATGGGCACATCATCCATCCAGGTGTTTTTTATATTATTTTATTTTTTTGGAAGTTATTTTCATAATGTGTCCTCTCTATTGTCGTCTTTTATCGATTGTTCATGTTATATAAGACACAATTTATGTTTTGTTAAATGGTCAAAGAAGACGGAGACAAGAGAAGAATAATGGGAAATCGTCAAGCGATTATTTTATAATTTTTAGTTTAGTTTGTTTTCTTTTTGTCAACAAAAGTGAAACTTTTCATTGAAAGAAAAATTAAATTAATCAATTCTTTTATTAAGATTTCTGCAATTCTTCTACTTGTCGACTGAACAATTTTTTCTTGTCTTTCTTTCAAATTGTTCACATTTTTCATTTTATCTTGTATTGTTTTCTATATCGAGGCTTCTACTTCCTTAAATGATATTTTCCAATACCATAAACAAAAACTGTTCCCAAAAAAAAAACCATTGAAACCAAACATATTTTTCTATATACAATAAATTTCAATTTTGAAAATTTCAATTAAATAAATTTCAAAGATAACAATGAATGACCAACTTCGTCTTCCCAAAAATATTGGAAAATAACAGCAACAAAACCAACTGAATAAAAGAAAAAATCCATGTGCGCCTTTTAAAAAACAACAAAAACAAAGTAAAAGTAAAAATTGTATAAACAGTATTATGAAGAAGAAGATGAAGAAGATGGTATTTTAAGATGGTTACATGCAATAACTTTAAGGAAGTTTATCTTTTATACATTTTTCTTTATTTTATTATACTTCGTTTTGATTCTCTGTCTCTCTCACACTTATACATATAAACGTATTGTGTGTTAAGTAGATTTAACAGAACCGATACAAATTTGTCCAACAAAAGAAAAAGAAAAGAATAAGTAAAAGAAAAAAAGGTGTCAATATATGCGCACTCTATGGGTTGTTTTTTTTTTCTCTTTATCTCTTCATTCTTTTTGTGCTCTGATATTATTTAGGTAATCGTAATAATTTCCACACAAAGATCATTATTGTATCGTTTTGTATTTGGTAAAAAAAAAGGTAGAAAAAAAAAACAAATTGCAGAAATAAGAAAGGCGTGCAAATTGTAAATTTTTTTGTCTTCTACTATTTTTAAACATAAAAAAACCAATAAGTTTCAATATTTTTATCATTATAAACAATCAATTTTGAAAAGATAAATGAATTGGATTGAACTCTTTAAAGAAAATCCATTTGATATGGTTTTGTGAATGTTTTCCATTATCCTACTTTCATTTAAAACAATTTTAGTCAATTTCCTGAATTATAAAAAAAAAAAAGTTAAAATAAAGTGAATTTTTATTTTTATTTATTTTATTATTTAAAAAGAAAATCGTACCAACTTACACGAGTGATAATTTTTTAAAGAGATTATCGTCTTGATGATTTTTGGTTATTTTAAAGTTTGAATCAATTTTTATACATTTTGATTTCGTTTTAATCTTAAGAATAACCAAAAAAAAAAAAAAACCCGCTCAATTAAAATTCAATAAAATAATATCAAAAAAATTATTCGTTTCTGTTTTCATATTTTCTGTTCATCTGGACGTAAGAATAAGAAGAAAAAAAGACAGAGTTGATATTAAATACAATTCAAATAACCATTTGTCACTTAATTTACAACCAAAAAGAAAAAAAAAAGAAGAAAAATAAAAATAAATAAATACAATACGCGTAGATAATATTTTCTTGTATATATAAATACTATTTTCAATAGCAACAACAAGTAAATAAAGTGGTTGGTTATGGTCTTTTGATTATAATTTGTTTTTTTCTTCTTCTTCTTCTTCTTCTTCTTCTTCTTCTTATATATTTTCTTCTTTTTTTTCACATTTCTTTAAAACTTCAATTTATTTAATAGAGTCGGAGTTAAATAATGTTTCTTATTATCGTTTTTTTGACACCGATTTACTTAAAACTTATATAAATAGAAAGAATGAATTATAATTCGTTATGGAATATTATAAATTATTAATGGATTTGTTACAATGTTGTTATAATTTGTAACATTTTATTTTTATTTAATAAAATTTTTTTATTTTTTTTGTTAAAAGTAATTTTTATTGGAATTTAAATAAAAAAAAAAAGAAAGAAAAGACAAAATAAAAATATGCAATGTACTTAATTTTTATGTTACTTCTGCCAAATAAAAGACGTATAGAGGAAACCTATTCTGTTAGTGCATTAACGTATAAAAGCTTCCATTTTATAAGAAATATCTTTTGAACTCAAGTTATTAAGCCCGAACATATAAAATGAATGTATAAACTTTCATATTGGATCTTCAACAATACCCAATTGATCTAAAGACATTTTTCTGTTTATATCAAACACAAGTACTTATAGAAGGGGGCCCATTTTAGTCATTAAGCCCATTTAATTTCTTTATAATTGTAACCAATCTTACTAATAACATTTTACCAAGGAAGGTGTAACGCAATTGAATTTCTGTTACTTTGTAAATAGAAATAAAAAGAAATGCTTTTAAACATTTGTTTTGCTTAAGGAAATTGTCCTCAAATTGATACATTGAACTTTGTTTTTTGGTGAAGAAATTGGCAGCAAATCAAAAAAAAAGAAAGAGAAAAAGAAAAAACTTTACAAAAATAACAACAATTTGACGTTGCATAAATAATTTGACAATGTACGCAAATGCGACCAAATGTCATCCACATTTTTTTAATGTCAAAAATGTCAATAAACTATAACGAATGTAAGAAAACATAAGTATAAAAAAAGTATATGGATTTTCCCCCTTAATCCCCATCTGACATAAATTCATACTCAAATACTATCTCTCTTTCCACCTTCAACATTCATACTCATATCCATATGACTTTTAAACTTGAACATTAAAAAAGTTTAAAGAAAAATGAAAAAAAAAAAAAAAACAGAAATAAGATGAAGTAGAAAAAAAGCAGAAGACGATGAAGAATAAGAAGAATAAGAAGAAGAAGAAGAAGAAGTTGTAAGTAAGAAGGAAAAAAAAATCGTGTGTGAGGATATGAGACCATCCATATAAACGAATATTGTGATCATTCTTTTTATTTATGGTCCATGAATAAAATACAATAAGACACCGTATCTGTGTTTTCATATGGAGACCGGTTTAGAAAAACAACAACAACAACAACAACAACAACAACAACAAAAATATAAGAATGAAAAAGAAAGAAAGAAAAAAAAAAGCAACACAAAAAACATCTTCGCATATTTGAAATGCCGTTTAAAAAAGAAATCATGTTTTTGGTCGAAGATTGTGTTGTACGAAATTTTGCTGTTGTTTTGTAGTTATTGTTGTTGTTGCTGTTTAATATTTGTTGCCTTTTTTTGTTTTATTATTTCAAGAAAAAAAAAAGAAGAAAACTTGAAGTCATAGAGTTAAAAGTGATCAAAGAGATTACCCATTTATACCCGTGTTGAATTGAATTAAAAACAAAAACAAAAAGAAAAAGAAAAACAGGAAAAAGAGGAAACATTTTTAAAATTACCCGCAGACACACATAAACCATTCACCGTCCAATAAAGTTAAAACTTCGGTTTCCCGTAAAAAAAAAATCAAAAACAAAAACAAAAAAAAAGAGTCAAAATAAAAGAAAAAGAACGAATGAATAAGATGATGATAAAGAAGAAAATTGTTAATCTATAATCGATTGTTATTAATTTCATTGAATGACTCAAAAGAGACAATATTTTAAGCTTTAAGGTGTTAAAGACATTTGTGTGTGGTCGGAGGGGTCTTCATCTATACAGATATATTTGGACATTAACACCTATTTTTCGTTTTTAACATTTCATATTAAAATTATGTATGTGAAGTTCGTTTATTATAAACATATTTATAACTGAATATAAAATGACAATTTATACAAATTTTATTATACAATATTAACCTTTTTTTCTTTCTCTTTAGCGTCTTCTTTTTTTATATTTTTATCTTTCTTGTTTATGTTTTTGTTTTTGTTTTTGTTTTGTGTTTTTATATTTTGTGTGCCGACAATATTTTAGGTAGAATTGTCAATTTTGTGGAATTCAATACTCTTTTAATAACGCAATTAAATTTGAATGTCTATAGTGTGAAATATTGCCTCATCAAGAAAACTTTGAACTCAATCAAAATACTATTATACTACATTCTGTATTTTATTACTAATAGTTTGATGTTATTTAGTTATTCATTGCACCCCTCCCTCTTCCCAACCCCATCACTCCATAAAAATATTATAAAAATGAAAACATATAGAGAAAATATTTAGATTTATTTTCTTTTCTTTAAAAATATTTCAAGTTCATTTCATAATTTATTTTACAAACGTCACCTTAGATTAATAATTAGTTATGTCGCGTGTCAGTTAACCTTTATACAATACTTTGATTATATATTTTTTTTAAGAAAAGAAAAACTTTAAATTAACTGTGACAAATTAACAATTAAATAAACCAACCCAAAAATCAATCAAATTTAAAAATAATTGAATAAAGAGGTTCCTTTGATGTAATCTTTTCAACCTATAAAATCAACTAAGACGACAATGTAATGTTATTATGATAATTTTTATCTGTTAAATTCAATTTAAACTTTTTAATAATAAATAAGAAGCTTCTAAACAAAATCGATCTTTGTATTGAACTTCTATAAACTCAGACTAACTTTATGAGAAAACTCTAATGAAGGTAATAATGCGTCATAGAACCAAACTAATTCTTATATATACGGGCAATCGATTAGTACAAAAATCTTGTCAACTTAACCAATATTTGTCTTAACATTAAAACAAACCTTCTCATTTATGTATATAATCAAGAACCTTTATTGTCATGAATGAGAAGAAGCCCCCTTTTTTTTTCTCTTAAATTATGTAGGCATTTATAATGACAATGTTATAGATTGAAATAAGAGTTAAAAAAAAAACAGTTGTCTGTTGAGTTGTCTCCTACGATAAAATATTTCTTGTTCTTTTCGTATATATGACAACAATATCACTATCTTAAACATAAGTTTGTCGGCAACATTTTGTATAGTTCGTACATACACTAAACAACAGCAACAACAACAACAAAAACATAAATAAAATAAAAGAAAAAATCAGAAATGAAAAACAGAAAAACAGAAATGCGACAACTCAAGATTCACATAAGATTTTTTTCTCACTTATAAAATTTATATAGTTTGCCTTTTTAATTTCTTTATTTACATTATTATTATTATTATTATTATTATTATTATTATTATATTTTTTGCAATGTGATTAATTTGCATTATACACTTCCTGAGATTTAAATTATAATTTATTTTACTGTGAATTGCTGCGTGAATTTATGAATTTTTATTTCTTTTTTTTTATTATTATCCAATTATTTGAAACTCTTTCAATCGTTATATGAATTTGCATAAAGTTTAAGTATTAAAGGAAATATGACGAATGAATGTCGAATACCAATAATATTGGAAAATTGTATTTTTATAATAAACATAACCTCACATTTTTTTTTAAAACTTTCCATTCATTTAAATTTTCGTTATTTTTATTTAATCAAGATGGCCATACGATAAATTTTTGTTCATTGGATGAATTTTCCTTGTTTTTTCTTTTTACATAAATTTTTTTTTTTTTGAGTCGTTATTTGATTGGAAACAATGGAAAAATCGAAATGTGTGGGTGGAAAAGACAATGGATCTTTTATTTTTGGTTAACAACCATTCCGTGCAATATAGACTGTATTTGTCCATCTCTTGCTGTACCTTCATTTTTTGTATTTTATTTCATATTCTTCTTTTTTTTTTTTTTTTTGGTTCAATTCAAAATAAATTTTACACTTCTATAGATTAACTGAAAATGTGAAAAACTTTATTATATGAAGGACACACGTACATTTATAAATTACAGTCTCGTCAAGTTTCAAAAGTATAAGATCACGTGTACAATCATAAAATCAGTGTCACACACGCACAAAGTTATTAATATTATTTTCATTTAACAAATTCATTAGCATGCCCCTAAATCCGGTTGATATAAAAAAAATTTAACATAAACACAAGATTTTTTTTTTAATCATTGGCCACAGCAAATAGTCAAAACTGATGTTTATAAATTTTTTCATTCTTTATTTTGGCGAATAAATATTATTTTATTTATTTAAACGAAGGGTCGATATGCGGTATGTGGTTTACTTTGTACTTTACATATGTGGTTATGGTCAGGAAGGAGGCGTTGGACCATTTTATAAGCCTACGGTTATGTAATTGATTCGTTACGGATATCTACATGAAGTTAAATTAATTTATACTATAATATAAGTATAACTGATGTCTCTTTGCTCTATATCCCTTACTATATAAATCTCTGTGTGTTTTATGTATTTGTGAGATAATTTAATTTGTTAATTTTTGATTTAATTATACCCCAAAAAGAATATGAATTTATCATTCATGTTTTTTTGTATTTATAATTGTGTCTGTGTGAGTGTATGAACCATTCATTACTTACAATAAAAAAAAATATCTCAAATAATAAAACAACTTTGACAATATAACGCAGTACACAAATTTAAGACTTTTGTCTTTAAATTAAAATGTCTTAATTTAACAAAATAATTTATAGAATTTATACGATTTATTTTCAAATATTAAAAGGATCCTTTAAAAAGGGTATTTCCTTTTTTTTTACAAAAAACAAATAATAATAATAATAAAAAAAATAAAGAGATAAAACTCATCCGCGAATAACCGCAACAAAGATTTATTTTACTAGATTTTTATAATTTTGTAAACATCGAAAACGCAAAAAGCATGAATTAAAAAGTTTCATCAAAGAAAGGATAAATGTGCGTAGGGAAAAGAATTGGATGATGAGTGAAAAAAAGAGAACTAAAAATGAATTAAAGACTAAAATCAACCCTTTTTTTCTATTTGTGGAATCACACAATAATAATAATAATAATAACAATCATATAAGTGTTGTTTGTGTTTGTGTCCCTAATCCCAAGTTGAATGTACACAAACTTGGAGGGAAGAAAATTAATGGTTAAATTTTTGTTTGTTATTGAGAGAAATTAAATTAGACAATATTTCCTCATTTGGTCAACAAACTTTTGCAGAATGTTAATATTAGCAGCACAATCGTTTAAAAAAAAATTAACACATTTATGTGGACAATTCCACTTATCACATTATGAATGTTAATATAATGTTGGTCACGCTAAAAGTTTAAATTTAAATAGATAATTGGGATCAGATACATAATAAATTCATCTAAAAATGTCATATTACTAAAAGGATCAATGTCGCGTGTTAATTATAAAATTTATAATCACGGTAAAATAATGAGGTGCGTTGTGCGTCACCGTAACAGTAAACCGACCCTATTTCATCATTATTATTATGCATTTCTCCATTTACTTTACTTAATTTAAATAATTCTATTTGTTTTTATCTCCATAAATAAACCCTTTTTCACTATCCATAATCTAATGTATAACCTTTATCCTTAAACCACGACCAAAAATTAGGTGTTTTAGTATATTATATTTTTGTAGTGGGATTCAAAGAATTTCCTTGTATTAAAATTAATATGTCAAATCGTATAAATGAAAAGTGAATGTAAACGTACAAACAGGAATCTAACTAAACATAAATATTTCAAATACAAATTTTCTAAAATCACATAATTTTATCTCTAAAGAACAAAGTTTAAGGGTCGTCGTATATATGACATAACACCTAAAACACCGACCTCGCGCTAAGATAAGGTTTCAATTTAAATTATATAATCTCACCCCAATAGACCACCTAACCCTCCTATTATATTATACAAATACAACATCCGTATAGATATAAATGTATTAAAAAATTGTTGCTACACATTTTCAGGGCCGTTTTTATATTGGACTTAATGAACTTTTGTATTTATAGGTTTTCGTAAAGCTTTTTCGTTTTCGATGTTTCTGTACAAAAATTTGAACATAAAAAAGAAAAATATATATGTCCATTGTATGGGTAATCCCTTTTCCCTTCATCAAAATCTTTAAGAAATATTCCTAGAAACGGCACTGCTAAAGTTTCAACGGGATGAGAAATAGAATTAACTTATGACACTTACACACACACACACACATATATATGAGGATATTTTTGAGACAATAGAAGGGGGCATTTTGCACTTATTCTATATCATTGTTATTATTATTAAAGTAAAGTGAAATTTTGTCGGGGAGATCTTAATCATTTTATATGAATAAAACTAAAGGATAAAACTTATATATTTTGTATTCTTGCATTTCTAACAATATCACCTCATAAACTATCCAATAATTCCAAAAATGGTAATAAAATAATTTCTGGTCATATTTATTTTAAATAATAATAAAGATAACAAACGTAAGAGGTAAAGACATAAGATTTGGTCATTACGCGATTTCTGAACAGAATTTTTATTTATTTATTATTTACAATGATTGGTATTTACAATTTCATCATCAATTAATTTAATATTCCGGATGTAAATCTTCAATGATTTATACACAAAGACTCTACGTTTTCTCAATTCTAATAAAAGTGATGCCTCTTTTTATTTCGTTGCTTTTGTTGTGTTTTGCTTCTTCTTGTTTTGGTAATACAAAGTCATGTCGTGCACAAATTTAAAGTTGATTTTTCTGTTGAGTATATTTTATTTTTTCCTCCTTTTATTATACGAGGTAGGTATACCGATTTCTTATATATTATTTTTGTTACTTTAAATTCGAAGTGAAAATGAAAAGAAGAATATGATGAAGAAATGCAAGAGGATGAGAAGATATAAATACAAAAAAAAAAAACGTGGATGCAATTTTGCCAATAATTCACACAACAATACAGCAATAAATTCCTTTAAAATTCTCGGTTAACTGAACTGGACTTTTTTTTAGGTTTCAATTCGATTTATTGACTGTATGTGAATGTGTGTAAAAGTATGCGAGTATGTAAGTTCAAGACTGCAAAAACTAGAAGAAAGTTGAACGGTTTATTGTGTGTGTGTGTGTGTGTGTGTGTGTGTTTGATTTCGCAAAAGTTTAATATTCAAAACATTTTCTTTAGTTCTATTGAATTTTGGGGTAAAATTTTTCACAAACTTCTATAAGTAAAAAAAAGAAATCACTTTCAAATTTCAACTTCAATCAATGCCTTATTATATAAATAGGAATTCTATTTTCCAAAATAAAATCGTATTCGTATGAAACTATTTTTAAAACAAAAAAATAAAATATAACGTTAAAAATTTTCACTTCTTTTCTTTTAAAATTTTATTCTTTCTTTTAGTTTTTTTTTTTCTCTTTCTTCAGACTTTTTTTTTTTTTTTTATTTCATTTTTTATAAATTTCTTTTGAATGCTGCACGCGAATAAAGGAATGACATCTGTTCGATTTATGTGATGTCGTTTTAAATCGAATTTAACACTTGTCACAATGTTAGGATATGTGCGCGCGGATAATATAAGAAGAAGAAGAAGAAGAAGAAGTAGAAGAAGACAATTCAACAAAATGAAAACAAACAAACAAAAAAAAAAGTATGAAAGAAAAAAAAAACAAGAACGAAGAAGAATTTTAAATGTAAAAACAAAACATGCATTTAATAGCAACAACAACACCAACATTGGAATAACAAAAAAAAATTGTCTTTTGATCTTTTTTTTTTTTATTATTATTTTGAACGACAAGAAAAATAAAAACAAAACAAATTTTTTCTCTTTTTTTTGTTTTTTTTTTTTAGTTACGAGAATAACAAGAATAAGATTTGTGATTTTCGGTACTTTTTGACAGATATAATTATATTTCTCTTTTATCATAAGAAAGTTGATATCGTTATAAAAAAAAAATTGTTTAAATCTTCTTCTTGTTCTTCTTCTTCTTCTTCTTCTGTTCTTTTGTCACAATTTTTTTTTTTTTTTTTTGTTTATAAACAAATAAAGTGTGCAGTTTAATTGATATATATTGGGCTGTCTTTTAAGATTCTTTAACGATGTCTGATTTCTTGAAAATGACAAAGAGTCTACATGGAAATATTTCTTAAAACAACAACAAAAAAAAAACACTCTCAAATAGACGGAATTGAATTTTCTAATTACATTTTTTGTGTCTAATGATACAATTCTGCAGGTTTTAATTGTTTTAGGTGAGAGAAGAAAAAAAACGGTACAATTCCGTGTTAGCCAGGTCTGATTATTGCATTAAATCAATGAAGTTTTTTAACCTTCGATATTTTTTTATTTTTTTGCTTTTTACATAAATTATTTAATTATAATTAGTAATATTTTCTTAAGTAAAGTGTTTGGAATAAATACACGCGGCTGTAAATAAAGTAAAATTTTCAATTGTGTCATTTTTTTTTTTGTTTTAAAACAATTTTTATTTTTTATTTTTCTTTTATTAATTTTCATTCTTTTTTGTTGCGTTGTTTACGTTTGATTTTCCATATAGACTTTATTACATTATTCAAATAATTCATCAATGTTAATATTTCACGGTTGTCATTTGTTTTGATTGCATTTTTATAAAAAGTAAAAAATAAATAATAAAGCGTTTAATTTGTGCAGCCCTTGAATAATGATTTGTTCTAATTTTGTTATCATACGTAGACATCACTACGTCATTAATGGCGCGTATCCTGCAATTAACGAACAATGATAAAAATATAAAATACAACATTTTTGTTTGTTTTTTGTGTTTTTTGTGTTTTTTGTGTTGTTTGTGTTTTTTGTTTTTTTATAAATGTTTTAATCACCAAAAAGGATGTCACAGTGTGATAGATTAATGTATGGTTAATTTATTGGGTTAACATTCATATATAGTAAAATTTTATTTGAATTGGAGAATACATTTATTTTTTTTTTACAACGCATTATTCAACTTCTGTTTCTTTACGTAAATATATAAAAAAAAGATTTTTTTTGTCAAGGTCTTATAGAGGGATAAACTGCACTTTACTGGTTGACCTTAGAAAAAATTCACTTTCACAGACATAAATAGAGTATTTTTTTATCGAATAGTCAAAATCTCATTATGACAGAATAAAATAGAATATGTTAGAAAATTCATTAATTATTTCTTAACGTCATTTAATGTATTTCCCAATTCTCATGTGCCATAATCTAATTATGTTTGCCCTTATACCATCATAAAAATTCATGACACGCAAATGTCAATCACATATAATAATTGAACTTCAAACTTGCATTTTTTAATAAATAATAAATAAAAAATTGAACATGAAAGAATAAGTAAAGTTAAAAAAAAATAAAATCCATATCAACCCGCAACTACCTTCATTTGCATAAATTACAGTGAAATTGATTTATATTTAATTCGTCTATCTAACCAATTTAATCCGTATAACTATTATATAAAATTATAAAAAGACTTGCAACTTAAATCGATTATTTAGTCTAATTTTAAGTTTGAACAGAAAAACTTTAAAACAAGAAAGAAAAAACTAAAAGAAAATGTTCTTCAATCATTCAGTAATTATTTGTTGTTGTGTTCTATTCAGTTGTCTGTCTTTGGTGCCAACTATTAAAGGTGAATTATTCTACATTTTCTACTTTCTTTGTTTCAATTATCTAATTGAATTTATAAATAAATTAATTAAATATTATTTGTAAAAAAAAAACAACAATAGGCAAAGAGGACAGTAAAGTTGTGGGTGGTGAAACAACAAAAAAAGTTTATCCATATCAAATTTCATTGCAAGTTCAAACATATCAAACAATACCATTTCTTCCAATACCAATATCAACTGGACGATTAATATGGAGTCATAATTGTGGTGGTTCTATACTTAGTAAAGATTATATTGTTACGGCAGCACATTGTGTTGAAGGGTAAAAGTGAAATTGTTTTTCTATTTGTGAATATTCATTGAAATTTTTTGTTTTGTTTATAGATTCTTTCCGGAAAGATTATCTGTTGTTGTTGGAACAAATACATGGAATAATGGTGGAGTGCGTTATGCAGTTAGAAA
Organism: Pedicia rivosa; assembly: GCA_963082725.1. Lineage (NCBI taxonomy): Eukaryota > Metazoa > Arthropoda > Insecta > Diptera > Pediciidae > Pedicia > Pedicia rivosa. The sequence continues at coordinate 7,161,543 of OY720153.1, read as the reverse complement.
TATTAAAATTCATGAGAATTATGTTGAGTTGAATTCAAGTGACATTGCTCTTCTTAAATTGAATCAATCATTGGAGTACACGGATAAGGTTCGTCACTATTTTTTAACCGAAATGACACAAATAACTTTACTATAAATTCTAAAATTTAGATTAAACCAATTCCGTTCACAAATAAATTTTATGGTGCCGGTGTAATGTGTACATTAACGGGATGGGGTTACACAATACCAATTCGTGTCGGTGGATTACCAACAGATTTACAAAGTGCTAAATTACCTGTAATATCCACTAAAGATTGTAATGAACGTGGTATGCCCGCAGGAGAAGGAGAAGTTTGTACTTATGACAGATTTGGTAAAGGCGCTTGTGGTGGTGATTCGGGTGGTCCATTAGCCCTTAACGATGGTGATTTTCTAGTTGGTATTGTATCGTATGGTGCACGCTTCTGTGCAACTGGAAGACCAGATGTTTTCACTAGAGTATCAGCATTTTTTGATTGGATCAATACAAATATGACTTAAAAAAATGTCATGAAACCTAAATTTGTTGATTTAAAAAATAAATAATGAAGCTTTGATTTGCACAAAAAAATAATAATAGAATGTTTTTCTTTATCGATCGATGTTTTTATAAAAAAAAAAAAAAAATCGAGAACTCAAAATTCGAACATTACAAAAGAAAGAAACTTTAAATCGGACGAATCGATTTTTGTTGTTTTTATTTATTTGTTTTTTGTTTTTTTTTGTTGTTTGTTTTTTTTTTTCTGTAAATAAAATCTGTACATAAGAGTAGGTACATGAAATGAAAGTTCTATTGTTGATTATTGTTTAAAACGTATACATATATACGTTGTCAAATCGTGACTGAGGCACATGGAGTCTCTCTTGAATGTTCGTTCGTTCGGCTCGTTGATTCCAAACAGTTCGATTAAAACTATAAGATTAGAACAATTTACCGGGAGCAAGGGTTTTATCATTTTTTTAAATGTGCTCATTTATACGATTCAATTTTTTGATTATTAATTTTTATTTGAATATTCTTATATGAATGTCTCCAATGTGTCTAACAAATCTACCCACATTCACATTCTCCAAAATCAAATAAAAAAAAAAACAAACAAAACAAAAATATTTATTAATAAACTTGTGATGTGATGACGACATAACAAGAAGTTTAAGAACAGGTTGGCACAAATGAACGCTTTAATATATTTTACTTGATTTATAAAAAAAAAACTATATTATTTTTTATTTAAATCGTGACATCAACAACTCGACATGTTTTTTTTTTCTATAATTTTTATGATTGTATTACTCATAAAGTCATAACATTAATAATCTCAGTGACTTTATAATGGTACTTGATGTACTGCGGTACTTGACAAAAAAAAATAAAAATCGAATTTATGAATTAGTTTATAAGAAATCCTAAAATGTCTATGGACAAGGTCCTCAAATAATCTACTTTGAAATCCCAAAAAGTCTATATAAGCAAAGTCCTCAATAATCTACTTTCAGTCAGACAATTCTTCAAAGTTTTTTGATAGCTGGTGTTATATTTAATTAAAACTGATGGTTCGTCTGTCTGTCTCACAATACCCCACTCCCACGCATATTATTAATGAAAAAAAAAATATTTTGACTCATTCTTTGAATTTGTTTTCGGTAAGATAAATATGAAGAGTGTAGAAAAAAAAAATTCAGCAAAAGAGAGAAAGAGAGACAAGTATATGCAGAGAGTGAAAGAGATACATTTATAGTGAAAGAGTACAAAAAAAAAACACCCACAACAACAACAAATAAAAAACCCAACATGAATTTGAACGAAAAATTGTCTGTAATAAATTCAAACGTTAAGATGAAAAAAGAAAAAACAAAAACAAAAACAAAAATAAGAAGAATAATGTAAGATAAAGAAGAAGAAATGAAATAAAACCATGGGAACTTCTATAGGTAAAACACAGTACATATTATCGGGTTTTTAGGTGAAAGCAAACATGATTTGTTTTTTTTTTTTCTGTTTTTTCGTTTCTTTTATTTCGCTTGTAATGTTTCAGCGCAACATGGAAAATTTTCTATGAAGAAAAATTAAATTAAATGTATTTTCAATAAATAATGTAAGTACGTCAGTCTGTCTGTCCATACATATAGTATATATCTTAATAAATCTTTAAATAAATTAAAAAGTGGTAAAATTTACAATTAAGTGTAAAAAAAAAATTAGAATTTGATTGAACTTTCTCATATTAAATTTTTTTGGTGCAATCAATTTTTTCTTTCTTTTCTTTAAAATAAAATTAATTTTTTTTTCTTTTGTTTATTCCAGCATAAAAATATGAATAATAATATTAACTGCAGATTATTGAATAAATCCATCTAAATTAAATCAGATTCGAAGAATATAAAAAAAAATAATAAAAAGCAAAAAAAAAAATAATAATAAACAAACGAAACCGTTTTTAAAGGTTTTTATTAGACTGTTCTTTTTTTTTTTTTTTCATTTTATTTTATTTTCTTTAAGAAAATGTTAATGTAAAGTCGTTAAATAATATAATATTATATTGGCGTATAAAATAGGTAATATTAATAAGAATAACGAACGATGACCGCACGCCTAAACACGTGTATATTCAATACAGATTGCAATAGTTAATCCATAGTTAATTTAATCAATAAAAACACACGAATATTTCTCATATTTTATTCTTAATTATTTAATGTTATAAATTATAATCTGAAAATGGCAACGCCGGTGGCAAAGTGTTAATAAATCGTTATATACATATATATGTATAAGTCCCTGAGTTCAAACCCCCGCAACGGTTTAGATTCCAGTGGCCGAATTTTAATCATGAGAAAAATACTGAGAAAATGAGAAAATTTATCTCACTTCAATTAAAAGGGGAGGGGGAAAAATATCTGTTATTTTGTCAGTTAGAGCTTAGACTTATAACAGGAATTCAGTCCCCAATGATAATCTGAAATCTTAACTTAATATTGTAAAATCTCATAAACAATAATTCAGAATATTAAAATAATGACCACATCGTAATGAAATTGATCTTTTAAGAATCAGTTTTTTTGATAGATTCACACGTTTAACTTTTAGTTCATTTAATTTTGTTGTTTTTGTTATTATTATATTCGCTTGGAATTGTATAAGTCCGCGGCCGGAACCGGTTTAAAATGTGATATACAGAAAATAATATTGTTTTTTTTTTACCAACCAAAGCAAAAATACATTAAAAAAATGTATAAATAAGAAAAAAAAAACACAGAAATAAATTCTGTGTTTTACGTGATCGAAAAATTATTATGACGAATTTTATCACATTTATTTGCGTGCGTGTGTCTTTGTATTTTAAAAAAAAAAGCATCTAAGAATGTTTAATAGAATTTTATAGTATAAAGATTGTGTCATTTAATGAACGGAAATAATTGAATAACTGACATTCGACTTAAATTCAATTCGAACCACAAATATTGTCTCTATCTTGTGTTGTTTTTGTTTTTATTGTGGAATGATAATCTGAATTATAAAAAAACGCAGCAAACAACATGAATTGTTTCATAGCATTTAATGTGCGCACGTCGCTGGATGTCTGAAGAAGATGATAGTCGTCTTTTTGTTTTTATTTAGAACTTTTTACTACCTTCTTCTTCATTTTTTCTACCTCCTGCATTCATCCACCCCCTTCACCAAACTCACTTTAATTCTCTTATACAACAAAACAATTTTTTCTTTTTTTATTTCTGTATATTTGTTTCGTGAATTTTTGTTGTTTTTATTTATTTTCTTTTTGTTTCATGGATTTTTGTATCTTTATGTTATTTTCTTGAATGTTTCTTGTCTTGGTTCATATTATGTTTTTTTTTTCTCTTTTGTTTTGCTTTAATTTTTACTTTACTTGGTTGTTGTCCCGATACGACAACAACGAAAAAGACAACGTCTTTGGTGGATGATTCTGGGAGGACGATGATTTTTATTGTGTGTGCCATACCGAAAATGTGTACCTATTGTTTTACTCTGTTTGTTTTTTGTTTATTTACAAGAACAACAAATAAAAATAAAGAAGTAACAATAAGAAAAAAGGAAGAAAAGAAAGAAAAAGAAGAAGAAGAAGAAAACCAGTGGATGAAGAAGGAAAAAAAAGAAGAAGTGCTCCACAATGTAAATGTTAAATATAGTGACATTAACATTTTTTCTTATCTGATGAAAAAATATATTCTTCTCTCTTTTCTTTTACATCTTTTGTTTTTTGTTTTTGGGTGTTTGGTTTTTTTAGTTTAATAAAAATTTAAATTGGTGAATTGGAGAATCACGTTTGGTTAATTTTAGTGGTTATTTTGACCTAATATAAAATAACAAATTGTTACTGTGGAAATCGACGTTTATTTTGTTTATGGTTTTTAAAGACAATCCACAATTTTTTATATTACAAAATAGTCTGTTAAAAATTAAAGCCCAAAGAAATGTTACAAACTTTTGATATGCGTTACTCCTCGGCACTTTCTACTTGAAATTATAATTTCCTAAAAAAAAAAAGGTTGAACCTGAAAAATAGTTAAAAAAAAAAGGAAGAAAATTCTAAATTGATTTTAACTATGAACTGTAGATGACTACAATAAAATCTAATTCTTCCTTTTAAAAACCTGTCTAAAAAAAACAAAAATAATCACAATTAAAAAAAAAATATATTTAAATAAAAAAAAAAACCCAATTTTTGTTTAAATTAATTTAAAGAAGAAAACAAATTTTTCCATATATTCAGTTTGTAATGATCAAAAATAAATAATTAAAATTTATATAACGTCTAATTAACAAAAAAAAAAAACAATAATTAATAGAAAGTAAATTACAAAAAATCAATTTATATTTTTTTTAAGAATAAAATAAAAAATCAAAAGTTAAAGAAAAAAAAATTATCAATTAAAAAAAAAATAAAATAAACCAACAATTAACTAAATAAAAGAAATTTACTAAATAAATTTACGATAATTATTCTACATTTTATAGGTATATACCATAATTAAATTCTATATATATATATTTATTTTCTATTGTCTATTGTCTAATGGACTAATATCTAATAATATAATTAAGTATAAGACGTCTATGATTACGTATAATAAAATAATTTTGTTTTGAAATACAATTAATGTTTTTGTAATTATCTATTATATGGTGAAAATTTAAATTCAGGACTACTAAATGCACTCATAAATGGTGTACTAATAAAACTTTGATAAGATCCAAATGATCTTGTTGGTGTTTGATAAAACATTGGTGGTGAATTAACAGCACTTATACCGGAACTATTATTATTTGTATTATTATTGTTTATATTATAAGAGTTATTGTTATTAGATGTATTTGATAATGATGGTGATAATGATGATGTTGATGACGTTGTTGTATAATTATTATATGTTGTTGTATGATAATGATGTTGTTGTGTATATTTTATTAAATGTGTATCAACTAATTGTATTAATTCTGTTTCTGTTAAATTATTTTTTATTGATGATGTTGTTATAATTTTTGTTAGTAAGACTGTAACATCTGTAAATAAGATGTCCAGCATCTTACCTGTGGTAAAAAGTACTATTGCTTTTAAACAGGAATATTCAGCTGAATCCACATGTAATGCTTTTAATTTTTCCACCTGTTCTTGAAATATTCTAATATGATCCATAAAGGCAACAACACGATCAGCAGCCATTGGTGATGCATGTAATCCAGCTGCTGCTAATAATGGTGCTACATGTAATGGCATTGAACACTGTGATGCATTTAATACAAATAATTCTGACCAAACTAAACGTAATAATGCAACTTGATCGGTCACTTGTAGATCAGGAAAAAATGGTATATTTTTTGCCCATTCAACAGCCGAAAATAATAAACGTGCTGCTAATTCACATATATTGTCTATTCCCATTATATTATTTGGTTGCATACACTGTCCATATCTTGATGATGGATATGGTTCAGCACGTAATAATAATGATATATAGGAACTAAGATATGGATGTCCATTAAAACCGGCACCAACTGGATCACCATTTGTCAATTGATATTGTCCATGCATTCCTAAACCGGGCGGTTGTGAAGGTGGCACACGACCTCTCTGAACAGCTGAAAATACACAAAGATAAAGAAATAAATTTACTATTCATGATTAATATTTTAATATTCATTCTATTATTTATAAAAATCTACAATAATAAATCTTACAAAAAGAATAAACAAAAAAAAAATATGTCAAAAAAAATGTATGTTCGTTGATTTAACTATAATATATTTCCACAACCAAAATTATTGTTTGACGAAATTTTAAATAAAATAACAAAAATTTACACAACTTCTGATTTGCTAACAAAATATTTGTATTAAAAGCTTACATTAATATTTCTTCAAATTATCACTTTATCTTTCATAATTAGGATTAAATAGTCAAAGTAAATAATAGTTTAAAATGAATAGAGTTTTATTTATTTTTAATGCGGCTAATTGAAACTTTTGAATTCAAATGTTTCCTTTCCATTTTTGTTCTTTTTTTTTTTTTTCTTGTGTTGTATTTATTTTCTTATAAAATAAATTTTCAAATTATAAGTTTAAACTTATTATTAATGTCAATCTTGTGTAAACACCAATTACAATTATTATTTTATATAAATACACAGAAAAAAATATAATTTTATGTTGATTATATTTTTGTGCAATTCCAGAAAGTTGTAATTAGATTAGAAAATGAAAAAATAAAACCAGTTCTCTGTAGTGTATAAAGTTAAATGTCGTCTAACACAAATAAAATTAGAAATAAAATGAAGAAACTGTTTTAGTTGTATGTAGCAGAGATGATTGAATTATATAATCCAGAATTTTCCGATTTTAAAAATAATCCACATAGAAAATTTGAAAAATGAAAACTTAACAATAAATTTGTATTCTTCAGAATAAAAAGAAATCTTCATTTGATAAATTGTATGAATTTTTGCTCTGTATACGTTTGTTTGTTGCTTTAAATTTAAATTTTAAAGACGTTGACCCAAAGAAAAAAAAATAATAACCAAATGAATAAAATTGCACAGCAATACAAATATTGCATCTTATGTACGTTAAGTGAATATATAATGATCACCCTTTTTTTAATATGAAAATGAAACGCCCTTCACATAATTTATTCATAAATAAAAATGATTCATTCTGTCATTCGTATCAAAACAATTCTATTATTACCGAAGAAATTATTGTGTGTGTGTGTGTGTATCTACATAATGCAATCAGTAATATTACATTATAAATGTAAATTGGCATTTCATTAAGGTAACACAAACTATGCATACATTTTATATACAAAATATAAAAATTCCATTATTATAATCATTAAACATCAACCATCATCATCTTAGTGATCATCATCAATTTAAAAGAACAACAACAACAACAAAATGTTATATTATCAATATTGACAAAGATATTTCTGCACTTTTGTATATACATTTATTAGATACGATTACTATATTCACTATTCAGATATAAGACAAGAGAGACAATCAAACACAAGTTATATTTAAAATTATTTAAATTGCACAAGATTTGTCTCATTACACACACACACACACACACATACAGTGTTTTATTTTTTTCCTACTTAACTTCTTTTTGTTTTTTTTCTCAATAGATAAAATGTGGAAATTGTTCTTAAGGTTTTATTATAAAATAATCAAAGAAAAAATTTATATTGCCTTATTGAATGTCATTTGTAACGAATTAAAAAAAAAATTAATATAAGAGAATGAAAGAAAAAATGAGGAGATTTGTTTTTCTTTTCATTTTTTTTTTCTTGTAAAATCAAATTCTTGTACAATTGTATAATTTACACGATGATTGAACTAATTTATTTAATAGTATTAAAGGTACATTTTACACTATTATTCTGTTAATGTTATTTTTGATTTGGTGTTGTTGTTATTGTTATTATTGTTATTGGTGTTGATATTATTGTTATTGTTGTAAGATATCTCATTATTATTAAATAAATAATAATAATAATAATAATAATAATAATAATAATAATACTATAATAGCACCGGATAGGTGCAAATATAATTATATAAGTACAGATATATAAGATTGTTGTGTTCTTTTTTTTTTTTTGTTTTCGATCTCTGCATATTATGCAACATTTTTCAGTTTTGTTGTTTTATTTTTCTTCATAAAAAAAAAAGAATGATTTGTTGTTTTTTTTTTGTTTCAAACTCTGAGCCTGCATTTTTTTTTTTATTCTTTCTTTCTTTAGATTTTTCTTATAATTTGCGCGCTATCATTTTTGTGAATATAAAAAAATTTAATTTGAATTTTTAATGCATAGATTGAAGGTAATTAATATATTGGTTATTAGGCACATACGTGTATACTTTAGTATATTGTGTACGTGAATTATTTCTATATGTATGTATAGTTAATATATGTGATGAAATAATACATAATAAATATATGGTTGATTTTATTCAGACAGACAAACAGAAAAATGTATATTAAATAATTGAATATATTTAAAGGTACACACATTTTTACCGATTGAAGGATGAGCTTTTTTTATTTAATTAGAAGTCGGATTTTTTTGTGCACGAATTATTATTAAAAATGATAAAAGAACTTCAATACACGATATACAAAATGTTTCATTTAAGAAAACCGCCTCATCATGCGCTTTGTATATGCCATCACATTGATGGCATAGTAAAAAACCACAAACCAATAAGTAGTTTGTGGTTTATTTTGTTTTTATTCAAATTTATTATTACACATTTTCTTTTATCTAAATTTGACCTAAATTTGATCCTAATTTGTAAGAGTTTTGCACCTCAAATAAATACGTATATTTTCTCTGATGACAAAAAACAACAAAACTAAAAATCATTTATATTTATTTCAATAACAAGAAGTTGATGCATTTGAAGAGAGAATAATAAAGAATTTAATAAAAAAAATTGTCTATTAATAAAAGAAATAGAAATCTTTTAATATTTTGAGGTTATAATTTATACGATTAAAGACAAGAAATAAAAGAATATTTTCTTACAATCAATTAGAATCATATAAAATATGAGTTATAAGAATTTTTTTTATTATTCTTATAGAGACAATCATATAACAATTATTATTATTATTATTATTTTATAACAATAAATAATAAATATAAGAAACCTTGAAGTCATTCATCATCATTTTGTAAAAGTGAGAAAATTTATATATGAAAAAAAAAAAAATCAAAGAACAACAAATGATAAATATTAAGATGAAAATGAAGAACAAGAAGAATGAATCAAAAAAAAAAATATATTAAATGCGGAGGCAGTGCTAAAAATTAATCTAATAGGAAAAAAAAAATCTGATATCATTGATTGAAGATATTCTATAACAAGAAATAAACTAAAAATAGACAAAGATAACGTCATTTGAATTGATCTGATTTATTTTATTTATTTTCTAGTTTTATTCCTTTGAAAAAAAAATCATCGTTGACACATAAAAAATTCCATTAAAATTATAATGATTTTTTTATCAGAAAAAAAAAAGAATCAGACTAAATCGAATAATTGGGATGATTGAGAAAAAAAAACATTCGATTCAATTAAAGTGAAATTTTATCATATGAAATGAATTTTTTTTTTTAATGACACATCAGAATAAAACTTATCAATAAAAATAAACCTCAAACATATTTTTTTAATTACTCATAAAAATCACATTCATTGAACTAAATATTTCAACCAAACAGCAAAAACAGCTAAAAAAACAAAAAAGAATCGCGATTGACGTTAAACAAAAACAACAAAAAAAAAGAGTCATATTATTGATGCAACAAGTGTGCAATCTCATTGAATAAATCTAAAACCTTTGACATCAACCTATTACAAGTTGTCAATTTCCAATAAATAAAATCTTTCTCTCTGTCTGTCTGTCGGTGTCGGTATCAGTTTTGTTATTGTTGTTGTTTTTTTTTTTAACCAAAATTCAAAATACAAAAAAAAAAACGTTAATTTATTTCATAGCAAAAACAAAAAAACCAAACACCTCCGCATCAGGTAGGTATTATTTATTATTGACAATATTTTTTACTATAAACCAAAGAAAAAAAAAACTCCTTATATTTGATGTTTAAAAGTTTATATTCTTCTTCTTCTTCTTCTTCTTCTTCCCTCTTTTGTTGTTGTTGTTATTGTTGGAGTTTATGAAATTTACGATTCATTTTTTTTTTTTTTAATGTTATTCTTCTTATGTTAAACAATTTCATTTCTTTTGATTATTGTCTATTTATGTGATTATATGATGAAGGATGAGGATTTTAAATATGACAACAAGAAATATTAAAATTCACTATAAAAAGAGAAGAGAAACAGAAAGTAATGAAATAAATATTTTATTAAAGTTATATTGGAGTAGGAAGATATGACAGAAATAATGGTCAGAGGCTCATCTTATATTCATTCACTTAAAATACGATTTAAAATAAATTTTTTTTTTTTTTTGTATTTTTTGTATAAATCATAATTCTAATAAAAGCGATGATTTAATAATTTACAATAAATTTATGAGGATTTTGATTCAAATTTTACGACACAGAGAATTAATATTTGAAAATTTGAAAAACTAATAAATTCTATACCAAAATTCTTAACGCACACTTCTTAGTTCAATGCCATTTGCCGTTCATTCTTTATAAAGAATAAGGAACATAACAATTTATTCAATAATTCTGACATATTGAAAAAGGATATAAAAATAAAAATAACGGACATTTACACGAAACAAAAAAAAAAAAATGTGAATCATTATAAAACATAAACTCAAGGTAAAAGAAAAAATTAAGTTCAATTAGAAATAAAAAAATGTATAATACGTCACTACTTATTTCGTGTTTGATATAAAACGTAATTCAATCTTCCAAAAAACAAAAAAAAAAAAAAAATTACTTTTTATAAATTTATCTCTGATGATGTCGGAAGAAATCTTATATAAAAAGTTTTATGTGTATTTGTACGAGTGAAAAGGAGAAAACAATATTTTTCACTTTATCTCTCTTTTATTTCTTTTTCTTTTTTCGTTTTATTTATTTTTTTTTTTTGTTTTTGTTGGTGTTTTTTTTTTTTCTTATTTGAAAAAAGAAAAAACAATTTTTTAAACGTGAGCTTTTGAAGTATTGTGCAGAAAACAAGTGTTGAATATCGTGTAATGTTATTAATTATATTTTGAATGGTTCAACTTTTAATTTAATTGTGAAATTAAATGGTTTTGTTTTTGTATTTTTTCTTTTTAATACAAATTGATTAAAATAAAAAAGGGAAAGTGAAATTTTATTTATTCTTTTTTTTTTTCTTTTTTGCTTATTTTTTCAACGAACACATTTTTTTTTTTGTTTGGTTCCTGATTCAAATAAATTTACTTTAAAGATTCTTTCCATTAAAAATCACTTTGATTTAGTTAGTGGAATGATTTAAGTGAAATTTTAATGGAATAGAGAAAATTGTTAGCTATTTCTAATGCATCTTTAATTTCTGTATATGAAAATCAGAAAAAAAAAAAAAAATTGAAAAGGAAAAATATTAAAATGAAAAATGAAAAAATTTAAATGTAAAATAATTGGCAAAACAATTCCAGAATTCAACAAATGAAGATAATTGAATATTATGCATATCATAAAGTAACAGAAAAATATGAAGTTTATCTGTTCTTCTTGTGTGAAAGATAAAAAAAAAAAGACTAAGTAAAAGAAGAAGAAGAAGAAAAGAATAAGATATTATGCATAATATATTTGTATCTATACGTTATAAGAAAATAAAAGGAATGAAGAGAGAAAAAATGAAGAGTAAAAATAAATAAAATAAAGATGCAGAAGTGATGGAAATATATTTTTTATATCCTTATATTATTCAAAAATTCAAAAGTACAATATTTCATGGTTGTTATAAATATTTCTGTGTGTGAAACTGACAAGAAGAAAATAAAGTAAAAAAAACAAAAAAAAAAAGGTTCGCTAAAACGAAGGTGGAAGAAAAAGGAAGAAGAAAAACTATGAGAGACAGACAAAATAAAATTCATGGATGTAACATTCAATGATGATGATCATCTTATTATGTTCATATTAAAATACATTGGAGTTGTTTTTTTTTTTCATTTACTTCTACTTCTTCTTCTTCTTCTTCATCTTTTTTTTTTTTATCTTCTCTGGTTACGTCTTACGTTTATCGTATTTATATTTATATTATATAGTATTTTGCATATTGTAAGTAATATTTTCATATTTCTCTTCTCTTTTTTTTTGTTTTGTTCCTTTTTACCTCATTACACAAATCATCGACACGTACACATTCATATATATTTCTTTAAATAAGAAAAAAAAAGACAAGAGGAACGTCATTATATAATAATCATACTAATCATAATAATAAATATGCTTTATATAAAAGCAACAAGATAAAGAACAAAAATATTCTGTTATCCGTGTATTAGAACAGTCATTGATGAATCATGAATTCTACCATTAAACGCTTACAAATTTTATTTTATTTCTAATCTTTTAAATTTTACTTCTCAAATTTGATAAAGAAATTATTTATGGATAAAGCAGATAATTGTGAAGGTTTTGTAATCCTTTCAGTTATACCAGAAGAAATTAAAATGTTAAATATATAAATAAATTTAATCATTTAATTCTTTCGTATATTCGTCTTGCTTCATCAATAAACAAATTATATAAAAAATAAACCATTAACCATAGACGTACATTAAAACAGTTTTAAGGAAGTGAAGTTTAATAATGTTATAATATAAAAATTCCATATGACTGTACCACCACTGAATAAAAATATAAAAAGTCTCATCACTCTTACTACCTAGAGGCTAAATAAATCTGTGTGAATTCGATTTATCCATAAAGACAATCTGATCGGTTTTCTTTTATTGACGTATTATATGGAATATATAAATATAAGAAAATGATTTATAATCAAAATAAAAAATCATAATAATATCATCATTTAGTTTAATCAGATGAAAATAAAATCATTATTAGTGGTATGATATTATAATTTACGATTTAAATATTGATGCTATTAAAAATGTATTTCCATTGGTTTTCATTACCACTTTTTTTTTTTTTTGCAAGTCTTTTATGAATTATTAAAATGAAATAAATTAAAATTTATACCATTTTAGTACAGACAGAAAGAAATTTCACAGAAGTGGAATATAATACAAAACAACATCACTGTAGAATATTTTGAATAAATTAATCATGTGTGATCCTTATTTGGAAAAATTCCATTCAATGGAAAAATCAATTATAAATTCTGTATTGTAAATTGCATACAAACATAACAAATTTTTTCCAATATAACATAATATCCATATAACAGATCACTTCTAATATCTGTAATAACAGATTCTAATGACTTCCTTGTAGCCTTAAGCCTTAAGGTCTTCAGTGTATGTATAATATTGTTTTATAAAAGTCAAGAAACAAGTAATAATCTCACACATTTATTTATAAACGTGAATAAATTTATGCATTTTATATAAAATTTTTTTTAGTTATATACGAATTGATCATATACGTTCATCATAATCTCTTGAACAAAAAAAAAAAAAAAAACAGAGGGGTGGGGTTTAATATTCTTGTTTCATTTAAACACCTGTTTTAAAAATAAATTACATTTTTTTTCCTTCTATCCATTCGATATATTTATTGTTTTATTTTGTCTTTAGATTCTATACTTAGCAGTACAGGTAATTTAATAGAGATTCTAGAAATTGGTTTAATCACATTATAATATTTACGATTACGATTAAGATTATAGAAAATAAGGTGATGAAATTGATTATTGATTTTTATGAATATATAAATTTCTGTGTGTGATCATTTTTTAATTTAATAATAAAATGACAATAACTAATCGTTTTAAGCCTCCAGAAAATAGGTAGTATAAATATTTATTATTATCTGTAATTGTCATCTATGGGCACACCTCTCACTATTTAAAATTAGTTTAGTTTGTTTAATAAGAAGTTGGCATTTGCATATTGAAATTAACTTTTTTTTTTGTTTTGTTTTTATTTCATTATAAGATTTTTTGATTTTGAAATGAAAGTAAAAGACGTAAAGAGAGAGAGAGAGAGAAAAAGACCAATTTAATTTGAAGAATACAAATAAATGGCAACGATCAAAAACAGAAAAATTTGAGTAGGTATTTTTTTTTCTTCTTCCGTTAAGTGTTACCGAGTTTGTTCAATTACATTTTTATGATTTTTTTTTGATTATTAAAAAAAAACTTCTTCCAGATGATCAAGTTCTTTGTATCTGAATAAATACAGTGAAAGTATTCAAGTTTATATAAATAACAATAATCATCATCATCATCATCAACAACAATTTTTTTTTTGAAGTTACATTATTCAAACGTTAAAGTGTCAAATGAACCGTTATTTAATTAAATTAAATTAAATTCACCACTTTCCATTTCGACAACAAAAAAAAAAAATCTTATTATTATCAACATTTTTTTAATTTAAAATTTAAAGAAAAAAAATTTCAAATTAAAGAAACTTTTGAAAATAAACGCAAACACAAATAATGTTCACTACTTTACTGTCCAAAACAAAAAAAACAAAAACAAAAATGATGAAGAAGAAATTTTAATGGCAGTAGAAATTATAATTAAAGTTGATATTAAATTAAAGTATAAATGTCTTTTTCAGGTATGCAAAATATGTAAAGAATTTGTTTGTTTCACTTATTTACTTCTTTTTTATTTTTCTTCTTAAACTTTCAATAATTATATTTTTTCTTGTGAACAAAAAAAAAAAACAAAAAAACGAAAATCTTTAAAGTTACAAATTTCATAAGACACACGATTGTTTGGTCTGCACACATTTGTGCAGATTTCGAATGTTTTTAAACAACAACAAAAATAAAAAATTAAAAATTAAAAATCAACAACAACAACAAGCAAAAAATAATAATAAAAGAAACAAACAAAAAAAAATTCTCACGAATTAATTTTTATTTGTGTTTCGTTTTATTGTTTCTTGACTGTGTTTGTTTGTTTTTTTTCTTCTTTTTTTTTGTATAATATAAGATATTATATTTTTGCCCAAAAAGAAATGAGTAACAATATATTTATACTTATATATTTTTTGTTCCTTTTAAAATTTACATTCTTCCAAGAAACACAAAAACAAAAGATAAAAACCATCCCGGAAGAAGATAAATAGGTTTAAATATAAAATAAGACAAGATAAGTTTTAAATGGCGACTTTACAAAAAGGAGATGAATATCTAAGTAAAATGAGTCCTCGAACATCATCACATACATACAATCGTGTATGTGAATTTACATGTGAAATAAAATATCCAATAAAATATTTATAAAATATAAATTTTTTTTTTTTTTGTTTCTTCACATTTGTAATTGATTATTTTTTGTTTAAAGTTCTGTAAAAATTCTTTTTCTTTTTGAAACAAAATGTAGGCAATAAAATTTTCTTTTAAAGGCTCAATAAAAATCGGCAAAATCCAAAACACAACAGTCAATAATCTACCGGCACCGACATTTAGCTCAAACGAAACAAAAATAAAAAATAAATAAATAAAAATAAAAAAACAAAAAAGTTCAAAAATTCATTAAACTAAAAGTCGTGGTGAAAGAAGTTGGCATAATACAATTTTTATAGGTTTCTTCCATAGTCAGTGGAAAATAACAAAAAAAAGTCAATAACAACAACAACAATAATAATAATAATAATAAAAATAACAACATTTAAGATGTTGTTTTTATTTAATCTTTTAATTGATATCGCAATTACGAAACATCAATAAACTAAAGCAAAATGAATAAAAACAGTTGAGTTAATACTATTAAGAAGAAGAAGAAGAAGAAGAAAGAAGGAAAGAAAAAAAGTAAAAAGTAAAAAAATAAAGCAACGAAGTGCGCGCAAACATTTAAATATTTTTAAATTTTAAATACGGTTGGCAGATTAATGCTTTGATTATGTGCATTAGCAGAACGGTCAATGTTTTATAGCAAAAAACTTTAAGTTTTTTCAATCATAACATTTTTTTTTTTTGGATGTGCAAACATGATGATCATTAATCAATATCGATTTTCCAATTTTCTTAACTAGTAACATGAATACCCTTAAGTCAAGTGGGAATACCCTCACTATATTTGAATAAATTAATTTGAATTAAACATTCCGTAACATTCGGTTAAAATCATATTCTAATCCGAATGTTTGTATAAAAATACCAAATTGGCGGCAATCCTTTTTGGTTGTCATTTGTTGTTGTTTATAAATATTGCCACGTTTTATAGTTACTTCAATACAAAAAAAAAACAACCAAACTGATTTGTAATTGTTTAACAACAAAACAATTTATTCAACAATTTGTTATTCTTTTTCTACTTCTTCTTCTTTTTCCTCTTCTTCTTCTTATTCGCTATATTTTTCTTTTTTATTATTATTATTTTTTATTATTGAACATATTATGGACCTACACTAGAATAATACCTGATATTACTTCAAATGCAATTAGCAATTAAATTCTATGAGTTACATATCTATAGACAATTATAAATAGTAAAAGATAAATCAATTTCTTCATGTTTTGTCCCACTTTGTTTAATTGAAATGATCTGTGTGTGTGTGAGTGTGTGTGTGTGTGTTTCTTTACGTTTTTTTTCTTTCTTTATACTTTTGAGAAATAAAACCACATTTATTATTTTTATATTTGTTTGTTTTTTTCTATAATTGTGTATGTGTATGTGTGGCGTGTGTGTGTGTGTGTGTGTTTTTAAGGTAAGTATGAATATGCGTTTTTTTTTTGTTGGAATGTAAAGTACTAAAAAACAAAATAGATTCTTAAATGAAGGTTTTTTTTTTTTGCCTCATCTAATACAAATAATTTATTAAATAAATAGAATTCATTTTTTCTTTTTTACTTCACTAATTTTTCTTCATTCTTCATTCTACTTTTTTTTTTATTCTCAACAAAAAATAATTAATAATTCTCTATTATATTTTATTTATTCATCTTCCCTTTTTTCAATAGTTTTTCTATATTGTTGCCTACATTTGCTAAATGACATTGACAATATTTTGTTCTTTCACGTGATAGATATATTATTTTGTTTCCTTGTTTGGATATAATATTACAAGTATTAACAATTTCATATTATTACAATTCCCCCAACCAAACCCCATACCCTTCTCTTACAAATATTTAATTTGTTTAATTATTAATAATAATTATTGAAATGACTCTTGAAGATGTTCATGGTCATTGGTGTTGAGATTGAGTTATAACAAATAGATAGGATGACGAACAGTAATTATTTAATGTTAGTTAAGGTTTTCCAGTTTGACTAGATTTATCGTGTATATGTCATTAATTTAAAGAGAAAAGAAAAAAACTAAACAAATAAAGGAAAATCTACAGATAGAATAGTTTAGGTCTAGTCGCAAATCCAATCATCTTACTTTTTATTAATCAAACGACAAGAAAAAAAAAACAGTATATCTATTATCACTTTTTATCATCACTTTTTTTTTTATTATCAAAACAAAATAAAAAGAATTTATCTCATACAATTATTATCAACATCATCATGATGATGATCATCGTCATTATAATAAAACATAAAAATAAAAACAATAGCAACAACAACAAAGAAAATGTAAAACATTAAAAAAAAAAAAATAAAGAATATTCTTTCAAAGCCAACATACAGAATTTCTGGAAAATGATTCTTCTTATATAATTTTTGTTTTTTAACGTCCAACACAAAACAACAACAATATCAGGAACAAAAAACAAAATAAAAATAAATGTAAAACAGAATTTCTGGTAAAATTTATAGTTAGACTGTTGTCATTCTTTTGTCAAGATTTAATGGAGAGATTACAACAAAAAAAAAAAAAAAAAAGGAAAAACAAAAGTAAATCCAAGAGAAACAAAACATATTTATACAAAAAAAAAAAAACTAACACAAGAATGATATGTCTACTTTTTTTTTTTTACTTCTCAACGCACAATATGACACAACGACAAACGATGCCATTTTTTTCTGTTTTCGTTATAAATATTTTCATGAAAAATCATCATTATAATGCATAAAATGCAAATTATTTATATCATTCTTTTATGCTTATTATGATGATGTTCATGATGATGATGATGATGATGATACAAATAAAAGAAATGGTCAATGAAGAACATAAATTATTAACTTCATTTTTGTCTGTCCAATTTATTTTTTTGGTAAAAACACATACTAAACGTTAGCCTGCGTAGTGTGGAGTAAAGAGCGGGGTCAGAAAAAATAATAACGATTTTTTAAAGACGAAACTAGTTAGTTTTGCTCTAAAAACAAAATTCATAATTTGTTATAAAAACTGAAACTTGAACACAAAATCTTACATGGGTCCAATATTTGTATTTAACACAAAAATATACGAAAAAAAAAAATCTTCAAGTACGCCTCAAAAGTACTTTAGCCCAGTCACATAAAAATCATTTCTTATTAAATGTGTTCTTCTTCATTTTAAGTGTTCTTCTATTTATACTACATATAATGAAAGGTAGAGACATTTAAAGGCCGTCTGAATAAATCAATTAAAACGTTTTTTTTCCTACCATCAAATTTATATACGAAGAAAAATGATTTAAATCTTTTAATAAAGAATATATTCTTCTTCTTTTTTTTTAATGTCTTTATTTACGTTTGAATGTATTTTAATGTACATAAAAAAAACTGTCCATAAGACAAAAAAAAAAAGAAGAAGAAAACAACAAACTGAATGATGAATAATATCAAATTTTAATTTCGTGCGGTTGAAAATAATGATGGCCTTTTTATACTATTTTCTATGTAAGAATTATACTGTGTTTTTGATCTTAATTTTTTTGCCGGTGACTTTGTGTAAATTAATATTCACTTTTACTTATCTTACACACCTGAAATTATTTCAATCAAAAAAAAAAAAAAATGAAGATGAGTATAAGATGACACAACATATTAAAAAGATAATATTGAGGAGTAAACAACAACAACAAAAAAAGACAAACAAACAAACAACAACAATGTACAAAAATATTTAAGGTGATTCCTCAATCCTCACAGTAAAGTTAACCCATTTTTTTTTTTTTTTTGTGTAAAGTGAAAAAAAAAATTACCTTACGAAACAAATAACTTTAACACCTTTGAGATATTCAATATACCTTTAACACTCTCTCTTTATAAAAAAGTATAAATTATAAGAAATAAGAAGAACATTTACTCACGTACATTGGTAAATTAAGATCAAGGAGAGTGAATTATGATGATTTTTTTTTACTTCTTTTTATCTTCATCTTACAAAATATTGTTTTATAAATACATAATTCTATTAGAATGTTTTGTAATCATCTTTGGCGCATTAAAATATGCAATAATTTTCTTAAATTGCAAATATCATCATCACCATCATCATCATCAGCATCATCATCATCGATGATGGAAAATAACAAGGCGTGAAAAGATCTAAATTGTTTTATTTTCTTCATCTTCTTCTTATTCATATTCTTATTTTTATTGTAAATATTTTTGACGTAATAAAACATGATCACTTAAATATTGAAACCAGAAAAAAAAATGCACATTTATAATTTAATCGACTATTTTAACTTTTTAAGGAGAACTTAGAAAAAAAAAACATTTGTAACAATAATTAATTATTATTTGATTCGACTCTGTTCTGTGTTCATGATGATGACTGATGACAGTCAATTATGGGATTATTTGTTAACCTAAAATTCAATGTTTATCACAGTTTCACAGATTTTCTGTTATTCTGCGTTCATGTGAGAATATATGAATAAAATTGTGGGATTTGAATCTATGGACGTAACTATTAAATAGTAAGAGGAAAATTCTAATCAAAATATTGCACAATGCAGTAAAATATTTTGGTAAATTGTTCTTCAGAATATTAATGATTTTTCAACGAGTTTCTTGCCATCTGACTTTTAAACAATTCCAACTAAATTTTTTATTTTAGAATTAAGGAACATTTATGAATTCAGGATTTCTATGCATTAAAGAAAATAGTACAACAGAACAACAATATTTTTCTAATCATAAAAATAATTTTATTATTTTCATTAAAATTATAAAAGAAAAAAAATGTTTAAGAAAAATAAACGACTATAACGTTTCATTCATATTTATTATTATTTTAATAAGCAGAAATACAACTTTAATTCTTTTCTTTAAGTTTTATAGTTTTTGTATATGATAACCACAAGATATTCAGACATAAGAAATTAACTAATTTGCTAAATTCCTTACAGTTATAAAAAAATATATATTTATTTTTTGTTTTGTTTGTGTAAGAGATTATTTCAAATTATTAATTTTGTTGTCGTCTCAAAATCAAAATAAATGGAAAGAAGATTAAAAGAGAAGAAGAAATACATTAAGCAATTATTTTACATAATTTTTTTTACTACCAGATGAGGGAATTTTCTTTATAAAAAGAAAAAAAAATAATAATAATAATAATAGAATGGGTCATACGTCATACCAATCAAAAGAAAAATAAATACAAAGATATAAATATTTAAGAAAAGAAAATAAACACACCTTAATCAAATTAATCCTCATTTGATAACAACAAACATTAAAATGATTAATTTAAACGTTCTGTATGCAGTGACTTGTGTGTGTGTGTGTGTGTGCATTTATTTTTTTTTTATTATAAAAGTTGATTTTTTTTTCTATTATTTAACTTCATTCATTAAGTTTTGAACAAATTTGTCAAAACAGAAAATTTTTTTTCTTTACAAAAGAAAACAAAACGTTTAAGAAACTATACAACAAAAAAAGAAAGAAAGAAAAAAAAAAATAAAAGAGCTTCCAATAAATGTCTTTTCAATTTTTAAAACATTAATTTGTGAATATTTTGTTTTTAAACAAAACAATTCCTTAAATATATTAGATTGCATAACTGAAGATTTCTATAAATGAATTATGTCTTGACATCATGTTTGAAATGTTTTATAGATAAATTATAAAATGCAATCCTATATTTTATAATTTTTTTTTTTAATAATGTATAAGAGAAGACGACAAGACACATAAAGACAAGATGCAGACACAAAAAAAAATCTTTAAACAAAACAAAAAAAAACACAAGAAAATTTTTCTCTTTTTACTTGTAAGGAATAAAAAAAATTAGAAAAAAAGTTAGTTATTTAATATTTTTTAACTGTTTTTAACCACCATCCACAAGAAAGAAGAAGAAGTCATGTGTGTGGTCCAAATAGATGTAAATCATTTATCTTTCTATGGTTTTCTATTATTTAAATTACATATTTATATTTTTTTTATATTTGTCTTCTGTTCAACAACAGAAGATTAAAAAGAATAAGAAGAAGAAAATGATGATGAAGAAAAAAAAAATGACAACAATATAAGATGAGAATAGGCAAAATGACAGAAGTGGCAGCGATTGATGTACATGTTTTAGATGACCCATTCATGAGGTGCGGGTTTTCTGTTTAACTTGTTTCTTTTTCTTCTTCTTCTTCTTTTTGTTTCTTTTTTTATTGTGATTTTTGCTGATTTTTTTCGATTGAAAATTTTTATTTTGTATAATATGCAAGAGTACACAGAAGATAGATTGCAAATATTATTTTTCACAAATATGATTAAAATGTGGAATGTGGAAGAAGTTTTTAGAAGTCATAAAAAAAATTACATTTCGTCGAATCTTTGTTATGAGAGAACAAAAAAAAAGTGGCATGTCATTCACATTTAAACTTTTACTGCACTGAAAATGTTCCCCTCTAACATGAGATAAATAAATTATCTAATGGATAAAAGGATTTGAATGAGTTAACATCCCACTAACTATATAAAATAATCTAAAGAAGCAAACCATATGCCTCACCATTTAAGCAATTTCCGCACCAGCATTTTAACGATATTTTTTAATTTTTAATTTCGTGGGATATCCCATCAGAAGAATATAAAAGTAAATATTAGAATCAATTTTGGGTACCGTGAAGTTCTCTCCTGTTTTACCTGAAGAAAAATAAAAATTGGAATGGAACTAAATCATGAAGATTAGAATTAAAATTCGTGGTCATTTACAGTGTTACACCAATTAATTATCATTTTTTTTCTTCTGTTCTTAATGATTTCTAAACACGCGCGTGTACGTTAAATTGTTTTATAACCACAAATTGAAATGGAAATTAAAAGAAAAATATATGATAAATCTATTAAAATGACATAATTAATGGATAATAAAAATCAAGATCAAATCCATTTATTCTAGATTTTGTTTTCTTTCGTTTAATTTTTTTGTTTTTTCTTATTTTATATTTCAATTTTATTTTTTTTCATGTCTCTGTGGTCTTAAGTTTTTGCACTCTTTATTCTGTTGTTGTTTCTGTTTTGTTTTGTTTTTTTTTTTCATGTTACTCTTAAATCGAGGTGTATGCACATGAGCACACTTAAAAGGCTCACGGCAAGGTGAATGCCGACTAATTTAATCATAATTATATATTTCTTACAAAACGTAAACTAAAAAAAAAAATACTAAAACAAAAAAAAAAAGTAACGAAAGAAATTAAATAAAACGAATAATAATAACAAAAACAAAAACAATAAAAAAACAGGCAACATATAAACAAGAAATGCAACAGTGAGACAAGGATGGGAAATAAAAAAAAAAAATAAAGACGATATAAAAATGAATTTTACACGCAAAAAGTAAATGCCTTGAAAGTTGAGAGTTCTTTTTTTTTTCTTTACACAAGAAACAAGAATTTTTAAAATACAATTTTGAGCGTCTGTCTAGTCTTTTTTTTAAGGTATTATCCAATTTAAGGATTAGATCTTTAGAAAAATGTTCATACTTCGAGTTTACTTTTGCCATTAAGTTTACTTATGTTTAATGTCACAAAATCATTTCTATGAAATTTTAATGTTCTAGTGGCAAACACTTGTTAATTTTAATTATTTTAAGTCTATCAAATTTTTAATTAAAATAAAATTAATCGACTAAATTTTCCAATGTTGCCTTGCAGAAAATAAGTAAAGACAGAAATCAAAAAATATCTACACGCAATTATTGCGGATTAGCAATTTTAATATTTGTTTTATGTAATTAATTTATCACTCAAGTTGTGCTAATTTAACTATGAATGCTAACAATTTTGTAACTATATTTTCAGATGGTATCTAATAGAAAATTTAAAAAGAAAGGAATACTTTTTATAGTCATTCAAAACAATAATCCTTTTGATTGACCAAAATGTCGTACATGAGTCAAATTTTTAAATTGATGTCTTTAAAATATTCTAATAGAATTTAAATCAAACGCTTTTGATTAATTATTTAACTTCATACAATGATTTAGTGAATTTATATAAATTTTGGCAGAACCAAAAGAAGTAAAAAAAAAAAAAAGAAAAAGAAAAAAAGTCTAAACTTGTATCAGATAAATTTTAAAGAAATAAAAAAAAAAATCCAAAATCTATAAAATTATTGTTGTAATTGATGTTAAGTTTTTTGTTTTTTTTTATTGTTGTTATTATATTTGATGTTGAAACATCTATTCGTCTTCTTCTTATAATTTTATTTTGTTCTTCTTCTTATTCTTCTTCTTCAATTTACCATTTTTCTTATTTATCTATTCAGTTTCTTTTCACCATTTTAGACAGCTGACACGAATATATACTACGTAGTATTATATTTTTATTATTTAAAAATAATATTCCAAAATACAATAAGGTTATGTTTTATGAGCATTGACTTTTTGAGTGTCAAGATGAGTTTGCATCTTTTTTTTTTTTTTTTTTTCACTCGAAATAAAAAAAAAAAAACAAAACACAACAACTAAAATTTGTCTTCAAGAGTAAAATAATAAACCGTTAGAAAATATGACGGTTTTATTGTGAGAATTTTAAAGAAAAAGAAGAAGAAAGAAGAAGAAAGAGTAACTAGAAGAAGAATTAAAATGAGATGAGATGAGACGAAAGAAAATTATCCATCATAAATCATTTGTCTAATTAAGCGAAAAATGAACAAAAGAAAAGTTTTTTTTTTTTTTAAAACAAAAATTTAAAAATCTTATAAACGTCAAAATTTTTAAAAAACGTTTAGTTTAGACTTTGTAAGAAGACAAGAAGAAAAAAAAGCGGGGTACTTAAAAAAAAACAATAAAAGAGTCACATCGTATTGATAAATCTTTTGTGTACATAAAACACAAAGTCAAAGGAAAAAGCAAAAAAAATCGATATTTCTTTAATCGATAATCGATTAGGAAAATTCGTTTTTAAAAAAAGAATTTCGAAAAATTATCAAGAAAAGCCGACGCGCGTGCCTTTTGTTATTTTTTTTTTTATGTTACCACAATCACAAGCACAGCTTCCCTCTCTTCGTTATTTATAAATGTATATTCTCTATTGATCCTCTTCTATGATGATATTCTGATCTCGGGTGACCCCTTTTTTATGGGTTTTTTTTTAAAAAAAAAAAAAGGGTTTTTTTTTCGTTCATCTCATTTTATTGTTGTTGTTGCTGTTATTTGCTTTTTTCCATCGTATTCATTTTGATTTCGTTTTATTTATTTTTTTCAGCTTTACAACAAAAAAAAAATTCTGATATAAAATTTCAATCGTTTATTTTGCGATTTGAATTTTGAACTTTGACCTCTGGAGGGTATATAAAAAAAAAAAAATACTCAAAATAAAACGCTTGAAGCGTCATCGCGCATATTATTAAACATTTTTTATTTTTAATTTTTAAACGGCATTTTAGAATGAAAATAAAACAATAAAAAAAAAAATCTAAACTTTTGTGTCAGATATTGGTGTTAATTATTATAATTTTAATCCGTCAACAGTCAATCATATATTATTGGTCAGCTTAACGATTTAATGCGCGGTTGATCATCGCGTGCGTTCTTCTCTATTTAAAAATAACAAAAATATGACGCATCTTGTTGTGTTCAGATCATTTAACTTTAAGAAAATAAAACTGAACAGATCATGACGAACAAATATGCCAAATTTATAAATCTAATTAATGATTAAAGAAGAAGAAAGGATAAAAGGACGCATTATGAAAGAGAAGCGGGAAAAATATTATATTACTTTTATCCACACATTAAAAATATTTTTTTCTCTCATCACGCGCTCTGTCTGTGGGAAAAGCCAGTTATACCGATATTATTCCAAACAAATACAAAAGACGATATATTTAAAGAAAACCTTTAAGCAAAACACTTTTACCCTTAAGATTATTTTTGTACATTAAATATTAAACAGATTAAGTCCTTTCATGGATTCACAAACACAGACACACACACACACAAACAAATACAAAAAAAATATTTTAAAATCTCAGTCAAAATGTAAAACACAAATTCTTCAGTGTAAAAATATTTTAATCCATTTGAAAGAACGGCCACTGGTCAAACCCGATTATAGGAACAAACAAAAAAAAATTATTTTATTAAGGGAGACTTTCGTGTGTATGTGACCATTGCATATCATCCCTTATGTGACTTGAAGTTAGACAAAAAAAAAATAGGGGTTCTGTCTCTCACTCTTACACAAATTTCAATCTTGAACAATTTTCTTAAAAGAAAAATTTTGATTAATGATTTCGATCAGGATTTTTTATGAAAAACTAAATTTCAATCAAACATAAAATATTTTAGTGTTTTTTTAGATCAAGATGAAGAAGAAGAACAAAATTTTTGATGTTGGAATTTCTGAATTTAAATTTTTTATTGAAAAACAATTTTTTTTTTTTTTTTCAATTAATGAAAGATATTTTTGAAAGATATTTTTGTTTTCCAAAATTAAGATGAAGAAGAAGAAGAAGAAAAATGATGAAGAAACAAAATATATGCCTTCATAAAATAATCGATATCAGTTGTATTCAATCTATTGAGGTGAGATTAATTAATAAAAGATAAGTGATTTTTGTTGTTGTTGTTGTTGTTGTTGTTGTTGTTGGTCTATTGTACTGCATCATGGTCCGATACATGAGACTTTATATATAAAACGCGTTTAGATATTTTGTATATGTTGTAAGACAAAAATGTTTTCTTTATTTTTTTTTTTTTTATAAAAATTTATTTATGCAAATCATTCAGTTGTTGTTGGTGATCGTTTTTTTCTCTCTCTCTCTTTTCTTTTTAATTTTAATTTTAATTTTTTTTTTTTTTTTGTTCGGTTCAAAGAACCCTTTGAGTGGTGACTGGACAAATTGGGGACCCTATATGTTTAGAAGGAGGTCTCCATTTAAACATATTTTATATATGGCATGGCAATCAATCATTTGTGTCTTGTAAAGTTGTGAAAGTTTTTTTTTTTTTTTATATTTTTGTGTTTTATTTAACTTTATTTATTTACTAAAATTTTTTTTTTATTTCTGTCTTTTGTTTATTTGGAATTTTATCATTTGTTAGAAGAAGAAAATGTGTGATAAACGGTCAACAATTAAACCACAATCTGCATGTCCGTATAAAAAGACAATACAACTAAAGAAAAATCCTTTCATTTCTTTTTTAAAACTATCAAAGGACCACACATCCTTAATTTATTATTTGAAGAATCTAACGGTCACTTTTCTTATTAAAACAAATTACAACTTCTTAAAACCAGTATTTTTTCTCATTTAAGCAAAAATAAACCATTTGCAAAGGAGACGAATAAAAAAAAAAATACAACAACAACAGAACGAATAACAACAAACAACATTAACAAAAATAATGTATTTTTAAACCGCTTTTCTTGAACCCTTTCACATATCATCAAATATTAAATACAATTCGGCCATTGGTCATCCTCATCAGGAATTTTTTGTCTTGTTGTTATTGTTGTTGCTGTTGTTGTGATTATTTTTTTTTTTTTTTATTTTGTTAAAAAAAAAATGCATTATTTAATGTGAGGATATGTGTGTGTGTGTGTTTATCTTGGACATTAAAACATATAAAACTGGTATAAAACTTTACCTAAAAGGATTAATATGATATTTCATATTTAATTTTGACACGGAACGTTTGTTCTGTACAATTGAAAAAAAAAAAATTAGAATTCTATAAAAGGTCTGTCATATTTATATGTTGGGACTCTCATAATTTTATTTTATTAGAAGAAACAGAAAAAAAAATATTTAGATTTTTCCCGTATTTGTTTATTCAAATAATAAAAAAAAAGAAATAAAATTAATGGACAATCCTTTCAGAATTCTTTATCGCGAATATTATTAAATAATCAAATATTTGTGTTATGTTTTTTTTTTTTGTATATTTGAAAATATTTTAGGTAGGTCAAATGCACGTTATGTTTTGTAACGTGTAATAAAACGTTAATGTCCAGTTTCAAATGTTAAGTAAGAATAAAAGGTGCAAGGAATAAGTGTATACTACACTTGAATATTTGTCAGTGTTATTTGTGTTCTGTGTTCTGTCCTATAAAATCCATGTTAGAAAATAAACAATAAAATTTGAACGTAAAATGTATTTTGAAATTCTTATATACTTTTTTACAGAATTAAAAAAATTTGTATAAATAAAAATAAACAATTCGATTGTAATTTATAATTTATCACTGTTTCTATATGTTTGAATGCACATTCAATTCAGATAAATTATCTTTAACATTTCAATTTTTAACATTATTATTATTGACATTTTGACAGATAAATACAAAATGATTGTGTGAAAATGTTTAAATAAAGAATAAAATTAAAATAATTAATTAAGAAACAAAGAATGAAAAAAAAAAACAAATTTATAATATTTAATTAAATAATTTACATAACTTGTAAATGTTCGTTGGTTAAGTTTAAGTTCATTAGTGTATTTTTTTTTTATCTTCTCATTTTTAAAAGAAATTTATATGATTGCGTGTTAATGTTTAAAGAAAAAATTGAAAACAAACGATTTAGTTGATGTGTGACTGTATAAAATAAATTCACATAGATCACAAATTATGCCAAAGAGTTATAAAGACAATAAATGGTACATTACAGAATTTTATTTACCATTTAAAAATGTTAGAAATAAATTTTTGAAATTTCTTTCAACAACGTGAAGAGTTTTGTAATTTCAAAAAAATATTCAATTGATGAATTCATTTTGATTTTCAGACGTAAATTCAATTGTTATTATGCATATTTTAATGTGGTTCCCTCATGTAAGAATCCTGCAATTTAATGTGAATTGACAATTGAAATTGTTTTTAATGCTAAGACAGAATTTATTTTTGTTCCTTTTAAAAAAATCAAACCTTGATGTGAAAGGTAAAAAAAAATCTGAAATGACAAAATTTAAACAGAAAAAAATAAATGAAACGCCTTTAAAACCGTTACAAAAGGTAATGTCTTTACAATGACCACTGGTCATTTTCGTGTTTAAAACCTTAAATCCTAAAACCAAAAGTCATTCGTACGTAACAAAACATAAACTAATATATAATTTTGTTTAATTATACAAACGAGTATATAAGAAATAAAAAACCCTTTTTTCATCCGTTTTGTCCTTTAATAGCCAAAATATGATTTCCACACCTGAACCTAATGAAGTTTAAAGTTCTTTTTATGAATAGCAAAAAAAAAAAACGGGGGAACAACCAAAAGAAACAAAAAAAAAATAGTTTCTAGCACCTTTCGACCTTAACCCCGTGAAAAACTGTAATGTCTTATAGTTTAGGTCGAAAGGTATATAAGTTTGTCCCTTTTAGCATGGGAATTTTCAGGATTTTTTACAATAAGTTTTTTCTGTCATAAATGTAATTAATCAACTTGTCCTTCAAAAATATGTCACGCATAAATAAGGGTGAAAGTTGCTCCTTTATTTAACATTTCTTTTTTATTTTATACATTTTCATTGTATTAAATTGGACAGTTAAACCATTGTAAACGATGAATTATTTTTTTTCCATTGATTTTAATTTGTTTTAATTAATTAACATTATTTCTGGCTCTCTAAACATCCAATGATTGTACAGTTTTTCTACTTTTCCATTCAACGCGACCCTTAGATTTGGAAACCAAATTGAAGAAGAACCTGACCTAAATTCGATCCTATATCGTCTCATCTTACAATATCTCAAAAGATAAAATGTCTGAAGATAAAAAAAAATATTCTAAACAGAAAAGGAAAGTAGCAAAAAAAAAAATTAGTCCCGATATATTCACTCGGTGATCCCTTATTCTTGAACAATTGCCGGACGTGACCATATGAGGTCTAAATATTATAATTTGCATTGTCTATCCTTATAAAAGGTCAAAATATTGTTAGCAGGTAAGGATCCTTAAATAGGACTATAGTAGACATTTTGCAATTTCATCAGTATCACCTTTCAATGGGAACATTTTCTCATTTCGGATATGAAATTTTTCGATTTGCTAAAGAGAAATTTGATACAATTTTTTTTATTATACTTATTTTGCCTATGTTAGAGAGAATAAAATTAATGGAAAAAAAAAATTGGAAAGGATCTTCCTTATATGCATGCCGATTGCAATAATTCACATAATATATTTATTTTTCTTATTTTATTTTATTTCCACGAAATCGACGAATCAAAAGTGTTGAAATATTATGAAAATTCTTTCTCTCTACAGTTTTTTTTTTATAAATAACAAATAAACATATAAACGCAAATGTTCACAGCATGACATGAACAATGTTAACGCGATTTAGTTTGTCTGTTTTTATATTACTTAGGTATATAGGATTTGTAAATATTTATGGGTAAAAGTGTAAAGGTACGTTCACAAATATTAAAAAATAATAAATACGCGCGCAATTTGAATTATGTTTCTTTTTTTGGCTACAAAAATATATTCTGATTTGATACGAATTTTTTCTCTTATTTAAATTTAATAAAAAAAAAGAAGGTAAGAAAGAAAGGAAATGAATATCTAATAATAGATGAATTTCTTATGATAACTTTTTAAATATTTTATTTCTCTTTTTTAAGTTTTTTTTTTTTATTTTTCAATCAAACCAAAAGTGAGAGAGAAAATTAATAATAATAATTATTTTAAATTAAGCTTAAAGGACACCTGCTGATTTTATATAGGTAGGTAGGTACTTTGGTATATATAGGTAAGGTAAGAAAGAAGTTTTACGAAAGAAAGAGACAATATTAATGATAGAGAAAAATATATAAATAAAAACAAAACAAAAACCCGTGAACATGACACTTAATGTCATTGTTACAAGAATAAACACACGGAATTACTATTTTATCAAAGGTCACACACGAAAGTATATAGTAAAGGAGAATAAAAAAAATATATAATATGAACAACAACAACAATTACAAGTACTTATATATCTTATAAAAAATTTCAGTTTCTCCTTTGCACCTTTATTCATTTCGAAAGCCTTCTAAAAAAAAAATTGCAATCATTTGTCTTCTTGTTCTACAAATGTTTGCAAAAACTATTTTACATTCATTTTTTTTTTAGTTATTGTTATTCTAATTAGATCAAAACAAATTCTTTATAATCGGATGCAAATATTTGCCCGTTTATGTATACATCCTGAGATATCCTTTCATTATACTTTATAATACCTAAGTTTTTTTTCTGTTTTGCATTAGATGTGTTCTTTGTTAGTTTTCAAAAAGGATTATCGAGACGAGAATTTAACACAAACACAAACACATATACACACCTTTTAAAGAAAACTATTGCAACTGAATGTTTATAAAGTATGGAATAAAAAAAAAATTAAGGCATATAATGGTGTATAAGTACAGTATTATCCTGTTGGCCTTAGGGTGAAAGGACAACAATAAAATATTACCTAATCTTTTTTTTCTCTATTTTTTGATTCAGAAAGTAGACACAAGTTTTAGGTCATAGGTAACGGAAGCCAGGAATATCATATTTTATTCAATTAAATTATTTGAACGTGAAAAAATATGACGTTACGATTGATTGTTCAAAATAATCTTAAAAGAAATTAAACAATTATTTTCGTGATGGCTAATTACTTTGTGAATGCCAATTATTCCGCAATTTTCATCATAATTTTATTAAATAAAATTCCAACTCCTTCCTTTCATCCTTTAATCGCAGACCAAATCAAACACAATCAATAAATAACATAAATTAACTAAATCACCAAATTTCTTCTGGATAAAATCAACTATCAATGATCAATTACTGATTCCCCTATTTTATTTACAAAAGAAAAAAAACTATCAAAGTTCTCGACCAAAACTGTTATTGTTAAAGTAAGTAATTATCCTTTTTATTTAGTTTTTTTTTTTTTATTCTGATTGTAATTTTGAGGCCCGTAAATATAATATCCTGCGTGTTATATATGCGCAACAGTATATTATTTACAAACACACATGATGAAAGTCTATCCTTAATCTGATGAGAGAGAGGTTATAGGTTTTAGGGTCGATGATTTCAAACAATTTTTTTTTTTTCTTTTCACTTTTTACTTTTTTTTTTTTTTTTACCAATGGAAAAGGGACAACCCACTGAGATTATTGTCTCATATTATATTTTTATGTTTAGAGAAATATTTTATTATTTGAATTTTTACAGTAAAATATTGAACAAAATAATAAAGAGTATGAATAGCGAAAAGAAAAAAAAAATTGTGTCCTTTTAAGAGAATTTTTTATTTCTCATTTATTATTACGATTTTTTGTGTTTTGTTTTTTATTTTTTGTTATTTTTTTTATATTTTAATAATAAAATGTAATTTATACAAATTCATCGATGTGTTAAAAATAAAATAACGATCTCGTGATCGCACGCTATGCTTATTTTTATTATTTTTTTTTTTTTGTAATCGAGTTGAGATGGTGCCACATTTTATATAGACAAAAATAAAAAGAAACTTTTATAATAATAACAATTGATATCATTGTCGTTGTCGTGTGATTAGATGGCAAAGTTCATTGGATCGACATTAGACAAACTATAAACTGTATATATTTATATGAATGCCATATATTAGAGTTTTGTAGAAAGTTTTTTTGATCAATTTCTATGATTATAGGTCAGTAGCGTGGTAATAAATTGATAGTGTTTGATTAGGACAAACAATAAATACCTTTAAAAAAAATTGTTAATGATGAAATATGTAAGATTATCAATAAGTAATAATTACCTTTGACAAGTCATAGAATGACATTTCAATTACAGAACAAATTATTAGTTCTAGAAAAAAATTCTTCTTCATCGTGCACATACATTCCTCTTTGTATAAGAGAAAATAATTGAATATAATTGAGCGTATTAGAAATTTATAGAAATATTTGATCAAGCAGAAACGTTGTATATCTTATATAAACGCCACTACACTTTTACTCTTTAAATCAAAACCAGAACATACACTTAATAATATAGGTAATGAGATACAAATTAAATGTCAGTGTTTTTATCGTACTATGTGTGCGTGTGTGTATTTAGTTAGTTAACAAATAAAATTACTTGTGTCCGGTCTTATAAGTTTTTGTCCACCTTTATGGAATAATATGAGAATATAAGTTAGTCAATGCATTTACGTTAGTTCTGTTTTTTTTTTCTTTAATAGCAATATGAAAAAAAAATACTTTGAGTTAAGTTTAATGTAGACGGAGACAAACTTTAAATTGTTATGCTTTCAATACTATATAATTACATAGATCAAGTCAAAGGTTTCAACATAATGTTGACATATTATCTGTTATTAGTAAATAGATAGGAAAATAGTTATGTTGTATGTTATTAAAATCAATAAAAAATATTTTTAATTGGGGAAAGGGGGAGAGAACAAAAAGGGGAAATAAATCGTGGGAATATTTATTTTGTCATAAACAGATCATAACAAGAATATAAATTCAATCAAACCGAGGCGAGACATCTTGTTGTAGACATTTTGAATTTAGAAATATTTTCTTTTCATATAATTCTCTCTTTTGTATTATGGTTATTCTGTCTCTCCCTGTGCAGTATGTATAGGTACGAGTATAAGAGGTCAAGTTCATGTTTAAGTTTTATTAAGATAAACATCTCGCGTAACTTCATTTTATATTTATTTTTTAAAAAAAATCAGCTGATGATTGTCACGTGACTTATTGGACCTTTCATTCGCCTTTTTTATTATTGTTTTTATTTTATTTTTCCTGTTGTCATTTATGGACTGATGGCTAACTAAAATATGTTATTCTTTCACGATTTACAATACACGATATAAAAGCTTTAAACGCTTTAATTTAACATTTGACATTTCATGGCCTCTAGTAGGTATTTTAAACATTACCAAATTGTCACCCCGCACTCATCATATTTTTGCAACATTGCCAAAAAATTATATATACATTGAAACAAGGCTAATTCCGAAGTCAAACGATGGCATGTCACCACAAAGAACAATTAACTGTATAAAAATTTTTGCCTATCAAGTTTATTTGAATTTAACGAGTTTCTGGCACTTAATCAAATCTCTTTAATTCTTTGGCCCTGATCCATAGAAGTTAAAGGATACAAAACATTTTAATATATCAAAATATATTTTCTGTTCAACTCAATTTTTATTAATGTCTATTTAAAATTTTAATGTGAAACACTTGACTTTACCAGGTACAAATCATTTCTAAAACTTCAGTTATTTTTTTGACTGTATTTATTTTTGTTGAAAGAAAAAAAAAATATGTAAATTCCAAAAGTAAAAAATAAACAAAATTATGAGACTTACCTTCCCGTCGCATTCCCATTTTGAGGCACTTTCTTAATCTGCAGTATTGACATTGATTTCTATGATGTTGATCAATTGGACAATTTCTATTACCTCGACATGAATATGTTAAATTTCTTCGGACAGATCTTTTAAAAAATGATTTGCAACCTGAAATCAAAAAGAAACAAAAAACATATTTAAAATAATATTATTTTTTAATCGTTTATTTTATTACAAATTATTAATTATATTATTAGAAAGATAAAACAATAACAACAATCATAAGTAAAATAAAAAAAAAAAGAAAGAGAGTGAGAAAGATCAATAAAAGAAATGCCGCCATAATATTTAATAAGTGACTGATCTTCTAAAGGTTTTTTCTTATATTTTTGCTTCGTCTTTTTCTGCTTCTTTTTTTCCGTCTTCATATACTTTTTTTTTCTTCTTCTCTTTTTGGGTGTATGATTTCGTGCGGTTACGGTCGGTTACGCAAGAAACTGGATCAACTATAAAAAAAAAACTACACTCTGCGCGGCACATGATTCATTAGTGAAGGCATGAAGATTAATTGTTTTAACCTTAGACAATTAGTCTTGATAGTGTTTTGTTTTTTATTATTATTATTGTTTTAATATCTTTTTCTTTTTTTTACGATATATTTTTGTTATTGGATTTATTAAAAAGATGGCCGATTAGTTCGTTTAACCCTTTTTTGATTTTATTGTTTTCTGATGATCATTTTGTTATAACATTCTTCATTTCTTTCATTTATTTTCTTTTGTTTACTTCCGCTTTATGCTCTTTAATTTTTTAATTACATTAAATATCAAGTAAAATTCTTTATAATTCAGTCAAAAATTAAATGCGATAAAATAATTAATCATTAAAACTATTTGTGATAAATTTAGAATTAAAACTAGGTGACTCCACCTAATGACAAATTTATATTATTTTAAAGCAACGCTGAAACTTTATTAAATTTTGCCGTCGCATTTCCCATATTATCATAAAAAGGCATTGACTTTTAATCTTATATATTGTATGAATGAAATAACATCAATGTGAATCTCATATCATATGAAGGGATCAACATCCTTCTATAATATAATTTAATTGCCAAACAATTACAATTACACATATTTACCTTATGTCAACACAAACGTCACCTAAATTAATGGTGTCAAAACATGTCTTCAAATTTGTGTTATACGTTATTTGTATGTTGGCGATATTTACCCTTAAATACACACACACACATTAAGTACCTCATATTCTTACTTATTCTTCGCTCTACTTATACAATTATAACCACGACAAAGTTAAAATCAAACAGGTAAAATTATGCAAATTACTACAGAAAATATTTATACAGTTTCCAATGGATAATATTTATACGGACTAAAGGGGTTGTGTTTATTTCTACATATGTGTGTGTGTGTGTGTTTAAGAATGTATGTATAAATCTGGTGTGTTAAAATTTTAGACTAAATTATCATTTAAACGTATAGAATATTTGTGTTGAAAAAGGTGGGTTGTGTGAAGGGTGCTGAGATGTCACGGATATGTCACATTTGGCAATGACAATATTGTGCGACGGAGGGCAATTAAGAAAACATTTAAATAAAATTTTTGTATTTTCCCTTTCCTACATATTATTATATAAAATATATATTTTCATGTTTTTTCTCTTCTTCTTTTCGTGGAAATTATATTTAAATTAATTTAAATGTTAATTGAAGGTTGTATTTGTATATCATTGCAAGAGTGAAGGGTGGTTTACCCTTAGGTATATACGTTCGAACAATAATGGAATATAATTAATAACACTAATCGTCCTTTTTCTATTGTTTCATATATAAGAAATTCAAATACGAAATATAAAACAAAAACAATTTCTGTACACTTATTTATATTCTTATTTTTGTTGCATTCTTTTCTCTCTTGTATATATAAATCCCAGTGGACCGTGAATAATTGCTTACTGTCTTAATGTTTAGGTTATATTCCAATTCAACTATACATCCATAAACGCGCTTCTTGATTAACACAAATTAGTTTCTATATATTTCTTTTCTGGGATGTTAAGTTATTAACTTGGTTTTCTGGTTGGTTTCCTATTTGTTGTTGTTGTTTTTTATTTACGGCGGTTATTTCGTAAATCAATCATTCATTAGATTATTAATTTTTTGACTGTCATGATTTGATTGATTTTTTTAAATAAATTTAAGAGAATTGCACAAATCGAGATAAAAAAAAAGTTGATAGAACAAGAAAAAAAAGACCTGTCAGCGACGGAATATATTTATTGGAAATTGATGAAGTAAAAATGTATAAAACAAATCATTTTCCCCTCTCTCTCTCTTAAAAATATCTGTACACATTTACATACAAAATTACATGAATTTAATTCAATTAATATCTCACATTATAATCACACAAAAAGCTCACGATAAAATTAATGTTTTTCTTTCATTTGAATTAATTTCATGAAAAAAAAAAATATAAGACGAAAGAGAAGTGAAACGGAAAATTTTCAACTTTAAACACAATCAGAAATTTGATTTATTTTGATGATTGTCCGCCGTTTGCCACACGATGCATGTCTTATATAATCATTTTGTAATGTTTTTCTTTTCTGTATCTCTTCTCCTTTCTTTAATCTTAATGCATTAATTCAGAAAAATTATAAACGATATTTTAAAATATAATAAACGAATGCAAAAAATCTCATTATAAAAAAAAAATTGTATAAAGAAAGAAGAGGAAAAAAAAAATTAAAGAATTATGCAATTCTTATAAAAAGTGTAATGATGACTCCAAAGATACAGACTGACTATGATCATATGATCATATACGTAGATATATTTAAACATTCATAAATTCAACTAAATAAAATCTTATAAATATTAATTAAATTTGATTTGTGCCACTAAAAAAAAAAAGAAGAAGAAAAATTTGTTTCCACTCAACCGCATATAATTTATTTGTAATTGAATATTAAAGAACCGTATGTATTAAATATGGAGGAGCCACAGTCTAACTTAACATTGAAGTGAAAATTATGGAAAAATTGTAAAAATATGAAAGATAAGAATAGACGATTAAGATTATTCAGCATAAGTGTGCTAATTTTTTCTTATAGTTGTGAATTTAATGTCAATTTGAATTATTCAAGAAATTTTACTTAGATTTTATTATTCCAAAATGTGAGTATTGTTAAATCATAAAGTGAATATCTATTAATAGTCTGGAACAGGGGATCCCCAAATCAAATTTTTTTTCTCCGAATTTAAGCTAAGAAATCATGATTTGAGGCAATAGAAATAAAAATGTAAAATTAAAATAAAATCCCCTCAATAACAATTCTTGGCATTAAGTAAATTATGCAGTTTAGTTAGACTATTCCCACAAGATTCTCGTCAACGACTAGCATAAAATAATATCAATAAGTGGAACCAACTTTATTGTCGTTTCGAAAAGAGACTATTAATAATTAATTAAACTCAAAATAAAATTATGCAGTTGAGACACCTAACAATCAGTTATTATTTTATAATTCAATAAAATCAATAAGACAATTTAAAAATTGAAATTATTGACTCATAAGACTCACATATGTTAACCAATTATTAAC
The DNA here is from genome assembly GCA_963082725.1 of Pedicia rivosa. Classification (NCBI taxonomy): domain Eukaryota; kingdom Metazoa; phylum Arthropoda; class Insecta; order Diptera; family Pediciidae; genus Pedicia; species Pedicia rivosa. The sequence goes on along the minus strand of OY720153.1, from coordinate 7,124,137 downwards.
GAATTTATACCAAGACATCTATTCATAGATACATGACAACTTCTTGCAGCTGAACTGAAATTTAGTTTATTTCCTTTTTTTTTATTTATTTCAATATAATTGATTCAAATATTAATTACTTTATTACACTCTAATTACAGAAACGTATTCATGTATTTACTGTGGATAATTATGATTAGAAATAAACTCAAATCAGATTTAGTTTGTTGAAATTGTGAAGAAAGAGTGTAAAAAAAAACTTGATATATTGAATGTTGAATTGCCTGAAGCTTATAAAAACGTAAAATATATTAATGAAAGAACAGGAGGGGTTCATTGCGTAACGTATAAACCGTATCAACATGCACTTGTTTAATACTTAAATCTTAAAACAAGAAAACTATTCTAATGCGATGAAAATTGTGTTAATCTAATAAATTAAACTGTATTGTTGATATTTAATTGTGGAACAATACACCGGAACATCCTCTGGTATTATATATAAAGTGCAATGGTTTGGCCACTGAACTTTTAAATACAAAATGTTAAACGTGTTTAATCTCTATACTTTTGTCTTCATTTATTTATATATACGTAAATGCAATTACAAATAAATACTATCAATGTTATTTTCTATAAAAACATAGAAACACGATTAAACAAAACTATTAATATTAATCTTATTACCAACTTATTAATATTATTATCGGTGTTATTGGTAATTTTTTTTTTTCATTTACAACAACGATTTAATATTTAAATCTTTTGCATTTAAATACAAAAAATAATTTATTTAAATTTTGTATAAATGTTGAAATTTTCTTGATACTTTATTAAATAATTTGTCTTTCATTTTTAAAAATTGTTTTAATTTTATCAATTGGATTATTTGAGATTTAAATAATAAACTTAAGATTTAATATTAAAGGTGTCAATTGCAATTAGACTGTAGAGTTAAATTATAAATTTTAGTGAAATAGAAAATTATAATTTATAATTATTGAACATTTTTCTTTATATATTTAAAGAATAATTTTATAGTTGTCTATTATCGAAAGGAAAATGAGGAAATAAATGAACTTTCAATTTTAAAAGGTCTTATAAATTATGTAATTCAAAATCAAATTAATTTTAGAAGAATCATCCTAAAAACATGTTTTATGCATCGTTTATTATAGAACAAAAAAAAACATTAACAACAATGCCAACAACAATAACAACAATAAAAATTAACTGGATTATAAGATAAATAATTATAATTAAAAAAGTGCATCAGACCTGCATTTCTAATTGCCATAACTTATGGCATTTTGACGTGTGTGTTATACAGTACTTACATATAAATATATAAAATTCAAAGAGTGTAACAAATTAATGATAATATATTATTAGAATGGAAATATAACTGGTGCTGAACAATAAAAATAATTTACAAAAAATTTGCAATTCCAAATACATTTTAAGTTCGATCAAATACAAATATGCAACTTCAATTACCTTTTAACTTCTATTTTATTCAATATTTGTATGAAAGTTAAAAAAGATTTTGTTAAAGAAAATAATTGACAAAAATTGAAAATAGAAGGAAAAGAAATGGTTCTGTCAAAGTTTGTTATTTTGTTTTTGGGTCGATTAATGTGGACTGAAGTTTGAACGAAACCTTAAAAATTACTTTCATGTTGTTTTTGGTTCATATAATAAGTTAAAGTAAAAACTTTAAGGACTTCCAGTCAGTATGTATAGGTATGTATTTATTCACTACGTTTAAAAGAGGCTTTACGCTGTTTTATTGTTTTTACTTATATGGGGTGGCCGGGAGTGTAAATATATACAAAATATAAGGTCAGATTATATACGATTATTTTTAAGGTGGCAAGAGTGGAAATAGAAAGAATGAGGAAAAGTTATATAATATATATAAATATCGAAACATATAATAAATATTTAAAGGCATCGCTTCAATTTTTAAGTGTTGATGGTTTTGAGTGAGAATAAAAAAAAATGTAGATTTTATAATGACAACCTTTCACTCAATATCCATTTAACTGATTATTATTATGATGTGAATCTTCATATTCACACCTAAACAAAGAAGAAGAAAAAAACTACATTTCATTTAATCAACCAAATGTAGAAGATGAATAATAAGAAGAAGAAAAGAAGATCTTACGTGAAGGTATAATTGAATTTCAAAAACGTTTTGGGAATTTTATTATTATACAGTGCACAAGCGATTCTGTCTGTATCTTCTTCTAAAACTTACATTATTATTTGAAATCAATGGCATATAAGAAAATAAAAACATACAGAACAAAAATGATCATGATGATGATGACGATGATGATGATGAAGAAAATAAAGAAAAAGAAGAATGAGAAGGAGAAGAAAAGTATATTTAAAAGATGAATATAAGAAACGATATAAAAATGAAAGAAACTCGAACAATAAACTATTTATTAATAACAATTAAATGTGTGGGAGTAACAATTTGACAATATTTTAACTATCCATGTGCGGTATCATCATCATTATAATCATCATCATCATCATCATCATCATCATCATCATCATCATCATCATCATCATCATTGCAATCAATGTAATCATTCATGGCGGTACATGAGGATAGGAAAAAAAATCAACTTTATCGTCTTATAATCAAATCAATACCCAATATTTTGTTGTTGTTATTAGTTGTTGTTGCTTTTATTATTATTGCTATTTAGTTGTTATTGTTGTTGGGGTAAACAGATTTTTTGTTTCTTTCTTTTGTTTTTGTATTTATTATTGTTGTTGCTGTTATTTGTTTATTGTTGTTTTTGTTTTATTTTTTGATTTTGTTTTTGTTTTTTCCATGAGAGGAATTTTTATATATAGTTTTATATAATTAAACCGTTAACGGAAGATCTTCGACGAAGAGATCACGACTTGATCAAATGGGCGTTATTTTTTTTTTCTTTTTACTTTTCTTATTTTTTATTATTTTTAATCCTCTTTTTTCTTCTTCATTCATCTTTGTCTTCTTCTTTCACTTAATTTAAGCAATAATTTTTTTTATTTGTTGATTTTCTTTTCTGTTTTTCTTGATTATATGAAAAGTGTGATCATTTTAAAATATTTATAGAAAATAAATTGTTGAAAAGAAAATATGTAAGAAAAGACAGACGACAAGAAATAGAAGTAAAAAAAAAATCAATTTCGCTATCATAAAACACGACATAAAAAAAAAAATTGTTCGATAACTTTTTGTCGTTTTAAATGCCTATGACCAAAGTCACATCGATAAAGTTTCTAGAAGAAAGAAAGGAAAAACGTTTCTTAAATGTTATTGTTTTCTGGTTTATGTTTTTTGTTCTTTTTCTATTTTTGTGTTGAAAGTATTTGTTCCAACCCTTTTACGGAAGTGGTTCATATTGTTTTTTAATCGTGATCTAACCTATAGCGTTATATAGAGATATCAATTGATCAGAGACGTACTTTCTGATAATCAATCCGATACTAAATTTATTTCAAAGCCAATTACATACAATCAATAATAATTTTCCTACTAATAAATTAAAACAACAACTAAATATTCACACCCCAAAATGCATCCCTTTTATAGACTTAGTATCTCAAAGTGTATTGTGGAATTTAAAATCGGGTCCAAATTCTAATTTAATTAATTTAATGAAAGTTTAAGCAAAAAAAAGTAAAGAATAAAAATTGAACACTTTTAGAAAAATATTATTCACTCAAAAAAACACTGAAGTGTGAGTGATTATTTTGAGTGAAACATTAGCAATGAGTAAAATATTAGAATACTCTTACAACTTTGTATTGTAAATTGTAGGCAAGATACCATACATTGATTCTTCTGATCCGTTTAACATATAATAGTGACCGAAACCCTTTCGTGCCAAAATATCAAATGGATTATAATATTAACCGTAAACTTAATATTTATAGTTGCATTCAGACTTTTTTCACACACACACACACATACAAACACAGTACAAAATGAAATGTATTTTAATGCACGCGCCAATATTTTCTATATTTTTTGCAAAATATTTACTTATTATATCATCTAAGTCTATAACGTTGAAGGTTTTCATTCAAACAAATATTTATAAAGAAAAACGAATCTAAGCACTTTCCTTCTCATCTTATTCTTACAAAATAAAGAAATTATCGCAATTAAAAATGGAATAAACTCGTTAGCACAATGTCCATTATAACGAGGTTTCACTTGTTTAAATAACAAAATTCTTCAAAAAAAGATCAAATCAACAAATAAATAAAATTTAATGACATGTCAACATAACCTTCGAATTGACCTTCAAATAATTGACCTCTTTGACATTTAATTTATATTAAATCAAACTGTTTTTATATAAAACTAAGATAAACAATTATTGTCTTTCTAATATATTTTTATATATAGAATATGCGGAAAGATCATCTTGCGGAATTAACTCATAATAATATTTTTAATGGATAAAATAAAGTAAAGAAAAAATTTATAAATATTTATCGCAATTTATATATACGAAAGACAATTACCTCACGTCTTGTATATACTCTGACGCCTCGTTTAAAACGGTTTTAAAGAAAAGAATAAGTTGAACTATAAGAAGTATAGAACACCTGATGCAATTTCTAGACTTTAGTGAGTTTGATTAAAAAAAAAAAATTGTAATATTTCTGCTGCATAATTTAAAATTGACTTTTTGAGTTAATTGTGTTCATTAAAAAAAAAAAACATAATATGCCGTTCGCAACATTACTGTTTATTAACTTCATATATGGTATAGAATCAGTCTCAGTCCGACGGTTTATTTCTAAAATTGTAGACATTAATTTAACTAAGACACAAGAAAAAAAAATCCAATTATCTAACTTATTTCCCTTTATAGAAAATAAACAAGAGATTTTTTTTTCTCCAAGGAAAATAAACGGAAAAAGTAAATGATAAATTTTCGACTGTAAATTCTGAAGAAAGGGGCTGTTCACTGCTGAGAAAGAAATAAAAATGGATAATCGTTTTGTCTCCCCCTTTTTCATAATACACTACAGAAAAATATGTTAAATGAATGTCAAAAAAAAAAAAATTCTTCATCTTCTTATTCATTTTTTATTGTACAAAATTTCTTATAAAATTCTATGATCTGAATATTAAATATGTGATGATCATAAAAAAAAAACGATGAAAATCAAAATAAATGTATGTATAGTAACTTATGGGAAAATGATTGAAGAAAATTTTATTTTTATCTGAATTTAATTGATTTGATTTTTATTGAGTGAAAGATTTAAATTGTTTTCATAAACTAATAGAAAATACAAAATTGTTTGAAAAATGAAAGAATTTTTTTCTTGTTCAAATTTCACTTGTATGGAAATTATAGAAAATTTAAAGAAAATTTAATAATAAAAATTCCCAGCACACAAAAACTAAATTAATGATTGTAGAAAGTTACCAATTACAAGTTTTCTACAATAATTAATCAAATAAAATTAAAGGAAATTAACCGTGAAACAAAACAATTTAAATTTCAACCCTTATTTTTATTATTTATATTTTTATAAGAAGAACTCAATCAAAATTGAAATGCAAACAAATCATAAATACATACACACACACAAACACACTAGAAAAGTTAAATGAATAAAAAAAAAAATGAGGAAAAAATTTAATGAGATGCAACCAAAGTAACAACGTCAAAAAAAAAACGAGAAAATAAAACGGTCAAATGTCAGAATCATCTATTAATCTAAACGAGATTTTTTTTTTCTCACTGGAATTAAATAATAAATGATCATTATATTATTATTATCATATTCACGCCGACCGGTTCAAAGTTTAGATCCAGTTTGGGGCGAAAAGAGGCAGGCAATTTTAGACAGGGCCCATGATGTGAAGTTGGAAAAAGTTAAAACGTGTTTCACTTAAATACACTACACTTATTTTTTTATTTTTTTTGGTTTTTTAATAGAGTCGTTAAAATTTGATGTGGATTCGTTAGTTTAGATGGATAATCGAAAAATAGATTGATATCCTTACCTTCACATGTAAACTGTCCATAATGTTTTCCTGAACTTTTATCACCGCACACAACACATTCAATATTTTGATTTTTATCAGCAACTGAACTTCCACCACTTTGTGTACTGTTAGCTTGTGATCCTGGTGTTGAACTTTGTTGTAATTCACGTGAAACAGGTACAAGTGGCCCACTAAGTGATGTTAATTCTTCTGATGATGGTGGTCCTGATAGATGTGAGCCTAAATTTGGATCACGCCAAGCACTTGGTGGTGGCGGTGCTACTAATGCCATACTCCTTGGAAAACCTAATTCCAATGCGCTTATTTCTGAACCTTGTCCACGTGGATTAAAAAATCCTGTTGCTGTGGACGGAGATGGGCATAAAACACCACCTCCGTACACACTAAGCGAATTATGAGTGATAATATTGCCGGTTTTGGCCCCCCAAATTGGGGCCTGCGTCTACTTAAAAAATTTATTGAACACTATCGATTCAATTGAATCGATAAAAAAATCTTTCTCTTATTTTCTTTTTAACAAAAAAAAAACAAAATTCACTTCAACATCAAAAACCAGAATTTTTTTTGTCACAAATTTTTCACTCGGAAACAAAAAACTTTTCCACTTTCCAAAATAAAATGACAAAAAAAAATCACAAATCAAATTCACTTAAATTTTTTTGGAAAATCTTGAAAAAAAAATTTATTTCACAAAAATTCACTTTTTTCTTAATTTTCTTACATGAAAATTTTCTCAAATAAAAATAAAAATCAAAAAATAATTTAAAGATTTCTCAATTGTCTGTTTTTCGTTTATTTTTTTTTTGTTTGAAATTTTGAAAATTTATGTCGTTTGTTAACCTTTTTGTATTGTCACCGGCACGACCCTCAACATATCAAAATCGCACAGTAGTTTTTTGTTTTTATGACCTTTTCATAAAATTCTTTTAATAATGTCTAACAGAAAAACAGAAAAAAAAAACACAAAAATAAATTAAAAACAAAAAAAATTTCGCGAGATCAAAAAATAAAACAGAAAGACAAAATAAAAACCAACAAACGCGAGAAACACAAAACAAAAAACAAAATAAAAACAACAATTCCCTGTCAAAAGTTAGTGTTTTTTTTTCTTTTTAATAAAAAACGAAACGTACGAATAACCGAACGTATATAATAATAATATATAGAAAATAATATAACACACAAAACATATACACAGCTATTCAAAAGGCCTTCTAGAGCCTGACTGCCAGAACAAGTCAGTGCAAAAGGTACGCGACCCGACCCGACTCGACCGATCTGTCGACCTGCTACGGCCCCACTCCTCATACCATACGATAATCATTCTTTCTCTATCCCACTTTAATATTTTAAATATGTATATAAAATATATAAATGTTGCCTTAGCGACAGAGGGCGTTGCTCCGCCTTGATAGGTCTATAACGGGATTGGCCCGAACGATGAGTATATTGCTTTTTACTAACGTCATTTAAAACTTATAAAGTACGTTATACAAATACAACTGAAATTTAATATGTGTTTGTGAACAATGTAACTGTATTATGCATATTTGTGTGTCAGCAAAAGAGAGATGGAATGAAAAACTGTATGAGTGTAACACTAATACTTTTGTAAATTATTAAAAGAAAAAAAAAGTGGTAGACGTAGAGGTATAGTATAAAGAAATACAGAAAGAGGAGAAGAACAGGAGGCCATGGGTTAAACTGACGGGAGAGACGATGCGACGATAGTTCAGTATTTTCAGTGAACAGTTCAGTTAATACAGTTCGAGCAAGACCGTCAACGAGTGAGGTCGATAAGGTTAGGCTTTAAGGGTTATAGGGTAAGAGTGAGACAGGAGAGCAACTTCTTTAGAGGGTCATGCTCATGCCACCCAGACTTGTGATGAAATATTGTGATTTCTTTTCTCCTTTTTTTTTGCGACTTTGTTGTTTTTTATATAAATTAAGCTTAAAGCTTTTTTTTCCTGAACCTTCCATAAATATTGTCTGAAAGCTTTCAATTTTTCCAAACATTTTACTTTATTAAAATAAAAACAAATTTGGATGACCAAATGATATTTGAAAATCTATATTCTCTAAAATATTTCAAACAAAACGAGTACCGAAGAATTGTACAATAAGATAAACGCTGATGGAAGTTGTATCTACATAGATATTGTTATCATGTGCACGTATATATGACTGATGAAAAGGACAATAAGACCAACCTTGCGCATGTCAAAAGGTCGACCCCGCACCACAATTTTAACCTGACAACCAATAAGGAATGGTAATTCATATATATATATATTGCGGATATACACTGTACTATATATAGACCAATATCATGAGTAACAGAGGTCTCAGATGTCGAATATTATATTGAGAGAAAAGAGGATAATCTCCATTATTCGACCCCACTTTTTACCACCCGCACACTAATAAATTTAAAATATTTTACGTCAAAATATAATACAGAATCGTTCACATAGACAAATAGGTATAACGTATATGTGTATATAGAGGGCGTTCCATAACGGATTGAATTCTTTCTTCTTGTACTCATTTCTAAGAAAAATCTGATAAGTATGAGAAAATAAATAATATAATAAAAAATCAGTTTAAACAAACACGTTGGCGGTTTTCTCTTTTTTTATTCTGCATATATTTTAGTCGGTATAATTTTGTTTGATATACTCCGCAAGCACATCACCACAAACTTTTATTTGCACTTTAAATTATTATTATGACATTTTTAATAATTTTCACTGTCATTTTTATAGGTGGCTTTTGCAAAAAATAAAAAAAAAAAAATATATTACAGATAAAAATTTCTAAAAACAATATTTAATTTTATTCTATTTATGTATAGAGGTTGTTACGCATATCAAGACTTTACATACATATAGAATATAGCAATAGAATATGTATTATAAATGGGCAACAAAACTTCGTTACAAATAAACATGAGATGCGAGAAGGTTAAACATATCAAATAATATTTATTTTTTTTCTTCATGTTGAAATTTATCGAAATGTATAGATATATGTTTGATTGAAATTTTTAAATAATTATTTAACAATCGATCAAAAGAAAAATTAAAAAATAATTGATGTTGTCAAATATTTATTGCCTACAGGTAGGTAGTAGGTCTGAATATTTATGAGATATTTGGCCTATGAACTTTAATTACAAATTAACCATATCAAATTTGAAATAATATTTTAAAAAGGTCAAAAGTTTCCATCGTTCTGCTTTATATTTATTGATCATTTTGTCCAGTTATATATTTTATTTTATAGTAAAACATAATCAATTTGCATTTTCATTGCATATCAATTGTAGACTACAAATCAATTAATTAATAAACTCGTCTGTACCAGTAGATCTTCTAACATCTGATATGAAACCTTTGAACATTAGAATGGAAATTAAACAAAAGAATTCTACTAACAAAATAACTAATGTAGGCTAAATAAATCAGCAAATAGAGATGTCTGATGTGATGTTTAATCTTCTCATAATACCCACTAAACGTCCCAAACAATTTAATTCCTCAAAACAAATAAACAAAAAAATAAGAAAAACATATTTTTAAAAAAAAAAACACGACAGAATGATATAGTTCAGTATTTACCGCGTACATCACTGATTTATAGTCTAATTTCAATCAACGCACGCAAAAAGAGAGGAACAGAAAACAAAAAAAATACAAAAAATACAAAATATAAAAATTCAACCTCACTAAAAAAAAAAGAAAAAAGAATTCCATCGAGTCACATATCATGCATCCCAGTGATTCATGAGCAACCAATTTTCTCTTTGATTTGACTAGAAATAAATCGCACATTGCAATTGTACAAAATTAAAAATAGTTTTGTGTCTGAACATCCAAATAAACTGTCACATAGATGTCACTGTTTAGGTCAAATCGTTTCCTTTTTACTTTATATAAATGCGATCAAAAATACTTTTGTATGTTTTAAATTTTATATATTTTTGATTATAAAAAGAATTTCATTGCGAGCTAATTTTATGTGTTTTATGTGTGTGTGTATGTTTGATTTTGAACGTATGAAGTACAAAATTGTATATAAATGTGCGTCACAAATTATTGACATATTTTAATTTGGTTGATTTAATTAAAACTTTAATGATGTAAAGTTAACATTTTTGTTAACTGGAGGCGCCATTAAAATAATTATTCTGATTGATATCAATTTCAAAGAAGCAAAAAAAAAACACACAAAATAGTTTGATCGTGTCTAATTTAGACATTAAATGTTAGTTTTACATTTTGCATTGCAATTTCTGTTGCAAATATAAATATATAACAATGGAATGAAACGCGATCAAAAAAGGAATTCACGTTCAACAAGCCATTATTAATTTCTCAGATTTAATAGAATGTCATTATTTCCATATCAACACCCTTTTTATAAGACCAATGTGACTATAATAAATAAAATCCTTAATCCTTGCATTTATGAAAATATTGTGTTGATAATCAAGTGTGGGAGAAATTAAAGGATGGAAGGATAGGGATTGATGGTTGATTGCACGTTTAAGTGAGCGAAACAGCGAGAATATTTTGATTGAAATTTGTTGAGCTGTATATTGAACAAAAATAATTTAATGTGTTAAATATTAGTTGCGGACTGTGAAAAGTGATGAAAATATCATAATAATGGAATTATGTGGTTAAATACGCGAATTTCTTGAACAAGAAATTTTTATTTTTCTAAACATTATAATATATAAAATAATTCGGTGAAGGGGAAAGGTTTAAATTCGCTTGAAAAATTTTTTTGAATGATAATCTTTTTAACTGAGCCATTTTTTTAAAAAGTGTTTAGTGAGACGATATTTTTTTTATAAAATTATTATATTTTAGGGTGATGATAGTGTATCAAAAGATTGTATCCTATAAACATTTTCAATCTGAATTTTGTTCCGTTGAAGACAGGTTTATCTATTTTTCTTATTCTTAACTTTAAATCCTTTATGGAATTGTGAAACTTTGTAAAAACATAAATATGGGAATATATTGATTGATTGTCCGTTTCAAAATTTTGAAATTACGACCGTCGGGACTTATATAATTAATTAAATTTATGAGTATATTATTATGTCTTGATTAATCAATTCTCCAGACATTCCTAATTACTGTATTTCGTTATGGATATTATGTGTTAGCCTAATAACATAATAATGCATATAAATATAAAAACCCTTTTTTTTAGAAGGTAAATGGGCATGTATATAAAAAGGGTAAAAATCTTATACAAAAATATTTCGTTAATATTTTCATATTTTAGATTTTTTTAACAAAAATAAATCAATTCAATTTACTTGATTAATGTAGAAAATATAAAAAATGAACTTATTAGTTTTCTTTTAAAAGTGCAAAATAATAAATATCGGTTTGGTGTAAATAATTATAGACAAAGGCAAGACCTTTAACGATGTATACATAAAGAAGTTAAAATACATTAAATGATGTTGTATAAAGATAATTATAAATGTGACAATCATAAACTTATAATAACAAATACTTAAGTTTTAATTATCACCTATAAATCTATCTCTATTCTACCAATTCACTACAATTGTACGATGACACATAACTTAACTTTGTAATTATGTCGATCTTCTCACTAAACGCGTTTTCTTTCTTTCAACTACTCACATTTTTCTTTCCTTTTATTCATAACATCTTTAAGACAATGATTACATTATTAATAATGACGACATAATACATTCTCACGGTCACAGAAGCAGTTTGACCCTTTACTATAGACATGCATTTATATGTCTGTTCCCAATTTTTTTTTCTTCTGTTTTTGTGCAAAGAAAATACTCATATTTGTAAAGACAAAAAAAAAAGCTCACTGTAGTGTGTGTGTAAAGTTTAATGAAGGTAAATATACGTATATGAGGTTGTCATTTATTTAAACATAAATTAAATTTATAACTTAAAATTAGCAAACTATTGTGAAATAATATAATTATGTGACTTCTTATATCATATCTTTTAAAATGACATAATCACTGATAATATATAATATTAACACCTGTGAGAACCTGTGAAAGTGGGAAAGAACAAATGTTAATATTTGCATAATAAAAATAAAGGAACTGGAAATTAAGTCACACATTCATTACAATCTATTAAAAGTAATTAAAAATTCTCTTCCTTCTTTACGTTTTAAATTTAAAACAAAAATTGATGATCTTTTTTTAGAATATGAAATTTCTGATTAATTGATTATTTCCATTACATCGTAATTGTTATAAAATTTTAAAAAATTGTAAGTAGATACAGCTAAATTATAATTAAGTCAAATATTTCTTATACAAATATTTATAAAGCTACAATATAGTAAAGTGCAGCGTATAGTACTTTGTATATAATCCAACGAAGAAAAACTGCATTCATTCTTGATGTAAAACTTTTGTTAAACTTCTTATAAAATTGTCTTCTCATTATACTATATTTTTCTATATAGAAAATAAAACTAAACTTTAAAAAAATATATAAAAACTTAAATAAAACTAAAGTATAATAATCACAAAAGACTTTTTCATCTTTTACCCATTTTCTGTTTTAATCTTTATCATTATATTCTTTTTCATAGAAAGAATTATATTTTGTATATTTATAAAATGCAAAGAATTAAAAATAAAAAAAAAATAATAAGAAATGAAAACTTTTATGTTTTTTCTTTTTTTTGTATAAAAAAAAAAATATCATTTCTTTGTAAATATAAATATGTATGCGAGTTTAATAATATTAAAGAAAACGTTAATCTTATCTTGAAAAGTCACAAAATATTTTATATATATATACGAAACGATATTATAATATTTATAATGTTTATAAGAAAAATCATTTTTCTTTTCATAATTTTATATTATAGAAAAATATATAAAAGATGTAAACGAAACACACAAAACAATATGAGTATATAACAACAACCAAAAAATACAATAAGTAAAGAATATAAAATCGTGAAGATGTTCATATTTTTATATAAGAATAAAAAAATAAGGGGTTTTAGAATTTAATACGCGCGTTATCCAAAGATTATCCAAAGTAAATTATTTTTAACTATAGGTATATGATGATTTATCAAGACACAAGTTATTGTTACAATCAAATATATAAATATTTTAAATAAATCGTGTCCACAAATTAGATGTATTAATATTGTAAACTTATACTTTGATATGTGTCAGAAAGAAAAATCATATATTTTTGACAGTTTTGTCATAATAATAATGTACCCATTTTACATCTTCATTTTTTTTTTTTTTTTGATTTTTGGTTTTTGGTTTTTGTTATTGTCGAACAGACTAATTAAGATTTATTATAATTTTTGAAAAGAAAAGCATCTTCTTGAATCTCATCAACTGTGTTTTTAATTTTTGTTTTTTATATTTTTTTCTTTAAATATTTAATATTTGCGCCAATTTTTGTAATGAACTGTCACTCCGTATTTGGTACCACAGATGTACAGACTTTATTAGATGATGGATGTTTTGCATTAATATTATTGTTACTGTATATTTCTTCTTCTCACGTGTGAATTGAATACACAACACACTTAAAATTGACCCCACACGATGTTAAACCTCTTTCAATAATATGAAATGTTATGAGCCTTTGATTTTGTTCTTAAAACACAACAACGCGCGTAATTTTATGCAGAATATTTATAAATAAGTCGATTAAATCGAAACTCGCTTCTGTCTCATTTCTTTATTTTTGTCAACAACTCAATCTCACTTTTTCTTTTTTTTTTCTCGTCATAAGATTCCAATCTGACAGATTAACAAGCACCCGCTGAGATTTTTTTAGTCATATATTTCAAATGAATTAATTTTATTCTTTTATTTTTAGTTTGATGACAATTCTTGGACAACGTCAAAAGAAAAAAATTTAATACGTTTTTTATTGTCGCGACCGCATCATACAGACCGCACATAATAACGTACTAACGTACAGACCCAACCGCAATATACTTTTTTTTATCTTTAAGAACAAATCTATTTTTATAAAAATAAACTAAGAACAGAAAAATGTTGACCAAAATAAAATAAAATCTTGACCTAAAAAATAATCTAAAAAGGTAACGAACCAACAAAAAAGGGTTAAAATAAGTTGAAGCTCTCAAAAAAAAAAACAAATGTATATGTACGATCTGAAAACGACCTGATTGACCTTCGAAGTGTGTCCAGTTCGTTTGGTACATCAGACATTTGTCTATAGTCTTCAACTCACAAGAGGTCAGTTATCTTTTTCTTTTACGTAAAAGGGAGAAAATTTTATTCTTTGATCGTAAGCAGATGCTGCGACTCAAAATTTAATCTAGCAAAAAAAAAAAAAAATAATACTAAATAAAAGAAGACAGACCCCTCTTAGGATGGACAAACCATTGTTATACAAATATTTTATCGAATACATATTTATATTCAACAAAAAAAAAATACATTTCATTATTATCCTTATTTCCAAGGATCCACACATAACTTCGTATATTTTCAATTTATTTATGCGTGAGAAATATTTTTAATACAAAATCCGTTTTTAATGAACCGAATCGATTATGCGGTTTCAAAATTTAGGACATTCAATTATAAAAAGTATACGTGGAACAATCAGAAACAGGAAACGAATATATTTAAAAAAAAAAATTTACCATACACAGACTGAAACTCGTTACTAAATGAAAAGAAAATGTTTAAAAGTGAATTTAAAATGAAAGAATTCTTGTTGTTTGAGGAAAACATAAAAATGTCCTTTTTTCACACTTTCCCAACGATTCGATTAATTTAAAACAAACAAAATATTTATTTTTACAGTTATAATATTTTTTTAGCTGATTTATTCTTTTCTCTAAAAACTTCAAAAATCTTTAGTTTATTATGAACTAAGAAAAAAATATCTAACCCTCATAATTCTTCATGTTGATTTTTATCTTAAAAAAAAAAAAAAAAGAAGAAGAAGAAAAAAATATAAGAACACAAAAATTCAGTGATTAAAACATTTATTACAGTTTTTTTTTTTCAAGACTATGAAATTTCGGTGAAGGTTCTTTTCTGGAAGGAAAATAAAACAAAAAAATAAATAGAAAAAAAAAACAACAAAAACAAAATAAAAAATCAAAAAAACAGCACCGACATATGGTTTACATTTTTCTAGTCTCAACAAAAAAAAAATGTAATTATTTTTTATCTAATTTATGGGTCGAGATTTTCGTTGCCTTTTTGGTGTTTTTTTTTCTTTTTGTTTTTCCATTTTTTTAATTTTTTATTTTGTATTTTTCAGAAAAGAACGCGGCAAAAAAAAATAATTAAAATATTTTTTTGGTGACGATGACGAGTCTAGTGATTTCAGTGTACTAAAATTGAAACTCAATCTAGAATGATTTTAGTTCAGGAGCGGTGTTTGAATCGAGGTGATCGCAATATCAGAAATATTCATAAAATTCTCATGTGGTCAGAATGGAAAAGGCTATTTGCTCTAATCTAATTTGATTGTTCATTATTTATTCGCCCCCCTATCATCCAAAAATTATGAATACACATCTATTTCATTTTTTAGTCAAACATTGACATTTATTTAGTTTAGTGTTTTATTTCAGATAATCATATCATAAATGAAACCTGATAAAACCGGAACTTGTTTTCTATATGGTCAAAGTTTTAAGATGCTGATAACATTTAAATTATCAAATAAATTCTATAAAACAGAATGGATTCTATAGAATTATTTGATTATATTATTTTGGCCTCTGTTTCAATATTTAATTTACGGTAAAACGCTTTAAATTGGAGCATATCTCGAATAAGATCACATTATAAGTAACAATATCTAATTGGAGCATCTCTCTAATCCGACCGCAATACTTGATAAATTGAACTGATTGACAGATTTTATGTATTATTCAACCGAAATAAATGTTACAACCACTTTCATATATAAAATGCGTAATCAATTTTAATTTCTAGAAATTTCAATTGAAATTTCAGTAATGAACATTCTCAAAACATAAATCATAATTTTATTTTTAATATTTTAATCATGAATTAAAAATCAAAATTCCAAATCAAAAATTTTTACATTCTTTTCGTAAAATGAATATCACCAATAATCGAAAATGATCATCCCTTTATCTCCTTTCATAATATACATTTCGTTCATCTTACTTTTATATTACCTTTTAAATGAAGAAAACAATGGAAAACGTATCTTGAATATATAAATAAAAGAAGACGTCGACGCACTCAGATACAAAACACAATAATAATAAAAAAAAAAACAAAATAAAAATTCTTGAATCTCGCGCGCAAACAGAAAGAGAAGATGCGGGTCTCTAAAATGCAAAAAATTTGATGCTAATCTCTTTTAGGTTCAATAAGGTTAAATCTCGACAGGACAGTTAATATGTACGTATGTGTGTATAAATGTATTTGTGTTGTCTTATTATTTGATAAAATAAAATATGAGATCAAAAATTTCAAGTGGATTTGATAAGGAAAAGTAAAATTTATAATATTTTGTCATTTAAATGTTTCACGATTTTTCATTTATTTATTTGTTTGTTTTTTTTTATAATGATAAATTACTGTTGAATAATATATATAATTTTAAAGATGTGCGTCTGTATAATTATACAGCTAAGATAACTAACCAGATAGAAAACCACCTGTCATCGGAACTCAAGATCATTTAAGTGAAGCGCCACGTGTTCACTCTTTAAATTAAATAATAAATATAACCTCTAATCTTCCGTAGACCGTCATAAATGTCATCATTAAAATATATGAATATGATTTTTGAATTTTTCTAATCAAGTGAAAATCCTTAAAATATAAATTTTAAAAGGACTTTTAGCTTCAATAGAAAAGACTGTTTGCCATTAAATTAAGGAAAAATTATAAAAATAGAAATAAGGAGTCATAAATAAAATCTGCAAAAATTGGATATTAATTTAAAGTTCCTGTTTTAAATGTAAAAACTAAATGAAAGAAAAACTAGATCACATTTCTGTATATGCCTAGAAGGGGCACTTCAATTTATATCAGATTCATATGCGACTATACCGACCATAAAGCCGATTATATATATTCAGGATGGCATATGGAGACTATTCCGATTCGATCTCATATATGAGCTCCTTTCTCAAAATACACAATAATAAAACTAAGATTTATTTTTGATAAGAAAAAGAAAACATGAACTATAAGTTGCACAGTGCGGATGACTATAGGTTTGTCAGATTATAAAAAAGAAACGATGAATTTTATATTATTGTTTGTGAATGTTTTCTTTTAATACACTTATATCAAAGGGAGTTCATACCGACAGCAGTTGGATATTATTTCTTATATTTTTAGCAATATATCTTACCATTAACACAATTATTCATATGTAATGTAGTGTTAGCCCTAAGATAAATCCTTCATTTAAATTTAATATTTCCCTTTCAAAAAGTTTTAACTTAAAAACGAAATAAAAATATTTAAGAACTATGGAAATTTTTTCCTAAAGGAAAATTCCTTAAATAAGAAAATATTTACACAATAAACTTAATTCTATTAACAAAATTCGATATGTATTTAAATTTTAGTTTCAATTTTACCGAAAATGTTATCATAAATTTTATTGATTAAGTTTTCCTTGACACTTTTTCTTTTGTCTAAAACTTAAGTAATTTGTGTATTATATACTTTGGATATGAAACATTCAACCCGATGCTTAAGTCTTATATTACAATAAACCAAACACCTTCTTATATAACTCAATCTTCAACTCATTCCAACTCATCATTTATATCTGCTTGAAAACAAAAGATTCCAATTAATCTCATATCCTAAAATTCCTTTCTAGCCCTTTCTCTTTTTATCTCTCTTTCTTTACATAACACAAAAAAAAAATAACACAAAATACAAATATAATAATTTCCATATCCCTTATATCCCAATTACATCATACAAATATCCTTCAAGCCATTATGAATTTTCGGTCATTAATAATTGGGATCTAGTTTCAATTTAAGATTATAATTACCTCATCAAAGTGACTGATGAGATTGAATATATGGCAATGGAGGATGTAAAATGAATCTATGATTTCATTTTATATTTGTCTTTGTCTTAAATCTTATGATTTATACAACATGGAATTTCAATGTAGATTAATATCGCGATGCATCTGATACAAGAATAAAGGTATATAATATGGAATAGGTAAAAGTTGATTAACTACTTTACAAGTTATAATGTTCATGCTAAAATAGTTGGCGACTACCATCGATTATTACAGAATACAACAAAAGAATATTATCGATTTATCAGGTATTTTTATGTATAAAAAGTATAGTAAATCAAAATGATTTTATTTAGCAGAAAAAAAACGCTTTGTTTAAAACTCTTACATAAGATGGGACTTTCTATTTACTAAATACCAGGATTAGTAGACGTACACCACACACACACATAAGAATTGATGAAATAATTTTTTTTTTGTTCTTTCCTATTCCTGTATTATATTTTTTTTTGTTGTTTTCATCTCATATCTCAATTTGAATAATACATTATTTTTCTTTTAAACATTAAAATATTTGACTGGAAACATCAATATTGTACAAGGATATCATATAATATAATGTAATATATTATAAGGGATGGATCACATTTCATATGCACATAATGTTTGTATGTTAAAAGGTACAAAAGGGTTGACCATACATATATATATATATATACATACCATACGTACAAAAGGGGTTTTCTATCGGTGACATTGATAAATTATCACATATTTTTAATGTTTATATACAAAATTTGCATATTATATTTATTTGAAAAGATCGATCCTTTTACTTTTTTTTCTATACATTCGAAGAATACCAGCTGAAGGGTACGTTTTTTTTTGTTTCGTCTTATATCTTGTTCTGTGTTTGCCTTTTTTTTTATTTGATTTTATAAGAAATTGCACTCATACGCATATGACGAATATGTAATAATAAATATACTTTTAATCAGAAAATATTCCCTGGCAATCATATAAAGAAAAACAATTAGAAGCATAGAGAAGTTATCATATTGTTCATATAACATTAATGAAAAATGAACGATATGGTTGAATATATATAAATTACCTTTCAGTATTACTACGAGGGGTAATTAGGCAAAGTATATAATTAGCCTATACATAACACACAAATACAGTGAAATATGAATCTTCTTAGAATATATTGTTATATCTATCTGCCAAGAATTTTGATTCAGGTGAATGAAACCTTGATTTTCGTATTATAAATAGAAGTCATTTTCGAAAATATTTTGTAACTTACATTGCAAACCTTTTCAATCCACAATAGAAAATCTTCTTTTTCTTATCTTAACTGTGAGTATGAAAATATTATTGTTTTTAACCCCTGGTCTGAATTGCACACGATGAAACCTTTAACATGTATGTCAGAAATGTCCCTAAGGGTGGATTGTGGTAGATTAATCTCTGATTCTAAACGAACTGATGAAATCGGGGAGCAGGATTTATTTTGTGTATAAAAGACAAAAAAAAAGTGTTTTAATTGAAATGAAAACATCGGCTGTGTGGTTTGAATCTATTCGTATAAATATAATACGGTGTATGAATATAAGGAATTTTTGAGGGATTCGAGAAACAGTTTGACAATGAATATCATCGTTGCAAATCAAATAATTTTAAAAATATTTAAAGTAAGATAAATTGAAATAAATTTCATGACAGTCAAGAATCAAAAATCGTCATAAATATTAGAAATAGCACTTCAACCGCAGTACACAATATAAGAGGCAATTTGAATGTCCGTTAATACTTGTATAATAAATATAAACTTAAAAATTTCTCATCGTCATGGTCCATTAAAAATACTTCAATATTAAATCTTGTTTGACCGCACAGTAGTAGAAGATCCCTCACAATTATTTATATATAAAATAAATATACAAACAATAATAAATAATAATAATAAATACCCACAAACTAGGTTAGACTCTTCACAAACCAACAATTGTCTTTTAACCTAATCATTGATACAAAAGGGATCTTGTATTTTGGTATACCACAAAACTGTCAAAATCTTTAAAATATATTGTTAAATAAGATTTCTGTTCTTTCTTTCATTTTTATATAAATACATTTTTTTTGAAAAACTCAAAACAATAAAATGTTTGTAGCAGTTTGACACTCTATAGATTTATAAAACGAAAAGATAAGGGATGGTAAATAAATGCGACAGAAGGACAACAAATAGATAAATACAATAAGAAGATTACAAAAACTTAACTGCAGGGGTGTATTAAAGTCGTACATATTTCTTATTAAATTTTCTATTAAAATATCAGAAAATAAGCCGGCTCTGATTTTATGTTTTCGATCCCAGATCCTTTCCACTAAAGTTGTAAGTTTATAGTCCTTTGTAGCGGTAAAAGGAATCGATAGATCCTTAACTGTATTACTGAATACCTTCCCTTTGCTTACAAAAAAAGTGATATATTGCGTGAAGTAGTCTGGTTCGTTACTCTTCTTCCATATTTTTTTCGTATATTTTGCATTTGTGTACCTAACACATAATGATGGATTGAGCAGGTTTTCATTTTTAGTTTCGATGTTTTGTATAATAACGGTATTTCTCAGATGCAGAATCCTTAGAGATGGTCACTAACTAAAAAATTAAGGGTTTGTTTACAATATGTTGCAGTATTTTGTAGGCGAACTTATCCAATTCTTAGAATTTAAGACGCACATAAAAAGTCAACGAACTTTTGGTAATTCAAGTACAGTATAGCTCTTAAATTTCTTCATTAAATTAAATACATACTTTTCCTTTTATATATATTTTTCAAGGTAAAATTCATGAAAAATATATTTTCACTCATTGATATTCGTGTCACATAACTACATTCATATATCCTTTAAATTGCTGAAAAAAAACAACAAAAATATTCACATTTGCCTTTGTCAGTCTCTATGGAAAAGGAGCACTTTATTTTTATATTATACGGACTAAAATTATTCATCCTTATCCTCAAAAAAAAAAACAAAAAAAAAAATACAGAAAATGTGTAGAAGCGGTAGCAAAGTTTATTGGTCACATTCTGTTGTCCTTTTACTTTTTTTTTTATTTTCCTTTCATTTTATTCAAATTAATTCAAACAAACAAAATTATACTTCTTCTCGTTTATATACAAAAATAGACTTATTCCTACCAACCACCCTTCCTCCATCTTGAATAACATCCTCAACAACTCCAATAAATCGTCGAGGAATGACAAAAACCTTAAAACTAAATATATGTATAAAGTATATAGGTTCCACCCGTTTTAGTTAACTATTGTTTTCTAGAATATTATACACATTTCCTTTATTTAATATCTTCGAAGTTTTACCCCCTTTATTTTTAACAAAACCATTTTATAATACAATACCGAAATGACCAGTAGTGACCAATTTGACCTCTTCTTCCTTCAACGAAGAATATATTTTATTTATTGTACATAAAAGACAATATTCAAAACTATTATAAAATTTTATACTTGAAAATTGTCTCTTTATATTTTACTAACGTTGACCATCTACACATTTTTGAATATTTGTATATTTGTGTATGTGTTTCATGAGTTTTCATGAAAAATATGTTTTACAAAATTTATCCTGATTTTCCGGTTTACATTTTGCTTTAAATTTTTTTTCAAATGAAATTGATTTGTTTATTATGTTTTTCTCACGATAGTCCTTTGTTAAGTTAACATACATAAGGGATTAAAATTTTATATTAGGATTTTTTGTTACATATCGATTCATTAAAATATCTTGTATTTTCAAAAAATCTACACAACACAAATGAGAACACCATTTTTATGGTAAATAGTTTTTCATCAAAAGCAATTATTATTTTATTCGTTAAAATATCTTTGATTTTTTTTATTTCATTTCAATCAATGGATTTGCGTCCGTTAACGATAAAGTCATTTTTAATGACAAAAATTTCTTTCAATACAAAATTTTATTATTTTGACCATCATTAAACGAAATTAGTGATAATTATTATCATCTGGCTCGTTGAAGAATTCAATTTTTGATCTTTGATCGTTAAACTTTATGAAAAATGATATTTTTTTTATAGTTGTGTTAAATTGTTTAGACCCAAAGACATTTGACCTGAAAAACAAGAAAAAAATAAGAGAAAAGGGTCCATGAACTGATCTTTATAAAATATATTTTGTATTCATTGCATGTAAAGGTCCTTACGGGTCCGTGTCACTTTATCTATCTATCTCTCTCTGTTGAGTATCAAGGATGTTGTTTTTATGTCAAAGGTACATCATCTTGCATTTGCTATATTGTTCATATTCAAACTAGTCTGAAAACAACCCCTCTTGAAAAGAAAAATTCTACGCTGTGTTAGTTTCTGTTATGATGATTTAGTTATATAAGTTTCCATCAATTTTCATATTAAATCTAGTAAAATTCTGGTCATAGTAAAAGTTAAAATGTATAAAATATTTTTGTTAAAGTTCTATGAATAAACAACAGAATAGAAAATGAATAGTTTGTTTATTTTTAATTTAATTTGTTGTTATTTTTGAAAAAAAATTGTTGAAAGTAAATCTAAATAAATGCACAAAATATTTAATTATAAATTTTAACAAAAAAATATTTTAATGTCATGTTTGTATTTAAATATTTTATATAAATATTCTTTTCTGAGCAAAAAGAATAATCTAAGATCAATTTAGATAATTAACAAAATTGTAATATAGAAAGTATGACGAGTTAATTTAATAAAATCAACATAAAATTTCAACTATATGATCCTGCTGAAATGTATCCGTCATAATTATAATTATTTAATCATAAAAATCATAACCCAAAATGGGTTGAGTTGATATGTTGTGTAATTAGATCATTTCACCCTTCAAACTTTTATTCTTTTTTGCTAAGATTGATTATGTTTCATGGAGAAAATTTTATATAATGCACTTTGTTGAAAGTGATTAACCAATTGAATAAATCAAATGCATATTGAATAAATTGTATGTGTGTCCTTCTATATAATTTTTTGCCATGGGATTTTATATATTTATTCATAATAAGGCAATATATAATAACCAGAGAACTTGTAATTCAATAATTGTTTTATATATATAACTGATTTTTGGTTTTCTCGTGTGTCTCCGGGGGTATCTGAGAATATAAATAAGTACTGGTTGTTTGTATGTATATTTCAATAAAATCCTAGGGCCATCTGTTGAATTTTTAGTTCGTTCATTTTCTATACTCTTATATTGTCATTCATATTCAAATTTATATTTTTATATTTATTTCAATCGGCACCATATAAATCTCTATCACAAAAGATAAATTGATTATTGTTTGATTACAAGATTGTTGATTATTCAATGTTGAAGAGTAAAAAAAATTTTTGCCTTTCTTTTTTTCATATTTTATAATTGGCATAAATATTCATAAATTAAAATTCTAACTCACTATAAAATAAAAACTAAAATTTTGTGACTCATGAAAAAAATTTTGTCAATTTTTAGGGACAGCAGTAGAAGTGTCAATATTTTACATTTCTTTACAACGAACACAAAAAACACTTATAAAAATTACTGATTGAATTGATACAATTATTATGGTATATGAAGTCTATAAGAAATAAGATTATTCTTAATGGTCATTTATACATACCCTTCAAACTTTCTTTTCATTATCAAGTAAATGTCAAACAATCACAAAAGAAAAAACAAAAACTACAACACCAAAATTATTAATAAAACACAAATTAATCACTCTAAAATTATATACCGACAAAATTTTGTCATTATTAATTATTCCCTATGTTCATTCTCTTTATCGTTATAATTCCACCCATATACCCCTGTTTAAAAAATTTCATTTACTTTTCGATAGAACAATTAGCTTCAAAGGTTTGTGGTAAATCGTTAATCATAATATCCCACCCAACACCAACCCTCACCCCATGCAAATATATAAACAGAACATTATGAATATAATATTGAACAAAAGGATGTCCATTGAAGAAAATAGTTTAATATACGCCGCGATGGTCCCTTGTGATGGTCAATTTCAATAGCATCCGTTGACCAATGTGGTCATCTATAGTAAAACTTTTGGTAATTTGATATGAAAATGAAAAGGATGGTAAAGATGACTATAAATTATTGGTGATGGTTTTGTTTGGTCATTTCAGTGTTTTATTAAATATATAGAAGAAACGAAAATTTTATAATTAAAATTTTCAGAAAGGATTTCATCACAGCATAATTAAAGTTTAAACTAAAGATTGTCTTATTTCGCAATATTTTTGTAGAAGCACGGAAATCATATAAACAATATTTTAGATAATAATAATAATAATAATAATAATAATTAACAATTCAAATGAAAATTCTTCACTCAATTCTTTCCTTGTAGACACAACTTACAAACGATTCATATTAATCTTTGAGTACATCTTAACTGTGCTCATAAATTATTATTAATAAAATTTCTTTCGTTGCATATGAGATTTTCAATATAATTATGAATATCCATAACGAAATATCATGTTCATAAATCTATAGAAAATGTCACATAAGATGATGATGATGATGATGATCACTGATCTATAGACATCAGACATACACACAATAAACTCATTTAAAAGAAGAAAATAAAAATATGATTTCTTTAACATTATACAGTTTATTTCTCTATTATTTCTTTCAAGATATTCATCAACCTCATAAATTGTAAAATATACAACAATTGCACTAAAATTCTTCAGTCAGTCAAAATTTGATTTGCATAATTTTTTAAATGCACAGTCATCATCATCATCATCTTTTTATGTACTGTAAATACCGCTTGGACTTCAGTAGACTATAGAGTCATGCTGTATATGAATATGCCAATAATATTCTTATATTGAATATTAAACATTAATATTTTTCTCTATATATATTTTATGTGAATGTGATTTTGATTGACATTCCATTTTTACATTTAAAAATATATATATATATATAAAAAGAGGCAACAATAACTTATGTCAAATGTGTCATCTTTGGCTGGGTTTTACGTTATATGGGTACATAAGATATAAACTTTTACGTGAAAGAAACAAACAAAAAGTCAAAAAAAAAAGAAAGAAAGAAATCTTTTACTTCCGATTTGAAGGCTTTTTTTTACATTAAAAATTTTCTAAAGAAAAGAAAAGGAAAGTTTTATATGAGTTTGTTGTTGGTCCATTTATTGTATTTCGGGATTTTTTTTTTTGACATATGATTTTTTGATATGACACAAAAAAAAATGTTCCGACAACGGGTACGTGTTTCTCTTTAAACTTGAACTATATATCATCAGCTGTTCAAAAATTGAATACTAATTGAATTATAGCATTCATAAGAAAACTTTTCTTCCGTATTTTTTAATTATAAAATATTTAGTTTTTTTTTCAGTCTGTCCATCAAAAATGGATGTCAAAAAGTCAAAATGATGCGTACTTACTTATTGACTTTTATTTATTTGTATTACAATAAATGTCTCAAAGGAAAAGGTAACATAACATCTGTTCTGTTAAAATCACATAAATATAAAAATATGTACATATCCTTGCGGGTGTCCTCCAAATAAACAGAAGTCTGTACAATATAGTACAATATAATCAGTGATACAATTGTATGTGTATGTGTGTGTGTGTATATATAACAC
The DNA here is from genome assembly GCA_963082725.1 of Pedicia rivosa. Taxonomy (NCBI): domain Eukaryota; kingdom Metazoa; phylum Arthropoda; class Insecta; order Diptera; family Pediciidae; genus Pedicia; species Pedicia rivosa. Next base: position 7,098,352 of record OY720153.1, on the reverse strand, counting down.
ATAAGTACACAACCCCAATTTCTATTATATGTCCTCAAAAACACAACCTCAATTATATATAATGATACCGACAATTACCCAGCGGGGGTGACGATGTATTACGATTTTAGTCTTGTTTTGTATATAATTTTTCCCTCATCCATGAATTTAATCTGGACTATATAGAACTGGAGGAAATGTGGAAAACAACTATAAACATTGTGTCCACTTAGTTGGTCATTTAGTATATAATATATAAATTGTCTTCATATATTTATCGTGTGGTCATGTTTATGTTGACAGAATACAAGTTATATATGGTGACAATTATTTGATATTTATACATCAATAAATAGATCAAATCAAATTATACGTATATTAAGTATATTGAGTACACGTTTTTCTATAATTGATTAATTCGATTTAGAAAGGGCGAGAAATATTGATGAAGACTTTTTAGAATAAAAAATTATTAAAATATTTTTAAAAACAATTTCACTTAAATTTATTTTTTTGATTTCGTTGACATTTACGTAACGAAAAAAGTTCAACTCTGTCATAAACAAGTATACTAAAAATGGAAAAAAGGGTGACAATGTTCCACAATCATATATAGCCTAAAGAAAAAATATATAGAAAAATCTATTCTAATCTCATACCACCATCAATTGTACAGATGTCACTTTGGGGTTTTTGGTTAGATATATTTTTCAAATGGCAAAAATTCTGGTTAGACAAGAAAATGTCAGATGTCTTTTGTTAGTTATTGATTTCTTTCTTCCTTCTTTTTTTCTTCTTTTTCTTTTGCCTTTTTTTTTCTCCTTAGTTGAAGTAAATTTTGAGTTTAGGTCGTGGTCGGTCGTCATTCGAGTTGAATATTTGATGTTTGTTAAAGTTCAATACGCAAAGAGCAGAATCGTGACTAAGGTGAACTTATTTATATAGATGATAACTCCCAAAAGTTCTAAAGTCCAAATCAAATAAATTGATTATAATTTTATATATATAAAAAAATGAACTAAAAACAGTTTGTCTGTGTCCGATATCCTTTTTTTTTCAGACAGAAAAATAATGAATCTTTTTGATAAAGGATCCATGTATTCAGTGTACGCCATATTTTTTTAAGAGTATTCAAGTTTATGCCTTAAATTTATTTGTATAAAACTTTTATGCATTAAGCTTAAAATCAATTCAATTGATAATTTTTGTGTCAATTTGTGATATTAAAATAATCAATAAAAAGTCGTATCAAAATTCATAGCAAAAATCTTTATAATACTTTTGATTGACCAAACTGGCCAACACATAATGCATCAGACTGAATTATCTCAATTTTTCAATTAATTATAAGCCAATTCCATATCGTTTATTTTTCTGCATCATCCAACACTCATGGACATTTTTTTTCCTGAAATTCATTATTAAATTAATGGTTGTCTGATTGATTCCTTTGTCATATTTTTATAAATCATGTGTCATGAGTTTTACATGTCCACTAAAAATAAATTAACCAATAATAAATCAACAGAAAATTATTATTTTAACAATGGAAATTTTAAACTTTAATTTCCAACATTTATGCAAATTCTGATGTCTGTGTTAAATGGGAAAAAAATTAAGATTTACTTCGAAGTACAAAGAATAACGTAAGACAGAAAATCTTATAAACAGCTACACAATAATTAACAACAAACGAATCCATCAATATAAATCCTGTTTTTTCTGTACTTTCGGTGTTACAAAAAATGGAGAAACCCTCCGAAAATCTACGAAAAATTTTTTAATTCATAAATAAAAATATAAGGTTACCATTTTTATTAGCCGATCATATTATAGTATTTTATTTCCGATCAAAAATATTAATCTAAGATCATAATCTTATAATACATTTGCAAACTTTTCAAGTAGAATTGGCACATATGTAATTGTGTATTGGATAAATAATTACGTAAAAATTTAGTATGAACTGACCTAAAAAAAAAGTAAACTTTTTATGTTTGGAATGAGTTTATACATTTTTTGTTCAGTCATCACATGTGATGCTTCATTCTGATGTAAATATATGCATTGTTGATGCTTTATGTTTTGTTATAAATGGAAAAAGAGCGTACTTTATTATAATGCAGCACAGGAATTTTTTTGTATAGTTTGTAATACTATTTTTTTTTCTATTTTCCATTAGAGATAATGCGTTAAGGTTTTTAATATTTTTGTATAGTAAAAGTCATTCAGTTGAGTATTTTTTTATATACCAACTTATACCATGTTCATCAACCATCATTTGTTATTTTTTATAGTAAGCCGCCGTAATGAACTTTTACAGTTTTTAATTTTTAATAAACTCAAGTAACGGATTCAATAAAATCCTGAGACTTATTTATGCAATGTTCTATAGGATTGTATTTATCTGTTCTTTACCTAAATAAATGAATTAATGAATTAATTCAAACTTAAATTATAATTTAACAAATATAAACAAACGAGGAATTAAATAAAATTTCAATTGTCTATGAATGAACCAGTTTTAATGGCAATAACATCAAAACTTTGATTGGAAAACTTATTAGTTTATATTGCGAAGAACAATTTCTATCAATTGAATACATAACAGAATGAGAATTTTTGATTTATAATTCTTGATCCTGAATAAAAGTAAATCAATGGAATCAGGTAAATATATAAATCAAAATCACCCGTAACCAAATATTAAACGAAACTAAAGTTTATTGCGCATAATATTTGAATGAAAATCCGTTTATCGAAGCCGTACATTATTTAATTATATTCATAAAGTTTATTGTTCTGTATTTGTACCATATTGAGATCTTAATCTTGATACATGAACGCATATGTCCTTACAATAGTTATAATGGAATCAAATTACACCCTCTTTAATCTCAATTCTATTGTTCTGATTTTGAGGTTTTCAACTAAAATAGAAGTATTGAGTTCCGTGGTTTAAATTAATTAGGTCCCTATATTACTTATCTTATACAAACAATCAGTTTTTGGTTTCCCTATTTAACTCAAAAACTATATTGAATATATGAATTGGTATCAAAGCTCACATCCTCAGTTATAAAACACGCAAACATATAAATATATAAATACAAAAGAAAAGTTCAAATAAAAGGTCCTAAAAAAATGATCCCAAAAAGAAGATCAAAATAATGTCACGTGTGTTTATTTTTTTTTTTTTCTTTCTTTCTTTTCTTTCTTTTCTTTTAGTTTATTTAACTTTCATCTTTCATTTGAAAGCGTGTGTTCATTTATATATAAATTTTAAAGGGTAACCTCATCACTTCATCATCTATACTAAAAAAAAGAAGAAAATAATAATAATAAAAGAAAAGAAGAAAAAAAGGGGAAAATAAATAAAACTGAAAAATCAAAAACCCAAAACGTAATAATGTCAAATATATTAAGAATAAATAAAAGACAGTCAAGTGATCTCATCTCGATATATTTTATATTTATATGTAGAAAATGGAAAATCTAAAACTGGAAAAGTATCAAAATAATAATAATAGAAAATTTATGTAATTCAATTCTGATAATCGAATAAATTTTATAGTTTAGTTTTCTCTTTTTTTTTGGTTTGAATTAAATTTCTCTGTTTTCCATTTTTTTTATTTTATTTTTTGGTGATTTTCCTATGGAATCTCCCTTCATCGTTACATCATATACTTTTTCACCCATATAAAAGTCATTTTATAATACGGTTCATAAACTTAGTGGAAATACGTTGTTATTATTATTATATGAGTATATCGGGAATAACTCAGCGGGTGAACATTTTTCGTTTTTTTTTTTATTTAACAAAAAAAAAAATAAAATTTCCTATAATAAAATATGAGTTTAAGGTTCTTAAATTGCAATTGAATGAAGTTCCACACAGTGAATTTTTAGAATATTCTACACTATGTGTATATATGCGTCTATATAGATTTTTATTTTTCCTCAATATACCTTTTAACTTTTAATATATTTATATTGTATAGTATGTTTTAAGTGCGTTCTTGTATATTCAATTATTAGCCTTCTCTATACCTATTGAATAACGTGTCCTTATATATACTACTCCTTTTTTTTATACACTTTACTTAAATCAACCAGATCACGTACTTGATATCAATAAAAATGTATAATATTGAAATTCAATTTGATTGAATTCCATATATAATTTTTTTTTTCTTCTTCAAGTTTTCTCTTTTTCATACACTCGTGTCACACATCACATCGCGTATTTTCTTTCTATTTTATTTTTTTTTTGTTACATAAATTTGAAGTTGAAAAATTTTTGTGCGTGCATTCGTGCATAAAAGTAAACGAATTTGGGTGGAAAATTTGCAAAACTAAGATATTCGTTGAAATCTTACAATTTCTCAACAATTTTGGACTTGCAAATTATAATTTAATTTCCAATCATTTTTAAACTGAACTTACAAAGGATGTAATAGTTAATTAGAGTTAATTAAAATTTCAAATTCAAATAAAAAGTGAATCAAAGAAGAAGGAAAAGAAAAAGGCAAAATTATAATGCAAATTTTCATCAATTCGAACATCAAAAGCAAATATCCTTATGCGCATAAAATTTAATATTCTCATAATATTTTATATTCCTTTCAGGATTTTAGTTGACGTCTTTTTTTTTTTAAACTAATTTTTTTTTTCGCCACAAGCAAAAGAATATTATTTTCTATAAAAAGAAACGAACTTTTCTTTTCCGTTTTTTTTCTATTTTTTTTTTTTTTTTTTTTATTTAGTTTTAGTTTTATAAAATGCAGATTTATCAGTGGTAGTGAAAGAAAAAACGGTTTGTTTTTGTCAAAGCAAATGAAATTTATAGAGAGATTCAAAAGATACAGAGTATGTATACATGGATATGGTTTTTTTTTTTTACAAAAAAATACAAATTTACAGAACATAAATACACTTTTTTCTTTTCTGTAAAATATAAATTTTTTTTTTTCGAGAAAAGCGAATAAAAAAGAATCAGTTTCGGTTCATAAAAGTTGAACTAAAAAAATGTCGTTGAAAGATGTTCTAGATTATAAAAATATATGCAGAATTTTTGTCCAATATACGGTTATCCTTCAAAAATTTAATAAAAAATTAGGTCCCTTTTTCTTATGGTTACATTAAAAAAAAATATCTATCTATTTTTTTTTTTTTATTTTCTTGTTACAATAAAATCCAATTATCGTCAACAATGTTTCCAAAATAATAATAAAAAAATATTACAAAATCTATTATCTGATTTATCACATTGTAGAGACTCTTTTTTTGCTTTTCTTTTCTTTTTTTTTTTTTAAGAACCTTATTTTCTATTTATTTTTTTTTTTATTGAAAACAGAAGAAATGAGGGTCCTTGTTCGTTATATATTTGTGTAACACTTACCAAAAATTAGGAAGGACGAACAAAGACTCTTGATACTTATAAGTTGTAACAACAAAAAAAAAAATAAAATAGGCTCAATACACATAAAAAAAATAAACTAAACAAAATTCATTCCCTAATTTCACGCCTTAAGCTGAAAGATGTTTTTTTAGATGTTAAAAAATAAAGGAGACAAAAAAATGAACAAAAAAAAATCTAAATAAAATAAAATACTTTAACCTGTGACATTCACGATTCAATGATTTTTCTATTTTACATAAGAAAAAAATTGTCAACTTTATTGAAGGTAAAAATAAGAGTAAATATGTTGCAATAATATAAACTGACCGTTATAGTTAAGGGATGTGAATATTATTATGAGAAGGGCGAGTTTAATTTACCTATATTTCTTTTTTGCAATCAAGAAAATTGCGGGAATTTTTTTTTTTAACAATACATCGACGTCCCACGTCAGTCAGACTTACATATTCTTATAAAGGAAAAGTCAAAAGAAATTTCAAAACGAATATGTTTTAATTGTAAAATTGTATTTAAAGAAATCACTTTTGTAGACTTCAAAAATTGTCATTAATTTCAATTATTTACCGATATAGGTACAATGCCTGATTTTCTATAAAAACTGTTAAAAATCTAAATTTGATAATTTATACAAAAATTTTTGTTCATTTTTCAGGAAAAATTTCGCAACAAACATTTTTATGTAGAAAATTGACCTTTTTTCCCAAGAAACTAGGCCACTATTGGATTTTTATAAAAAAAAATGTATATTCCCCTTCATCTTCAGCATTATAATATGCATAATTCAATTTACTCAAAAGGAATAATAATATTTTTCAATTTCACTTCTATTGTAAGGAAGAGAAAAAAAATAATGTTTCTTATGAATAAATTATTGAATTTATTTGTAGGGTGCAATTCAATTTAATTGTAAAGGAAGTGTCTATGGGTAAACATTTATTTAAATATTTTGAACTTCAAATTGAAGTTATTTGGACAATATTATGTTTGTACATTGATCGATATAAAAAAAGGTCACATCGATTGAATTATGAAAAATGATTCACTATTGTTTATTTTGAAAATTATTATTTTGTTGCATCTTCGTTTAATTTGATTTTCTGTTGTTTTTTTTCTCCCATTTTTTTTTTTCATTTCTTGTCTTTTGTCTTGTCAGAGTCTTATGTCTTATCTACTCAATGTATTTACAATTTAATAACGGAACGAAAGAAAACAAAAATAAATAACAACAACCGGACTGTATTGAAGAAATTACATATCAATATCTTAACCTTTTGACATTTTAAAGTACATCAAACAATCAACATATATACACATTTATCATCTTATACACAATTAAATCAGTGGTGTAGTCATGAGACAATAATTTATTTAAATAACTTTTCAAAAATCATTGATTATGTCTATCAAACAATCTAAACTAATTTATCATGTTCTAAATCTGAAATTGTGTCTTGAATACTAAATTAGTTTCGAATTGGCGATTGCACAAAGTTAAGAACTTTTCTGTGCGTTTGTTAAAAAGTTTAAATTTAATTATTCAGTGCAAGAGCAAACTTATTTATCAATGTCTTTAAAGAAATCTTAATAATGGTTAAATTTTAATTCAACTTGCTAATGGAAGTGAGCTTTTAGGATAGATATTTATAAATTCTTCAAGTATTAATAAATTATCTATTTCAATTACGTCACTTGAACCGATAATAACATAACTACAACACTATTCAATGATTTTTTTTTTTTGTTTAACAAACATATTTCTTAATGAACAACGATGAGAAGAAAGACAGATCAAAAAGTCATCTTTGATTTTCTGATGTGAAATTTTCATTGATAGTTGTTAATTTTTTTTTTAAAAAAAAAACCATAATCGATTGTATTTATTATTATAAAAATGTGCCAAAAGAACAACGAAACATTCTCATCAGTTAAAGAAATTCTTTGAACTAAAGAAAGAATAACTAAAATCGTTTAAATAACGTCGACATTCGATCATTAATTATAAATTTTAACATTTTCATTGCCGGTTTCTTGTGTGTAAACTACAAATCTTTACACCCTTTTTACATTTCATTTTTTTTTAGGAATAAATCCAATAATATATCGTCTTTCACGTCAGTGACTGAAGTCTTCACTTTAGTCATAACACTAAAAATCTATACTCCATGGTCAAACACTCAAATTGAAAACAATTTCATAAATATGAAAAAATATTTATGTTCATCATTTAAATAGTTAAAAATTAATAATCTTTGTCATTTTAATTATAATTGAAATAGTTTATTGTTTCTATCTACATTTACATAAGTCATGAATCAATTTATCTTTAATGAAAGATTTAAATTAAATATTCCTGTAAAGGTACAAAATGAATAAAATATTAAATATGTGTCAAGTTTTATGAAATTGTAATTCTGCAATTCAATGGCATTTTTCATAGTGTACCAACTCATAAAAATTGCAACTTTATGGAAGATCTTACATTTTTCTAAAACATTCCAATCCAATGATGAAACGCTCATAAAAAAATATAAGTCGATGCCGTGTTTGTTCTTAATTTTCTGTAAAAAATTTCTGATATACAAATTTAATGTCGAAATCAAACTAAAAGTTTCATCTACATGTTGCAGTAAAAACATAAACAAAACAAACTATAGACATCAGTATTTATAGGTAACAATAACAATTGACGTAAAACTATTAACTTTGTACACCTATGCATCCGAATTACTTTACATAAATTCAAAAATAACTATTTTCTTATACCTTCAACATTCTTTATAAGAGAAAAAAAAAGAAAAAGAAACTTTTACACTTCTGCTCATTAAAATGTATTTGCATCCACATATTTTTAATAATAATGTTAATCTCTTAACAATAAATTTAGGTGCAAAAATCCAATTTAATATCTTCACTTAATACAAAATATAAAATGTAAAATAAGGAAAAGAAAAAAGATTGTTTGGTCGGTCGCCGATTTGTTGATCAAACCAAACTATAATCACTTGTGCAAATATTTGCAATAAAAAAAAACACATTTTTTTTCATCGTTCTCTCATATGAGAAATATATTCATAATAATGAATTAGTGTGAGGCTACTTGCAATAAAAGTCAACCGTAAATATTTACTTAAGGATGATGTATGGATTTTCCTTTTCTTCTTCTTCAACTATTATATTGATTTAGATTCTCCGTGTGTGTATGTGAATGTGTGTGGTTATGAATTTAATTTCTTTTAAAAGCTGATTTATTGAAAATTTTATTTGGTTAAAAGTGAATGGTGTAAAATTTATATTTATTGAAGACAAGAAAATTATGAAAAGAATTGAATAATATTCTTTAATCGATAAAATTTTACGTGAATTGAACACAACTGAAAAGTCTAAATTATCTCTCAGAATTCACAATAAATTCACATTAAATTAATAAATACCTTCAGATTCAAAATGAATAATTTAATTAGGATGACATTTTATAAATGGAATTATGAATAGTATGTCTTGCACAAGATCTTCAGTTAAGATCAGTTAATAAAATCTCTATAGAATTAACTAAGAAATTTGTTCTCTTAATTTTAAAGAAAATATTTTTATAACACAAAATGTAAGATTTATATCTAAGGACGACAATAATGTTTCTTACAATCATTCTGAATAATATTATCTTAAATTTACTATCATCGTCAATTCTCATGCTTAACAAATGATTATAATTGCACTTTATAATAATATAATCTAGATTTTCCCCTCTTATAATTTATATTTTAAATTTTAAAGGATATTTGCATAGAAAATGCTGTCGTCCTTTTATAAATTCCAGAACTTTTGTAATAAAATTTCATATTTTTGTAAAATTAAATGCGACATCAGTAAAAATAAAAATTCACACGACTGGACTTGTCCTATTTATTTATTTTTTTTTTGCACTAGATTTGAATGCACCTTTTCCATTTTAATAAATTATTATGTTTAAAAATGTAAAATATACGGGGACAGGAAATGACATACATAAACGTTACGTTACGGTTACGTAATGTACATATACGCATACACGTATCGTAATGCAGATTTTTTTTTTTTTCTGAAATAAGGACAATAGAAAACGATATAAATATTTGATTTTTCATGGTAAGTAGATTGTGAAATTTTAACTCAGAAAGAAGAAAAAAAAATTGAAAATTTATTACAATAGAAAAAAAAGGAATCGATGATTTGAATATATTTACGTAAAAGAGGAAATTGTCCCATATTTCTTTAGCACCGCGTAAAGTCACAGGGGCTTTTTTTTTTGTTAGTGTCTCGAGGGTATGTCGAATTTAAATAAGATTTATACATTAAACATTTTTTTCTTTCTTTCTTTATTTTTTTTTTTTGTACTTTGTGTCTCGTCTCATTTCTCGACCGGTGACATATTTGTAACGTTTTTATTTTGATTAGCATTGTTACGTCATAAAAATTTAAACGCCTAGAAGAGCTAATCTTTTTTTTTTTTTGGGAACAATATTGATGTGACAAACCTATAACTTTTCCATTAGGTTTTTTTATAAGAGGAGGTTTATGTGTTGACAGCTAATTTTTTCTTTTTCTTCTTTTACATCTTTTTTTAAGTGATTTAATAATAAAAAATGTTTTTTTAAGAGAGTCCTTTGCATTGCGAAATTTTTATTTTTTACATAAGGGATTAGTTTTTTTTTTAAATAAGGGATCAATTAATAATATTATGAAACTTTTGATTAGACAAATAACGATGAAAAATGATCATTCAATTGATGTTTTTTTATACGAAATCATATTTTGTCACAATCTACATGTGTGGTCTCGTTAACATTTTGAAAATTCCATTCTTCAATTTCTGTACGTTATTTTATTCTAAAAATTATCAAATTGGATATTATCCTGACAGGATTTAAACTGTGATTGAAGCAATAAAGAAATAATTTCGATAAAAATAAGAAGAAGACAACGGTTACAGTTTTTTTTTTCTTACAAAAATATAAAATACAAAACAAATAAAAACCTTTAAAACTTTGTAAATAAAACACAAAAATTCTTTGCACCATCAAAAAATCCTTTTTAACCAAATCCAAAGATTTTAAATGTTTGAATTAAATGTTCAAAATCTTATATTTTATTCATAACATTGTCATATGATTCCTAATCCACGGTTATAAAAAAGAAAGAAAGAAAGAAAAAAAATATAACATAAGACGACTACACGAAGAAGAAGATTCTATTGCCAAACATAATAAACGTAATCATATGCGTAGAGCGTAAAAGTATTTTGCCTAAAAATGACCATTTCTTATGTCCCTTCTTTTCAAATTCAAAAATGGGATACAGGATGTTCTCCTTTATTATATTTATATTCTTAAAGGAATAAATTTTTCCCCTACATTTTTATGTAAAAGGGAAATTTTTATTAGAATGTTCTTAACTGAAAGTTAAAAAGTATTGCTGGTATCCTTTCTATATTTACACGATATATATAGAATATTTACGTAAATCTATATCGTATTGTGTGTATTTAATTTTATCAACCCTAACCCCACTAAAGTTGTATTATAGCTATATATTTATAGGTAGAATGTATATAAAGGGAGAGATTTTGTATATTTTTATGATGACCATAAGAACTTATTCTTCCCATTTTTTGTTTTCTTATTCTCTTTCTTTCGTCTTATTTTTATATTTTTATATTTAAATAAAAATGTGAATTTTAAAAATATTTAATATACAAAACGTAAATCTTATTACAACAAAATATCAAAAATAAAAAATATATAGAGTCATCAAAACACGCGCACATGAAAATGACATTATGATAAAGTCACACCGGAAATCTTGATTGTTAAATAAACATAATAAATTTATAGATCGCATTTATATACATAACATTTGTCTTCTTAAAACACTCGTAGTGTCGGTCCACCTCACTGACAAACTTTTTTAATTTATCATATTTTCATAAATCAATTTTGAACTTTTGGCAAAAACACAAGAAATTCACCCCAAATATAAACTTTTTACCAAAATTCAAATTAGGGGTATTTTTTTAGAGGCCAACAATTAAATATGGAACTTTGATTAACAATAATTATTAATTGTAGTTTTTAATAAACATAATAAATATTGTAATTGACTCAGAAGAATGAAAATTCAATTTATATTTATTTATTTAATGACTTTGAGCTCCGAATCTTAACACAAATTAAATTATACTCTCGTGATTCAATTGAAAAACTAATCAGATATATTTATAATGCATTTATATAAAATCTCACAGAAATATGTACGTGACATAATAATGTCATCTCTATAAATGCCGACCCTGACAAGATAGCATACTTATATCTCCATAGGTATGACTTAGTTTTTATTATTGTACCACATTTCCATCTTCTGTATTTAAATCCATTTGCATGAAAAATGGATAGCGTGTGTATCATTTTTACACATTATATTCGTACATAAAAAAAAAGAAATTCCATCATATAAAAGAGCGATCCACTTGTCTATATGAATGCGATATAAGTGTACTCTTGTACGCTCGAACAGTAGGGGTGGATTTTATTTTTATTCATGTATACATATAAATAATATCATCAGGAAACCAAGATTGGTTTGGTATCCGACCCGACCGACACAACCAACAGCAACAAACAAAATCAAAACCAGACGAATATACAATCACATGTGATCATCATCCTTTTTTTTTTTGTTGATAATCCTCTTGCAAATATCCTAGGAAACGGATGAAAGACTAATCAAAAAAAAAACCTTCATATATGATCCCCCTGATGACTCCCTTAATTGATTTGGCCATTCCAGAGATTACGACAATGATCATTGGGTATTACACCGTAACAATAGGGTTTCTTCATATTTGATTATTGATTAATTTTTTTTTTACTTAATAAACGGAAAATGAAATAAATCAGGGAAAATGTATAATGTACAGAGAGAGAGAGAAAAAAAAACTGATTAAACATTGGATTTAGAAAATGTTCAAAGTCAAATTTTACGTTTGATGTTTTATATAAAAATTTTACAATATTAATATTTAGTCGCTTTTATTAAAAATAAAACTTTTCTCTCATTTATGTTTCATCTTTCATTCACTTCTTTTCTATTTTTCTTTTTTAATCTTAAAAATCTAACTAAAAAATATACAAATAATAATTAATTTTATGCAGAAGAGAGTAAAAAAGATGAAAAAAATAAATTCAACAAATAACAACTGACAATCGACACCAGTATCCCGCTGTGTAAATCTGTGAGGTCTCTTGTAAGTTATATTTCAGATTATTTGTCATTCTGTCAATCACTCAATCCATAAAAGTATCACGTCATCCTAGAAATATTAATTTTATTCTTATTATTATTATACTAATGGTGAAAATAAATAAACAAAAAAAAATAATATTTCGCCTATCGCGTCATCATCAAATAAAAAAAAAAATATAAAGAAGACAAAAAAAAACATCATAACAAAGGAAAGAAACAAAATGTTTAAAAAATGTATTTTCTTAAGAGAGAGAAAAAAAAGGACCTTAAAAATGGACACACAAAGAAAGACAAGAAAAAAAAAGTTAAATTTTTCTCACCAATTTTACCCTTTTTTTTTTTGATAGTTTTCTTTAAGGACGCAATTATAAATTTCTTTTTTTTTTATATTATATTGAATTGGTCATTGGTCAGATGGGAAACAAGTTCCTTGTATCTATTGACCTTTTTGAACTTCCGAAAATTCAGTTTTTTTATAATGTAAGAAAAAGAGGACAACAAAATATATGTTTGATGCGCATATTTTCGTTTATAGATAATTCACGAACTGGATATTTTTTTATTTTTTTTTTGGAATTTAGAATAATAAATGATGGCCAGTTTAAAGAACTTGTTTTGTGTATTTTTTTATAATTTATTGTATAAATTTTCATAGAGAATCTTTTTTCTTTTTCGAATTGAAATTCTTACAATAAAAGAATATTATTTGTCAAAAGATCAACGGATGCTAAATTTAAATTTCCTGTTTCCTTAAATTCAAGTGCTTTTTTCACTTATCAAAAAATTTAGAAGAAAAATTGGGAATATATTTTACTTAACGTAAAGACGAAAATAAGGAAGTACTAAATATTTCCAATTCATAACTTTCCACTTTAACTTCCTCTAATCTGTAATATTCACGACTGCAAACATTGCTTTTTCCATTTCACATATGCAACCAGAACATAATCAAAAGAATGAGTCACAGCAACCATAACTAATAAACACAAAAAGTATATATGTTTATCACAGAAGTTACCAAAATAACAGTAGCATATTTGTTCCGTGTAACCTCAAACAAACCCACATCTTCAAATATTATTCCATAATTTTAACATTCTTTTTTTTTCTATGTTACTTAAATATTTTAGTTAAAATTTGAAAATATTTGAATTATATTTTGACTGCGTGAGGTTTTGTTGAAATTTCAATATAACATATTTCAAACATTTAAAATTTATATAATTAAACGAAAATCGAAAAGCATATACAAAAAATACTCACCAAAAATTCAACCAACTGTTCCAATTTAAATAATAATATATGCAAGTTGTACGACTGACCTTCTTAACCTTTTATATATAAACGCATATCCGTTTCCGTCAACTTCAAAATAAAATTAACTGCATTTTAAATAAAAAAAAAATAATAAAATACAAAAATCTTTAAGTTAAACATTTTATTTATTTTTCTTTCTTTTTATTTTTGTGTTGTTGTTTTGTATATTTTTATTCTTATATAAATTTTTTTTTTTTTCCTGTTGTTGTTTATTTCCACGCTATATCACACACAAAAAAAAATCTTAGTCTCTGATTTATGTGTAAGAAATATAATTCAGTTTGCACAGGTTCACCGGAAGTTAGTAACGTAACGTAACGTAATAGTTACACACACACTCACACTCACACATATGTGTATGCAAACATTTAATAATTAAACAAAAAGTTGTGGTTTATCTTTTACACATTCCTACTTCTTCTTCTTATTTTTTAACGATTAGTCTTTTTTTCTTATTCATAAAAAATTACTTTTAAGATTCGTCTCAATCGAAAGATCACCCTAAATTGTGATTTTGTGTTTTTTTTTTTATTCTTTGGGATTTAAACAAAAAAAAACGCAATTTTTCACTACATTTGTTTCGATTTATGCAACAAACTTTGTGACATATTTAATAATTCAAAAAAATATGACAACGAAGGAAAAAGGAAACCGGGAAATAGAAAAAAAAAATTGTTATGCGACAAATGTTATTTCTTATATTATTAAAGATGGGAAAAAAATAATCTTAAGGGAGACTTTAATTTTTTTACAGAAATAGGGATGAACAAACGCGTACATCTTGACGATTTTTGCATTGATTTGTATTTCATATTTTAATTTAGATTCAGCTCCATAACGAGATGAAAGTAAAAATGCAAATTAAATCAAACGGAATATACTTAAGAATTATCCTTTAATAATTTTGTGTTAACCATAACCACTAAATTTTTATTAAGAAACTTTCAAAATGAACTGCGGTCATGATAATATATGAGAAAAGATTCCTGTCGTGCTTGTTATTTTTAAGTGTCCTGCTTACTCCTTATTCTGAGAAGAATAAAGAACTAACAACCACAATAATTTAATCAGCTACCTTGAAACAGAAGAATGTATGATTTTGAAACATTCCAATCCATAATGTTTTCTTTATTTCTCATAATTTTCAATTATTTATGCATAAAATATTCGTGTTTTTTTTAACAATTAATTAACAAATAATCCATATATATTGTTTCTTAAAGTATGGCTTAACTTCTGATTCTGCAGATGAATTATATAATTTATAAATATACAAACATTAAATGAGTATAAAACAAAAAAATAAAATACACAAACATAAATATTCACACAAATCAATGTGGAACGAATCAATAAAATTGTTTCTTAGAAGATGAAGAAATAAAAATGTATAGATGCGCTGACGTGAATAAAACTTGTCTATTATTTCTAAAAAAAAAAAATCTTCATTTGGGATTGATGTATCATTAAAGTCATTTAAAATACTAAATAGAATAATAAATTTGTTTAATTTAAAATTTGAGAAGTTACTTTAAATTTCATAATTCTTGGTAATTCTTTAATAAATTTCTTTCAAGTTTAAATTATTGTTCCATCAGACATAATTACAAGATTTGAATCAATTCATTATGGGTTCCTTGAATATATCGGTTAAATTTAATAGAATTTTCAAAAATGAACAAATAAAAAGGAGACAACTCAATTATTATTTCTGTTGAATAAAGTCTGTCTAATTAATAAAAGTTATCATAAATTATTTCATATAATTTCCCTAACTAACCAAATGAAAACGTCTTAGGTACCGTATAATATTTTTTCTTAATTCATTAAAGTCCATTCTTGCACCGATGCATTTCTTCCTCTTCTTTAATAACTTGTGTTCGGCATAATTTGTTGCTGGTTAATTTTTCATATTATTTTTCTTCTTTTATATAATTTTTTTTTTTTTTTTTTATAAAACAAACCGAGTAAAAATGTGCAAAAATGATGTAAAAGTAAACGAGAAAATAAAAATAGAAACAGCTAACTTTTCCATCAAAGTAGAATATAGCACGAAATAATTCCGTTAGTGAATTACCAGAAACTCATCTTTTCTCATTTTATATAAGAAAAAGAAGAAGAAGAAATTTATTATCAAGAAACGATCGGTTAGAAATTATTTTTTTTTTTTATTTTAATTAATTTTCTTGAAGTTCTAGGGCGTATCTTATAGCATGCATCTTACATTTTTCTTCTGTTTCTTCTTTAGTTTTTTTTTCTTTTTCATTATAAAATAACAAAATATAATTATTCTTTGAAATTATAGAAGGAAACGGAATTTAATTTCTTTTCATTTCATTTTTAATTTTATTTTTAATTATGACGCGACACAATAATAACATGACAATGATTTAAATACAATGACTTTTTGTCCTGGATTTATCAGAAAACAATAAAATTATAGTTGATATGAATTTTATGATCTGATCAATTAGTTGTTAATTTTATCATGTACAACCATTATCATAATCTGGGATATATTTGATTTGTATATATCAATGTGAAAAATCTTGTATAAAATGCAACCTTTAAGATTTATTAACGTTAAATTAATTAGATTAAATAGTGAAGAAGCAAAAATATATAAATAAGAATATAAAACGGAAATAAGTTAAATTATAGTGCATTCATCTTTAGTTTTATTTTATTATGTCGTTGGCGTTTTTATTCTTATACAAAAAAAAAACACAAATGTCTGTCTTGACTTTGGTTTGTTTTTCGTTTTTCTTTCTTCTATAAATTAATTTGTATGCACGCGGTTTGCCTAGACTAGACAACTTTAATCTAATCTGATTCATTGTTTGCATAATACAAATAATTTAACGAACAGAACTTTGTTTTTATTTTGTTGAAGTGGATTAGATTAATATATACCTTCTTCCTACACAGATAAACAGCATTTTGATAAACAAAGTGAAGTTAAATGATTTGAAAGCATTTTTTATGTTTAAATTTAAAGACTTTGATTGATTTTTTGATTTTAGATGTTGATAGTTTGATTTAATATTTATTATTTCGTGAATCGAAATTTCTTTATGTAAAATTAAAATCAACGAAAAATAAGGGATGCACTTACCCTTGATCTTAATTGGACTATCTTGAGAATCCTTTTCACATAAATGCTTTGTTTTTCAGAAGAGTGGAAATTTCCTGAAATTGCAAGTTGACCACTTAAATTTTTTCAATATGAAATTCCTAGCAACATTTTAATTTTTATAAAAATATCGTAAATCATTAATTATACCGCAAATATTTTATCTTTTTTATTCAGTTTTTTTTTTCTAATTTATGTCCTTTCAATATTTTTATCCTCATCAAAATAATTGTACGACATCGCCCCTAATATCAAATGAACTTCAAGTCCAACATCTTTTTCCAATTTTTTTTATAGAAAGTGATTTGACATTACAATTTTCTTATTTTTTCGCTCCCTCTACAAACTGAAGATGATAAATTACCATCAAACAATCCCCAAACATTATCCTTCATAGATAAAAGGAAGAATAAAAAGAGAAAAAAAGTAAAAATAAGAAATTTGAATATTATTTTACTTATTTCACTTAATTATTGTGTCCTTAAGACTGTTCCACATTGTATGTTTTTATTCACATCATTACCGAGTGGATAGCACTTGTCCGTGTCATAATAATTAAACATATTTTGTCGTGGCAATTAATACAAGTCACTTTTTAATAAAACGGTCACTTATGAATATGGAGTATTTCGATGAAATTATAAGGGCATTTGTTTGATTAAATAAGAGCAGTCTAAATACATCGTCATATTTTTAAATCAATCCATTAAAATCTTTAAATATTTAACATAAGAAAAAAAAAGCATAAAATGTAAAACAGCTTTTATACGATTTTCTATATTTCATATCCATTTATTTATTTTTCTTATAAATTAATAACTAAATTTTCTTAATAATTTATATCAGATTTTATATAAAATAATAAATTACAAATTAGCATATTAATTTGTCTTTTAGAGAAAGAAAAACGAAAAAATAATAAGAAAAAAAGAAGAAGAAGAAGGAGTCGAAAGGAAAAAAAAGGTAATCATCGCGCATACCAAAAATATTTCCTATCTTTAACTAACAGCACTTATTATTAAAAGGACTTTTGTTTCTTATGTTTGGCATTTATTATATAAAATGGAGAGCAAAGAAGTTTACTGCATTCAAGTGATAAAATATTTATTTCAAATTTGAATAATTGAATATAAATTAAGAAAAATAATTTATTCGTATTTTTTTTTGTTATTCTTATAAAATATTTTGGTCTCTCCTTTAAGCGTCAGTCGGTTATGTTTTTTTTTTGGTTTATGAGTTGATGATGAGAAGTGTGGGGTGGTTTATTTAAACTTGGAGGTGATTAAATATACAGTAAGAAGACAAAAGCGTAATGATGATCTTTAGGAAAGGTTTTACAAAATATGTTCAAACCTTGTCCATTTTACCTCACTAAATATCTTAATTTTTTGGACAGTATTTTTCCTAATCATTTCTTAAAAGGACCAAATAGTTTATAAGTTTCCGAGGCTGCGTATTAATAAATTTAGAAAAATATAATTCTCTTGAAAGCACAGAAACAAAAATTGGCTCAACTAAATCGAACATTTATAAAGAAGAAACCTTTTTACTATGCACATCGCACGCACAAATAAATAAAAATCTGTTTTTTTTTTTTGCTTTCAAATAAAAAAGGCAAACGGAATAAAAATTCACCCTATATTCTACGTATTCTTATATAACTAATTCTTAAAGCGATTAAAGATAAGATGCGGTACAAAAAAAAAAATTGGAATACATATAAATAAACTGTAAATATTTCAAAATGTTTGGACCAGACAAAATGTGATCTTCAAATGAGAGATTTATTAGATTAAGTCAGAGATGAATTTCCTATAATATTTCTTTCTCTCTTTATTTTGTCACATATATATTTTTCCTGTGTTAAGACATTCAACTTTGATAACCTTAGTTCAGGTCTGGTACATAAAAATGGTAATGAGTTTCCGATTTCGATGTCGTTTTTATTTTTTCTGTTTGTTTGTTTTTTTTTTTTTAAGTTTATTCTGTCATGTGATTTATGCTCTTGCATTGGACATTTGAGTCGACAATATATATAAAGTGAGTTTTTTTTTTATACAGAGAAGAGTAGAACACTCTTATATATTTTATTTTATCTTTTAATATTAACGAAGGCATAAATCAAAATACAAAAAAAAAAGTGTATATAGAAAAAAAAAATAATCGTTGCATACATTGAATATTCTTATGGATATGCAATGTCTGGGCTCTGTGTTTTTATGTTCAAAAAACAAATTGATAATTTTTACTTATACATTTTCTTAACTGAAAACCAAAAAAAGATTCTCATAATTCATTCAGACCATAAGAGAAAGTCTTATCTGTTACTTTACTATACAGAAAATGAACAAGTGAAGAACATTTTTATTTAAAGGGTTCAAAAAAATAAGAAGTACGTAAATTTTATTATAATTTCTTTTCTTTTGAAATATAAATACTGAAACAGTAAACTCCATTTCAAAAAAACCGCGTTCACCCCAACCTTATTTTTATGATTTAACAAAGGCAGTGGCAAAGAGAGAGAAGGCAAGTCAGAAAGGGTGGAGAAACAGATAGTGTCTATTATCTTATATTGTAATATTAACTTTTAACTAAAGGGGTTGTTGTGTCTAACAAGGTCTCTGCATATCCCTATCTTATTCTTTTTCTTATTGTTAATTTGCTGTGCCTTTTCGGGTTTTGAGTTTACGTTATCTTATTCCTTTTTTTTAATTATATGAAAGTAACTTAATTATTTTCTTTCATCTCAGATCTTATTTATTTAAAGTCTCAAACTCAACGGGCTTTTTTTTGTTATTTTATTTAACTTTTTTATTACCATTTCTAATGATGAGAATATTTTCGTAAAATATTGTATGTTTCATAAGTAAAACATTTGGCAAATATTATGTAATAAAAGGTGTTGTCTGATTAATTTTAGAAATTTTTTAGAAAACGAAATATAATGAAGGTCTTTTGTATATACACTACTAACGTCTAAAGATTTTTGAAATTCACAAAAAAATGTTAATTGTTTCAGATAATTCAAATAAAATAAATCCAAATTTCAAATTAATTATTTTTTGCTTTGAATTATAAAAAATTATAAATTCTTTAACCAAAATATAATCGATTATTGAACGATTAATCGGTTACTGCCCGCATTTTATTCCATTCCTCTAAAATAATATAAAATCTAATTAAATTCAATATGGTACACTTTGTCAAAATTAAAACAAATAAAATGATCTTCTATTTAATTAAAATATAAATAAAAACTACCGTGCAAGATGAGAAAACAGAAAATTATGTATTCTTGTAATGTGCTCGTATAGAAATATTCTTGTACTGCCAGAAAAAAACATCGTAATAATTAATTTTTGTCGTCGTCGTTGTGGTCATAGAAATTGAAATTATTTATAATAATAAAACAAAAATCGTGAATATTAATATGAAAAGTTATTTAATTACAAATCTTAAAGTCTAATTAATCTGTATTGTTTGTATTTTTATTTTCTTTCATTATTTATATAACTTGTGTCTGATGAGAAATATTACCGAAGCGAGTACATCCCATCATCAAAAAACAGATACTAAACAATAATTTAGTCCATTGTTTTAATTCAATCAATTTTACTTTAATTATTGTGGCTTTGTCTGAATTGGAAAGTCAATTAAATTCCTCATTATTTTTATCCTGAATGATTCACAAATGAATTTTAGTATTATAATTATATATAAACAAAAAATCGTATACACTCGCTTCGATTACAAACCCTTATTAGTCGTCTTAATTTACGATTCTTAAAAGAAAAACCTTAAGAATTAAATTTTAATATGAAAAAAATTATATTAAAATCATCTCAAATTCTTCTTCTTTATATATATAATCATCATCATCGTCTTACATATACAAATTGTTATAATACCTAAATATAAATATTTTTTTAAGATGTCACCAAGTGTATTTTATTATATAGTCAGAAAGAAAGAAAAACTGAAAGAAATTTATATGGAAAATATAGAAGTAGAAGTGAAATTATATCATACAAAAATCTTCATTATGAAAATAAATTCATAAATATAAAAAAAAAGGGGTTTAATATTACCAATTTTTGTTAGATATTTTGCGACTTTATTTTTTGGTGGATGCTAGTGAGATCTGTTTATATACATATATACGATTAAGTTGGGTGAATATTGTTAGATGAATTGTAAATAATATTATATACTATATATATATTTTTTGGTGGTTTAATCATAGGAAATTTATAATATAATACACACACAGGCATATATAAAAAAAACTCTTTAATAAAATATAATACAGATGTATTTTATTAGTATGAATTAATTTATCTTTTAGATTAAAATATAATCAGTTTCATTTTCATTTTCTTATTTGATTTAATGTGTACCAAATTTATATATACAATTTTTTTTTTTTTTAATTTAATATTAAACAAGTGACGTAATAATATTCTATTGTTCTATTAGACTATTATATATTATCTATTGTTTAAAATGGAGAAAGATACGCGAATTTATACGCGACGATGCGGTTTTGTTTAATGTACATTTTATAGGAAGATTGACTCTAAACAACAACAAAAAATATGAAAAGAAGAAAAAACGAAATAATATTTCCCTTTTTGTAGTTATTATTACTGTCATTGTTGTTGTTATTCTTGAACTGATGAATGAAGATTATACCAAAACCAGAGGAAAAAAAAGGGTTGAAATGAAATTTTTCTATATGGGTTAATATAAAAATATTACGAAAGAACTTTGAATTGAATGAATTTGGGTGTGCCTGTATATGTGTGTGTGCGTTTTAATTTGTAAAAAAAAAAAAAAAATTAATATAATCATAAATAGATTTTGATCGTGAAACCCTTCTGTATCATAAATTTTTTATTGTTGGTTAATTAAGTCACTTAAATACATTTGTTTTTTTTTTCTCTCTTTTTATTTTTAATTTTTTACAACAAACTGATTTTTTCTTTTAATGTTTTTCCATCGTTTTTTTTTTTTGTTTCTTTTTATTTTATAACTTTTTAACGCAATGAAAAGATTTTATTTCAATTTTTTTTTTTTTGAATTAAATGAATAAAAATAAAATTGCTATTCTTATATTTTATTATTTTGTTACTTGGGAAAAGCATAAGAATAAGAAGAAGAATGATATTAGGGAGTTATATTTTCGAATTGGATTGGATTAAATGTAACAAATCATCCCCTGTCTATTTAAGAAGAGAAGAAAAGGTAATAAATTTTGTTGTTGTGACTTATAGTGGTTGAGTTTCATTAAAACAAAGAAAAAGAGAAATCACAATTCACAAAAACAAATAAACAAATAAAATTTAGGTTTAATCCCATAAATTGAATAAAAAATTGGTCATTTCTTGAATTTTCTCTTTAACTAAAATATATTCTAATCTTTGTTAGAAAGAACAATTTATATAGTTAGAGATTGAGGTAAATTTGTAAAGGTGTATAATTTTGGATTAGATAGGAATTAAAATATTATTATCATGGAATATAATAGAGTGAAAAAGGGTCAAAGAATTTATACAGATTAACTTTATAAATTCGTGTTGTTTTCATTTTATTATTTTCTAGAATATTTGGCAAAATTTCAATATTATTTTTAAAGAGTTTAGAAACTTTATACAAATATTTCTAAAATACAAACTTTTACAAGTAATAAAACTGAAGAATAAATTTTATTAAAATTACGTAAATTATGTAAAAAAAAGCAAAATCTAGAAACAAATGATCATCGGATTATCATTAAAACAATTAGACTCGTTATTGAAGAAGGTTAAAATTTGGCAAATATGGACCGAATAAATAATTAAAAAAATGTTAATTAAAAACAAAACTATTTTATACTCGATTCTTTCAATTAAAATGATTTAACAGAAATTAATTCAAATGAAACAAATCAGTGATCAGCACTTTATAGAAATAAAAATTTAAAAACTATTAAAAAATGAAGTCAATGACATCCAAAAAAAAAAATAAATGAACACACACACTTTATATGTTTCCACTTCATTTTATATGATTGTTTTCTAAACACAAAGATTAAAATTTAAGATGTTACTCGTATATAATAAAAAAGAAAAAAAGAAGAAGAAGAAGAAGACGACAAACTAGGGAATTACTAAAAATAAAGTATAATTTATATAATTATTACTTTCATCATCTAGTTTTTATTTTTACAATTGATTATGAGGGTAAATTATTAATAAAATTGTCGTTAGTTTTATTTGATGAAAATCTGTCTCAAATTATTATATTTTTAGATGCTGGCGTCTAATTTAGATACATTTTGGTTATATTATTATTTTAATTTGAATTGACGCTCAATGCGGTATATTTTTATTTTATTTTTTATTTTCATTTAGGGAAAAGGGAACTGAACTTATAAAGAAAACAAATTCCCTTTTTAAACTATACAACACAAAAAACGACGCATTTATATTAGAAAAAATTGACTCTATTAAAAAAAAAACTAATGAATGAACTTCATAATTTGAAGATGTTTTGAATTACCAATAAATATTCATTGATATTCATGATTAATGGAATTTAGGTGAGTTTACTGTTTACATTCTTTCTAATGCAGATGAATTAACGGTATAACAATTATCTTCGATTTTTCAAGTATACAAAATTTTCTTACAATTGCATTCCATAGTCTAAAAATTCTCTTAAAATTTACATATGACTAATTAGTATGATAAGTTATGTTTGTTAACAAATTCAATATAAGTGCTTGATCACATTCGCGCATCTCAAAACTATCACTTGTCGCTCCTATAAATTTCATATTCCGAAAATCGTTACGTAATTAATTAGACTTTGTCATAAATAGTGCAACACAACACTAATTATGGTCTTAATCATTTAAAAACCATCATTTAACGTTAATTGAAAATCTTTACAAGAGGTTATCAATTTTTACATGTCTATAGTAATTGTATAATTAATTAAGAATTGTTGTGAATTCTAAAAATAATATCTTCATCTCGCCAAATGTGAATAAAAAATAACCAATGAAAATTTTTTTCAAGAAGAATAAATGAGATCCTTAATTTTATACAAGACAAAAACCCTTTTTACTTCGCATAAAATAACCCATTCCATAAATTTATATATATACATCCCATCCGATAGAGTTATCCCAACTAATTTCTCTGACAAATAAAACACGATTATCTTAGGCAATATATCACACCATAAATGTAATTACCTCATGACCATATCCTCTGAATTTTAATAGTCCACAATTAACCATTTAACTAATAGTTTTAAGAATCATCCTATATAATTCTATATACGATAAAATTTATCTTTACGAAGTAGAGATTTTACACAGGGTGTCATTAATGGCCACTTAAGTACGACCTCTCAAATGTCTCATTTTAATTTCAATTTCTAATGTTTTGTTAGCGCTATATATGTACATAAATATGGACAAACAGTCCATCTGTCCCCTCATGAACTTATAAGTTTTACAAAAATTGTAAAATGGTATACATCAGCATTAATCACAAAGGATTGTATTTATTATTTTTCAGTAAAGTAAAATATAAAAACAAAAGGTAATTATGAAAAATTGAATGAAAAAAACCTTTAATTATATGATTTCCTTTTTGTTTTAATTTTAACATTTTAAATGATGATGACGAAACAAATGCAAAAAAGAAATTTTTGAATCAATTGAAAACTTTAAATGGAATTACTGCTACATGAATCAGGACATTAAGTATTTCTTTTATAAAACACGAAACATATTTAAGATATTTAATATATTCAAGTAATAAATAAATTTAAAAAAATAATACTGTCCTTGCAATTAAAAAAATGACATGATTTTTTAACGCTACAGACGCATAAAAAATGCCAATATAAATTCATAAAAATTGAAAATAAACATAAAGATTGTCACATTTCCCTTCCATTTAAAATTTATAACTTATTGGGACATATATTTTTTTAAGTCTAAAAATTTATAATCTTACTTGATTATTAGGTGTATAACTTTATTCTCACACCTTCACACAAATTTTAACACAATCTTTCTGTTTTCGTCGTTATATTTATAAATGCCTAATTTATAAATAAATTATATATTTTACATATGAAACGTCAAATAAATCTATCGAAACATATAAATACCTTATATCTTTAGCACACTGAAAGGGTTTTTTTCATTTTCTTTTCAATTTTCTATATATTTTATTACTTCTTCTTATTCTTTTTCTTCCTCTATACTTCTTACTATACTTCTTTCCATATTATAATAAATAAATCAAATAAAATAGTCACAAATCATATTAGAGAATACACCATCACCATTTTTCCAATATACATTTATTTTATATAAAGAATTTAAAATGTTTATACTTTATTTAATACACAAAACTGTACTTAAAGAACCTGTCACATAAGAGTATTTTACAAATTTTCTGTATATATATATATATATATATTTTCTATGAAAAGAGACAGTTTAGTAAAGGATTAAGTGTTTATATATATTCATGTGTATATATATATATATATATTTGAATGATTTTAAATGTGGGTGGCAATAGAAGTAAAAGAAGAAGAACAAATTACTTAACCGTATAACTCCAGTGGGAATTTTTGCAAGTTTATAGGGTGACCCAGTATATTATAGGGAGGATTTTGAAAATGTGAATTATAAGCATACACACACACACGCATATAAGTGAGCACATTTGTTTTCGTATATTAATCATAATTTCTCTATTTCATAAATTATTATACAAAATTTGGGTCAAATAAACAAATTTAAATGATTTCTATTTAAAGAAAACTTTGAAATACTGTTAAAAGGATTTTCTTCTTTTGAATACAAAAATACAAATTGAAGAGATTAAAAATTTATAGAAAACTTTTTAAGATTTTCAAAACCATTGAAACTTTAAACCAGAAGTTAGAGAAAAATTCAACCATCTTATCTTTTACCCTATAACTATTCGCCCTGTGAAAAAAGACACAAATAAAAATACTTTATCAATCGTATGTTCTGGGAACACACAAGTGTTTGGCTTACATTATATTTTTTAAACATAAATAAAAAATAGAAACGAAAACCGATTTGCTAAATCTTATTTCTGTAATTGTGCGTTTACATTTATTTTTAATTATGAGACAATAGAAATAAAAAATATACAATCAAAATGTTAATAATGAATTCAATATTCTAAGTTATAAAAATTTCCATCCAATCATACATACAGTTAATTTTCACGAATTAAATAAATGTTCAAATGTGTTTTTAATATTTTGCATCTTTCCTTTTAGATATTATAAAACACAAGAATAATATGTGTGCACGATCACAAAGTTATTTCTGATCGAATAAATAAAATCCCATAATTTACCCCAAATGAATTGGAGCTTACGCTTTTTTATTCTTCGTTATGGCTTTTTATCGTTCTTGATTGTTTTTTTTTTTTTGCTTTTTTTCTTACGCATTTCAACAGAAACTGAAATTCAACACTCGCATCTATAAGAAGTAAATATTCGAGGGAAAATGAAAAACAAGAAGAATAAAAAAAAAACAGCAAAATCCAATAAGTCAAAGTGCGACCATAACTAAAGTGCTTGTGTCATTTATTCTATTACCTTTTTTTTCTTTCTTTTTTTTTATATTCTAACTCGTAACTTTTATCGTAAAGTAGTTTCACTTTATCACACCATATATATAATATTTTGTGATTTATCCAACAATCGAAATAATATTCGAAGTGACAGTGACCTTTATTATAAATATGTTTCAAAAATATATTAACTGAATGTCAACTAATCGTTTGATCAACTAACAAGATTTTTATTGAATTTAAATTAGATTTCTTATAATTTCTTTGTTTATAAAAATAATTTTCAATAATCAAGACAAAAATATTGTGAAAGGTAAACATATTTATGTAATTCTAAATGAGTTTTGAAAAGTGAACAAAAGTATTAAAGCAAATAATATATTTCACGCGATTTTTCAAATTGTCAACCGCAAATAAAGTCTCATCGTATTTTTATATTATTTTTTTTCTCCCCAAACAAGACAAAACCATACAAAACAATAGACGTTAAAGATTTTAGTTTCACTCAACATTACACTCGAAACCCATAAAGTAGATTTGTTAGATTAATCCAAAAATATAAGAAAAGAAAGGACACAAGACGATACATTTCTCATATACAAAAAAAAAAAATAAAGAAAAGAAAACGATGTTTTATCATAGCGGGGGTAGAAGGTGGTTGGTTTGTATATAGTATTTGGCAATGTCTTTTATAAGAAGACAACTCAAATGGCATTTTACCATCAACGCTCGATTGAATTTCTTTAACATTAAATGTGTGTATATGTATGCTTTTGAATTTATACGTCAAAAACGATCGTTATATAAATTATCCATATAAGAAAGAAATAAAAAAAGAAAAAAGAATGAGACTCGTTTTAAGAATAAAATTCGATTTGTTTTGGTCTTTTTAATGTTCATTTTTTATTTGATTTCGATAAGGTATGATTTGGTGTGATAATTTCTTTCATTTTTATTATCGCTGTATCTTTTATATACGTTTTTCAACTTAATTTAAGTTCAACAGTTCAAGGTGTTATAATTAAATGAGTCAATTTCTTTTCTTTATATTTAACTCTTTATTTATGACTAATTAATACAAATTTTTTTTATATAAACACCGTACTTGTATTGTTTAATAAATTAACAATTATATGAAGCCCACAAACAGGACATTCATTCATGCTTTTTTTTTACACAAATGAAAGGATCATATAAGTCTAAAATCCTTGAATGTTTAAATATATTATGTTTGAACTTTATACAATAATTGACAAAAAATATTATGTACAAACAAATTTAAAGAGCATAAAAATCAATAAAGTTTACTTACCCCTTGACATAAAACACACAAAATTTATTAAAAGAAAAATTCAACTTATTTCCTTTTTAATTTGTCCTGTATTCAATGTACCTTGTATTTATTAAAATATCAAAATGTAAATATAGAAGTTCAAGAAAAAAAGAATTATGATTGAATGTTTATTTATAATTAATTTATTATGTGTACGACATTAATGTTAGTCAACCATTAAAATTAAATATCAATAATTTTATAAGTAAATAATAAATGTTTTATATTGGAAAATATTTATGTGAAACATACATATATAAAATATAAATCATAAATATGTATTTGGAGTGAGTGTAAATAAAAACTAAAGGATCATAGGACATCAAGAGTATTCTATGTCACAGAAAACAAATAATAAAATAAAGGGTTCTCTTAAAATATATCAACAGAAAATTTTAGAATTTCTCGTTTGTGTGAATTAATAATTTTTTTTTTTGTTCAGGGTTGTTGAAATATTTTTAATGAATTTATATATTGAGAACACAACACTCTTAGATGTTTAATTTTAAAATTAAAATAACAAATATGTATATTACGGTGGTTGGGTTGAGTCTGAGTTGAATGTATATGGATCGTCTATATTTGTTTATTACAAGTGGGTGGTTACAGGCGTGTTTTCATATTCTCTGTATATTTTGTTGTAGTGAAAATCAAACAATTTTTTTTTATGTAAATAATACAGTTGACAAAATTCATTCCCGAAAAAATGTATTGTGTTATTTTTTTCATATGTGTGGTTTTTTATTTTTAAAAAAAATCCGCCCTTAATGTCTACGTCCCAATCAATTTATTTAATAAACAGATGCTAACTGAAAAAGTTTTTGGGTTCCGGGTCGGATATGCTGTTTTTGTTTGGTATTGAAAATGTATATATATTACAAGGAAAACTTGTAAAAAATTTAATATTGTCTGACTGGTTAATTTCGTTTATAAAATTTAATTCAAAAAAAGCAAAAAACTAATTTTGTTAATTCTTAGCAATTAGAACTATAAATTATAAATGGAAGTTCTAGTACATCAAATATTTGATTTCTGCAAACCCGTAGAAGTCTCATTAATCCTTGGATTTAAAATTTTAATAACAAAACTGAATTCAGAAAATCTGTTGAATTATAAATAATCAAAAATTGTTAAATTTTGTTGAAAAACTTTTCAGAAAAACCAACAAAAGATAATAACTTTATATCCGTAATTTGCTTATAGCAGCTATCCCTTAAATCAATTCATCTTATTCATTTATGATTCAAACCACATCATGAGCATATCTAAATAAATCCAATAATACAACAACAACAAAACAAACCACATAATAAAACAACAAAAGTGATCACGCAAAGTTAATGCCTCCAAATGTGTTAAATTATTTTAAAATCTTTTCCACATTACAAATCAAAGTAAAATGAAATGGGGCATACATTAAAAGCATTACCAAATACTCTAGTTTAAAAGTCACCTTCTCAAATCGGTTTCATTTCATCATCATCATCCCCTTAAAAACCAAAAAAAAAAAAAAAAGAAATAACAACAACAATAACAAAATACATCATACACCACACAAAGGCAAACCACAAAATTGGAAAGGGGTTTAATTTTTTTTTTTCTGTTGTGTTGTTCTGCATGTACTATATAGGTATATAGGGCTTAGTTGTAGAAATCCACCCTTTGATCATTCGTATACATCGTATATTCAAATATTAAACATTGTTCAAATGAAAATTTTAAACACATAATATACACATAAGAGATATCAGTGGGTGGGGTATATATAGCGATTGAAAGGAGTTTATTTTTGTTTTTTTTTTTTTGATTATATACACAAATAATTAAAAAATCAACAATAATATTCAATAATGTCAGAAGGAAATTATTCATTTTCTTTTATACTTTTATCTTTCTTCCTTTTGATTTTGAATATGCATTTTCGATAATAAAAATACTTGATTTGGATTGTAAATTGATATTGGTTTTAATAATAAAAAAAAAGTGCAAGAATCATAAAGAATAATTCGTTTGATCCTATTCAGTGTGCCGTATATATAATAAACTTTTTACAAATAAACATTGAAGAAGGGTAATGGACCTAAATCGTAATCCCAAATTTGTGTTAAATTATGACAACAATCTACTTGATATTTGACAGATATTTTTAAGAGAATATTTTCTTCTTCTTACACTTATTTTGCCTTTCGCTTTGAGTTCATTCTCCCAGAGGTCAAACAGTGACTCTGACGATACCATCCTGTTAATACAGTTGGGTCACAAAAATATAAATTTAGAAAATGTTTTGCAAAAAAATAAAGGGTTCTTTTTTTTATTGAAAATTTTTAAATAAAAAATTTATAATTTATGATGGATTAATTTTCCCTAAGGCGTTAAAATTTTTAATATATGAGGGTAGAAGAATATAGAGACATCAGGTGTATTGTTAGAAGACTGTGGATTTAAATTATGAATTTAGGTGGGGTTAGTGTCATGGAAATCTTTGTCCAAATAATACAATATTTTCGCGTATTAAAAATCAAATAAATTTTCAATGAATACAATTTAATTTCCTATTTTCTAGATGTAGCGAATATATAGATTTACACGTCGCTTAACATTTGAACAAAACTTTTTCATCTATAAAAGATCGTCCCCATTCACACTACACAATAACCAGGACATGACAAAAATACGAAATCCTTTTGAATTATTTTTTTCGTAGATTTTTAGTAAATATGGAAAAAATTTGGAAAAATCAAAAATCTGTTCATCAAAACTTTATAGCTTTAATTTAAAGTATAATCACGGTTGTCTGAACTAAATGTCCATTGTCCATATTTTGTATTTAAATATTTAATCGAATTTATGAATAATCCAATATTTATTAAGAGATTTCTATGTTTCGCTAATTAAATAAATTATGTTCATTAACATTATTGAGTAGCATAAAAATTGAATAGCAAATTTTTAGTAGCCATTTATTCCGAGAAAAAATCTATATACTTGGAAAAAAATTTCTCAATTTTCTAACAAATCTGTAAATACAAATCCAAATCGTTTGACTCTATAAAAAATCCCTCTCATTTAAACTACACTATCAAAGATCAAACCGAAAGTTAATAACCGAACTCAATAAATATATACAACCGCAACCAACCAACCAACCAACCCCAGTCTAAGATTCTGTTACGTCACACCTTTCTAAACTCTTGTTTTGTGAAGTCTATAAGTAAATTACACGCGCATTTGTACAATAAAAAAAACTTTTTCTATTTCTTCTTCTTATTTTCTTGCGCTAAAAATAAAAATAAATTTTTTTTAAGACGGCAACCAAGGCGTGGTCTTATATATAAGAAAATACCAATTTGGGTGGTGGCTCCAGAGTGTGCGGGTGACAATCTGGTAAACGCCTACTTTCTTACAAAAGTTTAGATACCTTATAAACACCGCACTCATATATACCATTCTTTAACAATGTAAGTGTTTCAAACCAAACAAAAAAGAATAAGAAAATGAATAAGAAGAAGAATGTTCAATTCACAAATACAAATGAAACAATTCACAGCATTCAGCATCCACATATGTATAAGAGATTAAATTGACTGATGGACTTGAGTATATTTTTGCGATTGTGTGTCAAGTCAATCTTATATACCTACTTACTTCTATTTTATTTTATTTTTTATGGATCTGGGTTTATGTTAGAGAGAAAGTCAATTGGGAATTGAACCAAAATAAAAGGTAACCCTGCGCGTACTTCACAAATCTGGTTCAGTGAACTATTTTGTTGAATTTTTTTTTTAAAGTGGTAAAATACAAAACATATAACAAAAAATCAATATGATAGCAAGTAAAATATATTTTCTTGAAGCATGTCAAAACTATATGTACTTATGTATACGAAACATATACAAAATGTCAAATATAAACGATTAATGGCGCGTGTGTTGAATGATTGAAAATTGATTTTGCTTTCAAAATTAAAAAATATTCCAAAAATAAGGAATTAAAGCAAACACAACTAAAAAATAAATTATGTCTGAATTTTTGCTTACTGAAACATACCTTAATGCTTTGTATTTAAAAAAAAAACACATACAAAATTTACCTGTACATTAGGTGTTCACTATTCAGTACCTGTACGCAAATAGATCTAAGCATACAATCATGTATGAGTTTATATACCCACATATTCACTTTAGAAAATTGATTCAACAAATTTGAACAATCCATCGTATAAAATCCCATTTCCCCATATCAAACATTCAAATGTCAAAAAATTGGAAATTCTATTTCACCAGAGAGAAAAAAAAAGAATGAAAGAAAGCAAAAAAAAAAAGGAAAAAATAGATAGAAAAAAACTCCATCAACATTATTAAATTAATTTTCCCTTCGCATACATTTCCCTGTTAAATTCCCTCACACTCGTTTAACCTCCTCTCTCTTTCTTCCCAACTGCACCTTCCTTTTTAGACACCACTTTAACATCATCATTCTCGCGTTCATTTATCTCTTAAATAGATATATGTGAAGTCATACAT
Source organism: Pedicia rivosa (assembly GCA_963082725.1). Classification (NCBI taxonomy): domain Eukaryota; kingdom Metazoa; phylum Arthropoda; class Insecta; order Diptera; family Pediciidae; genus Pedicia; species Pedicia rivosa. The sequence continues at coordinate 7,065,741 of OY720153.1, read as the reverse complement.
GTTCGGTGAAAAGTTAATTTCCTGAACATTTTTGTCGCGTTTTTTTTTGTCAATGAAAAAAAAAAAGTTTAAATGAAAAACGAAATGAGAAAAAGCAAAAAGAATACATAAAAAAAAAGAAACGAGATCTATCTTCAAACAGTCGTGTTGGTTATCAAAGGTATCCCATCAATATATGAAGTCTATTATTGTAAAAATGAGGAATAAGAGTTTGAATGACTGAAAAGAATAAACGTTTTTAAAAAAAAAATATGCCCGTAATTTTCTATATTGTAATCGTACAAACTGATGATGAAGACTATTCTTTTAAGTATGTTCAATTTTATTATAAAATTTTTATTTTAAAATGTAAAAAAGGAAAATCAGAATTACCAGAGAATAGTTATTAAATTAACAATTAAAATCTTTTTACAATTAATAATGAATCGGAACAATTAACAATTATTGTAAACGGAAATTATATTGAAAATTGAGCAAAGCCGAAGATCAAGTTGATCCATTCACCTGAACTCTGATAAATAAACTATGGAAAAGACCACCCTGAATGAAAACCAAATTATAAGCTTTATCCCTTTTTATATGCGTCTATATTTTTTGTCTTCAATGTTACGCCATCATATTAAATTCAATGAATCATTTCAATTCAAAAAAACAATTCTATTAAAATTAATTCTGTCAATACAACACCAACAACAACAATATAACAATAATAAAAAAAAAATATAATAATAAAAGTCACAAATAATTTTTATCTCTTCATATTATTAAACTCTATAGTCAATATTATATTAAACTTATAACTTAACTCAAGAATCTTATATATATATATACATTCGTACTTAAATGAATCGTCAACACAATTATAAATTATGTTTTATAACATAAATTTATATATTCAAGAAATTATTTTCGATTGCGATAAAAGAACAAAAAAAAAAAATAAGAAGGAGAAAAGAAATAAAAAATATGTGCTGGGATACTTCGCAACTTCATTCATGTATATGTAAATTTTCTAAATTGAAAAAGGAAGACATAGTCGAGAGAGAAGAATTAAGAATAAAAAATAAAATAAATACATCCATTCATGGGTGGGCCAATTATCGCAAATTAAAACATCTTCTATATATATACTGTTCATATACCAACATCCGTGAATATTGTATATGTTGTATGTAGTGTATATAAATGGTGAATTGAATTTTTATCCACCAACTCAATATTCAAACAATGATTGCATCAAATAATTGTGTGTTTGAAAAATAAAAGAAAATAAACGGAAAAAAAAAATGAGAATAACAACAAATAAACAAAACAAGAAATTGCAAGAGGCCAGAAACTCGATCGCGACTAACAACAACTACCTACCAACAACAACCACCCACCCAATTTTAACTTTTTTTTTTCATTCAAGTGTTTAAGGTTATGTTTTTTTTTTCATTTTTATTTTTTATTTTGTTTTGATTTTGTTGTTGTTGCTGTTATTATTTAATGAAACATTTCAATGATATTTGCATTTATTGACATGTAAATTGTGTTCGATTGACACGATTTTATGTAATGTCTTTTTTATTAACAAGATTTTACATTTAATTATACCAAATTGGGTGGGCTTTAATTTTTTTTTTGTATCCCGGAAGTGATGGTGTTTGTGTGAAAAATGATTTATTTAATAATAATATAAATTTACAGTAGATTTCTGATAATCTGATAATCGAAAATAAGAACTTAATCTTGATATCGATTAATCGACAAATCGATAAGATGTTTTAAAATGTTGATTAAATTAATCATTTCATCCTACTTCTTTCCTTTTAAAACATATAGAATTTTTTTTATTCATTATACGATCTGAACGACCTCAATCGAACCTCATAAAATAATTCTTCGTGTGGCGACTACAAATCTTCTTAAATATAAACGCAGACCTTGCGTTGACCAATTATCTGATTATTATTGTTTCTGCTTCTGTTTATTTTCATTTATGCATACACACAAATAAGTATTGATGATATATTGAATGTCTTTACTTCTTAAATTCATTTTCAGAATTGATAAAGTCCCCAGCATTATTTTTGTGTTTGTTCATTGTACGATACGAAGATATTCTAACTTCTCAGCCTTTTTCAAAAGAAATAAGTTAAAGAAGAACAGACAGACAACACAAATGCAGGACTTTTCATTATTTTCAAATGTAAGATTGAAATGGTCATTAAATAAAACTGAAAATACATAGAAATGTTCCAGAGTTGTTGGCAATTTAAAGAACAAAAATCTTTCGTTTATTAATTGATTCATTTGGTTTTTCAGATACGAGAAAAGGCGACTGTAAAATGTTTTTGATTAAATAATTGATTATACCACCGATAGATGTATGGGTGGAAGAAATACAAAAAAAAAATAACCATAACAACTGACAAGACCTACCTCATTGATTTATAGTGAAACTTTTGTTTATTCTTTTCGATTTACAATTTTATTTGCATATCTGTTTAGTTTTTTTTTTTAAAGGAAAGAAATAAAATTTGCATTAGAACGAATGTTGAATACTGTGTTTCTTTTAATAAATTTTAATAAATAATGAAAACTTGTAATTTGAAAATCGTAGAATAAATTTATATTATTCTTATTTTAAGTTCTACGCTAATAATCCATTTTGTCTGAATCAAATATATTTAGACCTTTCACAGGTGCTCATCATCAGACAATTAAAATATTTGCTGTAAATAAATTAAGTTAAATTTTCTTAATTATTACAAACAAATAAATTCATTAAAACGCAGAACATAATTTAAATCGTACTTCACATTCATATTAATAAATCAGGCGCCTCCACATTTGAAGACTAATAACAAATGTAATCTACTTATTTACGAATCAAATTGTTTTTATAATAATTTGATGTTGTTATTTATTAACCTTTGCTTTGTAATTTATAGCATTATTATTATTAATTCAAGTATAGAGGCGATTCTTAGAGTAACCGCACGTGTAATATACCCAATACAAAAATTGATCTTGAGACAAAACAGTATAATGTATAAATAATACCGAATAGTGCAAAAAACACTTATGCGCTACCAGTACTACTTAAAAATTAGAGATCATTGTACGTAATCTGTCTGTCCAATTTATATTTGAATCTGTAGACCAAATAAATTCTAAAAGCTTATATGGGTTACATTGTTATGTAATTTGATAACAAAAATAAAATTTAACTCCCAAAATGACTTTTTCTTTAGATTATGAACAAAATGTCCCTTTTAAATCTTCAGATCATAAGAGACCAAAATATTTTATGGAAGAGAAAAAAAAAACAAAATATAAATTTCTTCCAATTTTCATTTAACCAAAAGAATAAATATTTTATTTTTTTCCCGGATATATGAATATATTTAACAGGATAAGTACTTGACGGTGTAAAAATTTGATTGATGTAAATATGATTTCTTTTAAAAAGGAAGTTTATGTAGAAGATTTGCGACATAAATTTTCATCTTATTTTTTTATGCGGTTTAAGTACCTTAAGATGAGGAAGGTGGAATGACACTTAAAGAGAAATAAAAATTAATAAATATTTGCATTGTAAAGTTGAAAAATATTTTACCAGAAAAAAGGGGAAGTTCTGATTTTTCTCATCTAATTAGATTCTTGCCTTAACATTTCTGAAGAAATTTATTTCTGTTTTGTCTTTAGTATTTCCGTATACAGAAAAATGCATAAATAGAGAAACCAAAAATAAAATGAAATATTATCAGAGTTCAGAGTTTTTTTTACGACCACCTCTCATTCCCAAACACATTATCAATATTCACATATTCACATTTTTGTTTAAGAAAAAGGAAAATAAGAAGAATCAAATAAAATGATATCCCTCTTATGAAAAATATTTTTATAATCATAAATCACTTCCGCCAAAAAAATTTTGTCTTCCTTAACTACAAGGAAATGTCTTGACTTTTGATCTGTATACGTCATTGAATATAAATATGGGTAAATGTGTCCCATTATTTTTCGTATTTATTCTCAATTATTATGATAAATGGATTCAGTAATATTTTCCTTCTTATTTTATAATATGTGCGATGCCTCGACTAGACAGTGCAATTGAAAAAATCAATGAATGGAAAATGTATCACTTGTGCAAAACTAGAATTGAATTCATCGACAATTTATATTTTAATTTTATAAATATGGCACGTAAGAGATCATTGACTTATGATTTAAAATTTAATTGTTATGAAAATCGTCATTATATCATTTGGAAAAATAATTAGAGCAAAAGTAGTGAAAAGAAAACTCTAAGCTTGAAAGATAAAGAATTATTGTCAATTATTTATCAGTAGCTATATTTTATTCTTATTACTGTGTGGTATCGATCTATGAAATAAATTTCTGTACACTGAAAAGTAAGCGTCACAAAAAATTTCATAATGAATTTTTAAATTTCAAATAAAAATTCTACATTTCCCATCTAAATTTTTTGTTCTTCCACCCTTAAGCTATTTTACTTCTATTTTTTTCCTTATTTTCTTATCCCTCATTTATATATATATGTACATATATGTATATCCGATATATGTCAATGATTTAGAAATTGACGCAATGTGACATTTAATTCTATATAACTTTTTGAAAGAAGAAATGTATAAATATATCCATTCTATATATTCTTACTTGTATGATAATAATAATAATAATAATAATAAATATATCGTGAATCGTTTTTAGTCTAGGGGTATAGGCCCCATGAGACACACCAGAAACGGATGACTGAAGATTGTCCTTAGAGATTTTAAGATGATGAGAAAATTGACATGTTATCAACACGAATATAGATTTTTTTTTTATATTTCTTTCGACTTTTTTCGTTGTAGACGTAAAGAGAAGAAAAAAAACACGAAATTATTTATTTATTGATGTGATTTATATACTCATCTTATTTACACTTATTTTGATATTTTATTTTATCACACATACAATGATTAATTGAGTGATGAAGTTATTGATGATCGACTTAGTTAGAAACATAAACATGTACAGTTATAATTTATTGAAGAAAGGACACTAATTTAGTACACTTATTTTACAGTACAATTACAACTGAAGAAAAGTTGAAGCCCCTTCTTATCGTTCATACAATTTAATTTAAAACTTTATCACTTTACTGTCGGCTTTATTACAATAAAACAAATTACATATTTTAAATTTCTTCCATCAGTAATGAAAAACAGTAAACAATTAAAAAATCATCAACCAAAATAATATTTGTAATCTAAACGGATTAGATTAAACTTAATTGTAATAAATAAAAGTAAATTGGTAATTAATTAAAGAATTAATAAGAAGAACAGATTTAAACAAATTGATAAACTGCCGGAAGGAATTATAGAAAATAAAACAGATATGACATGTGAAGTTTTAATAGATCAACCTAAAAATATTTTTTATAAGTAGCGCAGATTTATCCTAAAGCGATTTTGTTATTGGAGATATATTTTCTTGTGCTCCTTTTTGTGTTTTCTTAAGACATTAATTTTTATTTTTACTCATTTTACGTGGGTACAACTTCTAACAAACCGTGTTCAGTTTTTTTTAAGAATTCTTCACAAACGATTATAAAAATATGAATATGGATTCTTTATTGTTATTATTTTGTTTCACAAAGATCTTTTTGATTTACGTTTGTAGTTTATTGTAGTAAAAATAAAAAATTCTTATAAGCATTTATTTAAAAAATTCGAAAATAAATTCTCTATAAATAAAATTAAACAATAAGACTCAATTTCAACCTTCAATATATTTCAATAAGAAATTAACTAAAATTTCGAAGTTATATAAACAAAATTATCTAGCAACAATTACAGAAACGTTAATAATTTCGGGTAAAATATATTTAACAAAATACCATCAGTAAATTCAGAAAGAACAAGTCCATACCTTTCAGTCATTAAACAAATTATTTATTGAAAAAAAACCTTGAAGGTTCAATGAAATTAACCGAAGAAAATATTCAATTCGATTCAATTTCTTTAAAATAACAAAACAAAAAAACTCATAAAGACAGAACTCATAAACCCTTAATTATAATGTGTAGGAAACACTCTAAAACTCCAATGAGACAATTATTTTAATTTTCATATCAGATTAAATATGTAAAAGATTAAATTAAATTAAATTATTACCTTCCGTTCTCCTTAAGTCTTTTAAGGAAACGATCATATAATAAATGTGTCCCATTTTATATATCCGATATTACATTTTTAATAAAGCCTTTAATATGCATAAAATTAAAGAATGCACCTGCACAACAAAAAAAAAATTCAATATCCATATCATGTTAAATTGTTGGTCTTGGCATATAATATTTAAACTTTAAATTTAAAGTGTAGCCAAACATTGAACACCGGACCGGATCTTCAATATATATATTTTTTGTGTGTGGTATGCTTTCTGATCTGTATTTTAAGGTAATCAAGTGTGAGGTTTTTTTATTAATATTCTGAAATTTATACCGACATATATTGGTAGGCATATAGGGTTAAACAGGCGATCACTCTTATTAATAATAATAATTATTAATTATAATTTAAAATCAAAAGAAAACATTGAACTTTTAGTGAAATTAATTTAAAATAAAATATTTAATTGGATTTCATAAATTAATTAACTGAAATTGAACTTTACTAAATATACAAAGTGTGTTGCGAATAAATTAAAATTTATTCATAAAATGTGTTATAGTTAATTTTTGTTATGTTTAAAATACCAACATCAAACTTAATAAAATTGTTAGAAGAAACAAAAAACAAAACGAATTTTCTTGTCAATATTTTTCATCATTTATAATATTGAATATCCTTGAAAGTCTTAACATATAGAATGAAGAAAAAATCAAATTCCCAGTGGGGATGACAATATATAACGTATAAATCATAAAATTGTAACTGTCCAATCTCCACCCCAAAACACGCAACTTAAACAAAACTTGACAACAATCAACCCACATCATCATCCAATTTTCTTTTCTTTTGTTTTTTTTTTTTTGGCATTTTTATTTTTACGATGTTTATGATGATGATGTTGATGATGATGACACACAACACAATTTTTATTTCTTATTAAAAAATTAAGCAAAAAAAAAAAGTAAATCAACTTTTTTATTATTTTCTTTTTTCATTTTTTTTTTCTCAATAAAACTTTTCGTCTTTTCAATTTGCATATTTTATGTAATTTTTTTTTAATTAGAAAATAAAGGCGACAACAACAATAAAAAATTATCATCTTCTTTTTTTTTTCCAAGATAATATCCATTAGCATATTAATCGAAGCGGAATAAAAAATCTATAAAATATAAGAAAAATATGAATGAAGAATAAGAAGAAGATGAATATGATGATTTTAAAATGGGTGAAGGTGTGAAAGGTGGGAAAGTTAACAGTTTTTATTTTACAAAAACAAAAACACACGAAAAAAGAAACCTGAATCTATACTCACATACTTGAGACCCATCCTTTATACACGCGCACACACGAACACATATACATCTATAAAGTCTGTGACATGTCTAGACGTTTCTTGTCGAAAATTCTCATAAATCATGTATTTAAGCGAAAAATATTTTTATATTTTTTTCTTCTAGTCCATATGACTACAATTCCTTTTTTTTATTTTTTCTTCACATAAGAATATAAGGAAGGAAGGATAATAATGTGACCGTGTGACTATAGATATTTCTACACATATTATATTCTGATGTCTTATTAAATGTAAGTCATTTTCCGGTTTATAGATTCCGGTTTCAAATTACTAAAATCAACTCATTTGACGTTGTGCGTTATTGATATCATCCTACAAATTCAAAGTCTTAGATTTGTTTTGTTCCTTTTTTTTATGAGTATATAATTGACCTTGCCATGCCCACTCATTTGTTTATGTGTTTCTTTTCGTTTATTTTGTAATTTGAAGATGGGTATTTATGAATGGGTTATATATACCGGCATTCAAGGATATATCATTGTTTTCGGATATCAGGTGTTTCTTGGCATTGCTTTGATTTTTAATTTCAAATCAAATTGATACTCTAAAGAAAGTAAATAAAGTAAAATCAACCGATGATAGCATTAGAATCTAATCTAAATAGTTTCTATTTACCTCTTCAGATATACATTATATTTGTGGTTGTATGATTTTTCTGCGTTTCATCTTTTTGTTCTATAAACTTTTATTTCTACACTATGAATATTAAAATATTCATGACATACCCAATAAATTTTCTGTTTGGAGTATGGACAACAAACATATTTTCTACATCATTTTTCCCATCAAAATCACTTGACTAGCACATAAAAAAGATATTAAATCACTTCCCTTAAAAATCAATTTGAAAATAAAATTTAAATATTTTTCTGAGGGTCTTCAAGACTATATAAAATATTTATCGAAACCTTTAATTTCACACAAGTATTTAGTTGTCGGCGGATTGAATGCGGAAACACAAATTAGTAAAAACAAGAAAATCCCAACTTTAAAATGTAAATTCACTAATTCCCTGGTGTTGTGCCTTTTAAAAACAAAAACAACATACAGACTATAAACCTAAAAAGGAAAAAAAAATACTCCTTAAAGATCAATATATTTGCGTGGGAACCTTTCACCCTTATAATATTCAAAGGTTTTCAAACTCAAAGATCTTTTAGAAACTAACAACTGTAAAGAAAATTTATTAGTCTTATGGGACGTATATACATATTATTATGAAAAATATAAAATCAAATCTTATAGTGTACAAAACATACACACACGAGACTAACACTCTTTCACTTAATCTACACACACATAAGAAAATATTCAAAGACGACGACAAACATCTTTTACTTTGACCTACTAAAAAAGATTATACATAAAAGAAATAAACTAAAGAATAAGAAGAAGACATCTGGACACATTAAAAATGAAGAGACCCTTTTCTTTGTATTGGTACATATAATATGTCAGCAATTACATAAACGATACGTTTCAATTCAACTAAAATTACATAAATATAAATGGTCAACTTTTGTTAAATTGAACACCGTTTTTTCTCTTAAATCTATTTTACGGTCATTTTGTGGGTGTTAAAAGTTAATTATATGAATTTAACGGCAATTATATTTCATCCGTATCGAGTTGTACAAAAAATGTATATAATTCTATGTCCTTTTTCATTTGCAGGCGCTTGAATATTTATCTGTATATGTGTATCTGTATAAATGTTTAACAAAAACGATACTAAATTGAACAATAAAAGGATAACAATTATATTATATCATAGTAAGAGACATAGAATATTGTCATCCAAAATATTCAGATGTCTCAATTATATTTAAGGGATGTTAGGGAAGTTTAGTCTTACATGAAATATTATTTCCTGTTTTTTCTTAAGAGGGCGGGATTTTCAAAGATATTTTTTCTTGTTGTTACTTTATGTTACAATCCGTTTGTCGGTTTTTGTGGTCTGTAAAAGATATTGACGCTTGGCCGTCTCGTGGCAAAATTGACCTCCGTATGCCCTATTACGGTTGACGTTGTGGTTATTTTTTTTTTTTTTGTTAATAATCTTTTATTTATTATGGCAATTCATGAAGAATTTACAAGATTGTTTACATAGTTTATCCGGGAAGTGATTTTTATAAATAACTTTAATATCAAAAGGCAACTGAAACTTAAACATTCGTATAAAAGTTAATATAATTTAAATCTTGAACAAACCGCTTAAAATCCACTTTTATTTATGCAACCATGTAACATAAACGAATGCAATTTATAAATAGATCTTTTAAATATATTAATGGATTTATAATTGGATCTACAAACTTCATATAAATATTAAAGAAAAAAAAATAAATATAACAAATTTTCTTATTTTTTATAATACCGCACCTGGGCCAACTATATTTTCTGTTCTTAATTAATTTCCCATAAACCAAAAAAAAAAAAAAACGCCTTCAACACAAAATTTTATATATTAAATATAGAAATTCAATCTTTTTAAATGAACACGCAGTTGTCTTATTCTGTCAAATCAGAAGGGGTTATATATACGTATAGGACCTATATAACACGCATCAAATTTTGTATCTCTTTCCTAATAATAATAATAAAAAAAAAAACATAACACAAACAATAAAATTTAATACGTTTTGAATTACTTGCATCCTCCTTTTTTTTTTAACTTCTTTAACTTCAGCTAACCAACAAAAAAAAAATAAATAAATGTATCAAATTTTTGTGTAATAAATTCTTTTCCATAAAATTTGTCATCGAATAAAAAAAAAAAATCTGTTCGTAAGAAAAAGAAAAAGTATACAAGTTAGTCAAATTTTAGAACCCTTTTTCTACTTAAATTTATGTTGTTATTTATTTGTTTATGGATGAGGTTCAATTTGTTGAAAATTTATAATAAAAAACTACCCTCACTCTTTTACAAATTGAGGGTGTTACATCAGAAGTCGTCTCTTTTTTTTTATATATTTGATGATAAAAGTAAAACTAAAGCAATATTTATGGTAAAAAATCACACATGTTCGTGAAATTTGAACAGGCCATCAAACCGCATAGTGACAATTGACAAACAGAGATGAATTAAGGAAAATATATTTTTCGTATAATATTTTTTCATGTAAAAAATTGAATCGGTAGAAAATCACAAATTTAATCGTATCGGAAAATTACAAATAAATTCCTAACTGAGTACAGCACTGAATGAAAACGTCGACACAAAACGACACACGTAAGGAGATACGATGTAAAAGAGGGTGAAGATGAAGACACTCTTCAAGTATTTTTTTTTCTTACAATTTTTTTTTTAATAAATTCAAAGAGACTCATGTTATTTGTTTGACAGTTGTTCATCTTAATTCAGTCTTCAAAATAGATGTGTCAATTTAAAGTAAAATTGGTGTTCAACGTGTTGTAATTTTACTTATTGAAATAACAACAAAAAATTGGAATATTATGTGATTGGAATTTGTTTTCACTATTTTTGTTTGTTTTTTTTTTTCTCATGTAAAATATAAAAAAAAAATATGTTTACGAATACACCTTATGTGCGATACGATTGTGAAAATATAACTGAAGGCACGTTAGAAGAAATATTCTTTAATAAATATATTTTGATAAAAAACAATGTATTGGGAAGCAATTCGACCTTTTACTCGATTAAAAAAAAACTGTGTAAATTCTTTTCTATCATGAAGTAATAAGGTAATTCAAATATAAATTCATTTCCATTATAACAACGCACGTAAAGGATTATTGTCGTCATATTTATTATAAATTTTCATAATCCAATAATCCTAAATAATTAGTTATACTTAAAAGATTTTTAGTCAATCCTTTAGGGAAATATAAATTTTTAACTTTATAAACACTAAAAATATAATTACTTTAAAAATTGAAGGAGGGAAATAATATATTTTCATCACTAAACAACAGACATCATCATTATAGTTAGTATTATTATGATTTTATTAATCAATCAACAAAATTAGAACATTTTGAGTACTTCAATTAAAATTAAATATAATTATCGGTATTTGCAATCACTTTATCTAATTAGTTGATTTTAGGATTTACACTGAAAAATTTGTCCAAGATTAAATTTAAAAATTTGTTGAAGAAAATAACCTAAACAATACTCAACAAATATTAAAATCTTCCATAAATTATCACTTCTTACATTTATCTTTCATTCCATCAGACAAAATAAACGTTACTGAAATTCCTTACAACTCTCCTAGCAATTAATTTTTTCTTACAGTTCTTGGTTTGAGACCAAAAATTCCTAAAACAATTAACATTTCAATTTTTCTGAAATTAAGAAGATATTTGCTGTAAACTTTTTATTTCATTTTTTAATTATTGATTAAAAAATTATATTAACTTAAAAATATAAAAATTTCGTCCTTACATTAACAGTGTAATTCACTGACGTAATAAATACCCTCGTTAGTTTAGTTTATTATATACAGAGTACAGTGAAAGAGTAATAGAATCGAGATAAATATCAGAACATATTTGTATTAGAGCCAATTTTGGTATAAAATTATTTACCATACCGTAAATTTAAATCCAATTCAACATGCTTTTAATGATATTAAACTAACAAATAAATAATAGAATTTGAATACCATTTTGAAAGGTCATAATAAACATGAGTTATGTATTACAATTTATAATAATTGTTTATTGAAAATTGTTGTACAATATTGATTCATTTTCTCTCATGTTTCTTCAATTCATAAATTTTTTTTTAAGTGCAAAAGAACGATAAATTATTTTTCAATGCAAATGAAATTATATTTTATTGAATTCTAATTTTAGTTTAAACGCAAAATGTATTTTTTAACATTTTCTTGTGTCTTACGACTAAATATTTTCACTAGATTCTACTTTATATTTATTTATGTAGATTTTACATAAATCCAAAACTCATACCATCATTCCATTATTCATTCTTATATTTTTTATTCAGAGAAAAAGAAAACTTATTTCCCCGTTTCCTTTTTTTTCTCTCTCTCTATACTGACATAAGAAATTCATCGCGAATATACCTAACCTTTTGTTGTAATTACATGCAAATGAACCAATTTTTTACATGAACAACCCAACAGTATAAAATTCATGAAATATATTCTTGGCTGTTTATCATGTTGAATGTAAAAGAAAACAAAAAATACTGAAAATGAAAATGAAAAAAGAAAAGGACGAGAAATAAATGTTTGGGAAATGAATTTTTGTTTTATATTTTACTTTATTTAGTCTTGAGTTTTGTTTATGGGTAATTTGTTATAAGAGGAAGTTTGTGTAGGAGACAATGATATGTGCAGAGGGAGAAAGTTAGTTTTTTATGTTTAAATAATTTACAAAAGTTAATATTATTGTCGTCGACAATACTTTTTTTTATATAAATTCAGTTATAATAAATTTATAAAATATTGTCGCACACAAAATTTATAGATGAAATATTAATTCTTTACTTCTCACAACGAACATAATCAATTTAGATTTTCTTCCAATTATTAATTGGTTTTTCTATGTAACCTTGAACAGAATTTCACTCTAATTAAAAAAAATTATTACATTTAATTGAGTGAAATTAGTTTCAAAATATATTCAAAAATATTCAGTTTCTTCATCGAAATATTGTAAATTATCTACGGAGTCTGATCTAAATCTATAAACCTTAACAACAAAAAAAACACAACACAACCCCAATTACTTTACAGTTATCTCTTATTCTACGACCCCAACAACCCCAAGAAAAGAAAAACAAACCACCCAATGACTTTCGAAAGAGAAGAAAAAAATACTGCATAAATTTTTAAGATAAAATTCCTCTTGAAAATTGCCAAATTCAAAAGAGGATTTAGTTTTGTTTAAGATATCGCACGACAATTTACAGTATAAAATTCAGAATTTCTGATAGGGTATAAAAGGGGTTGGGAAGGTTGCTTGCTGTTAATATGCAACCCTTGCTCGGTGAATGTTTTCTTGTATACTTCTTATCTTTTCGATTTATGATATCAACTTGGACTCAGAGAAGGGTTTTTTTTGGTGTCCTTTCAATTTAATTTGAAAAAAAAAAATCTTTTGTCTGTCCCAATTTAAATTAATTTTAAAATTAAAAAAAGGATTAAACCATGCAAATTTGTACCCTCTGTGAAATTTAAAAAAAAAAATTGTATGTACTCCACTGGAATTGATTGTTCAACTTTAGCATACAAAAAAAAATATACGTGATACGTTTTTCTTCGCGAACAAAAAAACATTGGATAATCCTAACCTATTCTGATTTTGAATTCATTGCTAGAGATAGCCTAGAACCTTATTGCTACAGTACATTAACGTATATATATATATATATATAAAGTATAATACAGAATTAAATTATGTTATTTTTGGGTGCGAATATATTAAGAAAAATCTTTAACTAATTTCTTTTTTTAAGTTACGTGTATTTAGTTCATGTTTATATTCCTTGTTGAGTTGCTGCATTCAGTTTCTATTATTGTCTACATTGATTAATTTCAACTGACCATTATTACACGACGATAAGGCGTTGGAATTTAGGAAGCTTTACTTGATTCGATGCATTGATGAGTCATAAAATGTTACAACACTCAAAGTGCTTCATACCAGCAAATAATTTATTTCCCAAAAAAACCTTCAGCAACACTAAATACTCTATTTCCGATCGCATCTGAATTTATAAAATTATGAATTAAATTTGGAATTTAAAAATACTACCGAATAAAACAAAGTTTACATTTGTATTAAAAATTAAGAAATTGTAACTTCCTGAAAACAAAAAAAAAATTCAAAGAAATAAACAAAAAACAATTATAACAATACAAATCCAATAAGATACAGATCCAGTTCATTAATATCTTTTATATTTTTAATAACATAAAATAATCCTCTTCAAATTATCTTCATTCAATCCACAATAATAATCAAAAATAAAACATCTCAATTATCTGGAATGTCTAAAACTTACAAAATCAAAAATAAATCTCACACAAATTATCTATTGTTATTCTTATATTAGATATCATTAACTATTGATGAATTAATACTTTTTTTCCCAATTTAAAATTATTAAAAAAAAAAAAATTTAATCGCTTCCAAAACGCTTTTGTTATTTTATAAAAATTTTACACCCAAAAAACAAAATATTAAATTTCAATAATGAACAAAACAACAAAAAATTCATCAAATTTTCCTAATTTACTACAAATCAATAATTGACTTATTAACAGCAACAACAACAACAACAAAAATAAGATTTCTACCAAAATTTGTCTAATTACCATAATTATTTAATAAAATAATCACGACCGCAAACGATAATACAATAAATATGGTAAAAGTATAAAGAAAAATTTAAATGAAGAAAATCAGAACAGAAACAACAACAACAATTACAATAACATCAAAATTTGATATCTTAATTTAATGTATCTTTTTTTGTTTGTATATTTGCATTTGTATGCGTTAGTATTGTCTAAAAAAGTCTAAATAAAAATCATTAAAAAAAAAAAAAAATAAAAACAATTCTATTATTTTTTTTCTCAATGGATAAACTTTTTGTATTCAATACCAAAAATTAAAACAGTGATGGATTTTGTTGTTATTCAGAAATAATGTATAATTGAAAATGTAACAATAAACTTTTACATTTGTATTTAATCATCGTATAAAGATAAATAAAGAAAAAAAAACTGTTTTTATTAATGACGAAAACTTCTGGTGAAATATAAAATTTGCACAAAACTTTGAGAAAAATTTAAGAAATAAGAAATTAAATAATTAAATAAGTTTTGTAAAGAATCAGAGAATTTTCATAAAGTAAGAATAAATAAAACTGTTTTAATTAATTAAAATGAAAAAAAAAATCTTTCTGAGAATTAAGAAAGTATTAGAAAGTATTGTCGCATTAAGACGAGATAGAATATCAATATTTAATCATCTGCTAAGATTATTTATCTTTAGAAGTTCTTTCTCTATATACAAGATTAAAATCTGCCAAGTATTAATGTGAAAATATATTTATGCAAAATATAAAAGCATTAACAAGTCCATCACTGAAGAAAACACATACATAAATAAACGACAAACTCACAACACTTACCTTCTACTATATAACTCTAAGCATATAATGGGATCTCGTCAGTAAAATGATTGATAGAAAAATATTTGATTACAAAGAAGTTAATTATGTCTGATATATTCGTCTATGTTAATTGGTTTGGTTTTGCTTAACGAACCGATTTTTATTTTTTTTGGGTTCTACTCTTTTTCTGTTTCTTCTTTTTTTCTTTTTTGATGTCTTCATTTCATATATTGGGCATTGATTATTAATATAAATTATAAATATAATATGTATATGAATCAAGCTTCAATTAAAACTAACAAACAAATGAAAAAGAAGATTATATGAAAGAATAGGAAGGATGAAAAAAAAAAACACGAAGTGAATTGATCGATCCCTTGAGTCATGTAGTTTTCGATGATCACTCAACGTAACCTTACCCTTATTTTATTTGTTATATAATAGAGAGACAGTAGCACCCCCTTTTTTCTACTTTAACATTATGTGTATTTTATATATTATTATATTTTCATGTATACAAAGCTAAGAGTCGTGTGGTGGGGTTGCTGCAATTTATATTAAAACCGCAGGAAAACAGTAACCGCGTACAAACCACAATTTTTTATAAATAAAAAAGTGGGTGAAAATTTCGTGGATGATTAAAACTTTAATTTTTATAATTTTTGTCTTTTTTTATCAACGTTAAGACTTATGTCCTCTAGGGTATATGTAACTTAAAAAATTATAGGTACCTGATAATTGTTTTAAAAAATAATTAACAAAAAAAAATATAAATCAATTGTGATGTGCACAATTGTTTTTTTTTAACTTGTATCCTTGTCTCCTGTTTTTTTGTATAATATTAAGGGAGTATAATAATTTCTGAAGGGGTTAAAAGACATAGAAATGTACAGAACTCATCTTAATATCTTTTATAAATTTCACTTTTAAGGTCCCATATGTACAAGTTTATTGTGTGAATCAAATAAATAATATATACAAATACATATAAATTGTATTATATATATTTTCATGCTCTTACACCCTTCTATAAATGCTTAACTGTTTATAAGTTTTGTATCAAGTACTTTGAAAGATGATTGCGTTTCAAGTTTTCTAGTTGTACATATATTTATATTTAAAGTAAATTTTAACTAGTGAAGATGGATACATTTATGTTGAATGTATAAATATGTATATGTGAATTTATATTTCATTGTATGACTATTATTATCATCATCATACATATATTTATATGGTTACATTATTATTATTATTATTATAAAATGATGTCATCTAAGGATCTTGGAATTATATCTCAATGATACAATGAGTAAACCATAATGTATGTATAAATATACGTCGATATGAGTACAATGAATATCAATGGTTCTTGTAATGAATATGGGGTTTCTTTTAATAGAACTTGTCTGCCTAATATTGAATTGGACAAAGTTAAAAAGGATTGAATGTACATAATTAAATACAAAAAACTTCAACTCTATGGTTTTCATCATATTGATATTTTCAAACACCTTTAAAATCCATTTATTAATTTAGAAATTATGTAAATACTTTTAATTTATGATTAAAGTAAATATACAGCGCACACTTCCAATTTTTATTACTTACTCAACTGTTACCAACCACAAAATTGAAGGTGGACATTTTCACACCTTTTCGTATTTCATCTATTCAAACCAAAATATTAATAAAAATTCAACTGAGCATAAATAAATCATTGGTGCGGAACTACGTTTTCAAACCCCTAAATACGATTATTAATTTCATATAGACCAAAAAATCATTAAAATTGAATGAATATATTAAAAATCAATGTCCATGAATCCGCATTATTTGGCTTTGATTTCTTTTATAAAACCAGGTGGATTTGCACACAAATGTAAATATAAAGCAAACAGTAACGGTCACTTTTAAATTCTTATTAATGTTATTCAAATAAATCTTCCCACGACAAAACAATAAAATAAACGATGCAACTAATAATGACCTCTTAAGGTCATTCAACAGTCCTGTCACCTGTCAATATTATAACTAAAATTATATAATTTTCTTTCCCGCATATGTTTATTCTGTACACAAAAAATCAGTGATTGTCCTGATTTCAAAGGGGTTGTTTCTGTCCTGCGCGAGTGACCTGTCATGTGTGGGAATTTAATATTTGCTTGGACGGTTTTTTTTTTCTCTTTTCATTTTACATTGTTTGACGAAGCGAATATCCGTTTAAATTTTCTATAAATTCAGAAAAAAATAAAAGGGTTTTCTATTTTCAGTTGCACGCAATTTATAAATTATTTCTGATTTTTTTAAAATCAAAAATTAAAATTAAATTTTATCGATATAAATCATTTGGAAATTTGGAATAAAAACAACAACTGAAGTAAAACGGAAGTAGAAATAGAACCACAAAATTTTCAAACTGAAAATATATATACTGTCTCATTTGTGAT
The DNA here is from genome assembly GCA_963082725.1 of Pedicia rivosa. NCBI lineage: Eukaryota > Metazoa > Arthropoda > Insecta > Diptera > Pediciidae > Pedicia > Pedicia rivosa. Next base: position 7,047,639 of record OY720153.1, on the reverse strand, counting down.
GTGATTTCCTACCCCTAATTTATTTCCTTTTAAAATTTGGATGATGGGGTGAATGATATTGTTTTATAGAACGGAAACAACGATTTATTTGTTTAAAACAATTATTAATTTTTTTTTGTCCTTTCATTTTTTATTTCTCTGTTATTATTTCTATTTTTTTTTTGTTGCAACCAAAAGTTAATAATTTACAAAGAAAAAAAAATAGTCAGATGAAAAATTAATGATTTGTGAAGCCGTGAGAATTTATGTTTTGTTGTTAAAAGAATGAAGAGTGCGATTACCTGAGCGATTTAATGTTTTAATGTTTCTTTAAAAGATCATTTTGTTTTAGAATTGTTACAACAAAAGAAAAGTGTAAAATTTTATTATAATTTTTTATATTTTTAATTAGATTTTTGTTACTTTTTTTTATTTTAAATTTAAAGAAAGTCATGTACATCGGTATGACATGTGAACTGAAAACATTTTGTCAAAGTCATCTATTGTTTGTAAATAAGCAATATGGTAAAAGTATGTTAACATAACTAATTAACACGAATTAACTGATGCGTCGAATAGGAAACATAGTCGACATTTAATCAAGTAATGTTAAAATAAAGTCACAAATATGTTGTAGATGGCTTTTTTTTTTTTTTGAAAATGAAGTGAAAATTTCAATCAGTAACATACCTCTAGTGTCAGTTTTGCACCACTTGTGATATTTTTTTTTTCTTCTTGTCAAACACAAAACAAATCATTTTGGTTTTTGCAGAAAAATATTTAAACTGCAAAAATCATAATATTTATAATATTTAAAAATGTTTAAACGACATAAAAAATTTGACATTATAACATTTTATGTCATGACACATTGTCTTGTCAGCTGTCAATGGTATTCTGACAAATGACCATTTAACTTGTTCATTACTACTTTTTTTTTTGTATAATAGATTGTTTAGCATAAACAAAAATATAATCATGTTTGTGTGTGGCGTTTTGTATTATGATTATTGTATTTCAATTTTTTTTTTTGTTTAAAGAAAGTATAAGAAAATAAAAAATAAATATTAAATAGCGGAACATAAATTAACGGTAGCAAACCAGCTTGACTTTATATAATAATCATTTAGTAGCGTGTCAATAAAATAATACTTTGCATGAAAAACATTTTAATTGATACAAAACTCAATTGACTTTATTAACTTATACGTTAAGTATCTGTCATTGAGAGAATAAGGTACGCTTCTGAACTATCGAACTTAAACCTTTATAAGAACCTTTTACTTTTTTAATATCAAATAACAAAATAAAAAAGATCTCATTTTTCAAAACTTCCACTGGTTTTGGAATTGCATTTTCCACCTACTATACAATTTTAATAAATTTTGATTTGACAGTTTCATGCACCTTATATGTTATGATCCTTGCACTTTAAGAATTTCAAATAAAGAAAAACAAAAAGAAATCAAATCAGAAAATAAAATAAATAAAATCAAAGAATAAGGACAGAAAAAATATGTTTCTTTTTTACTCTCATTCATATTTTATGATGCGCTCATTTCATTTTCCTACCGTTCATTTGTATAAATAATTTATATACAAACATCAAGAAAACATCATTAATCTAAAATCATATATATAAAATATATACTGAATGTACGTCATGCTGTCTAAGACGGCCAACCTCTTAAAAATCATAAAGTGTCTGTTCGTGTCGGTAACCTTGTGTTAAATTAAGTTTTTAATATTCCTATCGTCTTATTTTTCTAAATGAATAATAAAAAAAAAATAATATATAACTAAAGAAATATTAAAAATAAAATACAACTCAAAAAAAAAAAAAACAAGAACAAAACTTCTAAAATATTTTAATTGAGAAATTAATCATTTTGCATATCGAAACAACAAAAAAAAAATTAAAAACAGAAACACAACAAAAAAAAAACAGAATTTGTAAAATCTTGTGTTTTATTTTTTTATCTTTAAGATGTCACAAACTATTAGAGTAGGGCGACTATTATGGTTATTAATGAGGTGTAGTCGTCATATTTGATTCTTTTTTAACAAATTCATTTTATTTTCTTTTTTCTTATTTTTAATATGTGTGGGAATTACATCTATAAATATTAGAAATTCCTAATTCTATCTTGTATACATATTTTGTAAAATTTGTGTAATTTGTGTAATTTGTAAATATGTAATTCCATTTTGGTGTCACTCACATCTTTGTACTCGTTTTATTCATTAACCATAATTGGGACTTTCTATTTCTGGTATCTGTGCTTTCTCTATTCATATTAGGAATATTGCGACAAATTAAGTATGTGTCTACAACATGGACCAATAAATACAAAAGCTTTAAAAGGATGTCATAAATATTCTGTTTATAGTTCAATAAATGAATTCACTCTTCAAGTCTTACTATTTATATATTACGATGTTTAATTAGGTCACCAATTTTCAAAAACAGTTTCTGCTTGATGTTCACTAGCAACGGGTTTATAATGTTAACAATAATTTCTGCGAAACAAAGTACACTTGGGAATATCGGATTATGAATAAAGTGTTGTTGTTTTTCATAAAATTCGATATAAAGGGGTTTCATATATTCGCCATAATTCTATAATAATACAATATTTTGTATAAATGAGTCAAATAAACCGCAATACTTTTATTAATCATAATTTGATCTGACCTAAACACTAAATTATCATCTATAAAAAAAACCCGACTCTTATCAATTATAGAAAGAAAAATATTTAGTCATCGGTTCACAAACTTAACCAAAAGCTCATTATTAAACGGTTATTTCAATTTTCATTTAATATACAAAATGCAGTCAATTACAAAGTAATATGTAATATTATTGTTATTATTATTATTATTGTTATTATTATTATTATCATTAATATAAAACTAGTTTTAAATCAAATCATTCAATTGTCCAATAAATTATTATTTAAAATTTCTCATCAAACCTTCTTATTCTACGTAGAGAGTTTTATATTTAATATACGAACTGTTTTTTTTTTTCTTCTTTCTTTCTTTCTTTACTTATTTTATTTTTCTTATGAAATTTGTTAAGGATTTATTATATTGCGGTCATTAGTTAACTTCAACTTTGAACGATGTTCATCAATCTTACACACGATTAATATATACCAATATCACGCACACACATACATAAGTTTACATATACACACACACCTAGAGACTGTACTGCATTGGTTTTTTTTTTATTAGGTACAAGAGAAAAGAAAAACGAAAAATCCGAACACTAATCAATAATTGAACATTCAACTAAAAGGATTTATTATATTGGTTTGTAAAACCTGTCAACCATGAAACAGAAGAAGAAAAAATATGTTAAAATTGTGATTTCTGAAGGATATCGCAAAAAGTAACCAAACTAAATATTATGTAACCTTTAAATGACTAAATATTTCATAAATTTACAACATTGTTAACAGGTTTTTACATAATTTACAACACATTTGCATGATTAATTTCACAACTAAAACAGATGACAAAGTGAATTGAAAATTATTCTGGGATTCTCTACTGATTGAAGAACAACCACAAATAAAAAATAAAACAAAACAAAGCGAAATACAAATTTCTAGATAATTTGAATCATCTATTATTGATGATTATTGGTGATCATTCACTGCATGATGGTGTCTTAAAAAAAAAGAAGAAGAAAATAAAAACTAAAAAAAGAGAGAAACGACAAGAGATAGAATGAAAGAAAGAGAGGAATAGAGAAACCTTTTTAACAATATTGTAAACAATCGATCAAATAATGTGTTAGCCACACATAAATCAAATTTAAATTATTATTATTTTTTTATTTTTTTACAAAAAATACTTACACACACAATCAATGTTTTGTAGTGTGATCTGCATAAAGGAGATGAGACCAGTCTATCGTCCCAGTTCAGTTTCAAAGGAGAGATGATGGGGGTTGCTGTGCATCAAGTGATTAATTACATTTTATCTTTCTTGTTTTTTGTTTAAAAAGAAAAAAAAAAGGATTAAAACTTTTGAGATCTTAGTTATAAAATATTGGATAATGTAGGTAACAAAACGGAACAATTCAAGTTCATGTCAAAAACTTTTGTTAATGAAATGAATGTAACACTTCACAACACGACACAATAAAATTAATCTATACCCTATAATTGCGGTTATTTTCTAAGATCAATTTTTAATATTTATATAAGATGTTTGTCTCAATTGTAAATGCATACAGTTCTATTGTTAGACACAAAAACTCTTTGACTTGAACATCTTTAAAAATTTTCTATTATTTTTGTTTCTTCCTCATCAGTTTCAATTTTTATTTCCTCAATATTTTTACATTAAAATTCCTCTGTCTTTTAGTTATTTTTTTGTATAAATTCTGACAAAAAAAAAACAAATAAACAAATTGTAAATATTTTTATAATTTACGGAGTATCCAACACCCATCATTGACACCATTATCATCGTGTTTACACATTTTTTTGACATCATCGTTTATTTACTTTTAGTTATACATTCATAAATTCATCTTAAATTGTATTTATTTTTGATATATATATTTTTCTTATAATTATTGCTTTGATATGTTACCGTCTAACTTTACCCCCTCACTGTCACAAACTACCTCCTCATCTTCATATTTCGTCTCCAAATATATATTATTTTATATAAATATTTTTAAAAGCGACATTTTTCTGCATGATGGTTAAAAATAAATCATTTAAATATTTCAAAAACATACAAAAAAAAAAAAAAGAAGAAAAATTCACTATATAATTTTTCATCATTTTCCTGACTTTTTAAGTGATTTTTAAATCGATAGGGACATTTTTTTTGTTAGTTTCTTTTTTCTCTTGTTGTTGTTGCTTTTGGAATTTTTTTTTTTTTAATCAAAATTTTTATATTTTGTCTAAATATAAAATATCCAGGGTCTCTGTTTATCTCTGTTTGTACGCTTACACATTATATGAATAAATACTTTTGACTGATAATTGACTAAATTCAGAATTCTTTGTACAACAATAACAAGAGTCTAAAAATTTAATTTCTATCAAAATTCATTCATTCATTGATAAGTCATGGAAGACAAAGATATTTTAGTCTTATTCCATTTCATTAGTGAAATCCTGTTCCGTGGATATCAATTGAATTTCTAACTCATAAATATTGGAATCTCTAACAAATACAATTAATTAAAACTCCAAATAAAATTTACCAACAAATAAAATTCCAATTAAGCTGAAACAAAAATTAAATTAAAACAAAAAAAAAAAAAAGTGTCACGTCAAATTTATTAACTTTTATCTTTTATTTTATTTACAGAAAAAAAAAAAAAAAACACACAAAAATTCTGACATTTTCAATTTTAAATTGATTGACTAAATTTATATGTCACAGCCAGTCAACATTCAACACTTCTTTTGTGTGCATCATTTAACACATAACCGTAAAAAAAAATTATTAATAAACAAAAAAAAAAATTCTCGTTAAACTGCATGATTAAAAAACAACAAAAATAAATGAACAAAAATTTGGTACGCCCAATTTACCAAAAAAACAAAAAAAAAATCCCAATTTTAAAATGCATATAAATGTTAATAGTCGACAATAAATTTTGGGTTTTTTTTCTCTCATCAACAAACACACGTATATACACATTCGTCAACATCATCCCATCATTATGTAGAATTTTTCATTTTGTTATGGTGTTATGGTAGATATTAGGTTGATAGATAGAAGAAGAAAAAAGGGATACTAGTAATAATTATTGTCGAAAATTGATCTGAAAAACTGAGTTTATAAATAAATTAGTGTCATGTATAAAAATAGAAATATTATTTAATATTAGTTTTTAAGTGATAATTAATTTCTATCTTTGTTCTTCTTTCTTCTTTTTATTTTTTAGTCAAAGTCTATGACTGACACGATAAGTCATCATGACGTTATGACGCCATTATTACGTATGTTAACCTGTGGTTCCAAGATTTTCACTTTTTCCTATATAGTGCAACGTTATTTCAATATATTATTTGGGTGTGTGTGTGTGTGTGTGTGATGGATCTATTAAGGAACCCTATCCTCATAATGATACGTGAAACATAAAAAATGGTACATGAACAACAATAACAATAATAATAAAAAAAAGTGGAGCAATGAATTTTAGGGAAAGTATGTACAATAATCCAGTGTAGGGGTCGTATGTCTCATCTGGCAACTCTGCCTGTTGATTTTTCAGTTAATTATTTTGATGGTCATTCCTTCTAATTCTTCTTCTTCTTCTTATTCTTTCTCGTTTCACTTCTTTTTGTTGTTGTCTCTTTTGTTTTTCCTTTTATTGTTGTTTTTTTTTTTGTTCTTTGTTCTTTTTGTTTATTGTTTTATTTTTTCTTTTACATTCTCCTCTTTTCCTTTTTCTTGTTGTTGTTGTTGTTGTTGTTGTTGTTTTTTTTTGCATGACAGAGGGATCATGTGTTCATGTATAAAATATCATTATAATAATTAGTTTTCATTATGAAATATTCAGTGGACAATTTTTCATTTTAAAAAATTTATTTTATTGTAATTTATTTTATTTTTTTGTGTTTGTTTTATTTTTTTTTTTGTTTTTAACTTCACGTTTTTTTTTTTTAATTGTTAACGATTAAAATTTATAATAATTGAAATATTTCATCATTTTGATGTAATTTTGTATTGTGAACATATTTCACAATTAACCATTTTTTTTTTAATTTTATTTGAATAATTTCTTATCTTTTGTACAAAGTTTTTTTTTTCCTTTTAGAAATTATTAAAATTATTATTTAATTTTACCATAAATCATATTTAGTCAAATGTCTAAACTTTTACTCAATATTAAATTCTTAGAAACTTAGAATAATTTATATAAAATTCATAATTCAAAATTCTTTGAAATTTAATCAAAGTAAAATGGAAAATTAAAGCTTTTCAATAGAAACATATGAAATTGATTTTAGAACATCTTTTCATAATTTCTTCGAATTTTTAAACATAAACTGCATGCCAAAGAAACGTTCTCACTTCTAAAGACTTTGGAATTATAAAAGTTATAAAGATTTCTTATTTTTTAATTTTCAGGACTCTGAACAATAATTTCCACAATTATCTATAATTCAGTTCAAACGATTAATTCTACAAATAGGTGTTTGAACTGATGACCTTATTGCATTGAGTGTACGAGCGTGTTTTCACATCATTATACATTTTGTTAAAGAAAAAAAAAATCAAATCAAAATCAATCGTTAATTTTCCCCATTTTATTTTCCATTTCAATATATTTTAATTGGAACATTTTAATGTTGTTGTTGTTTTTTTATTCACAAAACTACAATGTTTCAACCATTTTATACTTTTCTGTATAAGAAAAAAAAGCGTTACAATTTTTAATAAATTATAATTAAAATCAAAAAGAAAACCTTTTTATTTCAAATTAAATATTCTATTTGATAGACAAACGACCAAAACAAATCAATTTTTATATGTTCTAAAATATATTGTAACGTAGACATTCGTCAAATACAAATCATCCACCTGCGAACTTTCATACCAGACAATCGACCAATCATACATTATACAGAATTATTATATCTTTCAACCCCTCCAAAAGTAGATATATAAAAAAATAAAGCTGACAATACAACCAAGTGTATAAAGTAAAGAGTAACTATTGTAAAGGTGTATGTACAGTGTAGAGAATGTACATATAACATAAAATGTGACCTTTGATCCCACCCACAATTCATACATAACCTACTCTGTATACGTAATATTCCATTCATTTTGTACATTTATACGAATAATTTATACGCATACACATCATGGGTGTGTGTCATATGTCTGTATTATTTTATTATGTACAAAATATATTTTTTTGTTTTAATAACATTTTCCTTAATTTTCTAAATTCAAATTTTCTGTTTTATATTTTTGGTTTTTCTTCTTTTTAATGTTTGAAATGAGTTAACCTTTGATAAGTTCTAAGGTGCCATGAAAGACACGTTTTTAATATTATTTAAAAAATAAAATAGAAAAAATGTCAGGGAGAGAGAAGAAAAAAAAAACAAATCTAGATAAATAAATCGTTTAGTTGAGAAAAAAAAAAATAAAATCCCCAACAAACAAAAAAAAAAACCATAATTTTATTTAATTTTCAATAATTTTTTTTTTTTCGATTCTTTTCTAATGCAACACCAAAAAAAAAACAAATACTAAGAATGTAAATTTCTTTAGATTATAAAAATTTATAAATAAAATAAGTGGAAAAATCATCGTCAAAAATGTAAAGAAAAATGAAGAAGAAGAAATATTTTAAAATTTCTATTTACGGTTTCCTGGGTCACCTTTAAGGTCATTTTTTTTTTTTTTTGTGTAAATCTAGCCCGATTTAGGAAGCACAGCACTATTTTTGTGTCTGTTATATGTTGAATATTATTCTTCTTAAATATTTTTTTTTTTTGTTTTTTGTTTTTGGATTTTGTTTTCTCTGTTATTTGTTCTGGGAGCAGCAACCCCTCTCAAATCATGTGTGCATCTGTTTTTCATGGCATGAAACACATTTCATTTTTAATATACTCAAACCAAATTTAAGAAAAAGAAAAAAAACAAAAAAAAAAAATATTAGGAAAAAATAAAGAATCTTTTATAAAATATTTATAAAAATAGAAAAACATTTTCACTTTCTACGCCTATTATTTTTTTTTTTTTTTCCTTTTTACTTTTTCTTATTATTTTCTTCTTTCTGTTTAAATTTTTTTTTTGGTTTGTTTGTCTGTCTGTCTGTTTTTCTGTGGATATAAGTTTAATGAGATAGGAAGAGAACGTCTTCTATTTTTTTTTTTTTCTTTCTTTAAATATTAAAGGAAAATTGTATTTAAATTTTTAAAATAAAAGAAAGAAAAAGAAGAAGAAGAAGAACGAAAAGAAGAAAGAAAAAATAAACTAAACGTATATTAATCTGTTGTAATAAATTTGATAATAGACACTAAATACTATATTATGTTTATTTATATTAATGGAAAGAGAAATTTTTAGGGGAAATTGTGTTATTAAAAAAAATATCTGTATATAACGATTCACTTTGTAAACGCTGCACTTTGCATAAAAATAATGTCAAAAGTGATAAATGTTACAACAACAACAAAAAAACACACATATATAGACAACATCTATAGACACAACACACACACAAACTAATATAAAAGCCGAAAATTGTTTCATTAATTACTTTTGATTGAAGTTCTCTTTTTTTTTTTTGTGCATTTATTCAATAATGACTTTTGGTTATTTTTTAAAAAAAAGGACGAATATTGTACCATAAAAATTTACAAATGACAAAATTATGGATTATTTTATGTTCTACGTTTGAACATTTGGTATGAAATATTTTGTAAATTTATAAAGTTTATTGATTGACTGTTGATCATTTAGCAAATAATTCCATATGTGAATATTTTTGAGCATACATGAAGTATTGCATTGATGTTTTGAAATAACCAGACTTAAGACTCAATGTAGATAAATTATAATGACTCATAGAATGAATTCAGGATTTAGTAAGTTTTAATTAGTCAATCCGATTCAATGATTCTCTGATAAATGCAATAAAGCCATCAGATCGTTTTGATTCCACAAATTTTATCTTAATAATTTTAAACAAATAATAATTAAGAATAATAGAATTCTCTATGATATTCGTTGTAACGAGGTTAACGTACAACACTATTTTTCTTTACACATTAAAATACGTAAAACGTCAATATTTCTTTGTTTCAAAAACGAGAAAAGAAATTATCACACAAAGTGCGTCATAAAAAATATATCAAGCAATAAAGCCCGATGATGACAATAATGAATAAAGTTGTATAGGTAAATGTAACTTTGATAAAGAAAAAAAAAAAATAAAGACAGAAAATAATTATACATAAAAGCTTCTTGTATGTAGAGATAAAAAGCTGTTAACAATGTGTGAGTTGATGTGTTTTGTTGTTGTTGTATATAACAATGAAATAATAAAAGAAAAAGGAAAAGCTTTTGATCTTTGATTTTTATTATAATTTCTTTATTAAATATTTTTTTCCATTAATAGTGAGAGCTTTTAGTGACAAAAAGAAGAGATTCCTTTTTATATTTTTATCTACAATGATCACAACGCCTGATACTTGATAATAATTATATAAGAATTAAATTATATAAAATATTATTACGACATCATTTAAAAAATTCAAATAAATTTGAAGTCCTATCCTTTGTACATAATATCTCTCCGTTAACCATTTGAATTGTTCAAGAACTTTATCATTAAAAAAAAAATAAGGCAAAAATAAAGACCAAAAAAAAAAAATATAGAATCTCAATTAATAATTTTTGTTTGTGCGATGCGGTAAAAAACATTTTCAAAAGACCAATATTGACTTTTGTACTTTTAAAACATAAAAAAAAAATGGAAAAAAAAAGAATATTTTCAACTCAATAATTAAACGAATCCGGTGGTACACATACACACATTGTACACCACATTTTCAATTAACTGAAAAGCTTTTATATTTTATAATAAAATTCAACAAAAGAATTCAACGGTTGAATTCATGTAATAAAACAAGAGAGGGACGTGCAACAAGAATGAACAACAACAATAACAACAACAATAACAACAACAACAAAAACTCATATAAAATAAAAAAAAATAAAAGAAAGTGGAATGGACATAAGTTTCCCATATTAAAAACACCTGCAGTTACTTTTTTTAATTTAAAAACAAAAGGTCACAATCAACTTATGATTTCATGTACCTATTTTTGTATTTAGAAAAATTGTTGGAAAATTCTAAATGTTTTATTTACGATTATTTCTTGTCCGCCCAACCCTTCCCCTCCCCCCCCCTCTCTGATTGTTTTGTGATTATTTTGACAGTTCGAAGACGAGCACATGGAAAAAAAATCCTATTTTTTTTTTTGTGAGATTCTTTCATATTGATAAAAGTCATAAAAAAAAATCCAACACAAAACAGCCACACATACATACACAAAATAGAACAGAAGAAAATTCTTGTTTGTCGTTTTTTTTTTAACTCGAAGAAGAATAAAGAGAAGAACTGTATAAGAACAATGGAATGAAGGGTTGCTTTTATCTTCATTGCTGGATTCTTATCATTTTACAGTATTTCTTTAAGGTCGTAATTTAGGCAAAGATTAGAATCATCTTCTTTTTTTTTCATCTTGTTCTTCTCTGAGTATGGTGGAATTTGCTGACGTTTTTGTGGTCGGATAATTTCCCTTTTTCTTCATTTTTTTTCTCTTTTTATTTTAAAGGAAAAGTGAAGAAAATTCTTTTATAAAAATTAACTTGGTACCAATGTTTCATGATAGAAGAAAGAAAAGAAGAAAGTACTATATACTTTTGGAATGGTGGGTTGAAGGGGGTTGAAGTGTAAAAATAAAGGTCCCTCTGGTATTTTGCATATCATGATAAAAATAAAAAGAATAAAATTCAAACTCAAATGACCGAATTGCTTTTCTACTTAATATAAAGACAAATCGTATAAACGTGTTAGCGATCTTCTTCTTATTTTCATTGGTAAATCTTTGTATAAATGCTTTCGATACTGTCAAGGGGAGATCTTTCAACTTCTATGAAAATTGAGTATTATTTTTTTACAATTCAACCCCGCTTATGTAATCCCGATTGGCATTTTTATTTTCTTTTCTTGTTTTTTTTTTCCTTCTTAAAAACATTTTTCTTTATTTTAAAAGAATAAACTCAAGGGAGAATGAATTCTTGATTTTTGAATTTTTGTTTTTGTTTTTGTCTTGATATTTGTATGAATTCACAAATAAAAAAAAAATCAACACTAATGTCAACAATTATTCTCCCCCTCTTGTATTGCATACATAAAGATTTCTGAGTCCTTAAAGAAGTTTTTCCCGCATATCATTTACAATTTATGCAAGTGATTAGGGGTTCAAAGACATAAGTTATAAAAATATAAATTTAATATTTTCACATAAGTTAGGATTTTTAATGTTTTTTCATGTTCAAAAATATTTTCAGTAAAATAGAAGAAATCTTTGTGATTATATAGAAAGTTGTGGAATTGCTGAAAAAATACTAAATTCTCCTAAAAGTAAAGGTAAATACGTGGAGTTTTCTTTGCATAAATAAACTAACCAACAATTGGGAAAAATTACTGGAAAAATGGAACAAAAACACAAATGTCGGTTATTGCAAGAATTTGAAGAAACATAAAAAAATGTCTAAAATTCACAGCAACAAACTTTATAAAAAATATGAAATAATCTTATACATCTATTTGTTCGTTGTTGCTAAACCAAATAAATCGATCACATTATTTAAGCAATTTCATAGAAGTGAAAAACAAAAATTTACTTATTCAATGACAAATGTCTTATGTCTATAACATCTTCATCCTAGGTCCTTATTATGATCCTATATATACATTATATAGTTATAAACATACCTACCAAAAGAAAACGAAACAATTTTAATGATTGCTATGTAAATGAAGACAAATTAATGACGTTATTCTCATCTATCCCTTATAATTTATAAGGGATAGAGGGTGTGAGGTGTGTACATGATATGATATTATATCAAATTGAACATTGGTGAAGAACTCAAACTCACTTTAAAGTTTTGTTATAATTATTTGCGAAAGCTTTCTATAGATGAATAAATTAGATGAATTCTAGTTGACTAATATTGATTTTTTTGTGATAACATTAAATGACATTTTACGTTGAATATATTAAGATTCAGTTCAGGGACACTCTTCTTCTGTATCTTTTTCTTATATAATTCAAGAGTAAAACTAAAAAATATTACGTGGAAAACAAATTCAAATTTGTGAAAATAAGCATGCAAATAGATTTCTTTTAGAATTCTTTGTAACACAAATATTATTGGAATTTGTATTTCCTTGATTTTTCTTTATAATAAACTTTCTGAACTTTCCAGAATACACCAACATAAAATAGTTACGTTTACTGATTAATATTTTAAAAAGTAAATCAAGCAATTCATCATAAATAATAATCATACAATTACAGAGAATTTTGTAACTTTAAACTTTGCACTTTATTTGGATTTTTCTTGTTTTCTCATTTTAATTTCTCATTAAATTTAAAATAAATTTATAAAACCACAAAATAAAAAATTGATAAACCAAAAATAATTGCATATTTTAATGAAATTGATTCATCTTTATATACAATGCCGATGTATCATTCCACTATGGACGTTAATCAAATATAGGCTAATAAATAAAAATAGGAGACAAAAGCAAAAAAAAAAGGAAGAAAAACAATTTGACCTACTTTTGAAAATTATTATTATTTTCTATAAAAATCCTGGAATCATTTGTTATAAAATGCCTCATTCCCGAAAAGGAAAAAAAAAGAAAACAAACAAACAAGAACGTAGGAACCTATATAAGGACGGAAAAAATAAACAGGGCAATATTTCATATTTGGTTTTTCTTCTGTTTTTTTTTTTTTTATTTTATTCCATTTTTTTTTTTATTATTATTTTTGGATGAAAGATAAAAAAAACTCTCTTAATGGTCATACATCAAACAAACGTCCCTTGCCATCAAACAATATTTCCTTTAAGTCATATATAGATTTTTATGTTATATGGGTATAAAAAATATATATATCTGTGCTGGTATGGTTTCAAATGTAAAACGGACGTCTGTCCCTAAAGACTTTTCTTTTTACCAATACATTTTTTTTTTACTCTCTCTCCCATTTAATTTTTTTGTTTTTTTTTTTTTTGGTTTGTTCAGAGAGATATTGTTTTTTTTTTGTTTTTCTTCTTCTTCTTCTTTATCTTTATCTCAATTTAGATAAAATATATGTATTTAATTCAGTGAAATTTTCTACAATGAGAAGGAGGGATTGTGGGTGTAAGTTGAAACGCATTTATATAGACTTTATATAGAGTAAAGAAAATGGTCATATCAATAGTCGAGTATCAAAATATATATTTTTATATGTGAGTTAAATCAAATCAAGGGAAATTATGATGATAAAATTGTTATTGAATAAAAAAAAAAAAAAATTGTGGTTTTTTTATTAAAGTTTTTTTACAAGAAAAAATTATCCATTAGATTTTCTTTAAGTGAACACAATTGATACTCACTTCATTCTCCAATTTCTGTAAATTAAATTATTTTTATAATTTAGTAACCGTTGGTAAGTCAAAAATAGAATCGGGCAAAATTTTAATTTTGATTTAATGAAAATTTTATATTCTCAATTAATTATGATTTGTGATAAGAAAATAAGATTCAGAATTTAACTAAAGTCACCCGCAAATACAAGTCCGCAAATACAGCATTAATTTGGAATTTAGCACAAATTTTTCATTTAATAAGAAAAAAAATTATTCTAATTATTAAATAAAATTAAATAAAAAAATAACAGACATTTTATAATCTGTTTCTTTCTGTTAAAATGATTAAGATTTTTATAAGTATTTCTATTAAAAATTTACAATCAAATCACATTCAGATAACCTTTCTTGACATGTTTCTGCGATATAATTTATTTTGAAAAGTCTGTCTGTTTGTCTATTAATTTTTTTCTTTTTTTTTTTATTCTTTTACATTTTTGTTTTTCTTATTTTTCTTTTTAAAAAAATAATAAAATAAACGATTATTTTATCAATAATAATAATAATAATATTTAATTTTATTCTTGGAATCTTATAAAAACGAAGTTAGTTTTATTAAGTTTAAGAAAAATTGGAAAAATTAACTTACACCATTTTTTTTTTTCTGTTCTATACACAATAAATAAATTAACTAATTAATAATAATCAGGTAATCAGTAAAATCGTTAATTACCTAACCATATTAATACGACAACAGAATCAGAAAGAAATGTTAACATTTTCCTCAATTTCCCAATTTGTGTCTTTGCTTTTCACTATTTGGTTTTGAGACAAAAGAGAATTATTTCTAGAAACAAAGAATAAAATTATTATAATCGATGTAAAAATATTGTTAATTTATTGATTAAAAACAATTGTAAATATACAATAATTTTAACGTCAGTATAAATATTTTAATTAAATCCGTATTGATAACGAGTATACTTATTTTTTTTCTTTCTTTTATTTCATTTTATCAGTTTCTAAATTGATAAAGAAAAAAATTGAGAAAGACACAAAAACATATTTTTTATTTGTATTTTATTTTTATAAAATAATTAAATTTTATAATCAATTTAAAAACAAATTTTCTTGTGTCTGATAATGATACTATATTTTTATTATGATGTGCCTTTTGTCTGTTTGGATAGAAAAAATTAATGATTTTATATTTTAAAATTGTAATTTTGAATTTATGTCCGCTGACAAAATTGTTTACTAATTATAATTGTTCAATAATAAGAAGGATACTATTTTTGGTCTGATTAAAATGTAATTGAAGAACTTTCAATAATATAATAAGTACTTCCAACGTTTGATTTTAAATATTATTGTTATAGGAATTTATTTATTTATTTCAAATAATAAATGGAATAATTTATGGATGAAATATTTATAAAAAAACAGAATTGGATAAAATTAGAAAAAAATCGTTTTTTTCCAAGGATTATGTCATACTATTTAGATACAAATGCATAAACTTCTAAATATTTCCAATTTCTATTTCTTCTCAGAAATACCTTTATTATTGCAAATTTTTAATTGATAATTATTTGAACAAAATTATATTTGAAATTAAATTCTATATTTTTAATCTATTTATTTTATTAATATTTAAAAAACAATTACTTTAGGTTAATTCGAATTCTTTCACCCTGCAAATGAGGGTCGCATCTTCGGTTATAGGACAGAGGTCTTTTATTATAAGGTTCTTTAAAATAAAAAACAAAAACAAAAAAAAACAAGAATATTAAACGATCTCAACTTTATTTTATTTTAATTTTCATTAAAGATTATTATTTGACATCAATTGATAACATTTAGATTATATAATTGAATGTTTTATTCTAAAAAAATGTATGTAGTTTGTTACAATTATTTCTTAATTATTTATTGTTATTAAATCAAAGATCAAGCTTTGGTTTTTTTATTGTTGTTTGTGTTTCATTAAATTCTTCATATTTTTTTTCAAAAAACTCAAAAAGAACATCCATACAAGAACTTGATGTCCACTCATGTTTAATGTGTCCAGCAGAATAACGGGGGATATCATCTAAATTTTTCGAGGATTTAATCAGTGTATTTATTGGTTCATTTGATGTTACCCAATTACGACCAATAGTTTGTAAAGTTTTTTTGGTATCTGCTGTTAAAGCAGATGATGAATGTACAGAATCTGTGAGACCAATAGCAAAAACTTTATTATTAAAAAAATCCGGAAATTTGTTAGCTAATTCAAGAGTAACAACACCGCCGTAACTATGTGCAACTATAGCTACACTATCTGGATTTGAACCAATCACATATTTTTCCCAAACATCAAAAATATTATTTTTTATTCGTTTTTCACTTCCATCTTTTGTTGAGTCTACAAAGTAAATGTTTTATTTTAAAATTTTTGAAAACCATCAATATAATATTTGTTTACTTTAAAGCAAACATTTTACTTACAATAATGGTGATTGGTATTCGTTATTAAAACTTCATAACCCAATTTTTTAGCTTGTTCTATATATGGTATTTGTGTTCCTGTACTCAAAGAATGATTGATAATTAAGCTGGAAAGAACAAAAAAAATTATTTTTAAATGAAGATAAGTATTTATAATATTATTGTAATTCATTACCTTCTTGACCATTGTCCGGCTCGAACAACACCACTTCCATGAATCAATATAATAAGTTTTCTGGGATTCTTTAAGTCCTTCTGACTACAAAATATAAAAGAAGCTTCTTCTTTTGGTACATTATCCGGTGTATAAAGTCGTTCTAATCCCTTTGTTTCCAAGAGCTTATAAACTTCATCAGTTACTACTTCTCCTAAGGCTTCATAATGCTTTTGATTATATGAATGATCTTTGCTCACATTGAAATCGAAAGGTTCTGAAGTTGGCTTCCCGGTTTCAGGATCTAGTTTACGCATTTGCCCATCTAAATATATGAAGATTTAAAGATTTAGAACTCACAATGACGACTATAAAAATTGTATCAAATTTTATAAACAACCTTCATTGAAACCATAACCAAACTCTTCTAATGTTTTGAATTTATCAAATTTTGAAGTCATAGTTCCTTTGGATAATATCTTGAACGAAATATTATTGTTACTAAATGATTATTATTAATTGAAATTATTTTTATAGACTTACTAATAAATTTAGAAATAATAGAATACGAATACATACATTTAATGTTGACGTTATTTTTATTTTTGAAAATAGATTTGACAGCCACATATTTAGGTTTTATGCTTTATGCTCTCAACCAAAACAACAACATAAAAACATAAAAACAAGCGCAAAACACACAAACCCTATGACAAAATATATCGGAACGTGTCTTATGAAAATAAAATTATATACTAAAGTAAAAGTAACCATGTTACAACTTAAAATTTATGATGAATATTGATATATTCCATCTAAATACTAAATACAAGAATATGTGTAGAAAGAGACGACAAAAACACGTTATTAAAACCATTTTTTGATTTCATCTTATATTTTTGTGCTGTCCAGCTTATAGGGATAATAAATGTTTATGTCAAATTTATTTTTCAATTAACCGCCACATTAAAATAAATGGTTAAAACATGAAGTAAATGTAATTGGCGCGTATTAAAATTCTTTTAAAACATTTATCAAAAACAATTGAAATACATAATAACATAATTGCATATTTTATGTATGAAAAAAATCCTTATTGTTTGTTGTTGTTTTTATCACGTGGTTGACAATGAATCATAACTTTTATAGCATCGCCTAATCCGTAACGAGATGTTTTAAATGCTTCTACAGTCTCAGTTATATCAAAATGATGTGTTATTAATTTATTAACATCCACTCGTCCACTAGCAACTAAAGCCAAAGCCGTTGCATAACTTTAAAAAAATATATATATTTAATATTTGATAAATTTATCCAGATCGCTATAAAAAAATTGAGTATTTTGATTAAAATAGCTTACTTATTAGCATATCTGAAGACTCCTTTAATATCAATCTCTCTCGCCATTGTCGCAACAATTGGTAACTTAATCTCTGGTGGACCCATGCCGACTAATACACACGCTCCCCCATTTCTAGTGCCCTTTAGAATAATAAAAATATAAAATTTATTTATGTCATTGATATTATATCATTTCACATACCAACAGAGCCAATCTTGTTGATGCTTCTGCTCCAGAACAATCAATTGTTATATTTGGTTCTGAACCCAATATACTATGAACTTTTTTTACAGTATCAATTTCTGAAACTCCCTTTTCAATTAAAAGAGTATGTGTGGCCCCAATTTTTAGTGCAACATCTAGGCGTGATTGTAATAGATCTGCCACAAGAATTTTTGATGCACCCATTGATTTAGCAACAAGTACACAAACTAAACCAATCGGACCACTGCCGAGAATCATTACTTCACTTCCAAGAGTGACATTACCTCGTTCACACGCATGGACCCCAACAGATAATGGTTCTAATAAGGCACCTTGTTCCATTGTCACATGTGGTGGAAGTTTAAAGCAAAAATCCGCAGCGTGCGCATAATATTTTGTGAGATTTCCATGGAATGGAGGAGTCGCACAAAATTTCATTTCTGGACATAAATTGTAACGTCCTTCTTTACAAAAATTACATCTTCTACACGAAATACCTGGTTCAATTGCAACACGATCTCCAATAACCAAATTTTTAACATCAGAACCAACCTACAAGATAAATTAATTCCCCATAAATATTTTCGAATTTAAGTTATAAAGTGTTCATCTCAGTAAACTAGGATGTTATAATTATATGTAATTATAAAGTAGTATAATTCTGGTAATATGTTTGCATTAGCCAATTATTACTCATTAGTGGAGAAGAAATTTATTGTGAATACTCGAAGGAAGTCTGTTTTTATCAGATTTTTCTAAATTTTCACATTTGAAATAAATTTTTTTATAAAATTTTAACTCACTTTTGAGACGATTCCAGACGCTTCATGCCCAATTATCATTGGTTTCTCAACAATAAAATCGCCAATTCTTCCATTTATTAAATAATGGACATCTGAACCACAAATTCCTTTAATAAATTATAATAAGTAAAAATTAATAATAATTATATTGTATTAAAAAATTTTAAATGAAACACACCAACACAATCCATTTCAAGAAGAACTTCATCGTCCTTTATTTCAGGAATTTTAACTTGTTCCTGTTTAAAAAAAATTTCCAGATAAATATTTGTAAGGTTAAAAAATGACAAGGATAAAAATAAAAAAATATATTTACCAATCTAATATCTTCAATTCCGTACAAAATCGCAGTTAAATTGTCTTTTGCCATTTTAAATGTTGATTGCACAATGAAAAATGTAGCAGAGAACAAACGATTAAGATGACCACAAACTTGTTACCTAAATGATTTATTCTTAACTATAATAAATATTATACAGAAGAGAATCGTACGACACGATACCTAATTAAAATCTTCGTGTAAACATCATCTTCTATAATAAAAGTTTATCTGTATTTCTTTCGTTTTTTTTATTTCTTTTTTATATATTTTAAGAAAAATGTTGAAAATAACAACACTTTTATTTTATTATATTTGTTTACATTTAACTTGATTTGTTATCAAATAGAAAAGAAGTCACGTTGAATTAATTGAAGTTGTTTTTGTTTTGATTATATTTTGTTTTTTATTTTTCTTGAATTAATGAAAAAATATTTTTTGAAAATGAAAATGTTCCACTCTTATTTTCTTATTTCATTAGAAGCCTATTTGTTCTTTTTCTTCGAAGGGAAGTCAACAAACCTAGATAATGAGATATGAATTCAACTAAATCTGTACATTGGTTATTACTGTAATTATTTCCCACTTTTGAATTATCCACTGATTTTGAAAAAACAATTGCATAATAATTGTTAGTTAATTAATTAAAATTTAAATTTTTATTTACAAAAATTATCTCTCACTTTCTTGATTTACGAAATTTTGAAACAGATAAATTTTTGTATATTTATTCATTTTATTTCTTTTAATTACATTTTTTTATAAATAAATAAAAAATATTAAATTGTTTTGTCTTTCTTTTTTTAAAAATCCCACCCAGCATGTTCTTTTACAGTTTCTTTATTATCTTTTCTTGATCTCCATGTAGCACTCGCTTCTCCTTTCACCACAGATTTCTTTTGCATTTGTTTTTTTTGTTTAAAATCTAAATTTCTCTTTGTACGATCTTGAATAACAGATGGTGCTATCGATGTGGCTGTAGAACATGATCGTATACTTCTTGCATCTGACAAAATTTTTTCAACCATTTTATAACGATATGCACGTGAATTTGGATCAAGTTTTGATAATTCATCATCATCCTTGGGAAAAATATCTGCACCTGTTTCTGAAATATTATCCATTTCTTTTATTTTATTATCAGAATTGGTTTCAAACACTGTTAAATTTTCAATTGCATCCTTAAATTCATCCTCATCATTTTCAATTTCATATTCTAATGGTTCAACTTCAGCTAATGATTGAATATATTTCATAACATTATTATCTAATAATATATTATGTTTTGGTTTTTCTTCACTAAAACGAACTTCTTCGTCAACTTTTTTTCTATATTCACTTAAATCTGTTTCTGAATAGTTTTGTGTATCTTCCGTATCACTTTCATTATTTGAATCGTCATCATCTTCACTTTCAGGGATTATATCTTCCATACCGTACTCCTACAAATAACAGATCAATTTTATTTCAATATAAAATAACTGGGCACAAAACGTTGAGTTTAAAATAACGTTATTTTAGTTCATTTTACCTGCAATAATTCTAATTCCATGTCTTTTGTAAATCCATATCCGCTGCAATTAACTTCACAATCCATATTATCATCTCGTACTAAATCCTCAAACTTTGGATATTCTGTACTCTCATAGCCAAATTTTTTACGAAACATTGCAACAACACCAGTAACATCTCTATCAAAAAAACTGGAAAATTAAAATTATCAAATAAAATTAACACATTTGAAGAGTTTTTCAAAATGTTATACTATTTTGCATTTGGATGTGAAGTTGACACCATTTGTGGAAAATCAATAACAATCGGTTTAGCATCATCTCGAACCATTATATTAAATTCATTAAAATCACCATGGATAACGCCAGCATTGCCTAAACGTACAATTAAATTCATCAATTCATCATATAAAGTTTCTACATCAGTGACTTCATTTATTTGTGTCCTACAAAAATTTAATTTTTTAAATGGGTAACTATATAAATTGTAAGTTATACTTACATTGGATAGCCATTAACAAGTTCCATAATTACGCAATGACGGTTAAAGTCAATTGGTTCTGGAACAGGAAAACCTCTTTCGTATAATGCTTTCATATATGCGAATTCCCTTGTAGCTGAGATACGTGATAAATAAAGCCATGAAGCGTTTTTACGACGTCCATGATAATCGCGTTTCTCTTTAATATTACGAAAACAAGTTCGTCCTAATCTGTGTAGTTTTAAGCATAATGCTTTTCCTTCATCATTGCCAACAGTATAAATATTAGATTCTTTTCCAACACCAATTTGATTGCCAAAAGAAGACACAGATCCACGAAGTGTAAGTGATTTTAAAGCTAAATAATCGTATCCCATATTTGTTAAACGATAGCCGTCAACTGAATAAATAACCAAAAATTATTTCTGTTATATGCTTAGCATTGATTTGATCTACTCACATTTTTTTCCTCTTTCGTATGCAAGTAATTTATTTTTGCATAATTCCCGTAATAATTTATGAACTCCACCAGACTTCAAATTAGAAATTGCAGCTGCTAAAGGTCCGGGAACAAGCTCATGATTTTTCATTCCCATTTCAATTGCGGTTAACACCCGAAAATCATCTTTTGTAAGGTAACGCAATATGCTTACATTTAATTTACCCATTATATTTTTATTTATACGAAAAACAATATTATTTTGACATTTATTCTTTTGACCGCGTGGTTAATAAAAATGGCGTATTTATTATTTTCAACATTGAACTGAAAAACAACCCAGCAGGGAAATCAGCGTTTATTCAGTGCTGAATGAGTGTTTATGCATAAATACCCAAGTGTTTACGATAAACGCTGACACTAATAGTGTTCAAGTGTTTATGTTTCATATAAGGTGAAGCCGTACGTAAACGGTATATTAAAGCATTGATTCAGTGTTTACGAATAAACACTCTCGTCAGCACTGACTAGGACCTTGAACATAAGCCCTCTTTTAGTGTTCATTTACAAGTAGTAATAAAGGGGTTCATTTTTTTCTAAATTAAATGCAAATTTCTATTAAAAAAACTAATTTATTTGTAAATATAATTGTTTTTTACATTCTTATATTATAATAATTCCAGTTTTCCAGAAAGTTATTCATACTCGTTCAGATCATTGGGTGTTGTAATAGGTAGGTCTATATTGTCCATTGTTTCCTGTTGTTTGTTTTGAACAATGTCTAAAATTTTATGTTGAATATTTTTAATGAAATTAATGTTGACATCCATCTTTGCCAGTTCTTTTAAAATTATGTCTGAAATTTGTATAAATTTTTATTATTTACAATAAATATATTAAACAATAGCACTTACCATAAGCTGTATTATTGTCTGTTTCATTATTAACGTCAACATCAATGTCGGTTTCACGTACTGTAAAGTATAATTAATGAAAAAAAATTAATAAAAATTATTGTATGTACTTACAATGGACATGCTCTATATGGTTGTTCGATATCCTTTTATTTATGAAATCTAAGGAATTAGGGCTCTGGGTAAGAGAGTCATGAAATGACTGGTGATTTAATATATTAATTCCACTTTCATCTTGTGAATATGCTAAAATAAAATAAATGAATCATCTTTTTATAACCACTATGTTATTTCCATGCTTGCTATTAATTACATTCACTAAATTCAACGGTTTTCTATGTTTTCTGTAAAAGATAGACAAAGTTAAAATTTAAAAATAAGAACTTTTTCTTAAGTTAAAACTTACTAGCATCATGAGTCGCCAATTTTTATTATTTAACTTTTTATTTAAATAATCCATTTTCACTAAATATAAATATTAATAGTTCCAATTAATTACCAAAATGTTGGACCTCAAAACACGACACCATATGGTATTGACATAAATAAAATCAAAATGTCATAACCAACACCACAGAATTAGTAAATTCTCATAAACACACACATGTAGACCTGTTTATGCGTAAAGTCTTTATAAGTGCTATAAAAGGTCTTTAAAATCATATACAATCGACGGTATAAGAACACACACCACAAATAATTTTTGTTTCACTCTTTCTCATTGAATTTTTGTAGAACGTCTGTCTTTGCTTTCACCGTTTATAGAGTGTTTATTAATCTCTCGCTTACGATTTCTCTGCTGGGAATAATAATTAAAAGTCAATTTTTTGACTAAATATTCTCTCAACTATACTACTCGCCATCTACCTTATTAAACCTCAAAGCTGATATGGTTAGAAATAACATTTAAATTTTAAAAATTAAAAATCTACATCTATTTTTATTATTAATGTACTGTTTTATTGTATACAATATATATAATATATAAAGAATAATAATGCCATATTATTTATGTTTGATGCTCACAAAATACCATTTTGAAATTGACTGACTTGCGGTATTCAATTTTAAATAATTTATAATATCATTACTTTAGGCACTGACTGTTTTAGTTTTTATTTTAATATTTTTACAATATAAAATATGTTTTAATAAAGCCGCATTTGAGAATAAACATAAAAATAATTATATTTTAAATAATGTAGAAAAGGCTACGTTTATGCTTTTAAGCGCTTTTTTTCTTTGCTCAAACAAAATCTTAAAAATTCATTCTAATTTGTGTAATAATTGTGTTCTTAGTTTCTCTTGTTGTATTATAAATTATTAATTTCCTGTTGGTGCTGTAGGATTAAATGAATACGTTGGATACCGTGGTGCATAATCACCATTGTTAGCAAATTGAGTGTATTGAGTATCATTACGATCGGAAATTGGAGCTTTATATTGACTTTCCGCAAAAGTTGGAACAGCTAAAAATTGTTTAAATGTTTTTAATAAAAATAATAATAAAGACTTATCTTTAATATTTACGTATATCTGGATATAAATTATTTCCGCCTGAATCTGCCATACTCCATCCTAAAGCACCTCCGGCTTGTCCGTTGCCTGCTGGCGTTGCTGGACTAACTGGTTGAGTTGGTAACATAGATGGATCCTGCATTGGAACATCTGTATAAGGTGTAGGTGCTTGAAAACTGGCCAGTGGAATTGTACCGAGTGTTATCGGTATTATTCCGTCTAGATTAGAATGCAATCCATCAACATCTCCTTGGACCTTTAAAATAAATTTAATATAAATAGCACAATTAAAATTATGATTATATTTAGCTTAATTACTTGCAATTCGTAATCTAAGTCAATTAAAGAACAATTTTGTAAATTGGATGGTGGAAGTGGAGGGATTTCAATTTGTTTTTGCCATAATTGAGAGCCATGAGCATCGACTCCTCCAATATTTATTTCAGCAATGGTTATTTTATCTTTTTTAGTCACACGTCTTGGTGTTTGAACATGAAAAGCAACAACTTTCTTCAAAGTTAACTTCATTGCGTTAATTCTAACATTAGATGCGTTATCGCATTCAACAACAATCGGAATAATTTGACCTGATACATAACCAGTTACAGGAACAGAAGCAATTATAGACAAAGGTCCTGATGCACAACATAAACAACAAAATGATTTTTCTAATTCCAACTTAAATGGATCTTGAACACGTGGATTTAAATTTAAATCAACTGGTGAAATAATTGTAAATGCCATTTTTGTATCTTGATCAAATTTCCATGGACGATCAAGTGTTACTTTAATCGTGTATCTTACATGCCCCCATTCTCCCTCAAATGAAGAGGGAAGTGTGGGTGGTAAAGCACAAGTAAATGGGTACGAACTAGTACCTGGCTGAATTACAGTTTCAGCATCTACAAAAATATTGTTTTATATATTTAATCGTTAACCTTAATATAATTATAATCTACTATTTTTCCCCCCAAGTAAATAATACTGTATCTGAAAATATTCTTCATGTCCCGTAAGAACCTCCGTTTCATCACGACTTTTACCATCAGCAGCATCTACAACGCTTTTTGTCTCATCCCACTTTGTATTTGACTCTCCAAGGAAACGAATCACAATTCCTAAGAAAAAAGCATAAAAAAATTAATTTTCAGTTTATTTACATATTTTTTATATTGCAACAAAAACTAATAACAAAATATAGTGCAAAATCATTACAGAAGTTAATAACTGATAAAAGAAGTTAGAAGAAAGGTTATTTTAGTTATCAGTCATACTTTTATCTATTTGGAACAAAAATAACCTGACTCAATTTATTATTAATTGATAACATTAAAACTAAATTATGATGTAATTCCAATTATATTCGCTTATAAATTCCAAAAATCGTATTTGTCACTACATATTTAATCTATGTTTTTGCGCAAAACTGTTTTTTATTTCTATATTATGCCATTCTACGTGAATCTGATTGGATTCTTTTTTTTATTAAGTTGAAAATTAATATGTAAAAGAATTTTTTTTTAATTTGAATCGCTTATTGACTCCATCATGACATCATCTTACTAAAATACCAGCACATACAGAAGTAGCTATTATTAAATAAAAATTAATGTTTAAGTTCAAACTCGACCCTCAATTCAACTAACAAATACACATACATAAATAAAACAAAAATACAAAATGCTGTGCAATTACTACAGTTTCCATTGAAAAAAATAATTATATCTACATACCTCGAACAGTTTTTGGAGCATCAAACACGAAATCAACTCTTCCATTGATTGTTTGGCCAGCGTAATACGTATTCCAAGGATTATCCAAAACAATATTACATTCTTTTAATCCCATTTTTTTTATTTATTTTATAGGTTAAAAAGTAGTTTTAATTTTAAGAAGAAATATTCACACACTTACAAAAAAAATTAATTAAACTGTTTTAAATAATTATATATTTTCGATTAAAAATATTGAAATTTTAATAAGAATGATTAATATTAATAAAATTATTGCACGCCCAATACAAAATGAGACAAGAGAGATTCAATTCAAATGACAGAATGAGAATGAGCAAATGAGGTGTGAGTAGTGCGAGGAGGAAAACAATTCACTATTTTTTTGGTATTTTTCAACTTTCGTGTAAAAAAATTTTATTGTTCCCCACCTTCTCTTTCCCAATATGTTCGTGTAGCATTCGTATTTATATTTTATACAAACGATTTCCGTTTTTTTTGTTTTTTTTTTTTGCATATTTGATTACGTTGTTTGTCCGCCAAATTTGAATGAAAATTGCAATCGTATGACATTTTGAAATTCAAAATTCCTAATATTCCATAAATTTCACATAAATATTTAATTTAAATTTCAAATGAAATAATCAAAAAAATTGTTTTTTTTATTTTTTATTTTTTATTTTTAAGCAAAAATTTGACAAAAATATCATACAAATTCTTTTATATAAATAAGTGAGAAATTTGAGAAATATTAAATTATTCTTATAATAATTTATATTTTACATATAATTTTAACAATATAAAATTTGTAAATTTTTAAATATATAAAAAAGGCAGTTTAATTATATTTTATAATTTTGGCAAAGAATAAATAAGTAGAATAATTTGTAAAATGTCCTTATAAGTAGTCAAGTTCATGTTCATTCAAAACAATAATGAAAATGAAAGTAGATAAATAATAAAGTCTACACAAAATTTAAGTAATATTTTAAGTTTTTGTAAATTAACACTTTCAGAAATTCAAACATAACAGCAAAAAAGTCTAATGAAAAAATTTCAAAAAAACTTTGAAAAACTAAGCAAAAACTCAAATAATTAACGAGTATACTTATAGAGAGATAGTAGTAGTAGGTATATGTATACAAAATGCATATAAGATACCATATCCAGTTCATATAAAAAAAGGTATTTAATTGGGAGGATTAAGCTGAAAGAAACATTTTATAATCAATAATGTAATAATATTATAAAAAATTTATCTCTAAAAATAGTAAACTATAAAAATTATAAAAAATGCAATTTGTTCCAATTTTTACAATACGTATCCAATGTAATTATTTATAATTTAGGCTTCTTGATTCTCTAAATAACAAAAAATAATACTTTATACATATTTATTTTTTGATTGTCTCATTAGATTTTCAAAATTATGCTATATTGTAATTTATAACAAAATATAAACATTACATAAAAGTATTTGAACTTACTTTCTATATAGTATGTTGAGGTGGAACAATGTCCGTATTCATTTATTGTCCACCAATTGGATTTTCCATATTCAATGGAAGTGTACCAATAACAATTGGAATTTTAAATATTAAATTTTTGCAGAGTGAAAATAGAAGTTCAATCTGTACTTCATATGAAATTTTAATAATACAAGAAGAACCCGTATAAGTTGGTGGAATATACGGAATTAACAGCGATTTATTAAAAACTTGAATTTTATCAAGTAATTCTTCAGAAATGCAAGTATCACTAACTATATTAACAACCTCTACATCTGATTCTGTTTGATAAGGTTTTTTGCTAATATAAGAAATGCACTGAAATTTAAAATAGAAAAAAGTAAAAAAAAAATATGGCAATAGAAATATTTAAAAGAGGAAACCTGTTTCAATGAAAGATTTATTCCATTATTACTGCATTTTCCCAAATGAACTGTAATATTAATATTTTCGCCTGGAACATAACCTGATTTTTCTAGAAACGCTGATATTCCAACTTGTTCTGTCTCAAACAATCCGAAAGCTATTGACTTCTTATCAAAATCTGTTTGAATAGGAAGCTTTAATAAAAATATGATTCATAAATATTTTTATTAATTAATTTAAAAAATAATTTATTTTACTTGTAAATCTGGTTCATCATTTAAATCATAAGGCTTTAGAACCAGAAAATTTAATTTACATTTTTTATTCATCAATCCACATTTATAATGAACTTTAGCTGTAACGTAGTATTGTGTTTTTCCGTGACTGCCTGTAAAAGATGTTGGCATCATTCCTGGTAAAATACAATTAAAATTATATGTATGATCTCCAATTGAAAGGGGAAAAACATTTCCATCTTCGGATCCAATTAAAAATCTCTTTGTTTTCAAATACTCTGTTCTACCTTCAAAATGTGTATAGCTTACCTTAAATAAATAAAGAATCTCTTTTAATCCGTTTTATTTAATACATTAATTTTTAAATAGGTTACTGAAGCTCTCTGAAGATAAGGATTTGATTCACTTTTACTGAAATTGCATTCTATATATCCAAACATTTTTAGACAAACACCTAAAGAAAAAGTGTAGGTACAATAATAAATAATTATGATTATGAAAAATAAATTTACAATTTAAGCAAAAAATTATACGTTATTTTAATTGAGTAATTCATTTCTCACAAAAATTGAGATCTATTAGAACTTTTTAATTCAATGAATTAAAAGAATTATTTTTTCAATACATAATCTAAATATTTCACAGCAAATATCAATAAAGAAACAGAATACAATAAATTGTAGCAAAGCCTTATTTTATTATATATAATTAATGTTGTAAAAAAAAATTATGATTTTACCACGAATATTTTCCTCTTTTGTATTTGTTATTATAACATTACCAATTATCACCAGAATAAAAAAAACCGTTGTGTTGATTATCAAATTTGATTTCACATTTTATGGAACTCAACATTTTTCTTTAGGTGCGTAAACTAACTGCAACAAATAAAAGTTTGTAATAAATTATTTATTGTTATTATTATTGTTAGTAATGAAAAATTTGTAAAAGCTAAAATGCACTCTAATGTCTATTTTAATTTCTAAAATTTCCAAAGGCGATGACTAACTTAGAAGAATATGATTGCGTCGTAAATATTTATTTTCAATTGCAATTTAATAAACATTTTAGATTAAAAGGAAATGTGAGAATTATTAAAATATTATTGCAAAAACCAAAAATGAAGTAGTATTATTTACATACATTTTGTTGTAAATATAAACTTTTAGTAAAGAAGAATGATTATAACAAAATAAATAAGATTTCTTGAAATCAGCTGTCGTTAATGAAACATTGTTGCCAATTAAATTTATCATATTGCATTTGCGTGAAAATTGAAACATTTATTTTAGAAGTGAAAGATGAAAGTAATTAATTAATGTGTATATAAACTTATAAACATCAATTTATCAACTACAGTATACTTTTTAAATAAATAATAATAGTAATAATAATTAATTCAAAACAAATCTGGCAGCACATATATTCTTCTTTTTTTTCGGCAGTGCAAAACACAACTATATAGTTTCACACTCAATGAATTTTGTTCTTAATCAACATATCAACTATACTTACATCGATTAGTTTTTATACTCGATTTTGAAAAAAAATTTGTGCTGTCAAAAAAAAGTCTGAATCTACACTTATGTATATCCATGGCTCCCATTAATTAATTAATTAATTAATGATTATTATTGAAGTCAAATAGAAGACATTATATTATTGTCTGAAATAAAACTAACATTCCGATGAGGAGAATTTCACAATTGAAATTGATGAAAAAAATAGTTTGCCGTATGCAATTTACAGCAAAATGATATTCATCAACCAAAACATTTAAAACATAAATGTGAAATCAAAAAGAAAAACAATTTATAAACTATTTTTTGTAAAAATTAAAATTAAAATAAACAAATATTAACTTCTTTTTAAATTATTTTATTTCTCAGTTTATTTTCATATATAAATTATGAAGAATTTGACATTAAAATAAAAATAATTATGTTGCTTTTGCTGCGGCAGCTGCTGCTTGAGCTTGTTCTTCCCGAATACGATCCTTTTTGAGTGGTCCCATAAATGCCATTTTGTCGGCTGGTGTTTGGAAACGACCATGTCCCATTTTTGAAGAGGTATCAATGAATTTCAAGTTAATTTTCTCAAGAGAAGCACGTTTAGTATGAACTAAAAGTGATTTACGTAATGTTAACACACGTTTCTTGGAGCCAATACAACCTCCTTTAATCATGACGAAATCATTGTTGACTTCACCATAGTGAACAAAACCACCCATTGGAGTAATGGATTTGTCAGTTAAATCATACTCGGTAGAAGCGTTATTTTTGATAATCTGGAATAAAAAAATTTAGATTATTGTTTATCTTCCATATTTTGTTCATATTGTATTATAAAAGAAAATTATTATCAGTCCTATCATTAATTCTCATGTATTGATTCAAATTACGAAAATATGTCGGCTCGTATGTTATATTCATCAATAGTACTAAAAATATTAATTCCATATAATTTAATAAAATATTCACCTTTCCATCCTTTGTATGAATTCCGGCACCAATTCTGTAGATTTTCTTGTTAATTTCGGTACGATGATGGTAACCTTTCTGGCCAGCACGTGCAACGGTGAATGATACACGACTTGGATGCCATGCTCCAATGCAAGCAACCTTACGAAGACCTTTGTGTGTCTTACGGGGCAATTTCTTTGTGTGCCAACGGCTAGTAACTCCTTTGAAACCTTTACCCTTAGTTACTCCAAGAACATCAACCATCTCATCTTGACAGAATACTTGATTAACTGGAACTGGTTTTTCCAAATGTTCCTTAACCCAGTTAACTTTATCTTCAATAGAACCACCATTTAATTGAATTTCAATAATGTGAGCTTTCTTTTGGCGTTGTTTAATCAAACGAATCTAAAGAATAAAAAAAAATTTAATCACAAGAATTTTATATAAAAACAAAAGAAATCCAATTTTGTAATAAAGGAATGTACATGATATTGTTGATCTCCGTAGTCAAAGTCCATTGGACTCTACAGAACTTATGGAATATATCATATATCGCCTCCCGAAGGGCAATTTTTTCTACGACACTGTGGAACAGAACTGCATTGAAAAACAGCACCTTCCCACAATTTTATCAAACAGTAGATTGCTCCACCGTTTAACAGACGATGTCGTGTTTATGTTAAAAATTATATAAAAAAACTAATTATTTACCTGAGAATGAGCAATAATGCGAATAGATTGGCAATAACGAATCATTTTCTTGAAATTGTTTTCAATAGATTTCTTTCCTAAATCATCTGTCCATTTCTTGTTGGCCTTGGTGAAAGCCTTCTTCTTGCTTCTATACCTGATAAATTTATTTTCATGAAGGGCCAATTCTTTACGATTTGGCTTGACTTTTAGAAGTAAAGGAAAAGGAAATGAACCTCTTCAGTGATTGGAGATTCATTTCCATGCTATGCTAACCACTTTTCAGACTGGTAACCCAGTCATTAAAGGTCTCACATAACTAGATAAAGCTCTCTTCTTAAGATTGGAGAACTGTTTTTTTTTTCATTAAAACTTTGTTGGTATTTTTTAAATCAAAAAATGATTCCAGCATCATAATTGCATTAAAATCCATAAAATAATATCAATAAAATATTTACCAGTTCTTGTAGAAACGACGACGACATTCCTCAGACAAATGTTGTGCCCAAACATTAACTAATGCGCGGTTTCCGTATGGTGTTTCAATGTAGCCAACGGCACCAACAACCATAATTGGTGGTGTTTCCAAAACAGTTACACCTTCAACAACTTCCCTTTTGTTTATTTCTAAAAAAAAGAATTATTATGTTAAATTGAGAATTTCTTTTAATACCAACAAAAACTTGATAAATAATTTTGATTTATCAGTCCGCCCTAGTCTTATATAATCATGGTTTATCATATTTCTAACCATAAACATTTTCAGAGCAATTTCATCATAGTAAATAAAAAATAAACAATTTTAATGAACAAAAAATAATGCTTACTTGATCCTGGACGATCAGCTTCTCTTAAAATATGTGTCATACCAGCTTTGTAAGCAACATAACAAGTTAAATGAACTGGTTTAGATGGATCATCCTTGGGATAAGCCTTTATTTTACCACGAATTCTAGATGCCCTTTTCTTAGGGTAGAAAGACATAGACCCATGTCGAGGGGCTGAGAATTTACGATGAGACTATTGAATAAATTTTGAGGTTAGATTTAACACGTGCAAATTATGTGTTTCAATTTAAATATTTTTCAAAAAAACTTTTATTTAAACTTATTATTAATAATACTTTTGATTTCTGTAGATTCAAGATTGTAAGCAAATAACAATGAGGAAAAAAATTAACATGGCCGTAGTAAGCCACGTGCACGAACTTGATTAAATCAATATTCTTTCAATATTAAAATTATTTTAAACTAAAAATTTATTCACTTTAAAACATATATACTACTTTAACGCAAAAACAGTTGATTTTTTTAATGATTACAATAATAATGCTTACCATTTTTAATTAATTATAAATCTGTTCAACACTCTGCGTCTGTACTTCACGACGTACAAAGTGAAAAAGAATGGAATATGGAAATGATTGGAAGGAATATGAGAATATTGATAAAGTTAGGATGGGAGGTGTAAAAATTATGAACTATATTTATAGTATTACCACATGATTTTTATTATTGAGTTAACAAAAATGTCACTCACTAGATGGCATTAAGATCCTTTAAAAATTCCATTTCGAATAATTTAAAATTAAAATAAATAGTGGCTAGTTTAATTGTAAAGTTGGTTAATATACCTTTAAATTTAATTTATTGTTTATTTTATTACAGAAAAGTCAATAAAAATACATTGGTAACATAAAAATATCAAAACTAAATAATAATACAATATACATATATTCAAAATGAATATTATATTAGAAATATTTTTTCTTTACATTATTTAAAATTATAAAATATGTATATATTTATTAACGTCAAAATACACAAAAACGTATATTTTAAATAAATGCAGTAAGTAAATTCTTCTTAAAAATTTTCGATTATTTTCAATAAATAAGGCATTGAATTATAAGTACTATTTTTATATATTGTACATTCAGAGTATTTTGATTATTTGTAGCATTTGCAATGCAGAATTAAATGCGATTAAATTCTTTATTATTTTTAGAAACTTTCACTTGTGTTAGAAGCACAATAAAAAATTGATTTATAAAATTGCAACATAAATTGTAATATAAATGTAAAATTTTTATTCAAAGGTTTATTCCTTTAGATTGTAAAATTTTAAAAAATTGCAGTTACCATTGATTATCAGAAGCAGCAACATAGGTCGTATAATAGAGATTTATTAAGAATAGTAATTGTATTTTCATTAATTTGAAAATGAAGATTTTGTGCCCATAAATTTAATTAAGGTATTTAATAATTATTAAAACGAAACATAACACTATTTTCTAATTTTAAGTTATAAATCAAGAAAAAAGTGAAGCAAGCATGAAATAAAAATAGTTATTAATAAAAAAAACTCAAATTGAGAATCTACAGTATTGTTTTTTGAAATTCTGATAATCTTAATATTTCAACATATTGTCTGGTACCTTTTTTTAATATATGTTTTAATAATTAAATCCCAGTTTTAATGAAATCCCAGTAAAAATATTTGTCACTATTATGTTTACAATGGAAGTATATATAGACGGTTCGAAGATATTAAATAGTTTGCTTTTTTATAGAATTTACAAAACTTTAACATTATTTTTCAATTGTTTGCTATTGTTGGCGTGAATGAATGTCACTTATTTGTGTGGACCACCTGGAAAATTTAATGGAACTGTTGTATTATTAAAATTGTATACAGGATATCTTGGTGCAAAATCGGCTGCAACACCATTTTGATCCTCATCAGCATCTTTTATTTGCTGCGTTCCAGCACAGCACTGCTCATAAGAAGGTGGCGCTAATTACAAAACATAATTAAATTTAAGTACATACAATTAAAAGGTAATGCAAATAATTCCTACGCAAATCAGTTGGAGTTTCTGGAGCTGGTGGAGCATTTGGTAAGAATGGTGTACTTGGGCCCGGATATGAACTTGGAGCAGATGGACTATTAAATCCAATATTTACTGAATGAAATCCATTATTGCCAGGATATGGTTGCTGGGTAACTGGCTGTGGTTGTTGTGGTGGATATGCAACATTACCAGATAAGGGCATATTCATGTTCAATGGAATTGTACCAATAGTAATTGGAAGTTTAACTAATGGATTTGTGTGTGCGCCCGAAACTTTAATTTCGACCTGTACTTCATACATAAGATGAATTACACGGCAAGACGAAATGTTTGTCGGTGGAACTGCTGGAACTAATAATTTCCTCTCTATTTTTCCATTTGATCCAGCTGAGAAAATAAATAATATATTTTTAATTAACTTTATTTCAATTCAAATGTGAGTTATGTATCACATGTTCATTAATTAAATTATATACCTGGTATTCCAGGAGAACATTCTTCAATTACTTGTATTATTTCCGTTTTGGATTTTGGTGGTGATTGACTATGATAATAAATTATCTAGAATATATTAATCAAATTATAAAATATAAACACAAAATGTTTTCGATTTTAAAAAAAAAAACCAAACCTTTTTCAATGAAAACCCAACTTCATAAATATCGACGTCACTTCCGTTCGCCAAATTGACAATAATATGAATTTTTTGACCAGGAACGTATCCAGACTGTGGGATAGCAGCTGATATTACTAACGGTCCTGACTCACAAGGCCAACAACAAAATGTTTTAGTTAAATCCATTTGACTTGGAATCTAAATAAAATTGGAATGAAACATAATTTTTGCTTTTTCGTAATTCAATAATTTACCCTTAATGCTGGTGTATCATAATTCAAATCAGATTGTTTTAAAACTGTAAATCCCACTTTATACGTTTGATCAAATTTCCATGGACGATCTAATACAACTTTAACCGTATAACGAATATGTCCATATGTACCTTCAAATGATGTTGGTAATTGTGCTGGTAAAACACAGGCAAAATTGTATCTCGTTATTCCCATTGGAAGTTCCAGTGATTCTCCTTAAAAAAGTAAAATAATATAATGAAAAGTTAAAATATTACAACAACAAAATAAATGATCGCTTAACTTACCATTTTGTGATCCGAATAAATATGTTAATGATTCTAAATAATCATCTCGACCATCGTAACTAACCGTATGAGTACGACGATTTTTTCCCGAACCCGTACTGTGGCGTTCAGTCCAATGGCAAAGCGCTAATCCAGAAATTTTTAAATACATTCCTAAAAAAAACAAAAATAATCGATTTAAGCAATTTTTCTCGTTTGAAAAATAAAAAAATTATCATTACTTAATTATATAATTAAATTAGATTAATGTCTTATCTACAATAATAATTAAACAAACTAAAATCAGTATATATAATTTTCGCATCAGTACTGATTCTAAAGCTTTGCTTTCAACATCAAATAAAATTAATGATTTATTTAAATGAAAGAGTTTTTTAATTAAAACAAAATAACGTAATTAATAAATAATAATTAAATGCATTTATAAATTCTGGAATATTTTTTACAGAAAATAAGTTTTTTTTTCTGCCTCTAAACAACTTCAAATTTTTTATGTTTGTGTTAAAAACTTGTTCAATTATCTTTAATTAATTTAAAGATTTAATTTTAAAATAATCAAATGCATCACAGAAGTAAGCTTTTTAGAAGAC
This sequence comes from Pedicia rivosa, assembly GCA_963082725.1. NCBI lineage: Eukaryota > Metazoa > Arthropoda > Insecta > Diptera > Pediciidae > Pedicia > Pedicia rivosa. Next base: position 7,011,720 of record OY720153.1, on the reverse strand, counting down.
AATATTTTTCTACCAATAATTTCTTTCAAAAAATAAATTAATTTTTCTGAAAAATATTTGTTTTGATAAAAATGTTACGATAACGAAAATGTTATGATAGAGTCAAGTTCCGTGTTCAAATTTTTATTGTCAATTTTTATTAAATAAAAAAATTTACGAAAGTTTTTAAGTGCATTAGTATTTTAAGTACATTTTGAGTTTTACATTTAATTTTAGGATTTATAGTTAATCACCCTAAAAATATGATGATCTTTAAAGTGGATGTTAAATATTTTGATAAAGAAATTGTAAATAATGTCGTTAGTGTAGAGCAAAAAAATTGAATAATATTTTCTAATTATTAAAATAATTGACATTTGATTCGGAATTTTGTTATTATTAACGATAATTAATTGCAGTTTATTAGTTTTATTTTATCAAGATTTTATTAAAATTAAAATAAAAAAAAAACACCACATTGTATTGAGCGTACCTCTCTCTCTCTCTCTTGAGAATATTCGTGTAAATCTAAACATAAGAATACATTTTATGGCATTCTAACAATAATAAAAAATTTCTGGGAAATAAGACAATAAGAAGTAATTATTAATAAGCAAATTTTTAATTCTAAGAAATGAATTATTATTATTTTAAATGGAAAAATGATAACATTTTTGATTTGTCTTGTTTATGTTTTTGTAATTTAATTTGTTTTCTTTTCCTCATTTAATTACAAACAGAGAATTATTTTTCATATTTTCAGATAATGTTTCGGTTAATTATTTTATTACAATTATATACAATACTCAGTGGAAAAAATTTCATTGTTGGTACTGATGTTGATGATACAGAAATTGAAATTATAAATAATATAAAAATTGAAACAGAAGATGAAAAACTTACTAGAACATTTTTTACACCGCATAAGGAAAATATAAAAATAATTGAAGAAAATTTAACAGGAAATTATGTTAATGGATATTTATTTTATTATTGTAATGAAAACCAAATAATTGCAATTAGACCAGAAAGTAATATAAGTGAAGAAATAGAAAATAATTGTGAACTGTTAATATTAAATTCAACAATATTTCAGTATCAGAGTTGTTGGAAAGGACCAATTGAAATAAACGTTAACACTTCACTTCAATTAAGTAAGTTATTTCTTTCTTAAATATGACATCACTCAATAGTTTCATTTGTATTCAAATATTAACTTGAATTATATCAATCACTTTGTCTCTATTTATTTATATCAAAAAACCATTGATAATATTATTTCAATAATTGTTCTTCTTCTTCTTAAAATTTCGTGGCGTGATTAATTCAATCATATCCAATTATTTCATACGCTAAATATATAAACAAAGCTACAATTCATATTTAATTGATTCACAATTATATTCAATTTATTTTAGAATTAATAAGAAACACTTTAACCCCGCTACCACATAAAAAACAAATTAATTTTATATTAACAATTTGTTTTACTTTCTTTCAGATCAATTTCCATCAATTGTTTCAATATCAAAAAAATTATTAAATCCAAATTATCGTATACAAAAATGTATTGGAATAATAATTCATCCAAAAATAATTTTAACAGAAACAAATTGTATAGATAAAAATAATTTAAATGATTATACAATAAGAAGTGGAATAATAAATTTAAATATTATAAATGATGTAATATTTCAAGATCGTAAAATAATGAAAATTTTAAAATATCCTTATAGAGAGTCATTTTCATTATTAATACTACGTGAACCATTTTTATTATATAAAAATGTACAAACAATTTGTTTTTTACCAAATAATTTTAATTCAATAAATAGAAATAATTGTTATTTAATTGGTTGGAATCAACGACAATCTATAAATCGTCATTTATTAAATAAAAAAAGAATAAATATAAAAAATTCTATTGAATGTCAAGAGAAATTATCAAAACATTTTAATAATAATTTTAATAGATTTTTTCCAAAAGATTTTTATTTATGTATGGATAATGATGATAATGACGGTTATAGTGATGGTGATTCCGTATTAATATGTTCAACAAATGATAATCAAGAACAATATTATTTAGCTGGTATTATTAATAAAAGGGATATCCAAGGATTACGTAAGTTTGATTTTATGAACCGAGAAAAAAAAACACTGAATTTAATTAAGACGGAATTTATTTTAGATTATTTTGTGAATGCTGCTTTTATAAAGGAGACAATTCTTAAAAAAATGTTAAGTGTAATGAATTCAAATTAAGAAATGTGAAAATGTAAAGTTAGGGTAAATAAATAATGTATCAAAATGTTCATCTAGAAAATGAAAGGAATTAATATTAAATCTGATTTTAAATTTCCTACATAATTAATAAGAGTACAATTGAGCACAACTGTCCTACATGTTACAGGTATTTTAGAAATAGTTGATCTATTAACATCAATTCGAATTATTGTTTAATTAATTTACCAGTTAATCCATTTGAAATTTTCATTTAATTCAACAAGTTTTTATTTTGTTTTATTCGAAATTTTATAATTAAGTTAAATTCAAAATATAAAATGAAACATTTATGATGTTTTTAAGACAGCCAATACAGTCGTTCAAAATATGAGAGATAAGGTATTATTTCAATTTCAATAATTGATAACAAAATTATCAGAAAAGAATGGGATCACATCAATAATACTAAAAATGGAATAGTTTTGACACTGCACCTAGCAATTAAAAATTTGATTTTTTTATATTTTCAATTTGTCCAAATTTTTTTTTCTACATTTTTTTCTTTTAAATTTACCAAAAGCCACACAAAGCATTTTTAAATGTTCCTTTGTGGTAAATTTAGAGGCTAGAATTAATTACTTTAATCAAAAGAAACATTTTTCTTTTTAAAAAAAGCAGCAAAGCTACTAATTCTTCTCTTACATTTATGCTTCTTTTATCCTGACATTCTTTAATAAATGTTCCAACGATATTTTATGTATGACCACTTTTTCAGTTTATCCATTTTTATTTTATTTTGAAAATTCTAAATATTAATAAGTAAACAAATCACGTAATCTTGAATGAAAACATAAATAAAAAAATTAACTGAAATAAATTCTATGAAATATATAATCATATACAGTTAAAATTCTTGTTGGTGACCTTTATATTATTTTAAATATTTTCAGTTATGATCAAAGTTTATTTCCAAAATAAGTATAGTATGTTAACTTTATATAATAAATAAATACAATAAATGAGAAAAGTGATGAACTTACCACGAACTTTTTTGATTGCATCTGTTGAGATTTCAACATATCCACTTAAATGTTGTCCAGAAAAATAAACACCGTAAGGATTTTCGTCAAATTTTATTTCACAAGTAAATCCCATCTTTTATAGATAATATTCTTCTGTTTAAGTATTTTTTTAAAAAAAAATAAAGCGTAGAAAACTAAAAAAAAATAAAAAAAATTAAAAATTATTTCAAATCTGAAAATTTTGCTTCTTAGGGTTTATCATGTCAATAATCATTAGAAACGAGATTAGATAATAATCGTAATTATAATTTATTTCAAAAAACAATTAATTATGTACCGCAATTATTTATTAATAATTTCGGTTGATTGTGAAAAAACATTTATAAGAGTAGCAATAATGACTTTTTTTATTCATTTACCGAATACAAATTTTATGATGAGAATTTTCGCTATAAAAATACAAACATTATAAAAAATAAGATTAAATTCTATTACAGTAGTATCTGAAAGATGACATACAACAAAAAGCACCACATAATTTGTATTTGTGTTACAAGAACACTGATGCAACATAATTACAGTACTACAGTAAAAATTCTGGAAAAATATGAAGAAGCACCATTGTATAGATAATTACATAATTACATCAAGTAAACTTCCGTATTATTTGTACATTAAGTCTGATTATTGGCCTTGAAATGAAAAACACGCATAATTGGATTCCAACAAGATTTCGACGCACAGTTCAATTAGAAGGTCACATACACGATTAAACATTTTGAAAAAATTTATAACATACATACTCAAAAACCAAAAATTTATAAATCCAAATAACCATTAGTATTTTGCATATTTAATAAAATCATTAAAAGAAGACCGCAAAGGAAATAGATTTAAAAAAGAACTAAAAAGGTATAATATATTTTTTTATGTTTATGTTATTATCCATATTATAAAAAAATTTGGGAAATTCGAAGCTATTAAAATAATTAAAAAAATTATGCACTTGTTGACTTTGTTAATAAAGTGTACTTACATTATAAGAATAATTGTAAAGAAACACAAATTAGAGAAACTGCAACAACAAATAATAAACACAACACTACAGAACTAAATTTCACTTCATTAAAAATATAATTATGACGTTTATTTCTTGAATTATACACATTTGCCGTTATGAAAAATGGATATTAAACAAAGTATGGATTTGGATTAGGATTGTTAAATATTTTCGGAGTAATATTTTCACGCGTAAAATGATTCTTTTTTTCTCTACTAATTTATTCTGTTAAATATAAAATTATTAGGACAGCATTTATATTATCATTGAATTGTAATGCGTAGTTTTTAATTTGTATAATATTGCATGCATTTTATTAATAAAAGTAATATATATTTGTATACAAATTTCTTATATAAATCATATTGAATTAAAAATTCGCAAAATTTTACACTTTATTTATTTTAAGTAAGTTATTTTTCTTATAAATAATAGCAAGATCAAAAATACATAGAAATGTAATTAATTCTAATGTTTTTCCGTTATATAATTAGTTGAAGGAGCGCTTGGACTAAAATTATAGACTGGATATCGTGGTGCAAACGGTTGAGAAATCACATGCTGATCATCACCGCCAATTTGTTGTTTCCCATCAGTACATTCCTCATAAGATGGAACTAATGGAATGCAAAATTAAAATAAATTATGATTATATTTCACACATAAAAGCATCATTACCCAAATTGTCGAAGTTCTGTGGAATTGATAACGAATTTGGTAAAAACGGTGTGCTGGAACTTTGATCAGGAAGAGGTACGTTGAAGCCAATATTTTGCGTTTTTATTTCTGAATTAAAACCAATATTGCTCGAATATGGGGGTTGTAGTATATTTATTTGCTGTTGTGGCGGATGTTGAGATATTGGAAAATTCATATTTATAGGAATTGTACCTATTGTAATTGGAATTTTTAGAACAGGATTTACGTGTGCACCTGACACTTTTATTTTAACAATTAATTCATAATTGATATGAATTACACTGCAGCTGGTATTATTTGTAGGGGGAAGAGGTGGAACTTGAAGGTGTCTCTCAAATTTTGCATTTGCACCAGCTGATATTCCTGGTAAGGAACCTTTAGCTACAATAACTATTTCTGTTTTGGTCTGTGATCGAGGTGTTTGACTGTGATAATAAATTAACTGAAATAAAATTCTAAATAAATCCAACGGGAAAACAATAGTTCTATAGCTTATACTCATAAAATCTTAACGAAAATTGTATTTCGAATTTTGTAAAAATTACAAACCTTGTTCAGTGCATAACTTATTTCGTAAATTGCAATATTGCTATTGTTAGACAAATTTATAGTGATATTAATTTGTTGGCCAGGAACATATCCAGATTGTGGTATAGATGCTGTTATTAGTAATGGACCTGAACGACAAGGCCAACAACAAAATGTTTTTGTCAGTTCCATTTGACTGGGAATCTGAAAAATTACTGGAAATAAATATAAAATTGAAATTCTAAAGAAAAAAACTTACTCTTAATGCAGGTGAATCATAATTCAAATCCAATGGTTTTAAAACTGTAAATCCCATTTTATATGTTTGATCAAATTTCCATGGACGATCAAATACAACGGAAACTATGTAGCGTATATGACCATGATTTCCTTCAAATGATGTTGGTATTTCGGCTGGTAAAACGCAGGCAAAATTATAGAAGTTGGTTCCCATCGGAATCGCTATAGTGTTTCCTTTAAAAAAAATAGAAAATCTTTATAAATAAATTTGAAAAAATTAGTTAGAACAAAGAAACTCACCATATTGTGATCCGATTAAATAAGTTGTTGACTCCAAGTAATTATTTTTACCGCTGTAATATATGGTAGTTGTTGATGTAGTACTATCTTTACCAAATCCTGTTGTTGTCTCTTCAGTTTCTGTCCATTTGCATTCTGCATATCCACTAATTTTTAAATAAACTCCTTCAAATTTGAAACGAAAAATCAAAATAAGTAATTATTATAATTAGAACATTCATTACGGTGACAAAAATCAGTACAAAAATTACATTAAATTAAAGGACCGAAATTGAAAAACATAAATATGGTTTGAAATTGGTTTTGTAAGCCGTTTAAAAAATTCATAATTAAACTCGGCAAAGCTTAAATATTTAATACGAAATAATTGTAATTAACTAGTCATCAGGCTATATTTTAATTTCATTGATCAAGAAAATTGGACACTAATTAGTGATTAATATGAAAATGTGAATTAATTTATCTGATTGAATTAAAATATAATTAACATATTATTTCGTTTTCCTGTTTTAATGTGGAAATTAAATTAAGAGTTCCTATAAGTTTAGTTAGTTCATTTCTCTAGAAGCCAATACATTCTAGTAAAAAAAAAAACAATAAAATAAAACAAAGTATTTATTTTACTCATTCTTATCTTGAAATAATTTGTGGATAAAAAAATTCCCAATTTTTTTTTTTGTTAATATAAAAATAAATGAATATCAAATATTTATTTAAACTTTAAATATTTAATATTAACATGCAAAGATATTTAAAAAAAAAAAAACGAAACACAAATAAAACTGAATTGATAAGGAATTATTCATATAAATTGTTTTTTGCTTGGTAGATTACATGATAACCTAAATTTAATTAGAAAGCAATTATTTTATATTATTGTTTATTACAAGTTTTTTATTATTTGTTTATATTTTATATCTATTTAAATTATGGGTGTGAAAATTACAGAAATAACAGAATTCAATTTTATCACAGAAACAAAAACAAAAACATTGTAAAGAATAATTTTATTATTTTAAATTTTAGTTATTAATTTAAAACTGTTTCAATGGCTTAACTTTTATATTAAACCAGAGCAACATACTAATTATTAATTAGTATTAAAAAACACGTTTTGTCAATAATTGTTAATAACATTTACTTACCACGAACTGATTTTATTTGGTCAGTTGTTACAAGCACTCGTCCAGTTATAGTTTGTCCCGAAAAATAAACTCCATAAAGATTTTCATCAAATTTTATTTCACAATTAAAAACCATTATTTGTTAGTACTTTCTCGGCTAAAAGCACTTTTTAAACTAAATTTCAATCATATTCAACCATAGTAAAAAGAAAGGGGCCGGTAACATAAATCTTATCAGAATATGACGTGTTGTAAAAAAAAACATCGATATAATGATTAAATCATTTGACGTAGATTAGCTTTTGATTCTATTTACCGAAATATAACGTCGTTATCAACTACAACTTTAATAATAAATGACAAAAATTATATCTAGCCGGAAGAGAAATACAAAATAAAACGGAACTAAATAAATGTTTATTTCTACAATTAAATTATGGATAAAAAAAAAATAAGAATCGAAGATAAAAATAATATTGCGCTTGTTTTTATTTTATTTTACTGATTAATTAGTTTAAATTATTGAAAAAAATAAAAATCCCCTATGGAAATAAAACTTTTAAATTCTATAAAGTATATCGATTAACAAATATACAACAATCATATTTTCATAATATGAATTCAATAAATGAATAAATACATATACCAACTATAATTAACTTTTATTGTTGTATTTTAATTGTAAAAATAAATTTGAATTGTCACAATAACGATGAAACTCAAAAAACTTTTTTTATTTTCTTAATTTTTATTAAATCTATTATAAATTTATAATAGAATATAATTTCATAGATTAAAATTTTTTTTTTAAATATTTTATAAAAAAAACTCTTACTTATATTTTAATAAATTATAAAAAAAAAATGGTAAAAACAAAAAGAGAAAAAAAAAACACCAGACACCAAACTACTTTTTATAAATGCAATAAATAATATTTTAAATAATTAACCTTAAACCCGGGTTAAGTCTTAGTATTATATAATAGTATTATAATCCAGAATTACAACAACATTCTAAACTATTGTTCCGTTAATAATTCCGTTTAAAATGAATAAAAAAAAATCGAAATGAGAAAACAACAAAAATTGTTGAAATCCATTGAGAACTTTAAAATCGTAATATTAATACTCAAAAATGTAAAGCTTATCAAATATCATATAATATAAGGCAAACCAGCGTTACACGTAATACTTAAACGATCAAATATGAAAAATAGAGGGTATACCTTAACAGTTTTTGATCTTAAACAGTTTCTATCTACGCCTCTTTTGCTGGTTTCTATATTTTATAAGGCAGGATTTTTTTTTCAGTATATTAGTTTGTAAATTCAGTACTAATAAATAGTTAACATTTCATAATGATAAAGTTGTAAATTCATTTTTAATAAGTTATATCATTTTTCTTTTGTTCATGTAAATAGTAACACAGTTTGAAAGTATTTTATATCTTAAAATACATGATTAATTGTAAAATGTGTTTTAATTAATGATAATTAATTTTAATTAATGATAAAATTCACTCAATTATTTACGTAATTGATCAAATTTTAAGATAAATACTAGTCAATGAAATATAAAAATTAAATGATATTTTGTGATGTGTATAAAACCTTTGTACGTTTGAACACGAAAAATATTATCCATATATTCTATATAAAGATTTAATTCTTAACACGTGTATATATAGAAAGATAATTATTATAAAATTTGATAAGAGAACGTATTTCAGTTTTCAATTTAGTTTTTTCATCATCAAATTTGTGTTTTTTGTCGAAGTAAATAAATTTAATAATTCAGTCAAAATAAAAATCTTTTTAAAAATGCTATGAAGTTTTAAGTTATTTCACTTATTATTAATTATTAAATAATATGTAAAAATAATGTAATGTCGATTTAATCACTGATTTATAGAAACTTTCAATTCTTTTATGGTTTTTGAATAATTAGTTGTGAGGATGAGGAGCTGATGCATTATCAAAATGATATAATGGATATCGTGGAGCAAACGGTTGTGAAATAACATGCTGATCATCACCACCAATTTGTTGTTTTCCATCAGTGGTGCATTCCTCATAAGATGGTGCTAATAACAAATACAATGCAAAATTCAAATAAAATATCAAGTAATAAAAGTTATTAAAAATATCTTACGTAAAGTTTCTGGAAATTCTGGCGCGTTCGGGTATGATAAAGTACCACTACTGGGACCAGGAGCTTGAAATCTTATATTTCCCGGTGATTGCATCCCAGAATTAAATCCACCACCTCCGAAATAAGCTTGATGGATTTGTTGTGGGGGATACACAGGTATTGGTAAATTCATGTTCAATGGAATTGTACCAATTGTGATTGGAATTCTGAGTACTGGATCGGTGTGCGTTCCAGATACTTTTATTTTAACAAATATTTCATACATATTATGAAGGACACGACAACTGTTATTATTAGTCGGTGGACATGGTGGTAAAGTTAATTTTTTTTCCAATTTTCCATTTGATCTGCCATTGATTCCGGGACAACGATCTTCAATTACATCCACTATTTCCATTTTTGTTTTTTCTGGTGATTGACTATGATAATAAATTATCTGAAACACAAATTTTAATTAATAATAAAATAAATCTTCATTTAATTGGCAAACCTTTTTCACTGAGTATTTTATTTCGTTTATCTTAACACTACTGCCATTAGTCAAATTGATAGTTATATTAATTTGTTGCCCAGGAACATATCCCGATTGTGGTATAGATGCTGTTATTAGTAATGGTGCTGATCGACAAGGCCAACAACAAAATGTTTTTGTTAGTTCCAATTGACTTGGAATCTAAAAAAAGAATATAATGAGAAAATCGAAAAATGAAAACATTTAAAAATAATTTACTCTTAGTCCAGGTGAATCATAATTCAAGTCAAAATGTTTTAAAACTGTAAATGCAACTTTGAACGTATGATCGAATTTCCATGGACGATCAAAAACAACAGAAACTGTGTATCGAACATGACCATATGTACCTTCAAATGATGATGGTAATGTTAGAGGTAAAGCACATCCGAAATTATATGTTGTACATCCAACTTTTAGATCAATTTGATTGCCTAATACAAGAAGAATCTTAGCAATTATTAATAAATACAATTTTTTTTAAAGATTCACCATTTTGAGATCCAATTAAATATGTTGTTGAATCTAAATAATCCTCTCTACCATCATAACTTCTAGTATAATAACGACGGTTTTTTCCAGTACCATGACTGTAAGATTCTGTCCAATGGCATAGTGCAAATCCAGAAATTTTTAAATAAACTCCTAGAAAAGAATGAAATTAATACCAAATCGATTTCTTTTATTTTTAACATCAAAACATTCTGTGTAATATTTGAGTTGAAAACATTATAATCTTTTTGATAATAAAAATATTCATAAACTAAAAATTTTTAATATTAAATTTCATATAATAAAGTTTGATTGGGGCTAAATTTAAGTTAGAAAATATATTGCTGATTATTTTTATAAAAAGTTTTTTTTTGTGTAATTAGCATCTCTGTTTTGTTAATCAATTCAATATAATTAATTAGAACAAATTTATCGCTTAAATAATGACGAAATAATGGATCAATTTCATAAATTTCTCTTTCTTTTCTTTTTGTTGTGCTTCATTTTATTTCACAATAAGAAAGCAGTTTGGATAATTGGATGTATTGATAAATTTTATATAAAAAATGTAATTGAATTGCTTACGCTACATACACAAAAATTGAATCGTTTAATTGTTTATATATTGTACCTACAACAATCCATAATTTACGAAAATAATTGAGTACCTGGTTTATATCATTGACATTTAATAAAAATGAATTGAAGTAGCGGAAGTGAGTATGATAAAAATGACAACAATTTTATTCGAGATATAAATAAAATTGTTTTCGATAATAATAAGTACAATTTTTTTTTTGCAACGAGCAAACAATGATTTTTTGTTAATCAATTATGTTTAATTAAATTAAATTATTTAAGAATAAGATAGTTTGGTATATTTTCACATTGATGATTCATGTCCTAATATTTTAGGAATTTCAGGTCTTTGTTTTGGTTCTAAATTGATTTCAGCATTTAATAAATAGGAAGTTTTGAAGTACAATTACTACATAACTGTACACAGATGATTCATTATACAATAAAATATTTGTATTTACACTTTTCCTCAACCATAAATTTTAAAAACAATAAAATGTACAAAAAAAAGCCAGCAGATAAAGTTCATTGTAGATTAATCATGATGTCATGAAAAAATAACAAAACATTACAGAATAACTTACCACGAACTTTTTTTATTTTGTCGGTTGTTACGAGCACTCGTCCATTTAAAGTTTGACCAGAAAAATAAACTCCATGAAGATTTTCATCAAATTTTATTTCACAATTAAAAACCATTTTTACTTTACGTTAAATAAAGTTCTGAAGTCGACTAAAATAAAAAAATTAAATAATTTGTTTTTGATGTTCAATTATTTATCAATAGATTAGATTTGGTAAAATAGGCACAACATATATATATATATATATATGCTATCATTTTTTTTTAAGATTATTTATTTTATTAATTGCAAAAAAATAACTTCAAAATAATACTAAGAAAATCTGAATTAAAAAAAAAGAGGCAAATGAGTAAAAATATAAATAGATAGACATTTTTTTTATACTTTCGGCGCACAGTTTTTTTTTTCTAAGGTCATTATATAATTATCATCCATCTAACTTTTAACATCACAACATAAAGAACTATATGAGATCATCAAATCATAACAGAAAACAAATCTTCCAATAATTAAAAATTAAGTATATATAAAAAAGAACTATGTGCATTTATAAAAGAAAAGTACAATTTATTAATTTAGATTATTTATCATACATTATTTTGAAACTAATTATACTTGTTGAATATCATGGTTTAATTTAGTAAAATATAATAACTTAATACTTACAATTTGTGTTTATCTTAAAAAAATTAAATTAAATTAAATTATTTTAATAAATATAAAACTTATAAACTTGTAAAAAAAAAATATAAAAAAAAAGAACCACACACAACCATAAACAATAACAAACACACGTGCAATATCAAAATTCAAAACAAAAAAATGGGTATTTCTGAATTGCTCAATATTTGCTGTATTTTGACATTTATATACAAAGAAGTAACGAGGAAGAAAAACTGATCCAGCTTCGTTCAAAACTGATGTGGAAAACAAGAGAAAACCAGAAAACAAAAAAAAATATTTTAAAATTATACAAATTCTTTATTAAGTTAGCATAAACAATTATTGAAAATTTAATTTTATTACAAGATACAAATTAATCAGAAGAACTCGAATCTCTACGTTTTTTATGCTTTTTTGAACGCTTCACCTTTGTCTTTTTATGTTTCACTTTCTTATCTTTTTTTTTTCGCTTTTTACGTTTATTATCTGACGAATCCGAACTCTCCTCTTCTTCATCAGAACTGGAATCAGAATCGGAGCTAGCAGAATTTGAGCTGGTGTCCTTTTTCTTGTGTTTTCGTTTCCGTTTCTTCTTTAATTTCGGTTTTGCTTGTTTCTGAGTTTTTAATTCTTTTTCTTTTTCCAAAACTTCTTTTCTACGTAAGTCAATTAATGGTGTTATGTATTGTTCATCAGAATCTGAACTTGTACTGCTGATATCTAACAAAATTTCTTTATTTGGATCAATCTAAAAAATAATAAGAATTTGTCTTGTATTGAGTTTTTATTTATAAATTTATAAATTTTTACCTTCAAAAAATTTCTACATTGAAATGTTAAATGCCCTGCGTATCCACATTTTTTACATGCAGCTCGTATTATTTCTTTATTTGGATTGATATTCATTGTATAAAATACTTGAGAATAATTTGAATAACATACACTTTATAATAATTATTTATTAGTAAATGTATAAAATTGATATTTGACAGCAGAGAATGCTGAATTTTTTATTACTTCATTATTCGTCTTTATAATTCTTATTATCAATATATTATAAACCATCTAAATCAAAACTTGATATGATAACATTTATTGTATTTAATGATACAATGAACATTTAATTGTTTGATGATACATCAACAGCAAAATTAATTTTTCAACAAAATATGCCCAACATAACCACAAATTTATATAATTCCAAGTTTCTAATCAAACTTTAAAAGGTAGGCCAATTTTTACAGACACAATAAAACATAAATTCAATTCCAGCTTTTTCAATAAAATCGATACTTCGTTTTTCCGTAAGAATAAATAATATTTTTGTTTTAAAATTCGTGTTATAAATATTTATTTATTTTTTTTAACTTTAAAAAGATAATTTATGTAATGTAGGTAAATATAATAATAATGTAAATGTAACATAAAAAAAAATAAATCTTGAAAAAATAAAACATAATTTTTATAATAATCATTAATTATTAATTTTGTTGAACGTTGGTTTTAATTTCAGTCAAAAGCATTGAACCAACAACCATTTTTTCACAATTGACTGTTATAGTCGCATTTGTTTCTTTTATTTCAATTGTAACTAATACCAAACTTTTCGAACTCATTGTTTGCCCAGCAAAATTCACTGTATTTTCATTATTTGAATAAATACTGGATAAATTAGCAATTTCATAAATTTGTTGCTGAAGGCATCGGGCTTCATTAAGTCCAGTTGCAAGTTTTACTTCACTTGAATGTTCATTCATTCCACGCAATTTTCCCCTTTCCATTTTAAATATATGGTCAGACAATGAAACAGAACGTATTAATTCTCCGATTGGTGAGCGTATAATAACATTGCTGCTACCACCACTAGAACGAATTTCAAAACTAGCAGGTTGTGTTGAGTCATTAAAATCAATTCCTAATGTACCGTACATCGTTGATTTTGGAGATAGCATTGCTATTGATTGAAATTCATTTAATTGCATTCCAAATGGGAAATTCTAAAAATTATATCAAACACAAAATTAAAAACTATAAATAACTAACAAATGTTTCATATGAAATCTTACCTTTGTTCCAATCGAAATATCTTTCAATTCCGTATTGCCATGATTTGTAAAAATTAATTCAATTGATATCATTTTGGAGGAAGCAATATGAGGTGCTCTTGTAAATCTATAAGTAATTCCTAAGCCATATCCATTAATTTTGTTTAAAAGTTCTGTTGTAGTTAGTGGAATGTAACTTGGGCCAATTAATTCAATTTTATCAGCTAATGCCGTATTAAATCCCGCATTGAGTGGTGTTAAAAAACCGCCAAGTGATGGGGTCATTACATTACCCATTGGTGGAATATCATCTAAATCAAGTAGTAATTCAAGGTTGGTTTTTGTTTCTTTTACAGGGACTTGCGTTTTTTTAATTGGTTCCACTTTTATTGGTGATTCTTGAGACGATTCCTGAGATGAATCCGAATCACTGGTTCCTGATGAAGATTCGCTATCACCGTTTTCTTCCTCACCCGAATCCGAGCTATCTTCTTCACTGTCATCTGAGTCTCCAGCTTCCCCTTCTTTTTTTATTTCAACGAGTTTCTTTTTTTTCTCTACTATTTCTACTGCTTCGACAGCTACTTCATCATTATCAGCATCATCATCATCATCATCAGTCGAATCTGAATCAGATCCAGTACTATATTCTGATGATGATTTCTCGGATTCTGAATAAAATGTTGCGGCTTTTTTTGGCTGTTTTTTCTTTTTCACTTCATTTACTGTTTTTTCTGTATAAGAAATTTCTGCGGGTACTTCAACAATTCTAACGGTAGAATCAGGTGCAATTTCTGGATAATCTGGTAAATCATTATAACCATTAGCTCTCATATTCATATAATGTGATAATGAGCCTAATTGAAATTGCTCACGTCCTTGATGTTTACATTCTAATGTTGGTGCCGGTTTCGTTGCTAGAAAAATGTTTTTTGCGTTTCTCGATAATATTGTTGATTCTGAATTAGATGGAAATATAAACTGTTTCAAAAAACGGGCACGATCTCTAATATCATAATTTTGATCAAAACGGGCAAGGTTAAAAATGTATTGACATAAAAGTTCTGTTTGTTTTGGATTTGTTAAAAATAATTTAACAGATAAATTTAAGACTTGAAGTTTAACAATATCTTCTTCATCACTAAATGAATTTGCTAATTTTCTTAAAACATCTGGCGCTAGTTTTGGTACACGATCATTATATTCACCAATTAACCATAAAATTGATGCTCGTGCGGCTGGTATTGTTATAAAATCAAGTAATTTTGCCATTTGCGATATAATATCACGATGTTCTGTTGATTGTGTTTGAAGTAATTTTTTAATAACAACAACACTTTCAGCAACAACATATTCTGTAAAATGAAAAGAATTAAATTAAATTCTGTATTACAATTAATTTTGAAAATTGTTCAAAAGTTATAAATTAATAATAAATTTTAATAATTTTTATAATAAATATAACTGATCAAATAATCTTTAATCATATAATTTTATTCCATTTCTGCTTTTATTTATTATCTTAATTTTTATTGTGAAAAAATAAATTCACATTATTATTGGTTCGTTATAATAAACAAAAACAAGATAAGAAAAATATGGTTTAAAAATGTTTATATAAGTATAATTTAATCATATTTACCATCTCTATTTGATAGTAAATGAACTAATCCATTAAGACACGTATCTGTAACTTCTTTAATTGTTGCTGCACAACGACCAATTGCTTGTATAGTGGCAGCAACAAAATCTTTATCACTACTGCTAATATACGTTTGAAATTCACGTAATATTATAGAAATATTAATTTCTGTTGCCAAATTTGTTAAAATTTCTAATTTTAATAATTTTATGTGAGTTGGGTCGCTGGTTCGGACGAAAAATGATTTCATAAATTGTTCAAAAATTGACTGAAAAGGAAAATAAATTAGTAAACTTTTAAAAATAAAAATATAAAATATGAAAACCTTTCGATTAACAGACATTGAAGCTATACATGTAAGAACAACACTTTGTACTTCCTTGTGACTACGTAATAAACGTATTAATGCTTTAGCAACAATTCCAACTTCATTCCTTGGTGCAATATGATGATATAATTGTGCTACAGCCATTACAACAGATGCATTGCGGCTTTGTAATAAAGGTTTTGTTTGACGCAATAAATTACGATGATCAACGTCTAATGTATAAGATTGAGATTTTTTATGTGATTGGCTAGTATCTTTGGACGAATTACCAATATCTTTAGAAGCAGAATCTGAATCTGATGAGGTAACATCGTAAAAGGGTTTATTAGGATCTTCTGGTTCAATATCCTGAAATAAAAAGTAAATAAATATAATTTTATAATAACAAAAATTGTATACTTACATAAACATTTGGGTCAGTAAATTGTGTTCTTGCATATCTAGTCAGCATGTTAATAATGATCACTTGACCCCATTCATCAACATCAACAAGTAAATTACATAATTTTTTATAATTTTTATGTATTAAATCCACCCTTTCTGGACAAACTTCTTCAAAAGCCATTACAGCGGACCCAACAACTAATGTTGTCCGATCAGACAATAATTTTTCAATAACACTAATGAGTTCATCTTTTTGTTCAGAATCTAAGCTAAATAGTTTTGGTATTGCATGAGCTGCAGTTTTACGTACATAGGGACTCATATCTGATGCCGAATCTCGTATTGCAAGCATAACAATTGGTACAATCATTGATACTCTTATGCTAGAGAGAACTCGAAGTGCTCCCGCTCGTATTAATTGATTTGGATCCTATTAAAAAATATTTGAATAAACTTATTTTTAAAAAAAAATTCTATCAAACCTTTAAAGCACGCTGAAATGTAGAAATAGAAAGCAGTGCAAGGTCTTGTTGTTCCTCTGCATATCGTACAAGATAAACATAAACTAATTTTTTTACTTCAATGTTTTTGGACACAACATTTTTGACAACAGCGGGAAATAAATCTGAAGCATCACGTCCTTTAGCAATCATACCAATAATCCTTTTCATTGCTTCCAATTTAAGATTGTCTTTGTTACTATCTAACATTTGTTTTAAATCATCGTGTCTGTAAAAAAATAATTTTTAATTTATAAAAGATTTGTTATCAATTTTAAGTAATTTAATACTTTTTATAATCTGCATGAAAAAATCCACCAAACGCAGATTGATCTGCAATTGATTCTTCAATTCCAGCTGGACGCTCATTACTATACGAACTACCACTTTGCATTGGATTTACACCCAGCGTAGAACCAGAGGATAACATTTTATAAAAATATTTAATACAATTTGATTGATTTAATTACCAAATTAATTCAAATTTAACATGAAAGACGATGCAAAACTTGACACATCAGAAGATTGACATTTGACAGATCACTAAAAAATATAATGTAATAGAGCATTATTATTTTAGTACCTCAATAGTTCAATTTAACACAATTGTATTGGTTAGTACTTCATTTTATTATCGAAAAAAATTCTTGAAAGAAAATCGTTTTATATTAAAATAACATTTTGATTAATATTAATCCCAAACAAATTACTTTTTCGTAAAAATAAAACATATTTTATTTTATCTGTAACTAAACATTTATTCATACATTTAATTCTAATTAATTGGATTAAAGAAATATAATATGTAATTAAATACTAACAAATCAAAAATTATACAAAAATTAAAGGTACTTAATTAAATTTCTTCCGGAAGAAAAATAAATATGCCTACATATACTTAATAATCTAAATTGAGCTCAATTTTTAATTAAACTAAACCTTATCCAATAACATTAACCATATTTGACCTGAAGTTTATTTTTATAATAATTAATTATTATAATTAGATATATAATTATTTAAAACAAACCATATTTGACCTGAATTTTAGAAATATAACTTAATATAAAAATTATGCAAAAGTATTTAATCTTTTGATAGAAAATAATAATAATACTAAATAATCTTAAATGGTAAAATTTGAAATCAACCATAGATTAAAGTAGTTTTTTCAGTTTTGTGAATGTGAAGGGATCCAAATTCACATTCAAAAATTAAAAGTATATAGTTTAATGTTTAAAATTTAAAAAAATATGTACGACATTTTTAACATCAAAATAAAGACAATATAGATAAACTTATTGATAGAACGAACATTCTTACATTAAACAACTTGTTTCTTAATGTGCTTTAATATTATTTGACGTCCCAGTTTATTCCAAAGCACATGTGGACGACAACTTCCAGTTACATATCTTGCTTCACTACAGAAAAAATTTAAAAGCTGTATTAATGATGTTGGAAAACATTTATTGTTATAATTATTATTTATAGGTAACTTACGTTTGATAACATTCAAATAAAACTCTTCCATTTTTGCCCAGCATGCATTGCGATATATCAATCACATGTAAATTTGTAATTGATTTCAAAAATAAATTAAATTTAATAAGTTTTTCTTTCATTTCCGTTGAATGGGCATTAGCTAAAGGTGCCAAAGTGGTTACTATAGGCTGTATTCCCTTATACCTGAATGCTTCTAAAAGATAAAAAAAATCCGCTTGCATGTCAATTAGTTCGTGTCCATGAAGAATGTCGACTGAACCAATATTTATAATAAAATTATCACTCCTACATCTGGTGTTAAGTACATTTCTAGTTGCACTTTGAATTGTTTGACCCGAAATGCATAACCCACATTGTTGTATATATGATCGAGCAAAGCGGTAGCCTAATTCAAAGGTTGCAATAGATAAGAAAAAATCATCACCCAACATTTCAAAATCTTGCAGATGTGCAATATTTTCCAAATAATTCCCGGGACGATTTTGGTTACGATGATGATATATATGCGATCTATTCACGTAAGGTCTGAAAATATTATTTTTAAATATTAATACCACTAAAATTTCCAATAAATTTAATAGTTCCGAATTAATATTGTGTGAAAGTCCGTGATTATAAAAAGTTTTCAATATTAATGTAAAATCCTCTGGAAAATAGAAATGAAACGAAATATTTGCAAATAACTTTAAATTAAAATAATTCAAAGTAAATTGATTAATAAAATCCAAACAAACATACTTATTATTTCTAGCTGGTTTTCTTCCGTTATAGTGATAATAATTGTTGTTATTATAGTGGTTCCATTGTGTTTTTTTAGGCTTTTGTTTATTTATCATGTCCTGAATATGTGCAGATTTTTCACTTTCAACATGCCAAAATTCGTTCCAATTCCGATCTAGATCAAACCAAACACCAGGAATAGTTTTCAAACGTGTTCTTAGTGTTTCTGGTTCGAGTAATAATCCAAGTAATTCTCTAGAATCGGCTATAATAAAAACATTAAATAATTTATTTGAACTCTCTAAAACATTATTCTTTAGGTTTATTAACAATTTCCAAAATCAAATTAAATGTAAAAATTCCCATTTTTTTATTTAGTTCAAAATTTTACCATAACCAAAAATTTATTTTATTACTTATAATTTGCTCCAGCGTTGCACCATAAAACCCATATGTTGTGATGATGCTTTTAAACACTATATCATCCATTTTTAATTTTTATTAATATAACTAAAACACAGCAGTGAAAAATTTACACGCGTTTCTGCAAACTCAAAAACTAGAATGCTCGAATGAAAAGTAATATTTGCTTAATGTTTTAACGGTTTTTTGTTTTTTGGGCAATTGTTGCCACATGTAAAAATACTTTAATTTTCGTTGACATCTAGTCCATTTTGTGATAATTCTAGTATAATAATTTCTGATTACTGTAATTCTTCTTCTTATCACAATTTTTTATACATTTTTTGTCTTTTTAATTATCTAAAAAATTATAATTTTTTCTTATTGATATTGATATATCCAAAAAGATAATACTTAAGTACGAAAAAACAAAAATCATTTAGTTATCGTTGTTAACTTGTTGTGGATAGGTGCGTTTTTTAAACTTTATATTGGAAAGTAATAATAGATATCGAAAATGTTACGAGCCTTAAGATCAATTCTAAGACAACATAAAGCAGGTTATTCATCTATTTCGGCGCCACAAACATCACCTGATATTCTTTATTCTGGGGTAAGTGTAATTATTTTTTGATAATTTTGATGTTGTTCCCATGCTGAAAGACTTTCTTCTCTTATTTTTTTTTCGAAACCGTGATAATTTTGCATTATCGCTTTTGACCTTGAAATAGATTTTATTTTGAAAACAACATTTTTGTATCTCTTTCTAATGTTTTTTTTTTATAATAAAAAAAAGATATTTATTAACAACGAATGGCATAAAAGTAAAAGTGGAAAAACATTCAAGTCATACAATCCAGCCACAGAAAAAGTTTTAGCAGAAGTTCAAGAGGGTGGTAAAGAAGATATTGATATTGCAGTTGCAGCGGCCAAAAATGCATTCAAGTAAGAAATTTTCCTTGAATACCGAATATTTTAAAAATCAATTCTCCTGTTTCTTCTTATAGACTTGGATCTCCTTGGCGAAGAATGGATGCATCTGACCGTGGAGTTTTATTAAACCGTTTGGCGGATTTAATTGAACGGGATCGTACTTACATTGCGGTAAATTAATTAATTTACTTTTTCCCCTCAAATATACATATAGGTTTTGTAAGATTGTGTCACTCTTATCAACAGTATTATCAAAACATAGGATATCATTTTATGAAGTGGAGTTTCTAGGAAATAAATACGTTGTATTTTTTAATGGAAAATTTATTGGGAGAAAAAAATTCTACAAAAATATCTAGTCACGAAAAAATATAATCTCAATATTTGTTAAGATTACCGAAAATAACAAAAAAAGTATATAGAATTATATAATAATTATAAAAAAATGAACATTACAACTAATTAGCGAATAAAAAAAATTAATGAATTTTAATTTTTATTTATATTTAGAAATTATTTTATTTAATGAAATAATTGAAATTTCTTTCATATTTTTGTTGTTGATGATTAAATTTAATGATATTATTTGTTTTTATTTAATGTATTTATTGTTCGTAAATTTCTTTCGCCGGAACGATTCAAAAAAGATTATATTACTGTTACTGTTGATATCTGTTTATAGTGCAATTTGCCTTTATATTACAAAACAAATATTATTCAACATGGTTGAATTATTTTATGTTTTAATTTTCTTTTATTTGTATTTGTTTTTCTTCTCAGAGTTTAGAAACACTAGATAATGGAAAACCATTTGCAATGTCATATAATGCTGATGTACCAATGTCAATTAAAAGTTTACGTTATTATGCTGGTTGGGCTGATAAAAATCATGGTAAAACAATACCAATGGATGGTGACTTTTTTGCTTACACACGTCACGAACCTGTTGGAGTTTGTGGTCAAATAATTCCATGGAATTTTCCAATTTTAATGATGGCATGGAAAATTGGGCCAGCACTAGCAACTGGTAATACAGTTATTTTGAAACCAGCAGAACAAACTAGTTTATCAGCTTTATACATTGCACAATTAATAAAGGAAGCCGGTTTTCCAGAGGTAAAGTAAAATGTCTATCCGACAGTTAAATTTTAATGAAACGATTCTTTGTTGTATGTTATGTCTAGGAGAAAAGACAATATGTACCAAGATTTTATAGACTGTAAAGCAATAAAATCGAACTAATTATTAAAATTTAAGCAATATTTAATTATTTTATTACAGGGTGTTGTCAATGTTGTACCTGGATTTGGAGCAGCTGGAGCAGCACTTGTTGCTCATAAAGATGTAGATAAAGTAGCGTTTACTGGTTCAACGGAAGTTGGTAAATTAATCCAACAAGGTTCTGGAGCTAGTAATCTTAAACGGGTTACATTAGAATTAGGTGGTAAAAGTCCAAATATTATATTAGCTGACACTGATATGGATATGGCTGTGGAAACATCACATTTTGGTTTATTCTTTAATATGGGACAGTGTTGCTGTGCAGGTAAATTATTATTTCATTGTTTATATCCTTAAACGGACCTATGTTTTAATCATATTAAAGAATTATTTTGTGTTCAAGTTTTTATATTTTTTCACTGTATGTTCAAATACATTTGAAAACAGAAATTAAAAAAAATATAATTAATTAATATTAATATAAATATAATTAATAATTAATATAATTTGATGAAATAATTATTTATGTTATGTATTATATTATATATTTCAATTATAATTTATTTTCTATTTATTTCTTTCAGGATCCCGGACATTTGTAGAAGATAAAATTTATGATGAATTTGTTGAGCGTAGTGGTGAGCGTGCTAAAAAACGCAAAGTTGGTAATCCATTTGATATAAAAAATGAACAAGGACCACAAATTGATCAAGAACAGTTAACAAAAATCTTAGGGCTTATTGAGACTGGTAAAAAACAAGGTGCTAAATTAGTTGCTGGTGGTAAACGTGTTGATATGCCAGGTTTTTATATTGAACCAACTGTTTTTGCTGATGTTACTGATGATATGACAATTGCAAGAGAAGAAGTAGGTTCCTTAAAAATTATTTCCTCATTGAAATAAATTTTATTTACATATGTACACGACGAGAAAAAGAACATAATTTCTAAATTAGAGTTTAATGTACAATTGTTTTGCTCTCTTTTATAAAAGTTAGCATTTTCATTTTTTTAAAGAAATAATGAACCAATTTTTAATTATTGCAGTTAATGCAATTCTTTTGTTTCACATTTAATGAGTACGCATTCAAATTTCAAAAGTATTATTTTCATTGTGTTATGAAATTTCTATAATTATTTTTTCTGTAATACAAAACGGTAACAAGCTTTTTTTTTTCTTTTAGATTTTCGGTCCAGTTCAACAATTAATACGTTTCAAAACCCTTGATGAAGTAATTGAACGCGCAAACGATTCTGATTATGGATTAGCTGCCGCTGTGATGACTAAAGATATTGATAAAGCAAATTATATAATACAAGGATTAAGAGCTGGAACAGTTTGGGTTAATACGTATAATACATTTGGTGCTCAAGTACCTTTCGGAGGGTATCGAATGTCCGGATTTGGACGTGAAAACGGTGAATATGGTTTGCAAAATTATACAGAAGTTAAAAGTGTTATCGTTCGTATTCCACAAAAAAATTCATAAATTTTTTATAAAATTTAATCGAATAGAATCAAAGAGCACAAAAGAACAGATAGAAAGTGATTAGGGAGGTTTTTTTTATATAAATGGTTAAAGATAAACTAATAATATGATAATTTTGTAACACTGATTTTGTTTCTTTTTTTATTCAATGTTCAAATAAAACAAATATTTTTTATGTTTTAAAATAATTCGTTTTTTTTTTTATCTTCATTTACAATTTTCTATTTGAAAATAGTTTTTCAGTTTTTGTTGTTTTATATTTTTAAATAAATAATTTTAAAACTTGGTTTATTCATCACATAATTTTTATTATTATTTTATTATGTATTTTCTTACACAATGGTAACTTAATATTATAAAAAATTATTAATATTTTAATAAAACGGAGAAAAAAGAAAATGACGAAAAAAGAATACTTAAAAAAAATTACAATTTGCTAATTCGACCATTAATCAATACACAATGAGTTAAAAGATTCAATGTGAATTGTATCTTTTCCGTTCGATGATTTCTTGTTCTCTGTCTTAATACGCCAGTTATCTTCATTTGTTAAATATTCTCTGGAATAAACAAAGAAAAAAAGAAAACAGGATTTAATATCAAAAATATTAATTCAATTTCGTTGTTATAACTCTTGTTCGTTATAACAACGAAATTTACCTGTTTGCTTCAGTTAAAGCGACCCATTTTTTTTTCATGTCAGCAATGTTTCCGGCTTTTCCTCCGTATTCAGTAGGTAACAATTCTAATGGTATATGTTCATACAATGTCGTTGAATTTGGTAAATGGAAATGAATCTAAAATTTATTGATTAATTTTTTTTAAAATTTAAATGCTGAGAAATTTGTCTAATGTACCATTTTAAAGACTTCACTTTTTAAAAACGGCTTTATAAGTACCATTAATCGATCTAAATATGGTGAACAATTTACCATATGTATTTGTGAAGGTCGTACTGGATAAGCTTCCTGTAAGTACAATTATTAAATAAATAATCATAAATTGCATAAACTTTGTAATAGAAGATTTTCGCTTATTTATTATCTGTATGGATGTGTGTATTAACTGTATACTGACATGGTAAGTGAATGACTCATAATTTAAAATATAAAAATGAAATTCAGCAATTTTACATATTTATAATTCTACTTAAAATATAAAAACTGGTAACTTTGAATAATTTTGGCCATAAAAAATAAACCACTAAAAATTTAACAATAAAAAAAGTGAAACTTTTTAAAGAATTTAAATTAATTTTCACTCTATTAAATATTAATGTAATTGATGCAATTATTATAAGTTCTTGTTGTTTAATTATTTTACACAAAAATGTGTTTCATTTTATAAAATATAAATAAAGTAACCTGAATATATTTTAAATAGATTCGAATTGTTGATAATACAACTTTTGTTATATGTCTCAATGTACAACCGTTCATATCAAAGATTGGTATTTCCCCAGATGTTATTCCTATAAATTAAATACATTTAATTGATTAAACACAGTTTTCAATAATATTTATTTACCACTTGGCACTGGATCTCGCATCATTAATCTGGTATCACTCACCATAAAAAATCCTCTAATCGCATCATTAAAATCATACTGGAAAAACAAAAAATTTATATTTTGTTTGATTTTTCTCAAAAGATAATCGTTTTAAGCTTGACGTTATTTTGATTTTTAAGCTTTTAATTAGGTGATAGGGAAAATAACAGTAAATATATAGATATAAAGTTTTAAATTCTAATTTATTGTTATGATTTAATTTGAATATTTGTCTATAAGTATTGAGAAAAATAACACGCTTTTTATTAATTCCAAGAGTCATGCTTTTTAAACTTTAGTCAGAAATGTTGTTAATCTCTGATCATATCAAAATTTCCAATTGGTTGCTTTTTGAATTTAATGAGATTTTAATCTATTTCATATTTTTTTTTGTTTTTTTTTTGTTAATTTTCAGTTTGCCCTTAAATTTAATTTGTCGAAAAATTTATTTACTAAAATTTACATTAAACATTAATTTTTATGATGATTTTAATTATTGTCGTATTTCGATCTACCAAAATTTCAATTAATTTTTTTCCGCCGAATCACACAATTTAATTGAAAGCTTTTAATACTTTTTTTTTGTTTTGATAATAAAATTTCTAAATCAAAAAATAATCTTTTATTTAATTATACATTTTTTAGTCGACTATTTTTCATTTCGGTCAGTTTAAATAAAATCCAATTTATTGTATTCAGTTGATCTGAAATTATTTTGTCTCTTTTCTATTGTTGTTTTATTTCATTATTCATTATTTTGTTATTTTGAACCTTATTATAGATTGTATAAAATTACACAGTATACGATTTTTTTTTTTTCACTTAAAAAAATATTAAATCTAATAAACGACTACATAAAACCATCATAAGTAAATTGTCCCTAGAATTTACAATTAAATTTCATAAATAGAAAAATAATATTTTGGTAAATTTCTACATAAAATTGAATTAATCCAAATGCACTTTTATTTCATTAGAGTAATAAATCAAATGAATTGAACGAAATTGAAAAAATTTCTTTGTTTTTTTTTTTGAAATTAAAAAAAAAAACTCAACAATTTCCGTTTAAAATTTGTTTCTTTATCGTAGAACTTAGTTGTAAACAAAAGAAACATTAAAAACTTTCATTCTGCACCGATTATAAATTTTAATCTCAATCTAATTTAGTTTAGTAAAAAGAAGTGTAACTATTTCATTAGATATAATTCACGTGCCAAGACAAAAATTAAACGTGCATGAAATTGTACATTTCCTACGTTTAACTTTTTTCTCCTTCTTCTATACTTTTATTTCTTCATCATTATGTAAATTTTTTTTAAAATATTTATTTTGTTTGTATTTTTTTTCTTAATAATAAAAAAAAAAAAATACAGCGACGAGACAAAAAAAAAAAAATAACGATGAGTTCTATGATGATACACAGAATATTATTGAAAATTAATTGAAGCTTTACAAGGAGAACTTGTTGAATGTCAAGTTCAAATAAAAAATATATAATAATTTGTAGATTAAATATATTAGACATAACAACGACGAAGAAGAATGAGAAGAAACTGCAAAAAAATGTCGTATCCAATAACGAATGGAATCAATATATTTTCTGTTTCTATTATTAAAATGTAATTTTATAATCATTTTAAAATTGGAGTATTTCTGTTTAAAAAATTATCCATAATCTTGAATAACTTGATTTTATAAATATTTTATGATTTGTCTATGACATTAACATTAACGACATTTTGAATATTTTTAAACCTGTTCAAATTTATGATAAACGAACAAATTTTATTCTTTATATTCTTATCAAATAAATATTAAAATATTATTTCCTTAATCAAATTCAAGACTGTTTAGAAAAAGAAACAAAGGAAAACAAAAACAAGACACTTTGTCGCTATTGATTTATTTTCTAAACTGGTTTATTATTATTGAATATTTATTAATAAATAAAATTTCCCTAGTTTTTATTTTGTTTTATTTGATTTAGATAGAGAAAAAAAACACAACAACAACAAACAAACAAATCAAAATATAGCTAACAGAAATATTTGAAGAACAATTGTATTTAATGTGTTCTTACACAAACCAAGCATCCATAAATATAAAGTTTTTATATTGTTGCATCTGTTGAATGAAACTGTGTGTGTGTGGTAGCATTTATTTGATTGTTTTTTTTTACTTTCTTCCTTTGAAGATTCATATTAAATAATTGTAATAAAATGAACAAAAATAATCCAAGAAAATAGTTAACTTTCACAAAATGATCGTGATAGCACAGAAACTTTTTTTAATTAAGTAAAATGTATAGAGGCAATATTGCCAGCACGAAAAACTTAACGTTGCCTATTTTTGATTTTTCTTTTCTTCAGAAGTCCATTGAACAAAAAAACAGTTAAAATTGTTATAATTAATTTGAATCGGTTTTGAATTTAACTTTTATTTTTATAACAATTTATTTGAATCGAAAATAAAAGTGAGAGTCTAACTACATATAAAAGTAAAACAAAAATAATTATTAATAAATTTTTACGTCTAGTTGTTTCTAGAGAGAGTCTAGGTACTTTAAATAATTCTAATGCATTTTCTATACTTTTGTCAGTACAAAAAATTTACTTTAGTCTATTACGTTTAATTCTTTCTTATTAATTTTATGGGATTAACATTTTAGGAATCAAAATAGTTCACTTACTTTATTGGGATCAAAGTCAGCTAAACGATAAATAAGAATTCGTTGATTATTATGTGTACAAATCGGAAGTGGAATCATATCACTGAAATCACAAAAACAAAACAGATAATTGAATCAATGGAAAAATAATTGAGATTTATTTTTATTTCTTCTTTAATTCTAGTCAGAAATTGACCAAATTTTTTAAAATAAAATCACAAGAATTTATTGAACTTTTAATGATGAAATTTGATAAAGTTTAAAATAAAATATTATACTAACGTTACTTGAAAGTTTAATTGTGCTTCTGGTGATAATGGATCCCTTTTTATAAAAATATGTTCATATTTTGTACGATATTCAAAGCCAAGTCTAATAAGTTCTTTTGCTTTTTCCACATCACTATCACAAGCGTGTACATAACGTCTTAGCAAGATGCGTTCTATATTTTTATTAGAAAAAATAATTATAATTAAAATAAAATCTATTTATATATAATTTCACATTCACTACAAATTTAAATTAAAAATTGGGAAAATATTAAAACTTTTTAACACAAAAAAAAAAAAAAAATCAACAAACAAACAAACACTTGCCCATATGTTTTGGTAATTCATTTTGATCTTTAAGCCATTTCTCTAAAATTTCCGCTTCTTTATTGTATTCTTCGTCATTACTCATGATTTTTATGATTTTTAATCAAAACACTTTCAATTATTTGTTATAAATGAAATTAAACTTTTATATTAATTCTTAACAATACAAAATTAGTTTAAAAAAAAACAATTTTAAAATATGATGTTGTTCAAACGAGACCTCACTTTCGAATGAGAGAAAATCGAGAAGACATGAAAATTAAAAACAAAATTTCTGCTACTCATGAGCTGAAATTTATGAAATTTATAATAAAAACGCGATGAAATATTTCTTAAAAACAAATCAAACACATATAGTATGCTTGCATGTGTGTATGTGCATTATAAAGTCAAAACAAAACCTGCTTGCTTTATTGAAAGAGCAAAAAAGTTCATTTGCATATAAGTTAGTAATCAATAATTAATAATTATAAAAATCATCTTGAACTTGATGATGACGATGATAATGTTGAAGTATAATATTGACGTTAATTCAAAGGTCTGAAATTGAACAACAAAGTAAACTCTTTCGTTATTTCTGTATGTTCGTACAATATTTTACGAGAATCTGTTGAGTTGGTGTCGTTGGAAATCCCACCTCGCACCTCATAACATTATTAGAATAAATATTTAAAATTTCCATTATAAATCTATTTGACGTCTATATTATGCATATTCTTATCCAAACAAATTATGCAAATTCTTTTAAAAACGATAGAGTGAAATAGAGAGTGAAACATTGTATTGTTTTTTTATGAGGTCATTGTGCCAAAAATTCTTGAAGAATGATTTCTTTCCACATTAACGAATTAGAGAAATTTGATATCAGAATAACAACAATATTGTTACAGTAGCGTACATTGTTCTTGGTATTGGAATAAAAACATAAAAATTTACTGGAACGGATGAAATTACCAAAGATAAAAAGTTTGATGATCTTGCAACTTATATTTGACTTGAATCACAATAAAATACAAACAAAGTTTTTTTAATTTATTTAACAATAAATAATGTTTACTTTTAGATAATGTTAATTTTTAAAAAAGAAATAAAAACTAAAACTTATTTTAAAATTATTAATTTATTAGAATATTTGTTTTCTTTCTTTATTATTTTAATTTTAATAGTAACAACACAACAAGAACAAAACAAATTAGAAAAATGTAAAATCAAAAATATAGTGATAAATTTATTTCTATTCTTAAATATTTACTTAATTTTATAACTAACAATATATTTTTTATTTAATTATTTTGGAAAATTACCCCAGAAACCACATTTTTGTATCATTAAAAAATTTTTAAATGTATTTTTTCTCTTCATTATTTAAATTGTATTTTATTTTTATATTAAAAATGTAAATGGCATTTTTTTACATTTATGAAAAAATCACAGTTTTTAATCGTAAAAATCAAATATTTCCAATATTTGAGTCAAAACAGAAATTTATTACCAAGGAAGAAAAAGTTAATATAAATTGTGACAAAGGTAAGATCACAAAGGTGAAGATCATTTCATATATAAATATGAAATGAAGGACACCAAAAAATAATAAAATTTGTATTTTTGTTAAGCAATAAAACCATTCAAATGTTTCCGCTTCGATGCCATTATTAATTAAAATTAATTTTTTGATTTAAATAATTTCCTCTATTTTCTGTTTGACTCGTTTTCTTTTTTCCCCAATATTATTTATTTAGTTTTGTAATAATTATTTTTTTTCAATAAAAATGGAGAACTATTGTTAATTATGGCGTTTCAGTTTTTTTGTCTATCACTTCTTCATTTTGCTTTCTCATTTCTTTCTTTTTGATCTTAAAACTAAAATCTAAACAAGAAAAAAAAACACAAATTTCTCACCAAAAAATATAACCGAAAATAAATTCATAACTTTAATATTTTAATAAAATGGGATGGTGCCATTTAATTTGTCAGTTACACAATTAATCAATACTCAAATATTTAAATGTCTCAATTTGTTTTACATTTTTTTCGTTTGATCTTTTATTGTTTTCTGCCTTAATACGCCAGTTATCTTCATTTGTTAAATATTCTCTGAAATAAATAACAAGGAAAACAAAGTTTAATAATAAAAAATATACATGAGATCATAAATAATGTTATCATTGTTCTTTGTAATGCTGACTTTATGATTTCAATAATGTTCTAATTTTGTTTGTAACTTATTCTGAGATCTTTTTATTATTTGAAAATGGCTTACATTTATTGCTGATGATTTTCTGTTATTGTATCTTATTATAAATAAATAAAGAAATTGTTATTTAATTTACCTCTTTGATTTAATTTGCGCAATCCATTCTTTTTTAATGTCGGCAACGGTTCCAATTTTTCCTCCGTAGTCATTAGGCAACAGTTCTTGAGGTACATATTCATATAATGTCGTAGAATTTGGTAAATGGGAATGTACTACACTAAAAATATCACTTTTTACAAATGGTTTTACGACTGCCAAGAATCGATCTAAATATACTGAACCATTTATTATATGGATTTGTGAAGGTCGTACTGGATAAGCTTCCTGTAAGTACAATAAAAATATTATTAACTTTAACGGTATACTGACTGCGTGCTCCATTATTTAAAGTTTAAAGTAATTTAAAATATTATATGTATCATATCATAATCATGAAAAATGAACTAACCTGAAAATGTCTTAAATAAACTTTAATTGATGTTAATACAAGTTTTGTTATATGTCTCAATGTACAACCATTCATATCAAAGATTGGAATTTCTCCATATGTCATTCCTATAAATTTCATCCATTTAATGGATTTAACAATTTTGAATAATATTTATTTACCATTTAGTACGGGATCGCGTAAGGTGAATCTTGCATCACTTGACATAAAAAATCCTTTAACAGCATCATTAAAATCAAACTGAAAAAGAATATTTTTTGATTTTGTTTTATTTCTCTCACAAGATAATCTTTTGAGCTTAAGGTTAATTTTTAATCTAAAGTTTAATTAAATTAGGTGATAGGAAAAAAAAAACGATGTACTACATATACATATAGAGAGATAAAAAAGTTTTAAATACTAATTACTTTAATTTATATTATCCGAGTAACAATTTTTTTTTAGAAATTAAGCAAATAATCCTAATTAAATTCTAATTCTAAAAAAAAAAACAGTAAAATTTATTAATAAATGTTTCCGGATTTTACTTTAACAGAGAGAAGTATTTCTTCTGTATGTATGATATTCCCATCGACGAACTGCAAACCGACGAATTTATACCATTCTATTATAAAAGGTCGTTCCAATTAATTTGGCCTGTGATGAAATCAAAATAACGAATTAAAAACCAATTATAAGCGGTAAGAGCCAAATATATAATTTTTGTAAAAAGAAGGTTGTTGTCAAACGATTGCTTGCACTAAAAAATGGTAAAGATTTGTTGGCTTGACGGAACCTTGGAAACTGCGTGCGACCGGTTGTCAATTTTTTTATATTTGGAAAAACCTGTTTTCATTTCCTTCAAAATCATGATTTTTAATTAATAAAAACAAATGTAAAAAAATTATCTTTCACATATGCACTAAACTTGAACCCAGGAAATACAGGAATACAGAAAAGATTTACAATTTAAGAGCCTCCAACATAATAATTAAATAAACAATCAATTTTGTTAAAGAATAAACCGAACCGGGTTGCTATCACAGTTAATTTTATCGATTTTTATTAATGAACAAATCGGAAAACAATTTCATATAATTTATTTTCTCTGATATAATTTAGCTTTAGTTAACGTTACATGGAACACGAACGATTAACATTATTGGAATCTAAATAGTCAACTTACTTTATTGGGATCATAATCAGCTAAGCGATAAATAAGAATTCTTTGATTTTCTTTTGTGCAAATTGGAAGTGGAATCATATCACTGAAATCACGAGAAACTTAGATAATTTGAATTAATGGAGAAATAATTGACCACGATTTTCAAAAAATCATCACATTTTCTTTAAGCATGATTTGTTCTTAATTGTTTACTATTGCATTTTTTAATGACAAGAATTTTTTTAAAACTTTAAATTTTCATTTAATTAAAGAATTTTTTTTAAAATAAAAGATTTATATTTTTCTTCACTGTCGATATAAAAAGTGTGGTCAATTTACTTTTGTGTTCGAAATAAAATACTTACGTTATTTCAAAATTTATTTGTGCTTCCGGTGATAATGGATCCCGTTTTATAAAAACATTTTCATATTTTGTACGAAATTCAAAGCCAAGTCTAATAAGTTCTTTTGCTTTTTCCACATCACTTCCACAATAATGTACGAAACGTCTTAGCAACATGTGTTCTATATTTTTATATAAAGAAAAAAAGAAAATAATAATAATCAAAAAAAAAAAAGTATTATGTATTTATAATTTCACATTCCCTTCAAATTCAAATTTGAATTGAAATTCAAGCAAATATTGAATCACAACAACAAAAATAAAACAAAAGAAAAAGAAACACTTGCCCATATGTTTTGGTAACTCATTTTGATTTTGAAGCCATTTCTCTAATATTTCCGCTTCTTTTTTATATTCGTCTTCTTTACTCATGGCTTTTGATGATTTTTTAATTATTTAGTTAGAAATGAATTAAAACTTTTTTATGTTAATTCTCAATATACAAAAAATTTATTTTTAATATTTCAATGACAAAACGATGTGTTGCTCTTTCGAGATTTTATTTTCGAATGACAGAAGTAGAGAAAAACTATTAACAAAATTTACACTTAAAAAACAAAAAAAAAATTATCTCATGAGAATATGAAATTTATAAAAAACGTACAAATCACACACACACATATACATATATCTGTGACTGACTCAGAAGTTTAAAAACAAAACATAAGAAAAAACCTGTTTGCTTTTTGGAAAGAACCGAAAATTAAAGTTAAAAAATAAATTTAGTTGTTTTAGAATTAAATTGGTGATAACTGATAACTAGTAACTATTACCTAATAATGGAATTGTTTATCATCTTGAGCTTAATGATGACGATGATGATGATGATAATCTTGAAGTATAAAAAAACAAAAGCGTTAATTCATACGTCTGAAATTAAACAACAAAGTAAACTCAAACAGTCTGGGTTGTTTCTGTAAGTTTAATACAATTATACAAAAATTGTTCGTTGTAAATTCCACCTCATTACATTATAATAAGTTAACATTTCCATTACAAATCTATTTGACATTATGCATATTATAATCCAAACAAATTATGTAAATTCTTTTCAAACAATGGAGTGAAATAGAGAGTGAAAAGATAGTATTTTTTATGAGGTCATTGTCCTGAAATTTCTTGAAGAAAAATTTCCATCCAGAATAAAAAATTAAAGAAATTTTATATCAAAATAATAATAATACTGTAGCGCACATTCTTCTTTTGGAATTGGTATAAAAATTTTAAAGTAAATTTATACGAACAGATATTTAAGAAGAACAAAAGATTTAATGATGTCGCTGCATATATTTGAATTGAGTCGAATTCAGTTAACATTTTGCCCAATCATCCAGAAAATCATAATTTGATGGCGATTAATACATATAAATAAGTATGTTCTTGTAAAAAGGTAAGAAAAAGATTTGTTTTTTTATTAAAATGATGTTTTATTTTTAATAATTAATTAATTAATTTGAAATTTTTAATACAATTTAAAACTTAATTTTTATATTTATTTTTGTGTTTATATAAATATTACAATTATTTTCCTTTTCTTCTTTCGTTATAACTTTAATTTTATACGATAATTACAACTTACATACAGCAACGAAACAAATTTAAAAAATTTTAAAATCTTTTAAAATAAAAAACCAAAAATTTAAAACAAGAATAAAAATTTTAAAATCAAAGAATTCGAATAAAATAAAGTAAAAAATAAATGAATTATTTAATTTAATTACTACGTACATATATTTTATTTATTTCCTTTTTATACGGAAAATATGATACTAAAAAAAAAATTTACCCATTAATTTGTTAATTAGACCATTAATCAATACTCAAATATTTAAATGTCTCAATGTGATTCACAGTTTCTTCGTTTGATGTTTTATTGTTTACTGTTTTACTACGCCAGTTATCTTCATTTGCTAAATATTCTCTGAGACAAATTAAAGAAAACAAATTTTAGTATCAAAAAAAAAATATACATCAAATCAAAATACTGTGGAAATCAGAATAAAACTGCACCCACAAATACTAAAAGAAAAACGTTTTCAATTTTCTTTTTCTTCCGAACGATATTTAATTTAAATATTATTACAATTTTGTTGGAACTGAATTATTCTGATTTCTTGTTATTATCAATATGGAAATTTACCTCTTTGATTCAATTTGTGCAATCCATTTTTTTTTTAAATCAGCAATATTTCCGGCTTTTCCTCCGTATTCATTAGGTAACAGTTCTTGTGGTACATGTTCATATAATGTCGTTGAATTTGGTAAATGGGAATGTACTTGACTTTTTAGAATTGGTCTTAACAGTGTCATGAATCGATCTAAATATGGTGAACAATTTATTAAATGAATTTGTGTTGGTCGTACTGGGTAAGCTTCCTATAATTACAAAAAAAAAAAAAAAAAATATAGTCATAAATTGTATAAACTTTATAATTCGCTTAATTATTAATTTTAACTGTGGTTCTGTTATTCAAAGTGAATCACTCATAAATTCACAATATCATAAATACCATACATAAATTATAATAATGAAAAACGAACTAACCTGAAAATGTTTAGAAATAGTTTTAAGCAATGAGAATGACATTTTTGTTATATGTTTCAATGTAAGACCATCCAAATCAATGATTGGAATTTCTTCAGCTGTAAATCCTATAAATATAAATTTAATAAATTTAATTGATTTTGTATACAATTTCAAATTAAAGTGATTTACCATTTAGTACGGGTTCGTGAAAACTGAATCTTACATCATTCGACATAAAAAATCCCTTAACTGCTTCAATAAAATCAATCTGAAAAAATATTTTATTATAGATTTTGTTTTTTAATTTATTTAGAAAAAAAAAAGTTGTTGCTGAATTCGGCGGCCAACTGTCCACATTTTAATTGCTCACCTCTTTGAAAAATAATAATTTGGCTTTTTAATCAACGCTAAATTTTTCCTTATCACAGACTTTAAACATTAAAATAATAAAAATAATAATAATATTTAACTTACTTTATTGGGATCACAATCAGCTAAACGATAAAAAAGAATTCGTTCATTTTCTTTTGTGAAAATTGGAAGTGGAATCATAACACTGAAATCACGAGAAACTTAGATAATTTGAATCAATGGAAAAATAATTGACCACGATTTTCACAAAATCATCACATTTTCTTTAAGCATGATTTGTTCTTAATTGTTTACTATTGCATTTTTTAATGACAAGATTTTTTTTTAAACTTTAAATTTTCATTTAATTAAAGAATTTTTTTTAAAATAAAAGATTCATATTTTTCTTCACTGTCGATATAAAAAGTGTGGTCAATTTACTTTTGTGTTTGAAATAAAATACTTACGTTATTTCAAAATTAATTTGTGCTTCCGGTGATAATGGATCCCGTTTTATAAAAATATGTTCATATTTTGTACGAAATTCAAAGCCAAGTCTAATAAGTTCTTTTGCTTTTTCCACATCACTTCCACAATAATGTACGAAACGTCTTAGCAAGATGTGTTCTATATTTTTATAAGAAAAGAAATTAAAAAAAAAAACTTGCAAATTTAAATTCAAATTCAAACGGAAATTAAAATTCAAGCAAATATTGAAAATTATCACGACAACAAAAATTTAACAAAAGAACAAGAAAAACTTGCCCATATGTTTTGGTAACTCATTTTGATTTTGAAGCCATTTCTCTAATATTTGTGCTTTTTCATTTAATTCTTGTTCTTCGCCCATGACTTTTTGAAAATCAAAACCACTTTAAATTTGAAAGATTTTATGTAAATTATATTTTTAATAAAAATCAGTGTTGCTCTTACGCGATTTTACTTTCAAATAACAGAATATAGAAAAATTATTAGGAAAAATTTACACTAAAAAAAATCCATTTAAAAATCCTTTAAACTTTAAACTGAAAAAAATAATAATCTTCAAAGCTTAATATGTGAATTTTAAGCCTAAAATTTAATTTTGTTGGAAAAATGACGATATAGAGATCAAGTTTATAATTCTGATTACTATAATTTATATTATCCGTGAGAAACAATTTTATAAGTAGTAAAGAAAATAATCCTTATTAAATGTTACGTTTAATAAATAAACGTAAATTAAATATATAAAAATTTCCGAACCATCTGATCTAACTCCAAACCAACGAATTTGTATTCATTTCAATAATATAAAAGGTCGTTCAAATTTGAACAAAAATTAGCAAATTGAAAAATATTTAAAGAACAAAACAATACAAAAAAAAGTTTTATAGTTTTATAGTTTTGCATTTTTTTTTGAAGAGAGAGAATACATTATGCAATAGTACAAAAAAAAAAGTTATAAGAAGATTAGCGAATGTTCTGTATTAGCTGGCGAACAAATATGTAGTAAAAAAAAAAAAAGAGTTTACTATGAAAAAAATTTATAAACAAATTACAAGATAAACTTGCATTCAAGGTTCACAAAAAACTTGATTATCTTCCTTGTATTATACGAACTTTGTACTTTATTTGCTTTGAGTTTTATTATTGTTAAATTTAAATTAACAATGTTAAAAATTAGCGCTTGGTACGGACATTTTTCGTTCATCATTTGATGAAGTTGTCATCAAAAAAAAAAAACTACTCACAAATTGTTCTTATATACAATATTTAGGAGTGTAAAGTAAATCTTTAGTGGAAATGTATATTTTTATTATTATTGGGAGTAAAATATAATTAAGGGAAGTGATATTACAGAGAACCTGATGTTAGGAATTCTGATTAATAAAATAAGTTCTTGTGAAAAGGAAAAGATTGTTTTTTTTTTTTTTTTAATTTTTTATTTAACAATAAATGATGTTTACTTTTTAATAATGTTAATTTTTAATACAAATTAAAACTAAAATTTATTTTTAAAATTATTAAATTATCCTCTTTTTTTTTTTTTTTTTGTGTTTAAAAATATTACAATTATTTTCTTCTTCTTTCTTGTATTATTTTAATTTTATTCGATAACACAACAGTAACGAAATAACAAATTAAAGAAAAATAAGTAAGATAAAAAAATCAATCAAGCAAAACAGAAAAAAAAAAAAAATAAAGGAACAAAAATTAAAAATTGGGATAGAAAAAATATATATGTTTTTTTTTTTAACGAGGTTTATAATTCTTAAATATTTACTTAATTTTATAACTAACAATATATATTTTTATTTTGTTTTTGGAAAATTACCCCTCCCACTCCCAGAAACCACTTTTTTTTTTTTTATCATTAAAAAAATTTTTTATGTATTTTTTTCACTTCATTATTTTTCTGTTTCTTATTTTATAATAAAAAATCATTTTCATTTTTTTCAATTTGATTCAAGATGGTTTCGATGAATTTAAAATTATTTAAATTTTATTTTATTTTTACATTAAAAATGTAAATGACGTTTTTTTTTTTTTTTTACATTTATGAAAAAATCACAGTTTTTAATCGTAAAAATCAAATATTTCCAATATTTGTGTCAAAACAGAAATTTATTACCAAGGAAGAAAAAGTTAATATAAATTGTGACAAAGGTAAGATCACAAAGGTGAAGATCATTTCATATATAAATATGAAATGAAGGACACCAAAAAATAATAAAATTTGTATTTTTGTTAAGCAATAAAACCATTCAAATGTTTCCGCTTCGATGCCATTTTTAATTAAAATTAATTTTTTAATTTAAATATTTTCCTTTATTTTCTGTTTGACTCGTTTTCTTTTTTCCCCAAATATTACTTTCCTATTTTAAATAGTTTAATTTTTTTTTGTTTATAAAAATATAATTATGTGTAATTATTGTAATTCAAACCGAAAGAAAAAAAAAAAACAAAATGTGTGTGTGTCCCCATTATGACGTTTTTTTTTTTTAGAATAAAATTTTACAATTTTTAATTTTTAATTTTTTTTTTTCTTAAAACAAATTAAATAAATAATTAATAAAAACGAACACCTAGTGTTAATTATGGCTTTTCAGTTTCTTTCTCTATCACTTCATTATTTTACGTTCCCATTTATTTCATTCTCATCCTACTACAAACTAAAATTTAATTATTCAACAAGAAAAAAAAAAAAAAAAACACAAACTTTTCACCAAAATAAAATCAAAATAGTTAAAGAGAGAATAAATATAAAAAAAACAAAAGTGAATTAATTGAAAATAATTTCATAAAATTAATTAATCAAAACAATTATTGAAGATCTAGTTGTTTTTTTTTTGTTTCTTTATTCTCGTTCTTTGAGTTTTCTTATACAAAAAAAAAAAAATGCTAAGTAGAACAACAATGATTATTATTTATTAGTATTCAATACCATCATCAATCAGGAACGCGGGGAATATTCTTCTTTATTTTACTTTTTTTTGCATCAATTTAATTGTTCAATTATTTTTGTTTTTTTTTTGATTGATCACTTTCCATTTTTTGTACAAAGACAATCAAAACTATTTGACAGACATGATTTTTTTTTTTCTCTCTTTTCATTTTATAAAAAATATAGATATTATTTTTTATTCATCGATCAACCCACATTATTTTTATTCAAATAAAAAAGGGTTCCTCTGTCACTTAAAAATTGTATATCCATTGTAACTATTTCATGAAATTATTCAACAATTAAATTGAAGTCATAATTTTCTTTTATACATTTTATGTTACAAAAATCACAGACAAAAAAAATATTCCATTTTATAACAAGAAAAATAATTCATTCCCTTTTACTCTCTTTTCTTTTTCTGACAATACAGTGTCACACTTATTTATTTTCGTAAAAATTTTTAATGTAAATAAAAATAACAAAACAAAAGAATAAATTCAACTAAAAATTGTTCTGAAATTTTGTATTTTATACAATTGATTAATTTTGGATAATGTGAATTATTTATTGATACTGTAAATGGCACATTATTCTGATTGTGCTAAATACTATTACAAATTTGAGTTGATTTTAAAAGATGTCTGTTAGAACTGAAAGTTTCAATCTCAAAATCAGAAATAACGATCAAATGTACCAAATTGTTTCTATTTTTGTTATTGTTATTTTTATTTTCTGTTAATTTGTTTAATTAATAATATATTGATATATTTTTGTTTTACATTAATGTTTGTTTTAATTTTATAAATATATATTTATTTTTTCTCTCTGTGTAATAATTAATCATAATAATAATATTTTAATGAGGCACTAATTTTTATTTAATTAATTCATTTTATAATAAATTTTAGTTTTCTCTTTTATAATCTAATTTTTTTTTTCTTTTTGTTTTTCCTTTTATCCATTTTAATATACTTTTATGTAAACAAACAATAGTATTAGTGTTGTGACTTTAAACACATCCTCACGTTTGTTATTTTTTTTTTATACCGTCTTTATTTATTTGACTTTAAAATAATTTGTATTTTGCTTTTAAAATTCCATTCTTATTATTAACTACAACAGCATTTTATTTGACAGTACACTTTGAAGTAACTTTTCAACGTGATTGGATTAACAACAAATAATTTGGTATTAAAAATATTTTGAACTATTAAATCACAAAAAAAAGGGGGATTTCAGTAGAACCGATAAAACTGCTTTATCAATGGAAGTAAATTTAAAACAATTGTTTCTCGTTGTTTATAAAACAAAAGTTTCTGAAAACTTTCGTTTAATTCAAACATTGATTTGTTATTTTATGTATGTGTGTGTGTAAGGTTTTTTATTATTTAAAAAAATTTAGAATTTATTTTTAATTATTTGTTATAAAAAACGAAATTTATCATTATTTTAACATGTTTTTTTTAGTATTCAATAAATCGAAATTGGTCATTTCCTTTTATAAAAAATATGAAACCTATTCATTTCTATTTTTACTTTTATCAAAGCACAAATTTATTGACACAAACCAAATGGCAGATGACGTCATTATTATTCGAATTGTAATAATTATAATCTCTTTCAATGTTTCTGTATTTTCTTCACCACAAAAAACTGCCCTCATTAATAAAAAGAAAAGTGTCACAAAATCAGACAATTTATATTTAATTGTTTTCTTTTTTTTACATAATTTATGTTTGAATATTAAGGGGTGTTTCATAAAGAAATGTGCACACAAAATTACACATAAAGATACTGCTCGTTACCTTTTTGTTTGAATAACAAAATAGAATCTGCTTTATCGACAACAGTCATTAGTTACGCTTTTTAATTCTTAATGAATTTGATTCTGAATAATAGAGTAAACTAAATATTAAAAATACAAGTCACTCAATATATAAAATTGGAGTTAAAAAACATAACTGTAAAGTACCCACTTCTATGTCATTTAATTTTAATAAAAGATTATTGGTTATTCGTATAGACATGATTAAAAAAAAAAGAAGTTGTGCATGAATTATAAAAATTTGAATATAAAATAGAGTTTACATTGAAAATAATATTGTAGAAAAAGGACTAAAGATAAATGTTTACTTGAATATTCAATGTTTTTGTTGAAAAAAGGAAACAAGTAATGAATTCATAACAAACAAATATAAACTACTTTATCCGATGGTAAATTATTTCAGGCAATTAGAAACATAGTTGAAATTATGATAATGATCATAGTCAACACATGCATTTTTTTTTCTTTCTAGTATTAGACCTAAGACTCTGTCTGAGGACCGAATAATAATAATGTTTTCAATAAAATAAAAGGATATAAAAATAGGGTACCTCTCTTATATTAAAAAAAAGCCGATAAAGAAGATTCATTTCAAATTCTAATTCCACTCTCAACAATTGTATTTTTAAACATTTAACAATAAAAATATATTTAGTTTAACCTTTATAATGTGATCATCCTCTTTATAGTGACCTAATTATTATATAGCACTTTTGTGAAATTTTTCATAATATCTTACATCTGTATATATTTTGACCACAGTTTTCATATCAATTTTAATGAATGATCACAATTTATAAAGGTTTACACTATTTTCTATAAATAATTTTTATATCTATTATTAATATAAATTGTATATGAATTTCTCTCTCTTAATTGTAGTATTAAATGACTTAATAATAAAAGAACCTTAACGTACTAATGTTAAATATTATTATTACTTACAAAAAAAAAACATTAAAATATTCTTCTGATTTAAAACAAAAATATTTTTTTGTGCTTTTTTTTTTAAAAAAAAGTTTTTTTTATTTCAACTTGTGATTGGAAGAAGAATAAATTAATTTTAAAACTAACATTATTTTTGTGTTTTGAATTTTTTTTTTGTTTTACACATTTTTTTGGAGGTACTTAAGGTAAAAAGAATAATAATTAAATATATTTTTGTATAAATAAATATGATTAGTAATTTTAAATAAAATTGACTTTCTTAATTTTGTAATAATTTTTTTTTTTGTATTATTTTTAATTTTATTAATGACTATTTTGTATTATTATTGATTAGGTAAAGAATTCTGAACTTTCAAGTTTTACATGCAATTAATTTCAATGATAAACACTGATCAACTAAATAATTCTTGATCGACTTAAGACTTTTTAACTGGAAATATAGTGACAGTTTAATTGATGTCATACTGACGCTTTCCGGTAATAAAAAAATGCAACCCCAAAGAAAATTAATTCAGAATCAAAAAAAAAAAAAAATACGTTATTATATGTATAATAATAATACGGGAATAATAATAACTTATTACATAGAAGAAACAGATTTTATTTCTGTTAAAAATGAGATTATAAAAATCATAATTTAAAAAAATAAAACAAAACAAAATTAAAAAAATTTGGTAAAAAAACAAGATTTTAAGTCATTAATGGATTATTGGCCATCTTAACTCGCAATAAAATTTTTTTAGATAACTTTTCTTAATCTTACGTATTTGATTTTGCAAAAAAAAACAAAAAATACGCTCTAATAACACATTCTAATGTTATTTTTATCAGAGACGATTTACGTTTATTAACATTTTTTTAAGAAATTATATTTGTATTCTTTGTTTTATTTGCTTCAGATTCTGCTATTGTTGCTAGAATAAATAGATCTGATGTTACAGTAGAGGGTCCAACATGTGATTGAGGTTCTGGATGTCTTCCATTGCCTTGATTAAATGATCCATGTAGCTGTTGTTGATCATAAACAGTATTATTGTTGTCATTAATCACTAATACATCACGTCTGGTAATACTTTCTTTACGTGCTTTACGTTTTTGACTTCCTACCATTGAATTTTGTAGTTTTTCACGTACCTCATAAATTGTTTGTGGGAATGCTGATATAGATTGTGATGATGTTGGAAGATTTTTACATTTATCTAAAATAGAAATGAAAATGTTTTACAAGTTTAATTTAGTATTTTATTTATTTTGAAATATTTGGTATAAATAGACCAACCATAAAGAGGCCACGCAATTTAATTTCTAACAAAAACAAAATTAATAAACAAACAAATACTTACTATTAATTTTCTTCTTCTTTTTTGTTTCACGTTTTCTGGCCAAATATTTTTCCAAACTTAATGATGGTAATGCTTTTATTTTTTCCTCTAATTCAAAATCAGAAGCATCATATGTTTTATTACACGCATTCAATTTCTTTTGTGCTTCATCAAATTCAGGTTTTGTTGTTGTATGTTGATTTTGCATTACTAAATGATTATAATCATAGTATTTTTGTGATGATGATGTTGTTGACGAAGATACATCAAATGTTTTACAATAACCATTGTGTGGAAAACCAATCGGTGTTGAAATAATTTTATTTGTTTTAATTTTTTTATTAATTGGATTTATTTTTCCAATTGTCATAAATTCCTGATAACGTTTACCTTTACAAGCACGTGATGATTTTTTATTATTCAATTCATCATCAGTTGATTCAACATACATAAGTGGCTTCTGTTCAATAACATTCAAATTACATGTTTCTATTTTCATTGGAATTTCCTTTTCCTTTATGATTTTCTTTTCTTCAACATCAATTTGAAGAATTTTTCGTTTTTTGTAACAATCATCAAATACTAAATTATTTGATGCTGCTCCTGGGGTTACTGCCGTTGTTGTTGTTAATTTTCTTTTATTTATAACAATTGAATTATTACTTTTGTTAATTTTATTTTTAATTGAATCTGATTGCATTTTTGCAGCATGATCTTTCATATTTGAAAATGGTTCGGTTGAACAACGTTTTACTGCTGGTATCATCGTGTTTACAAAATAATTCGATGTTTCACTTAAGGCATTATGAAGTGCTTCATCTTTATTCAAATTTTCTCTTCTTGTATTTAAATTATTACTATTATTATTATTATTAATTATATTATTATTGTTATTATTATTATTTGGTAATTGTTCAACTCCATTATCCATACCAATATTATTATTATTATTATTTAAATTATTGATCCCGATTTTTCCTTTCATTTCACAGCTCATCATAAGACTATTGAGTCCACCCATTTGTGCTTCATCAGCTAATTTGAAAACACCAACAGACGATTGTTGTGTTCCTACTATTTTTTGTTGCACTGGCTTTATTATATCAAATTGCGTATTCTGTTGTTCTTGTAGTTCCTCTTCTTCATCTACTTCTCTTTGTTCTCCATCATTGCTCCAATCAATATACATTTTTGTACGATTATTTGTGTTTTGTGTTACTGATGTTGTTTGATGTCCGGAATATATTTGATTACCAATTAATGGACGTTCAGCATTACTTGGACGTGTTGTTAATGTACGTAATGGTGGTGCTGGTAATTTATACCATTTAAAATTTGGATTTGCTGAAAAAAATGCATCTTTATACTGAAAATAGAAAAAAAAAATTATAATTAATAAAATCAAAACAATAAAAGAAAAATCTAAATAACAAAAAAAAAAACAGTTTCTTCTGTTATGCATCCGATTTTTAGGTTGAATAAAAAACTGGTCTTTTTAAATTTCTAAAAAACAAACTACAATTTAACGGCCATCTTTTAAAACTATTATTTACGTTAACAAGGGAAAAGTGACAAAAATATTTTTCCAATTAAA
Source organism: Pedicia rivosa (assembly GCA_963082725.1). NCBI lineage: Eukaryota > Metazoa > Arthropoda > Insecta > Diptera > Pediciidae > Pedicia > Pedicia rivosa. Next base: position 6,967,333 of record OY720153.1, on the reverse strand, counting down.
AAAAAAAATGGTTTATTCAATTTATGAACATATTTTGAATGTTTACAGAGCAATATAATATTTAGTGATAAGACAATACTAATCAATTGAAATAATTTCGGAATTCACAATATAAAAATAAATAAATAAATTAAAGTTTCAAAAATTGTCGGAACTGTATAAAGGAAATTCTAATGAATATCTATAAAAAATGTATACGAAAAACTATAATTTAAAATTTTATTTTAAACGCTGGGTTTACACTGCATTGTATAAACTAATAATTAAAATCAAAATAAGAATATCCAATTAAATTTTAATCAATCCACAAAAAAAAAGAAAAGAAACATTTACAATATTAAAAAAACAGAAAAACAATCAAATAAATATAACATTCACAAACAAACATTTTCTATAATGTATGTAGGTATGTAGTAGGAAAAAAATGGCATTATATGTATTTAAATTTTAAAATAAATACGAAAAAAAACCCCGTTTATTTGTCACTCTGCAAATGTGTGTGTGTGCATTTGAGTAAAAGTATTAATCGTGCACGAAAAAATACAAACAAAAGTAAAATGTAAAATTGTAAACAACAGGTTGATTATGCCATGGCAGAAACATCTGTTTAACAATCGATGCATGAATATGTGTTGACTGCGTGTATTTGTGTTACTGACTTTTTAATCAAAAAAAAAAGTATTTTTAAAATAAAAAAAATTGTTTTTTCGTAATCAAATTTTGAGTGAACGAAAATTTCTATTTATTTGTCATTTTATTTTCACAAACACAAAAAGTTCAATTGAATATTAAAAAAAAAAGAAGTAGGTACCACCCTATTTTTCGACTTCTTTTTTTTTTTGATAAAAATATTGCATAATAAAGAATATAGTAATTTTTTATTCCGTCATCTATTTGTCTCTGTCTTTCTTATTGTATTCTATCTTATTATTTTATTTGGATATTTCTCATCTAAAATGTAATAATAAATTTAAAAAACTAACAACAATATCACGAAGAAGAAGAAAGGCAAAAAAAAAATGGTTTCTTCTCTTAAAAAACAGAAAAATTTCAAGGTCAAAAAATATAAACAAAAATTATTTCTTTTTAAAATGACAAAAAAAAACTCAAAAGAAAAACAAAAATCGTTCACGAAATAAGGTAAAGTTTATAGAATTGGTGCTACTTTAATGTTATTATTGTATTTGTTGGAATTGATGTTAAAAATGTGAGAATATAATTGAAAACTATTCGATTTTTCTGATTGATTGATAGAATTACAACAACAAAAAAAAAATAGAAGCCGGTTTGTGTCTTTGATAAACTAAAAATAGATTTATTTTATTATCTTTTTTTTTTTAATTTTGTCAGAATTTTGAAGAAGTTACTTGTATTTTAGCAGAGCAAAACAACTAACCTTCACCTTTAATTATTATCTTTGATTTGTAATTTAAACTTTAAATCTTCAATCTAACTTATCTTTATTATTCAAATTTTTTCCTACCGTTTTTGCTAAATTTGTGTAACAAATTTTCTCTTCCGTTTCCAAATTAGCCCACCAGTCGCCTAGAATTTTAGTAATTGATCTAAAACAGAAAAAAAAAATTAAAATAAAATCAAAATTATTATGAAACATTTTTTTAACAAAATATCCTTTCGGATTTTTCCACAACATTTTTCTGAATCTTTGCATTTTTAATTAGGAAAAAAAAAATTTTTGAATGAAAACAATTCTTGATTGTGTAATTTATTCATCGTGTGATGTGATCGTGATGTGACATTGACAATCATCACTGCATTAATGTACGAGAGAGAACAACAAATATTTTCTATCTCATCTTGATTAAAAACTTCGACAATCGGTCTCGTCTCGTCGAATCAGAATCAATTGAATGGAATTTTCATTTTTAAGCGAATTAAACATTTTCAAAGAACTTACCAGTTGCTCTTCATTTTTTTTTTTAGAGAATAATAATTTAGCTAAAATTGTCGGAAAGGAATATTTAAAGAAAAAGTGTATAAAATAAAAATAATTATTTTAATAAAAAACAACAAAAGGAAAAATGTTTTCTCTCGCAATTCAAAAGTAAATAAAAAATAAATAGTAATATTTAATATTTGACACAAAATAATTTTATTTTTATGTCTTTTCTTTCTTCTGACCTTTCCTTATCGATCAGAGATCAATCATCACAATAGACTAGATTTTGATTTTGAACCGGTTTTTTCTTTATTATATTTTTGTTTTTATAAGAAAAACAATAAACGTAGTTTAAGTTTGCATAACTTACTTATATTAAACTAAGTAAATACAACAATATGTTCAACGATAATTTTTATGTTCGATTAACCATGAATTGAGTTTATTATTAATTGTAACGACAGAAAGAGAAATATAATTACTACTAATAGTTATCTCTTTTCTTCTTATCAAAATTATGCAAATGACAATAATTCTTGTTTTTATTTACATTAGAAACTTACCTATTTTCAAGATTTGGATATTTTTCTCTGACAATTGCACGATGTCTTTTACAAAATATTAAAAATGCGTTCATTGGTCTTCTAGCATGATGTGCTGGTGTTTTTTCATCATCATTTAATGGTTTCATTTTATTAACAAATTCATCATAATCGTCTTCTTCTGTTTCATTATCATTATTTAAATTTTCATTATTTAAATTCTTCTTCTTATTGTTATTATTATTATTACTCAATTGAGAGTAATTATGAATATCTTGTATAAGTCGATCACCACGTACAATTGCTAATTCATCCTCATGAATTTCATCTTGTTTTTGTATTATTGCTGTTGTTGTGATTGGTGATGATAATATTAATTGTGATGATGATTGTATTTGTTGTTCTTGTGAATACATCAGTGAATTTGGTAAAATATATTTTTTTTCTTTGGTTAAATTTTGACTATTATTTTTACAATTATTATTATTATTATTATTATTATTCATAATAATTGTATTATTTACATATAATTCATTATTATTAGTATTATTATTTGTTGTTGTTGCTGTGGTTGCTGTTATTGTTGATGTAGTATTTTTATTCATTGTAGTTGTTGTTCCTATTAATTTACTATTATCATTTGGTATTTTAAGATTAATCATTTTATCATAACCAATTGTATCAAAATTTTGTTGTTGTAAATTAATTTGGTTACTAATCATGGTTTTTTGTATTTTTTTTTTTTCGTTTATTTTGTGTGAAAAATAAAAACAGAAAAAATAAATTGAATATTATTTATTTTTCGATTCTGTTTTATTTAAAGAAAAAAAAAAATATACGTATTTTTTTTTTCAATTTTATTTTCTTATCATTATTTAAGTTGTTGTTGTTATTATTGTGTAGTTCTTATCGTTTGTTTTTTCTCTCTTTCTCTCTCTTCTAAAATTATAAAATACAATCAAAACGAAAACACAGAAAAAAAAAATTTAACACAACAATACAATAAAAAAAAAAAATGATAATATTGTCCAGTTCAGATGAAAGTGATTTGATTTCAGTGACGACACTAACACAACATAATCTACTGATAATACAAAACAAAACTGATAAGTTTGTTTAAAAAAATAAAAGACACTGATAATAAGAAAAAAAAAACTAATTAGTTCTTCCTCACAATTGTCTTAAAAATATTTAATTGTTTCTTTATATATTTTTTTTATTAATATAATTTAAGTTGACACTTTGGCTTTTTCTTTTTATTTATATTAAAAAAAAACAGTTATAAAATAGAACTTTTGTATTTATTCCCTTTTTATTTAAAAAAATTATGAAGGATTTATTCTTTTTGTAAATTAATTTCTAACAAAAATTCCAAAATTAAATCCTTAACTTTCTCTATTTCCTTGTTTGGCTTGTGTTTGATTTTTAAATGTTCACTTTATCGACTCACATCACAGACTACAAAGACCTAAATAAAAAAAAAAATAAAACAAAAGAATTAATATTATTAAAATTATTGGATATAATTTTTTTTGTTATATAAAAAAAAATACAAAACATTAAAAAAAAAATAAATAAATAATAATACATAATTGTATTTACGATGATGATTATTATTATTAATAGAATACACAAAAGCGTAAGAGAAAGAGAGAGAGAGAAATAGAATATTCATTCGATCATCAAAAATTATTTTTCTCTGTTTGTCACGCATTTTATTTAATAAGAAAACATTTTAGGTCCATCATTAAATTTTACTATTAAAAAAATTTAGGCAATAAGGCCCGTATGTTACAAAATTTTAGAAAAATGTTTACGATTGTCATAAAACGAGAATTCACAACATAAATAATAAAAATGTGATGTCGTATAAAAATCAAAATCTTTAATTTAATGTTCAATTTTAGATTTTCTAAACACAAATTGAACCAAGTATCAAGATAAGGAAAACAAGAATTATGGGCCTAAGATGAGATCATGATTAAAAAAGCGTGAATACACAAGAAGGGATTGAGATTCGCTGACATTGAGTAACACATGTATGAATATTTTTTGTCAGTTAAAGAATAACAATGTTTTTATGTAAATAAAATAAAATGAGAAGAAAAAAAACTAACAAGAAGGGATCAGACTTATTGCAGTTAGATATTCAACTACTGAATCTAATTTGAAATTAGAATCTAATTGGGATGTGTAACTAATGAAGGTGTAGAGTAAATAAGATTTAAGACAGAAAATAAACAATTCGTTTTTTATAATTTAAAAATTTCACTCCATTAAAAACGCTTAAACTTTTATGACAAAATTTAATCCAATAACAACATCACCTTTTTATTATTTATTCAATTCTATTTTAAGAAATGTATAGGAAAACTTATTTAATTCATGAATCATGAATTACTAAACTACAAACTAAAAAACAATGCAGTTCGATTAAAAACAAAATTGTACATGATAAAACATGCTCATCCCTGATAATTATTTTAGTTTTTCTTTATTTTCAAATATTCTGCTCAGTTTGAACATTTGAGTTTGTATATATATTTTTGTTTTTTTTAAAAGATTGAATTGGAATGTATTTTGTCGATATGATCAAGTGTATTACGATACGAGATTATATTTGTTTTTTATTTTATAAATCACTAAGAAGAATGTAAAGTCGTTAAACTGGCGTCACCATTTTTTTTTTTTGTTTTACAATTTTACAGAAGAAGGATAATATAATGACTACACACACTACATTTATATTTATTATTGTTTATTATTATGAAATAATACACTTGTGTTTCCGCTCACGCTCACTCAATACTTTCTATGTAAATAAATGAATATCAATATACTTCATTTTTTTTATTTATAAATAAAAATTATTTGTAATCTGATTCTATTTAAATTTCGTAGAGGAAAAAAAAAACAACAAAATAATTAAAATAAACCTTAAGTAGCAGAATTAAAGATTTATTTTATTTATTAATCCATTTTAGGTTTGTTTTTTTCTTTCTGTGTGTGTAATTAATTTTTATTTTTTTTAAAATATTACATTGTTTGAAAGTGTTGAATATCAACATAAAATTTTTTTGGTTGTTTTTGTTGTTGTTGGTCATGATAAAGAAAGTCAGAATAATTTTGATAATTAAAAATATGTATAAGTGATTATTATAATATAAAGTGATGCGCGCAAGTGTCAACAATTTATACATTTTATTTATTTATTTGTTTGTCTTTTTCATAATTATATAATGAAAGATTTGTTTACATTAAATATTTGTTTGTTTATAATTTGTTATATAAAAAATGTAGGAAAGTTGCGATTAAATAGTCTTAAATAAAATTTTGGTTAACTCATAAAAAAAATGCAAGGACGGATCATTACAGGGATTACAGCGATACACAATATTACTGTATGCAAGTACATTTTTCTTGCTTTTTTTAGTCAACTAGTGCATTCAATGAATAAAAATATCAAAAGAGGGGATTCACCAATTACAAATCAATCACTGTGGAGCTGGAATCGATAAAAATTATATAGACAAATAATTTTTTTTTTTTTGTTAAAAATAATTTAAATAAAAACAAAACACTCATTATAATTATTAATTCAGCTATTTTATGTCAAATAAAAGAATATAATTGCCTTTAATTATTAATTCAAATCAATGAAGAAAAAAAAAAAAATACGGAAATAAGAAAAAATTGTCTTTTGATTACAAAAATATGAGAACAAAAAAAAAAAAAAAATGGGATATAAAAAAAGCTCAAACAGTATAAAACTTGTTTCAAAAAGAAACGGTAGAAGCCGCTTTAATAAAATTTATTATAAGTCAATGATAATTATATTAAGATGAAGATGGAAAATAAAAAATTGAGAGCGAAAGAGATAAATATATAATCTTAAGTAAAAAAAAAAAAAATATAAAGAACAATTGCAAAAATAAAAAAAAATTAACCTTCCATCAGAGTTACTACCATGGCCATGACAAATAAGAAGAAGAAGAAGAAGAAGAAAACAGAAATATTTATACTTTTCATCAAAAAAGAAGAAAAAAAAAAATTGCACAGACAAAAAAAAATGAAACAACAATAGAAGAAAAAAATGAATAAAAAAATATATTTTTAATTCAAAATTAAAAAAAAAAAAAGAAAAAAAAAGACAAATAGACAAAAAAAAGACTCATTATGTTTTTCATCTCTTCTCTTTTTTTTTTTTTATCGAATTTACACTATACTTGAGCTACACTACTGACATACATACATACATACAAACACCTTTTTTTTTCTTTTTCATTTTTTTTTTAGCCATCGCATGGCGCAATTCAAGGTCGTTAAGTTATGGTAGCCATTTTTTTTTTTTTTGGTTCTGTTTTTGTTTTTGTTTCTCTTTGTTAATTGGTTGTTATTTTATTTATTCGCAAAAACAAAATTCAACTTTTTATGTTTTTGTTCAATGAAAAAAATTCATTTCATAAATAATTTTCAATTATTAATAATTTTATAATTTGTATTAATAATAATTTTAATAAATTTCATTTAACATTTTTCGATTTTAATTAATAAAAAATTCTTTAAAATGTAAATTGAACTTTTTCTTTGGTTAAATTTTGTTGTTTTGACTCAAGCCAAATCAAATAAAAAAAAAAAGTTGAATCGGGCGGCCATATTGAATTCAAAGAAGAAAACAAAAAAAAAATATATCTATAAAAACGGATTTTTACAGTAAAAAAAAATTACGACACTTTCACAAAAATTGGTAGGATAAAATTCTGTTTTTTTTTCTCTCTTCTTTTTATTGAAGAAAATTATCAATTTTATACCTTCCGAAAAAAAAAAAAGTTATTATTTTTTTTTTTGCACAATCTTTTAATATTTTTTTTATTTATTTATTTAAGAAATGGTGAAAGTAAGATTTTGTTGTTTTATTTAATTTTTTTTTTAAACTTAATTTTATGTCATTTTATTCATGATAATTAAATTTCATTAAACGACAAAATGTTATATTGTATTGAAAGAAAAGGCAACAGAGAAAAAAAAAAATTAAATCCATTTCCATTAATTACGGATAATTTATTAGTAAGAAAAAATGAAAAAATGAAAAAAAAAAATGTCAATAATTAGAGAAGAGAGACATGACTGAATTATTTATTTATATTTTTCTTTTTGTAGAACAAAAAATAAAAAAACAAAAAAAAAAAATACTTTGTTAATTTTATTTTATAGAAAAAAAAAAACGAAACAAAACAAAACTTAAAATACAATTTTATTTTTAATCAAGAAGAAAAAGAAAGCTTCAAGTGTTTTTTGAAAAAAAAAAAAAAAAAAGTAGTATTATTTGAGGAGGTCAAATCGATTGAAATCAATTGATTTACTTTTATGATAAAAGAAAAAAAAAAAAAACGACAACCAAAATTGTTAATTTAATTTTTTAATTATGATCGGTAGAGACACTTTTGTTTTTGTCTCATTTTGATTTACATTTTTATTTTATAAATAAAAAAAAATGGCTTTTATTTGTTATTTTACCTTTATCATTTTATTTATGAAATAAAAAGAACGACTTAATTATATAAAACTGAACTGAATTAAATCAACGATTAAATAAATTGTCTTTAAACTCTGACCAATCCGCGGTTTTAAAATTTTCATAATAATTAAACAGAAAATTTTCAAATTTTATCATTTTTATTCAAATTAATAAATTTTAAAATTTTTTTTTTTGTAAAAAAAATAACAAATACTAATTCAGTCACGTACGTACTGACACAAAAAAAAAAGTGCGATTGGATATGAATGTGTGTGTGTGTATGTGTATTTGTGTGCATATGCATGTGTGTCAATGAATATGACTCTATTTATATGTATTTTCTACATATATGCAGTTATTATATTATTAACAAAAATATAACATTTAAACACACGTACGCAATTTTAATCGGCAGAAATTTACACACACCACGTACACATATATATAATAAATATATTATTTGAAAAAGTATAAACACACACACACACAAAGTACACAAACAAATGTACATTTATTATAAAAATTAATACCGATAATAGGAGCTCGGTCGACGATTAAAATGAGATATACAGTGAAAAAAAAAATAGAGAAAGAAAAAAAAAATGGAATGAAAAATAATAATTATTATTGAATTGATGAATAAATTTAATAACATGAATTAAATTAAAAAATAATTAAATAATTTTTAAATGCACTCACCAATAATTTAATTCATAAAGAAATGATAAAATTCACAAAAATTTTCAATAAAAAAATAAATAATATAATTTATAAAATTCTTGTTGATTATGAAGAGAAAAATAAAATTTTAATATTAAAGAAAAAAAAGTGACGTCATTCGATGCATTAAAAACATAATTATTCAATGGAAACAATTATTAATTAAAAACAAATAATATAATTTAAACTTGAAAATAAACACACAACTATATTTCATTAATAATTATGTCATATTAAATGGGAATTTAGGAAAATTTTAAGATTTTCTAAACACCAGAAAAAATTATAATATAAACTCAACTTCACTTCAAACAAAATGGTTGTTTCACAATGATATGTTTTTGTCTTGTGTCAGCTGATTAAAAAATATATATAAAAAAAAAATATAATATATAAAAGAAGAGGAAAAAAATACGAAAGAAAAACCCAAAAACATATTTTCCTTTCACTACAGTTACAATTAAATAGTAATGTGTTAGAGTGAGATAACTCTATAATAAGAATTAAAGAAAAAACTGTACACAAAATTTAATGTCAAACATACGTATGCTTATGTAAATTGTTGTGTTTGCAACTCACACCAATAAAATAAAAAAAAATGTTTAAACACAATTCGATTGGAGAATTCTATAAAAAATTTTCTTGGGGAATAATATTTTTATATGAATATAATGAAATGATAAATAATATGACGAAGATATTTAGAAATAAATGATATAATTTTAGGAAAATTATAAATTATCAAATAATTTTATTTGCAAATAAATTTATTTCCGAATGAAAACTTTTTCATTGAACTAAAGTTGCCATTTTAAATCGAATAAATATGTGATTTGCTCAAAACTAGCGAAATAATGAAAGACGCATTTAATATTTTTATAACTTAAATTTAGAAAAATTGTATAACTAAAATATTTAACTTATAACTCACAATTTTGATATCCCTGTTATGAAATTTGAACTTGAAGGAAAACACTTCTTCCTCAATAAACTTTAAAAAGTTTTTATATCGTAAAATGTATCGTCTAATCAACTTTATTTTAATTAGATTTCAATATTTTTTAAGTGTTTCATTTTTGGTAAAAGTAGTAGTTGTTATAAAAAATGCACTTGCACATAAAAAATTTCACAATAATGATAAATAAAAAATATAAGTAAATTTCACTGCGTTTTCTTTCGATAGAAAATTTTTGAAAAGAAGTTCGAAAATTAACAAAACAATTTATTTATTTGAGATGATATTTTCTGTTTCGTCAGATCTGTAAATAAAAATGTGTCAATTAAAACATTTATTATATTTATATTCCTTTATATATAATTTAACATACCTAAGAAGCATGACTGTTCTATTTATATTTAAATATTTCTTATTTATTTTAAAAGTTTTATAGACAAAAAAAGATTTAATAAAAACTCACAACAAACAAAATGTCGTCTTTCGAACTTCTTTCAAGAAGAAAACAGAACATAGATTAAATTGGATTGTCGAAATAAGAACATAGAAAATTGTGTGATTTTCACTTCTATGAATCAAAAATGCTTGTAGCGTTATTGCCTTGTAGCGTTTTTACGTATTTTTACTTTGTAGCGTTTTCGGACAAAGTTTGTCTTTTGATAACGAAGTTTTCGAATCTTTCATAATTCTTAATTCTTTATTGGAATTTTTTGAACAATATCAATATTTAATTAAGAAAAAAAAACATTGATTTTTGCATGTTAATTGAAATTAATAAATAAAAAGTTATAGTACAAAAACACAACGAACGAAAGTTCTAATATCTGTTGAATTTTTAATTATAAAATTTTTAAAAACAGAAATCCTTATCTCAAAAATACCTTGTATAGTATAATAACCGATGATCTGAAATCAGTTCATTCGCTTAGATATTTATTGATGAGTATCTAACTAAAGTTTAATAATAATAATATTCCTTAAATCTTCAAAATTTTAATCAGAAATTTAATTTATAATGATAATGACAGTAAAAAGGGTATTTATGTATAATAGAGAAAGTTTTTGAATCTATTAATCTATATGAAAAGTGTCATGAATACTTACTTATACTAAAAATAAACTTGATCCTACATACTTCTGGTCTTCTCAATTTTTTTTTTCTTTTTGTAACAAGTCAGGAGTTACACACATTTTATTGAAATTTAAACTTTATAGTAAACTTTAAACAAACCCTTTTCCTTATTTGACTTTAAAATAATTCTTGGCCAAAAAAGGTTTATCAACTTTTGTGTCAAATATATATTTATTTTTTAAGTAAATTGTGATTGAAATTTAAAAGGATCACGGTTATGAACCATCATCATATGAGTACTACAGTATCCTTTCTTTTTATTTAACCCATTTATTTTCTCCTTTAACTTTATTCTCGTTTTTGTTGTGTTTTTTTTCTATATACTAGTATCAAAACTTCAATCAGAAAAAAGAACTGTTGTGTAAAAAAAAATCCTTTTTTAAGTGCAGGAGGTGGATCTATTTCTGTTAAAGGTTTGTAAAATAATTTGTATACTTAATTTACATAAATTCTACAAAACATATAAAATATATAAACAATTTTCATTTTCTCTGTAATTTTAATTTTTCTTTTAGTTTTTTATTTTTTTAATTTTCAATTTATAAATTATTTCTATGTTTTTGTCTGTCTGTTTGTTTCCTTTTCACTGGATGAATATGTGATATAATTCATTAAAACATCTTTTATGTTTGTTCAACCCAAGGGTCAGTTTTTAATGTATTTGACAGATATCTCATAAAGCCCAAAAGAGTGAAGAAGAGTAAAGAAGAGAGAGAAGAGCTTTCAAGTGTTTGAAATGATTGGTATAACAATATAATGTAAGATAGAGATAGAAATAAATAATACATTTCTTATATGTATGTATTATATTATTATTATAAATTTCAAGTTCATACTTTGTTCCATATATTATCATCGTCATCATATATGAATTTATTTCGTGTTTATATGTATGCAAGCATATATATTTTTATCTGTATTGTAAGTTTTTCCATCTGCACTTTAGAATATAAGGTTGTTCGATTTTATATATGTACATATATTTCTTGTAAATGCAAAAGGAATATGAACATAAAAGACTTTAAATTATCTAAATAATTTTAAGACAAAATAATGCAATATTTTACTTAAAAGTAATAAATTTCGCTGTTTAGTTAGTTCATTTTTTTATAAAACCAAATTAATAAAAGGTGTTTGGTTTTTTAGGGTTTAAATTTATTAATAATTAATAAATTTTATATAAAACACAATTTTGTTTTTTTTTTCTATAATAATTTATGCAAAAGCACGTTCGTCTTTAAAAATCATATTTATGACATTTCATGTAAGAATCTTAAATCTGTAAATCGAAATTATTTACTTACTTTATTTTCCAACATAAATATAACCAATACTGTCGCATTGATTTCACATATAAATAATCAACAATAGCCAGAGACGGCTTTATATTTAATAAAAGTTATTATGTTTCAAATTGTCCATTGTTTTATTTTCTTTAGTAAATAAAAGCTTACTCACGCTATAGAAGAATTCCATAAAATCATCAGCCAACAGATAATTGAAACTTTTAATTTTTTATTTAAAATGTAATTCCAATAATAAATTAATATTTCTGAGAGGGATGAGATCCAGTAATTCTAATATTTTTATTTTAAGCTTTGTATTAAATTTTCTATGTTAATTTTTTTCATTGCTCAAGCTTTAAGTTGATGTGCGACTTTAAACTAAAATTTTTTGCTTTTGTTTCTTTCAAAAAAAAAAAAGTCCAAAAATTTCAATTCCACTCTGATTGTCCGTCGAAAATTTTTTCTTTTCTATTTCATTTTTCTTCGTTGTTTATTTTTTTTTGTCATTTTGTTTCATTTTCATTTTCATTTTTTGTTGTCGTCATTTTTTGTATACTGCAAGTATGTGTGTGCGTGTGTGTGTGTAGATATTTATATGTTTGTAAATATATCCGCACGTTCATCTATAATATAATTTCATTGATATACAAAAACCACTTTATATATATATATTTTTGGAAAATAGCTTAGAAAATGAATGAAACGTGACAATGAAAGATACTAAAGTTTCACAAATACACAACACACATACACATATACTACACACAGACATATCTATATATAGATATTTTGTATATTAACCAAAATCAAATAGAAAAAAAAAACCGAAGAAAATTTGACAAATGACTTTATTTAGAAGTTGGAAGTTGGTAGCTACGAAGCTACCTAACTATTGACATTTTTGATCAAATAAATACGTTTCAACAGATTTTCTTTTCTTCCTTTTTTTAAACGTGTAAAGTTCTTCTTTGAATTTTATAAATAAGACACTAAGTTTACCAAAATAAGTTTTATATTTTAAATTATTGGCTTAAATTATATTTTTAATTTATTAGAAATGATCTTAAATTTTTTTTTCTATAATTGAACTTCCAAACCCATTAAAGTTCTTGAAGTTCAATCCGACTGTATAATTCTGACAGATTTTTGACCTATCGTATAATAAAGTCAAGTGAAATCTATGTCTGACATTTTGATTGATGATTTAAATGAAAAATGTCTCAAAAAAAAAACAAAAACAGAATCAACCAACAGACATGAGTGAATGGTTTAATGGAAAACAATTCCAGAGGAATGAAGAATGAAAATTGTACGATCAATTTCTAATCGTATATGAATATGGTTCATATTTAAATTATTTATCAAAATATGTTATAAATTTTAATTAGAAATTAATTCAACTAAAAGTGTGGCTGTAATTGTTACTTTGACTCCATTTTTTTCTTTTGTTTCAATTTCTATCGAGAGACAGAAATCTTTTTTTGTTTTCATAATATTTTATTACTCGTTCATTTAAATGGTGTTAGGTTGTTGTTGTTGTTGTTGTGTTAATACAGTTGGTAACATATTATTAAAATTTGGTAAAAAAAAAGAAGTGACGTTTTTATTTTTAAATTTATATTTTTATTGGTAAAATTCCATGACACATTTTTACCTAAAAATTTAATTGAATTTCAATTTAAATTGAAAAGAAAACAAAATAAAAATTGATTAAATATCAAAATGACGTTACAAATTTAAAATTAACGAGAAAATAAAAAAAAACAAAACAAAAAAAAAAAGAAAAAGGAATTGCAAAATTTATGCGTTTTTTTTTTTTTTTTGGTTAAAAAAATAATTTACAAAATTTGTTTCGATAATTTTTTTTAATACTTTTTAAATAAAATTCAACGCACTGTAAACACTCTGATAAGGGATTATTGTTATTTTTAACGTAATAAATATAATTTGTGAAATCAATTGATTTTAATTTTAATATTTTATATTTGTGTGAGTGTATGTGTGCGTGCCTGTGTATGGTTATACACACGTGCACCTACAATACAATATTCAAATCTTATAATTTGTAATAAAATATCCTAAAAGTTAATGGACATCAATAGATCGACACCATAAAAGACATTTTTAAAAATTATTTAAGAATAAATGTACGAACGTTACTCTAGAAAATTTTATATTTATGATTGGAACAATTTTTGATTTTATACAGGAAGCGTAAATCTCCATATAGAAAAATTCTCAATATATAAAAGCTCTCCACGAATGTAACACCAATTTATATATGCCTATATTTCGTGCATTACACATAAGTACTGTATAAATCTGTATCTGGTATCGATCAGATTCCTTTTGAAAGAAAATAAATGAAAAAAAAAAAATTAAAGAAAATAAAGGAATGAAAGAGAATTGGGGGAATGAGTGAAAGAAAAAAAACAAAATGACGTCACCAATCACTTGTTGCTTATTTATTATCTATAATAAAATATTATCCATTTTTTTTGTCTATCGATATACGTCATATCCTATACACACAGAAAAGAAATAAAGAAAATATATTTATATATAAATATTAAAGTTTATTATTGAACAAAGAAAAACATTTTTCGATTCGTTGATTTTCACGTTGTTTTTTTTTTTCTTGTCTTTTATGAAACTCGTGCGTTTTAATAATAATAAAAAATAACAAAATGAAAATACAAAATTTATTCAGTGAAATTATCTATTATGCTTATATGCGTTTACTTCCATAACTATTTTTGTGTCTCTGCCCAGTTTATACAGTGAGCAGATTTTTTCCAATTTGTTTCAGGAATATTGGTGGAGAACTATTGGAGTAGAGCAACTGGGATTGGTTAACCAGAAATCTTAAAAAAAATTCAACTCTAGGATTGAATTTATTGTGAAAAAGAATTTATCGTGAATAACAATTCGCCTATTATTATGTCCTCTGGTTTAAGCCTATGTGTCGTCTTATGTCTTAATCTTAAGATTTTAAATTTTATGATGTGATTTAATAAAATCAAAAATTAAAAGATTTTTAAATGAAATTCTTTAATTAATCATTTTCAATTTGTTTTGTTTAAATTTTAACTCTATTAGAATAAATGGGGCATCATGTCAGAAATTTTATATATTTTATGGTGATGACACAAATTGCACGAATTATATGTACATAAAAAATGTTGTTGATGTTAAGTAACACCGCTTTATAATAACATGAAATATTATGTTTTGTGTGTGAAAAAGGATTTAAAAAGTGTGAAAAAAAAAAAAGGAAAAGAAGGAAAATAAGAAAATAAAGAAAATTTCAAGAGTCACATAAAGACAAGTGTAATTTTAAAAGAATTTCAACATTTTATAAGTGACAATTTTAGTTTAAAAATTAATTATTAATTGAAAAACAAAATAAAAATCTTATACTCTGTATTGGTAAATTCTTAAATCCTGAATATGAGAAACAAGTAAAAAATGCCATTATTTTATAGATCGTGAAATATAAAAAAAACTTCTCGTGTGTGTTACGGTATGTCTGCTATTTGTGTGCTATACTATGAATGTGTATGTGTTTCTTATGTCTATATGCATATAATCTTGTTCCCTTTTACTAAGAAAAAAGAAGAAAGATAGAAGAAAAAATATATTATTATTGAAAAATGAAAATGTCTTCTTTCTAATATGAAAGATGATGTGAAAAAAGAAATGATACAGAGGGAGGAGGAGGAGTAGGATGAGGAGAAGGTGGAGAAAAAAAATGAGACAATTTTTGATCTTCTGCGGAATTTTATTGATTTAATTTATGCGTTTTCTTTTCATACAATCTTATGTAATATGTAAGATATTGTTGATTCAATATATAACAGCAAAAAAAAGAAAAGAGAAAGAGAAAAAAAATGAAGATAGGGTTGGTAATTTGAAAATTGATATAAATTTTTTCAATGAAAAAAAAGAAAATAAAGAAAAAGAAGGAAAGTTAAATGGGAAGTTGAACAAAAAAAGAAATTGTTTCGTGAGTAAATATATGTTGCTAAGTGAAAGTTTATCAAATTATAATTGTGTGTTAAGATATGTGAAGAAATTTAATGCATTCCAAGTGCAACAGGATAGAAAGCTTTCGCTATAATTGAAACTAATTATGGGGAATTATCCCAAAAATTTCCCACTCATAAATGTATTGTAGGAAAAGCTCTGTACAAACCATATGATTAAAGTTTCCGATATATAAGAAAGCTTTACAAAAACAAAATTGTATGGTTTTGTAGGGAGGATGGATATGATAACAGACAAAAATGAATTCTATAAACGATTATAATAAATCATTGTCTCAAGTATCATTGATAAGCGTTGCCCAATGGGAGTACTTAAGTATAAGATGTTTAGAACATTAGATTTATTTTGTATCTCGAATTATAATCTGATAGAATTTTTCTCTTTTTTTTTTTTTTTGTTAAAAGACGAATACAAAAATAAATATTGTTTATTAGATTATTTTTCCATTGTTTCACTTTATAATTATTTTATTATCTTACATTATTTTTGTTGCTTTCCATTTCCTTTTCTTTTTTTCTTTTTTTCTTTCTTTCTTGTCTTTAACTTTTCTTTTTATTTTATTGTTTTCATAAGCAAATTGTTTTAATTGTCTAAAGTTTATCTAAAATAATTAAGAAAAAAAGTTTTTCATCTTAAAGTTGAAATGAACTTGAAATTGAAGGCGGCCAAAAAACAAAAAAAAAGGAAATAAAATATGAAGACGTCTTTAAAGAATAAGGAAGGATAAGGATAACACTTGTACCTTCGTAAAATTTTTGATTTAAATTTTTTTCTTTAATAGAAAAATTAATGAATTTCAAGGATTCCGTTGTATGGAAGGACTTTTAATGATCTTTTAATTCTAATGTAGATTTATAATCGTTAAGTGATATTCTAGTCTAAGTACAATCAATATAAATAAAAAGCTCTTATTAATAATTAATTGTACACTCTTGGTGGAAGGAACAAGGTGGTTAAGTTAGACAATTATCTTTATAATCGTTTAGCTGATGAAAGATTTGAACCTGGGACCCTATTGATGAGGGGTAAATAAAAGTGTTTCCACAATTAAATCAGGTTTTTTTTGCAATTACACAGACATTTATTCTTTTAATTAAGAAAAAGAACATTACTAAATTTCATTTTGTTTTTTCATCATCATCATCAACATCATCGTAATGATTTTCGTCATATATTTAATATTTTATTTATCTCGCGTATACATTTTTTTTTGTTTGTCACGGAATTCATTTCTATTTGTTTTTGATTCATTTTCCTTATCTAAAAAGTAGAAACAAAAAGCAGAAACTTGAAGAAAAACAGAAAAAAAAATGTCAAAGTTAAGAAGAAGAAAAAAAAAATTAAATAATAATTTGTGATTTTTTTTTTTTATTTGTTTTGTTTTTATTTATTTTTTTCTCTTTGGATATTTTTATTAAAAATTTATTTATTTATTTTTTTTTCCCGTTTGCATCTTTTTGATGTTTCTTTTTCTAATTTAATTTTCTTTATTTTTTGTGGAGCAAAACGCAAGGAAAAAAGACAAAACGAGAAAAATTATTTGCAGTCAAATGTAAAATGAAGAGGAAGAAGAAGAAAAAAATTTAAATGAAAATAAAAATGAAAATGAAAATGAAAATTCTAATAATAATAAAAACAAAGGGAAAACAACAAAACAACAACAAAAAAAAATTATATTATACGAAATGGAAACATTTTTATTTTTAAACAGCAAAAAAAAAATTAGAACAAGAAGAAGAAGAAGAAGCAGGAAAAAAAAGTGAAGTGCGGTTTTTTTGTGTAATAATAAAAAGGTAGACTTTTTTTTTTATGAAGGTTTATCCGCTAAATATTTGTTTATAGCCAATGTTTTTTTTTTCTTTCATTCGTTCATTCGTTCTTTCTTTCTTATTTCTTTTTTTTTCTTTGTTCAAATAATAATAAAGTAAAAGAAATTGAAATTACAATTTTCTTTCGATAAGATACGGGAACATTGAATTATTTATATACGTTTCTGCTAAGGAAACAAAATGAGAGACGTCAACTTAAGGAATGAACAATATTTTAATTGAAATTTTAAATGAAAAATAATTAGTGTAAATTGTTACGGATGTATATGATCGGCCTTCAACTTAATGTTGTAAATATTTTAGTATATAGAATTCATTACAATTATATTTTTAATATAATAATTGAGAGAATTAACGAGAAACATTTTTTAAAAAAACCCAATTAATTAATTGATTCAATTGCACAAACATCTTGTGGTCTGCGGTGGGACCAATTAATTCCATTTGATTTTAACGTAAATCTTAAAAGTCTTATTGACTCGTTTTCCCAATCTTTATAATTTTCTAGAATCAATCTTATCTTTTCTTTCAGTGTATGAATAACAGTTTTGGGAATTGTTCTATGAAATGACATGAATTAAGAATCGTTTTTTTCTAAACTTGTTACACCCCAGACCACGCCTTCGAACTTGCAGCTTTGTGATTAGGAAACTTATTTAATTCACTACGTTCCAATTTCATAGATATTCTGATCAATCTTTTAGTTCTTATTTACAATTAAAAAAATTGTGGTTGATTGCAACAATTAACCAGCTTTAGCATCAGTTTGTTTGCTACTAATAAACTATAAATAAATCTCAAAAGTTGTATACAAATTTTCCATGAAAATACAAAAATTAAAAATTAAAAAGCGAAGCATAAAAACAAAACATAATTTTTAATTAACAAAAAAAAAATAGAATTATTACGGATAATTAAGTGAAGTATGTCTAATACGAGTGACATTAGATTTTAATATATTTTAATATTTTCGTGTTGCTTTAATTTTTGTTGCTGGTGTTTGTCTTGATTAATAATAATCATAACATAAAAATATAAATACAAAAACGAGCTTAGTTATGTTATTTAACTGAACTTTCCTAAAAAACATACACGCATAATTTAGCTAGAGAGATGAAGACGACGTAGAAGACGTGTTAGAAGGAAAAGATAAAGAATAAATAGAGAATATTATGTATATAAAATCTAATCCCTAAACAGTATTTATGATCTCTTAAAATATTATAGGGACAAAGTATCCTTATTTCCCAAAGCCTTTTACCCCATATAGGAGACCATAGTACCATGAAAAATAATATTTACATTTCAAATGGCTTTACTTTGCTGTTTTTTTTTTTTTTAGCTAATGATCTAAAATAAAAGAATGGGCACTGGATTGAGGGATGATATTTAGATGAGATATATACAGAAATGAAGAAAATGAAAGAAGGGAAGTAGGGATAAACACTATAAAAATATTTTCCTTACACACAATTTTATTTTATTTAATATTTTTTTTTTTTTGTTGTGCATCTGCTTCTATCACCATTTTTAGATGGGATTTAAACAGAAAAGGAAGAAAAAGAAAAAAAGGAGAAGAAGTTGAAAAATATTTAATGGGACTACGCCCTTAACATTACTAACTGATGTGTATGAAATTTAAACCTTAATTAAAACAAACAACAGCAACAATAACAACAACAATAGTGGGTAAAAAAAAAATAGACTAAGAAAAAATCAGTCTGTTTTGTATAAGGGATTTTTGTAACAATGATGATGATTATGATTTCTAAAAAAAAAAAAGAAATCTAAAGTAAAGAAAAGAATGAAGGATTTTTATTTTCTGGGTGATTGGGGGGGGTGGAGAAGAAAACAAAATAAAAAACCGAGAAAAAGCAAACATAAAATATCCAACCAATTTAAATCAAAATAAATTACAACAACACAATACTAAGAACAACAATAATATAACAAGAACAATTACAATAACAATTCAAATATAATTTTAAACAAAACAAAAGAAAAATGTTAAGTTGAAAAATTTAAAT
Source organism: Pedicia rivosa (assembly GCA_963082725.1). Lineage (NCBI taxonomy): Eukaryota > Metazoa > Arthropoda > Insecta > Diptera > Pediciidae > Pedicia > Pedicia rivosa. The sequence goes on along the minus strand of OY720153.1, from coordinate 6,947,377 downwards.
AGAAAATGTTTGTATATGGAATATGATGAATAACGTACCCTTGTCTTTCATTTGTCCCATCCATACATTTCTATTTCACTATACTCCACATAATATTCAAGCAAAACCCAATATCCATCTTCCCTTTACCATCATCCACTTGCTCTATCAAAAACACTTTCATACTTTCTCTTTTTCTCACTGAAACTCTTAAATTTTTTTTTGTTTTTATTTTATCTCGAACATTTTTTATTTATTTATTTTCTCTGTTTTGTTTTGTTTTTTTTTTTTTACAACAAAAAAAAAATTAAATTTTTACTTTTTTCTGTTTTGTTGTTGTTGTTTATTTTTGTTTTTTAAAACAATAAAAAAAATTTTAATGGCTGACATCTTTTATTTTCTTGTTGTTTTTGGTTTGTTTTGTGTTGTGTCTTCTTCAAAAGCTCACAGGGTGCGTGCGTGTATGTGTATCCAAGAGTATGAGTCGTTTATTGTTTTTTCTTTCTTTTATTTTTACCTGTCCTAAATTTAGCTGTCAAAAAAAAACAAAGAAAAAAAAAAAACAGAATAAAATCTAAAAAAAAATTTTTATTTAAAAAAAAAACACATTTTTTTTTTGAGAGAAAATTGTGAAAAGTTGAAGAAATTTTCTGTTCGTCTATTGTCCCCTTTAGAATTCTTAAGAATAAAAACAAAAAGGGACAATATTGTACATGAATATGAAAATATTAAATCCATTATCATAACACATGACTTTGGGTATGTGTGAGTGTGTGTGTGTGTGTGTATGTATGTATGAGTTGCTATGCATAAATGTGTGTTAGTAAATTGTCATAAAAATAATGTTCAAGTCTATTATGTAATTATTGTGTCCTGCATGAACAAAATGTAGAAAATTCGTTTTAATTTTTTTTTATTGTTGTTGGTTTTTTATCAACTTTTTCACTTTTATTTATTTTTTTGTTTTGTTTTTTTTTTTTTTTGTGGTTACTGGTAGAACAAAAAGAAGTAAAAGGGTGAAGTCTTTATTTTGTTTTGGTTTTTACATTTGTGGTAACAAAATATTTTTTTTAATTGTTTAGCCTAAAAAAAAAAAACACAGAAAAGAGAAAAAAGGGAAGAAAAAGAGGAAAAAATATAAATCGTGAAAAAAACGTGAAAACAAAACAAAACAAAACAACAAAAAAAAAAAAATGGAAGGAAAGGATAACGAGGAAAGGACATGTTTTTCATCATCAACATCATCATCATCTTCATCATCGTCATCATATAATAATTTATTATTATAATATTTATACATACGTATATTACATACATACATATCACATACATATATACACAAAAGCATACTTCTTCTATATTATAACAACTAACTAATAATGAATTTAAGGGTATAAATATATGACGACGACAAAGTCCATATCATAATATATTATATACTATTATATAAAATGAAGACAACGTACACACACACACACACACACACGAAATTTATTTTGTTATAAATTTGGAATTTATCTCTCTTTCTATCTTACTCTCTCTGTCTCTTTATACATATAGATATTATTATTATTATTTTATTATTATTATTATTATTATTATAATATTTTTGGTTGAAAAATGTGCGGTGTGTGTTGGACGGTAAATATAATACTATATATACATATAAAGTAGAAAGTGAAGTAGGGTATGGGGTGGGGGGTTTGTAATTTTTTCCTTTTTTTTTTTTTTTTTTGGAAAGAGTAAAAATAGGGTGGCCATATAATAATAGGGATATGATGAGTTGTTTTAAAATTGAATTGAAGTGGATGTATATAAGGGTATATATTTATATATAAATAGAAAGCTTTATATTATATGATGTTATTATTATGTATATATTGAAATATTATATATAACCTTGACAAGGGTGTGGCTTGCACCGGAAAACAATAAAGGAGAGAAGGTCAAAATTAGAAGTTGATGCGGATGGAAAATCGTAAATTAACCAAATAATTGACCGGACCCCATAGCTTGTAAATTATTATTATATTAGAAAAGTAAGAAAGAAAGGAAAAAAGAAAGAAAGAAAGAAAAGAAAAGGGGGGAAAAGGATAAAATTCTAAACATAATATAAAAGCACACATAAAAAGTCCTTTTTTATTGAGACTTTAGAACTTAAATTAGTTCTGGTTAGGTTGCCTTATTATTTTGTCAAATATATTTTTAAAGCTTTTCAGTTGTCAATTGACTCATACCTTAAATCAGTTCAATTACTCTTTTAGGTTACTGCGAAAGAGTAAATTCCAAAAGTTAAGTGGTGACAATTAAACAAGTACTAAGGTACTTGGTGAGAGCCACATTTACTGATGAATGACTACTATTCAGCTTTTCCTCTGAAGCAAAAGTTGCTTTGAAGCAAATAAAATTCGTTCAAATATGTGTTGCGGTGCGTTTGGTTTAATTATTACTACTGAGCTTTTTTTCTAAGTTCTGAAAAAAGTATACTTTTAATATATAATTGCAGTAATTATGGATAATTACACTTAATTTTTATCTGCAGATTAAATCAATAATTAAGGAGTTTTTCTTAATTAATAATCTTTAAAATATTGGTATAAAATGTCATTGTCTGTCAACCATAATCCCAAAAGTATTCAGATAATTATAAAATATTAAAGTGATTATGTGAATATTTTTGGTTTTCTTATACAATAACATAAAATTTTATCTAATGTTTTGGAAGTGTACCTATTATTATGCTTTTACCTTATTTAATAGTGGTGTAAAAATTATAATACATAAATGTATAATAAAGAATATATGTACATATATAGTCAGATGTGAGATTCAGAGTATATATTAAAAGACTTACCGCAATCATAAAAAAACAACAACAAGAAAAAATAAATATTGAGGTGATAATTTTTGTTAATTACATCAACGATAAAATAATAATAAATGAAGAATTTTATTATTATGATTATTTTGTATGATTGGATATCCCATTTTTTTATTATATTCGCACTATGTCTCTCATATTCCCATATGTACATTTTCACACAATATTAATATTATTGAATGAATTTTTGTTGTTTGTTTTTTTTTGGTTCAATTCAACTCATATGACTTTTGACTTTGCAAACATAATTTTTTTTTTTTTTAGATAAATCACATAAATACGTGTGTGTTAAGACCATATTTTGGCCCAAAGGCATTTACATATAGTAATTAAATGTGAAATTTCCTTAGTGTATTATAAATCACTTTTCTAAAGCCATCATAATTATAGTGGGGTGAAAAATAGAAAGAAAAAAAAAAACGAGACAAGCGCAATAAAATTGAAAGTTTGAAATTAACAATATTAGGAGACCGCCATACAAGAAACACTTTACACTTAATTAGTGTGTTGGGAAAAATAAATGGGTTTGCCTTGTACTAAATCTCATTGTTACGTTTGTCTTTTAAACTTCTTTTTACCACCTTTTTTTTTTGTTGTATTCTTTCTATTCTGCTACTTATTTTTTCTTCCTTTTATTTTTGTTTATCAAAAAGAAAAATATGTACCAGAATGAGTGGTGTTGTTATGTATTTTTGTTTTATTCATCGCATAAAACTTTGTTTTGTTTATATTCACGGTTTTATTATACATTTTTTTTTTATTCTTCCTATAAACCATATTTACATAAAGAGTCTAATTAAAGCTCGTATAAAGTGATGAATGAGTTTAATTTTATACGATAAAAAGCTATATAATTAATATATATGTACGTTTAGAGATCTTCTTTTCTTTTATTATAATACATAAATACATACAACACATTCATTCATACAAATATACAAACATACGTCCATATAAATTTTGTCCTTATCAAAATGAAGAATTGAAAGAAGTTCTTCATTTTGTATATCGATTATTTTTTACTATACAATTCTCATACCTATAAGTTCTTCTTACACTACCAAACCATTTTGTATTTTAAATATAACTTCGTATAATGTTCAATAAAATTTAATTAAAATTCATAACCTGTCCAATTGGATTTTTGTTGTTAAAAAAGAGAGTAACTTTTTTTGTTAGTGTTTGTTAGTATACAAATCAAAGTAGATGCCATTTACCTGACTATACTGACTCTATATTTATTCCCTTCTTTCCCAGTCATCTATTTATACTCCCTCGTTCTTTCTGTCAACCTACCTATCCATATTTATCCATCATCTCGCATATAAAAGGTGAGTTTGATTGCTGAAACATTCTCCTTTGATGTCCTTAGTTCTTTGATGTAATTTATATGGAACTTGATGGAAACTTTCCTTTTTTTCCCCAATTTTTTTTTGGACTTTTTTGTTCTAATTCTATTTATTGTTTTTCAATTTTCCTTTCATTTTTGTTTTTGTACAAATTTGTTAATTATAATTAACAACGGAATATCACTCGCACTATTTACTCTACTGATGGCTCCTTTGTACAGCTTGCCTCTGGGAAATATAAATTTTTTTATATTAAAAAAATAGAATTTATAAATGAATAGCAGAAATATTTTCTCCATTTTAGTTTAATCTGCCACATTTTCCTCTAAAACATCTAAAAATAAATAAAAAAAGTTATTTCTGTTCATTTTATGTGTGATTAAATTATGCTTACAACATCTGATCATCTTAACAGATTTATTATAATTATTTTTATCCTTATAAATAAATAAAAAACAGTAACAGAAATATGTAGGAAAAATTAAAAATATTAAATGAAAACGTGACAGAAATTTTGTGACCCAGTTTTAAGAAATACTGAAGATGTAGATCTTAACTTAAAGGTATAGAGTTGTTGTTATTATTTGAATATATGGTTGATGATAGATCACATGTTTATTGTTTGTTTTTATTTGAATAACAATGATGTATATATTTATTTAGAATATTAGATAATACACCTGAAGCAAATATTCATTATAATTCATATAATTCATTAAATAAGACAACAAATAAATTTAAAGTTTGGTAATAAATTTTCTATCCAATTTTATATTATTCTAATTTTAAATTGGTTTTCGACCAACAACAACACCTAAAAAGAACAAAATTCATAGAAAATAAACTAAATTTTCTCTAAAAATTTAACTTTTCCTCTACATGCGGTAAAACGTTGAATATTTTAAAAGTGTCATACATCATTAACATTTTCTATTTACACAAAACAAAAAAGATAAATAAAAAAAAAAAACAACAAAAACCGAGAAAACCAAACTCTAAAATTTGCTTTTTTTTTATTCATTCTTGGTTAGGAAAAACTTTAAAAATGCGGATGCTTCTTTTTTACCTTTAAAATTCAAGAGAAATTTTTATATAAAACAAAAAAAAAAAGCTAAAAGACAAACATTTTATGTTGTTGTAATTTTATACATGAAAATCATCATCACCCACAGTATAATCATCATTATCATCATCATCATGATATAATCAACATCAGGGTATATTTTATTATTGTTGTTTTCGTTTTAGTCCATATATGAGATGTCATTTTAAATTTAGTTGAAGAATCTAATTCTAAAAGCTTGATGACAATTTTAGTTTAGAATAAAATTAACATAGAAAATTTATTTTGATTATTCTGAATCTTTTTCGTTTGTTTATTTGTTTTTTTTAGTTTTTTTTATTTTAGTTTATATTTTGTTGTCTTTTCTAAATTTTGGTTTTGCATTTGAAATGGATCTATCTTTCTATCAGATTAAAACCCATTAAAGTTTTGACATGTTTTATATATTATTATTATTATTATTATAAAACGATGAATCTATCTCAAGAATATTTATTATAATAGAAACTTATACTTATATAATATAGATAGAATTATATAACCATATGATAATGACATTTGTACAAAGATATATTTACATAAAATTTAATAGTGAAAAATTTAAATTATATTGGTGTATATAGGTGTGGTATGAGTTAGATATAATTCGTTAAAGATTAAAATAAACAAAATATAATAATCAATGTTTTTAATATCCGGGGAATTGTTATCATAAATTTTATAATATTTTTTGTTATATTTGTCATTGTGAACGGCCATTTTTATTTATATTTAAACTTTAAAGTCATAAAGGATAAAGGATTAATCATATTTTTGTGATTGCATGAAAATCCGTTTGTAACCAACATTGATAACTTCATTATATTTTTGATATTTTAATAATTTTGCATACAAAAATCCAAAATATAAAAATAAAAAAGTTCCTCATCAATAGAAATCAATAATATAATTATTAGGGATTTTCATTTCATCACTTTTAAAATTTTGATTTACAAATTAAAACAGAAATTATTGATATTGATATTTCCAAGAAAATATAACAGATTAAAAGTAGCCATTGCCAAGAAAGAATATCGTTTATAAAAAAAAAATGGCTCAGTGTAGGAAATAAATATGTAAATGAACATTTTTAGACAAATTCTCACTTTATAGTTTATAATTTTTGTTGAATAAGGAAAATGAAATCAAACAATTAATACTTTATTTAAATTAACAAAAAATTGTTATTATTAGAATCAATTATAAACACATAATTTAATTCCATATTTGACAGGTTATAGATTTTTTCAAAATCTATTTGTAATTTTGAACTTTACAATTAGGAACTGTTAAAAAATATTGTTAATATGATAACCGAAAATTACTAACGATTATTAAGTACAAAGAAGTTAGAATAAACGTGAGGTATTTTCTCACAATAACTCTTTAGATATCTTTGGGCAAGCGACAATCTTTCGCACACGGCATATTTCATGTTTCATTATCTCAGTGCTATTTTACACAAGAATTTATTTGAGTTATATATTTTTGAATTGTCTAAGAATTTTGTGGTTTCTTTCATCTTATCTTATTGTTGTACATATTTCTCAACTCTTATAAAGGAATGTTTTCAAGAAATTCATTAAATTTAAAAATAGAAATATTCTAGAGAAAACCTAGTAAATAAATAATTGCAATTTTATTGGTTAAAATATTGTTAAAATAAATAAATCATTAGCTATTAAACAGTCATTACAAATATTGACTTTTCATTTAATAATCCTCATCTAATAAAAAATTGATCCCTTCTAAAAATGTTTATAATTTTTCCATTGAATTAGTATTCAAAAAACATACATTCTACCAGTGAAAATTAATTTTTATTGAGGGAAAATATATAAGGAAACGGACAATAACATGATTTTTTTTTCTTTAAAAATCCCCAATTGATAAAAAGAAAAAGTAAGAAAAAAGAATATACAGATTGAGGGTGGAACCGAAATGAGAAGAAAAATACTAAAATTATTATTATCATTTCTGTTTTTAGGCTAAATTGAATCAAATCAGTTATTGATAGAAGAAGAATCCCATGATCTGTTTTTGCCTTAAGGTATAAAATGAAAAGAAAAAAAAATACTCAGATGTGAATAAGTTCGTCTATTCCACATTTTGTACCTCATTTATTTTAAGATAATTTTACATTTGGGTATTTTTGTATAATATAATAAGTAAGTTGCTTTTGATTGTATGAATGAACGAATAAATTTTTATTATTATAGAGGTTGTGAAATTCAGTGATGTGATTACAGAATGCTGTATCCGCATGTTGAATTCATAACAATAATAATTTGTTGAGTGTCGAATTCGTTCCCTGATGGACAGAATTTATAGTAGTGGATTGAGTTTTGATTAAGGTCGTTCTCATTCCATTGTTTTTATGAAATGATAATTAAAAATAAATTTATATCTCTGTATGAATTATGATCAAATTTTCACGAAGTTTCTCTTAGAAAATGATCATCATGTGTGAAGAGAAACTCAGCTCCAGAAAATAACTTTTATTTGTAATTGTATATTATGGCGTGTAATTATGAGTTTTCTTCTATATATATATTTATAAAAGGAGCTTAAAATATTGCGTGAAAATATTATGGTCTCCCTTTTCATATTGTAACAACCAAAGACAGACTATAAATCTCATTAAACAATTAAATTCAAATAAATTTCATTAAATATAACATTAATCGGTTATATAATAATAATAATAATAATAATAATAATAATAATAATAATAATAATAATAATAATAATAATAATAATAATAATAATAATAATAATAATAATAATAATAATAATAATAATAATAAAAATAATAATAATAATAATAGTAATAATAATAATATAGAGACTGGCACCAGGGTGAATTATAGAAATACAGTATAGATTGAAAATATAGAAAGAAAGAAAAATGAAGTGATTGATGCGTTTTATTTTATTTTGTTTATATTCATTAGAAATAATAAAATTAAATCATTCTAATTAATTAATGAATTATTATTATTATTGTTTTATATGTCTGATTATATTATATTTTTTTTAATTCTATATTATAAAAGACAAATTATATAAAGTCAAATTTGTTATAATAAACTTAACAGACTGTATATTGCATTGAATTGTATTTTAATGTAATTTATTATAGTCGAGTCTTAAATTTTTTTTGTCCTTCTTACCATCAGGTTATAATTCGACTGGTAGACAAGAGAGAAATGAAATTATGTTGACCAATTATACATTAATTACTGGACAAAGAATAAAATAATAAGAATATAATTGAATTAATTATTACTTAAAGAATAATTTATTGGTTGAAATAAAACTAAATTGTACAAATAAAATGGAATATTATTAGAATTATTTCTCATAATCTCACATTGCGAATTCAAATTATTGTGTTCTCTGAAAATTTTCCAGTATTTTTTGGTGTTTGGAAATAAAGAAAAATTTAAAAATCTAACATAAAATAAACAAACAAATTTGAACAAAGTTAAACAACAGACATCGACTTTCTGAAAAATGCCATCATATTAAATAAATATTAATCTAATGTAACATACACCTGAATATCGCACAAACACACAATATTTCAAATGTATTTTTTATACAAAAATAAAATTAGTTAAAATTAGTTGGAATTACCTATACTTATTTTATTGTTTTAGTTACATTAGATTTATAAGTGAATTTTCTAAAACGGAAATCACGTTATATGCAATGTACTTATAGAAATATGGTTTTAAAGGAAAAGTAGAATGACTCTCTTAACTAAACTTATGGAAACTTAATAAATTGCAATTGACATCGGTAGCGTTCTAAATTATTATTAATTGAAAGTTGTATGAAAAATATAATATTATTGCAAAATTCGTTTCTGTATTAATGGAATGTAATTTGTAACAGAATCATTATTATTCTGTCAGATGAAACAACGTGTGAAATTGGTTGCACATATTAAACTCAAAAATTTTTGCCCTAGGAAATTATTATTAATAAAATATGATATTTACATTTTAATACATAATAAATATATTCTACAATATTTCAACCATTGTATAAAATTCAACTAAATAATAATATTGGAATTTTCTAATTGTTTGGTTTTGTTACTTTTAATTTTAGTAAAATTGGTATAAATAATTTTGTTTTATGAAAATAAAATTGATTGTTGTCTGCCTTTAAAGTATTCTTTTAAAAAATATTTGTCTTATTTCATTTTACAAAATCAATTCTATAAAAAATTTAACACGTAATTAGAATTTTTTTATCTTACACCAGAGTTGCGGAATTATAAAGAAATCAAATTAAACAATTATAATTGTTATTATTTTGGGTATGTTGAATTTTATGAAAATTGATTGAATCATGTTTGTTGTAATTCCATCACTAAATTTGATCATTTGATATTTTTATTTCTCTTATTTAGAAATTCAATTTCATTATTAATTTGTTGATCTGTGTATATTTATGCCAACAAGAATTAAATTTTATTTCACAAATAAATAGTTTTTTTCTCAATAGAGAAATTGAATCCTTTCACAATTTATATTTTATATTAAACAATAAATATAAATCATTTCCAATTATTTTTAATTTGAAGTGAAAATCTAATATACTTTATTTATTGATAAAATATTATTATTATTATCATTAGAAGCATATTTTGATCTTTTGCCTTTATCAAAATATTAAATAATATTATAAGACTTTGTTAGCTCTGTGGGAAATCTTGACCCTTTTTTTTTTATTATTATATTTTGGTTTTTAATTAGGGAAAGGAAAAGTCGACGATGAAGTTGAAGGAAGAAGAAGAAGAAGAAAATGAAGAAGAAGTTAATATATAGGAAAAATATTTGCCAAAAAATATAGGTAATTTTTCTTTTGATTTTCTTTTTTCTGTTGGGCTTATCATAAATCAAAGGCAAAAAAAATGTAATAAGAGACAATATATGGGGTGGTTTTTATTGTGTGATTAATGTGATTTGGTCACATTTTCTTCTTATGTTTGTTGTTTGCTTCTTCATTCCTTATTTTTAGTTTTGATATTGAGTTAAGTTTATTTTATATTATTTTTTTTTTTGTTGTAACTTCCGTTTTTCTTAAACAAATAAAATAAATTTTCATTGCTGATCTTTGTCTTCGTTTTTTAAAATGACTTTTTAACTATAAAAATATAATTGTTATTTATTGCTTTATTGCAATTCTTAATATAAGTGAAACTTTTTAAGAACATTTTTTCACAAGGGAATTGCGTTGATTACACAATTTGAAATTCTTTTAAAGGTAAGAAATTAGTTTATTTTATGGATAAGAATGGGAACCGTTTAATGATCAGTATGAGTAATTTAAACTGGATGTTATAAATGAATTAGACGGAATTAAATAAGAATAAGTTTTCTGTCATATGTTTAACAATATTATTGTTGGAATTCTTAAGTGCCAAAAGAATTTGTTCTAATTAGTTTTTGAGTCTTAACGCAAAAATAACAATTATTCTCAGTTCTTGAGTTTTAATATCGCAACAAGTCCCTTTTACTTTTGATGAGTATAATAACACAAGCCATAATAATAATAATAATATAAATTATGTAATACCCACCAATTGAGCTTTTAACACAACTTCTCATGCATACCCACTAAACTCACACTCCCTTCACAATTCATACACTCTCTTTCATTCATTGTTGATGTTTTCGTGTATGAAAGATAATCCTGTATATTAAATCCATATATAGACGAGTGTGTTTTATTTAAACATTATCCTATACACGCATACTATTATTATTATTATTATGATCTTAGATAGATAGAAAGATTTTCCAGATTCATCTTATCCATCAAATGCGATTCTATGACGATTTATACGCGAGTAATATACATAACGTATTACATACATTTTCTATATTATTCTTCACTAAAGTTTCCCCTTTTTATATATCTTAATCTTAATCAAAACTAATTTGATTTAATAAAAGGGATCTGATAAACAACAAAAGATTACATATAGAGAAAGTTTTTATACTTTCATTCATTCTCTCTCTATTTTATACATACGAATATTTTATATCTAACAATGTATAGACAAACATTTGTACATACATATATATACACACACACACACACATATATATATACAAGCAGACAATATAGTTTATCGTGCGATATGTGTATTTATGATAGCATTAATTTGTTATATCTTAGACAGTACGTATATTTATGCGTATATGGTGTGTAAGATTTAATAAGAATTGGTTATTAATCTAAAAATGTATATATTCTTGTATAATATAGAAAAAGTAAAATGTCTTTATTATTGAGGTCGACAGTTGAGTTGAAGTGTGTATGATACATATACACGTTGAAATAATAAAAAAAAAATTGTTGTGCTAAAAGGAAAATTAAATTATCAATATCTTTCACATGATATATAAGAATTTAGATGAAATTTTTTGACGTATAATCATCAACACTATATCTATGCAAAGAGAAAAGAATAGAAGGATAAACAATAGATACAATTTTAATATGTATTTTAATATAAAGAAAAGCTTGTTTTATATAATATAGAAAACATGTCAAGTCTATTAACAATTCATTATAATCTAAAACACGAATAAGATATTTAATGAACGAACTGATTATGTTTATTATTATTGTGTAAGATTTCTAAATATAGCTGAAGTACATTTAATAATTTTCATCTAAACATATCCATCCATACATACAACATCTTATGTTATTATTATTATTATTATTATTATTTTTTTACTTTGCCTCGATGTGTTATAAAATAAGTAAGTACGTGTACCTTTATATATAGAAATTTGATATGTTTACGTATACATATTATATTTAATGGAAATTTGAGCTTTTTATTTCTCATTCTTTTGAAACAAAAAAAAAAACAGAAAAGAAAATGAAAATAAAATGAAAATAAAAAAAAAAAAGGCAAGAAATTTGATTGAAATTAATTTTCTGTACAGAATTTTATATAACAAACATATGTTGAAATGTAGACATAATAATTCTAAAGTATATATTAGATGAGTATAATTTACCTACGTAAATTTTTCAAGTATATATTCAGTGTAATAAGATGATGATTGAAGTTAATCTTCATCTATAATAATAATAAAAAGTACATATAGAAATGTTTCGTATTTTACATATAATTGTTTAAATCTTAATATAAATTTAATTATGTTATCAATGACACGTTTCATATGTTTTACATTTATAATAAGGAAAGGAAAAATTGAACTTTTAAAAACAGAAACATTTAAAAGAATTTAATAGGAAATTCAATTATTTTCTAAAAATGAAGACAATTTTTCATTTTATTAAACCTACAGTATTTTCATTTACCTAACCCATGTCTGTCATAGAATATCAAATTTTAATTAATCACATCTTTTTTTCTAAGAGCCGCAATGACGTCAGAATGGTTTTTATTTCATTTAAAAGTTTTAGATAAAAACTGAAAATTAGTTTGTCGGAATGGTTTGGAATGGTGAGTTTTTGGTTCGTCAAATAATTATAAATATTGTGTTAATCTTATCTTTTGTAGAAATATTATAAGATTAAGGATGCTTTCGAAAGTTTCACTAAATTTTATTATCTTAAACTATTCCAAGAGTGATTCAAAAGCTTCCTACTTTGACTTTTGAGTGAATTGAATAGAATGTGATCAGGCATACAATTGGTAGAAAAATACGCTTTTACACAAGAGACTGGTGTTCTCTTCAAAGCATGAAGTGTTTTCAATATTACACTAGGCTTCCTTCTAAACATCCTTGTATTTTAAAATTTATTTCAAATAAGTTTATCTTTATAACGAAAGTCCTTTGTAAAATTTACAAAATACGACAGAGTGTGAGAAATTTAGTGAAATATTCAGATGTAGCCATAGAAAAAAAAATAACAACACCTAAAAAAAAAAGAAGAAGAAATCTACGAATTACACACAAGAATAACAGAAGATAAAAAGACAAGAAGAAGACGAATTAACATTTTATTCGTTTTCTTTTTTCTTGTTATTTTAAATTTCGCCCTTAAGCCTACAGTAGAGAAGCCATAAAAAAAAAAGAAGAAAACTAACAATTTACCTAACCATAATGGATGTATTTTATGTAGACAAAGTATAAGAAGAAAAAGAAGAAGAAGAAGAAGAAGAAGAAGAAGAACAGGGAAGAAAGGAGAGAAAAGAAAATCCAAAAAAGTATTCTCATTTGTATTCGGTTAGAATAACGATTCTTCTTCAGTTGATGTTTTTTTAATTATACTTTCCTTTCAAAAAATATACGAAAAAATAAAATAAAAATATACGTATAAGATTTTCTTCTCATCCTGAACTGATTTTCTTCCCAACTTATTCCTTAATTTCTCTCTTTTTTTTTTCTTTCTTCTTTTCTTTTGTCGGTTTTTTTTTTCTTCTTCTTCTTCTTTTTTTTTTTTTATTCGTCTTGTGTGCGTTGAATGTATTTTTGGTCGTGGTTTTGTGTGAATTGACGGGGACTTATAAAAAGAATATAAGAAATTAATTTTATTTTTCTTCTTTCGTTAGGATTTTATGTACGAAAATAATAAAAAAAAAAAAGAGAAAAAGAAGAAGAAGAAGAAGAAGCGGAAGGAGAAGGAGAAAAAGCTTTATATTGGATGTTTTTTCTTTCTATTATCATTTTGTTTTATTATATTGTCTCTTTCTTACACTTACATGTGAGGAACTTGCATTGAATTTATATAAATATAATATTTTGGTATTGGTTAGGGTGTGATTTGATGGAAAACTTTAGTTAGAAAAATGTCGTATTTTGACATTGACTTTTGTTATGAATGAATACCGGAAGTAAAATTTATAATTTAAGTGGAATCAAATGTATTAGAAATGAAGTAAAAAGAGAGAAGGAGAGAGAAAGATATAATTTTTTTTATTTTATTTTCAGTTGAAAGATTTCAGATTTAATGCGGGTTAAAGATAAGTATTTTCTTGGAAATATGTGAAATTTTTTGTTGTTGTTAGGATTTAAAGGAATAAAAAAAAAATCGTATAGAAAAAATTTTTATAAATCGATGAATTATTTCAAGAATATTTTTTTCAAAAATTTAAAATTATATTTAGGTAAATAGAATTTTTTTTAAAGTTTCAAAATCAATCATTAATCATCCTTAAATTACTACTCATTGAACTTGTCATTCAATGATAATTTCTATAATGAATTTACAATAATTTCTATAATGTATTTTAATGTGTGTGTGTGTGTATGGAATTGTTCATGTACTCTGGGTTATTATACATAACTATATACAGAGTTGTTTACGTTGGTGAAAATATTAATATTAAAGTTTAAATACCTTAAATATAATATTTGTACATAAGGCTTCTTTATATAATGTAGTATGAAAATATACAAATATGTATTTTAGAAAATTTAACAAACAAAACAAAAGTCAATTCCTCAATATAAATATGTATATGTATGTAGAAAAATATTTTTGTAGATTTTCTATGTATGATGTATAGGTAAAGTACGAATTTATATATATATATAAAATTATAAGAAATATTTAAGTTTACATAGAACATAACTAATATTAAGTTTATGTTTTATGAAATCTACCTAAATATATTTATTTTCTTTAAAATATAAAAGAAAACAATTTTGTCCAAAAATTCCTTTATCACTAAAACAAATGAAAATTTTGATTAATTTATCATTTTATCATTTGAAATATTCAACCCTTTCAATTCTTTGAATAAATATTTTGTTCACCATTATCATATCTCTTTTAAGACATTAGAGTTAAGAACATTGAAAATTTTCAATTTTATTTATTTAAGAATTTAATTTAATATAATTTTGTAACTCTTGTTAAAATATTCTATATAATTTGAAGAGAATGAAAACAGTGACATTCATTCCATCGTTCAGAAAATTTATATTATACACAACAGGGATTAATCAAAACCAAAAATTTCATTGCCTTTTAACATATATCCATATTCATATCCATATATTTAGATTATGTTTTGTTGGAATATAAAAGGGGTCAATGACATTATATAAAATTTAGGTATTTATATTCCCTTTTTTTTTTTACATAGAATATCAAGCTAAAAACCTTTATAGTATAAAATAACGTACCAAACAAAAAAAAAAAACCTTTCCTATATCTACACACACAATATAATATAATATTTTTGTGTTCCCGAAGGGGTTAATTCTCTTGTTTTTTTTTTTGCTCTGCTCTGCTTTTATACCATATATGACGTAGTTAGTTACACATTCCCTGATGATATTTAACTTTATATTGTGTAATATTCCCACTGATGTTTGAACACATACGTATAATCAAATTTTATTTGTATGTATATGTAATATATGTGTGTATGAATATACATATTTAGTTTTCTAAATAACTAATTTCAACCAAAATGACTTTGAAAATTTTATATAAGAATCTATATGGAAATATATCAACATGGATGTGTGTTTATGCAGTAATTATACATTTATATTTTCTTAAACTTATATTTTATTGTAAAATAAAATACGCATAACACCACGGTTATTTTCAGTATGGTTGTTTGGCTTAGGAGAAAAGTTTTACAGGGAAATCCTTTATTTTGTTGAGAATTAAATATAAATTCCATTAGGAGAGAACAAATATTGATGTGCAATGATAATATTTCACGGCTTTGTATTTCTGGTTTAATTGAACTTTGTTTGGTGCCCGTTGAGAATTAATTCAATCAGTATTTTTAATATTTGTATAAAAATGTCAATCATAACAACAACAAATAATAAATTGCTATCAACAAAAAAATGATCACCAAAACTTTAATATTTTGACATTGGTCTTCAGTTCCTGTTAAAAATTTTTCAATCAAAATTACTAAATAATGTTTAAAGAAGACTGAATATCGTAAAACTTTGTAAACAAAAATTTGATTAAAAATTTGGTTTTTTGCTCAAAGCTCAAAAATAATTATATCCTTGTTGTGAAGATCAAATTTTCTGGTGTTCATTTTAATAAAAATCATTTAATGTTATACCTACTATACTAAATTGCCTCTGTAAAATTATAAACTTTGTGCAGAATACAAGCATTTTCCGGTTACATACTAATTTTATTATCACGCCTCTAGATAAAAGGATATTTATTTATTAAATGACAAAAGAATCCCTGAAAATAAAAAAACCCAAAAAAACCTTTAATAATTTTCAATTATATATTTTTGTCTATCACATAAAATTCACCTAAATATTTAACTCACTTGTCTTATGTCTTGTCTTGTATCTTGTCTTTAACTTGTGCTGTCTAATTCTATTCTTTTTTCCCTTATATCGTTTTTCTTTCTCTCTTTCTTTATTGTCTCTCTGTAAGTCTACGTATTTGTTTTGTATACTTAATAATTTTTTCTGCTTTGTCACTTTTAAAACAATTTTGCTTTATTTATTTATTAAATGAAAATGACAACAAAAAAAAAAATGTGTCATATACCTTTGTACATAAAATACAGTCAAATATCTCATCTCTTAAGTGAGATTTTTCCTTTTTTTTTTTTTATAAAAGTAAAAAAAAGAAAACTTGTTTAATATTGTAATCCGTCTTGTTTGCTGTATATATATTTTTTTTTTTTCGCGATGTCAAAGATATATTTAAGGTAAAGACATTGTTACGTTCTATAAATATATAAAATAAAGAGGAAATTTAACGTTTATATTATTTTTGTCGCATTTTTCTTTTTTGTTTGTACGTGAAGCTATTTATTTTTTTTTTTTTGTTCTATTGAAAATATATATTTTTGTTGATATTTTCTATATAAATTGTGACAATTCATTTTTTGTGATTATATTATGAAATAATACAGAAGTTATTCAGATATAGAGAATTTTGTTTTTGTGAAAGTTTTTCATCGAATATGTAACACTAAATAGAGGCAATATAACCGTCGAAAATTGTAATTCATCTAGAAATTGATAAAGTTTTGAAGACTTGCGGTAGTTTCAATAAAATTTCAATTGACCACTTTTTATCTGTTTAAATTAATTCAAAGAAAATTTTCAGAAAAAAAACTAAACTAAATAATTTTCAATTTCAATTTAATATTTTATCATTAATCGTGATTTTTCTGTGTGTGTTTTTTTTATTGAAATTCTCTCGAACAGATAAACAGAAAAAACACAAAAAGAAAAAAAACGGAAAAACGAAAAAACGAAGAAAACAGAAAGAAGTAACGAAATAAAATCGTATCAATAAAATCCTAACAAACAACTTTATTCTTTATTTTTATATAGAAATTCTGAATTCTGAATCGACCCAAAAAAGAAAAAAAAAAAAAAAAAAGAAAAAATGGTAAGGGGGCAAAAAGGAAAAATAGAAGGAAGGAAAAAAAAAATCTATATTCTCTAGAAGAGATAATTCCCTGATTGAGATTCATAAAACACATCCCTATCCCTTTTAGTAGAGATTTATTTGTCTATTTGGATAATTTGTTCGATTAGAAAATACAAATTCAGATATACGTTTATACACATACACACACACACACAAATTCTGCACGCACACTTACACTACAAGGACACACATTTATTAGCATACACGAATTTCCCTTATTATGGATGACATTTCTAAAATTGGATAATTTTTCAGATGTTTTCTCAACCGTGGAATATTTAAGAGAGCAGCATACATACATTCACATAAACCTTAACAGATATATACACACACACACAATTCACCCCACATAAATTTGTGGTTATATTCAAGTGATTCTACTATTTAATAATAATAATAATATTGGATCCAATCATGCCTATCACTTTAATCAACAAAAAAAAAAAAAATAATAATATAACAGAATTGGATTCGATGGTTGGCGATTTTTAGAGAGCCACTTATCAAACGTATAATTCCTTCTTTCTATTTATAAATAAAAATACAAAAGAATATCCTTGGTATACATACCTGTGTTTATTTTCTATAGAAAGGACTTTCCTTCCATTTTTACTTTATTTATTTTTTTTTTTTTGACTCATCTAAATAATATGAAACTACATGATGTGTGTAAAGGGACAGTCAGTCATGATTGGATGACGTTTTCTATAAAAAAAAAGAGAAAGAAGTAAAACCCCTTCAATAATAAAAAAAAAATGTAAAGTTGTGTTTTCTGTTGGTGAACGGTCGCCTGTTGTCGTTTGTTTTCTTTTTCTTTTATCATTTATTCCTGGGATGGTTTTTATGAAATTTATTTTGATTATATTTCGTTTGTATGTCAGATATATATAAATGAAGAAAAAAGTATAAAGGATATTTATTTGAATATCCCTTTAAAATAAAAAAAGGTGAAAAAGAGGCTCCACAAAAAAAAAAAAACAACTAGAAAAAACAGAAAAGGGTTTTTTTTTAGATTAAATAAACATGTTTGAATTTCATGTATTGTAATATGAAAGTGATGAAAATCGTCTAAGTATTGAAGGATTCTATTAACATAATTCTAATGTTAGGATTAAAACAATATGACAAAATGAAAAGCTTTGATCGTATGCTAGATCGCATGCTGAATAGAAGCTAAGTTCATTTGCGATATGAGAATTTTCATAATTTTTAACGGATTCAAAAACTTATTTTAGAACCAGAATTCACTTCCTCTTCAATAGAATAGAATTCATTTGTTTGTTATCCTGTAAAATAAAAATAAAAGGAAATCTCTTCCTTGATTTGAATTGTATTTAGAAAATCATGGAAGACAAGGTAGATTATAAAAATTGGATTTAAAGTTTTTTTGTTTTAATTCTCTACATTATGTTTTCATACAAAATGAAAGTCATATGTGTACATTACATACATATGTATGTTGTACATTTAACCACAAAGTAAAGCTTTAAGTAAAACTTTTTGTTTTTGTTTTTATTTTTTGGTTTACAAACAAATCATGTATAATTCAAAGCAATATAAACGGATGACTGTAACCAAATCACGTTTTGTTTCTTACAATTATAATGTAGGATATCCCATGAGGAAGTGAAACTATATATAAAAAACATATTCTCTCAGTATTTCAGTCCAGTTGTTCAACATTGGTTAGTTATTTATTTATTAAAAAAAAAAAACAACAAACTTTTATTAGAATTATTTTTTATAAAATTAAATTATTTCTAAAAGCAATTCATCGTGATTCTCATAATTTTTATAAATATATAAATAATTATTAAATACAAAATGTATAAAATATATTCCCCTTTATATAATTTATGTAGAAACCGTTTCTATTTATATTGAAATATTATCAACCTCATTCCATTGATATTCTTTTATTTTTATTTGTAGAAAAATTCCACGCCGTGTAAACGGAAATAAAATATAAATAAAAACACATCAAATTAACTCAAAATAAGCTCAATAATTTCAGTACAATAAATATAGCAAAAAAAAAAAGAAACAGTGGAATTTGATTAATTTGTCACATGAAAATATTTACAAAATTTCATTATTTTCATTTCGGTACACAAAAATACAATTTAATAATTTTTGGGTATAAAAAAAAACATCAAAATATTGTCAATATTATTTTATTTTGAATAGAAATAAAAAATATAATTAAAAATAACGAGGGGTTAAAATTTTCCATACAAATTTCATTATTTATTTAACGCAATTTAATATGAAAATTTGTATAAATATCTTTTTATAAGAAGCCAAATTATAAAGTGTTACTGGTTGAATACAGTTTTCTTCTAATTTTATTTTATTTCTTAATAATTTCACACAACTTTTAAGACAATCAAAAATTTATTATAGTGTTTATTTTTAACGTGAAAACATTTTACTAGAAATCTATCTTCTAACTAGTAACTAAATCTAGTGAAAGAAAAAGTTACTAGACAATAAAAGTTTATAATTAAATTAGGATTAGGCGAAATTCTCATGTAAATTATGTTCATGCAGTGAAACCTTTTTATAGAAATAAACTCATTGTTGAGAATTTTATAAAGTTTTTAACTTAATGAAAGTAAACGTAAATCTATACAATTTTTTGAAAGGATTAAAATTTCAGTTTTTGTTTACTTTATGAAAATGATTTACTTTATAATATTTTGAATTTTCTCTTTTATAAAAAACAACATGTTGAATAAGGTGTTTATTTAATTTGTTGTGAATTTAAACCGTACATATATAAAAAAGATAAATATTATTATTGTATTGAATGTTGATCATATTAATTTTAGTAGTAATGTAGATGCCCTTAAAAAAAGTTCAATCTGTACGGTTTATGGTAAATTAAAGATTATCTTTAATTTTCGTTTTACAAATAAAATAAATAATTAATTATGAATTTATGTTAGATTGTTACTTATTTGTTGGTAGAAAACTTTTAACTGTTTAAATTGCATTTTCATTGATAAAATCTTAACCGTCAACAGTTAATCTAAAATTTTATGTCAAAACAACAACTAATATATAAAAATGTGAGGAATATAAATATAAAAGGATACAAAAGAAATTTTTGTGTTTTACCACGAGAGTTACTCTTTGACATGAACAGGTAAATATTATATATATATATATATTTTTTAAAGGTTCAGGTATATAGGTTAGGTATAATATTATCATATACACGCATATAAATACAATGAAAATTTAACTCATCCTTTTATAAATATACCTTTTATATATTTTTCTTCTGTTTATACCACACACCTGAAATAACATGGTCACCTTTCGTCATATATCCATATATAAAGTCTTTCGATTTCACATTTCAAGTCCCAAAATATTTTTGCATAAACCAAAATGAGAAAAAAAAAAAAAGAAAACGAAAGGAAAATAAAATAAACCCGCAAGAAGAATTGGGATGAAAATAGGGTTGGAGAGAAGGATGAAAGAAAAACTCTCTAGTTGACATTGGCATGAAAAATTCAATCAGCAATTTTATAAAGTGACAGCTGTTGCCGTCCAATTTCCCCTCCTTTTTTCTTATTATATTTATATATAACACAACAATATAGTCCAAATAAAAGGACGATAGCAAAAAAAAAAAAAAAATAAGAGAGAAAAAAGAAAAACGAAAAAAAAAAAAATAGAAGAAGGGAAAAAAAAAAATAGAAAAGAAAAAGTCGTTTTTCGTGTGTATATTATTGGATGGGAGGAAATTGTTTGTCAGCATAGAGGAAACGTTTTTTCTATATGCCAATATATGCCTATAAAGTACGGGGGGGGGGGGAAAAAAATAGAAGAAGAAAACACAATTGAATTTGAATTTTTTTCGATCTTTGTTGCTGACGTCATAATTTATAGTTTTAAAATAATTCAATCGTTCATAATTTTTACTATTTTTTTATTTTCCATCTTTTTTTTCTGGTCATACCTTTTATTTTTCATTTACAAAAGCAAAAAAAAAAACTTGTTCAATCTGACATTTTTATGATTGAATTTAGAGTCGAGAGAAACGAAAAAAAAAAAAAAAAGGGATGAAAATTGTCCAAAAAATTTCGGATCACAACTTGCTGCTTTAACGATGTGTGAATATATTTTAATCTTGAACTTTTATTATAAAAGAAGAATAAATTTTCCTTTTTTTTTTTCTTTCGTTGTTTTAATTTTTTTTCTTATTTCCGTTAATTTTCTAAATGGTTTTTGTCCCCCCCCTACTTTTTATTGTATACGCTTCCTCGATCATCCTCCTTCATCTTTCATCTTTATTTTTTAATTTTTCGTTTTTTTTTTTTTTTGCTTTTCTTTCATTTTTCTTTTTTTCTTACGTTTTTTTTTCTCTCCACCAAAAGCAATAACATAATTGAATTAATTAAATAATTTTATCTAATTAGCTTTCAATTTATACACACAAACACACACAATTACCAAAAAAAAAAAAAAAAGAAAGAAGGAAGAAAAATTGCAGGATCAGAAAAGAAACAAAAATTTGCTCTGCGATCCAAATATCCTTCTTCCTTAATTTTATTTCAGTTTTTTTCTCTTTCTTTAAAATTTTCTTACATTATTAAATACTCTCAATGCGGGTACAAGGCTATAAAATCACTTTCTCATTAATATTTCAATTTAATGCAGCGATGAATAAAGGAAAGAAGAAAAAGAAAAACATTTTTTTTTTAGATAAGAAAAAAAAAAAAAAAATAAGAAGGGAGGTTTGACTTTCAAAAGCTCTTTAAAGCGGTGTAAGGAGAAAAAAATGAATGACGGAATTTTTTTTCCGTATATATGGGTGTGTGTGTGTGTGCACGCGAAAATTCATATATTAGAAGAATAAGAAAAAAAAGGAGATGAGGAAGGAAAACGAAAAAAAAAGAAGAAGAAGATGCAAAAAGATGCTTTAGAAAATTAGGGTGAAATTAAGTTTATGTGATAACACAATAAAGCAAATTATTAAATTTGTATGAAATTTTCCTTCTTCATCTTCTTCGTCTTCTTCTTAACATTTTTGCTTCTCTCTTCTTTTATCGTCGTCGTTTAATTTTTCTGTTTTTCTTCTTCTTCTTCTTGTTATTTTTTTTTTTGATCTTTCTTATTATATAAATATATTTTTGAAGATCCTCTCAAATTTTTTTCCCGTACCTATAACAATTTTATAAGAATAAGAAGTATTGGATTACGACGATGACGAGTTGACTATATGGAATATGTATTACTGTATGTGTGTGTATGTGTATTTCGTGTAGTGTGGTATGTGAATGAGGAGCAACATATATAGGCATATAAATATAAAGGATGAGAAGGATCATTTTAGGAATTTTTATTATAGAGATGATATAGGATGAAAATGAGATTTAATTGTATTTGTAATATAATATAGAGATTTTCTATAGAATGCTATTCTTAACAAAAGAAGTTTATTTTAGCTAAACAACTGAGATTTTGATAAGTTTATTTTTATTTTTATATTCTATATTTTTTTTTTTATTATGGAAAAAATTCTTTTCTGCGAAAGGAAGAAATTTTTTTTTTATATTTTACTTTTTTCTTCTTTTCCTTTAAATTATATTTTTGGGACAAGATTTTCTTTTTTTTTTTCTTTCTGTTTTGTATACTAATTGGAATGATGGAAAGATCATAAAAGACGATAATAATTGTGTTAGCCTCAAAGTGGGTGAAAAAAAAGAAAAATAAAATAAAAATATGACAGAATTTCCTTCTTCTTAATTCTTTTTTTTTTAGTTGGTGCGGGAATTCAATAAAGATAAAAAAAACGAAGACAAATTATGATTGCTGTGATCGAAGATTTGATTGCTGATTTCTGTTGTTATTTATATTTTATTACTTTTTTGTATTTGACTCACAAATGTGAGTAATATCGATTAATCGTCGATATATATAAACCGCAATTCAATAATCGCTAAAATATTCCCTAAACATTTACGCGTGTTGATGTAAGAATGACAGGTAATAGGGAATGATTTTGAAATCATTATTAAAACACCCTGATAATATAAACAGAATTTTCTTGATAATATTTGTTTAATAAATTTATAAAATGTATAAAATAATTCCCTCTGTGTACTGTAGTAATAATTGAATTATAATAAACAAGAACTCCCATTTAGCAAACGTCAGGATAAAGTTGTGAAAACCAATAAAATTATTAAGCGACGCGTAATATTATAGAGAATTTTATGGTGTGAGTTAGATAATCCATAATAAACTCCCACTTCTCTCACTTTTATCTTCTTAATAATAACATTATAATCCTACTTGAATATCCAGGTTATTAAAATAGATTCAATTATTTATAGAATAATTTTATGTAAATTTAATATTTATTAAATATTCGGTCAAGAGAAAGCTTTAATTTTTTTTTATATAATATGAAAAAACTATAATAATTATGCAACAGATTCATTTTTATATATTTTTTCCTTTTTAAACTTTTGAGAAAGGACGATAACAGACAAAAGAAAATTGCAAGTGCCATTTGGAATAATGCCAAATTGATAAACTGTGAAAATCGTTTTCTTATAATT
The DNA here is from genome assembly GCA_963082725.1 of Pedicia rivosa. Lineage (NCBI taxonomy): Eukaryota > Metazoa > Arthropoda > Insecta > Diptera > Pediciidae > Pedicia > Pedicia rivosa. The sequence goes on along the minus strand of OY720153.1, from coordinate 6,923,092 downwards.
TTTTTGTTTGTTTACTATAAACAACTATAATAAATTATTTTTGGCATCATTTGAATTTAACTAATTACAAACAATGCCAAAAAGAATCAAAATATTAATGTTTTCATTTGGTTTTCCTGAATTTTTTCTTTAACTTTCATTTATAATATTTAATCGTCATAATTGTTAAAATACTGTCGAGTTTAAAGATGTTAAAATAATAAAACGATTGAGGTCAATATCCTTTAAAAGTCGTAGAATATTATGGTTTATATTTTAGAGACATTTAGGGACATTCTATCAAATCCTTGATCAAACCCATAAAGCCGCTCCCTATTTTTTTTTTTGTTGCCTTTTTATTATTTTTCATTTCTTATATTTTTATTTTTATTCATTTGGGGGTATTTTTTGGTGTCTATAAATATAGACACCCATTTATATTAATCCAGCCCCGTATATAGTTTGTAGATCTTCATTTTATTTTCTTCATTTTATCCTTTTTCAAAAATACAACAGAAACAAATAAATAAATTATGATTATGACAGATAGACCTACACACACACAAACAAATATATAGGTAGACACACACACACACACACACACACACACACACATAAATATGATGATTTGTGTGAACGTACGTTTTGGTTAAACAAAATCAGGATTTTCTATTCCCGTTCTTGGTTTTTCCTTTCACCAAAAAAAAGGAAAAAAAAAGTTAGAAGGCAAAAACAATATAAATTTGGTACGCACAAAAAATAAGGATTTATTTATATGACAGAAATTGTATATATATAAAAATGTTTATAAATAAAATGATTTGTATCAATATTATAAAAGGATATCATTTTAGTGATAAGTTATTTTCCTTTTCTAACCTACTTTTTATATTCATTTATGATAAGATATTACTCTTATTTTTCTTTTAACGTTTTATTTAATAGACATAAAATAATTTGTATTTTGATGATGATTGAATAAAATCGTAGTAATATTCTATAAAAGTGTAAATTATAAAATAACAACAAAATTGATTTTTAATAAGAGAGCGGTTTTTCAAAGTTATCAAAGCTTTCCCAGTGATTGTTATTCCTTTAGTTAATTATCCTAATTGTTCATCAGTCAAAGGTCATAACCATACGATAAACAATACGATTAAAATTATATTTATCCATACCATTATTTACTTATATGCCAAAAAATTGTAGTTTCCTAAATGGAAAAAGAAAAATTGCAATTTCCCTCATCCAATATCAGTTGCAGCCAGCCAGGAAAGAAATTGATAAAAAAAAAACATAGAAATGAATATGAGATTTAAAATTGGATCTAAGCTTTGAGTTAAAAATGTTTGAAGAAATATGATATAAAAATACAATCTTTTGATTTCATTGGCTGCTCCATCTAAAAATTAATTGAAGTCGTTACATAATTTTAAAGATTGTAAAATTTTATTATAAACGTTTTTTTTTTTTTGAATTGCAGTTTTAATAATAAATATTAAAGAAACTTTATTTTCATATCAAATTTTTATATCATATTTTTTTCATTTGTTTTATTTATTTCAGATCGACTTACTGAATTCTCTGTAAAAATGTTTTCTTTTTCAATATTTATAGTTTCAATAATAAAAATGTTTTGATTAAAATGAAGAAAAAAAAATGGATGGTCAAAAAGTTGAAGGCTTTGTGAAAGATACAAAAATTCAATAACATTTGTTATTTGATTATAACATTTTTACGTTAAAATCATTTCTTTGCAGTCTATTTTCTAATATCTTGAAATTTCCAATGTGCACGTGTCCTGTCTATAACCATCAAATGTTACATTTTTATTGGAAAAAGAATTAACAATGCCTAAGATGTTATCCTTACTTATACACTTGGATACCTTTTGTTTATATTTATATCTAAAAAAAGAGTGAAGGATGTTCTGTATTTGGAATACAAAAACTAGAAATAGGATTTTTTTACCAATTGAATTTTTTGGTTGAAGAAGAATAAAAATAAATTTCTATCAATCAAAAAATACTGATGCAACTTATTTATTTATATTTAGCTGTTTTTTTTTTTATTCTCATTTTGTGTGTGTCGTATTGGTGGTGCCATCGAAACCCACATAAATTTTACGTGGAACATTATTAAACGTTATAAAAAAATATTTGTTATGCTTTTATTTTTTTTTTTTGATATCTCAAAAGTGAAGAAGTTATTTAAAAAATTGACAACAAGCATTTTCTTCTTCATTTTACTAAAGAAAAAATAACAAAAATCCGAAAATATTTTTTTTTATTTTTCTGTAAAATGTAAAAAAAAAAGCAAAGATAAAATTTGTTAAATGGAACAAGAAAAGGAAAAAGTAAAGAAATATTTTCTGTTTTGTGAAAAATTATAATCACGCTATTCTGTAAATTTTATTATAAATTTTCCTTTTTTTTTTGGGAAGATTTTGTGAAAAATAAGAAAATTTGTTCAAAAAGAAAAACATTTTTTAATTCAATAAAAGTTGTGCGGCGCAACAATCTGTGTATGTGTGTTTGTTATTTTTATTTTTGCTTTTAGAAAAAAGCAACAAATAATAAAATTTGCGATATAAAAAGTCAAACGTTTACTTTCATTTTATTTTCATTTCTTTTCAAATTTAAAATTCATATTTTTCATACTTTTCTTCTTTCTACTTTCTTCTTGTTCTGATTTTCTTTTGCTGTTTGCGAAAATCTTTCTTTTTTTCCTATTTTTTTTTCTTTCTTTAATATATTAAATTCACCTTTACAAATAAATTGCATAAGAGTGAAGGATATTTGAATGCCTTAGAAGATACTTAGATTAAACTCCTAAAGGGTTTCAATTCAATCTTTAAGTTCAAATTCTTTACATTATATAAGTAGGATATATAGTCGGTATAAGGGTAACATTATATCCATCTAACCATCTCTTACATAGATATTATTTAATATAGAAGAGACGACGTCAGTTGCAATTTCTTTTCAAGATTTGAAGAAAAATATAAGAAAAAGGAGAAAATGGAGAAAAAAGAAAAAACGGGCAAAAAAATGAAAAACGACATCAAAGATTTATATATATATAGATGCGCTATATTGTATGGGAAGATAACTTTTCAACATCGTCTTATAAATTCTATATTATTATCGTATGTGAGAAATAACAAAAAAAAAAATGTAGAGTAAAAATTTTATATTTGTGAGGGTGAAAAACTAGGGAGGGAAAAAAATATATAAAGAAAAGAAAAGAAAAGCAGATAGAAAAACTATAAAAAAACGTTAGACCATAACTTGAATGGGAATATTATAGCAAAATATTTGTTTACCTTCTGTTTTATAATCCTTAAAGATAATAAAAAACCGATATAAATATGAAGAAAAATAAACACATACAAACATATAAACATACAAACAGACAAAACCACTAAGAAATCTAGATGAAGAAGAATAATAAGTAAGAAAAAAAAAATCTGTTCTCTCGTGAACGACAATTTGAAGCTTCAAAAATATATTATTAGTTATTTTTTTTCTCTTTTCTCTTTTACTTGGAATTTTCTTCTTCCTTTTTTTTATTCCATTCAATCTTAACGTTGAATCCTTAAAGTAAAACCCCATGAATGTAAGAAAGGAGGATGATGAAATAAAAAAAAAAAAAATATTTTTAAAAATGAAAGGGATGAGATGAAAACTGAATGGAATGAGGGTTTTGGTGGAGGGATAGAAGGTTGTGGGTGACAAAAATAAAAATAAACAAACAACATAAGTAAAAGAAGAAAGAACATACGACATAATACAGTACCCAAGCCATTTAATAACGTTATACACCAATGTGCCCTCATCTTCGTTTATATATACCGCAACAAACACAATTTCTCTTAGTTCAAGATTAACTTAAAAATATGTGGGATGGAAAATGATATAGAAAATGCAGAAAACTTATCCATTTTTCCTATTTTATGTATAATATAATAAAAAGAAGAAATGAAAACATAATATACAAACATATACAAAAATATTTACAAAACCAACGATACCAAAATCCAAGACCAATGATATATGACAACATGAACTGAACATGAACTGAATTTTAAGAATGAAAATGCATTAAAAGATTACCAACCAACCCATCAGACCAGGTGTGACACCGTTTTTCTTACTATATTTTTCCTTTATATTTATATGCATATACGGATATGTGTGTGTGTGCATATGTGTGTGTATGTTCGATATATTTTATCATTTTTATTATATCGAATTTCTTTCCTTCTTATATTTATATTGTACTTTTTTTTATACAATTTATTCTTGAGAGAGAATAAAAAAATGAACTAACATACGTGCATATGTTGAATTGAAAAGAAATTGGTCACGTTTTGAAAGGCATTATAAGATAGGGATGCATTTTTTTTAAAATAACATTTTATGTCTACGAAATAAAAAATTTAAATACATTTCAACAAATTTTTATTTGAATTCCTAAAATTAAAACATTACAGAGTTGACACTGTAATTTCTATTTAAAAAAGGGTGAAAATAATCGACGATGAAAATCTCTTTTTTGGTTTAATTTGATCATTTAAGTGTGAGACAGTCACAGGTTTACTCAAAAGTTAAAATATAATTAATAATCATAATCATTAGTCAAATTAATTGAATTCTTGTTAAAAGGAAAAGAAATCAATTTTATTAAAGCAAATTTTTTCCCATATATACCGACCAACTTTTTTCCTATTAATTGCGTTTGTGTTTTTATGCAGTGATTTTAACGTTCAGACATATGGAAGAATTTAAAATTCACCTTTAAAAAAATATTTTAAAGTCAATTGAAAAAGAATTAAATAAAAAAAAAAAACTAGAATCCTTAAAAGTGTCTAAGAAAAGATCTTCTTATAAATTATTATAAATTTAGTCAAAAGGAAATATTTTCTTGTGTTAAAAACGTAAAAAGAAAAAAGTAGAAAGACAATATAATATATAGGATAAAAAAAATATCAATGTGTAAGTATTGTGACTATTGAAGAATTTATTGGGATTTTATTTTAAAGTTTCACTTCAACTATTAAAAAAGAAGAAAAAAAAAAGAGAAGAAATTGAAGGCAAAGAAGAAGAAGGTGAAGAAGATGAAGAGGAAAATTTATAGTGATGAATTGAATTTTTTTTTTATAAATATTCTTTCTAATAAAGAATGTTTTAAAACAGGACATACGACTGTAATAATATTTTCTGTTTTAATGTTTATTAAATTATTTTCATTAACAAAAATGTCTTGAATGTTAGAAGTCAAATGATAAATTAAATTAATAAACAAATAGAATAGAAAATTGTGTGTATGAATTTGTGTGTGTATGTGTTTGGGGTGGGGTGGTGGTTAAACGGGTATTATGTAATTAATTTTGTAATTAGTTAATATGAATGTATTTATATGATCTAAGATAAGGCATAATATTCATGATTTTCACATATGAAACACACTCACACACACACAAACACACACTTCCTAATGATAAATATTTTGAAGGATTTTGAAGGAGGTTAAACTTCCTTATACATGATAATAATAAAGTAGGACAGGGAACTTATCTTCCAATTTCCTCTAATTAATATTTATTAGTTCAACTGGAAATATTGTAGAAGAAGAATATCCTTGATATTATTGTAACTTTGTTACTTTTACGTATAATATCTTTTATCATCACAATTATGTATTGAGATGCTACACACATACATACATTTTTATAAATTCGTATTTTTTTCTTCTTCTTTGGGATTCTTTATATTTGGCAATAAACATATTATTTGGGTCTAGGTCGCATGATTATGATTATGACGTCCATAAAGTCTTTTGGGTATTTTTTTTTCTTTTAAAAAATAAAAAAATATGAACAAGATTTTACAAAAAACAAAAAGGATTTTTAAAGTTAGTCAGAAGGTTAATGTGAATTAGTTATGGTTAAATGAAAATCGATAATCTATAATCGTTTCTAACATAAAAAAAAAATTTCGGTAGAGTTAGAAAATGGAAAAACAAAAAAAAAAACGAGAGAAAAAAATTCACTAATCTAACAAATATTATAAGATTTTCTTGTTCAAGGAAAACTTGTAAAATCTTCAATTGAACTAAGTTTCAATACTTTAAATTTTGCTTATCTTACAAAAATCACAATGTAACTTTTAGAACATTTTCTACGTTGAAAAATTCATATTCTCAAAGCCACAATAAGAATATCATTTTATTTTATTTTTTGTTCTTTAAATATTTTTAATCTTTGAATCTTTTATCACCAGCTATAAAAACTTGAATTTATCTTTGAAAATATTTTACAAAAAATATTGTCACACATCATACTTTTAATTGTTTACAATTTTTCAGTATTAATAATATTTTCTAAGATTGATTGAAAAATTTATGATGAAAAGTCTTAACAAATTTTCTTTAAAATAAAAAATTAGAAAAGTATTGATTTTTCCAATAAAATTTGATAAGAAAACTTTTATAAAAATTACAAACGCTTAAGTACTTTTGTTCTGGTGAAATGTAAATTCTTTACGTCATAATTTTAGAAAGTGTTTAAATCTCTTTATTTGTTTAAATTTTTTCAATTGAGTTAAGTATTTTGCGTTAAGTAATCAACACAAAATCTAAATAAATCATTTTGTTATAAATAACAAAAATTCCTTAAAAGTGTTTATTAGAGAAGTAGATGAAATTTTTGAAAAATTAAAACATTATCTTTAAACTTCATACATTGCCTAACAAAAAAAAAAAATCTTAAATCCCTTTTACATCAAAACCATCTGTTTTTTTCTCTCTCATAAATACATTACGTAATAACTGTGTGTGTGTGTTGTGTGTGTGTGTGTGTGTGTATGTTTTAACAACTAAATAAGATTAACAGATTAATCCTTCTTTATAATAATTAAAAAAAATATTTTCATTTTTCAATGACTTAGTATTTTTTTTTTCTCTTTCTATTTGACATTTTTGTCAAAATCACAATCACAAACACAAACACAAAATTATTATTATTATTATGACGATATTTTTTTATTATTAATTTTTCTCTTGTTTTTGTTTTGTTGTTTTTGTATTTGTTGTTTGCATAATTTCTGTGGAAAACGTAGAAAATCTATAAACAAATAATTAATTTTGACATTATTAATTATAATTCTTAATTTAATTTACGAAACAAAAAAAAAACGCAAGAAGAAGAAGAAGAAGTAGGCAGAGAGGAAGGGAATAAAAGAGAAAAAAAAAGGATTGATAATAAATCGGATTAAAATTTTCTAGAATAAAAATAAAGTATAATATCTTAAGATGTTTCGTCTTTATTATTGCCATTATCTTTCTATCTATATTTTATAATTTATAATTTATAATTATAATGAATTATAGAAAAATATTAAAATTGTATTTATTTTTAAATAAATGTGTAAGTTACAGAGGTTCTGTGACAGACAAACAGACAAATATAGTCAGTGTGATAGATAAATAGATAAATACAAACACATTAATAATTGTCACAATAAAAAAATAAGGAAAAACAAAGAATGATGAAGAAGAAGGATAAAAATTTTCGGGTAAAAAAAAAAGTTTAAGAAGAAAAATAATCAACAACAAGAAAATTCTTTGTGAAATAAAAATTGTTACTCGTGTCTTTTGTCATAAACTTTAAAAACATTTAAAACAATAATTCATATTTTTCTTTCTTCGTAACAATATTTTGATTCTGAACAGTTTTTTTTTTCTTTTCATTTTATGTAATTTGTATTATTGAAAGAATGAAAAATTTAGACAAACAAACAGAGAAAAAGAAAAAAAACTGAAAGAAAAAGGAACAGTAAGGGAAGAAGAGGTGAATGGAATAAAAAAGAAAAGCAATTTAAATATGAGTTTTTTTTACACATGACGGTAACCTTTCAAGAATGAATTGGTGATGGTAATGGAGGAATTGTAACATTTTATTTTCTGTAATTTTTTTTTTCTCTTTGAAAAAAGAATTCTTAGATTTTTTTTCTCTCTCTTGAAATTTTTTAAAGTTTAATTATTATTCTCACAAATTAGATTTGTTTTGACTTTCTTTTGTGTATTATATTTCTTTCATTCTTTTCCAAAAAAAAAAAAAAAAAGGAAGAAATAATAAAAAATTTAAGCTTCTGTCAAAAAGTTTTCTCTCCATTCGCCAATTCAAAATTTGTTTCTTTGTTGTTGTTTTTTTTTTTTTTATTTCAAATTAATTCTTTTTTTTTTCCCTTACATTTTTTTTTAAATTTTTTAACAATTTTTTCCTTATAAGAAATGAAAATTAATTCATTTCATTCATAAGAATTCTTTTGTTGTATAAAAAATGGTGAAACACAAAGAATGAACTTTAACATATTTTCTTTTAATTGGAAACAAAAACAGCAACAAGTTCATTTTTATGTTTTTTAGAAAAGAAAATGTTTTTGATTAGAAAAATTTATTTTCTTCGTTTTTATTTGTTGCTCAAAAAAATCCATCTAATTTTTTGTTGAATTGGGATTATTTGATTGGTCCACAATATTATGATGAAAGGAAAAAAACAAAACACTCACAAAACAATGAAAATTTTTTGTTGTTTACAAAAAAAAAAAAAATATGAAAAATTTCTTAATTTTGACTCAATTTGTTGAATGGAATTCCCTAAAGATAACATTTTCTACATCAAAAACGGGACTTGAACATGTTTTTTTTTTTAAATCTGTCATTTTTAAAAGAATAAATGAAACAATAAATAATTAATTTTGTTCAATAATCGTTTGATTGGTGGAAAACCTTGACATGATTTTTTTTTTTCTGTGTTAACATTCTGCTTTATTATGCTGTTTGTGATGATTCTAAAAAAACATCCATTAAACTTTGAAATATGAGTGTGTTCATAATACAGAACCTATACCTCACATATACACACCTTAAACATTTCTTTTGATCTCTAAATTACAGATGTCATTATTATATGAATGTTTGAACAATTCCAAAATTTAATTATTGTACGGTGATTATTTACAAAGTTAAAGATGTGATTAGATGACAAACAAACAAATGAAATTCATTTCTTTTTGTTTTATTTTTATTGAATTTAAAAAAAAAATAAAATAAATGGATTATTAATTAGGATAAGGGAATTTTTCTCTTTCTATAATAATCTTTGAGGTTGGAAAGTTACTTTCATTCTTGACAAGAGTTTTATATATTTTTTTTTTATTATTATTACTGATGTTCCCTTACATTAGCAATCTATCTCTTGATCATTTAATGTCAAATAAAATTTACGTTATATGACAATCAGACATTTATCAAATAGTGTTGTTTCTCCTTTGTTCTCTCATAATTTCTTTTTCCTTTATGGATATTTAACCATAAATGACTTTTTGTTTTTTTTTTTGAATGAATGAAATAATCCATACACTCAAACCCATATAGATAGATGATTAAAGTGGCAATTACCATATCGTAGTTTTTTTTTTGACCCAACTAAATGAAAATTATTAAAAGAGAAGGAAAAATAAAAACAGGAAAAAGTGTCACTTATCTATTTTATTTTCTATGGGGTCGTCTCCTTAAAAGTAATTCTAATTACAAACATTTGTACGTTTTTGAAAAATTTAGGTTACAAATTTTTTCCAAACAGAATAAACTAAATGAAACGAACAATTTGTGATAGTTAAGTTCATTGTGTTATCGTTATTGTATTTATGTTATTTGTGGTACGAGGTTTGAATTGTTTGATAATAAATAGAAAATGGGGTTAAATCTAAACATATTATGTACGATAGATGGTTTGCATGTAACGTTGCACTTTAATTCGTTTTGAAACATTTTAATTTATAAAATAAAAATACAATTTTATTCGTTTTTTACCTGGCTAGCAAAAAAATAATATACAAACTGATTTGAATCTATAAAAATTACCTATAAATTTGTGAGCGTTGTTATGTCAGGTAGTCAGGTGACGGGTCTGTAACTTATAATCACCCGTATAATTTAGCACTAAAATTAATCAATGATGTTAAAGTTTGTATTCGTTTCTTCTATCATAGTGTTAGATCAAATCAATAAATGAGACTGCACATTCGAGTACACAACGGATGTTGACTATTAAAACTCAAATCATGTCTAGAATGATGATGGCAACATTTAATTCTGTTGCATTCTCTTGTACCTACCTAATTGATATTTATTCATAAAATATTTCATATAGCAACTGAACTTTAATCAATCGTCAATAGATAAAAAAATTTTATTCTCCATTTATCTGATAAACGGAGGACAACAAAACTAATAAAATTAGCCTTATTCAGTGGCACCTGCGAAACGTGGAATTAAGATTTATTCTTCCACAATTAGACAAATGTACCAAGTAATTCAATATTGAGACATCGGTAAGAAATGAAATAATTGAACTGATCGTGTATCCTTTAATATAAATTTTATTCCAATATATAATTGACTTTGTCTTCAGCCTTCATCTAAAAAAAGCGACTTCAACGAAAAACAACTTCACCCAATTAACCTGTCAAAGGTGGAATAAAGGAACAAAAATTCTTAATAATTTAAAATAAAACAATTGTAAAACTTTCATTATTCATTTTTTTTTTGTTTTCTTTTTAATTGTAATTTTATTTTTCATTTTCATTTTCATTTTTTTTTTAGTTTTTCAGTTTTTTTTTTTTTTTTGATTTTGTTTTTTGTATTTACAGAAAAGCGTCTACAGTTTTTTATTTATCATTTTTTTTTTTTTTTATTTTTTCTAAACATTATTTTTTTTTCTCTTATTTTTATGTTTTGCTTTCATTTATAATTTTCTTCTGTTTCATTTATTTTCACTAAATAATTAATTCATTCGTTCTTTCCTTGATTTTCCTTGTTTGTTTGTTTTTTTTTGTTTTTGTTTTAAATAGAAAATTGTTTTTTATTCCGTGAGCAAATATTTTTTTTTTTTTTGGTAACAACAATTTATTTTAAAAAATATATTTAATAAATTTTTTCCTTAAAAGTTTAAAAATAGTTTTTATTCAATTTTCATCAATTTGTCGATTTGTTTCTTGGTTTTTCATTCGGTTATTGTTAATTTTTATTTATTCACATTATCCCATTTTTATTTTCACACTGAATACGTTTTTTTTTAAATTAAAATTGATTTTGAATTGAAATTGTTTTTTTTTTTTTTTCATAGAAAAAGGAAATGGAAAAATGATAAAGAAAAATTATAAAATTCCGCAGCGGTGGGAAGGGAGAGAAAAAAAAGGTGTCGAAAGAGTCGTTTTTGGTTTTACTAAAAAAAAAGAAGCGAATTAATTAATTTTTTATTTCTTTTAATTTTTTTTTTATAATTTTTTCATAAATTTTCTTTTAAAGTTAAACAGGACATTCTTTGACATTCATTCATTCATTGAGTATTTGATGATCAGTAATGCGGATTAGTTTCTTTTTTATAAATATAAAATCATAAATTATTGGAATCTTTAACTTTTGTCCATTTCATCTCATTTTTTATTTAGTTTCTTCTTCTTTTTCCTTCATGCCAATCAAATGAACGGAAATGAAGATTTTTATTTTCTTAATTCTTAAATTTCTCTTAATTTTTTTTTTGTTTATTTTTTATTTAGTTTTTTTTTTTGTTTAGAAAATATTTTTTTTTTTTGTTTCGATTCTAAAACGATCGAAATAAATCATTTTCTTTTGTTTTATTAATTTTTTTATTTTCTTCTATCTTAAATTTTTATTCAATTATTAATTTCCAATGAAAATCATAATTTCCCATAAAAATTTAGAATATATTTTTTCAAAGGAGAGGGGGCTCATTAATACAAAAAAAAAAAAAAAAACAAAGTAAAAAGTCAAAATTCAAGGAAAGAATATTTATCCATATTTTTCTTCCTGTTTTCTGTCATCTCCAAATTTTTATTTCCATTCGAATTTTCTCCTTTAATTTTGATTTTTTTTATATTTTCTTTTTTTGTTTTTTTTTTTTGTTTTTTGAAAATTTTTAGGGGAAATTTTGATTAAATGAAAATTTAATTTATTTGTTCCAACACAAATAACTTTTAATTCTTATCTTTTTTTTTTTTATTGGTTTGAACGAATTTACATTTTTTCTTTTCAAGTTTGTAAAAAAAGAAAACAAAACAAAAACTGATTTCCTCTTGTAAAGTTTAAAGTATGGAAAAAATTAAATGTGTACAAAGAATAAAATAAAATGGTTTTTGTCCTGTGACCCTTTTGCTGCCACAGAACAAATTTAGTACAAATTAAGTTCAAATGGTTTCTTTCTATCCTCATTTTGGTTAATCAAATTTATGGAAAATCACGATAATTTTGTGCAAAATAAAAAAAATATTCGCTTGATATGTTTTTTTTTTCAGTATAAAAGTCGTTTTGCTTGCACTACAGTGTTGAAGTTTAATTAAATATTTTGTTGTTGTTAATTCCTATACTATATTGGATCTTGTTGGGCAGACAGATTATAATTATTAACAGTCAAATTTTTATTTATTTATAATAAAATTTTAGGAGTAAGACCAAAGAATAATTAACAACAAAATATTTATTTATTTCTTCAATAATTAATATTTGGTGCAGAATAAACGAGTTCATTATAATTCATTGAAATTTTTAAGTTAGTTACGTAGAAGTATTAAAGTGAATTGAATTGTGTTGAGTTAAGTGAACTAAAGTTAAGTTTTTTTTAGTTAATAAAAGTGTGACGTTATTTTACGATTTATACGCAATAAATTCCGAATGAATAATTTACACAATTCAATTCATTTACATAAGTTCTACGTAATTGACTTAACACAAAGAGAAAGTCTCTAATGGACTTTGACGAAACCATATTTTACAATACTCGATATTATTCCAGTTGTTTTTCTTAATGTCGACTTTTCTTCGTTTCACGAAAAAATTAACAAAACAAAAACTCAACAATTACGAAACGGAACCAAAAATTTGTAGAAAAAAAAAAACAAGAATTCAATTTTTTTTTTACTTTTTTTTTTTTTTATTAGAAAATTAATTTGTTTTCATAGAAATTTCCATCAATTTAATTTTTCTTTGATAATTTTTTAAGAATTATTTATTTTTGTGTTAAATTTTTTATATTAAAAATGATATTTTTGTTTTTATTTTTATTCTCAATTACAAAATTAAGTCGTTTATTTTTTATGTTTTCTTTTTCTTATTTTGGTTTATTGTTTTTTTTTCTTCTTCTTATTTTTATTTTTAATTTTCTTTAAATTTCATTAAATTTAATTTATTTTTTATTATTAAATTTAGATAGTTTTCTTTTTTTTTATGTTTTTAATTAAAATGAAGTTAATTTTAAGGGTTCTTCTTGTCTTCTTCTTATTCATTTTCTTATTCATCTTTTATGTCTAAAGTTTATTTTTTTTTTTTTTTTACCATTTTATAATTTTTATTTAATTATTTGTTTTTGTTTTTGTTTTTGTTTTTTTTTTTTGTTAAATTTATATAATTTTATTTACACGTATTCTTCTTCTTCTTATCCATTTTTCTCTTCATATATATTTTTATTTTTATTTTTTTCTTTGTTGTTGGTCTAATTGATTAATTTAATTAAGTAAATATTTTTTTTTGTTAAACTTTATAAAAAAAGGAAAAAGAAAAAAGAAAGAACATCCAATAATTTCTCATTTTTTATTTTTAATTTTATTTTTAATTTTAAATTTATTTTAATTTTAATTTTTGTTTATTTTTTTTTTTTTTTTTTGTTTTTTTAAAAAAACTTTTTGGCACGATTTTTTTCTCTCTTAAATATTCAGAATTAAATCCTTAATATTTTTCTCGTTTTTTATTTATTGATTTTCTCTTTTAAATAAATTTCTTTGAATTTTTCTTTTCTTAATTTTAAATTTGATTAATTTTTGTCTTTTATAATTTTTTTTCTTTTGTTTTGTTTTGTTTTAAAATTTAAAATTTATTAAAAAATAAAAAAAAAAATATATTTAATAAGTTTTAAGTTTTTCCTATGTGCAATAGTTTTTTAAAAGCTTTTCTAAATTCAGGATTGAATATTGTATAAATGACAGGATTAACAAAACTGTTCATATAACCTAACCATGTTGTTAATATAAATGCTGTTACACCTGGTTGACAATCCATCTCCAATTTTGTGCACATCGCGTCCATAATATTACAGGTAAAAAATGGGACCCAACATATTAGAAAAACACCTGCGAAAATATTAAAAGATAATTACAAAAAAAAAAAAAAAACAACATAAAAATGAACTTTAGGTAAAGTAAATGTGTCCTGAAATGTGTTTTGGGAGCTTAAGCTTAACACTTGAATTGTATTCCTCAGATTAGTTTCTAACGAAAATCCATGGAAGAAATCTCGGATAATTGTTGAATGGAGAAAGAAACAAAAAAAAAAAAAAAAGAAATGGAATTGAATTGAAACTTACCTAAAACAATCGCAAGCGTTTTAGTAGCTTTACGTTCTTTTTTAGCTGATGATTTTTCACGTTTCTTTTTGGATGCTTTATGAACTTTGTAAATTGTGAACCTATTGGAAAATTAAAATAACCAGAGAAAAAGGAAAAGAAAGTGAAGAAAAGAAAATAAAATGGGAAGAAAATTTGAATTAATAAAACGCTCTCAAAAACGAATTCAAAAACCACCTTGATGCCTGTAAATTTTTCTTATCCTTCCTTGATCCTCGTGAATTAGCTGATAATGTTGAATCATTACGTGATAAATGTAAAGCTTGAACACCACTTCTGACTATTGATAATGGTCGAAGGGATACACTTAATGGTTCCCTTTTTGGTGATTTTCCTGTACCATTTCTTTTATTTGTTTCGGGTCGTGGTGATTTTGGACTACCAGGTGAACTAGCACAAGCTAAAACATCTTCAACATTTGATGGAACATAACCTGAATCATGATTACCATTTGGATCGGGTACCATATGTGGCTGTGTTGTTATTTGGGCAACCACACTGAAAAGTTGACTATAGTCAAAAAGTTATTTTTATGAAATATTATAATTTTTCTAGATTTTTCTTTATTAAATGTTCTTACTTTCCAGTTTCTTCGACGACTGTTGCCAACATAAATTCTGTTGATTTATCGTTCACTATAACGTGACAGTCATCAATGTCTGGTGATCTATAATGAATAATAAAAATGGAAAAGTTTTAGTATTTAATCACAATTTAAAAGACGAGACATTATTTTTACCCTTTCTATATTCATGAAAAAAAAAATAAATATAAAAATACTCACCCAGCATTTTCATCTTCCTCTTCATTTGAACCAGATGCTGTATTTGTTGGACGTTCTTCATCTGGTATTACTTTAGAACTTTTACTACTGCTACCTAATGTTGTTTCAGCAAAACGTCTTGTTTGTGCAATATTTTCAATTACACTACCGCCAGTTGTTAAATCAGATAAATGTGGTTTTCTAGCTGCTCGTTGTTTACGGGCACGTGTTCGAAGGGCCTATTCATTTATTTTTTTAAAAGTTAACAAGATTAATGGAAAGAAAAAATCTCTATTGTAGTCTAAAGATTTTCAAAAATATGAAAAACTATCGTGTCTTCATAATTATAAAAGACATAAAAATTGAAATGATGACATGAAAATAATGTTTAAAAATATGAACAAAAAAAAAAACCAAAGAAAGAAAGAAAATGGAAGAAAATATAAGAAAAAAAGAGTTTCTCTGAAATGATTAATTTGAAGACATCAATAACATCCAAATAAGGCATATAATATCAACGTAAAATACGTATAAAAAGTACGATTATTTTTAATTATCAAAAAATAGCTAATGCATTAGTTTTGTTTTGCTTTCGTTTTGTTTTGTTTGTTTATCGTAATATTTTTTACTCCTGTTAAAAATAATTTTTTTTTGAAGCTCGCTCACCCCTTTATTGAGCTTTTTTCTATATTCATAAATATAATATAGTGCTTAAGTTTGTATTTGTATTCTGATAGGTATATGTATGTGTGTGTGTGTGTGTATGTTTGTTAGTTAATTTGTTAATGTTTATGAATAATTAATTAAATTGAAAATTGAAGGACGTGTTTGTCTGACCTCATATTTCTATATAAAATGTGCAATTAGTAATTAATAATCATATTTTCATTATAATTACGTGTAAATCAATTGATGTATGTGTATGTGATTGAAGGGAAGAGAATATTATCGATGGTAGATATAAAGTAATTTTGATATATAATTCTGAATATCCAATATTATTGGAAGATTGATTGATATTGTTAATTTAGAAAAAAAAATATTGTGGTAAACCTAAATGAAAAAAAAAAACTGGGTGGTCATTTGTAGATACATAAATCAAAGTATCATCAACAAAATATGTGAACTATAATTTTTTATTTATTTATAAATTTCAGGAAAGCAAAATAAGTTTCGATGTTGCAAAATTATCTAGAATTTGTTCAGAGAATTACACAATTCTTTAATATAAATGTTAAAACGAATACTTTTTATGTCTTTCAGTTTCAATATTGTTGATTAATTAATCTTTATTATTATTATCTCTATTTTCATTTATTATGGTTCATCTATTCCCATAAGTCTTATATGTCAATTTCTATATGTCAAATATTTATCATATTATTCCAAAAGTTTAAAGGTGTGAATTCAAGTAAAAATTCAAGATAAACATTCAACATAATATAAAGGATATAATTCAAATTTATATTTGTATTCTTATAAAAAGAGGCACTTACGATGTGACACAATATAAAGAAAGAAAAAAAAACTACCCATTCCATATAAACTCAATAATAACAATAAAAATTGACTTTCAACATCAGAATGATGAAAAATTTCATACTCAATATTTCATAATATTTTTCTTCTGCTCACGACACACTTCTCATCTTACTTCTTCCATAATAATTTCGTCTTTTTATGTACATAAAATACATTGTAGTATGATTGATATTTTTTTTAAAGCAGTGACGTCAAAAATGTCCTTATCAATAAACTTTTTTTTTTTTATTTTACAAAATCGCAAAAAAAAAAACACAAACAAACAAAAATTAAGATAAAAAGGGTAAGAGGATGAGAGCAATGAACGAATTGTGACATAAGATTTTATGTATGGATCGCTTCTTGAGTTGTTGTTGTCTTTAATGTAAAAATAAAGGGAAAGCAAAAGAAAAAATAATAATAAATAAAATAAGTAAAGTAAAGAACGAAAAATGTGAAAGGTCTTTGATGGATGATAGAATATATAAACATTGATTTTGTTTTTACCTTAAATATGTTCCAATATAAAAACACCATTATAATACAGGGTATATAAAAACTGCTTAAAGATGAATAAACAATAAAATCACTATTATAAAATAAACATAAATCTGGTACTCTGTCTGGTGTATTATTTAAGCCTAGTACAATTGGTGAACCTATTGCTGCTGATATTGCCCATACCAATAATATGGTTAAACATACACGACGACTGTTTTTATGTTTTGCATATTGTATTGGTTTTGTTACGGCTATATATCTGAAAAGAAAATGAAAGAAAAAAAAATATATATAAAATTATTTGATAAATCGAATAAGATAAGAAAATTATATATTTTTTTTAGTATTCATTGTATTTATTTAGTAAATATGTTTATGAGCTCAAATACAGTATTGGCTTTAATCTCTATGATTAACTTAAATTATTTTAAAGCCAAAACAAGAGATGGCCAACAGTTCATATGTTTAGCGACTGTGAGATTTTGATTCCATCATTATTGTATATTCTGTGAATTGGTTAAAGACACGTTAAATTTGACTCAACAATTTTATTGCAAAAGAAAATCCCTTTTAATAAAATTTACAAAAAAAGAAGGATTAATTGTAATTTGACATGCTGACTAAAATATAAAAAAAAATTAAAGCTTTTAAGAATCTCATCCCAAATTCGGTACTGACTTATTCATAGTCAGATGAAAAATACAAATGAAATTGAGTTGAGTCTATATACATCTATAGAGGAAAATACTATACATATATAAATAATGTAGATATATGAACGGGGGATGAAGGGGTGAAATGGGTGGTTACATATATCTCAATATGTGTAGGTAGTTATATACATTTTTTTCATGTTCAACAATAATCTTAATAATAAATAAATATACATCAGGGAATATATAAACATTATATAAAGATATACAGAATCTTATGTATTATTATATAGATACACGGTATATAATCGTCACTCAGAGCACAAAAAAAAAGAAGAAGTAAAAGAAGAAACAGAAGAAGAAGAAAAACAGAAAATAAATACAAAAAAACATATTTCTTATACAATTCTTATATACGGAAATTTCTCAAGGGTTCCTTTTACATTATATTGTATAAATTTGTATGAAAAAATTCTAACCAAAAATAATTCGATTAATCGAATTTATTTGTATAAACCCTTTTTCATTTTTATTTTTTTCTCTCTTTTTGTACCCTAAGGATTTTTATTTCATTAGACGAATTACAACAATATCGTAAATTCATAATAATTTTTCTTCGATTAATCGATTTATCGTAAAATTATTCTAGTCCCTTTTCGGATATATCCTTTTCTCTTTAAATTTATACAAATTCTATAATATTGTATAACCGTATTGTGTTTGTCCAAAGAAAGACATAATAATTTCAATATTATATTCTTATTTTTTTTTTATATGCAAATCCTTTAAGTTCTTTGCTAAGATGAAAAAAAAAATAAGAAAAAAAAAGAAAAAGAAGAAGAGAAGATTTTGTGTATATTATACTGAACGAAATTTTAGTATAATGTGGAATTCTATATTCAATATTCCATGTGTCTGTTTGTATAGAAATAAATGTTTTAGTTTATTTCTTCTTTCTTTTCTTTCTTTTCTTTCTTTTTGTTTTTTTTATTCTTATTTCTTTTTTGTTTCTTTTTAGGATTGTTTATTGAATTCCATTCAATAAGTGGAAAGTCTTTTAAGTGGTGTAATTTGTTTGTTCTTTCATGAAATTTTGAAGTCTCAAGTGGAATCCAACAAAAAAAAAACAAAGCAGCAACAACAAAACTGTAAAAAAGAATAAAAATAAAAATAGAAAATAAAAGGAAACGAAACGAAAAAAAAACATACAGAAAACAAATTGAATTGATTTTAATTGGCCTAAAAAATTGTTCAAACGTTAATCCTCTCCATTTTCACTTAAAAATCTTTAACAAAAATAAAACGACACTCAAGTAATTTGTTTTTGTTAAAAAATTTTCACACAATTTTAGAAAACAAGAAGAAAAACTTAATCACTCTCTTGAAAACTTTTTAGTAACAAAGAACAAAAAGCGTCTTCCAGTATAAAGTTCTTACAGAATCTTATACGTTATGTAGTCTATATTTATATATATTTATATATCTGTGTGTGTGTGAATGTGTGTGTGAATGTGTGAGTGTGTGTGTGTCTAAAGTAAACATATATGAAACACAATTCCATTTCATCTCTAAAAGATGACACAAGAAAATGATGTTAATCGTTATAGAATCACATACATACAACAGCCTTCTCTGTAACAACCATATCCTCCCTAAAATTTTATAAAATCCACCATAACCCCATTTTCTAAAGTAATTCTTCCCTATCGTCTTCGTTGTTTTTGTTATTGTTGTTGGCGTTGTCTCTCATCACAAACCAAGTATTCAACCAACCAACCTGGCATCCCGCCCCCAAAGTATGAAGAAGAGGAAGACGAAGAAGAGAAGAAAAAACATATCTGTCAGAATCATTTGAAGAAAATGAACGAGCAAGGAAAACGTATACATATATTGAAGATGAAGAAGCTGAAGAAAAAGAAGAAGCAAAAGAAGAAGACAAAAATGACAATGTTTCAAAATTTAATAAAATATAAAATGAAATTTTTCTCACTCTTCTCATTAGTGAACTTCCAGAAGTTTTTTTTTTTCGTTTATTCTTTTCTTTTTTCTTTTCCTGCTTTTTTTTCTGGTATAAAAAAAAAAAAATTTTTTTTTGACATAAAAGTGATTTATTACGATGTGGGAATATGGATGAAAGAATAATATTTAAATTTTACGTGTATTTAGAAAATAATAATAAACAAAACAAACAAAAAAAAAAAATTAAATAAAAAATAAAGAAAAGTAAAGGAAAAGAATGGAACAAAAATGAAAATAATGAATTTTTAGGACTGTAAAGATTTGGTGTTGTCGTCGTCACATCACATTACGAAACATCTTTTATGTCAAAATATTAAAATGTTTTTGGTTTTGATCTACACTTTTGTTGTTGTTGTTAAAAATGATATTCTGTTGTTGAGATTATTTTTTTTGACTTTAATTATTTTCTGAATAACAAATATAAAATAAAAAAAATAAATAATTGAAATTGTTGATTGTGAAATTGAAACATTGATACAGCATACCTATCAAATTACTGTGCTTTATAAATATTCGGTTTAACCGATTATTAAAAAAAAAGCGATTTTAAATTGTTTTACGCACAAAGGATGTGTTATTTTTTTGTTCTCTGTACATACACTCACGTATAACTGGAACGTACGTAAACAATAATAAAAAAAAAAATAACAACAACAAATAGATAACCATGGAGGAAAAAGAAATAATAAGAAGAAAATCGTCACCCTCTTATTTAGTTAATATAACGTACATGTGTGACATACGTACACATATTTTAAGATGTGATCGTCGTATACAGTATTTTCTAAAGATAAAAATATGCGCACAGTGTCAGATTTTTTTAAAAATCGAAATTAAATTATTAAAACGAAAATTTTTTGAATAACTTTTTAAATGTTTGTGTGAAAATTTACTAAATTAAATAAAACATTTATAAATTAATTTACAATATTTTGACAGTTTTCTTAGAAAATTTATAGAATCGTTTATAAATACGTCACTGTTCTTTAATACAATCTACTACAAAAATAACAACAAGAAAGAGAAATGAAAAAAAAAAATAAGAAAAGAAAAGAAGAAGAAGAAGAAAAGATGGGTTAAACTTTTACATTATATCTATATTTAACAAGCTAAACGGTAGGAAGACATAGTATTACGTAAAGATTTCTAAAGATATCTATGTGTGTGTATGTATGTGTATATAAATTTCTATATGGTTATTTGTGTAATAGTGTCATACTGATGTAATTTTAAACGAGAAAATTTTCATGCATATAAATTTATTCGCCATATATACACTACCACTATATAAGGGGAAGAAAATATCAACCTTTTCTATACACTCAGTTTGTTTTTTTTTCTTCTTATTATTATTATTATTATTATTAATATTTTTGTTGTTGTTGTTTATTTGTTTTGTTGTATGTTTGTTGTTGTTGTTCTTATTATTATTATTATTTTCTGTTTCATTTTTTTTTGTTAAATTTTCTACAATATTTATATGATTACGTCAGATAAATGTAATTTTCTATATTATAAAATAAATTTCATTAAATTAAATAATAATAATAATTTTGTATACGAAACATTTGTTAAATAAACAGTAGAAATATTTTACATTTAAAAGTGGGAAAATGTGATACTAAATACTACCTAAATATACTAACAATATAATAATGTGATAATAAAGGCGCGGAATCATCGGTTGTTTTTACAGTGAAGTATTTATTTGCGCATGGGCTTCACTGATAATGGGGTCGATTAAGATAAAAGATTAAAGATATAAGATGCATTTCTATTAACGGTTGATTGTCAAAACATAGATATAATTTTTTCTCAACTGAAAGACTGAAACAATACAGTACTATATAAACTTTATGACAAGTTCTGTTGTTACGCTACTGACAATTTAAATAAAATAAACTTAAACTTTTAAATGTAAAATATTTTAATGTAAACTTAAGTATGTTAAAGTAAAGTATATGTAACTATATTTATGTAAGAATCTAAATTCACAATAACAAATTAACTAAAATCTAGGATATATTATTTTAACTCTAGTATTAAAAAAAGGCTACAAAATGTATTTTACAAATTAGTTGAATGTACTAATAATATTAAAGGGATAATGTTCTCTCAATTTTTTGTTGTTTTTTTTTTTGTTTGGTAGAATTGTTTTTGTAGTTGGGGTTACTTAATACGTATATAAATAAATACGACCATCAAACATTTAGAGATAGCTTAATTTTATTGTATTTTTTGTTTTCTTCATGGATTTTACGTGAATGTAGTTTACTAAATAGATATAATTTGTGTGTTGTGTTTGAGTATATACAGTAAATGCCTTTTTATATACGAATTTGTTTTTTATTTATAGATAAAACATATAATACATAATAATATTGTATATAAAGCTTAATTGGGTGTTATATAGGTTTGGTTTGTATATAGTGCGTTATATATTTAATGCAATTCGATTATTATATACATCCACTAACTTCTGTATTGTAATTAGAATATTATTGTATTTTACACGTGACTTGATTTTATTACTAAATATTTATTATTATTTTAATTTTTATCTGATGAGAATGCTGTTTTGTTGGGTAAAATTAAAAATATTTTACTAAGGCCAATAAGCGAACAGAAAATCTAATTTATTTATGACAAATTTTACTCCATTTATTTCTAATTAATAAAATATTCGCTTTAATTTCAATATTTAATTTTCTCTTAATTTATTATCAAAAGAATTTTCATTTTTCTTGTGTCCAGATATTTTTTTTCAAAACTTTAGGGTAGAAAAAATAAAATTCATCATCCAATCAAAATCAAGTGACGCGACGCCATTTTAGTCGCTGTCATTTTCTGTGAGAATTGCAATACAAAAACTTTTTCGTTACGCAATAAAAACGGTTTAGTAAATATAATTGTAAGTTACAAGTATGAAAGTGTAATTAAAGTGATCTATGATAATTAATATATATAATAACACAAAGTTTTCACAAGAAAAATATTTAGTTTATTAAAAAAATGTAAAACAGAAATGCATTTTGAACATAACCTCAAATTCCAAAATTCGAAAGCATTTTGGAAAGTATACTGAAAAGTTCAACAAATGGAAAAAATGCATTAATAGTTTGTATTCATCATTTTGCTGAACAACATATTATAAGGTATTGTCAATTGTTTACTTTTTTATGTATATTACTTACTTACTTACAAGAAGTTGCTTTTGAAGTTGTTGTAAGTTTAAGTGACGCGCAATAACGTTAATCGTTCGCTTTTCTATTTAGTGGTGTTATGAAAATTTAGATTAAATCACAATTCGAAAAAAATAATGCTTATTGTTTGATAGAGTTCATTTACAGAAATGTATACGAAAAATAATTCTTTTAAATGCAAACAATTCAGAACTTATTTTTCAAGCTTTTGCTGATGTAAATTGGATTCAAAAATGTAAATTGTAGCATTTAAAAATTATTTATGACCATAAAATTTTACCAAGTTTAAATAGCAAAGTTTTAGTTGATTTATTTTATTAATCTAGATTGCTTTGACCCAATGGTTAATTGTTGAAAGAGTATTATCTACTCGACTAACGAGGAAACAATTTGATATTTTATCCCATTCTTTATAGTAAATAGAAAATTTCTTTCAACTGAATGATTTTTCAACAGTTAAAAAGAAAAATAAAAATTATCAATATTTCATCTTTTGTCAAACCTAAAAAAAAAATTTAATAGAAATCAGACAAACAAAAATTCACTCAAAACTAAATGATTTGAAGTAAAATGATGACCTTATCCTTCTCTGTATACTTAGATAAAAAAATGTCCATTTCCTAAATGAAACAAAAGTTTTACGGTCTATAAAATTGTAAAGTTAAAAAAAAAAAAGAAATATAAAAAAAGGCGAAAAGAAAGGAGTGAATTGAGTTTTTTCATTCTTCCTTTTTCGTCATACACAAAGTGGAAATGTCTGGCATTTTCTCGTATTTTTCTTTTGTTTTTTTTTTGTTGTTGCTGCATAGATCCAGGAAATTGGTATATTTATACTTTTTTTTTTGTATTTTACTCATCTTCATCTTTTCGTTTTTTTTTTTGTATTTTTTTTTTAACCATTCACTAAAGTACTAAAGAGTGCACACACATAAAATTAACTAGAGCGTAAAATTGAAATTGAAAAGAGTATTTTTTTTTCTCTCCTTCTCTTCTCTCCTCTTCTATATGAAAAATTTTCTTTTCATTTTTATAAATATAAATGATGTGAATATTGTGAATTTAATACAAAAAGAAACATATGATTTAATACTATCCGAAAATTCATTGTTCTTTTTTTGTGAGAACATATTTGTGATCATTTTTTTTTATGTATTCTATACGTATATTATGTTCAATCGATTGACCCACATTAAATATTTATTTCTGCAGGTAAATCGACAAAAATTCCAGGTCATTCAATATTATTAGTTTGTTCACTAATTAATTTTTATTATTATTCTCTTATTCTACTATTATACAGTTTTTTTCTTCCGCACTTATTTCTTAACCATAATTAAATTCTCCTTTTATCCATTTCTTTTTTCTTCCCTTATTTTTTTGCTTTCTTTTTTATTACATAATTCTCGTTATTACATTTAATCAAATAAAATAAAATAAATCCAAGTCCAATAAAGGTTTCTTTTGGTAACGACTTAAATGGCATAAATGTTAAAATATCTGTGTGTATATATGGGTACATATGTGTGACGTATACATGTGTATGTGTATTAGTAACCCGACATCCTTCCAATGATATTAAGATTCTAATCTAACTCTTGATGGTACAGCTGGGTCAAATCGATCGATTTTTTTTCTTCTTTGCAGAAAGAAAAAAAGAATAATACTAAAAAACATTTTCTAAATAGTATATATAACCCTATCCTATACAACAAATACAGATATGTACATAACATACATACCAACATATAATATAGTTTGAATAGAATTGTTCCACAGTTTTATTTATGGGGGTTTGAGACACAATCTTTCATGATGTGTTTTTGTGTTGGATTTTTTCTTTACAACAACAACAAAAACCGAAAAAAGGAAAGGAAAAAAAAAGAAAAGAAAAATAAATTAGTCAGTCAATATGTATAAAAATTTGTGTAACAAAAATTGATTCTTTCCATTGGTGTAATGTAAAGTGTGGGGGAAAGATTTTATTTTTAGTCTCTATCATGCATTGAATCAAAGTATTAACATTTAGGGGAGTATAGTATGACCCTATTACAGACTC
Source organism: Pedicia rivosa (assembly GCA_963082725.1). NCBI lineage: Eukaryota > Metazoa > Arthropoda > Insecta > Diptera > Pediciidae > Pedicia > Pedicia rivosa. Next base: position 6,897,915 of record OY720153.1, on the reverse strand, counting down.
TTGGAACGGACAAATGATTTAAGAGATAATAATAGTCTTAGGAGCCATATTTTTATCATTTCAAATGAAAAATAGAAATTGCAGAACAGAGGAAAAAAAAAAGGAAAATGAAAAATTTTAGACCAAAATAAAAAAGCTTTTCATCTAACTACGATGGAACAGTGCAATTTTTTTTGCTATGTCTCAAATTACGAACAATTTTCATCAATTCCACACAATTGAAACTCATCTTTTTAGATGTTTTCTTTTATAGGGTACGGTACGACGCCCTTTGATTTTGTTTTTCTTTTTTGTATTTTCTTCTGTTTTTTTTTGTGTGGAGATGAATGTCATGAGTTTGGAGTCGACATCATTGCATTAAAATTCATAGACCGTGCACGATAGACGAGTTACCTTATACCATTGTATATACAACCCTTATTTTTGTTTGTTTTCTTTATTTTTATTTTTATTTTGACTTTGGATATGAACTGGAATTTTCGGGTGATATAAAAATAAATTGTTTAGAATAAATTCTTTTGCCACTAGGAGACACACTAAATATTTATTAGAAAACTCTTTTATTTATATAAATTGTGAGCAAAAAAAATATAGGATATTTTTTATTAATTTAACAAATTAAATTTAACGTTTTAAATTTATTTCCAATAAAATGTTTGCACGTTTAAACATTTAGAGCAATCCAACACATTTATGAAATGTTGCATAAGAAAATGTTTCATTAAAATTATAATTTAGAATTCTAAAGCAGAAAAACTTTGTATTTTGATTTTAAACGTCACGATTTCTACTTCTTCTTTTTATTTATTTATTTTCCGTTCTCTGCGATTGACATAAATACGATCTCCTATTGTTTTTTCTTTTACCTTATCAATCAATATTATATTTATTATTCCAATATTTTTGTGTTTCATTTTTTCTTTCACTCTCTCTCTTGCTTTCTAGTTTTATATTTAACAATAAAAAGAAGAAGTCGAGAAGATTTATGAGGTATATAACACGAATATATTTAGACATATTCACAAATACACATATGTCTGAAATAAAATATAAGCACATGGTTATTTATCATATTTAGAATTTATTACCTGTCTATTGAAATAGCAACTAAATTGAAAATTGATGACGTTGAGCAGATGACATCCATTGCTATGTAAAAATCACAAACAAAATTTGGTAGCGACCAAGCACCATTCACCTGAAAATAATTGTAAAGAAAAAAAATTTAAGTTTAATTTTGTTAAAGGGAGAAAAGTTTACAGTTTATCAAAGGAAATATTTTAATATAAGAATTTGAATTTGTTTCACTATTAAAAATTTGTTTGAAAACTGATGTCAAATTTCTTATGTGCAGAATTAAATATCCTGTATCCTGTATTATTTATGAATGTATATCCTTGTATATTTTATTGAATTTAATCTCGTATAATTTATACACTTTATAATATATTAAAGCAAATCAAAAACAAAAATAAAATAATACACAAGAACATATAGTAAAAAAAACACCCTAAATCCTAAAATTATTTATACCCGTCAACAATTCATCTGGTATCCATCATACTCTATCAAAAATTAACCCAATCAATCAATCATTTAATTAACACCAGATTAACAAAATGTTTTTATGATTAGTAAAACACCGAAAAAGATAATTTTGACAAATAAATTAGTCTTGAATCATTCTATCCTTATAAATAGCCACCTAAAATCTTTTCACAAAACTCTTCTTAAAAAATCTTTCATTATCTTTACCATTTTTCATCTTTCATCTATGTGTTTTGTTTTTGTATTTTATTTCAAAGTATTAAAAAATTTCAAAGATTATCTGAAGATGATTTTAAAATCGAATAATAATCATAAAATATAATAACTGAAAAGATAAGATAATTTCAGCATCGTCTCTTATCTGATAGAATTTATTAAAAGCTTTATCATTTATATCTTATTTTTATGTCATTTCTTCTATTTCCCATTTCTGATTTCTCTCATTTTTTTTATTGAATTTTATTTTTCTATAAATGCGTCGCACGCCATTTATTTTCACATTTCTTTTTTCAGTGTTTATTTATTTTGAATTTTCTTTTCGTTTCTTTTTTTTAAAAAATAATATAAAAGAAAACAAGAAAAACTTCATGTGTAAATATTCTTTTCAATAGAAAACATTTTCTTTCTCATTTCTTTCTTTTTAAGAAATTTAATATTTTGAGAGTAATGGGAAAATAAAAAAAGAAAGGAAAAAGGAAAGGTAAACGATAAAGCAAATAGGTGTTGGATTATCCGTGTAATCCGGTTATTCGATTATAAAATCTTCTTCATTTTTTTTCTTTAATTCCCAATGATTTGAAATTTGAATAGTGTCTTCATTAATCATTAACATTTACTTGAATTTCATAATTTAAGTTTTCCATTATTATAACAAAAATATAAATTCGTAGAAATTTAATATCAATTTTGGAATCATTTCAAGTAATTTAATTTATAAAGTGATTTTTTTTTTTGTTATTTTTAATTACAAAGAGAAATTTCTAAAGTGCATAATAACTTTTATAACTCTTCATAACTAAATTTATAAACTGTTGAATTGTTTCAATCTCAATTTCGATATTAAATAAAACAGTGTAGAAATGAACTGCATTTATAAAATAATGTTTTGATCTTGACTTGATATAATAACTTGCATAAAGTAAAATTAAATTTTCATCAAAATAGTGGGAGGGAAAAACGGAAGAAGAAGAAGAAAAATTTAATTAAGAAAAACAAGAGAAAGAAACTTAAATTTATTATAAAATATAAAATGAAGAAGGTGCGACTAAAAAGTGTTCTTCCTTACATAGATAAGTTTCGTTCAGTGTATTCTCATTTTGCTTTTAAGAAACTTCAAACTTAAACTGAAAAGATGAGCAAAAAAAAAAAAAACAAAGTCAGTTTTATTTTATAAAAAAGAAACTTTTTTTTTCGTAGAATTGCCGAAAAAATAAAATAAAGACAATAAAACAAAAATTAAAAGAAATTTGAACAAAAAAAAAGAAAGAAATAGACAAAAAAATTCTTATAGGCAAAGTCATATTTTTTTTTTGACAAATCTACGATCATTTTTTAATAAAAAAAACAAATCCTTCAAATCTCTTTTCGCACAAAAAAGAAAAAAAAAGTAAAACTCAATTGAGTTCTGAGACTCACACCAGTTTTTCTTCTTTTTTATTAGACCTCCTCTCTCCATACGAGAAAAAAAAAAAAAAAATGAAAAAATGTCCCAATCCCTTCTCATCACCCGAAAGAAAATTTCCGGTTGACGGAAGTGAAAAAAAATATGTATAGAAAGAAATAGAAGAAAACCAATTGATGTGTCATATTGAAAGTGAATGTAAATATATGCGAAAAATGTCATTTTAAATATAAGAATATCAATATAGGTATGTCATATCTGATGATGGTCAAACCTTTACATATTTTCTATTTCTATTTTTCTTTTTTCTAAAGAACATCCACAATATTTTCATTTTATTTTGTCTTTTTTCTTTTTTTTTTTTTTGTCGAAGCAAAAGAGCTCAGACTTTAAGGACTCAGACAGAATAATAATACGATAAAAATATGTGAAATACGTATTTTTTATTATAATATTTTTTTTTTGCTGTTGTTGTTGTATGCGAATAAGAAGAAGTAGAAAAAGAAGAAGAAGAAGAATAAAAAAAAAGTCACAAATTTTAAATTATTAAAAAGTTGTATCCAACAGAAATGTTATTTTCTTACGTTTTAGAAATTTTCTTTTTTCGAGTTTTGGTTTGATAAAGTTTTTACTTTAAGAAAAGACGACAAAGTAGAAGGAGATTTCATATATGATTTTTTTTTCTCTCTGAAAAGAAAATTGGGTCATTTTCTTTGAGTTTTCTTCCATTTTAGATGAACACAATCAGAAAAGTTTAACTGTGTGTTAGATGTGAACTAATGCGTTTGGAAAAATTGTATAAGATTCGATTATCTAATCAAAAGACAATCCAATCAATTTATACAACAATCACACACTTTTAAATCTTACGCCTTTATTTTCTTTAACATTTTTTCTATCACAATTTTCATTAATAGAACAACAACGTGACTCATATTATTGCAATGAACCATTTTATATACAACTTCCTATACGTTACTACGTATACTCCCCATTTCTTTTTGTTTTGTTATTTTGTTACGGAAATAAGCTCAACATTTTCCTTTGGTTCCCTTCATTTGTTTTGTTTTGTATTGAAAAAAAAAAAATCGAAAAATAAAAATAGAAATAGAAATAAAAACAAAAACACAAAATAGAAGAAAAGAAGAAAAGTGGAATAGAAAAAGCTCTCTGTTCTCATTCTGGGAGAAATAAAATTACATATAAGTATTATATTGAAGATGTGAAAAGAAAATAAAGAAAATATCAAATAAAATGAGGTGGAGACATTGATGAAAACAAAATAAAAAAGAAAAGAAAGTTGAATGCCGAAAGGGGGAAAAAACTTTTCGGGTTTTTTTTCTCTTAATAAATATTTTTGACAAAAAAAAAAAGAACAGAAAGGAAAAATGTTTTTGTTTCTTTCGATTCTTTCCTTTTTTTTCTTTTTTGTGTTTATAAAAAGAAAAAAAAAAAGATTTGCTTTTGTATAAACATTTTCCAATTTACAGTTTATTATTTTCTTTAATAAATATTATCTTTTTTTTTTCTTTCTCTCCGTATGGATTTAATATGAGTTCTTTTTTTTTTGAAAATGGAAAGAATCAGTTGTGATGTGTAAATGAAAAAGTTTGATACATAATACGTAATGACAGACTAATAGAAGTGAATAAAGAAAGAAAAAGTCTTAAATATAAAGGGTCTTCATTCAGCTTTCCACTGTTTTCCTTTAATACAAGAATTTAATGTGAGTGAATTCTGAAAATTAAAGGGAATATTTTTCTTCAGTTTACAAGAGAAAAACAAAAAGATTAAAAAGAAAAGTAAAATTGGTTCATGCTCTTTATTTTCTCTAAACAAAACTATAACAGTTGTTGACGTTTTTTTTTGGGGTTAAATTTATATCACAAATGACCTGACGTCTACACAACAGGAGCTTAACCATAATTAAATTTTTTGTAATTTAGTAAACAAAAACAAGCTGTTTGTTTTTTTTTTGTTAATCTAATTTAAATTTAATTTAAATTATTTAGAAAAGTTCAATGAGAGAGAAAAAGACGAAGGATAAACAGAGAAAAATAACAAAACGAACTAAAGTTAATTGAAGTCTACGTTTTTCTTTTTCATCTTTTTGTATTTTTTTTTTAATTAGTTTTTCTACGACAACAATGAAGGAATAAATATAACCGGACTATACGATGAGTGAACACGAAAGACCTCTTTCAAAATATTAAGTATTTAGAGTAAAGGAAATAAGAGAAGAAGCAAAAAAAAAAGAGTCAGTCACGGACATGTGGTCTAATTACGCCAATGAAAATTGTTCTTTTAATTTATATTAAAAGAATAAGGAAAATGTTCTGACTTTTAATTTGACATTAAAATGAAATTAATTTCTGAATTGAATTAAATAAATTCTAATTTATATTATTTCCTTTTTCTCTTTCTTTTTCTCTTTTCTTCTTCTGTAGTTTTTAATGAAAAAAAAATTTCCATTATCTAATATTCTCTTCCTTCGCTTTATCACATTCGACATTTTTTTCCCTCTCCTTTTAATTGTTCTTATTAAATTTCCATTATAGTTGTACGTTTTAATTAAATTTCCCTATCAATATAATTAAGAAAATGTAAAATTTTGTGTTTGAAACTAAATTCTGTGAACGAGCAAAATTTAAAAGGAGAAATAGACTAAAAAAACAAACTAAAGTAAAAACTATAAAACTTTTCATTATACATAATTTGGTGAATTCTTCTTCATCTTCTTCTTATATTCAATTTGATAACATTGTAACATTGATAACATTGAGAAAAACCAATCACCTTTAAAATTGTACATTTTTCTTAAAATAAAATCATTTTATAGAATTTCTAGAAATATTCAGGTCCAGAAAGTTAATTATTTTAAATCGTTATCACATAGAAAATTTAAATGATTTTTCATTAAAAAATATAAATTCTAACTAAAACCCAAAAAATAATTAATCTTGATTAGATCAGGTTCAATAGATTATAGTCCATATATTAAGATGAAGATTCAATTAGTGAATGACTTGAATCGAAAATTAAGATAAGATTTTGCAGAATGTTTTCCTATTTCCTACTAATACATATTTTTGTATGTATGTATATTTATAAGAATGTATGTGTTAATATATATTAATTGAATTCAATTAGTTTAATCACTTTTCCTAAAGGATTAAATTAATTGACTGTATCTATAACATAAGGACTTACACACACAGCTAATACAAATCTAACATAATTAAAATATTTATAATCAACTATAAAATTTTCAATTTCCTGATGCCATTAAATTATTATACTCAATGCATTGATCCTTTATTCTGAGAATATTCAATGAGGTTGATTATCTTTCTTTAAATTTACACAATAAAAATTGTATTCTGTCATTAAAGTTTTCATAAATGCGATAAAATTTAAAACTTCTAATTAAATTAAAAACTGAAAACTAATATAATCATGAAAATTCATTTTTAATTATTATTATTTTATTTTTCTTCATCAATTTTGTAAGAATAATAATAATAAATTTTTCTTTAGAACCTGTTGAATGTATAAAACTTTACGAACTTAATTCCATCTATCGTAGAACTTTTCTTTAAAACTAATTAAAATTGCAATTATATAAATAATAAAAAGAAAAATGTCAATAAAAAAAAACAACAAGGATAATTGTATAAATTTTTTGGACCTAATTCTATTTGGCGTCTCCACTTTGAGTTTTACTAAATGTGAACTGAATGAATGAATAAAACAATAATTTAAAAGTCAAAATATAAATTCTATTTCAATAATGTCTCGTTTATTTTTATCATCCTTAACTTTTGTTATTTTTCTTCTTTTACTTTTATATTTTTCTTTGTTCTTTGTTCTCTGTTTTGTATATTTTGTCTCCGTAAATTCTCGTCTATCATTGTTTACATTTTAGAGAAAAAAGATATCAAGAAAACTCCTTATAAATGTTTTCCAACAACAATAATTTGTCAAGAAAAAAAAAATTAGAAAGAAAAACGAAACAATAACAAATTGTATTTTGATTCGGGACAAAAACCTAACAGACAAAAATAAGATTTTTTTCTTTTTTGGTTTTAACAAATTTAAGTTAAAAATTTTTTTCATTTTATTTCGAAATAAAAAATTTCGGATAATAGCGTTTTTTTATACATACATAAAAAGTTCAAGTAATTGTTGTTAAATGAAAGAAAGAAAAACTTTTAAAGTTCTGAGAAAGAATAGTTGCAATAAAAAGCGTTTAATTATACAATGAACTTTTGTAAAAGCTTTATCACACTCACTGTCTCTCTCTCCCAGTGTTGTTCTTGCTCATGTTTGCGTTCTTTTTTTCCTTCAACGAATCAGGTCTTCCGTTATTTATACTTTTCTTCTTTTTTATTTATTTTCTTTTACAGGAACTTCCACGTGTAAAGCTTTTTTTCTTCTCCCGTTTAACATCGAACAAATTATACACACACACATACTCACACAAATAAATATATCTAGTTATTTAATTTGTAGCACATGCGATTGACATTTGGTTGTTTTCCCACACAATTACACACATTTAAACATATTCTTCTAGATAAATATAAGATCATAAATTAACGATTAATGGATTAAAGTTAAAGAGAATAATAATATAATAGAGACGACCTTCCCTTTCTTAAATCGTTTTTATTCTATTTCTCACATTTTTCATTTGTCTCATTTCACTAATTGATAAAAGATTTAAATTTAAAATGATATCGTGAAATATGGAACATCTGCCATTGTTTTAGAATTTAGAGTTTCTTTTTTTGTTTGAAAAATTATCGTTTGTAAATTGAAATTGTCTTCGTTTCTCCTTTTATTTGTAATTTAAAAAATAATAATAATAAGAAGAAAATATTATGTAATAATAATCAAAGAATCTTAAATCTTTTTTATATACAATATAAACTGTCAAAAAAGAGGTGAAACCAATATTTCCCATAATAATGATCTCGAGCTTTTCCCATTTATCTTAACTTTCTGACATCATATATACAATTTATGAATATGTTCTTATGTATGCGTATGTGTGTGTGTGTTTATATTTAGGTACCTATACGACATGATGAGTGTGTTGTTGTTTATTCATCTTGTTCTTATTTTATGGTTAAAGTTTCTTCCATCTTTTCCTCATTTTTCCTATAATATTAGTTGTTGTTGTTCTTGTTGTGACTTTTACTTTAGTTGTGCTTTATTTTTTTCTTTCTTTTGGTTTAGATTTTTCTTTTCTTATATTTTTTTTTTGTATTCTTTTGTTTTTTTTTTGTTTTTCTTTTTGGTTGTTGTTGTATGCTTTATGCGATCCATTATTTCATTCTAATGTACAATGTATATCTGTTTTAATGTCAATGTATTTTATTGGACGTGGTACATATACGTGAACGTGGTATAGTTGTGTGACTATAAGAACTTAGAAAAAGAAGGAAATAAAATACAATACAGACACACATACACACACACACACACACAAACACATATTCACATTCATATTATGTGAAGGACTCTGGAAGAGTGTGGACAAAGAAATGGAAAGAAATAGTAGGGTAAGGGTCATTGAATAACTCAAATTGAGTTGTTATTTATTTTTCGGGATAATTTAGTTTGAATTCTTCATATAAATCATTTGATTTATTTCATAGAATTCTCTATAAAAATTTGTCTAAATTTCTTCATTTTTATATTATTTTCTATTTCTTCTTATTTTATATTTAATTGACTCAATTTTCATTTTCAGAAGTAGATCAATATAAGTTCTTTCTTCTTGATTAAATTTAAGATCTTTCTTTATTATATATTTATTGGAAATTCCTAATTTTCTATTTTTCATCATCATCAGTTTGTTTTGTATTTTTTTATTTTATTTCCAATTTGTTCTCGAATTACATACTTAACTTATTGAAAGGGGACAATTATTTCCAATATGAAAATTTTGAAATTTCTTAAAATATAATTTAACGATTAGGAAAGAGTTGTAGCATTCAATTTTTGAGTTATATAGCCGCGATATATCAATCAATAATTATTCCCATCAATAAGTATTGATGGATAATCTTAAATAAATTTTATTTACTTAGAAATAATGAGAAAATAAATGGTTGCACAACACCCAAATACAACACTGGATAAGGTACCTTTTAAATTAATATGAAAATTTTGTATATGCAATTAAATTTTAACAATATCGTCTAGTCCTTAATAAATAAATAAAATATTTGGTATGAGAATGTAAAATTTGATTTTCAATTGTACTTGGTAATAATATTATAGAAGTAGATATCAGTGTACTTAAATACTACATTTACATTGGTAAAATGTCATTTTACCTATATATAAAGACAATTAAAATTTAATAACTACAAAACATAAATTGTTTACACAAATATTTAATTGTTGCAATGCAGATTAAAATTATATTTATTTACGACTTGAGAGAAAGAGGTAAATCAGGTTTGTAATTGTTCTTGTTGTATTATTTACAAAATTTAAATTGTAGAAATTTATGAAATCTAATAAAGACAGGCTTTTATTATTTATTGTACATAATTTATTTATAACAATGAAATAAATTATCATTTTTTATTAAAAAAACGTAAAAGGGTAATGTTGTGTCTTTTATTTAAATTTATTATAAGAATTTACTCAGTTTACTTTATTGAATCAAATAATAATAAATTCACCAAATTTATATAATTTAATCAGTCAACATCAAATGTCCGAATAATATTTACACAATAAAATATTAAAGTTTTTTTCCTATTTCTAGTACCTACTAATAATCTCTTTGTAGAAAAAACACATTTCCCATTTTCATTCTTTATTTTTTGTGTCTTAAAATATTTTGACACCAAAAAACAATAAAGAAGAAGAATATTTTTACCAAAAGTAAAATATGACATTCGATTAATAAAAAAATTCCATACTTAACGAAAAAATATAAATTGTCGTTATTGTATCCTTTATGATGACAAACAGACAATGCCCGAAAAAAAATGAAAAAAAATAATTTAAGGACTCAATTTTTGGTCTTTTTCATTTCTTCTTCTTCTACTTCTTGTTTTTTTTTGGGAGAAATATAATTTTTTGTAATCCTTGACAACATTACTCATAAATTAAAATGCCTCATTTAATTTTTCATGGACTAAATAAAATAATGAAAAGAGAAAAAGAAAATAATTTAAAAATGTTAGCCTAATTAAAGTGGTCCTTTTTTTCAATGTTTTAGAGAAATTTCATAATATTTTTTTTGTTTTTATTAGAAAGGAAATCATGCACAAAACTAAAGATGGTGAACAACAATAACAACAATCATAATAATATCAATTAAAATTTCCACATTTAAAAATATAATGATGATGGATTATCCTTGCTCTTCCTCTCTGTAATACAAAGAACAAAAAAGAAAACAGTTTTATTGTCTCCTTTTTATCCCACATTTTTCTTCACTTTTTTTTTTTTATTTTCCTTTACTTTTTTAATGTTTTTCTTTTCCATATTTTTTTTCTTCTTCTTTCTTGTGATGAATTCAAAATTTAAAATGTAATTTAAATGGAATATTGTTTTCTTGTGGTTTTCTTCCCAACCATTTCTTTACCCTGTCAAATTAACTAACTTAATGTTAAACTGTTTTCCTTGCAAAGGAACAATGTAAAATCGGGAATTTTTCTTGTTTCGGTTTCACTTTACGAAAGTAAGAACGATTTTCTTTTTAATTAAGGAATTTCTTATTTCAAAATGATACAATTGCCACCATCTTTGATGAACTGACACTTTTCAATTGTTATTGTCGCCATTCGTCAAAGACTAAAATGTCAAAATAATTTAAAACCATAAATTTTTTCTTTTGTTTTCGTTTTCATATTAAAATTCATAGAAATTTTTATTGATAAATTTATCGTTAAAAATTCTTATTATCTTAATAATATGCCATAAAAGAGAAAAAAAAAAGCTAAAGGTGAAATTTTACTTTACCTTCATTTATTTATGTTAGATTTTATTACATAAAAAAATACAACCACTACTACAAGCATAAATTTCCTTCTATTTTTTTTTCTTTTTTGTTTTTTTTTTTATTCTGTTTTCTTTTTTTTTTGCTTTATTAATAATTGCGGCTAACCTTACACCATAAAATTCTCAATGTTATTATGAAAATTGTTTTTAATAGTTTAAATAGAAAATTTATTTATTGAGCTACAAGTTATATTTATATGTTTATATTTTCTGTCTCACTCTTTACTTTTCTTCTTATTTTTTTGTACGTACTACTATGAGTAAATTTTTGTTTTATTTAGTTCATAAAGAAAAAGGTATTAGAAATTAAGTAAAAAAATATGTACACTAACATTCATATATTAAGTCAACTTTTTTTTTTATTATATTTTCTTTAGAAATAAGTAGATTCTAGACATCGTTATTATTAATTTATTTCAAAAGTTTAAATATATCCTTGAAATGTATGGATGTAGTTGAATACATTTATATGTTTCACAAAATTTTATGTGTGTGTGTGTGTTTGTGTATTTAAAAAACAAAACAAAACAAAAAACACAGAACAACGTATGTATTTTATGTTTATGCGGTGTTGGTTGTTGATATGGTATATAAGGTTGAGAATATAAATAATATGAGTGAGGTTGTTATTAGAATAGGGTGGTAAATTTTGTACTGATTGCATGTAAATTTTAATTAAATTACAAACATGACAATTTATAATAAAATGTGACAGTCTTTATATTTTTTTTCTTCTTCATCATCTAATATAAATTTACTTAGATTTTCATAAAAAGAAAGGGTGTTTTTGGTTTATATTAAAAAACAAAGATACACACACACTCGCACGCACGCACACACACACATATGAATGTATTTTTCTTTCATAATACAAATTATATTTTCATCGCACAATTAAAAACTTAAGTAAACGGGAAATAAGAATTTTTCCACACCAACTTTTTCTCTTAACTTTTTTTTGAGAAAAATATATTCTGACGTAACTGATGTGTGATTTTGTGTTGTTGTTTTTTAACAATAAAAAATAAAAGAAAGAAGTAAAATAAAGAAAAAAGTAAATAATAAAAGAAGGAATATTATATAGGAAAAAATGTTAAGAAAATTTGTTGAAGGATAATGAGCAATAAGAAAATTGTACAAACGATGCGGAAAAAATATGTTGTTTTTCTATTAAAATCTTTTGACATGGAAAACTTTTTTTTTCACTTTTAATGAATTAAAGTTTTGTTAAGAAGATGTAAAATGAGTTTAGCGACGTGTAGACAATTTCTAAAATTAAATCTTATCTTATTTTTAAGGAGGGTAATATGCGTCATATGGGCGTTTAAATTGGTGTATAACGTTTTGTTGTGTTTTAAACAAACAAATTTATTGCCATTCTGTTTTACAATTTTAATTTCTTTTTAAATAATGATTATTTATACAAATTCACTTTTTGTTTTGTAATTATTTAAATCAAAAACCAAAAATTTTATTTTATGTTTAAAACTTAAAGATAATTTTTATTAACGTTTATAAGAGACAAAATTACAACAAGATAATAGTTAAAGTTAAAGTTTATGATGAGGGAAATAAGAAAATTAACTTAATAAAAAAAACAGACAATGTTTTATGTAAAATCTTATTCAGTGGAAATTATATTATTTTACATAACGCTTAAAATAAATTATCAAGAATTTCATATAATTCTGTAAAATTGATTTATATAAATCAATTATTTAAATTTAAATTAAAGAAATCTGCTGAGTAAAATCGAGTTTATGAAAGTTTTTAAATTATGATGAATTTATAATTGAATTCGAAAATATAATAAAAGTTAAACATTGTATAGGAAATTATAGTCATCCAAAAAAAACACATTGAAGTAACACGTGCGTGCAAAATATTTGATTTCCTGTTAACATAATGTTAAGTTCAATAAAATAATCCCATACTTTCCCCTCCCACTACCAATTTATATTCTAATAAATCTGAGATCTGAAGAATATAATACAACTTCACGACTTCACTATATTCCATAATTGTTCAAAAAATACCAACACGAAAAGATAAAAAAAAAGTTTAAGAAGAAATAAACAAGGGATACACGCACCTATAAAGTGTATACTTAAGTGGGAACACACGTTTGGAATTTAATGTAAATCTGGAAAAAAGTTGAAAATTGTACATACATAGACATATCTATACCTATATATGCACACATTATTATTATTATAATTTTTTTTTTATATTTATTTATATGTAATATTTGGGAAAAATGTTAAATTGTGTGTAGCCAGATTTACTTCTCATTTGAATAAAACCCTTATTTTACTTTTTCTGTTTTAATATATAACAACACTTAAAACAAATATATATACACATACACATGTATAGAAACAGAAGTACAAACTGTAAGTTATTTGTTAGATTTTTGCCTAACTTTTATTCCCTTGTGTCATATCGTTAAAAAAAAGAAGGAAGGTAAACGAAAACAAAATTTATATTTAGAGAAATATTTATTTTTATATATTTTCTTGCATATTGTGCTTTTCAGTTTACAAGAAAAAAAGAAATAAGAAAAATCTAAATGAAAAAATAACAATCTTATAAAATATAATTAAAAAGTGTTGCCAAACAAAAAAAAACTGTATAAAGGTTTGTGTCTTGGGTCGCCTTGAAGACAAATATTCAAAGTAAAGAAAATACAATGCGTATGCGTACGTACAATGCTTACGTATTTAAAACAGACAACATAACTAATTTCAATCTGATTATTCTTCTCACTCTCTCTCTCTCTCTCGCTCTTTCTGTTTTCTATTCTTTATATTATTATGTTTTTGTATAATTTACTTTCATAATGAGCTTTTTGTTTTATATATTCTGGTTTTTCTGTTATTGTTGTTATTGTTGTTTGTTAATATTATGTGCTTTTTTTTCTTTTTTTCTCTCTTTGTTTTATATTATTATTATCCTTCGGCATGTTGTGAATTTCTTAGAACAGTTGTTGTATATTATTACGTTTTATACACATACAAACACATACTGGGAATAAAGAAAGTATTATTATATCTTCTCTCTAAATACACATTTTAGAAAGAAGAAAAAATGTCTCTCTAAAAAAGAAACAAAAACAAAACGAAAAAATGAAACAGACAAAATTGAGGTACCAAAATATTATGGAACCAAAATTGGTCTGGCTGGTGTTATGCCTCAAGGTATAATCTGGCTGAATGAAGAAGACACAACAAAAAAATAACGCGAAATAATGTATATAGAATTTACATTTATCATCCAGAGATTTTTCATCTTTTTTTTTTACTTTTGCTTTTACATATTTTCAGTTTTTCGTTTAATAATATTTTCATTTCTATTCACTTTTTTCCATTTTCTTCTGTTTTAAATGAGATGTAAAAAGAGAAAGGAAAAGGGAAAAAAGAAGATAAAAGATGGAAAAGATAAAACAAACGGAACATTATTATTGTATTTTTTCATATGCGCGTGGATAAATTGAAAGTTTTTTTCCTTTCTTTTCTCTCTTTTTTTGTTTTTATTTTTTTTTGTTATAAAGAAAAAAAGGAAATAGAAAATAAAATAAAAGCGAAAATATTTCTTTAGGGCAACAATATGACGTTGTGGACAAAATTACGATTTTTATTATATTATTATTTTTTTAAATTTCTTATGCTGTAGGGGTAGTTTTTTTTCAAGTTTATATTTCAATTAATTTAAATAAACAGATAAGACAAAAAAGAAAAAAAAAGAACAAATAATATATGGAAGCTTTTTCCTTAAAGAAAATCTAAATATATTTTATAAAAGGAAATAATAATTATTATTCTTTTGAGGAAAATTTACAATTAAATAAATATTAGACAAAAATTTTCCCAAGAAATTATTCAGAAAATTTATAATGTGAATAAAACGAAGAAAGTAATAAAAAAAAAAACATAGAAGAAGAACACGAAGTACAACAAGAAGAAAAATGAGAAAGAAAATCCAATTATCTACACAATTGTAGTACAATAAACTACGAATTTATTAACTCAACTAAGTGTATAATTCATTTATATAATTACACTAAAATAAAGAAGAAAGTTCATGCTGTTTTATTTGTGTGTTTGTATCACTGTGTGTGATAAAGTAACAATAACAAAAAAAAAAAAAAAAAAAAAAGAAAATAAAGAAAATTCTATATAATTTTATTTAAGCGGTTGTAATTAAAGACGAACGGAAGTAAACATTTAATTCTTAAAATTACACATTAAAATAACCCTGTCTGCGATTTTTATTGTTATCATTTACCCTGTACTAAATTACATTTTAACTTCATCACAAATATGTAGATTACTCAACAATTCTACTCTTGGTGTTTTATTTTTTATATAATACTATCTACACTCGCATACCTAGACGCCCACATATATACACACACAAACATCCAAACACAAAATTAGAAAAGGAAGAAAGTAAACAAAGACAAGAGAGAGGGGAGGAAAAAAAAAACAAGGAACAAACCGCACATCACACAATAATAATACTTAACTGAAAATGTTAAGCTTTTTAGGTTTTTGCTTTTAAATATTTTTTTTTTCTTCTTGAAACGGTGAAAAATTAATTTAAATTTATTATTTTTGATGTAAATTAGGTCAGGGGTAGTCGCGCTTTTAGAACTCTCTCATACCATATTAGATCCTTTTCAATTTCTTTCTTAACTTTTATTTCTTTTCTATTCTTGTTTGTATGGGTGTATGTTTGTGTGTGTGTGTATTTGTGTATTTGTTTACAAATCCAATAAAATATTCAAAATATAAAAAAATAAGAGAAAAAAAAAGAAACAAGAAAAAAAGGAAGGAAAGATCTTTCTCAAAAGCATTTTCTACCTAGTTATCATATCGTCTAGATATTTTGTTATTCTTTCTTTACTTTTTTTTTCTTCTTCATCATCTTTACTATCTTCTAATATAATAATAAGAACTGCGCGCGTTAATAGAATTTTTATTATTATAATGTCAATATCCTTTTTCCTTTCTAACCCCCAGTTTTTTTTTTCCTTTTTTTTTTGTTTGTGTGTATAATATTTTTGTCATACCCTTGGGCTTTAAATCAAACACTTAAACTGAAAGTCTCAACTAAACTTAAATTCAGCTCCTTTTTTTTCTTCTTCTGTCCTCCAATGGTCGAGTTTATATATTCGATAACAACAAATAAATAGAATAAACTTTATTTTTCTTCTTCCTTTTATCTAAAAGAAATTTTTTTGATATGTTTTTCACGCATTCACATTAAATACGGATACCGATCAAAAAGTTATCTTATTATTCTTCTTTTCTTTTCTCAATGTTGTTGTTGTTTAAGGACCTCTGAAACGAGATATATAATCTTTAAAGAAAATAATCTTAACTTAGTCTTCAATAGTAAGACAGAACCGTTTCGAAATGAAAACAAAAACTTTTCTTTCTCTCTCATTCTCATTCTCTCTCTCTCTCTCTCTCTCTCTCTCTTTTATATTTATCCTTTTCTTATTTACTTTATTTATATTTGTTCGTCAATTCAATTATATATTAAAAAGGAGTAGGGTATACTTGAAGGTGAAGAAAAGTAAAACTGAATAAATGTATGGAAACTAATTTTAATCAGTTTTCGATTTTTGCCATGTTTTGCTTTTGGATATAAGCTTAATGAAGAAGTGAAATGATATCTGATTAAAACTAAACTCTCAACTATATTTTGCCATAAATACGAGAAATAGTTTGCTCAAAACTCTCAAAATCCTATGAATTTTTTTTATGAAGTTTGTATGAAAAAATAATAAGTTCAAATTTCCGTTTTCTATAAAATAGAATTAAGATGTAGGAAGATGAAAGAAAATTGCCCTCAGGACAACACATATAAATTTTTTTTTATTTGTCTGACAACAGAGGGTTGAATACTAGTGCACGCTCACTTATATACATAAAAAGTACTTTCATAGACTTTTGAATTTTTCACATTCCAAGTGATAACAGATTCTGTCCTATAGAAATGGGGAAAAAAGATTGTCATGCGAAAAATCTTTTGTTCTGTTAATATTGTTCAGAGAAAATCATTGCACCCTGTTTTTAGTCATTTTGGTATGAGGGTAGATGTTGGTTTTTTTTTCTTTTCTAATTTTACTTTTCCCGCTTTTTAACGCTATTATACAATTTTATGATTTTCTCTTGATACTTTTCTATATATTCAAACGTGTAAGCAGCGTCCCTTTTATTTTTTTTTTCTTTTTTTCTTTTTTGTTGGTCGTGGCACAGGAAACAAGAACAACAACAATTACAGCAACAACGAAAAATAACAACAGTAACGACAACAACAACAAAATAATAATAATAAAAAAAATGGCGTATATATTTGGCTTCTATACTTTCACCTTTCGTTATTGTCCATTAATTACCATCTAAAAGAGAATCTTAATGCTTTTGAACAATTTTGTTGTTGTTGGTTTTTGTGCTTTTTTTTTATACAATAAGGAATAAGCAAGAAAAAGAGTAGAACATCGTCATCGTGATCTTTCTCCATAGGTAAATATATGAAGAAAAAAAAAAGGTATAGGCTCAAGGCTTTGGTATTGGGTTGGTTGGTAATTTTTATATAATAATAAAAGAAAATGAAAACGTATAAATTAAAAGGTGAATTATATAACAATGATTAATTAAAAGTAATAAATTAAACGAACCGAATCTAATATAAAATACAAAAAACAAAAAAATAGAACTCATTGAAAATACCTCCTATAATACTCTACACCAAAAGTGTGGTTTGATTATTTTTTTTGTTTACCCTTTAATGGGAAATACTGAATAACTTCCATATTATACAGCTTCAGGATGTGAAAAATTTAAAACAGGAACCAGCATAAGTTTATCTAATGTTTTTTAAGAATGAGAAATTAAAATTTAACCCCTTGCGGATGAGAAGTTAAAACCTGGTGAAGAAAAAAAAAACAGAAGAAAGTAAAAGGAAAAAAAGAAAGCTGTTTATGTTTTTTGTATTTTTTTTCCCCTTTTTTTTAATTTAATTATAAATTCAGCTTAATTTGTTGACGTGTCTTAATTAATGGATTACACAAGTTAAAGGTCGGTTGGGTGACGACTTTTTTTCTTTACGTTTTTCTTATTATTTTTTCCTTTTTTTTTTCCTTCTTTCTTTACTTTTTTGTTTTATTTTGTTTTTTTTTTTGCTTAATTTTAGGTTTTGGTAGAATGATCTCTTTGAAGATGATTTATATTTATATTTTGCTGTTGTTGTAAATTGTTTGTTGAATGTTTTTGAACAAATTTATTCCGTGTTTTTCCTTTTTTCCACTCACACTTTCTCGCACTCTCTCAACTTCTCTTCCATTTTTCATAATGTTTTTTAGGTAACGGTTTGAGCTTTAAAATATCACAAAACATTTAATTATAATGATGACAATTTTAATTTGAATTTCTTTTTCAAATCTATAAAATTTTAAAATGTGAATTAGTCAATTGAAATTCTATAAATAATTGATACAGAAAATACAATTCCTATTATTCAAATTAAATTTAATTCCCTTTCACTTTCTAACTTTTGTTGGTATAGAAAAAAAAAATATATACAAAATCTAAATAAAAAATATAAAAACTTTTACATTTTGAAAATGAAACTCATAAACAAAATTAAAAATTTAAAACTCTAACAAATAAAGAAGTGAAGAAAAAAAGAAAGAAAGGAAGAACCCATTAACCAGGAGCTTCTATTTAAATTTTGTATCTATTTTCATCACACTTTCTCTTTATCATTCTTTCTCTTTTCCTCGATGATTTTCACTCAGATTTAAAGTAAAGCTTTTTTATACTGTTCTGAATTTTCTGTTATTTTTACTTTTTTTATTTTCACTTTTCTAAACTCAAACCCTTTTTTTTGTGTTGCGAAATAAAAAAAAAAAAAAACAAAATAAAAATAAATAAATCCATTTTGAATCTAACTTTATGTTCGAAATGACAAAATATCTATACAAGAAATGTGACAAACTAAGCATTTTAAGTTTAACTAATCAAATATTGAAAATGTTACATTCTATTGTCTTGTCTGTAAACGAAAAGATATATATATATATAAAATTTATTGACAGTATTGTGATCCTCTGTACCTCCACCTTTCTATGCACTAACCAGCTATTTATATGTAGGTATATTTACTGAATTTACCTTTTTAAACAAAATGGCGTACTCAGAATTTATTATGTATTTTTGTTCCTTTTTTTTTTTAAAAAAAAGGAAAACAAAAAAAAAATTATTGGGTGTTGTTTGAGTGAAAAAGAAAAACAAAAAGATGTTAGAATATGTGAAATAGGAGAGAGTATGAGTATGCTTTGTATTCAACAACAATTTTGTCGCTTGTTTTATTTTTTGTCTTCCGATTAATTATGGAAAGATATTGCAATTCAAACCGTTGTATTTATATTATGCTTTCGGGATCCAAAATGAAAGGGAGTGGTATAATACCTTAAAAAATTTAGGTCACGACTTTGAATTGTTTTTTTTTTTATTTTTTTTTTGTTTGTTCTATGTAACACCTTGGCAGAACATTATTAAATAAAATAATATGTATACGTAATTTCAACCTTTCTATAGCAGTTAAATCTTACAATATAATAGGTAACGTACTTATTTTAGAAGTAAATGATTTAACCATTAAAACTTTTCTATATACGCACAAGATACAACTATGTATATGCATTAATAGATTTTATTTAAGTAGACACGATCTTTATATATTTTTTTTTCTTTTTTTTTGTGTATGTGTATGTGTGTGTTGGGACGTCTTGAATTTATCACGCAGTAAAACGTATTTAATACAAGATGTATGGTATAAACTCTCTCGTCTCTCATTTTAATCGTTAAAGAATCTTTATTTTAATGAGTGTCCCCTTAGGATATATACGTTTCATTTTTTATTATATTTTATGTTAGAAATAATATAATTTATTACCGCAGTCAGCTAGATTTTATTCTTTCTATCAACTTTTTCCTTTTCGTTATTTTTTTTCGTTCCAAAATGTAGAAAAAAAATCTCTTTTATTGTTCATTTAAAGTGTTTTTTTTTTCTTCTGATCTTTTGATATGTAAATCTATTTTGATGTGATTGTGACATCAATTTGATGGTTTGGTGTTAAGATATTGATAGCAAAAGCTTTAGTAAAAAAAAATAAAATAAATAAAAATTGAAGGATATAAGTTGGGAATAAACTGACATTTGACAATATGTCAAAAAAAATGGAAAGAAAATGGATTGTGTGATTTGTATATACCTGCACGTGTTTATGTATATATTTATAGATCTGTTAAGGTCGATTTAAAAGAGAGTCAGAATGAAAATTCATCCCATTATTATTTTTCGTACAACACACACGATATTAGATCATAACACCATCCTTCAAACCATTTTAACCATTTATCCAATATTTCTCTTCTCATCATTTTACTCATATTCAGGACAACAAAAGTTTCTTTTTAACTCTATTGTAGAAAGGAAGTGTCCCCTAGGACTTATTCTTATATATATAAACATATAACCAAAAATACATTTAGCATATATTGTTAAGGACGATAATCAAATAAAAATCTTTGTCCTCTGTATATTTATATCCCCTTTCATTGAGAGTACATACCATACATCCACACTTCTTATAGAGGCTTCCACTTATACTAACAAACATGGATACACACACATATATACAAAAGATTGTTATATAGGAAAACAAGGATATACAATAATATGTAATATGGATCGTCTTATAGGTAGATTACCCATGGGATTCAAGTCAATTGTTGAATATCTCTTTCTCATTCTACCTTTTTTTAGAGCAATATAAGGGACACACAATTTTACTTCTTATTGTAACAATAATTCTTTCGATAACCTTTTTCCTTAGATCCTTAAACATATATATATATATATATATAGAATGAGAATATCTGATAAAGTGGTGTGGGATGCAGGATGGTTAGAGTACAATTTTTTTTATAGAAACGAGGCAAAGAAAAAAACCAAATTAATTTTTTATGTGTTTAACAGGTAAAAGGGATAAATTGTGAAGTATTTCCTTTTTATTATTAAAGTCCAAAAATCAAAACACTACTAACAAAACGAATTTAAAAAATATTAAAAAGTATTGACAAAAATTGTTTAAATGCTTTTTAATTTAGACGTAAAGGATTTAAAATAAAAAGGAGACAAGAAATTATGTTAAATACAAATTTCCTTTATTCTATCCTCTATAAACAATCATACATTTTTTTTTTGGACCTAACTCACCAAGTTAATTTCTGTAAAAGAATACAATTCTTGTATAAAATTGTTTTCCTTTCTATTTTGATAAATACTTTTTTATTTTTTTATTATTTAATTAAATAAAAAAAAATTATATCTACATAAAAAGAACTCGTACCTCATATAGTATAACTCAAGGTTTTGTATCAATTTTTATTACTCCATCTCATATTATATACAATCATCAATATATAAAATAGACAATTTTGTCGTCTTAAATTTCGACACAAAAAGACACAAGTTCATCAAATTGATGTATTACATTGATATATAACGATAGGTTAAATACAGGACCAAATTGAGATTTTAAGGGTTCATCTTCAATATAAAAATGAATCATCATATAACTAGATATTTATTCCAATTTTTCTTATAGATCGTATAATGTTAAGAAGGTGTTGGTAACATTTAGTGAAAGATCTTTAATTATAATTTAAGTTAATCTGCTTATTTCTGTTCGTGACGAATGAATCTGATTATTCTTAATTTTTCTTTTGAACTTTAAATAATTTGTAAACAAAAATGCCGGAGATTAATTGAAAAACATGACCATAACCAGTAATGTCATAAAATATTATGTGTCATTGAGGTTATAATAAAGTACAGCACTGAAATACTTTGTTTATAACTCTACTCTTATGTTCTTGTTTATTTTGTTTGTTTTTATGTACAGTGTATTATATACACAGATTTATATAAAATAACATAAAACTTTGAATTGACGGATGTGTTTGGGTTAGATATTCAATGTCAAATCCCATCAATCTTATCACATAAAAAAAAAATACATACAGAAGAAAAACAGAAGAATAGGAAGAAATATATATAACAAGTAAACTAAACAACAGGCTCAAGTTTATTGCGAAAATTTCAATATTTAATTCATCAAATAAATGGGGTCTAGACATAGAATATAAATTATGCCCTTTTATGGATTTAATTTATTTACTTTTTGTATACTTGACCCTTTGGAAATATAATCCGTTTGTTATCTATACTTGATGAAAAGGATTTATACTTTATAGAAAGTGTTTATCTGTTTAAACTAATAACGGAAAATTTGAATTAAAATTCTAATGATAAAAATCTGAAGATAATGATGTTTCAATAGATAACAATCAGTGTTTTAAAATTAATAATCTATAAAACTTTAATGAATCATTTAAGACTTTTTAAAAAGTAATTTGTTAAGATGCATATTTACGATTCAATACATTTATTGTGATATTATTGCATTAATTGGAAAAATCATGAAATTGTGAAATTCTAAGAGTAAGGTAAAATTAAGACACATGCTGGAGAGCCCTTGCCACATTATCTGCTCGTTCTGAGACCCATACGTCAATAACAAATGACTTGCCGTCGAAATAGATTTCGCATTCCTGTTTCAGTTTTCACTTTTGAGAGAACATATTTTTTTTTTAAAAAAAATTCTGAAACTTCAATTACACAAAGTTCATAAATATTTATTTAAAGCTTTCGATTTAACTCGAAAAGTCATCAGATTGAAAATTTTATTTGAATTCTGAATTTAATTGAAATTGGTTTTATCAGCATTTTGTAAATTTAGTGGCAAGAAAAGCAGCATTAAAATAAAAAAAGGGTAACCTAATAAAGCCAATAAATCAGTTCCTCAATTAAGTTAATCGATTAACAAATACAAGACTATTAAAAACAAAACCATCATATATATAAGAATAACAATTTTATTTACTTCCCGCAATTAAACTCAATTGAGAAAAATAAAACATTTTAAATTCGAAGTGCTTTTGATTTTGGTTTTGAACTTTTTATAATAGATATTAACAAAATATGGTTTTATAATAAGAATAAAGATATTTTCTTGATTTAACCAGAAATAGATATTATAAAAAAACTATATATAAGAAACAAGAAGAAAAAGAAGTAGAAGAAAAAGTACCTAAACATAAAATACATTCCCATAAATTTCCCAAAAAAGGTAACAAAAAATATCTTTTAACTTTGATTTATTTAACTTAAATTGAAAACATTCGTCTGGGAACCTTTCACATATTTTTCGTTATCCCTTATGAATATAATATATTAATTCGTATGTAGAAAATGTTCACAGTCAAGGTCATATAATTTACTTTTACTTTCTCTCTATTTAAATCTTAAAATAAGTAATAGAATAAAAAAAATAGATAATAAAAATGAAAGACGAAAGAAATGAAGTAAAATATTCTTAGAGGCCCTCTGGTTGTATTATACGGACATTATTATTAATGGATTCTGACCCGTACAGAAGAAAAGCCCCTTATCCTTATTTCATATTTAGACAGAAAATGAAATAGATTAATTTTGGTTTGTTTTGTGGAAAATTGGATTCTTTTTTTCCCTCTTTTTTTTGTTCTTTCATATTTTTTTTTTGCCATATTTGCCGTTTTCCTTTTTATATTTTTTTCAATTTTTTTTTTGCTTTATTTCTAAGAAAATTTAATTAAAAATTGCATTTTCTTGTGCGAGCATAAATATAAATGACAAGACCAAGCGGAAATATTCTCAAGTTATATAAAAAAATAATTAGAACGAATTTAATTTGATTTTGAATTCCTTTTATTCTTCTTCTTCTTCGTTTTTATTTTTTTTTTAACTTTTCAAAAGGATATTCGATTGTCATTTAATTGTGTAAAGTTTTACCTTTTACTTTTTAAAAATGGAAACTGAGTGTATAATTTTGGTTTTATTTTTGTTCTGATGATGTTGATGGTCGTGATGATAATGATGCTGATAATGGTATATAAAGAAAGAAAATTTTCTATAATGAATTTGTACACTTTAGTATTTTTCTTTTGTTATTTTTCTTTTACTTCTTCCTTCCTTTTTCCCTCTCTCTCTTTTCTTTTATTTTAATTTTGTTGTTGTTACTGTTGTTATTCTTGTTGGTGTTGGCTGTTATCTTTTTTGAATAAATTTAAAAGAATTTTATAACCGTGATAAAATTAAGCATCACAAGTTGATTATTTGAATTTTAATTAATTATCCAAAAATAAAAAAAGAAGAAAAAAAGTTAAGTGAATAAAAAGTAAACATTAGGTATGAGACATTATTTTCACAAGAGAGCTTTCAGAAAATTATGAAGGTGAAACACGTGATGAATTTTATTGAAATGGATTTTCGATGTTTTTAGATATATACCTACTGTATTTTTTTGTTCATTTGTATTGTTTGTTTTCTTTTTAGTCGTCTTGGGATATAACATTGTATAACAATGAACGCCTACAATATTATTTTAATCTTATTTTCGAATATATATATATTATGTATATATATATTATTTTTCTTATAAATTTACGTATGTGTACTTATGTCGCCATATTGATAACCAATTATATTATTACACATAAAGTTATAAGAAGGACACTTAAATACAACATGATTATTGAGTTAGTTATATATCCGAAAAATATTCAACAAATTAGATTTCCATCGATTACACAATTTAAATTATAACAAACCAAGGAAAAAAAAACAGGAAAAAACACAAAATATATATAATCATTTTATGGGTAAAAAGCATTTAGTTGAATAAACTAAAAATCATTAATCAACATCAGAAAAATAATGTAGGTTAAAGTTGAATATTGATTTTTGCCAAGTAATTTTTTTTTAACAAATCCACAAAAATAAAGAAATATTATGAAAAGACAAAAATTACAACCAGAACTGAAATCAATAAAATTGTGCTGTTGTATCTCTTCTTTTTTTTTTGTGTTAGTTTTAATTAAACACTTTTAATTATTTATATAAATAATGAAAAAAGGAGAAATACAAAAATTAAATATGAATTGTATCCTTGAACTTGCCTATAAAACATACATTTTTTTTATATTTATATTTTATTTATATAAATGTGTGAAAACCAAAAATTTATTAAAGCACATTGTTGTTGTTGTTATTGTATAGAACTTCCGATTGATTGTTGATTCAAAGCAAAATACACACACATACACACACAACAAACTATTTATGATTGATGGATTTTTTGATAGAAATAATATTTTGTTGCTATTGTTGTTGTTGTTGTTGATGGAAGAATGAGGATTTAGTGTTTGTTGTTGCGTTGTGTATTTTTTTTAAAGCAAAGTAAAATATGAACAGAATAAATGTTTTATTGGAAAAGAATTATAGAATTGGAATTAATGCCTTAAGGGACTTGTTGAACGTAATTTTACTTTTTTTTTGTGTTAAAAGTTATAAATAAACACAACCATTTCATTAATTAAATTCTTGATAATTTTATTTTGTCCACGTTGTCTTTCCTTCTTCATCTTTTTGGTTCTTATAAAATAATTTTATCTACTTTTTTCTTGCGAATAAATATAAAAGACAATATTTTTAATATTTAATTAATTAAAGTCCAATAAAAGTATCTTCTTAAACAAGGATGATCCTTTTATACTCCTTTCTTTTTTCTTCTTATTTTTCATATATTTTTTTTTCTTTTTCTATTTCTTTTATTCATTCTTAAATTATTTAATTAATCCTTGGATATATATGTATATCCTTATTATACACACAAAATCAATCATCTTAACCCGGATCATCATTACGATCTTAGAGTGTGCGGTAGTGTGGATAGAGAAGGAGTGAGTACCTCTTAACTTACTTCTTTTTTTTACTCTGTTTTACTGTTTTTTTTGACTGACGTCATAACGCCTCGTACATAAAAAATTGGCCACGTGAGTAGTAGAAAATATATAACCTTTCTTATATATTTTATATACGGTATTACACATTTTGACGGTAATTCACAGTCTTGAATTTTACCTCAAAACGCACGACTTTATATTCCATACATGCTGATGGCTTTGAAAAAGAAGAAAAAAAAATACAGAAGAAAAATACGTAAAAGTAAATGTGAAAGAAAAGAGAAGAAAAACTGTCAAATATATATATATATATATATATTTTAAGGTTATACGAGAAAATCGCTTTTTACTTTATTTTCTTTTTCTCATTTTTTTTTCTCCTCTGTCGATATTCGGTTTAACATAGAAAAATCAATGTCTATTGCCGGATTACTATATATTGAGAAGCTTTTAGTGCGAGAGGGATTTTATCCCATACCAAAGATTTTGCCACACTCATCATCATCATCTCCCTTATATTTTTTTTTCCATTTTCCATTTCCTCTTTAGATTATATATTTTTTTTCTTTTTTGTTTATTTTTTTTTTGCATCATTTCATTTTAGTTTTGAATTTTTATCGGTTACAAATTGAAATTAACTTTTGATATAAGAATTTATGGGCAAAAAAAAATCTATGGAAGACAATAACAATAATGAGAAAAACAAAAGATTAAATGGAAAATATCATCGTTATACATTTTCACGTCTTGATTATAAAGTTTTTTTTTGTACTTCTTAAATAAGGAAAGAAAAAGAAAGTCTCGCATATCGCGCGCTTTTCCATTTCCATTTTCGTTTGTTTTTGTTTTTTTTTTTCCTTGCTAAGAAAAACAATTTATTTTTTTTTCTTGTTTTCCTCTTCAATTGCCTCCAAAAAAGGTCGTTGCTTCTGGTTCCTTTTTTTTTCTTGTGCTTTTATTTTTGCCTCTTTTTCGTCTTCTTAATTTTTTTCGGTCAATTCGGATATAGAGGTTGAAAATGTACCTTTTTTTTTCCTATGCTCTTCTTATAATATGGGACGTGCTCAGCAACCAAAGCATTTTATTTTATAGAAGAAAATTGTACAGGGTGAATTATTGAAAATAATATATAAAATAGTGGTAAAGTGAAAAATGAGTGTATATATTAGACCGCAAGTGTGTGGATATTTGTCTATGTCAGTGTGTTTGTGTGTAGAGGTATTTTGTAAGTAAAGATATTCATGTTTTCTTTAAGATGAAGAAGAAGTAAAAGAAAAAAAAATAAATATAAATAAACGATCAAAAGTTACCTTTCGTAAATTTATTCAAATCTTTTCTACTTTCTTCATCTTCCTCGTTTTCTTGTTATTTTATAAAAGAAGTAAAAATAAAATTCAGATTCAACTTATATTGTTATATGGATAACCCTGTTTAAGAATAGTTTTTTTTCTTCTCCCTTCTTTTTTTTTTTTCTTCTTTTTTTTATGATTTGTGGACACCACTTTGGGTTTTTAATATCCCTTTTTCTGCTTGAAAGGATTTTCAGATTTTTCATAAAGAAAAAAGAAGAAGAAGAAAAAGAAGAAGAAGAGGAAGAGGAAGAAGTGGAAGAGGAAGAAGAAGGAGAAGAAGAAAATGTTATATGACCTAATTTATGTCGCATATATAATAAATATTTTTTCCAAAAAAAAAAATGAAGTAAGACGAGAAAAAAAGAAAAAAGCCAAGAAGAAAACGTAAAGAAGGCATTATACCTAATAAATTCTCTTCCTTTATTTTTTCTTTTACTCTCTCACTGTTTTCTTATAATAATAACTTTTTCTTTTGCCTTTTATTTTATTAAGGTGCTAAAAATCTAAGAAAAACACACGAAACCACTTAATACATATTATATGCGAGTATGTGTTTGTAATTATGTATCATGAAAGATTCTTCTTTTACTTCTTCTCCTTATTCTTTTTATTGTGTTATGTAGTTTTAATTGAGATTGGATTCTATTTCACCACCTTACAGTACCACCTCCAAACACCCAAAAATGTAATAATTATGATGTGGCGATTATATCTAATGTATAGTTCTATGTACAATGTTTAGCGAACAAATATGATATTGAATTAATTTTCTCTCTAATCATTACCAATAATTAATTTTTAAATATATTGATTTATTGACTAATAATACTCAGTCTAAATAATGTATTTTAGAACAATAAATTTATCATTTAAAATTTCAATATTTGAAAAATTATGAACATTTTCAATATAATGAAAATATTTTGCGCACTTCTGTACTTTTCATAAAAAAGAAAAAAGAAAAAAAGAAGAAAAATGAAAATGAAAATGAAAGAAAAAAAAAAGGATGAGATTTTAATCTGTAAGGAAAAGTAGAAGTAATTTATTAAAGATTAATATAAGCTCTGATTGCTTAATGTTTCTGTGAAGAAAATTTACAAGAATTTAAATGATTAAAATTTAACGTTTAACTATATGAATAAATATGAGTGTATGTATACTTGTACTTTAATGAAAAATGACAACAAAAGCAAAAAAATAAATAAAACAAAACGTTAAATATTTAGTTTTCTTATGTACACTTTAAATGATAAATTCTCTAATGATAATATTTAATTATTAAATATCATTTTTCAAATTATTAAATCAAAGTTTCATATATAGAAAAAAAACAACATAACTAAAGTCACTTTATAATAAATTGGAAAATTTTACAAAAGTCATTCTATATGTAACGAAGACAAAATAAAAAGTTATGTTTAAACCTTAAAATATATTTATTCTGTGCAACAATCTATTAGATAAAATATACTGGAATATACTGAAATTAAATTTCTTACATAAAAATATATATATGTAAGAAATTTAATTTCAATACATAACTTTTATGTAAATAAAATATAAATAAACATCAACCTAAACGTCTTTAAACTAAATACAACTTTGTATAACTATTTATATAAATGATGAAGGAAAAATGTTTATATAAAATAACTACTATACTTTTATGTATGTAATATTCTTACATCGTTATAAAGTTAGGTAAAATTTGTGCAACGTTTGCTTAAAATGTTTTTACCTTGTGGGATTTAACTCTATAAAGGGTTATTAAGGGACATTCAATGTAAAAAGATTACTATGCTTAAAATATAAGAACTAAAAGGGAACAAAATATACTCAGGAAGAATGAAAATGTTTATGTGGTATGAAAGAGTAAGGGGAGGTGGTGTGGTTTATATATGAGAAAAAAAAGAAGAAAAATAGCCAACAATCCCTCAAGATTAGAAAATATGAAAAGTTTAACATTTTGATAAGTTAACATCAATTGCTGGCGGCAACTTTTGTGTTTATACTTAGATGCAATTACCTTTTCTTGTAAAATATTTCTTCCTATATCACTCTGTATATTTATATATAGAAAATAATATAGGTTAAAATCCAAAAGTTATCTTACATTAGACAGAAGGAAAAGAAATTAAAAATGAAATGGGTTTTAAGAAAATTTTAAGATGAGAAATTCCTTAAACTTTCTTGACCTTTACTTATACATATTTATGGTATTTAATTGAATTGGGGTCCAAACTATTTCATTATTTGTTATTATATAATAATTCATTAAAATTTCAAAGAAATGATGAAATGTGAGAAAACACAACAAAATGGAAACACAACCAAAAAATAAATAAGAAAATAATAAAAGTATAAAAAGAAAAATAACAAAAAAAATATCTTTTTGGGTTTTTGTGTTTTTGTTTTCCAAGAAAATAAACTTTATTTAAATAAATTCTCTTTCTTTACATTTTTGTACAAACAAAAAATTATATCTCTTGAGAAAATTCAGTTATGCAAATTAAGAAGCTTTAAGCTCATTTTAAAACAATAAATTAATGAATTATATTTTCATTGTAAATTTTATATTTAATTCTTGTACAAAAGTGGAAAAATAATGCAATTCAATTATTACGTTATGATTACTTTTAATAAATTCTGAAATTTTTTTTTATTTGTTTTTCTTTTGTTGTGTCTTTTTCTATTTTAGTTAATTTATATAGGAAAAACTATTTTGCCGAAACGATTATTGATTAACATTATTGAAATCAGTTCATTGGAGCGAATTAATTTTGTGTGAAAATATGAGAGTATTTTGTTATTTCGGAAAATATTATTTCGTTCATTTTTTGTTGTTGTTGTTTTATTGTTTTAACAAAAAGAGGATTTAATCGGAATTTTGCATTATTATTTTAAATTATGGGAAAAATTACAATGTTTTGTTTTCCTTTGTCGGATATTTTATTATTATTATTATTATAATAATAATAATAATAATAATAATATATTATTATTATTTTCTTTATAAATTAATAAAAGATAAATTTATAAGATTTGAGATAAATCTTAAAGCCTGCTTATGAAATTTAATCATAAATGATTGTCTAGAAAAATGGAGTTTTACTGGGTTTGATCAGCCGCCACAAATCTATAGTTCGATGACGTTAATATTTATTGAATAATATAAAAGATTTTGTGTCTACTGATAGAATTTCAATAAATTCCTTTAAGTGCATATTTTTATATTTATTTTGTCTATGAAAATATGTTCAAATACTATTAAAATATGAATTTTTGATCAATGTAATTGAATGAATTCTATAAAGCCAAAAACATTAATATATTCTGTATAAATTCGATAGATTATTTTATCTAATGCAATTGATTTAATTAACCAGAGATAAACTAACAAATATTTTGGATAAAGTCCAAGCAGACAAGTTTAAGGAAATATTTTTATGCCAAAAAATAACAAAAATTCCATTTACGGTTTTATCCCAATCTCAACGATTTTATATTTCCTATTTAAGTGTTCAAAATCATTAAATTTTATTGTGTTTTTTCATATTTTTTTTTAAATTTCTAATTTATACAACAATAAATCGAAAATAATATTTAATTCAAAAGTTTTAAATAATTTTATTTATATTTTTGTAAAAGTAAAAGAAAACAAAAAGAAAAAAGAAAACAAAACAAAAAAGAACAAAACACGGATGGAAGAGAAAAATTGTCTTAAAACTTTTAAACGTGAAAGTTTTCAATCAAAAATTCTTTCAAGAGTATTTTATAAGACATAAAAAAAAGTTTAGTTGATTTATACTTGAATTAAAATGGAATGAGTTTATATTCATCCTTTATTTCTTATACAATATAAACTACCCTATATTTTAAAATCATTTCTATATAACAAAGATAATTTATTTAAATATGTTTGTATATGTGTGTGTGTGTAATACTTTCATGTATATGTTTTTGTGTGTATTTAAGTAATTTGAACTTTAGTTAACTTTCACGGTATAATATAGGTTCGATTTTGATCAAAATTGACATTAAAAATTTAACTTGAAACTTACAAAGACGCTTTAAATATATGTACGAGTACAAAGGTTTTGTTTTTATATTTTGTTAAAGGATTTTCAAATTTATTATTATTTCGTCATTATGGCAAAATGTCTTTTTATTTTGTTTTTTTTTTATTGCAAAGTTTGAATTGTTTTTCTTTACTTTCTTTTATTCTTTAATTCTTCTTTTTTCTTTTTTATTTCTATAATATTTGAAGGTTGCTATGCGGTTTACGCGTGTAACCATTTAGTCTTTAGTCAACCCATATTTTTATTGCCTTGTGGTAAAAAATTATTAGAAGAAGAAGAAAAAGAGAAGAAGAAGAAGAAAAGTTCTAAAATAGAATCTAATGGTTAATATTTATATACAATGAATATAATTTTTTGGTTTCATATCTTTCCTTAGACAACATATAAGATGACATTTTTTGGTAGAAAAATTAATTACAAACAATAAAAACTAAAATGAAAGTAACAAAAAAAGGAAAATGTTTGTAAATATCGCATAAGTGTACTAAAGGTGACAAGGGGACAAGAGAAGGTTACACATTTGATTGACAATCCAAAGAGACAGAATTTTAACGATTCTTCTTTATTTTTAATTTGAAATTAAACTTTACGTCGTCCATTTTCTTTATTGGCTTATATTTTATTTTCTTAATTAAACAAAAAAAAAAATTCAATCATTATTTAATTTCTATTTAACTTTACTTTAATATTTAACTTAAATTTAGAAATGATTAAAAATTAAATTCAAAGGAAAAGCTTCTTATTAAATAAAAAAAGGAAGAAGAAAAAAATAAATAAATAGAAATATAAGAAGAGAGAAATTGATGTTCTTGAAATTTTGTAGAAGTCAAAAGAAGAAAAAAAAAGAGAACAGAAAATTTACTTAATAAAAATAATAATAATAATTATTATGAAACGGATCTAAAAAATGTTGTATATAAAATATTAAAAATTGATATTTGATTATGTGTATTTATATATTTTGTACAATATTTAATTTATAGACTAAAAATAAATAAATACGAAGAAGAAGAAGACGAGAATGAAGAAGAGGAATAAGTAAAAATAGATGAAAATATGTTCCATTAAAATCAAAATCGTGTTCAGTCAAGGAAATATTATATAAAATTTAACTTAAAATATACTAAAGTTTTGTTTTAATTACTTTTTGAAATATAATATCAAAGCTTCACAGTTATTATTATTATTATTATTATTATAAAATCACCCAACCCAATAAAACGAACAGAATTCTATTGAACCCCCATACATATCTTTAACTTTCATTTTGTGTTTGCATGTTACAAAAAAAAGGAGAAGGTCGAAAAAACAATCCATAAGGAAAATAAATCAATTCAGAATTAAACTCCTTTTGTCATTTATTATTATAATTATTATTATGGAGAAGACTTAAAAATCCATTCAAATAAACTTACAGAAATATATGAACTTACACCTACATCTAAACATACACACACACATACACAATAGAAATATAAAATCAATGCAAATATATGATAGCCATAATAGACTTTACAGAGCAATGAACAATTTTCATTCTTTTCTTACGTTTTATTTCTTTTACAAATTTTAAGATAAGAAATAATATTGAATTCAATTTTGAAGAGAAAAAATAAAACAACCAAGAAAAATTTCAATTCGTCCATTTTTTTTTTATTCTTTTCTTATTTAAGAAAAGGAAATCTTCTTATATTTTTTATAAAGAAATAAAATAAGAAATAATCATTTGGTATTCATTGACCTATGAAATATTATTGTCCTTTTTTCTGGAATAAGTAGATTCCGGCTTTCACAGGGTTTTTTTTTCCTAGAATTTTTATCCAATAAGAAGATAATTTTATTAAATGAAATTTTATTATAATTTATTGTTGTGGTCCATTAATTTGGATTAAATATTTTCTTTTGTATAAATTTGTTAGTGCTTATATACTGATAATAAATATATAAGTGCACTTATTTCACTTTATCATCTTAAAGTGTATATTGTTTGTGATTTATTAGTTATTTAAACTGTGAATTTTAGAATTTTATTCTAAGAAACTGGAAATCTTTTTGTAGTTAATTTAGGGTTATTGAAGTGATTTATAAACCTTAATTTGTGGTCAGTAATAGACTGAAGGAATTATGCTTATGTTTTACTGAAAAACAAGATAAACTTAAAATTTAGAATTAAGGTTGAAGCAATAGAACTTTATGATTTTGTTTTACCTTTTTGTACAATTGAATTTGTTAATAATTAGAAATGGATAACGATATTTTCTATTGATTACAATTTGAACAAAACAGTGGTATAATAAACTATTCAAAGTTTCTTATTCTTTTGAATTGTCACAATTGTTTAAATTTCAATAAAATGCTAGTTAATTTTAGCTTTTAAGACTTGTTTTTATATAAAGTGAAAGGAATAATATGAAAAGTCTTTTGTTAATTTATATTTATATTGATAAATTATTATACTTATAACTATATTTTGCACGATAATATTGAATTTTAATTAAATGGGAAACTTTTCATAGATTTTTGACAACAAAACTTAATAAATTATTCAAATAAATTTCTAAAGACTTGAGAAAAATATTCAAAATAAGAAAAGAAAATTAAACAAAATATTGGGTTAAAAAATTTTAAAATTTGCTAATAAATAATAAATAATAAATTCTGTTAATTCAGTAATTAAAGAAAAGCCGATTTAAGAAAATATTCTGTTGATTTAAGAATAAAATATAAAATCGTAATTTTGACCAAAAAAATTTCAACGGCAAGAATTTATGAAAATATTTAAAGTGGATTTTCACTATATAGGTTTGTCTGTTGTCAATATTGGCGTAAATGTAATTTATATTGGTCTCACAATACATTAGATTTCACACTTGTCTGTCACTAAAGATGAGCTAAATAAAATGTTACTATAAAAAGCACGATCATCCAATACACGATAGACTCAATTAAAAAATTAAACGGAAAAGTCGCTTTCCTTTGAAATGCGGTCAGCAACCTTTTGTAATGCCATCAATAAATATAAGCTACATATCAGGAATCATTGGATAGAATGATGGAAGATGGAAGAAGGAAGAAGGAAGATGGAAGATAGAAGATTCTTTATAGAATTTTGGTAATTAAAAGAAATCAAAGCGATAAGATTTTTTCATCAAATAAATTTTTCAATTCAAATAATTTGTCTTTTTTTTTATCAATTTTACGAATGATTCCCTTCTTTTATTTTTCGGTTCTTTTTCTTTTTGGATAATAAATTTTTGGACTTGAATAAAAAAAACGAAGCCTTTAAATTCTGTTTTATGTTCTTAGATTTTTATACCTTTCTGGGTGTTATATTCATCCGTTTTTTTGCTTGCTTTCTTTCTTTTCTTTTCTGTTCTTTTCTTTTCTTCTTTTAACCATTCATCCAATATCGTATATAAGATAATACACTTTATATACACTTTGCATTAAACGTAATCCAAATTTTGTCAATTTTATAAAAAAAAAAATCAGAAGAAAATTTTTTTGGTTTATCAAATTTCCAATAAAATGATAACAAAATAAAATAAAAAAATAAAAAAAAGAAGAAGAGGAAAAAAAATCAATATTAATGTTGGCAATAAAAAGACATCGACTTTGAGATAAATTGCTTTAGTTCATCGTGTTAAAGAGAGTCAGGTATATCCAAGTATAGTTGTTTTTTTATAAAATGTGTGTGTGTGTGTGATGTTGTTGTCGTCGACGTAGACTTTATTTTTGTTGTTGTTTGTTTGTCGTCATCGACATCGTCATCATTCCTTTGGATAATATTATATATTATAGAGAGGAGGATTAAATACAAAACGAAAGAACAAACACACAAAAAAAAATTTAAATTGATTTCTTCTTACTTAGGCAAAAGGCACATAATATTTAAGACGTTTTTCCACTTCTTCTTCAACTTATTCTTCTTCTTGTTCTACTCTTTATAATTTATTCATAAAAAAAAATTAAGTTTGATTAAAAGAATTTACTTTTTGTGGAAGTTTCAAGAAAAAAGGAAAATATAAATTTTTTGTAATATTTTATAATATTATGAATTATAATCGTTATGACGTCAGTACCAGCTGTGACGATTTATATGCTTAACGATGACGAAAATATTTGATTTGTATTTTTTTTAGTGATTTAGTTCCTTTTTACAGATTTTTTAAAAGTTATTTTTCGTTTGGAAGGAAGGATCTGAAGTTTATTATATAAGTTTATAAAATAAAGACAATTTTAGGTGAGTTTATTTATGTATTTTTTTTTTATAAGAATAGAAAAACCCCAAGGAGAATATAGTTTCTTCGTTTTTTTTTCTGTATGTCTAGACTTTTTTAGATGTGTGACAGCGATACGCCTATGTTCACGTCAAGATCTTGTTTTTTTTTTTCATTATTCTTTTCAGATAATTTTATAAGACGATATTTACTGAATATATTTTCTTCAAAATAAACGAAAAAAAGAAAATCCAAAAATCCATTCACATATGAAAGTCTTTAATTTTTGACTAAGCCAATGGAATAAATGGCATGAAAGAAAGGAAATAAAGGCAAATGTAAAAAAAAACCAGCAGAAAGAAAAATTCTACACGAGAGAAAAAAAAGGAAAAAGAAGAAAAAAAATCAATGGGCAAATCAGTGAATTATATTTTGGTGACAAATCACCATTTTATTGCAAGATACACTCTCGGATAGAGTAACAATGTTGATGGGGGGAAAAACAACAAAAAAAAAAAGAAAGAAAAAGAAAAAAAAAGGGAAAAGAAAAGAATGGGATTTATGTAGACGAAATGGTTTTTACGACTTTTATACCATCCCACACCAAGTCAAGGCCAAACCCCTCACCATCCAACCAGCCAAACACTTTATCAGTTTTCATTTGATTGAACAATAATAACCGCCACGACGGTTTATTCTTTATTTAATACTTTTTTTTTCTCGTTGAACCGGTGGATTTTTTTTTTGCTTCCGTCTTTCTATTATTTTCTTTTTTTGTTGGTTGAAAATTGAAAATGTTTGTCCGGCTGCTTGGTTCTATTATCGGTTTAGAAGAACATAAATATCGAGATAATACGTTCAGGTAAAATTGTCGTAGTCGTCATTTTTCTTCTAGTTTTATTTCATTTTATTTTATTTTACTTTTTTTTTTGTTTTACTGGTCCATTAAATATTATTATGTTCTTCCAACATTTTCACCATTTTTCTTCAACGTCGGCATAATAACTAATATGAAATATTATATGAAGAAGAAGAAAAAGAAAATGAAAAAAATAGGATATAAAATGAGAGCGGAAGGTACTGACACGCATATATGATAAAGTTTATATGGCTAAATATCCAGTGACGTCCCTTTTTAAAACATTAACTTTTGTAATGTTTAATATTTGATGATAACAAAATATGGTACATCAAATGTTTTGTCTATTATTTTCTTTCACATATAGAAGCTCTTATTGAACGAATAAAAATGTATTTAATTTAACCATTTCATTTTGCTGAGCCTGAAGATTGACGACACACTAAAACCAAGCTTTCACAAAAATATGTTACTGCCTCAAAGTCATAATGCCGCAACAATTAAATGCAGGTTATTTTAAATATTATTATTTATGAAAAGAATTTATGTAAACTTTTAATTTATAATTTGCCACTGATCTACTCCACCTTCACTGTTAAATCATAAAACATCATTCACATTTTTCTTTAATGAAAAATTATCTGAAATTATAAATACAAACCTCTATCTATTAATAATACTACTCCATAAAACATGAATCAAGGCATTTATATAATGATATCTTAAGACAAAACACAATCTTATTATCCACCTAACCCCCTTAGCGTGTATAATACACATACACATATTATAACTATCATACGATGACAAACATGATCTCGTTTAATTCTGTTATTAAATGCTTTTGAATAATATATGAAAAATATATAAATTCCAGCATATTTACACACATATCTATCACGCTCTCACACACAATAGGTTAACACACACACACACACACACATATGAAACAAAGAGTTGATTTTTGATCCTTGGCAGAATGTAATGAAAGCGAAGGATTCGTTCGTCTTGTTAGAAATTATTTTGATGGAGTTTAAATTTTGTTGAAAAGAAGTCAGAAATACAAAAATCATGCCTATAGAATATTATAGAGTTTGAAAAGGGAGAATTTAATAATTTCTTATTCGAGTTTAGTGACGTATGAACATTTCATTTCGCTTCTTTTTTTTTCTTCACATTTTTGCTTTCAAGTTTTTCCTTTTTTTTTCTTCTTATTTTTCCCAAAAAAAAAATATAATAAAAGAAAAAGCGAAAAAAATTCTATTGTCTTCTTGAATGATAAGAGAAATATTTTAGAGTCATTTTTAATGGAATGAAAATAGGGAAATAATTAGTCGGGCGTTTTATTTATTTTTTTTTTCTTGCGAGGGATAAATTTGATTTAATTTGGTTTGAGTTAAAAATATGGAGATAGAAACTCTTAGAATTTACTACAAAAAGAACGCCTTCTCAATGTCAGTACTGAAGTTAATGTTTCGAATTATTGAAAATCGATCGATTTGTTGCCAAGACAAGACAATTGATGGGTATAAGGTATATATAAAACAGGATTAGAACGTTATATTCTATTATAATTGTCACATTTTGATGCCTTATTAAAAGAAAATCAGATATCTGGAAAAATATATACAATAATTCTACAATTAAAATGAAACAAATAAATCAATAGAAATATATATAAGCAATAATAATTGTTTTATTTGATATGACAATATACGCATATACATACACAAAGAAAAACGAAAACAATAATATAATTCATGTTTTGTGTCATCTTGCTTCTATCTTACAGTCAAATCTTATGTCAAACATTGACACATTAACACACTTGAGTAGTGCTCTATAGAAATATAATATTTTCATTTGTTTTCCACTTCTACTTCCTCTACTTCTACTACTTATTCTGTTTGCTTCTTCTTTTTTTTTTGTTCTTTACTCAGGCATACTTATTACACTATTTTTGTTGTTGTTTTTTTTTTTTTTTTTTTGCTGAATCATATTTCTTCTACAAATAATACTTAAAGTTGAATGGAATATGCTTTCACAAGAAGAAAAATGATTTATTTGTTCTTAACAATAGAACGAAAGAAACAAGAAAAAAAACAAAATAATAATAATATTAAAACAATAAATAAATTCAATTTTGAGATGATTTGATCAATTTTTAAGATGAATGACGTGCAAAATTTTTGAAAAGATTGATTTCTTGAAATCTATTAAGAATGATTTTTCCAAGATGTACATGAGATGAATTAGGAAATATATTCGAGGGAAACTATTATATTTATTTGTTTTCGAAAGATTAAGCAAAGCACATAAATATTAATTATTTGTTTCAAGATTATCAAAGAAGCTAATAAAAAGAATACGGTTGTATACTTTGGATAAAAATCCTTATTTGTGAATGCGTTGTATCTGTCTCGGAATATCGTTATATGAAATTTTGTGTAATTACTTTACAAAATTCTTTCACTAAACTTCATTACTAAACTTTTTATAACATTTGCATTAATTTCATAAAATTTGTTCTTGTCCATGAGTCCATGCCATTTGTTTTTCTTAGTAAAGTAGACATAATTATTTGTGATTAATCCTAACAATTGGAATTATTTGTACCGGAGTCGTCTATATTACATCAAATAAAATATTTTCTAAGTAAAAATTGTACGAGTGCCCATTTATTAAGCATATTAATATATAATTACATTAATTACAAATAAATGAAATTTTATTGATAATTATCTGTCAACACTTCATAGCACACCAATTAATGACGATATAATAATAATAAAGTACTTTATTAATTATAAACCATATAATAAAACAGTACAGAATTCTATAATTCTATATAATTATTAGTGGATCTAAGATTTAAATATAAGTGAATGATTATAGCTATTAACTGTACTTAGTTACATTGTATAACAACTATATTATTACTTGTAGTAACTAATTGATTTATTAAATTAGACCCAGAAATCAGTAAAATAAAAAGAAAAACAAAACAAGAAATAGAAGAAAATTACAACTTAATCGTAATCTTTCAAAGTTTTTGATATTTTGATCTTAAACTATATATGGGCAATTAACAGAATCCAATTAAGGGATCATTATAATGTATTAAGTATTTTGAACTTTTCTTTTTGGTTCGTTTTGGTCTCTTGAATATACATCATTATTGTTATTAGTGCGGATTTTTTTGTATTTAACGAAAAAAAACCCATTGGTAAACACAAAACAACTGAACAAGTTAAAGTTAAGCTAAATAATTTAAAGAAACAGATTTATGATTATCAGATTTTACTTTTAGTCATTTTTTAAACATTTAGGACTATGATATCTAGCAGACTTCAGATAATTACTTTGACACTAATTTAAACAACTAATTAATTATGTGCAGTCGATTAACATTAAAATAGATTCACACCGAAATTGTTTGCAGTTGCAATAGACTAACCTCAATTAAAAATTGAAGAGAATAAAAAGAAATGGTTTATAAGTTTTTAATGAATTCCTATATTTTATTTTAACACATAAAAATATGACGTCCACAACCAAATAAACACACACACAGTCACTGAAATATAGAACTTAACCAACTTTATTTATGTAGCAGTTTGTTCATCTCGAAAAAAATAAGAAGAAAAATATATAATAAAATCCTTCACTCAAGTATCAAATCATTTTC
The DNA here is from genome assembly GCA_963082725.1 of Pedicia rivosa. NCBI lineage: Eukaryota > Metazoa > Arthropoda > Insecta > Diptera > Pediciidae > Pedicia > Pedicia rivosa. The sequence continues at coordinate 6,857,596 of OY720153.1, read as the reverse complement.
CTGAAAATAGAAATATAAAAAAATGTACTCAAAAAAAAAGGAAGAGAATGAAAAGGAAAATCATTTTCCCTTTTTCTTTTTTTTTTATAATATATTTTTTGACTAAAAATAAATTCATACAACAGAAAAATAAAATGATACAAAGTGATATAAATATAAATTTAAAGTTAGAACTGGGTATGAGAAAGTAGAAAAAAATAAATAAGAGTGGAAGAGATTTGAAAAAGATTCACTTTAAAAGCTTCATTAACGATGTTATGAGGCCTCCTTTTTTTCTCTCTGTATCCTCCTCTTTTGATTCCTTTTTTTCCCCACATTTTATTATATATTGGCAAAAAAAAAAATAAAAAAAAGGGAAAAAATAATACAAAAAGGCAGATATTTTGGCAAAAAATATAAAATTTTCTAAATTAAGAGAGAAAATCATTTTGATAAGTACACTCCGATTTATTCATGTGACACAATTAATTTTGATAATAAAATTGAGAGAACGAGAATAAAAAAAAACGAATTAAGTCATTTGAAAATGAAGATATTAGATTGAAAAGAGTTTAATCCTAATCCTGAAGTTTAAAAAGCTTTCTGTGTATTTCAGGAAGTTTATCTGTAAAGTATCAACCTTTTGGACTAAAATCATGGATTATGTTATGACGTCCATACTAGTGAACGTTTCTGTAGTAAAATAACGAATTTTAGATACAATTTTGATTAATGTATTATTTAATTTTTTATCTTTAAGAAGATTTACCATAACAAAAAAATATAAAAAAAGAAGAAGCTTTTTCGTTGAAACTGTTGAATATTATTAGAAGTAGATTTTTACAAAAGTGAGAATAATTTTTATTTATTAAATTATGAATAATGTAGATTATTTTTAATTGTCATTAAATCTTTCATTTGTGTAAAACACACAAAGTACTTTAAAACTCTTTCGTTCTTTTTTTTGTCTTCACACCTTAAAATCGTGTAATTACGAAACATAAAAGAGAAGAAACAACAAAAAAAAAATACGAATCTTGTAAAAAATGAATAGAAATTTTTACAAAATATTTAAATGAACGTATCAAAATGCGACGTGAATATTGCACAAAATAATTTCATTTCCAGTTTACTGAAATGAAGACGTAAACACTCGCGTTTTGTATATTCTTTTTTTCCATTTTTTTTTACTCAAATTTTCGTTTAAGATGATCAATGTATTTGTGTCTATATGTATATGCATGTGTGTGTGTGTGTATGGGTGTAAGTAATCTCCATTGAAGATTCTTGAGTGCCTATTTACAGAGTAGGTACTTAAGTGTTACTCAAGGTGCATTAAGTGAATTTCTGTTGAAATAATTTCATTTTTCTTTTTTACAACCTTTTGAAAAAAAAAAAGTAAATATTTAAAGCGGTAAACAATTTATATTTTAAAATGCAGCAAACGATTTGACAGGTGAATAAAGTGAACATGAAAAATGGTTTTTAATTTTTTTTCTCTTTCTGTCAGATTTTTTTTCTCTCATCTTGCTAAAATCTTGAATTCCAAAATAAGCAGTAAAAAAAAGCAAAAAATGTAAACGAACATTAATAAAATTTTCAAAATCTTTAAAGATTTTGGAAAATATTTTCATAAACTTTAAAATAATAATTTTTCTTCGTTTCTTTCTTATGTAAAGATTTTAACATTTTACCATTAGTTTATCTTATGTATTTTGTCTTTAAGAATAAAAATAAAAGTAAAGAATGTACCCTAGTACGTGTGTAAGTATATTTATATTTATCTTAATGTTTCATCAATTTAGCACACCCACTTGAAAACTATCTTATAAGTATAAGGACAAAAAAAAAATACGTTAAAATATAATCAACCATCGATGGTAAAATGAGGTTGGAGGTGGGGGAGTATAAATATATGAAAGACAATATTATATAATTTACATCAGAAAATAAACAAGATTGTATTTCTCTCTTATAATCTGACTGACAGATAGACAATGTTTAACTATATTTGAATAAATTAATACTAATTGAATGTAAGTTAGGTAGATAGATGGTAGAGATATTATGTGTGTTAAGTACAAGTACAAGTACATGTAGTATGTATATGGCTGTGTGTGTGTGTCTTGACATTTTATAAAATATGAATTATTTTGTTTTATGCTGAATATTGAAAATTTTCATTAAATTAATAATAATAATTTAAATTTAATTAAGTTTAATTAAATTAAATTTAATATAGAGAAAAGCGAAAAAGCAACAACAAATAGCAGAAGAAAAAAAATACATAAAACAAAGCAAGAAGATAAAATTAAACCAAACGAAAAGAAATTGAAGAAGCGTACTATGACATTTTTAAAATGTCAAACCAACACACAAAATTTAAGTGTTCTTATATATTTGAAAAAATATTGAACATCTTATGTTTGAGTATGTATGAGAAAAAGTTTATCGTAGGTACATATATAGATGATATTAATAAATAATTCTCATCCAATCATCTAAAACCACTTCTAAAAACTTTAACTAATTCACGTCTTTTATATTATGTTTATAATATTAGCTTTAGTGATTATCTTAAATTCAAACAAAATCTAAATCTTTATACCTGTACACTCCTGTACATCAGTGATTATAGTTTGAAAGATTATTATGATTATTAGTTTTTCTTCTAATAAGACAATGGTTTTGTCTGGATTTTGAACTCATAAGTCACTTAATTGTTTTTTTTTGCTTTTATTAAAACAGCAAATGGAAAAAACAAATGAAATTAATATAATTGAAAGTAAAGAATTAATGAAATTGTTTTAATTAAACAGAAGAAAAAACATTTAAGAAATTCAATAAATTCCAAAATTGTTTCGTTTATTTTTTTCTTCTCTTATTCGTTTGTTTGTTTTAAAAGTATTTTCAATTTCAATTTTAAGCACATTTATTTTATTCAATTAGATAATGTTTGCCCTTTCTCCCAATAAAAATACAATCCTTTTTAACCATTTTCATTTAAACAAACAAATAAAGTGAAATAAAAGAAAATAATAAATGCAACAGACTTCTACTCTTTTTTTTTATCTTTTTATCTTTATCCATAAAATTGTGTAAAGTGAAAAACGAAGAAGCACATAGAATGTCTGTTAAGACATTGACCTTTCATTGCATCTTTTTTTCCCCTTTACATTCATATACGATTATCACGAAAGATAATCATTAAAATTTTAAATTATAAGAAAAGTGAAAGAGCAAAAAAAAAAAAAAACTGGGGGATAGAAGAAAAAAAATAATGAAGGAAAAATACGAAAAAAAAAAACAAATAAATAAATAGATTAAAGAGAACACGTTAAAAAGAATCCACATGAATATTTCATAAACAGTGAAAGTTGATTACAGAGTGAAATAAATAAAAATAACAGAAAAATTATATATAGAAAATGAATAAGATAATTTTAGGGGTTGATGAACTAAAAATTATATTTTGAAAGGAAAAGAAAATATAAGATAAAATATGAAACAGTGTCGCAGTTTCATGTTTCCTTTCTTTCTTCTTTAAATGAAAGACGGAAGACATTTTTCTTCAACAAAATTTTTCTCATTGTATCAGAAAAAAATGATAAAAGGGAAAAATGAAAATTGTATGTTACAACGTGAATTCAGTCATTTGTTTTCTTAGATAAATACTGGGTGTGAATTGTCTAATCCAACCCATTTTCTCTCTTAAAAAACATTTGAATTCATTTGAATTAATCTTAAAACATAAAATGTCTTACCGATTTACATTTTTGACATTCATTCACAAAATTCTTTCATAAAAGAAAAAGAAAAAAAAAACATTTCAATTTATAGAAATAATAATATTGTCGTTTAATAAAAAAGAGGGAAGAAGAAGAAGAAGTCTTATCTTGGATTGGACTATTATTAACCTCTCAATGATCATCGTTAAATCTTTTAAAAAAAAAACATTATTATTATTTTGGATTATATTATTGTTATGTGGTGTGGATTATTGGCGAATACTGATTGTGATAAATTGAGTTTAAAAATTTTGTCTTTAGAAATTATATTTTCTTTATTCGATTTGATGATAAATTTTAATCGGTTGACATTTTAATTTTTTGATTTTTGGTTGGCTTTATGTTTAATTCAATTACAGACCAAATTAATAATCTTTTCACTTTCAACCTATATAGGTTCTTAAGGTCTTCAGGATATTTATTTTTGGGGAAACACATTTAGAAGGTAAAGTGTATTGAACCATTTAAAATTTATTACAAAAATTAATTCCAATTATTGCAATTAAAATTGAATAAAACATTAAAAAAAATTTAATTTAATTACTTCGAGATGGGTATTTTTTTCTGTTCTGTTCCGTCTGTTCGGTTATATTCTTTTTTTCATCTAATAAATTATTCAGAATAAAAATTTATGATAAGCGTAAATTTAATTTAAAACGTTTCATTTAAATTTTTTAAAAACAAAAAAAAAAAAAATTACACAAAAGTGTTGATATAAATTTTAAATAATAATAATAAAATAATTAACTCTTAATTATATTATGGATATTTTAATGTTATGGATTAATGATCAATTGAACTGAAAATATTAATTGGATTGTAAATGGAAATTCATAAGTAGGTGAATAAAGGAGTGAGGTCAAATATATATTTATATTAATAATAATCATAAAATAAAACAGTGTGATCAAAAAAAAAAATTACAATTCGTTGAGAATAAATAATTTTTGTTTTTTTTTTTTTTTTTCATAGAGTCGTGCACGAAATTAACTCAAATAAATTATTATAAAACAAAAACAAAAATGAAAACAGAAAAAAAAAGTTTGATTATCACTTCATTTGGAATAAATATTTGAGATTTAATGGATTAAATGAGAAATAAAATCGTGATGATGGGTGGCTCTTGGTAATTTATGTTATTAGACCAATATTATTATTATTTAAATGAAACGTTTTTAGTTTTTTGTGTTAAAATACAATTATTATTATTATTATTATTGTTGAGAATAAATTGAACCATTTGAACTTTCACTTTTCACGCGTAATTTTCGTAATATTATTATTTTGTTTCTTTTCTTTTTTGTATTTATGTTAAGTTAATGAATTTGTTAAAAATACCTGCGTGAACGTATATTTCTTTTTTTTCTAAATTCATTGCTAACTTTTTGTATATCTAAATTATGAACGGCCCCCTTTTTTTCTTTTTTAATCGAATAAGCCCCATTTAAGATTAGGCATTAGGGGATTGACGGAAGTTAACAGAAAACACGATAATAATATTCCAATTGATCCAATTTTTATAAATACTAAAAATAAAAAGTCATGAATCTATTAACGATTAACGACATAAAATTCAATTCAATTTGAAAAAAAAAAAAGAAATAAATGCAGTGTAATAAGGAAGGTGGAGAATAATATACAAATCCACTTATAAATAAAGGAAGGAAATTTCCAACAACTTTATACGACTTGAATTACATAAAAACGTATGAAAGAATAAAAAAAAAATGAATGAATGAACAACAACAAAAAAAAATATAATAAGCTTTTCTGTATTATGTATTTTATAAAAGTGCTTTTGAAAAAGACGGAAGTAAACACAATTGTAAACTGCAATGGAATAACATATAAGGGGATTTTGTTACAGAAATAAGAAATAAAAACATATGCTCAAATTATATTGCTTTTGCCATTCTGAATTTATAAATGTAGGTTTAAGGTTATATTATTTTAGAAAATAATCGTACATGATCAATTTCAACTGCAATTCCTTTATTCAATTGAAACTAATTGAATTTATTTGAATTTATATTTATTTCAATTCAATTCTTTAAAAGTATTACTTTGGGATTTAGATGGATTGAATACAAAACTGTTAAGTTAATTATGTTGGAACAGTGAAATATTAATTTATAATATACGAAATACGTTTAAGGCTTTTAGACATGACATTTGACCGACAATCAATCTAATTCTAAAAATTCCAGATAAACTTCAACCAGACAAAAATTTTGTAATAAATCCATTTAAATGAAAAAAAAAAACAAATAAAAGGAAAGCATTTGAAATTGAGAATGTTTGAACGCAAAATAAATTCTGATATTATTTATGGAAGAAAAAAAACTGGGAAATTTAATACACAAAAAAAATGAAATAAAACAAAAAAAAAATAAATAAAAATGAAAAACAGAAGAAAATTTATTGAAGCCAATAAGAGAATTGAAATATCAAGTCAAATTTTTCAATTGTATCAATAATATCAATACATTATTTGTATTATAAAAAGCAAAAAAAAAAAAGAAAAGAACAGGCTGTCAAGTGAGTTAATATATTATTATCTGTTTTTTACTTACACACACACACACCCATATCCATTCCATTCATATGTACATATATTCACCCACACATATACACCCTTGTATAGATTGCTTTTATACCGAACTTAACAAATAATATGTAAAAGAAAAAAGGAAAAGTATCATATAAGAAAATCGAATGACATTTTCTTTCATATCGTAAGAAAAAGAAAAAGAAGAAGGGAAATAACACGATGGTTGTATTTTTTTTTCTCGTGAATCCATTCACAATCAATCTCCGGAAATTTTTTTTTCTCTATATAAAAGAATTGTGTTTGTATGTATATACTCGTACATAACCACATCTATAAAGTACATAACACGCGTCTATATACATAAAATGTATTTGACATATGAATAATATGAAAATAAATAAATTACCAAACAAAATATAGATACCATGTGTCTTTATACATTCATATATTTATGTGTTACTGTAACTGTGTTTGTGTGTGTGTGTGTGTGTTCACCAGAGAAGAAACGAAAAGAAAAAAAAAACGAATGAAAATGAGTAAAATATTTTGTGGTGAATAAATAATTTCTTACAAATTTTTTTCTTCCTATTATTCTTTTTTTTTTCTTGTTTTTATTTTTATGTTTATTTTTGTTTGTTTGTTGTAATTTTGTTATATTTTCAGAGGGTTTGGATAGTTATTGTTCCTCTTCTTTACTACAATCGGTTCGTATTATTTTCGTTGTTGTTGTTTGTATTGAGCTTCGACTGTGCTTTCCCAATATTCAAAAATAAAAACAACATAATAATAATAAAAATAATAATAATAATACGCAAAGAATTTAATATTATTATTTCGTTCATTTTATTTTGTTCAACTTCACTCAAGACTTAAATTTCATTCTTTCATTCTTTTCTTTGTTTTCTTTTTTATAAAATATAAATATATTTTCTCCTTATTTTTTTTTTCTTTACTTTCTTTCTGTTTTCTTCTCATGTTTATTTATTGACATGTGCGCGCTTGAATGCGGTTAGACTTTTCTCCTTCTTTTTTATTTATTTTTTTTTTTTTTTCGTTGGAAAAGGGACTCGAATATTGGGTTGATGGGTGTAATATGGGCGCATGTTTAACATAGAGAAAAAAAAGTAAAAAGTGTGAGAGTGAAACATGCGGGTAAAAAGGAACAAGGAACATTGAGAGCAAACGATTTAAAATTTGACGGAAACAAATGGTTGGTTCATGTAAATGTAAAGTGAAGTACTTTTTTTTTTTTTTTTTTTTTTTTTTTTTTCCAAGTGCTTCAACTGCTTGGTTATTAGCACTTCTACATTAATACATCAAATTAATTCAAAAAGTCCTGTATTCTTCAAATATGCTTCTAATTTGTCCATTGCTACTGTTGAATCTTGGAGGCATTCAGCTAAGGTTGTTGGAAGACCGTAAAATATTCTTTGATTTTGATATTTCTTGCATTCAAGTATTATATGTTTCACTGTTTTTCCAGTTTTGCATTCATCACAAACTGGAGCAAAGTGAAGTACTGAAAATGGATTCTTCTATATTTATATTATTTTATTGGAAATATTGGAAATATTTTTACAAATTCATTTTGTTACACAAAAGAGTGTAGGATAAATTACGTAAATGTAGAAAATGAAATGACATTAAAATAAAAAAAATCTATCTAAATGTTGTAGCAGTGAATATAGGAAGAGAGTGCAAATAGTTTATGACGTAAATCAGGAACATTGGGAGAATTTTGGGAATATGACAAAAAAATAGGGTGAAGATTTTTGTTTTGTATAAAATCGCGATAAATGAAAGGACAATAAAATAAAAATATCTTCGAATGAACTAACAAAACTAATCCATTTAACATTCATTCCAACACAAGACAATAAAAGCAAAACTTCTTCTATTAAAAAATTTGACCAATATTTAAGATTTATTCTTTCAAATAAAAAGGTTTCTTATATTTTTATTATTTTTCCAAATCCTATTAAAGGATCCATTAATAAATTTGTTGAGAAATGTTTAGAAAGTTTTGAGACAGAAAAATAGAAATAAAGAAACAACAACAACAACATAAAACTTTTAAAATTCTTTCGAATTTTTTTTTGTTGGTTCATTCAAACAACACCCAGAGTTTGGTTAAAATAAAACAATATTATTTAAAACAGAGGAACCAAAATAGAAAAACAAGAAAGAAACACAACACAACAACAAAATGTGAAGAAAAGAGAAAAAAAAACGAAATTTAACGAAATAAAACCATTCAAAAGTTCATTCCCTTTTTATTTCCCATCATAGACACAGATATTATGATAAAAACAGATAAACTTTTCTACTTTATTCATATTCAAAAGTTTACCTTTATTTTCTCTTTTTTTCCCCCTAACCCTGTTCATTCCAGTATACTTTTTTTTTGTCTAAAAATCGTATAAATAAATAAATAAAATTTTCTAAAAAGAAAAGAAGAAGACGAAGAAGAAGAAATCATCGTTTTGAAGGAAAAGAAAAAAAATACGAAGTAAAAGAAGTTTTCCTTATAGAAAAAGAATGAGTTTAATTTTTGTTGTTGTTTCTATTTTGTCATAGGAAACAAAAGAAAAAAGTCGAAACGAGGTAATAGTGCAGAATTTTTTTTTTATGTTTTTTGACTTTAACAAAGTAACAAAAAATGAACAACAACAACAACAACAACAAGTATGGTTGTACATTTTTACAGAAAATAATATAAGAAGAATAAAAAAGAAAAAGAAAAATGTATAATCAGAGAGAAAATGATTCTTACTTTTTAGGTACTTTTTGAAGAAGAAAAATAAATTGATGATAACATTTTTTTTCGTTTGTACCTTAACTTTTTGAATTTATTTTTTTGTTTGTTTCTTGTTGATCTGCAGAGGATTGATATTAAATACATTTTGTCTCAAAAAGTTAACATTTTTTATTTTTAAATAGAAAACCGAAATGTTTGTCCTTTTGGTATTTTTATTTTTCTTATTAAAAATAGGAATTCAATATTCTTATAAAAATTGTATTAAAGAGGAAAATGTGGATAGAATTATTTATTCAACATTTTTGAATTGTTAAATACAAAATCTCTTCTACTTTAAGAAAAAAACATTTTAATTCTGTTTCAATATTATGATTTATGAAATGCAACATTTTGATGTTATACCATCAGTATTAACGTCTAGGTCTTCAGTCTTTTGTTCTTTTCAATATTGACGTGTTTGTATTTGCTTAATAATATTTTGATAAATTTTGTTTAATAGTTTGTTTGTTATTATTAATCAACACAATTCATAGCATTCATATAAATTTTGTATACAGAATTATCGCTCCTGATTATTATATTTTCTAGCTTTAATATAAAAACCAAATTTAAATTAGACATAAATAAATTGAAAATTAAAGAATTATGGAGAAAAATAAATATAATATACATTCGCATAAATGAAGAAGACATTGAATAGAATTTAAACTTAATTTAAAAATTCTCTATACAATCCATTTTCAATTTCACCTTAAACCCATCCCTCTCTATAACAATTGATAAAAACATTATTACCTTTCATACACAATGAAAATTTCATTTCAAGTATGGTACCACTCAATAAAAATCATTAATCTTTTAAATTTAAAGACGTCACATACAAAGGATCATTTTCATTTGAATAATTTACGTCTAAAATTTTAAGTGCTAAAGAATATTCTGCATACTTACCTCAAACCTTAAATGAGTTTTTTTTTCTTTTTACCTCAAATATACAATCCACCGAAATATATCATATATAGAAACTTCTGGCATTTAACCGCTTTACCCCATTTTTTCTCATTTCCAATTAACAAATCTTCATATTCATTTGTATGTTTAAGTTTATTAAGAGAAAAAGGACACCATAATATAAACCTGCATTCAAAGTATAAACTTTAAAATAAATATTTAATTTGTTTAAAGAACGATAGAAAGAAAAATTTAGAATGCGAGGTATAAATTTTATGTGAAAATTCTATAAATTTTCATTTTACATTAAATTAAAGTTGACACTATTTTAAGATCAGATCGTTTCAATTTGATCTTGAAGAATGATATAATATTCAGTAGACGTTTCGTTCAAATATTTCTTTTCAATTGTGGTAGAATGGTTTAATGTTCACAAATTAGAAGAATCTTGAATGTAAAATGAGTTACCTACACACCATCGTGAAGCTATATGAAAACATGAGATTATTTTCGGTTTTAAATTTTATAGAGTTTGTAATTATCTGTACGTAATATGACAGTAATTACAATGAGGTTAATGCTTCCTATTTAAGCTTATAACTGAGAAAATGTCAAACCTCTTTAAAAGTACTGATTTTTATTTTTTAAAACTTTGTCTTGTCAATATTTATTTAAGAAAATAAGAGTTTTTTTTTCCAAAGAATCAATAATCAATGCCATCTTTTTGGTTCAACATAAAGCTGCTGTGAACATTTGAAAGATATTGGTGGTGACATGAAAATAAAAAATGTCTAGCACGGATCCATTTTCAGATAAAAGATTCTGCTATTAAAATGGAATCGCAAGTAAACATTAAACCAGGGTTTGAACTCACGACCAATACTGATAACAAACTGTGCTGTTTAAGGATTCTGTGTTTGTCATTTATGTATTTACTATTTCATGTTTCTACACAAAAAATATCAGAATTGATTTCATTAAACGAAAATAAAACATAAAAAAAATTTACTCAGACCATTTTTTCCGTTTTATTCAAAATAAATTTGCTGGTAAATATAAAAATCATTAAACCTTAACTTTACCTATCATCCCAAAGCGGCGACAAAGATAACAGAAATGAAAATCAAGACCAAAAAAAAGAGAAAGAAGAAGAAGAAGCAGAAAAAAAATTCAAGAAAATATAAGAAAAGAAAAATATAGAGAATTTTCTTTTCTCTCTTTTTTTTATTTTGTAAACAAATTTTCATCTTCTAAGTTTATGAAGAAAAATTAGACAGGGAACCGTCGCGTCTTTCATCGTATAATATACACGATATAAAAATGTAACATGACAAACCATTTAACACTTGAATTGATTACAAGAAATTTTTTTTTAAGTTTCAAAAAGACAACGTCAACATGATACAAATAAAAACGATACATGTAGGTTTGTTGGAATTTTTGAGAATTTGTTTTTTTTTTTGAATTGGTAGAATATAAAAGGCTCTATCCATACACACAAATCTTTGCTTCTTTATTTTTATCACTCAGTCAGTAACAAAAATATAAAATTCAATTCAATTTTGATGAGAAATTTCTTCCTTTTTTTTTTTTTTTTATTTCTATTTTGAACGTTAAGTGTTTGACAAATATTTTATGTATTAAATCAACATCAAGAAAATTAAACTTTCTTCTCATTTTTCCCTTTACACTTATCTTCTTTTTTTTTTTGGATAAATTTTTTCGTCTATTATGATAGGTACAATCATACACACATACATATAAACATGGAAATCTATATTCGTTTTGTATTTACTTTGGTACATACAGTAAGTATATATGTTGGAGACGAGTGAAATGTATTGAAAATTGTTAAACTAGTATGATCAAGGGGAAGTGGTAGGGGGAAATAAAACATAAAAATAGAAAAATATATCTTAGATATATAAAATTAATCGTTTTTCTTTTTTTTTCTTCAAATAAAATCCTCGACAAATTCTAAGCAATATTTCCTCATACATAAAAAGCATAAAAGCAAATAAATAATGATTATTTTGTCAAGAAGTTTCTACATATTTTTTATTTTTATTTGTCGTAGGATGTTTAGTAGAGAGAAAAAGAACGAAAATTTATTCAATAACAGAAAAATTTGTATCCAGCAACAATGGGAAATTCTTTGTGAAAAAAGTTTCTGAATTAAATGAAATTCAATTTCAATCTATTAATAAAAATTGTTTTTACTTTTTATGTTACAATTTTTAGTTTGTAAAATCGATTATTTTTTATGTTGCAACTTATTTTATTCATTTATTCTTTGTATTGATTGTAAAATGAATCAGTTTCCTATATTTTATATTTCATTAGTTCAAAAAAATTATGAACGCGAAACAAGTATCGGTAAAATGTCAATGTACGATGACAACATTTCCTTCAATATTTAAAATTGGAGTGAATTTAATTACAAAAATTTGGCTTACACTAATTTTGAAGAACCAATAAAAAAATGAACAGAAAATCTATGAAATTTTATATTCAATGTAAACAGGATATGAAAATGTTCTCTTCTTTTATTTTAAATGAAAACTATATGAAATACACAATTCATTCCTTCAATAATATTTTCTTTCTTCTGATGATCTGCTATCAAACCACATTTTACCACATTTCACCCCTTTTTTTTCTTCTCTCAATTCGTACACGTTTTTACCCATTTGAAAAATATTTACTTTATATTTGAATTCAACATTGATATCAATTCGTATACTGAGAGAGAATAAAAACAAGAACAACAACTGAAAAAAAAGAATTGGAAACGAACGAACAAACAAAAAAAAAAAAGCTTCATTCCAATTGGAAACTTTTTGTTGTCATTGGAGTTTTTTTTTTATATAACAGCTTTTATGGTACAAATTTCGATTGTTTGTTACTTTGTAGGGTAAAGAATGTGTTTACTATACTTTTTTCTGTATATTATTTGTGTATAGATGGTAGTTGTATATATACATATATACTCATATATGTATACGAATACGTTAGTATTTGTATATTTGTATTGTGTGTATAAGTTTATTAAATCAGAGAATGAATTTGATATCTTCTGATATCATTTTCTTGCAATCAACCTCATTTATTAGTGGTTATTACATTTTTTTTGTTCTTTTACTTTTTTCATCTCCCTTTTCATCTCATTTACTCTTATATAATATATAACTTTTTGGTGACTTAAAGAACTTTTATTTTGTTGTTATTGTTTGTCTATTTATGTCTGTTAAAAGATCAAATGAGTTAGAAAGTGGCAAAAGGAAATCAGAAAAAAATATATAGTAATTTAATATGTCGATATATAAGGGAGAGACTATTTTCTCTTTTTTTTTTGTATGGTTGTGTGTGTGTGTATGTCATCAAAATTGACACAAAGAAATGTATGGTATTTGGACAAATGTCAACTTTTTTTGCCTTCAAACCCAGGAAATGTTGAGGAAAAAATGAAACGAAACGAAAAAAAAAATGAAGAAGAAATATATCATCTGTCTAACATCTTAATATAAATTGTGTTGGTTATGTCCCGGATCTTTATTTTGTACGAATGTCCTTTTTTTTTTGGTTCTTGTCACTATGATTCTGATGAAGTGTGAATTTTTGCTCATTAAAAGTTTTAGCCTTTTATAGATAGAAAAAATGGGAAATGGAATGAATATAATAAAAAATTGTCTTCAATAAATAAATGCCAAAAATAAATTATATTTATATACTTGAGTCTGGGGTCTGGACACATAAAAAAAAACGAAACGTATATTATAGAGTTATGATGAAAATGTTGTCCATCTTCTGTTTAAATTGTCAAAAAAATTATTGATGAATATCGAGTAAACCTTAGGCACTAGGGATTTATTTTTTTTTTATATGACATAACTTTATTATATTTTGACATTTTGATCCGATGACCCATTTGTGTTGTATATTTTATTAAATTATTTTTAAAGAAAAAATTTTAAATTTAAAAATAGGACAGTTTTATGTTAGGTTTTAAATTCTAGGTGAGGTTAGGAACAAAAAAGAAAACTTCATGTAAAAGGAAGCGAAAATTAATTTAAGAAATCCTGCGTTCAAAGTTTTTAGTATTGGCCTTGGTGGATAGAAATAGATTGTGTAGGTAAATGTTTTTTCTAGTTTCAATATCGTAGAATAATAATAAGCTGGAAAGTTAAGTCTTGACTTATGGTAGATCCTAAAACCTGTCAAATATAAACTCATATCAAACTGTGTACCTACCAATAATAAAGACATAAAACCTTTAAACACAAAAGAGAAAAAAAAATCAAGGTGTCTCATCAGATCTACCTAGATATACACTAATTGACCTTAATAACAAACAATCAAAACATGACACTTTGTAATTAGTGATTCAAAATATAATATGAAAAAAACGAAAATAAACACACGCACCTAAATTTTCATCACATTTTGTATATAGAATGTAATACACAATTAATTACACATTTGTAATTCCTGTAGTCAACATTCTCACTTTATCTAACTCTAATTTTGTCTATCTATTCTGTCTCATCAACACTGTTGACGATCCCTTGAGACTCTATTCATATTTTATCCACAAAATTCATCTCAATTCATTTTATTAAAACACGCAAACACAGAACAAAAGTAAAATAATTTCTCGGGTTTTTATTTATTTTTTTTTCTTTCTGTTATTCACTTTTTTTTTGCATAGTCTATCATTTAAATGTACTATGAGGAAAATTATATTAACAGAAGTGAAAATTAATTGCAGTTTTCAATGTGAAAATGTAATTAAAAATAGAAAAATAAAATCAAATACAATTTAAACGAACTGATTTTTATTCAACAAAGTTTGGGGGAAATTCAGAGAAATCCTAACGTTGAACTTTTAAATTAATTTATTTAGTGACGAATGGTTTTTATTAATTTCTATTATTTTTTCTTGTTTTTTGTAAATCTTTTAAAAATATTGTAGGGGGAAAAAAAAGAAGTCAATTCCATGGTGAGACAAATGAACGCAGTTACGTTATTTTGGTTTATTCAGCTTTATTTTCGTTATGTCTCATTGGCTGTTGGCCAAATTATATTAAATATTTTAGAATTATCAAATTGCAAAGTTAATTTATTTAATAAATACAGACAAGTTTGTTAGTGATCGTCAAACTTTTAGAAATTCAATACAATTGCGAAAATTAATGTGCAATCTTTCTAATTAATATTCTATTTAATGTTAATTTTGAAACGTTGAAGTTTAAGTTTATTATTCTAAAATCACCAATAAACATTTATTCTATTTACTGAAAAATCGTTAAGTCAAAGTGAATGATTTATATTAATTAAACAGTTCCAAAAAGTTATTTGGAGAATAAAAGAAGCTTTTTGATAATTGAAAAGGAATTGTAGGTTTTTCCAAATTATTTATCAAATTTGAAATTAACCTTCAAAGCTTTTTCGAATGTTCGTTAGATAATAATTGTTGTTAGAAATAAGTAGATTTAGAGTGACCATCTCAAATCAAATCAACAAATAATAAATAAGAAGCTGTGATAAATTGTAAAAGAACAAAAAATATAATCAATTAATTTAAGTGTAGACAAAAAATTATTTTTCTATGTGCCTGAGAATAAAATTTTTACTGTTAAAAAGATCCTTTTAAAACTGAATGGGCTTTAAATGCAGAATAAAGATTACAATCTGGTATGGATAAAATAAATTGCAGATATTCAGAAGGTTAAAGAGTTTGTCTGTTTTTTCTGTACTCTAAAACTTGCGAAAAAAAAAGCATTACATAAAAGGGTAACGTAAAATCCAATCTTTTTTCACCAACATTTCACTTAAAAAAACACTGCAAGGAAAAAAAGGATCATAACCCACAACGAAAAACAAAACCCCCAATTTAAAGTAAATTCCTTTACTGTAACTGATTTATTTTTTTTAAATATTCCGAATTTTTTAAAAACTCTGAACGTTAACGTCAATTAATTGTCTGTTATTAAATTCGTGGGTGAAGGATAAGGGTGAGCTTTTGAGAAAACAAAAACAAGAGAAAAGAAAAAAATTAATATTTCATTTTTTTTAAGGAAGAAAAGAAAAAAAAACAAAAAGATTCCCCAAACTATCCTTTTTTATTCCACATATTTTGTTGTACGCAAAAGCAAATAATTTTTAAACTTGAATTTTCTTTTTTTTCGCCTAATTTCCTTCGAACAAATAAAAAGTTATACAGAAAAAAAAACCAAACAAGAGAAAAGTTTTTCATTTTTCTTTCTTGTTTTTCCTTGTGCTTTTATTTTTTTTTTTCTTTTTCGTCTTTATTTTTTATTGCACTCAAATGAAAGAAATTGCCTTCATCAGACCATTGATAATCATTTTTCATACACAATAGAGAATATTTTCTTTTTTATTTTTATTCTTACGTTTTTGGTACGTTTTTTTTCCTTTTCTTTCTTTTTCTTATTTTGTTTTCTTTCTTTAAATAAAAGCTTCAATTGAATAAAAAAAAAAAAGAAGAAAAGAAAAAAAGAAGAAAAGAAAACAAAAGAAGAAGAAAAACTTCAATCGTTCTCATTCTTGTACTTGATTTGGATAATTCGGAACAGACAAAAAAAGTTAAAATTTATTACAATTCATGGATTTATTATTGAGAATTGTGTAGAAGTCTACTAAGTGTATAGACCAAGACAGACTTAAAGAATAAAAATCAGAAATAATATCTAAGTGCATTCAATTTACTTAGTTTCTTTCTCTTCGTTTTATAAATTGATGAACGAAAATGATAAAAACTGAATGTTAAATATTCTTTTATTTTTCCTCAACAAACAAAAGAGAAACACTTTCTTACATAAGTTAACAATGGCAATTATGGTAAAGTAAAATTATACGGGTGGAGAGAAGAGGGATGATAAAATAGGACAAATGAATCATAAATCATTAACTTTTGAGGGAAAGTTATATCTGGCATAATGTTATACATTATCAAAAGCTTCCGTAAGACAAGAAAGAATGTCTAAAGAAACAATGGTCAAACTTATGGTATTTATCTCATTTTTGTTTCAAAATAAAATGATAAAAATAAAATACAAACAAAAACAGTGGAATTGACTTTATTTTCCATATTTTATATAAAGAGAAAAAAAATGTAAACCACAACATTTTTTATTTTCTTTTTCTCTGCTTTTTTTTTTTTTGTTTTTGTTCTACGAAAATTATTGTTTTTCTGCTGCTATTATTGTTGTTGTTATTGTTGTTGTTGTCGTATTTTTTTTTTATAAACATAACAATCACCACAATTAATTAAGTGAACTCAACCTACCCCTATACTCACTTAAACACTCATTTATAAAAGCATGAAATGAATTAATTTTTAAACTAAATTTAGCATGATAAATTTAACAAATAATTATTACTTCAAACAACAGCAACAACAACTACAGCAAAATAATAACAAAAAAAAAACGACAATAAAAAAAAATAAATGAGGACGACAACAACAACAACGGCAAAAAAAAAAAAATGGCTCATATAAATACTGAAAATTGGTTGGGTGGGTGGTGGGTAAAGCGGTAAGGAGGCAAAGAGACAATTCTGACAATTTTTCATGAGGGAAAATAAAAAAATATAAAATAATAATAATAATATTAAATATGGGATGATGTGCCATTTTTTTATTTGTTGCTGGTTCATCGGTGTCTATGCCTTGTTATTTACTCATGTGTGTGTGTGTATGTATGCCGCTGTATGGATGTGTCTATATCAATGTGTTACATCACGTTAAAATTATATTTTATAGAAGTGTATAACATGACATAACGATGACAATGATTTTACATCAAAATTAGGCGACAAGCATTTTTTGTTGTTGTTGTTGTTCCTTCTGAATTTTTGTTTTCATTTTTCTTCTTCTTCTACTTTCTCTTCTTCTTTTTTGTTTTCTTGTTGGAAACAATTTTTATCTCTTTATTATACTTATCGTATAAATAAATTTTATTTGATATCAAGAGACAATTTTACTATATTATATAAAAATCTAACCCACAAAATACACACGCACACACACACACACATTCAGCCACATATAGACATAGAGGCACACCTAAGTACATAATATAAAACATCTTTCTCATTTCTTTACCATTTATATTTGATGTACCTTACCAACAATCTTGAACAACCTTACCACCATCACCACCCTAAACAAAAAAAAAACCTCCCTAACACTCCAGGAAACATTTTTGTTTATATTTGTAAATGAAATTTATGTATATAAATGTATGTACTTTCGTATTCATACATAGACGCGTACTTATATATAGATGTAAAAATATTCAAGGTGATGTTGTTTTTTTTTTCTACTTATGTAAAGCATTTGAATTTTGAAGGATAAGAATACTTCAATTTTCGTAATTTGAAAAAAAAATGAAGGAAAAAAAATGAATTTAAATGAATCTGTATGATTATAATTGAAGTGGTTTTTTTTTTCTGCACGAGATATTTATTTATCTTGTAGGTATTGGTATATTTAAGTTACATCAGTGTTGAAGAAGTGAAAATATTTGATTATAGTAAAAGCTTAACTTTATATAAAATAATCTCTTTGATTAATTTTTGTCTTATTTAAAAGTATGTGAAAAGGATTATAATAAAAAAAAAACTTCCCTGTTAAATCGAATAAATAGAGTACTTAGAGTGATGATAAAATTTCAAACTGAAAATATTTTTTAGAAAACTTATAGATTTCTTCATAATACTTTTTGTCAATAGAAAATATTTTAGGATAATAACAAATCTGATTGTATTTAATAAATAAATGTAAATGGAGTCAGTGAGGAGCTGCTTTGAATTTTCCCCTAAAGATGATGCTTTTTCATTGCTGCTTAATCGTATTGTGATTATTTATAAAATTTAAACATTAATTTGATTTCGGATAAATTTAATGGTCCAAACAAATAAATCGATAATTACAAAGGATGAACTGGGCTGGTATTTGTCTAATTCCAAAACATATTGTATGAATTCTGACTTCACATATTTATTATTGCTTCTAGCACAGAGTCCTTATCTTTAACAGATGAAATTTTAGTTCTTCTACGATTAACAGAAGTTTGGTGAAAAAAACAGGTTTAATAGAAATTTCAATAACGTAATATGATTCCCATGTTAAACATGACGTTAATGTGAGTCTACTGTCATCTTTTTTGTATACTATAAAATTTAATACTTAAATGCTTTAAAAAAACAAAACAAAACATAAATAAAACGATTTTGTGTTGACAAAACATTAACATTATAACACCCTTAAAGAAAGAAAGAGATAGAAAGAGAGAGATATAAAAAAAAATACAGTGAAATCTTTTAAGCTATAAACATTTTGATGGGCATTAATCTTGGGTATTTAATTTTTTTTTTTGTGTCAAATCCGATATTTATTAGAGAAGATCCCTTTTAACATTATCCATTTTATTTTATTATTTATATTTAATCTAATATAAAGAAAGAATATTGTAATAAATTATTATATAGAAAATTATGAAACAACAATAGACTGAAAGACATACAACAAAACAGACATCAATCTCTCATTCCAATAAAAAATAGAAAAAACCCATTCCCTTAAAGTTCTTCTTATTCTCTTTGGGCAATGTGCCCAAACACAATAAAATATCTGTATCCAACTGGGTTTTTATCTCTTCATTTTTCTCCTGTACAATAATCTATAAAATAATACAAGAAAAATATAAGGAAACAATATTTAAGTTCATCCAGTTTTATGGAACAAAACCACAAATAAGTAAAGAGAATAAACCGCAACAATTTCATGATTGTTCATACATTTTTGTCTTATGTATTTTCTCGTTGTCTTCTATATTTTATCTTGTTTGAGTTGAGTGCTTGTCTATGTTAATTATTGACTAATTAATTTAATTGTTTTGTTGTGTTTTTTTTCTTATGTATCTTTTACATAAAGAAACAACAAAATACACTATAATCGATCATTCATTAATTATTCTGTCTTTATTATTATTTGCTGTTTTTTTTTTTCAAAATACTTTTTATAGGTAATCGTGACATGACATTAAATGAAAGGAATTCCAAATAAGGCAAATTTAGAGGAAATTTAATAATATTGAATTTTTCTTTTTATTATCTGAACAAAACAATTTTATTTCCAGTTCAACTTTATTTTTCATAAATATAATTTTATTTAATCAAATCAAAAGTTAGCTTTTTTTTTTTCATTTTTCAAACAATTCAAATAATTCTACCAGAATACAATTCATACAATTCAAAATTATATTTTAATCTCATTTTAAAATCAACTTTTATTTTTATTTTTTGTTCTGACTGTTTGCAAAAAGTATAACTAATTTTCTGTCATTGTTTTATTTACATTGGACACATTGGACGATGTTTTATAATTTTTCCAACATGAAAAAAAAAAAAAATAACCCTTGAACATTTTCATTTTCTAAAACAAAATTTATATTTTTAATTAATGCACACTTTCATCATCATGTTTTTTTTTTGTTATCAAAATTGACCATCCTTTAAAAATAAACACAAACTATAAACTACATAATTATTATGGCTTTGTTTTTGTTTATAGAAAATTAACAAAAGAAAAAAAACCAACAAGAAAAGTAAAAAAGTAAAAACAGAAAATCCATTTTGAAAATTAGAAAACTGACCCCAAAAAAAAAACAAAACAAAATAAAAATATTTTGAGAAAATTATGAAAAGAATGAACAGAAAATATAAAGTGAAACAACAACATCATTAAATTAATTATAATTTAACATCCTACAGGATAATATTATTTCCATGGACCTATTATTATTATACAAGAACAAAAAAAAAACATCACACAACATTTGAGAATTATTAGTGACTCTGACCAGTACCAGTCAGTTTGTTGTTAATGATAAAGTTTTTTTCTTCTTCTTCTGTTGAAAAGAATTTTATAGAAAATAATGAATGTTGTTTTTTTTGTTTTTGTTTGTCCATTGTTGTGTTGTAAATTACATAAATGAATTTAATGTTTTTCTTGCTTCTGGGATAATGTGAGTGTGGTCAAATAATGTTGTTTGTGCGGTTTGATCAAAAAATGTTTTTTTTCGTTTTTTTTTTTCTCTTCTTTGTTTTTCAAGTTTTCAGAGTAAATTGAGACTTGAGACGATTTTCTACATAAAATACTGTTTTTAATTATTGTTGTTGTTATTGTTACTGTTGTATATTAATAACAAAAACATTTCTCAAAGGATTTGAATAAATTTAATTGGTTTTGTTATTTTAGTTGTTGTTATTATTTTCCAGGGTTAAGTGTTTGTGGTTATTTTTCTTCTTTTTTCGGATTGTCGAATGAGTGAGAAGAAAATCAAGAAGAAAACATTATTAAATTATCTTTATTGTATTGTATTCTGTTATATTTGACCAAAAATAAAAACAGTAAAAGAAAAAAAAAACAAAAATCTTTTAAGAGCTTTTAAATTATCTTTTATTATATAATTTGAGGACTGTTGTAAAGAGATTTAAAACATTAATAAAAACAAAACTGCTTAAGAATCTTTACATTTTCGACTTAAACATTTCCTTCCACTTAATTTCTATAGTGTCTACTCAATTTATAAAATAATCAAGTCTCTCAATGATTTTCCAAAAAAAAAGTACAATCGACTTTGTGTATTTTTCTTGCATCATTTTCAACTTTGTTTATTTAAATTTTAATTTGAATTTCAATCAAAGCTCAATGACTTTACGTTAATTATGTTGATTATTTGAATTCAAATAAATATAATTATGACATAAATAATTTTTTTTTGTGTTGTTTATCATCTTGACTTTATTACAACAACTCAAAAAGAAACAAGGAAATTGTTCTTTGCTTTTGTTCTTTGTTTTATTTTTTTTTGACTCTTTCTTATATGAACTTTGTAACACTTTTAACTTTTTTTTTATTTAAGGTTAGAATCTTTTTTCTTCTTTTTATACTTTTTATAATTTTAATAAAAATATAAATCACATCAACAATTCTATTAAGATTTTATCTATCAAATTCAAGAGAGTGTATTATTATTATAAAAATGAAAAAGAAAGAAGAAGGAAGAAAGAAAGAAAAAGAAGAAAGAGAAAAAAAAAATGGGGAAACCTTTAAATTTTACGTCTAATTACAGTTAAACAGATTAAAGTGCGGACAAGGCAAATTACTATGTCTTTTCACAAGGATTTTATATTCTGTCTCTATATAATAATTTTCAGTTTTAATTAAAAGGTGCTTTTAGTACTAATTTTCTTCTCTCTTGTCTTCGTCCTTTTCTCTTTTTTTTTTGTCGGTTATAAAAAATAATAAAAATTGTCTACATAGGAAATCTTTTTCTTTTCTTCATATTTTTTTTTTATTCTTCTTTTTATTATGAATAAAATTATCGATTAATCGATCGATTATTATGTGAAGAGAAAAAAAAGTGTGTTCTTTGAACTCATAAATAATTACATATTATTTAAATGAAAAGTGAAATTTTGATATTTAATAATATTTTTTTTTTATCTGGATTTTATTGGGTTGTAAATTTTCCTTATTCTTTGATAGGTTGAAATACTGAATATAATCGGATTATCGTCAATTATTTTATGTCTGTAATTAAGTGTGACATTTGATTGACTTTTCATTCTTTTTTCTCTATTTGGTTATTATTATTATTATTTGAGTTATTAATATTATTATTGTTATTTTTATGATTATGATTATGATTATGATTAGTTTCGATTATATTGATGATGAAGAATATATGAGTAGATAAAATAGTATCAGGTAAATTCTTTCTAATTATTTTTCTTTCACACACTGATATTTGTTACCATCAAACGGTTTTGGAGTTGATATTTTTTGTCTCTAGAAATAATAATCGTTTGATTAAAATATTCTTTCAATATTTATGGAGATTTCGTTTTTAATATTCATACATTTGTATACGTAGTTATCACATTAAGTCATTGTAAGACGTCATAGACATAAATGTGAACCAAAACAGAAACAGAAAAAAAAATTTAGAATGATTGAAAATTGACAGGCACCCAAATAGAACGAATGTTTTTTTCTGTAGAAAATATTTATTTTAATAGGAAATTTTTGAACCCTTTCATATCATAATGAACCTTTTTACGATAAACACCCGAATTGAATGAAAGGGTTAAAAGAAAAATATTGACAGAGAATATTGTATATTTTTGAAAAAGGGTTTTCTGATATAAAATGAAATAAAAAATAAATAAATAAAACCAAGAAGAAAAATACGGAAAAATGTTTAATAAAATGTTGAAAAATTATCATAACAAAATGACCTTAATTTAATGTAATTATTATGTAAATTAAAAATCCCGTTTATTATTTTATTTATTTCGTATTAACTAATTTTCTTTTGTTGTTTTTCTTTTACCTTTATAGAAATGTTTGCCAATTATTGTAACTTAAATTATATGATAATGTAGAAATTTTTGAGTTTTGTGTTTTTCTCTTTTGCCACCCCTCTGCAATGGAAGAAAGAAAAAACCGAAAAGAAAGTAAAAAAAAAAATGCCATCGCATGTAAATATTTCGATAAGAACAGTTTACATTACTAATAACTTTGTGATTGAACTTGACCAGAAAAAATAGGGGTTAGATTGATGAGTGGGTGGGATAGAAGGTATAGACAGGAAAATTCTGTTCTAAAATGCTAGCGTGCAAGTTTCTGACCTTGTGAATCATTTGGACTAAAAAAACCTACTCTTTATAGATTCTTATAAAAATCTTTTCATTTTCATTTCAAGTATGGATTTTCATAATTGCAGAATGAAAATGGAAAAAAACAAACAACAAAAATGAAGTGTATAAAATGTGAACGCATAAAGAGTGTACGAGACATCGAAGAGAAAGGAAAGAAGAAGAATAAAACGGATAATAATGAAAAAATCGTTTTAGATTGAATCAGTTTTGGTAAAAAGTACAACGAAACGTAACAAACTTACGAATAAAATGACTGAATAATGATAGGGCTTTTTTATGATTTTGACAATGGCAGGAAAATCAATTTTTCTTTTATTCATTTATTTCGATGCTGTACAATCGATTGTGAAATTTTAACAGGTTACCTACGTACTAATTTAGTCTTATTAACGTAACTTGTATTAACTGTTTAGGAAGAACTGTAACTATTATAATGGAAACCATTATTCCACACAAAAGTTTGAGAATCCAGATTATTACTGAAAACGATAAGACTCGGTCCTATGTTTTAATAGTATGAATCAATTTCGATTAATCGTAATAAATATTATAATCGCATAATTTCGTTGTTTTCACATTTTAGTGAAATAATATTTTTT
The DNA here is from genome assembly GCA_963082725.1 of Pedicia rivosa. Taxonomy (NCBI): domain Eukaryota; kingdom Metazoa; phylum Arthropoda; class Insecta; order Diptera; family Pediciidae; genus Pedicia; species Pedicia rivosa. The sequence continues at coordinate 6,833,215 of OY720153.1, read as the reverse complement.
CAAGGGACGATATTCCTTCAAGATACGATAATTTTTTAGTATTGGAATAAAATTTCTCTTCAAAATATACGTAAACTGATTAATTAACACGATGAGCTCTATAGACATAATTTCATTTCATTTTCTTTTATTTTATTCTTCTTCTTCATTTTTTGATGAAATAAAATAAAATCAGAAACTTTTTCAGTTCTTGCTTTTTTTGTTGTTAGTTATCTTTTATTTACCCCCTTCATTTCCTTCCATCCATAAAACCAAAAACCAAAAAAAAAAAAACAAAACTGAAAAAAGAAAAGTGAAAGGAAAAAAACGCAGACACAAAAATAAAAAAATTGTCAAATATAGATAATAAGTTTTTTCGTATTATTTTTCTTTGAATTTTCTTTTGATTCTTTGTTGTTTTCTTTAAAAAAATAAAAACAAAAGAAAAAAGAAACATAAAATATAGGCTGATTGTGTGTGTGTGTTAGAGAGAGCGTGAGTGTGTTTAAAACAATTCTAAGAATATTTAAAGTTGTGATTTTATTATTTTGTCGTCGTCGTTGTCATTGTTTTTATATTATTATGATTATTATGGTTATGTTTATTGTCATTTTGTTTTTTTTTTTTCTTCTTTCTGACATTGTTTTATTTTGATGGGGAAAAAAAACACAAAGAAAGAAAGAGAAAAAAATGAAAAAATGAAAAATGCAATTATTAAAGTTAAATTTTCTTAGCGTGATTTACATTGAGACAATAAATTTTCATTTTTCAGTTGAATATTTTGAGTTGTTATGTGGGGTAGATTTAATTCTCGTCTGGTTTATAATTAATTTAAATTTATTTATTCAATTTTTCAAGGACACAAAATATATTCAAAGTTTTTTAAGTCTGATGATATTTTATTTTTTCTTTTATTGTTTTGACTTTGAGACATAATCAATAAAATAATTGTATTTATTGAATTCTTTTTAAAAGTTTTTCAATAAATTATAAAATAAAATTTTTTGATGATGAAGAAAAAATATGAAAATTATACTTTCAAGTTTATTTAGAAAGTCGACAGAGAAGTCTAAAAGTGTGAAAAAAAACATAATGAATTTATTATTCTTTTCACATTTTATTTTTCATTTATAAAAATTAGAATTTCAACTTGTGAGTATGTACTCCGTTTAATCGTAAGTGTTCAGCCTACAGTACTGTGTGCAGTAAATTATGCTTATTATAAGGACAATAACAGTAATTGGTGTGAAGACTTATAAATTTTTAACAAAACAAAACCACGAATATTGTGTATAATTGAAAATAATTATTATTTACATTTCTGTACTTTATTAGAATTACAGCAAAAATTCATTATTCGATTTTCAATGAAATTTTTACCAATTTACCATTTGTTTTTTTTTACCAAATAGAGAAATTCCATAATGATGAATGATTAAATGAATAATTTATTTATTAATTTAAAAGCTTTTGTTTCTTTTAAATTTGTCCACAAACAAGAAAATTTATTTTTGCAATTAAATGACAATATTTTTCTATTGAATATTTAATGATTTATTAAACTGAATTATTTTCAACTAATTCTTGTTATCCAAAATAAATTCAATTTTTTTTATTAGAGACAATAACTTTCTCATGATTTAGTATTCTGTATTTTATATATTTTTATTGTACTTTATAAATTTAATCTACATTTTAGCGTAATTTATTATGGAAAATAATTACGTGGATTAAAAGTCATTCCAATTAAATTGAACAACATATTCATTATTAAATTAAATGATATTCTATAATTTGTTACATTAGCTGATTCAACTTTAAGTCCATCACATTCATATAAATATTTAATTTTTATGATATCATTAGCATATAATCCATTACGTTGTCCCATACTTGTACCATTTTTCTATAAAAGAAATTTAAAGTTAACAAATGCTTTTGATGTTTTATTCGTTTTCATTTTATTACAATTGGTATAATTGTTTCACTACCATTTACTGAAAATGATACATTTGATAAATGCATTAAACTTTCATAATCATATTCAGTATAATTAGTTGCTGGCATTGATTCTACAAGTATTTCAAATGTACTTTTTTTTAAATCTTTAAAATAGAAAAGTAGAAAAGTATGGAATTATTTTAATAAATTTTATATGAACAAATTTTTAAAACCTGAAATAATGTTGTCTTGAATTAGTTCAACATATAAATCACGATCATAACGTGAATGTTCATGAAAAAATCCTAATGTATGCATTAGTTCATGTATTATTGTACCAATTTTTTGCACACATTCTGGCATTTGTAGATTAATTATCTGTGAAAATTATATTTTTTATGTTTGTTAAAAAGTTTATTTTTAATAATAAAAAATAGACAAAGTACTTGTTCCCCACCAACACGTCCAACCGCAGAAAAACAACCAACATTTTGACTTTTAATTATGACGTAATCCGTATAATTTCCTTGAAAACGATTTACAAAAGTTACACAAGTTTTATTACTTAACATTTCCATAGATAATTTTATGAAATCGATTTGCTCAACAGTATAATCTCCTTCAATACTATAAGGAACAATACCATCGTCCCAAATTTTAATTGAATCAATTAATGTTGTATTTGAATTAACAAATAAAATATCTCCTTCAAAATATGTTCCTTGTTCTTCTGCATTACCAAGTTTATTTTGTGTATGCCATGCATACAATAGATTTCCTATCTTTTTATCTGGTATACCAAATGCACTTGGTCCTAAATATGCGCTATCAATTATATAATCACTATTCACTATTTTACTTTCATTATAATTAAGAATTAAAATAATTGTGACAACTTTTGTAAAATAATTTCTCATAATTATCTTTGCCACTTTGAATTTAATTAAAATAAACTGTATAAACTGTAACAATATTCACAACAAATTAATGAAGTTTTAATTAGTGAAATTTTATTTTTATAGAAAGAAGCAAAAAAAAAAAAAAATTAAATTTAAGTTATTCATGAATAAATAATTAAATATCAATTTTGAAGACCAGTTTAGAAATAATAATAATAAAGAAAAGTAAAGAAATGATAAGAGTCGAAATAAATTATAACAAAATTAAAATTCTATAGAATTTCCTTTGAAAGAAATATTTCCAAAAAAAAAAACAAACATTATTTGTTAGTGATATTAAAATAGTTTTACGTTTCACTAAAATTACATTTAGATTAAAAATATCGTAATTAGTACAGTTGTGTATTTAGTCATAACTATTTTAGACTTGATTTTTAGAAATGTTCTGAATTTTGAAAGAAACACAAGGACGCTACACGGACAAATATTATTTCTAAAAAAAATTAAACTAAATGGCATGGGTTGTATTGGAATATTCCTCATTCCCAATAGTACATACCATATATTGGGTATATGGGTATATATGGGTATATATTGGGTATTAAGTTCAGAAACACAAGAACAACAAATATAAGAAACACATAATTCAAATTACAAATTATAATTGAATGGCCAGTTTCACTAAAATACTGAAAATCTGTTGGTGTTCTATTATTTCATGATGTTCTCTACATTTCTCCTCTGTTTTTTCTTCCCAAAGAATTCTTTGTTTTTTTAAACCCGACAATTATATTGAAATTACATATAATGATCTTTTTGTTTTAACAACAACAAACAAACTGAAAGTTTTTTTAATTCTCTAACTTAAAAAAAATATATATATAGATAGAATTTTAAATTAAATTATAAAGTTTCCAACTGTAGTACTGAAGAGTCTTAATCGTAATTAATTAGTTACCTAAATTATTTTAATTAAAATTAAGCTCATCACAAAAAACAATTGAATCTACGGAAATGAATTCTAAAAATATCGTAAAAGCTTTGACCCATAGAATTTTTTTATAAATAAAATAAATGAATTGTAAATAACAAAAAATTAAACTCAAGTTTTTTATTTTAATTTCATTTGCTACGACTACGACTAAACAAACTAGAAACATTAAAATATTTGATAATGACAACACAGAATGAATACAAAATAGAATATTTAAAGCGTGATTTTTTGTTGTTTTGATTTAAATTGAATGTCGGCATTTTATAATCATAGCGTAATTTATTGTATTAGATAATTAAAATGACGATACTAAATTACGCACTTTATACTATTATTTTTTGGTTTCTTTTACAAAAGAAACAACAAAAATCATTTGACCTATTTTTTTTTTTTTAACCAACAAAATGAAACACAAAATGAAATAAAATACAAAAGCAAATTATTAATCAAACAAAAGAAAAAAAGAAAAAAAGAAAAATAAGAGAATTTAGGCATAAATTAGGAGATCAGAGTGATAAAGCTTTTCGCATAATTTACCACGATTATGTTTTATGAATGTATGCATGACTAATTTGAATATTTTATTAATTCATTTTACTTCATTCTTTTTTTGCTTTCATTTCTATAAAAATAAACTTAAAATTCATAAAAAAAATACGATGATTTAAAATTTGTCTTTAAACAATTCTTTAAAGAAATGTAAACTTGGGTTTATTTACGATTTTAAACGCGTTCGTATTTCTCCTATTTATTCTATTCTTTTAAAATACTTTTATGGAATTGTTCGTATTTTCATACGATTCATTTTCAATTTTGTCTGTTTCCAAAGAATTTCTCTGTTGATCTATTGATTAAGATATTTTTTATTCATTTCTGTTTTGTATTCCAAGAAATTACAACGTTGATCTACTTAGCCCGACCAAATTTGTGTATTCAGAAATACTCTACTTTCTAATATTCATTTCAACTTATACTTGGGCTCATGGCCTAATATTAAAACTGTCAACTTTTCATCAATTATCGTTTATTAATAAACA